>JAZKLR010000013.1:1260712-2521424 GCA_037103525.1 Ganaspis brasiliensis | reverse complement strand
AATTCTGCAATTTTTCTTGATTTTCATCAATTTATAATTATATTCATTATTTTGGCATTACTTTTAAAAATTTCAATTATTTATCCGATATTGCCATTATTTTCATCAATTTTCGTTATTTCTGCGATTTTGTAATTATTCTCTTTAATTACAATTTTTTAAGTAATTTTGTAATTATTATTTTTTTTTAAACTTATATTCTATGATTTTTTCAGTTATTTCTCTCAAATTTTATTGAATGTTTTCAATTTTTCATATTTAAATTATTTTCATCATAATTCAATTTTCTTTTTCAATCTTAAATTATTTTCAGCAATTTCAATTATTTTTTTCAATTTTTAATTAATTTTATCATTTTTCAATTATTTTTCTCGATTGTTAATTATTATTCTCATTTTCAAAATTATTTTCTAAGATTTTTAAGTATTTTTCTGAAAATTCAAATATTTTCTTCAATTTTTAATTATTTTCATTTGTTATCAGAATTTCAAAATTTTTTTTATTATTATCGTAAATTTCAATTATTTTTAGCATTCTTGCAGTCTTTTCTCCAATTTTTAGTTATTTTCCTTTTTATAATTGATTTCTAAGATCTTTATGTATTTTTTTCAAATTTCAATTACTTTTTATTTATTTAACAAAAATTCTGTAGTTTTTTTAATTATCACACTTAAATGTCATTTATTTTTTCAACTTATCATTGTTTGTATCATATTTTAATTATTTTTTTCAAGTTTTAAAATTTTAAAACATTTTTCAATTATTTTCCAAAATGTATTTCCTTCAATTTTCAATTCTTTACATTTGTTTCATAATTTCAAAAATTTTCAACTATTTATCTGACTTTTCAATTATTTCATTATTTATATTACTTTTTATATTATTATTTTCTTCAATTTTCAATTACAATCGTTCTTTTTCTCGTTCTTTTTCATAATTGCCAAAAAGTTTTTACTTATTTCTCTTTAATTAAAACTTGATCTGTTCAATTTTAAATTATGTTGATCTTTTTTCATTTATTTTCTCTAATTTTTAATTATTTTCTTTTATTTCAATGAACTTCTGAAAGTTTTAAGTATTTTTCCCAAATTCTGTTTAACTGTCCTTTATTTAAAATAATTTATGTAATTTGTTTAATTATTTTCTCAAATTTTAATTTTTTTTTTTATTTTTAATTTTTTAAAATATTTATATGGTTTATTATTCTGTATTATTTTTTAATTTATTAATTTTTACTATTTTTTATCGACTCTTGTATTTTTTTCATTACATGTCAATTTGATCCTATAATAAATTTCTTAATTTATCATCATTATTCTATTTTTAAAAAATACTTTCTCTTTTCTCCAAACAATTTCATTTTATTTAATTCAATTTTCCACATTTAAAACAATTTTTGAAAAGTTTTTTCCCATTATTAACATTTTAACGTTTTTTTTTTTATGGATTTTCTGATTTATTGTTTTAATGTAACAAAACATATCTGTAAATATTTTAATGTTTTGAAAAAAATTTATTTTTATTCGTTAGTAGTTTTAATCGTTGATTTCTTTAGTTTTACCATTTTTCATATATTATTGCTCTTTACCTTGATTTACACTGAAACGGTATTCTTTCTTTAAGAATTATTCTTGGCGCCTATGTAAGAATAAAATATTATTCTATTAAGGATAGAATATTCTTAAAAAAAAGAAGAATACTCTTAAAATAAAAAGCGTATTCTTAAATCCAGAATATTTTCTCATGTATTTCAGAATATGTTTTTTAATTTAAGAATATGCTTCTTATTTTAAAAATATTATTTTCTTAATAGAAGAATATTTTATTCTTAAATAGGCGCCAAGAATAATTCTTAAAGAAATAATATCGTTTTTTTAGTGTAAAACAAAAACAATCTAAGCATTTTTCTAAAACTTTCTAATATTTCAAGACATTGTATTATTTCTGAATTTTCCGACAATTATTTCCTTAATAATTTTCATAACTTTTTCATTTTTAAAATTTATTTATTCTTTGTAATCATTACAAATATGTTTTTAATTTTCCCGTTTTAAAGTAGATTATTCTCAACTTTCTTATTTTTGCGCTTATAATAAAGTTTTTAATAGTTTTTGTTATTTTATAGTTTGTTCATAATTTCTTGCATTTTTGAAGACTTTTATTTTTTCACTTCTTTTATTTATTCAGTATTTTCAATCTTTTCTGTAATTTCTTCATTTTTTCGGTGGTTTTTTTTTCATAATATTTTGGACGAGATTTGGGACAATTTTTAAAATATTTTGCTTCGTTTTTGTAGTTATTTTTTAAACTTTTTATTCGCAGCACTTATCATTTAACTAGTAGTGTAATTAATTATTAAGGGCACGTGAATTTTGCTTTCAAATTAATTTTTTAGCTTTTCCAAATATCAGCGAATTTCTTAAAAAATTAATTTTATTTGCAAAAATTCATACAAACTTGAGTCAGCGAGACCTTTCTAATGACGTTTTAAGTCATTTCTCAAAGTTTGAAGTTAAAATATTGATTATTTTAGAAAAAAGTTTACGGACAAATCTTTCTTATACCAGTGACGTAATTCTCCATTACATGCTCTTAAGCGAACAAATCCGGGAAAATTATAGTTTACGATCCTAGAAATCCGAGAAATCCGAAATAATTATTCGCTAGACACTCTGTAAGAAAATAGCAAAAAATTGAAATTTATGTGAAAGAAAATTTGTATCGATTAAATTATTCGATAAAATTGAAGTCGGGTCGATTGAGATTTGAAAAAGCAAATCAAACATGTGTATTGAAATCAAGAGAAATTGTAGTTTATACCTCAAAATCTGTATATCGATTAGATATTGTTTCTCATAAAACTCGATCTCCTTTTTAAAAATTTTTAATGACAAAAATTACATCTTGACCGAAAACAGTTCTCATCTCTTTTTGCCGTCAATTTCTTAAATTGTCTATTTATGGCACAAGACAGAAATAACAGCTCTCTTATAGTGAAACACATTTTAGGCCAACAGGTATTTTTGCCGTTTTCCTCGACGTGTTGGAAGTAAAACTGAAAACGCGTGACATGACAAGCAATTACTTCAGGTAAACAGAGATTACACAATACAGAACTTTAAAAAGATAGAGATATCGATGTGCGCGATATCCATTTTAATGGAAAATAAAACCTGACGGGAGTTTTTTTGAGAAATATCAATCGGTGAAATTAAGATTAAGAAAATAATCAGATAAACAGTTAAAAACTTGAAAACTAGTAATTATGATAAACCACATAATTATATTGTTCTGTATTAAACAAAATACTGATTATTTTCTGAAGAGGATAAAAAAGTCAAGATTAATTTTAACTTAACCCTTTTAGATTTTCCGGCTACTTAGAAGCTCGATAACTTTTATGCAGTTTGGCTCTGAACCAAAGAACCATTTGCCATAAAAATTTGCGACACAAGTTGAAGATTATCGAGAGTCGTTAGTTCGATAAGAGTCGACGATTATCGACAATATATATCCAGTTTTATGTATAGGAATAATTTTCCAAGTTAATCGTCGGTTATGGATTAATAATCGTGTGGGACGCTAGGATGATTTTCCGGTCATGGCAAAATTCAAGGTCAGAGTGTTGGAAAGATTGTGGACTAGTTGGTTTTACACAATCAATTTAAAATGTTACCCCTTACGTTTACATATTCCAATGATTATTGTAATGTTCCGCTTGACAATGACACACTTTCCTCATAACTTTATAATACTATCAAAGCTGTTATTTAAAGTTGTACAAATGTCAAGAATAGAAAGAAAAAAACTCACCTTAAAAGGGAACTGGCATCTCAAGTGTGATTTACGTTTCCCGAAAATCTGAAACAGAAAAATTCATTTTTTATATAATGACATTTTATTAGGTTTTTGTTTTTTTTGTTTTAATTAATCGAGAATATAATTAAATTTCATTCTTTTCTTTTTGGATGGAACTCTCTTTGATAATTAAAATTGTAATTAAGTTGTAAAATGAGGTTAGTTTTTGTCATGAATTTTTGTAGAAAAAGAGCCGCGCATAAAACTGAGAATAGTGGAAATTGAAGATAAATCCTGGCTTTTTTTCAATTATGCGCTTAATTGGAATTTACGACAGTTTTGAGAGAATGTTGTGAGAGAAAATAATTTTTCAAGAATAATGGAATGGAATGTCATGGAGAACGACGAGGCCTATGGGAGATATTCTCAATCTGAGTAAGAACATGAGACACGACCCTGAAGCCAGACTTCCGTATCGGAATCAATAGCGTTCTTCAAATTGTCGTGTTCTCACGGGACACTGATAAAAGACAAGAAGATTTTGCCACGCCCGAGACGTGCACCAGGCCTAAGGTTGCTATTTATAAAGAGTGAACGAACGCAGAGGCAGCCACCAATATATCATCTTAGGAAAAAATCCGAATATACCATAAAAATACTAATTTAGAAAGAAAATTATATTTTTCCTCAAAAAAGTGCATTTGATATGAACTTTAAAGTTCTGAACGTTCAAATAAACGAAATTATTGTTTTGATATTTTTTAAATTCTTTCACCGAAAAGAATGTTTTAAATATACGAAAGAATTAATTGGGATTTTGCAAAAGTTGAAAATATTTCACTGGAAAAAAAACTGTCGCTTAAATGAACGTTTAGAACTTGAGGAACTTTGATTTAAAAATGGTACAAGAAAATATTAACTTGATTTTAATCAATGGTTGTTTTTATATATTCACAAAACGATTTTCTATAGGGTTAAAGTTAAAATTTTTAATTTTAGGATGTCTATAGTGAATCATCATTTTCAAACTCGGATTGTAAACTTCAATTTTTCCCGGATTTGTTCCTGCAATGATTAATAACTGATTATTATTAATCAATTTACAGAGAAATATTACAAAAACTCAATATGCGTTATTTTCATTTAGAAATAAGAAGGTATATAAATTTAGTTTGAGAAAGAACAAATTAAAAATTCTTTTAAAACTAAAAATATCTCGTCATTTTTTTATTTTTTAATTAAAAAAATTAATACATTCGTACGAATACGTTTTTTTTTCAATCAAAAAACGTTTCAAATTTACCAAAGTGAAAAATATTTTAAAAACTAAAAAAAAATTAATACATTTTTTGAAAATAATAAATTAGAATTTTAAAAAACAGAATTAATTAGTTTTAAGAAAAAGAAAGATGTTTCCATAGTAAAATGATACAAGTTTAAATTTACATAAAATAAAAAAAGAAAAGTCTTAAAAGATTAGAAAAATTATAAGAAATTGTGAAAAAAAGTGTAAAAAAGTACAGAATAGGTATAATTTAAAGAAATTAGAAATTACAGGATAGTAATTAAACAATTTTAAAGGAGGGAATACATTCATAAGAAATAGAAAAGTGATGAGAATTTTTTTTTAATGATTTTAAAGTTTAAAGGACGATACAAGCATTGAGAAAGAACAAAAAAATTGAGGAAACAGGAAGAACATTTAATGCAAAAAGTTTGAAGGAGTAAGAAAAACTAAGAAGAACCAATAAAAAATAATAAAAAAATATTTGAGAGGAATGAAAAAATCCTTCAAACTGAAACAAAATTTTTCGGAAAATTAAAGAAAACAAATTTGTACAATTTAGACAAATTTTCAATTCTAGCCTAAACAAAAATAACTTTAGAAAAATCAAGAAAACTATTTTGAGAAAAGTAAATTTGCGAAAAAATAAATGAACTTACGAAATCTGAAAAGAAGAACCAATAAAAAATAGTAAAAAAAATATCTGAGAAAAGAAGTAAAAAAACCCTTCAAACTAAAAAAAAAAGTTTAGGAAATTTAAAGAGAACAATTTTTTACAATATTAGACAAATTTTTAAAACTATCCTAAATAACAATTACTTTAGAAAAATCAAAAAAAAATTTTGAAAAAAATAAGTAATTTATCAAAAACTAAATGAACTCTCTAAATCTAAATGAGTGATTTTCTATTAATAATTTAGCAAAAATCGGTTACTATTAAAAAATAAAAAATTTAAGTACTAATTTTTAGTAGAAAACTACTAATAAAAAGTAGAAAACTACTAATTTGAAAGTGAAATTTCTACTAATTGAATAGTAAAATTCATTTTTTCAATTAGTAGATATTTCTCTTTCAACTTAATAGTTTTTCCTTTTTAATAAGTAGTTTTCTACTAAAAAAATTGTTTTACTATTAAATAGTAATATCTACCAATTAAATAGTAAATTCACTTTTTTAATTAGTAGACATTTGACTTTCAAATTAGTATTTTCTACTAAAAATTAGTACTTTTTTTACTATTTAATAATAACAGGGTTTTCGCTAATTCAGTAACAGAAAAATACTTTCAGATTTAGAGAGAAAAAAATTTTAAATTTAAGAACAAATTAAAGAAATTTACAAAATGATGAGCGAATCTAAAAAAAAAACCAGAAAAAATAATTTATTTTCTCTTCCCTCTACTTTCTAGTAAAAATTAAAAGAACATTAAAAACCGTTTTTTAATCTAAAAAAAAATATTATTTTTTTTGTGTATAAAAAAACCAAATAATTAATTTAAGCTAATTAAGAATTTAAAAATTAATTATTATATGGAAAGTTAAAAGGGACCTTAGGTCAAAAAATTGATTTTTTGATGTCTACTTCATTCAAAAGAGTAAACTTTTCTCTTTCAGAATCACAATTATCAGTAAAAAAATCGATTTTTTGACGTAAGGTCCCTTTTTACTTTCCAAGTCACATATACATTTTCAAAAATAAAAATTTTAAAGGTAAAAGAAAAAATGGTTTAAGAACGATAGAAATGAGGAAATTATGAAAAAAATACAAAATATAAAGTTTTTGGAAAATTAAGCCAATGTGAGAAAAAAGGTGAGAAATTTCGAAAAAGTGATAAACAGCTTCAAAATTTCTAAGAAATTTAAAAAGGACTATTACTAACTACATTCAAAATAATTAATTTTTGACTATTGAAATTCGGATTAATTTGAAATTAAAAGTTTTAACAAATTAAAGTTAATTGACGATTAAGACTTTTTAAACTTTAATGACTTGAAGTTATTTAAATTTAACATTCTTTTTTCTTTCTTTCTTCCAAAAATTTTTAAATCGTACTCTAATCATTTTTTGTCCAATTTTAAAAATTTTAAAGGAAACAATATTGAAATCGAAATTTTCAAGATCTATCTACGAATTCCTAATACTTTTTGAAAATTCCCGTTTCATTTTACAAATTTCTGAATTTTTTTATACTGTACTAAATTCCTAGAAATTTTACATATTTCCCGAATCGCTAAACACCCTAAATTTTATTTCTCAGATGCTTCTTTGAAAAAAGAAAAACAAATTAAAACCTCTTTTAATTATCAAAAACTAATGAAAACATTTACTAATGAAAAGGAAGCAATCAAAAAAATGCGAATGAAGAAAATAAATACAATAAATTTTTCAATTAAAATAATAAAATGCATAGTTAAAATTATTTATGAATCATTGGCTCAGAAAACAGGAAACTAAAAATATTTTCCACATGACTGAAAAGAAATTTCCAAGTTTATTCTAGGTCATTCTATTGAATCATAAAAATAACAGTAGTTTGTGTGTTTTTTTTAAAATTGCATCATTTAAAAAAAGCAAATGATCCAGAGTCATGAAGTAACGTTGTAAAGATAATAAAATAGAAAATAGAAAATAAAAAATAGGTTAAAACAAGAACGAAAAAAATATATAAAAACAATAAAAAACGACTTTTAGAGAGATGAGAGTGATATTACAAATAATCCTAAAAAATAAATACCCAAGCTCGAATATTGTCCTCAACAAGTTGTTTGTAATTTTACTGGATCGAAACTGGAGAATGGTTCTATTCACAGGAAATTCGAAAGATGCGAGTTGCTTTTAAAATCGGGAAAAATCCGTTGGAAAATTACTCGTCTCGTGAAGTGTGGCAGTAAAAAACAAAGGGATATTAAAACAATGGCTCCCACACGGAAACTCATTTGAGTGTGCCTAGAGTTTTCATTTGGCAGTATTTTGAAAAAGAAAAAAAAAAAAAAAAAAGAGAGAAGAAACGAGACCAACACCATATTGCTTCACTCTGTTTTTTCAGTCAGAAAAGTCGGAAACGTGAGAAATCTGCTAGATTGTTTTTCCGTTAACAAATCCACTTTCCTCACGTAGATTGAGTGCAATCTCTTCTATACGTATCCACACCAGATTACGCGCTCTAAATATTTTTCTAAGTACTTACAGCATAGAGATAGAGATAAGCGATATAGTGACTTTATGTGCTCATTTATCACAGGGAAACAATAAGAAAGGTGAATCAAAACGGAAAAGCAAAAGGAAAATATTAATTTAAATAATAACGGATAAAATTGATTTTAATTAACTGGAAGAAAAAAAAAAGAGTGATGAAAATTTTGTGTGTTAATGGAATCTAGAGCTGATAAAAATCATGATTTAAAAAAAAAAAAAAAAAAAAAATTCCGATTTTTTTTTATTTAAATCAAGATTAACAAATATGTCGAATAAATGAGTAAATTTAAAAAAAAATATCAAATTCATATAATCGCAAAATTGTGAAAGTTAGGTAAAAGCAACGAAGAAATAGTAAATTATCAGAAAAAAATGTAAAAAGATAAGAAAACTGTGTATTAAAAAAATGAGAAAATTATTTTAAATTAAAAAAGTCATGGACATTATTCAAGAAATAAAGAAAAATTTTAAAAAACCAACACAAGAATGAAACAGTGACATAAAAATATATTAAAAAAAGTAGAAACTTTTTTCAAAAAATTTAACTATTTGCGGACATTTTTTTAAAACTAAAAAACTAAATAAGAAAATATAATTAAAAGAATGTTAAAATATATTCTGAAGGGAAAAAATGTTTAAAATATATTAAAAAAAAGTAGAAACTCTTTTTAAAAAATTCAACTATTTACAGACATTTTTTTTAAATTAAAAAAATAAATAAGAAGATAATTAAAAGAACGTGAAGATATATTTTACTAAAAGCGAAAAAATGTTTAAAAAAATTTATTAGAGAATCATTTCACAAATTGGAGAAAAAAAGAATGAATACAATTTTGTAAAACTTTAAAAAATTTTAAAAGGAAAAAAATTCAATGAAGTAGAAGAACAATGTTAAAATTAGGATATTTAGTACAAGATTAAATTTGCATAATATAAAATAAAAGAATAAAAGTCTTTAAAAAAGTAGAAAATTGAGAAATTTAAAAGATGTTGATAAAAGCATCGAATAAATGTTTTTAAAAATTTGTAATATACAAAATAGAAACTAAACAATTTAAAAGAAGGAAAAATGTTTCTAAGAAATACAAAAATGATGACAAAAATTAAAGGATAAATTAAAATGCAAGGAATTAGAACTAAAAATTGTAAGAATCGATACTAAAAAATTAGACTTAATAGAAATAAAATAAAAAAAGTATTTAAAGATAAATAAAAGGTCTACAAAAGAAATGTAAAAATCCTTTCAAAATAAAAAAGTTTAGGAAAATTAAAGCAAAAATATTTTTATACGTAATATAACACTTAAAACAAGTCCAACAATAATTTTAGAGAAATAAAGAAAGAAGTAATTACAAAATAAAAACTAAACAATTTAAAACTAGCAGAAATGTTTCAAAGAAATAGAAAAATGATGACAAAAATTAAAGGATAAATTAAAATGCAAGGAATTAGAATTTAATAAAAAAAATGTATGTAAAGATAAATAAAAAGTCCACAAAATAAATTTAAAAATCCTTTAAAAATAAAAAAGTATAGGAAAATTACACCAAAAATATTTTTATAATATTACACTTGAAACAAATTCAACAATAATTTTAGAAAAATAAAGAAAATCTGAAAATTTAAAAAATAAATTAATAAAATAAATATAATGGGTTGAAATGATTGTGAACTACTAAAATCTATTAAATAATCTTCTATTTTTATTAGATGTAACTTTGTACATTCTTAAATATAATAATTATACTTGCGCTTTGAAAAAATGTAGATTTTGGCATTTTTAGGATTTATCCAGCTTTGATTCAGTATGGTCCAATTGTCACAGATTTATGCAGGGATTTATTCATTTTTTATAAAAAATTGAAAAATTTTGTGAAATCCTGAACCAAAGGTAAATTTCATATTTCATCATATATATCTCATGTCCAAAATATATGGAAATCATGTATATCTCACTTTTTTCAAAAAATGGATTTATCAAGTTTTGAAAAAGTGCTCCTCATTTATTTTTAAAAATATAGAAATAATTAAGAAAATCAACAAAATAAAAAGTTTAGTAAATGTTATAATAACCAAATTGTGTAAAATAATATTAAATAATTTGCATAAAAAGAAGAAAATTAAAGAAAAGACTAAAATAAAAAGACAAATAGGGTAGATGTACCTATTACTGTAAATGCACCAATTACTGCAATTGTTTTGAAAAACGTTATTATGCACTTTTTAAGAGTTAAAAATTAATTTAAATTAATTGAAAAAATTATTTAAAACCTTACTCAACACAATTTGCCAATTAAGATGTACATTTAAATCATTAATTATTTAATTATTCAAGTTTAAATTACAACCTATCGCAGTAATTGGAACATGCACGTGTTTCTATTACTGCGAAGAACCTAACCTTCAAATACACGTTATTCTTGTCGCAGTAATTGGGACACAGTAATTGGTGCAGACTCGTAGTAATACCAGCACACAGTATTATTTATAAATTTGTTATTTTTAAGAATACATCATTTCTTTTAATATTTTAATTAGTGGTTTCTACTTCAATAAATAACAAGAGTGTTTTTAAAATCAGTCAAATATTTATCTTTATCTTCTTTTCCAATATTTTATCGGACTTCGATTTCACATAGCAGTAATTGGTACTTTTACCCTACAAAAAAAATATCAAAAATAAAAGAAGAAAAAATCTTAAAATTTTGTAAAAATCAGAAATTATAGGATAAAAATAAAGCAGTTTTGAAAAATGGAAATCTCGTAATACCAAAAATTTGGTATGTATTTTGATCATCTGTATTATCACAATTTTCTAAATTTTATAGAGTAAAATATTAAAATTGAATTTTTCAAGATTTATCCACAAATATGTGGTTTATTTTGTAGTTCGCGATTTTTTACATTCAGTATTAGACATCTGGAAAATTGTGAAGATTTGTTTTATTTAAATCATGGTTTTGATACAAATGATCCAATGATTTAAATCAATTGCAGCCCTAATAGAATCGTAAGGCTTTATTAAAAAAAATTTAATTTTTAAGAGAAAACTCGAAATTTAGAAAATGTTCATAAATTACTTTAATTAATACCTATCAATCCAAATTTCGATTTAGCCCAATTTTGACGGTTCCAAATTTCAAGTTAGTCATATATTTGATCCGAACATTAATGTAGAGGAATTTAAAAAACAAACTTTATTCAAAATATAAGAAAAGAATGTTTAGTTTTCAGGAAGATAACGATACAAACATTTAGAGAGAATAGAAGAAGTTCTGAAAGCCTGAGAACAACTGTGAAACCTGATTTGGATGCTGCTTTTGCAGACTGAACACTTGACATGTTTATCTTATTTTCCGCAGAGTTAAAGTAGTAATTTTTGCGAGTTCTAAACTACCGGTTTCCAATGCTTGAAAGAGTATTTTTGCTTGCTCGCCATTCTGATATTAGCATATTCGCCACGTCTCTGGAAAGATGACTATCCAGGAAAAGGTCGATGATCTCTTGAACCCCACGGTACATGGGCCAAGCTCATCATACCGAGTATGATGACTCGAAATGTACAAGAGGTACTATCATAACCCAAGTGCGTGACATCCGTTTAACAATTTGCTCAACATCCGCCAGGTACTCGGAAATTGATAGAAATGCAAAAAAGTGAACAAAAATTGTAAAAATTACATTTGAACAAAAATTATAAAAATTAGATAAACAAAAGTATGGCAAAATATACAATACTTTTGGTTTAAATGAATAAGGCAAAATACAGTGCTACTAAATAAGCACAAGAATAAAAAAAACGATACTTTTATTCAGTTAATAAATTGCTTCTTTTGCTGCAAGACCGAAAAGAAATTTGTATTCGAAATTGAAAATTCATTCGAATTTCTATGCAGACACTTGAGACGATTCAGGTCTATAAAGAATCCTAAGAACTTACGAATCGATACCAGCTATGGATAACTGCTCTTCAGAACCCGGATCGTTTTTAAATTTTATAATAAAAAATACCATACTGGATAATGAAAAATTATTTCTTGATCTTTTTTTAAAAAGTTCTGAAGGAAAAATGACCCTCTGCGGTTCTTTCTTTTTTACGGAAACGAGAACCAAATGAGACCATTTATTCCAAATATAGCGATTTGCATAATTTTTATCCGCAAAAAATCGTGCGATGAGATCCGTTGGGAATTCATTTGGGAACTGTGATATTTTATTAAAAATTTGATTCCACTTGCCTACTCACGTGCAATTGCACTTTAGGTCACAGACGTGGACTGCAGCAACACGAACAGAAATAAATATTTCACAAAAATGTGTATACCACATTATGTTTCGGAGCTTACGATTTCCAGACGGCGATTCCTCGTCGAAGAATAATTATTTATTTACTTTTTAAGGAGGAAAAAACAAGGGAAACAAATTATTTTTAATGGAAATTTTCATTATTTGTCTGGAATTAATGAATATTATAAATAAAATTTCAATGTTTCCAACTTTAAACGCTGTGAATTTTCATTGATTTTTAATTCAATACCAATTTCAATAAATTAATTTCTGACTTTAATTAGATACTACTTTAAACAACACCAATTTCAATTATTGATTGTAACTTTAATCGAAACCAATTTTAATAAAAACCTGTTCCAATTGGTTCTAACTGAAAGGAAAACCAACTTTAATTAAAACCAATTTGAAATGATTCTAACCTGAAAAGAAATCGATTTGAATTGACTCTAACTTCAATTAGGAGCGAATTTCAATTAATTTTAACTTTGTAACCAAAACAAACTTCAACTAATTTTTAATTTTAATCGAATGCAAAATCATTGGATCCTAACTTCAATCAACACCAATTTTAAATTTTAATTAACCACAATTCCAAACGACTTAAAAATTAAAATTATTCAAATATTGTTCTATGTACATTTTAATAGATTCTAAATTCAATCAAAACCAACTTCAATAAATAAATTTCTAACTTTAATTAAATATAACTTTAATCAAAACTAATATCAATTGATTTTAACTTCAACTGAAACCTATTTGAATAGAAACCTATTCCAATTAATCCTAACCGAAATGAGAACCAACTTCAATCAACACCATTTTTAAATTTTAATCAACCGCAATTTTAATCGACTTAATAATTGAAATTATTCAAATACCATTCCATGTAAATTATAAATTAAAGATTCTAAATTCAATCGGGACCAACTTGAAATGATTCTAACCTAAATAAGAATCGTTTAGAATTGCTTCTTTCTTCAGTCGACTTCGTCTTTAAATTTTAATCAACCGCAATTTTAATCGACTTAAAAATTTTAATTATTCAAATACCATTCCATGTAAATTTGAATAGATTCTAAATTCAGCTAAACCAACTTCAATAAATTAATTTCTAACTTTAACGAAATGCAACTTTAATCAAAACCAATTTTAATTGATTTTAACTTCAATTGACACCAATTTGAATAGAAACCTATTCCAATTGATTCTAACCGAAATGAAAACCAACTTTAATGAAAACCAATTTAAAATTATTCTAACCTAAATAGGAATAGATTTGAATTGATTCTAACTTCAATAGGAACGAATTTCAATTAATATTAACTTTTTGTAACTAAAACAAACTTCAATTAATTTTTAACTTTAATCTAATGGAAAATCGATTGATCCTAACTTGAATCAACACCATTTTTAAATTTTAATCAACTACAATTTTAATCGACTTCAAAAATGAAATTATTCAAATACCATTCCATGTAAATTTTAAAAATTAAAGATTCTAAATTCAATCGGATCCAACTTCAATAAATTAATCGCCAAATTAATTAAATACAACTGCAATCAACACCAATTTCAATTCAAACCAATTTAAATAGAAACCTATCCCAATTGATTCTAACCGAAATGAAAACCAACTTTAATGAAAACCAATTTAAAATTATTCTAACCTAAATAGGACTCGATTTGAATTGATTCTAACTTCCATAGGAACGAATTCTAATTTTAATTTCAACTTTATAATCAAAACCATTTTCAATTGATTATGTAACTTTAATCGAAATCAACTTCAATTAATTTCTAACTTAAATCGAATGCAAAATCAGTTGATTCTAACTAAACTTCAATCGACTTGCTTTTTAAATGTTAATTAACCGCAATTTTAATTAGTTTATAAATTGAAATCTCATTCCATGTAAATTTTAATAGATTCTAAATCCAATCGAACTAACTTTAATCGACCACCAATAAAAACATATTTCACTTAATTCTAACAGAAATGAAAACCAACTTTATTAAAAACCAATTTAATTCACTTCTAACCTCCATAAAAATCAATCCAATATTCTAGCCACAAGTAGAGAATAAAATAAAATTTAAATAAAATCAAAATTCAATTATTGTGGAATTCTACTATTATTATCTCATATGAAAATAATAATACATCGCTTTTTTCTCAAGAACGAAAGAAAGGAAATACAAAAAAGAAAACGAATCATTTTCTGATAAAGGATTCCATTATATCGAGATTTCTTTCTGGAAAAGAGAAGAATACGAATTTTTTGTGTGTATAAAGTATCGTAAAACTTGTGTTAATTATGATGCAGACTAAAAAGTACGTATATTCAGCTGTGTGGGTTGTTTAAACAGAACCTCGATGCCACTTGGTTGGATTTTCTGTTGAGTTAGCATGCAACCATCCATCCAACTTCACTGAGATGACTCATTTGACTCCCACTATACTATCTTTACTCCTACCGACTAATACCGCATATTTTTCAGAGGAGGGTAAGATCTTTGTCACCCAGGCCAAAAGCAATTGACCGTTCGACAATAACAATTCAGCTTATAATACTCAATAAATATACTAATAGCTGAATCAACAGTTAGAAAACTTCAATGTATGCGTATTATAATTTTAATTCAGATATTAAATAAAATGAATTTATCCAAATGGAGTTTTATTTACTCAAATTTTAATTCAAAATTCACTCATAATTTACGAAAATTTTGAATGAAAATTTCCTATCTGAATTAAATTTATTATATTTTTTTTTTTTAAATTACGATAATTTCAGTTTGGATTTATTCGAAGAAGAATGTTTAAATTGGTTTCCAGAAGCTGTGACTTCTATTATAGAGATGATACTTTTTAACCGTGAAGACATTTTTTCTCAAGCAAGTATTTTAAAACAAAAAGTGCTCCACGACTTAAAGGACACTAACTCGTTTTACGAGGCAAAAAATTGCTTCCGACAGGTAAGAATATTGCTTTTAAAAACACAATGAAAAATTCGGAAGACAATGAAATTGCAGAAAAAGCATGAAAGAATCTTGCTAAATTTACAAATAGTGAAAAACATTTTACGACTATATTCAATGAGAAAATCTTTTATGTCACTGAAAATCGTTTCTGAATCATAACTGCGGTATTTTTATAAACAAATTAGCTACAGACGTTTCTTTTTTCTGTATTAATTGTATAACAAATATAATTCAAGTGTGTTAAAATACATCAACAAAAAGAATTGTCAAAAGTATTTTTTTTATTATCATTATTTAATTCTTAAGAACTGAATTTTTTGGAATTTAGAATTTTTACTTTAACTATTCGACTCAGAGATTAATATATTTTTTGTTTTTTAGAGATAACCAAATTAAATTTAAATTTCACGACAACTTTTTTTGTTTGTTGCTTTCTGCTACTTCCTGTAGAGGAAAAAAAAGTTTAATTCGAGTTTAGTGTTGGAAAAAGAAGTTTCAAGACGAGTTTCCTTAAAAATCTTTTCCGCAAATAAAAAATGGACTTGACAGCCTTGTTGAAGAAACAGCATCCACTTGCGGAAACACATCTTTTCCATATGCAGTAACTCTCGCTGTAAATGACAAGTGTCGTCTATTCACGCCAGAATCTAAAAGCGCAGTCTTCTCATTGTCATTATGGAAGGAGGGACAAAGTGCTTTGTTTCACCTCCTCAAGCTCCAACGCAACGAAAAGAGCAATCAAGATTGCCTTTCTGTCCTACACGCAGTTTCATTAATGCTTCTCTTCATTTGAAAATTGAAGATTGCAGGCACTGATTTTATTTAAATTAAGACCATTGTTTGTAATGGTACCTCATAATTATTATAATATAATTATTATTATACAATAATTATTATAACTTATTGTATTGTGTGTGGTGATTTGAAAATAATCTGAAGATATTTTAAAAACCACTTTCTTTCTTGTCTCCACTCTCTTTTTTTTTCCTTATTCTCCAATTTTTGAGACGTGCAAGTATTCCAAAGATCTGAACTTCCGGAAAACGTACCTAAAATTAGTTCCTGGGGATCATTAAACTAGGGTACTTTTATGATTAACGTCATTGTTATTTTTAAACACTTCCGCTCAAGAGAAACTTGGAAAAAAAAACAAAGAAGAAGAAGAGTTTTTATGAAACATAATCTTTACTTAGGAAGAAGCGGTCGTAGATCAGAATTGAGATTTTGAAAGGGTCGAAATGTTACAGTGACATTTACAAAATTCTAATTTTATCTAGTTGCTAAAATTTATCCAGTTTCAAGTTTACAATCGAAACGATTATTCAATTTTAAAGGATTCTAACTTTAAACGAAAACAAGTTAAATTACAACCAATTTCAATTGATTCTAATATAAATCGAAATTAACTTCAATTTTGACTTCCATTAAGAATAGACCAATTGCAATAATTGATTTTTATTTTAATCAGAAGTGATTAACCGATTCTAATTGATTCTAACTTTAATCGAAACCAACTTCAGTTGAAACTAATTGCAATTGATCCTAACCATCAATAAAAGCCAACTTCAATTGGAACCAATATAAATTGATTACAACTGTAATCGAATCCAATTTAGGAGATATAAATGTCAACTAAAGCCAATTTTAATTCTAATCGAAATCAAGTTCAAGTGGAATCCAATTTTAACTGATTCAAATTTAGTCAAAATTTACTTCAATTAAAACCAAAATCAATTTAGATAAATATTGTGATATTAAGGTTCCGAAAAAAGCAACTTTAAAAAATCATTTGATTTTAAAATTAATCAAATTCAATTTCAGTTGATTTTAATTTAAATCAAAACCAATTTTGACTTTAATTGTATGTAATACGAAGTAAGTTAAATTTATTCTAACTTTACCTGAAAAGACTAAAGTGATTACTATTTTAAATTTTGGATAAATTAACAAACAAAAATTAATTAAAAATTATTTTATTTAACTATGAAAATAGTCTAATTAATTACATTCATATTTCTAACCCAAATAAAAGTAGTAATCCTTTTAAACATTCATTTTTTTTGCAACCAAAGCAACATTAATTGATTCTACTCTCTAAATCTGAAATAATAGAAGTTTAAAAAATTTATAGTAGTCCAGTATCTGACTAAATGAATTAGTAGTTTCTTGTTTTTTAACTAATTAAAATCGAAATTATTCCCTTCAATATCCAATTCATTTTGTATTTTATCTCAAATTTCTATAATTTTTATCAATGCTCAATTTTTAAAATTATTTTTCTATTATTTTCTTGAATTTTCAATATTTTTTAGCCAATTACCTTAACTTACAATGTTTTATTTCATATTTCAATAATTTTTATTAATGTTTAATTTTTCATATTATTTTATAATTATTTTCTAATATTTTAAACATATTTTGTGATTTTATAAATACATTTTTCTTAAATTTTCTATTATTTTTCTCACATTTCAATTACTTTCTTCAATTTCAAATTCATTTTGTAAATTTATCACTCTTTTTCAAAATTTCAATTATTTTCTTCAATTTTCAATTCTTTACCTCAGATTTTAATTATTTCTTTCAATTTTTAAATATTTTCATTATTTTGCAATTGATTTCTAAATTTTGAATTTATTTTTTAGTGAATTTTTCAAATTTCCAATTATTTATCTCAAATTTCAATTAATTCTCTAACTATCAATTACTTTTGTTAATGCTTATAAGCATTGTTTTTACCATTTTTCAATTATTTTCTTTAATTTTAATCACATTTTTTGATTTTGCTTTCTCATATAGGAATAAGTATTATAACTTATTTTTCTGAAATTTCAGTTATTTTCTTCAAATTTCAATTATTTACCTAAAGTCTCAATTATTTTATTCAATTTTCAAATATTTTTATTATCTTATTCGTTAAATATCAATTAGTTTCTTTATATTTTTCATTGTTTTTACCATTTTACAATTATTTTCTTTAATTTCGATTAAACTTTTTGATTTTTCTTTCTCATATGGGAAGTGTTATCACTTACTTTTTCCAAAATTGTAATTATTTTCTTCAATTTTAAATTATTTATCTTAAATTTAATTTATAATTATTTTCATTATTTTACAATCATTTTCTCAAAATTTTAAAGATGTTAATTTGTGTTTCAATTAATTTTCTAAATGTACTAAATATCTATCTCAAATTTTACTTATTTACTATAATTTTCTATTGCCTTCCTCATTTTTCAATTATGTTTTGTAATTTTAAATATATTTTATACTTTCATCACTTATTTTTCTCAAAGTGTAATTATTTTCTTTAATTTTTCATTATTATTATTATTTTTAATCTTTGTCTCGAATTTTTTGTTTCAATTAGTTTTATAGATTTTACTTCCTCCCAGATTAAGCTTTGTGATCGTTAAGATTTTTGATTTTCAAAAAATAGCACAGAAAAAACTATCTGTGATTTTTGCTGCATGTGATTTTCAGGTGAATGGAATTCTTAAGATTAACTCTTAGATCATTGTTAAATATCTCTTTATTTTGAAGTTAAATTTACACATATGGTTGACTTTCTGCTGCAATGAAATTTTCACCCAAATCATATGTTAAATTAACAAAAAATTTTTTCAGTGAGTCTAAATTGACTCATTTTCATCTGAAATGCAAAAATTTTTCATTCTTAAGGGCATGTGATGATAATGCTAAATTTGTCCGTAAACTTTCTCTTAAAGTACTCAATGTTTTGACACCAAACTTTGTAGAATTACTCAAAACACCATTTGAATGGTCTCTCTGACCCAATTTTGTTTCATTTTTGTCTTTAAACTAAATATTTTTCAAATTTACATTTTTTTCAAAATTTTCCAAAAATTGTAAAATTGAAAAAAAAAGTAGTTTGAAGATAAAAATGAAATAAATTTGTGTCAGAGAGACCATTCTAATGGTATTTTGAGTAATTCTACAAAGTTTGGTGTCAAAACATTGAGTACTTTAAGAGAAAGTTTACGGAGAAATTTAGCATTATCATCACATGCCCTTAAGGAGGTTTATCCAAAAAAACCAATTTTTACAGATTTTTATAAAATTTTAATGACATATTAAATGCATTACTTTACATGTACTGTTACAATTGTATTGAATTTTACCGTTTTGTTTTTAAGATATAAATTTATAAAGTTGGGACTTTTACATCACACAAAACCTGAAATGCTCAAAACGTTGAATAATGCCATTTTTTAGCTCAATTTGTAAAATAAATCGAAAAAACGGTATCATTATGCAACGTTTTGAGCTTTTTAGGTTTTGTGTGATATGGAAGCAGTAAGAAAACGCGCAATATGACTATATTTTAATTAATTTAAAAAACACGGTTCTACAAATTTTTTAAAAAAACTAATATATTTTAAACTGTAATACAATACAACTTTTGCAATAATATTTAATTAATTTACCGTACCATTGTTAAGAAAATGTTATTTAAGGGTAGTAATTCTTCACTTTTTTGAAAAAATCAGAAAGAAAAAATTTTAATAGCTTGAAATTTTCAACGAAAAATTTTCTTTTCAATAAAATTCATTTGTGTAATGATTTTAACTACAAAATACTATTTAGAAACCAAATTATAAGAAGAAGTGAAATTAAAAAAATATTGACTATTATGATCCGATAGAAGGAGAACCGCTCACGGAAAAAAATTAATATTCAAATTTGACATTTAATATGAGATTCAAGTATAAATTATCTCCAAAAACAAAAGTAAGATGTAATCAAATCTTTAAAATTAAAATATGGATTTATATCAGATTAAAATATTAGTATTGTAAAGAACACATATTCTTATGCCTAAAAACAATATTAGAAATCTTTAATTCTGTGACATATGGAAAATACACAATAAAAAAAGCAAATGACTGATCCAGCCAATGCATCGCAGCAACATTCACAATTATTATGCTTTTTATCTATTTTTTCAATTCTTTGGTAAAAAAAATTTAATATTATTATTAGAATAAGAAATGAAGTAATTTAATGTTATACATTGTATAATTCCTCATTTTATACATAGCTCATTGCGAATAAAATTTAAGTTATTATTGAAATTTAGAGCAAACGGATTACTTAGAATGTATGTGTTTTAAAATTTAAAAGAAATAGTAAATCGTTTTGTTTAAAAGTATTCGACAAAAATAATTATTTTTTAGAGCAAATTTATTAATAAAAAAGTCGATCTAAACTCAGTCAAATCTTCATTATATCCCAAAAACTAAACATTTTTAAATTTTTTCGAATAATAAAATATGTTTTAGCATAACCTTTTTTATATATATTTCTTGGTTGTTAAATAAACATATCTCTAAACTAGAGATTTCATAAAATGGCATTTTCCGATATAAAGTTTTGCAAAATAAAGCGTAACTTAAGGTAAATGTCCCAATTTGTGTCCATGTACCAATTTGTACTCAACTGAATTTAAATGCTCAAAATAAAATAAAAATAATACGAAAAGTATTGTAAAAAATATATATTTTCAATTTAATTTTTTATATTCTTCGTGTTGATTTGTGTTTTATGATTCTGGTTCACTTAAAAATATAAAATTTTACAGAAAAACCATAGTCTTGTTGTCTATTTTGACAAATCAAGAAAAAAATGACAAACGCCATGCATTTTTCATGGGTAAGCACAAATTGGTACAATAATATTATATTTTTAAAAAACGATAATTTATTAAATTTTTATAATAAAACTTGAATTAAAATCATTTTCAATTCACAAAAAGAGTAGCTTCATGTAAATGTAAAAAATTATTTCCATAAAAAAGTATGAAACGAATTTTTTCTTGATAAACTCCCGAAAATTTTTAAGTAGGACACTAATTGGGACATTTACCTTATTATAAAAAGTTTGATTATAATGCTTAATTTAGATACATTTTTAATTCTCTACAATTAAAAATTCAACTCATTTCAAGTTTTGTGATTAATTTTTCTCCGTGCTTGAGGGTATAAGCTGTAGTTATAATTTTTCATAACATAGAAAATCATATTATTTAAAAAAAAAGTCCACGTGGACATTTAGAGGGAGGCAGGGGGGGTTGTCAAAAATTTACGATTGTCCACGAGGGGGAAAGGGGGGATCAAAAAGTAATTAAAAATTGTCCACGTGGTATATGAACGACACCTTTCTTACTACCAGATTACCACACACAATTTTTTCCCTCAATTTTTCCATCCGCCGGTCTCTCTGTACCTCAAGAAATTAATCTAAAAACCCTACAAAAACACACAAAGCAAGCCTCTAATTAAAAAGCCTCATCTACCAAGAATATAAATAAATACATTTATATATGATAAAATATGCTTGATTTAATTCTCATAATGGACGTAACCGCCTTTAAAAATGTCCATGTACGGATAAACCGGCCACATAAGGTGCTTCAATAATAATCCAACTTGGTATAATGGCATAGTTAATAGTAACATTGTTATGGAATCAGTGTAGCATAATACAGGCGGTACTTTGGTCGAACTGCGTCTGACGGGAGTAAAGTCCCGTTATCGTTTTATTATGAATTGCCTCCGTGTCTGGCTCTAGGTTTCTGCCACTATATACATATATATATATATATCTATATCCAACTATCTGTCTCATTTTCTCCCGTTTGGTTTGGCCGCTCTTTTTTGCAAGTGCATCAGACGAGTGAGGAAAAGTATCGAGGTAGCATAAAACGTTACCCAGAAGTTCGTATTCCCACGCCGTGAAAAGGAATGAGCATCCCGCAGCCCACACAGCAGACGAGATCGTGAACGCGGATACGCGCCGACTGCAGAAGCTTGAGAAATGCGCGATAAATAATACATGAAATTGTATTATAGAAGAGACCCGGCCCTGCAACACACAAGCAAATAATGCAATAATAATGCACCTCTTATGTTGGCATGCGACGCGCGACGTAAATACCCCCGACGTGACGAAGGGGATCGTAATTTTCATGCTAAATGGGGAGGGACCTACTTTGTAAAATCATGTCTCGTAAATGTCTGCCAGCAGTAATGTATACTGATATTGATGATGATGTTTGCCGACTAAAGAGTCTCCCGCAATTTCTAAATAATTTACCAACTCTCTATATCACTATATAACCAAACAGAAACTGACTTCGTTCAAGTTTAAAGGATATTGGGAGCTTGAATTATGAATGAAGATGTCGAGAAGTAATCGCTGTAGATTGGAATACGTCGAATCTGGTAATTCACGGGAAAAATGGTGAATTAACTGGGTCGAGTGAATTTGAGGAAAATGTCAATTAATGGAATATGTAAATATAAGTTTCTTAAACGGATGAGTTTTGAAATATGTTTTAAATTCGTAGAAATGTCGTTTGTGAGAAATTTGATTTAGTTTAGATCTGTAGATACAAAAGTTCGGGGAATGAAAGGTGTTAATGTGAGATTGAAAGTATTAAATTGAGGTCATGGGTGTATCAAATTCAGATTATAAATTGCTCGGAATAGTATAGATGTGATACTGGTAATGGGCTCAATTTGATCCAGTGTGCAACAAATATATCATTTCATATTCAGGTTATTATAAATACACTATATAGATCAAGGTGTCTATATATGATCATTTTTAAATTTCCGGATTTTAAACTATAATTTTCTTAGATTTGTTCTCTCTTTCTAAATTTGAATGAGTGATATTCTACTAATGAATTAGACGAAAATGAGCTACTATTAAATAGTAAAAAATGTTACTTATTTTTAGTAGAAAGGAACTGAATATTAGTAGAAAATTACTTACATTTGAAAGTAGAATTTTGAGAGTACACTGAAAGAAATTTTAAAATAAAATTTAATATGTGATTTAATAAAAGGAGACTATTCAAGACCTACTGGGAAAAACTAATTGGTTTACTTTTAAACTGTTACAGTGAATAAAAGAAAATTTAATAGTGACTACACTGAAAAAAAAAAATTATTTGGATCAAATAAAAATTATTTGATCCAAATACATGATTTACTTGTCTATTATCCAATAAACCTGTATTTGAACCAAATAACTATTTATTAGACCTAAGTATTTTATTTGATTGTATTAAGTATAGACTAATTTGTATCAAATACAAATTACTTGAGTCAAATAAATGGAATAATTGGAGCTAGTACATAATGTTTTGAATCAATTATGAAAATTATTTCATTCAAATAATATTTTATTCAACCTGAGTATTTTATTTTATCGCATTAAATAAACAGTAATTTGTGTCAAATAAATTAAAAATTTGGAGCTAGTAACTAATATTTTAAATCAATTATGAAAATTATTCCATTCAAATAATATTTTATTCGACCTGAGTATTTTATTTTATCACATTAAATAAACAGTAATTTGTGTCAAATAAATTAAATATTTGGAGCTAATAACTGATAATTTAAATCAATTAAAAAAATTATTTCATTTATATTTTTAAAGCAAAAAAATATTAGTTTGCATGAATAAAATGTAACCCCTCTTTTCTTTTGGAGTTTACTCTTACTTAATGTTATTATAAGTATGGTGATTTTCATTCATAACATTCTTATTATATATTATTTATTTAAATACTGATTATTTTTCACTTATTTACTTATATTTAGTTAACACTTATTATAACCTAACATATAAACTGTGAAATAAAATTTCGCACGGATGGTGGGATTGAGCCCGCGACGCACGCAATACGAGACTTTTACCTTTTACGCTACCCATGAAGCCACGCTGACTTGACTTCGAAATTACAAAAACACCTATTTAGCCTCACACATTAGTTACAATAAATTATTTACTTGATCCAAATACTTTTTATTTGTTTTTAAAAAAGAAAATATTATAGCATTAAATAATTTGATTTACTATGACTCATAACATAATTTAATTGTGTTAAATAATTTTTATTAACGTTAAAAACTCAAATTTTTGAGTGAAATAAATAAATGAATAGTTTTAAATAACTCACAAATTTCGTTACAATAAATTATTTATTTGACTGAAATACTTTTTATTTGTTTTTATAAAATAATATATTAGCATTAAATAATATATTATTTATATTAAATAATTTGATTTACTATGACTCATAACATAATTTAATTGTGTTAAATAATTTTTATTAACGTTAAAAACCCAAATACTTGAGTGAAATAATTAAATGAATAGTTTTAAATAACTCACAAATTTCGTTTCAATAAATTATTTATTTGACTGAAATACTTTTTATTTGTTTTTATAAAATAATATATTAGCATTAAATAATACATTATTTATATTAAATAATTCGGTTTGCTTTAATCCATAAAATAAATTAATTGTGTTAAATAATTTTTATTTGTGTCCAAAAACCCAAATACTTGAGTGAAATAAATAAATGAATAGTTTCAAATAATTGAGCATTTGTATTAAATATATTCGTTTATTAGATTAAATTAATTATTTACTTGATCCAAAGAAGATTTATTTGGTTTAAATAAACGTGATTCAAATAATTCAAGTTATTTGAATCAAATACATATTTTTTAGATCTAACTAAAAAATATTTGAACGAAGTAAATATTTATCAAATAATTTGAATTAATTGAGTCAAATAATTTTTTTTTCAGTGTATATTAATATTCAAAATTTAGTTTTAATGTTTAATATAGTCACTATTAAATTCTCTTTTCTTCACTGTAACAGTTTAAAAATAAACAAATTAGTTTTTCCTTGTAGCACTTGAATAGTCTCATTTCCATAATCTTATATTAAATGTTATTTTAAAATTTCTTTCAGTGTAGTATTATTATAAGTCAAAAATGACTTTAAACACCAATTTTTTTCTCGGTAATAATTTTATTTAAAGCAATGAAACTTTTTACATCATATTATTGACATGTTTGCCTGTCAAGAATAAAATTTATTTTTAAATCCCAGTTTCAACACTAAAGGTGACCAAAGTCAAGATAAAAAAAATAAACGATCAATCGGCGAACAAGCTACAGCATCTTAGGAACATCAAATATGGAAAACCCAAAGGTACTTATGAAGCTAAGATATGTGGTTAGACAATTTGGGAATTATAATATTTTTGGGGTAATTTAGACCACAAAAATAAAAAAAATGAAAATATCGATTTTTTTATCGATACAAACTATAATACTATCTTGATAATTGGAATAGTGAAAGTCTACTTTTTCAATTAGTAGATATTTAAATTTCAAATTAGTAGTTTTCTACTAAAAAGAAGTAACATCTTTTACCATTCAATAAGAGCTCATTTTTCTTTAATTCATTGGTAGAAAATCCCTAATTCAGATTTAGAGAGTTCAATGATTAATTACTGATTATTTAAATATTAATTGTTTTATTAAAAGAAATATTAAGAAAAGCAGTTTTAAATATTTAATATACATAATTTTTATTCAGAAATAGATTAACTTAGATTGAAAAAGAACGGCAAGAAAAAAAGCAGAAAACTTTTAAAAGATTCTCAAACAATAGAGAAAGTTTTTTTTTAAAAAAATAGTAGAAATCTCAATACGAAAAAGTAATGTTTAAAAATAGGTGAAGAAATCTTAAGAAATATGAAAAAATGAGAACATCTAAATAATAAGAAATGGAGAAAACCTCAAGTAAAAAGCAAAAAAGTTATAAATAATTTAGAAAATTACAAAATAATTTTTAAAAACCTTATTAACACAAAAATAAGAAAATGAGAGAAAAACTACTAAAAATAAGAAAATGTAAAATAAAAGGTAAAAAGATGAGATAAAAGAGTAAGAGAATGTTTTTAAATTAAAAAAGTTATATATTCTAAAAAGAGGTAATTTGAAAAACTACACAAGAATGACAAAAAATCCCAAAAAATATAGAAGAAACTAAAAAATTATTTTAAAAACTTAACTCTCTAAATCTGAATTACTGATTTTCTACTAATCAATTAGTGAAAAATCGGTTACTATTTACGTTTTTAAATTAAAAATTCTTAAATTTGAGATTTTCGGGTCAAATTTCATACAGTTAGAATCATCTGAAAATGTAGATTTTAAAAATATAAATAAATGTTGCTTTTAAATTATTTAAACAATAATAAAAAATGAGAATTAAATAATTTTATTAGTCGTTCTACAGTTAATCGAGTTTTCACTAATTCATTCGTAGAAAACCACTAGTTCAGATTTAAAGAGGAAATATTTACTAACATTTTTTGTTAAATTAAAAAAAAAAAAAAAAAAAACAGAAAATCAATGGAAAAACGATGAAATTTTACTAAAAAGAAAAAAAATCTTCAAAAGATTAGACAAATAAGGATATTATTTTGAAAATTAAGGAAACTAAAATAAAACAACAATTTATGACTTTAAATTTTGAAAAATGAGAATTTATTAGAAAAAAATTGAAGGGAAAACGGGATAAAGTTTTCAGAAATAGGAAAATGATGATAATATTTAATATTAGAAAATTTGGTATAAGATTAAATTGACATAAAATAAAACAATAGACAAAAAAGCTGAGAGAATTAAAAAATTTAAGAATATTCAATAACAAATTACTAAAAATATTTGATAAATCGGGAAAATCTTTTTAGAAAATTTAAAAACTATAAGAAACTGAAAAATTACAAAAAATACAAAAATTTGTAAAAATTTACTGAAGAAGAAAAAGTTCTGAGAATATAATTAAAGATTGGTAAATAAAAAGTTTTATAAAATCTTAAAAAATCTTTCAAAAATAAAACAGACAAATATTTTTAAATGATTTCTAAGAAGAATAAATTTGGAAAAATCGAGAAAATCTACGAATTATATGAAAAAGTAAGTAAATTTGTAAAAAAAATACACTAAATGTGCAAATAAATTGAATAAATTTACAAAATAAATAAAATAAATATATAAATAAATAATATATATAAATAATAAATTATAAAGAAATAAATAAAATTTACAAAATAAAATCTAAATGAACTTAAAAAAAGTTAGGAAAATATTTTACTCCACCCCCTTATAATAAAAACAAAATATAAATGAAACAAATTTTAAAAAACTTTGTTTTAATTTACGTGAAAAAGTGCTTTTTTAAAAAAAAGGTCAATAATTTAAAACTGTATAAGAATCTTAAAACTAACTTACAAAAAAGAGAGAATATGGAAAAAGTCTATAAACAAGAAAATTTATGAAGAAATAAAAAAAAGTACCTAAACACACGGAAAAAATGAGTTAGCTGCTGCATCTAGAAAAATTTACCAAAACAAGGGTTTATTGAGTGTTATAAAAACAAAATTGTAACTCCAATCTAATTAAATACAATCTAAAAACAATATTGTATGAAATATTTTTTATATCTCTCTAAATCTGAATTAGTTAAAAATAACTAATTTGAAAGCAAAAACTCAGTCACTAATTCAAATAGTTATATTTCTACTAACCATTTAGTAAAAAAAAACTAATTATTAGTCAAATTCATTTTTAGGTTATGTCAAAATTACTAATATTAGTAAAATTATGTTTACTAATTTAATTAGTCAAATTTAAACTATTTTTTGGTTATATTTTTACCAGTAATTAGTCATATTTGAACTATTTTTGAGTTATTTTTAACTAATTGAAGAAACAAAAACTCAGCCACGATTTTACAAATAATTAGTTATTTTTAACTAATTCAAATTTAGAGAGTACAAAATAGAAAATAGATAAAAAATAGAGAGTACAAAAACAGTAATTTTTCACTAATTCTTAGTAGAAATCTTTATAGATAATAATAATAATAATAATAATAATAATAATAAATAATTTGCGTAAGAAGAAGAAAATTCGAGAAAATCATCTAAAGAACAAAACAAAAAGTTAAATGTCAAATAAAAGAAACAATTTTTGAAAACTGAGAAAAATTAAAAATAGATCATTTTAAAAAACAAAATACAAAAAATACTTAATTTTTTTTAAATATGAAATTCATAAGAAAAAATTGTACAGTTTTAATAAAATGAAATTTCTTAGAATTTTACAAACAGAAAACGGATAATTGTTTAATTTTTAAAATAACTAATCCTTGACTATTGAATCTTATTAGATTAATTTGAAAGTGTAAATAAATTAAAATATAAG
This sequence comes from Ganaspis brasiliensis, assembly GCA_037103525.1. Taxonomy (NCBI): domain Eukaryota; kingdom Metazoa; phylum Arthropoda; class Insecta; order Hymenoptera; family Figitidae; genus Ganaspis; species Ganaspis brasiliensis. The sequence continues at coordinate 2,492,758 of JAZKLR010000013.1, read as the reverse complement.
TTAATAAGGATTTATTTAAATGATAATGATTTTGAATTATTAAAATTTATTATTATTTTTTACTTTCTTTCTATCCAAAATTGATGGACCGTGTTCTGACTATTTTTTCAAATTTTAAAGAGTACAATGTTGAAAATGAAATTTTCGATAATTATCTACAAAGTTTTAAAAAATATACTTTAAATTGAAATTTTTGAGATTTATCTACGAATTGCCCATATAGATTTTTCCAAACTTATCATCCTTAATTAAGTTAATTGAAAAAAAAACTGAAAATAATAACTTGATATTAATTAGGCTTACTTTCCCGAAATTCAATTCCGCTAATTGAATCAATTTTAATCCAATTTGCTGAATATAATCCGTTTAATAATTTTTCCCCTTATGTGACTCACAACTGCTAATCTCACTTTTAAGTAGAAATGGGGTTTTAAGTCAGACGCGCAAATAACTGTTTGCTAGTGAAAAAAGAAACTGCAGTAAGACAGTTTCCAATTTCAAGAGTATAAGAATTACTTTTATAATTTAATTAAACTAATTTAATTAATTACACTAATTTCTAATTAAACGTAAACAAATAACAACAAAATGCGTAGAACTTGTATATATACACGCAAAGAAAATTAGTTATACATTTTATTAAAATGCTTTATAATTTAGGGGAAAAAAGTGCCAGAAAGCGAAATTTTCATCCAAGGAATTTTAACCTTTAAAAAAACGATTCTAATCATTGCTAAATTATTTTACACTTTAATACAGTCTGTAGCAAATTTAATATAATTTTTTTAAAGTTTGAAATTATCAATCTGAAAATTTCTCTTTTTCCCTAAATTGTAAAATACTTTTACAAAATTTATAATTAATTTTCTTTCCCTGAACCAAAATCGAGGAAAAATTTATTTTTTGTTTTTCTAGTATATATCGAAACAGCTATATAGTAAATAAGAATTTCGAAACCGAGGATCCACACGTGGGTGAAGAAAAATTGTGAAAAATCATCAACAAGTTTTCTGAGACCCGCGTGAGTCACCAGACCTTGGTAAGTTAGCTGACAAAGAATCTGTCTCGAGTTTAAGTTTAAACGAGAGTCTGTGTGTAAATTCAAGAACATGCTCACTGTCTTAGCCATTTAATGTCGACATTTTTAAGAGTAATGCACTTCTAGCGCATTGATCAAGATTATAAAGAAGCAAAAGAAGAAATCAAGAGGCGTTAAAAAAAAAGCTATAGAAACTCTCGATGTTAATTTGCAACTATATACTCAGATCAATTAATTTTTTGCAAATTTACCTAATTGACCCAAAAAAAACCTCATTTAAACACATCTCAAATTACTTTCAACATACTTTCGACTGATCTATTTCTTTTTTCTCGAGAAATTAAATAAATATATAATACAAAATGTGCGCCTGAGTGTTGAAAATTAATTATACTTTCCCGGACTAGTTCAACTTGAGTGCGTAGTTACACGACTCTTGATGATAAAATTATCATCTGTGTTTCACCGATAGTCATATCGAAAGTGTTCTTAATGGTAGTATTTTGCGCGAGGAAAATTCATCATATCCTTTCTTGATTCAAATTTATATAAAACAAACTTTAAAACATTAAATAGAGATTTAATTTCTTCAAAAATTTTCAAATTGATCGAGTAAATTGTGTTTTTTATTTATTATTTTGATAAAATGTAAAGATAAGAGTGTGCACGCGATAATGTTGATTTAATTAAATAGTTTAGTATGTAGACTTAAGTTCATTTCTAGGCCAAAACGATTCTTTGTAATCATTTTATTATAATTCGAACTTGAAGAAAAAATTCGCTTAAAAAAAAATGACAAAAAAAGTATAGTTTTTTTTAAAACATATTTTACATGTTATAAATAAATATTATTATTCGATTTGCTCCATATTATTTAATTAAACAAGTTTAAAAAATATGAATTAGGTATACAATTTGAGGTTAAATTATTTCCAAATTAATTCGTATAAGTAAAAGATTGATATTAGTTGCAGAAATTATATAAGAAATATGAATATACAATATAGTAATTATTAACTAAAATATATATTTATCTGTGAAACACTAAATAAAAAGATTAAAATCACACTTTTTACGACGAAATAAAAACAAATAAGTGAAAAACATCCAGCAGAAAAACACTAACACGGAATACTCGGTTTCCATAATTTGTAAATTATATTCTGTGTTTATATTTGACATAATATTATAAATCTACCTAAAAATAATTATTTAATATTTGTTTCTAATTACTCATATTCTACATGTGCTTAAATTCTTTTAACTTCTAAATGTTAAATCTACATTTAAAATAGGTTACCTTAACTCATTATTATTGTAACAAGTAATATAATAAGAACATATTAAATTGACATTTGAAAACATTACAAATATAACCCAAAAAATTAAACAAAATTTCTAACTCTGTATAGCCATAAAAATATTAAAAAAACATTTTTAAATAGTCGAGATTTAAAAATCTCAGAATGGCAGGAAGTTATTAATTTACTGCACTATAAAATGAGAGACATAATTAGCTTGTTGTGTGTAAAGTCAAGAGATTTGTGTGCAGCCACTTCTCACAAAACGAATATAATTGCAGAGAAATTGTCCAAGATTATTATTGTGGCCGGAGGTTAAAGTTGGCGGAGGTTCAAGAAAAGGAATTTACATTATAGGAGTCTATCTCGGCAAAAGCAGAGTCAGACAATCGTTTGTCTGGAGAAGCGCGCTTCTTTCAGAACTGACTATATCTCGAGAAAGAAAGAAAGAAAAAAAAAATTAACAATTGAAATGAAAATTCAAATTCAAGATATTCAAGAGTCACAAACGAGGTGGATTTAATCCCGGCCCTTTTTCGCAATGTTAAGGGTACAGTCAAGGGGATTCCCCGTGACATCTGGCAACGACCTCGGCCCTCGACCGCAAACGCCAACCTCCGCATATCCGATAAATTACACTTGTGATGGATGTTGCCACTCTCGTATTTAATTTCTCATTCATCAAATTCACTCGGTCGGCTTGGACATTTTTATAATTAGCTGCAAAAATATCGAATTTCAAAGATTTTTTTTTTAAGAAAAGACGCTTTATTAATAAATTGCACGGAGAAAAATTAATCACAAAACTTGAATTAAGTTGAATTCTTAATTGCAGAGAATTAAAAATATATCTATCTAAATCAGGGATGATAAAAATCATGATTTTTTTAAAATATAATCAGTATATAAAATCTCCAAAAGTTTATTTGTAAGTAGTTTATTAAAGAAATGAAGAAAAAATTAAAAAAACAACACAAGAATGAAACAGTGACATAATTATATATAAGAAAGTAGAAACTCTTTTCAGAAAATAAAACTATTTACGGACAATTTTTTAAATTAAAACAATAAATAAGATTATTAAAAAAACGTTAAAATATATTACTAAAGAGAACAACATTTTAAAGTTAGAAAAATTAGAGAATTATTTTACAAATTGAATAAAAAAAGAACCAATTAAAGTTGGTAAAATTTTAAAAAATTTGAAAAGAAAAGAAATTTTATGAAATACAAGAACGATGTTCAAATGAAAATATTTAGAACAAGATTAAATTCAGATAATATAAAATAAATGAAAGCTTTAAATAAAGTAGAAAGTTGGGAAATTGAAAAATTGTAGATAAAAGCACCAAATAAATGTTTTCAAAAATTCACAATTACAAGATAAAACCTAAACAATTAAAAATCAGGAAAAATGCTTCTTAGAAATGCTTCTTAATAGGAAGAAAATAGTGAAATGTTTTTTCTTTAATCTAAAAAAACTAAAAAATGTAAAAAGTACAAAAAATAAAAAAATGTCACAAAATGTACAAAAAATTAAAAATGTATATATCAAAGTAAATAAAAAGATAGTCCACAGAAGAAACTTAAAAATTCTTTAAAAATGTAAAAGCTTAGTCAAATTAAACCAAATACATTTTTATAATATTACACATAAAGTAAGTCCAACAATAAATTTAGAAAAATGAAAAAAATCTAAAAACTTTATGGAAGAATAAATAAGTTTGCAAAAAATCTCGCAAAAAATGGACAAGAGGTGAAAAAAATTGAATAAACTTACATAAAAAAATGAGAGTATTTTTAAAAATATGGAAATAATTATAAAAATCAACGAAATAAAAAGTTTAGTTATAATAACGAAATTGTGTAAAATAATATTAAATAATTTGCATAAAAAGAGGAAAATTAAAGAAAATCTTAAGATAAAAAGACGAAAAGACACAAAAAAAAGTAAAAGTAGAAAAAACTCAAAATTTTGTAAAAATAAGAAATTATAAGATGAAAATTAAATAGTTTCGAAAAATTGAAATATCTTAGAAATCTTGTAAGAATATTTAAAAAAAAGTATTTGTAAATATGGAAAATAATTAATATCATTTATGTAATTATTTTCCATTTATAAATATACATTTAAATTTAAATTAATTGAAATTTAAAAGTTGGAATAAATTGGAATATGACTTAATTGACGATTGCAATTTATATAATTTTATAAAGACTTAAAGATATAATGTAATACTACTTTTTGCTATCTTCATACCAAAAAATTGTAAATCGTAGTTATTTCTTCATCTGTGTTAGCTCAATTTTTTAAATTTTATAAAGATTAAAATAATAAAATTGACATTTCTAAGATTTATCCACAAATTTGTGAGTTTTGTTTATGGTTTGCGAAGGTTTACATGCAGTATTAGAAATTCGCAGAACTGTAAATTTTTTTTTGTTTTAAATCATGATTTTAATGCAAATTTTCCAATAATTTAAATCAAAATGATTTAAATTAATTCATTTGTTCTATAAATTTCAAAAACATAGCAATTAATTAATCCGTAAATAGTCTGATTCACTATAAAAGTAAATTCTATAGTGATGCAGACTATTTACGGACTCAAGCCTGATTATTTATTTATAATAAATAATAAATTAATAATAATAATAATTATTTATTTATAATAAATAATAAATTTCCGTGTTACTACACGGAAAAAAATTAATATCTAAATTTGGTATTTAATATGAGATTCAAGCATAAACTATATCTGAAAACAAAAGTAAGATGTAATTAATTCTTTAAAATTAAAATATGTGAGACATATCTTTTATATAATTAATTAATTGGTATTTAAAGCATTATTATAAATACTTTTATAGTGAATCAGACTATTTACGGACCCAAGCCTGTAAATAATTAATTTAAAAAGAGTTTTCTTGACAAAATGTAAAAAAATGCAATTTTGTAAAACTTTATTTTTTAAACATTTGTGTTTTTGTAAGAAAACAAAAAAAATGCTTATACTACTGGAAACTGAATTAAAGTTTGGAATTGCTGTTAAATTAATTAGATCAGTTTTGTTATATAAATAGAATTTCTTTGAATTAGAACCAAATTATTTTAAAATGACGCTAAATTAGGTTAAATTGATACCAAAAGTATTTAAATTTTTTTCTTATTTTCTTACAATTGAAATTGCACGGAAAAAATAGTAATCTTTATTTAAAAATCATTCTTGGAGTCTATTTAAGAATAAAATCTTCTATTAAGGTTCTAATATCCTTAAAATAAGGAGCATTTTTAAGCCTTAAGAAAATATTCTTAATTTAAGAATAAGCTTTTTATTTTAAGAATATTCTTCTTACTTTAAGAATATTATAAATATAGGCACCAAGAATAATTCTTAAAAGAAAAAACCGTTTTTTCAATGATAGGTGATAGAATACGAAATTAGGTCAAATTAATTTAACAAAATTAATTTGTCTAAAGTAATTTATAAAAGTTCAGAGTAAATTTGAAATAAATTCGAAGTAATAAAGTAATAATAATAATACTAATTTAAAGTAATTCAATTTCCAATTGAAAGTAAGTAAAGTAGTTTCGTAGAAAATAGTTTTACTAAAAAATCTAAAATAGATTAGAATATAAGTTTAAAGTAATTTAGTTTGGATTCGCAGTAATTTAGTACTCTCTAAATCTGAATTAATAAAAAATTACTAATTTCATTGTAAAACAGTGAAGGAGTTTTCTAAATTCCAATAAACAAAAAATATCTAATTAATAGTAGAAAATTACTAATTTAGTAGTCACGATTGACTAAGAAAGAAAAAAAAATCTACTAATTTATTTAGTGGTTTAACACAAACGCAAAATTACTTTGACTAATTAAATAAGTAATTTTTTTTTTAAATTATTAGTAGCAAAATTTACTACTCGGTACAGTAAACGAGTTTCTTCTGTAAAATTATTTTTTTGCTAATAAAGATTTAGAGAGTCCAACTTTAATGTAAGTTTGAATTTGTTCGAAGAAATTTAGTTTTAATTCTAAGTAATTTAATACAAATTCCAAGAAATTAAGTATCAATTTCAAGGAATTTAATATAAATTTATGAGTAATTGAAAATAAAATTAAAATAATTTTATCATACATTATCTGAGTTACTTTGAATTTTAATTCTTAATTGTATTTCTTTGTATTCGAATGTGAGTATCAATTAATTTGAAAATTGTTTTTCATTTGAATCGAATTATTTTTAATTTACACTGAATTTCTTTCAATTACATATAATTTAAGATACTTTAAATTTGAATTAAAAAGTATTTAATTCAACTTAAATTGCTTTGTACTAAATAAAATTGAATTAACATTAAATTCCTACAAGTGATATTGAATTAAATTAAATCCCTTTGAATTTGAAATCAATCGCACTTTAAACTTAAATCAACACACAAATCAATCAAATTAATTTCAAATCTCGAAAATATTAAATCTGTCAAATAACCATAAACATTCCATTATTCACTTTCAATAATCCCGTACAAAAATAGTATTAAAAATAGCTCAAAAATTAATCTTCACAAAGGCATCGAGACACTGCCTGAAATCGTGACATTTTTCATAATATCGGAAATCGCTTTGTTCTCTAAAAATTCGATAAAATTGAACTAAATATCATCACTTGTACTCTCTTTCTCTTTTCATCAGTTCGATACATTGAATGAATCTTTTTGTGTGTACTTTTTATTATTTCCCGTTTCGTGTAAAAATTCACGTGTATTTTGTTGCACTTAAAGTTTGGATGAAGAAATAAAGAAAGTCTCGTTTTCTTATCTTGGCCCTCGGATCTAATTCACCACAGTTGGTTTCGTTCTGCATGTATTTTTTACGCTTGCCCACTTCAAATTGCTCTCATTATCTTCGCAAGTAACATGAACAGCATAGACGACGAATTGTTCAAAAGTTGTTTCCGAGAATGAAAGCACCGTAACGTTATGATTATTTATTATTATTATTATGTATCATGATTATTTTTAATTTTTCTTTTTTTTTTTACTTCAAAATGTTTCAGGATTTTTCAATATATTTCCAAGTGTTTTAAGATATTTTACGGTTTTTAAGATATTTCCAAACATTTAAAAAAACGATATTATTGAAAATCCTGCAGAATTGATTTTTGTCATTAGTCATTTTAGAAGATTTAAACAGTTGGTCCACTCACGGATACAAATCTTCATTTTGCAAAAAATCATCACTTTGAAAAATCGGTCTAAAAAATGTTAGCAGAAGCTTAAAAGCAATCTGCCTGCTTGAAATTTGATGCTTTAGACAATACCTATTCAACGGTTTTTAGGAATCTTCAAAACTTCTTCACAAAAAAAAGATGTTTGTGGTAAATAAAAAGATGATCCACTCATGGAGAAATTCCCCTATAATTGGAACTACTCAGAATATGGAAAATAATAATTAATAGAGTATTCAGGGTGGACATTTTTTTATAAAATTAAATTCCCGGTCATTTCCTGATTTTTACAGGTTTTTTTTTTTTTTATTTCCCAGTCACACATTTTCGAACAATAAAAAGAGTATTTTTAATTTTGCGAAATTTGCCTTTATAATTAAAATATAATTTTATACTTAAATTTAAAATTCACACATTCTTTAAGAAATAAATTGAAAATTTAAGACTTAAATTAAAATTTGAAAAAAATGAAATAGTTAAAAAAAATTATTCATTAGAAAAAAATTTCATTAGAAAATAATTGACAATTGAAAACCAAATTCAAAAAAGGCTAGATTAATACACAACTGAATAAAATAAGTTAAAAAATTAAAGAATAATTTAAAAATTTTAAGATAATAAAAGAAAATTTAAAAAATTGTAGGAACTAATTGAAAATTGCGGAAAATAATTAAAAATTGAAGGCAATACTTGAGAAATGACGAGAATAATTGAAAAATAAATAAAAATAAAAGAAAAACAAGAGATTTATTGAAAATAAGTGAAATGACAAAAATAATTGTCAATTGAAAACAGAATTCAAAAAATGACTAGATTAATAGATAACTGAAAAAAATTGAATAATTAAACAAGAAATATTAAATTCAAAGAAAATAATTGCAAACTTAAAAACTAAGAAAATTATAGAAATAATTGTTGAAAATAATTGCACATTTAACAACTGGATTAAAAAAACGAAAAAAATAACTGAAATTGAAAAATTATTGAAAATTGATGAAAGCAATTCAAAATTGAAGAATGGAATTGAAATTTAAAGAACATACTTAAAAATAGAAAACAATTAATTGAAAAAAGACGAGAATTAATGAATATTGTAGAAAAAAAGTGGGAATTTTTTAATATGAAAGAAAATAATTGAAAATTGAAAAACGAAAATTAAATTTAAAGAAAATAACAGAGAATCGAAGAGAATAGTTCAAGAATTGAATAATTAGATTGAATTTAAAGCAGTTTTTATGAGAGAAAAAAATAATTGAAAACATCCAAGAATTATTGAATATTGAGGAATTAATTAAAAATGGAAATGGAAAAAATGGAAAATAGAAAAAATGGAAAATGGAAATTTTAAGAAAATAATTGATAATTAAAAGAAAAATTACTATATGACAAAAATAATTAACTATTAAATAAAATAATTAACAATTGAAAAAACAATCAAAAAATAGTGAGAATAATTGGCATTCGAACAAAATTTTTTAAACATTAATGAATAATCATAAATTTGAAGGAAAATAATAAATTGTGAATTGAAAACTGATGAAAATTATGGAAATAAATTGTAGAAATTAAATGAAAATTGAAGAATTCTATTGAAATATCAAGAAAGTAATTGATAATTGAGAAAATTCGAGATTTATTGAATACATATTGAATAAAATAATTGAAAGACGAATAATGCAATTGGAAATTGAAGAAAATAATTTAATTGAAATTTCAAGAAAATAATTCATAATTGCAAGAAAAATTACAATATGACGAAAATAATAATTAAATATTGACAAAAATGATTAACTATTAAAAAAAATAATTAACAATTGAAAAAGAAAAATCGAAAAATGGTGAGAATAATCGATATTCGAACAAATTTTTTTTTTAAATCAATGAATAATCATAAAATTGAAGGAAATAATAAATTGTCAATTGAAAGCTGATGAAAATTATGGGGGAAAAATTTGAAGAATTGTATTGAAATTTCAATAAAATAATTGAAAAACGAAGAATGAATTTGAAAATTAAAGAAAACAATTGAGAATTGAAGCAAATAATTAAAAATTAAAGAAATACATCGAAAATTAAAGAGTTAAATTGAAATTTTATGAAAATAGTTGACAATTGAAAGAGAAATTACAAAATGACTAAAATAATTAAATATTACAGAAAATAATTGAGAAATGAGAAAAACAATTGACAATCGGAAGAAAAATTAGAAAATTGACGAGAATAATCGACAACAGAACAATATAATTTTAAAAATTTAAAGAATTAATACATTATTTAAAGAGATTTATTGTATATTAAAAACTGTTGAAAATTATTTTAAAAAAATGTGACCCGCTCCGAAGAAAAAGGAACCTTCAATGAAGTTAAATCAATCATAATCCAAAAATCGATTTTTTGCTTTTTAGGTACCTTTCTTCGGAGCACGTCACAAATATATATTTATTTATTAATGAAATTAAAATTATTTAAACTGATATTTATAAATTTAAATTTTAATCATTTTAAATGCATTTTTTAAAAATTATCTAATCTAAAACAAAAGTTATCTAGGTATGTGCCAAACAACAGACAAAAAATGAATGAAAGAACTTGCGGATTATTATTATAGATTTGTGATATGAAAAAAATGGATTTTCGATCAAATTTCTCAGAACTTTTAGATCCACGAAGAAATTCTCGGTTTTAGTAACAAATTTCCCGGTCAAGTGCACGCAAAGAAAATTAATTATAAATATTATTAAAATGCTTTGTAAGTCAGGAAAAAAGTGCCAGAAAGCGAAATTTTCACAAAAGGAATTTTAAGCTTTAGAAAAACCATTCGAATCATTGCTAAGTTATTTTAAACTTGAATTTAGTCCGTAGCAAAATTAATATAATATTTTTAAAGCTTGTCATCATCAATCGAAAATTTCTCTTTTTGATACTTTTTCCCTAAATTGTAAAATACTTTTTATAAAATTTATAATTAATTTTCTCTGGTATTGTAAATAAAAAGGTCGTCCACTTGTAACAATTATTTTTTATTTATTGTTTGTAAAAGCATGATAATTAATATCAAAAATTAAATTTTTATATATTGACAATTATAAAACTCAAATAAACCACATAATAAGAATTAAGTAGATGAATATCGAGAAAATTTAAAGTAAAAGATAACAATTTATTAAATATAAAATACGTCTTATTTAACAAAATATAAAAGTCAGTCGTGATGCATCACCAATCACACATTCATTAATATAAATAAGTAAATTGCGGTATAACAGAACTCATAAAAAAAGCAATTGTGAACAAACAAGTTACGTGTCATTAAATATATATATTTATATATGTTGATCCTTTCGATCATGAGAAGAAATTTTAGTAATTTTATGAAGTTTTTCAAAGAATAATAAATTCTAAAAACGGTGAGTACTTATCGCCTTGGAAGAGGAATCGCCGTCGAATATTATAATCACTCGATGAATTGAATGAAGTAGATTTCGCCAATTCGAATCTGATAAAATATAATCCAAATTCACGCAAGTGAGTCGACAATATAAGGATAATTTCCCACTTCAAATTGGCATCTTTCAAAAGCGGTCCAGTATTATGTTTCGATTAGAAATCCGGCGAAATAATCCTTCCTCGTGTAATAGGCCAAAATAGTACCATTTAAAAAACATGATTAAACGCCGCACTGTAACGACAATTAGAAGAGATTTATATTACAAATATTTCACATCTAATTTTCACAGAATTTACGAAAATATTACCTAAATAATCTTCGTCGAAGCTACTTAATACGGCGCACTATAGATACAATGATTAACTTTAGATTCCCATGATCGAATAACAATTATCCTCATTATCAAATACTTATATGTAAAATCGATGGGCGGGGTTAACTTTACAGAAATTTCCCTCTCTTAATCGAACTAGCGTGAGGTGCTAATACACAAAATATTTTAAATATGGAAATATACAAATTTCCTACACACTCAAACCGACATTACCAAAATACTTTCAAAAACCCAAGAGAATAGAAAATAACAATTATACAAAACAACCAATTAATAAATCAAGTTCATTAAGTCTCTTGTGTTCCATAACGGTAAAAAGAAGCCACCAAATGATAATGTTCCAATCGAATTGCGAATAATCAAGTGAACCGGTCTGTGGACAGACCAAATAACCTGAGGACCCGTATTTTCCAGCATTAACCGTTACGCAGGTGTGCATACTCTTATCATATGAGAGTGGTGAGGTGTAATCGACCAACGGTAGAAAATGGGTACCTATAAGCCACCTAGCAACCTCGATTTCGCGCAAATCGAGTGTGGGCGAATGATTCTGCAAGTCCAGAACTCGAGAATGATTTCCGGGCCATCGACGGCTCGTCCAATTTCGAATTAATTGCTACAAACGCCTCAACCTCCTATGGCTAATTGGCACGCTAATTGCTATCGTTGATGCGTGAACGCCCCCAGCACCACGCGGTTACGAAGATTGAAGTCGCGAACCTTCCATTAAAGACGTCATTGCCCAGTAATAATTAACTTTAACATTAATTTCACCCCCTTCGTCTTTTTATACTCTTTTTTTTTTCTTCTGAATTGAAATTTACAATTAGAAAGGAGCTTTGCGAAGGTGTTGGTAATATATTGCAGATGAATTTCCGGCATCTTAACAGTTACTTAATTATTTTACACCTCATGTATAATAGCATTCCGCACTGCTCTCAAATTGAATCCATTATTTTCAACTTATACAAAAAAGAATGATCGTCGATATTTTACAGGGTATCTAGCGAATAATCATTTATTTTCCGTCAAATTTTCAGATTTCAGGGATCACAGTGGTTACTTCGTTCAATTTTAGGTGAAAAAGGGGATTTCGATTTTCACAAAAAGGGATTTTCTTTAATAAAAAGGGGATTTTGAAAATTAAGAAAAAAGAGTTATATTAATAATTCAAGTTTTCTTTTACAAAATTTTATTGTTTCTTTTTTCAAAACAGTTTTATTAATTAATTTAGTCTTTTTTTTTGTTCAATTTGTTTATGAAAATTTCAAAAGAAAGAGCACTTTCGGAAATACAAAAATTTATCTTTTACTAGGTTGTCTGTTCAATGACGAGAAGATAGTTGTTGCAATTGAATATTTTTAAAAATAATTTTTTCCTTCAAATGGTTTTTTAATTTATCTATTTAATAATTAGATTTTAAACAGGAAACATAAAAATCTGTAATGTAAAATGTTCTGGTATAATATTAAAGAAATTAAATATTAAAGAATTAAAAATCTTTCAGCGAAATATGACAAAATCAATTGAAATTATTTTTATTAATCTCTTTTATTGTGTTTTTATATTTTCTAATTCAAAACAATTAATTTTTGTTTAAAATAAGTAAATGTATTTCATAAACAATTTTTTTTCATCCAATAAAATAAATTTGATGTATTTCAGCAAGAATACATGGTTTTATTTCATGATGCAAAAGTAGTAATATTTGTTTAAAACAAGTAAAAAAGGGCCCGTATCATTTTGACACAATTTTTTTTGGGCAACTTGTTATATTGTACTCCCGAAGATGAATGTTATATTTTACTCCTTCTAAAATCAAAGATTTTTAAGTCTTACTTGTTAAATAATTGATTTAATACATTAAATTAATATTAAAAAACTTAATTAATCCAGTAAGTTCAAGTATTAAATAATTAAAACCTAAAAATCTTTGATTTTTGTAGAAGTAAAATATAACATTCATCTTCGGGAGTACAATATAACAAGTTGCACGAAAAAATTTGTGTCAAAATGATACGGGCCCGTAAAAAATATTTAATAAAAAATTTTTTTATCCAATAAATTAATTTGCTTTAATTAATTAAGAATACATGGTAATAAGAAAATTATATAACTTTTTAAAATAATTTTATTTGGGTCCGTATCATTTTGACACAAATTTTTTCGTGCAACTTGTTATATTGTACTCCCGAAGATGAATGTTATATTTTACTCCTTCTAAAATCAAAGATTTTTAAGTTTTAATTATTCAATAATTGAACTTACTGGATTAATTAAGTCTTTTAATATTAATTTAATGTATTGAAATCAATTATTTAATAAATAGGATTTAAAAATCATTGATTTTAGGGGCCCGTATCATTTTGACACAATTTTTTTCGGGCAACTTGTTATATTGTACTCCCGAAGATGAATGTTATATTTTACTCCTTCTAAAATCAAAGATTTTTAAGTCCTATTTATTAAATAATTGATTTTAATACATTAAATTAATATAAAAAGACTCAATTAATCTAGTAAGTTCAATTATTGAATAATTAAAACTTAAAAATCTTTGATTTCAGAAGGAGTAAAATATAACATTCATCTTCCGGAGTACAATATAACAAGTTCCCGAAAAAAATTTGTGTCAAAATGATACGGGCCCGATTTTAGAAGGAGTAAAATATAACATTCATCTTCGGGAGTACAATATAACAAGTTGCCCGAAAAAATTTGTGTCAAAATGATACGGACCCCTAAAAAAGGATAAATTTTTGCATTTCCGAAAGTGGAAAATAGAAACTTTTTGAAAAAATGAAGGTCAAAGAAGAGAAAAATGTTGATTTTAGGTGTTTTAGGTGATTTTTCTAAAAAAAGGGGGAAAAAAGGGGATTAGGTGAAAAAGGGGAGAAACTGTGATCCCTGAGATTTCCCGGATTGTAAACTGTAATTTTCCCGGATTTGTTCGCTTAAAAATTTTTTTAATAACAATACTAGTTGTATATTAAGTTGTTTGAATGAAATGATAAGATTAATTTCAAAAATAACTGTACAGAAACAAATAAATTGTGTAGAAATTTAAAAACAACCGAAATACTATGAAGCTATTAGGTGAAAATTATATGTTTATTTCATGAACACTTTACTTCCATGTAAGCAAAATAATTTGCTTCCTCACAGAGGAAAAAATAGATTAAAATAATACAGAAAAAAAAATAAACTTAAATTTCGTTAAAAATAAAAAATAGCTATTCTATCAATTTCAATGATGCTGAAGTGCGCAACGTTTCCGAAAACCAAACAAAGTTTCTTTAAATTCTACTTGAAATAATATGGTTAAATATTATAAATTATTTAATAAATTAAATATATAAGAGAACTAAAAACAATTTTAAATAAAAAGATAATTGAAAAGTTCTTCCTTTAAAAGGTTATTTGACCGAAAAATTAATTAAACATTTTTTTTTAAATTCTTTTTTTTTCGTTTCTTAGAAACGTTGCCCATTTCATCGTCATCCGTTTCCGGGGAAATATTTCAGGTAGGCCATCAATTAGTTTGTTTTTTAATCTAGAATATTTGTTCCAAAGAAACTATATGGTCAGAAAATAACAATTAATCAAATTATAGAATAAAAGAAATTTTAAATGTAAACAAAACTGAAAAATCATTCATTATTATATGAATTTTTGGTAAATTATGTACTTTATGTATTAGGTCAATCAATTGGTTTTGAGACAAGGAATATGATTTTTTTAATCATTAGGTTATACTTTTAACGTGATAATTTTTTTTGTCAAAAACCGATTTTTTTATGGAAAATGGTGCTTAAAAAAATTTGGTTGGGTATTTTAAAAAATCCTTGTGTTCATATTGAAGTATTTATGAACTTAATTAGTCATTCAAATTTTATATGGACTTTTTCTTTAAAATGAAAATTTAGGCTTCTTAGATTTTAGATGAAAATAAATGATTTGGACTATTTTTAGTAAATCAAAATTTGAACGATCACAAAGGTTTCTATTTAAAAAAGTAAAAAATTAATGAAAAAATAAAGAAATGAGAGAAAAAGTCAAAAATACTGAACAAATAAAAAAAAGTGAAAACATCTAATGAACAATGAAAAAATAGAAACTGTCAATAAAACTTAGAAAATAATGAAAATAAGAAAAAACTAAAAGAAAACTATTTGAAAAATTAATATCTATATAGGCGCAGAAATAAGAAAGTTGAGTATAATCTACTTAAAAATCGGAAAATTAAAAACAAACTGAAAATGTAAAAAGGTAATTGAAAAGCCTACAAAAAGTAAATAAATTTTTTCAAGATGAAAAAGTTGAGAAAAATAATTATTTAGAAAATAGGCCGAGAATTCAGAAAAATGGTAATCTAAAGTCTTAAACTATTTGAAAGTTTTAAGAAAAAATGATTAAATTGTTTTTGTATTAAAACAAGATACCGACCGTGCGATAATATACGAAAAATAATCAACTTTAATTGTATAAAATAATCTAAAATAATTTGCGTAAAAAGAAAAAAATTAAAGAAAATCCATAATTCGAAAAAAATGTTTTGAAATAAGAAAAAAGTTAATGATAAAGTTAGAAAATTAGAAAAAGTTGTAAATACTTAAATAAAATGAAATGTAAAAGAATTAGGTTTTAACAGTTGAAATTTAAATTAATTAAAATTTATAAGTTCATATAAATTAAAGTTTCACTTAATTGGCGTTTGGGACTTATTTTAATTAGAATGACTTGAAATTATTAAAAGCTTAATATTATTTTTTACTTTCTTTCTGCCCAAGATTTTTAGATCGTATTTTGACCAGTCCAAATTCAACTTTTGAAGTTATTGAAGAATTTACAAAATTGAAACTTTCAAGATTGATCTTCGAATTCTCCGAATTTGCTAAAAATTCCTAGATTATTTCAAGAATTCTCGGATCTTTTTACAAATTCCCGGCAAATTTGCGAATTTTTCTTGATATATTAAATTCCTGGCATTTTCCTGGATTCTCCGAATTTCCCGGATCGCTAGACACCCTGTTTAGCCTTTCACAAATATTTTTTAAACTATTTTCCAAACTAAATTCTCAACTCTTACTTACTCAGTCATGACTGCAAATTTCTCTATCCACATACCTGTAACATAAAAATTGAAGAAACTTAATAAACATAATAAATAGGGTTTTGTTTAATTTCAATCGATTTATTGAATGTGTGTATTTTTTTTTTTTTTAGAAATGATATTGAATAGTGAAAATAGAAAAAGGATGGAAAAATGATTGCAACCATAAAAAATCGTAAAACTCGGATTTCAAGTGCTCGTTCCTGGAGAGGAATGTGTAAGAAGATGGCAGCACTTATTCCTGTCTATTTTCGGAAATTCTCGTTTTACTTTAATGGACCTGGAATGCAGTTAAACCTGAACTTGTCGCGACATTTTAAGACAGGTAAAAAGTAAAGAAGCCCTTTGTTTTTTCGTGTAAATCAACTACCTTGTAACGCAACATTTTTCCAATTTATATATAAACTTCAATTACAAGAAAAGCGAATTGTTTCAGTAATAGATTATGCATAAGTTTCATTACGCTGATCCCACATTATTAAACTTGATTGAACAATATTACTTTCATTTTTCTCAAGACGACATTGTTAGGTTATGCATGAGATTCTGTGGTAATACCAACTTTACGATTTTTAATTTATAAAACGTTAAAATAGCACAATCCCACAAAAATAAATTAATTTCCCTGGTCTGGGTATGAGACCAATATTTTCTTATGTATTTTTGTTGTGGCGGAATCCGAATCCGCCATGTCAGGATTGGTCCAGAAAATTTCAGTTTGGACCTAACCTCAAAATCAATAAAATGGTACTTTTCGTTCGGTGAAATCTGAACCCGATTTAATATTAATACATGTGTAGGATCAATAGAAAGCTTGGATTATGACCTTCAAGGCACTTTTTTAAAAATTGTTCTACCATGATTTTTAACGAAGATATGATGCTTTACTTAAAATCATTTTTTTCCATAGCTCACCATAATTGCTGTGTTTTTAACATTTGAAGAAAGTCATATTTTAAGTAAAACGTCATATCTTCATTAAAAATCATTGTAGAACAAATTTTAAAAAAGCGTTTTAAAGGTTATAATTTAAGCTTTCCATTGACTCTAGACATATATTAAAGGATACTCAATTTAGTTGCGCTAAAAAAAGTCCTTTTTTAAAAAAAATTTTCATAGGTTTTTGTTATAAATATTTATATATAAATTGTTATACTTAACAAATATACTTCTGACAAGGTTGATACGTTTTCAAAATTTCAAAATTCCATGACTATTACAGGTTTTCCAGACCATTTTTCATCAAATTCCATGACAAAACATAAAATCAGTAGCAACATTAACACTTTGCATTGTTGTTCGTCATGTAAAATTATAAATTTTTGCAAATGCAATAAATAATGAAAATTACGAGAATAATTACAAAATTGAAGAAAATATCTGAAAAATGACGAAAATAATGTAGGTACAATTGAAAACAAATTGCAAAGAATGCCTAGATTAGTACACAACCGAACAAAAAAATTTAAAAATTCCAAAAATAATTACAAAATTTTAAGAGAATCACTGAAAACTGAAAAAATTGTAGGAAATAATTGAAAAATTTCGGAAAACAATTGTAAATTAAACAAAATTATTAATAATTGTAAGAAATAATTGAAAACTTTAAGAAAATATCGGAAAAATGACAAAAAAAAATTGATAATTAAAATCAAAATTCAAAAAATGATTAGATTAATAGATAACTGAAAAAAAAATTGAAAAAATTAAACAAGAAATATTAACCTAAAAAATTATGAAACAAGAAAAATTAAGAAAATTATAGGAATAAGTGTTGGAAATGATTACAAATTGAAACACTGGATTGAAAATCGAGAAAAATTGAAAATTAAAGAATGAAATTTAAATTTAAAGAATATAATTAAAAATTAAAAAAAGTAATTAAAAAAGCTGAGAATTATGGAATATAGAAAAAAATAATTGAAAACTGAAGAATAGTATTGAAATTTGAAAAAAATAATAAAAAAATGAAGAAATAAATTGAAAATTTGAGAATTAAATTCAAATTTGAAAAAATAATTGATAATTATATTATAAGAACAATGTTGATTAATGATAATTTTCATATTATTATCTTAGTTATAATTATTAGATGAATTTTTTGTTTGTTCATTAAGTACTTTGTACGAAAGGGCTTAGAGCCCGTATATATATGAAATAAATAAACAAATAATTAAAAATAGGTGATAATTATTGAATATTGAATAAAATAATTTTAAATTAAAGACTGCAATTTTAAATTAAACATTAAGGAATTGAATTAAAATTTTGAGAAAATAATTGACAATTGAAAAAAATTAGAAAACTGTCGAGAATAATCGACAACAGACTAAAATAATTTTCAAAATTAAAGAATAAATATAAAATTTAAGAAAAATAATTGAAAATTGCGGTAAAAATTAACAGTTAAAAGAAATAATTGAAGAATAACGAGAATAAATGAAAAATTGAAGAATATACCTGAAAAATCACGAAAATAATAGACAATTGAAAACAAAATTCGAAAAATGACTAGATTAATAGACAGCAAAACAAAAAAATTGTAAAAATTAAAGATTAATTATAAAATTTTAAGAGAATAATTGAAAAAATCGTAGGAAATAATTGTAAATTATGGAAAATAATTAATAATTGAAAGAAATAATTGAAAAATAGCAAAAATAATAATTGAAGAAAATATTAAAAATTGAGGAAATTATTTGAAAATTAAAGAATTAAATTGAAATGTGAAGAAAATTATTAATAATTGAAAGAAAAATATCAAAATGACGAAAATAATTAGATATTAAAGAAAATAATTGAGAAATGAGGCAAATAATTGACAATTGACAAAAAAATTCGTAGCTGTTGAGAATAATCGAAAACAGAACAAAATAATTTAAAAAATTAAAGAATAATTATAAAATTTAAGGAGAATAATTTTTTATTGAATATCGCTCTCTATTCATGATTTCAATCAATGAATTTTCACAGAAAATCACTTTAAAATGACTAAATTGTCACTAATTTTTCACTGATTGATACATATAAAAGTAATTTTCAATTTTAGTAACAGCATTGGGAATTTCAATTATTTTCTATTGATCAATCAAGTAAAAGTCACCGAAAATTCAGCAGTTTTTAACTTATTTCAAATGAAACATAACTGATTAAAATCATAAAAAAAGAGAAATTTATTAAATTAAATTTTTAAAACAACATTTTATAAAATTTCCTGACTTTAATGTTTTAGTTGTGTTTAAGTGTTTAAACGCTAATAGAACACCAAAGAAGATTATTATTTTGTAAGTCGATTTAAAATGTATGAATAAAGAATTTGAAATCATTTTTCATGATTTTTATATTATTTACACTATAGGCTAAAATTGTGAGACCCCTAAAAAAATGGGATTAAAAACATGACCATCTTAAACTGCTAATAACTCTGTCAGATATTAGCGAATTGAAATTTTTCATAAACCATTAGAAAGCTTAGAAAATTTGCCGTCAAATAGTTCTAGCTTGAAGCTTTTTCAATTAATAGAATCGGAGATTTAATGTGATAAATACAGGTGAATTTTTTGCTTTTTGTGATGTTTCATTGTTCAAGTTTGGTGGGCTGCATTTTCTAGAAAAGTAGTTGGAAAATTTTTAAATTAAGCTAAATTAAACCTTTAACTATCAGCTTTAAAATAAACGAAAGAAAATTAAAATATCTTGATTGGTTCAAAAGTTATAAGTAAATGTATGACACCAAAAAATGCAACTATTCTAGTGCTCACTCCACTTTTGGCTGCAAATAGGCAGAGAGGGGAGGAAACAAAGGAATTGTCGCGTTGTGTTCTTTATACATATTTATTTATAATTTTTTAACAAGTCAAGATATTTTAATTTTCTTTGGCTTATTTTAAAGCTGATAGTTCTAGGTTTAATTTAGCGTAATTTCAAATTTTTCCAATTACGTTTCTAGAAAATGCAGCCCACCAAACTTGAACAATGAAAATCCACAAAAAGCGAAAAATTGACCATTGAATCTCCGTTCCTATTAATCAAAAAAGCTTCAAGCTAGGACCATTTATCGGCAAATTTTATAAGCTTTCCAATGGTCTATAAAAAAAATTTATTTTGCTAATATCTGACAGAGTTATCAACATTGTAAGATGGTCATGTTTTTAATCCCATTTTGGTAAGTGGTCCCATAATTTTTGCCGGTAGTGTATCTTACGTAATATTTTCTATGGATGGGTGAGGGAGGGGGTAAAAAAGGTCCAAAATGACTCTCGAAAGTAATAGTCTCATACCCAGATCAGGAAACTTTATTTTTTTTGTGGGGATGTGTAATTTATAAAAATAATACTTTCAAAATTATGCAAAAACAGTTTATCCCTAAACCCTAAAAAGACCTAAAACAATTTGCAAAAAGTGTAGCAGCTTGATAGAAAGGATTAATCGACAGGTTGAATTTTCCGTTTAATTTGATATAGTAACGGAAGAAGGAGGAGGGGGGTTTTAAAGAGTCATCAGAGTGCAATTTATCGGTAGAAGGAATTAATCGAAAGAAAGATAATTGATCGGGATGATTAGGAATCAGGTGGTCCTTGATGAAGAAAAGAATAAAGAATAAAAGGGTGACGGTAACAGGAGTCTGAGAGTTGATCTTAGGGCGGATTCCCACCACCTGACTGGTCACAATGGGTCGGTCGCAAACACAGTTTTGCAAACACTCGCAACGATTGGATAATGCTGGTTTCACTATCGTCCTCTTGCCATAAGAAAGTCTATGCCAATGGTGGGGACCAATCTACTCTTTAAAGTTCTCGTCGATCGATAATAATTCACAGCATGTGATCAGCCAGACCCATAAATCCGATGTTAAACCTTTCTTAGAGATTAAGACTTCAAATAGTACGAAAGTGATCTATCAACTCGAGTTTATCAACATCATAGTTTTATGACCAAAAGCATACAAAAAATGGACAGTTTTACTGATTTTAAATATGTATATTATTCATGGGAAAAACGTTTCTTGTCCTGAATATATACATTTTGAAAATGTTATAAAATATAATAAATTATAATCAATTTTAGTTAGATTGATTTTTATGCCAATCAATCGAAGAGTGTAGCAAGTTTAGTAAAAAACGTATATAGAAGTTAAAAAAATGTACCTACATAAAATCAAGGTAAAAATTGTGCAAGATCTTACAAGATAAATTCGTGACTAAAGCATCAAATCGTTAAAAAGGGTAAAGAATCGTAAATTTAGTAGTAAAAGTATGTCGGCGTGACATTTGAGATACATTTGCTAAGTTCACTATCATCTGAGTTCCTGGCTAAGAAATCATTAACTAATTATCTTTCAGAGAAAGTAATGAATCACTTCTTAATGAAAGGATATTAATGGCGAATTATGAGTAAGATTTATGAAAACTGGGGGGATAATAAACATATTAAAAAGCCAGATGCTCGAGATTTGCTATTCATTTTCCCATCTGATCATAAATTATATTCTACAAGTAATATGTTGAAATATTTTAATCATTTCTGGTGCTCTTACTGCGAACAATCATCAAATTGATTTATCAATAATATACTTGAAGATTTCTAACCATATAGTTCAAGTCTGTCTAGGTTTTATATTCGTTCAAGCATTTTTTTCTAATCTTTATACTTGTCAGATATATTTTCTATAATCGTAACTATCTATATCCAGTCAATATTTGCCTGAGTCATGTCGGATTAATGTTTCTATGAATCTAATATCAATGTGTTTACAGAATTGATCTTAATTTCTATCGAATTAGGTTTTAATTTATAGTTTTACTTGTAACTTTTTATTTCGTATTCGAGGTTTTAGAATAAAAAAGGCTTAATTTTTCGACCAATCCTCCTTAAATTTATCGATAAGAGAAAAGAAACAAAATCAAACACTAAAAAGATTAATTATAATTATTTTATTTAATTACAGAATATAATACATAAAATACAAGAAAATTATAGAAATAATTGAGATTTCAGATAAATAAATGATTTTTTTTAATTTACGAAAAAGAACAAAAACAATTAAAAAACTTGAAAAAATAATTAAAATTTAAAAATAATTACATATATTACTGAATATATAAGGTGGATTTCACAGAAATTGTCCTGCCCCAAAAATAAAATATGTCCAATCTATTAAAAAAATGCAAAGCTTCTTCCACAAGGAAGCAAAATAATTAAAATTTGAGAAAAATACTTAAAAATCTTAAGAGGATAATTTTAAAAAGAGAGAAGAATTAAAAAGTAGAAGAAATAATTGAAAAGTCATAAAAACAACGATAAATTGAAAATAGTACATGAAATTTGAGGGAAATAATTGAAAAAATGACTGAATAGGGTAATGGCACTAGTGAAAGAACTGCCACCAGTGAAAGAACAAATTGAACATTTTCCATAATAATTTAAAAATTATAGTTTTTATTCTGTTAATTATTATGTTTTTAGGGACTTAATTACTTCTAAACCTTGTATATAACATAGCATCAGATTTAAAATGCAGATTACTTTAAAAAATAATTATTTAAAAATTTAGTAGGTTACGTTCACCTTGTATACTAAAAGAACATCGCTCTGAACACGTCATTTTAATTTTTATATTTCTTCTATAAAAACTGCTTTAATTGATGTCTTTTTTTTCTAAATTAACTTAAGAATGTCTCTAAATTATTTTCTTTGGTAAAAAAACTCAATTATTTATCAAATATTATTATTAAATGCAAATTCCTTTACTGGGTTTGCATTTGATCACTTTCCAGTGAAAGAATTTCATTTATTTGCATGCAAAAGAACAGTCCGAAGTAGCTGACAAATGATATAATATTTGACATTGCAAGTAATCAAAACATAAACAAAGAAATTGGTTAGAAGTGGTTAAACACTTAAAACACTATTTTAGGGTACTTAGTCCAGAAAATATTCATAATAGTAAGTTTTGAACTTAATTTTACAACATTTGTGAATTTTTTTCTACCACAATCTGTATTTTTATGCATTAATTTAACATAAATAATATTTGTTCTTACACAAGAGGGATCCAAATTCTTTTACTGGTGAACGTGTTCCTTTACTGGTGAAATAGGTATGTTTTACTTATTAATTAAAATTTTTAATTATGATTCACATTTATATAATTTAAATTTGACCGTCATATTCTACACTTAAGAAATTATTGAAAAAAAATTTACCAGACCATTTTCGGTATTTGCATTCAAAAAGAATTAATGATAAAAGTATACAATTCCTTAAATGTTCTTTCACTGGTTCCGTTACCCTTTATGTTAAATAAAAGAAATAATTGAAATTTTAAATAAATAATAAAAAATGTTAAAAATTATGAAAAAGAATGAAAATAAGTAGAAATTGGAGAAAATAATTGAAAAATCATTTTAAAAAATGAAAATTGAATATTAAAATCATTATTAAAAAGTAGAAAAAATAATTGCAAAATGATAAACAGAAATGAAAATTGAAAAAAAAATTAAAAATTAAGGTAAATAGTTAAAAAATTCAGGAAATTATTTCAGAAATAATGAAAATGATTAAAAATTAAAGAAAATAATTGCAAACTAATAAAAATAATGCTAAATTATAAAATAATTTAAATTTGAGATTAATAATTGAAAATTTAGGAAACTAATTTAAAAATAACGAAAATAATAAAAAATTGGGTAAATAAATGAAATAAATTGACGAACATCATTCAAATAATTGAAAAATACAATTAAATTTTCAAGAAAATAAATAAAAATTATATAAAAAATGAATCAACAAAACATTTTTTATTATTGTAGAATACATGATAAATTATTATAGAAGATAATAATTGAAAATATTCAAAAGGATAACTAAATTTTCATTTATAATTTTCGATACTGATGAAATTAATTTTCGACTTGTTTTAGTAGGTATCATAATAGATTGTTTATTTATTTTTTATTTTCATTTTTTTTATTATATATTTAATGTAATTATATTATTACCAGTTCAATTATTGTACGAAAGAGCTTTTTCTTTCTTTGTACCCCGTTTATGTATATAAATAAAAAATAATAAGTTGTAATTTGAAGAAAATAATGAAAATTGAAAAAGTAATTAAAGAAATTAAAAAAATATAACTGAAACTTGAGGAAGATAAATTTAAAATTTAGGAAATAATAATTGGAAAGTAGTGAAAATAATTTAAAATTGTTGTAAATTTAAAACTTGACAAAAATGTTGACTAAAATTTGTTTCAATAAAAATTGGAATTAATTGGAAT
Organism: Ganaspis brasiliensis; assembly: GCA_037103525.1. NCBI lineage: Eukaryota > Metazoa > Arthropoda > Insecta > Hymenoptera > Figitidae > Ganaspis > Ganaspis brasiliensis. The sequence continues at coordinate 2,468,013 of JAZKLR010000013.1, read as the reverse complement.
TAATGGAAATTGAAATCAATTAAAACTTGGAAAATTATCATTTTTAATTTATAGAAATTTGGAAAGTTCAAATTGATTCAAAATTGAGTTTAGTTCAAACTTTAATCAATTAATACTTGAATTAATTGTTTCTAAATCGTTTAGTGATTCAGATTTCTTTTAATCAAAGATTACATCAAACATTTTAAGATCTTAATTTGCAAAATTCTAAATGTAATTAATTTAAATTTCTACGCATAAACTTTTACGGAATTTTCATATCAATAAACTGATGTTTCAGTCAATCTTATTTTTTGTAATCCAATTAGGGAAGCTGTTTAAATTAGAATTGGCAGTACTTTTAAACTAACAATATAATTAGAATAAATTAAATAAGTTTAATAATTTACTCACATAATACTAAATAAGCAACTTCAAGTAATATTATAAACAATATTATAAAAAATATAATCTATTTGAAGACATTTAATTTATTAGGTATTTTTATTTAACATAGTGAAAGAAAGTTTTAAATTATAAAAAGAAGAAAATTATTAAAATAAGAACAAATTATAAAGAAGGCATTCAAAAGCATTAAAAAATGTTAGAAAACGTGCTAGCTTTTTTAAATTTAATTTTATGATATTTAATTTTTTTATCTTGTACTTTATAAAATTTATTGAAACCTCGAAATATTGGTTATGACATCACTGCAAAAACAGGTGTCTTAAATTGTTAAAAAATGTCTTAAAATAAGCCATTTTTCGTGTCTTAGACACCAAAAGTATCTTAATTTAAGACACCATGTTTTTGCAGTGATAGAATTATTTATACACATTTTTTCATTAACTTACATATTATGTTTATTTATGTCCGAGAAGTTGGCAACGCCATTTTGTTTTTTCCAAAAAATCAAAATTGTGCTGAATTGTGCTAGGTTTGTGCCCAATTGTGCCGTAAAAAGTTTTTCAAACAAAATTTTTGAAAAAAAAAATTTGCATCAGAAATGCCATTTTTTAAAAATGACAAAAAAAAATTGTGCTAACTTGTTCTAGATGGGTACATAATTGTGCCGTAAACATTTTTCAAAAAAAAAATTTTTTTGACCAAAAATTTTTAAAAACAATTTTTTGCACTAGAAATGCCATTTTGTCTAAATCAAAAAAGGAAAGTTGTGCTAAATTGTGCAAGATGTGTGCATAATTGTGCCGTAAACATATTTTCAAAGAACATGATAATTTTGAAAAAAAATTCAAAAAATAATTTTTACTACTCAAAAAAAAAAGTTTGTTTTTTTCAAAAAACAAAGTTGTGCAAAATTATTTTGAACTGTGCTAGGCGAATGCAATAAAAAACTCTCATAACATTTTTCGCTAAAGTCCATATTTTTTGCAAAAAAGTCAAAATTTTGTCTTTACCATTTGGAGGCGGAAATTTCAAAACTTCAAGATTTCAAAAAATAAAAAATTGTGCTGAATTGTGCTAGGGGAGCACAATTAAAAACTCTTATAACATTTTTCGCTAAAGTCAATATTTTATGCAAAAAAGTTAGAATTAGAATCTTTACCATATTTTTGGGGGCGGCAATTTATAATATGAATCATTTAAAAAGTTTTATATGTTTAACTGAAAAACAAAAAAATTGTAAATATTACTGCAATAATCAAAATTGTTCATTATTCAATAAAATGTATAAATGACCTATAAGCTTGTTGCACATTTATTATATTATAAATTATAAAGATGATAGAGAACAAAAATTTGTCTCTATTAAACACATATACTTAAAAATAAAATAAAATAAACTTAAAAATTTAACAATATGATTACAACTAAATATTATAACTGAAAAAATTATTGACTTTCATAAAAGATTTAATTTACAATTCACAAATTATATTCTATGCACAAATTATATTTAATTTTAATTTTATAATAAAATGTAGCAAAAACTATATGATAAAGACAAAATTTTGACTTTTTTGCAAAAAATATTTACTTTAGCGAAAAATGTTATGAGAGCTTTTTATTGCATTCGTCTAGCACAATTCAGCACAATTTTGATTTTTTGGAAAAAACAAAATGGCGTTGCCAACTTCTCGGACATTGTTTATTTGTGTTTTAAATCTTTATTAAAAGCTATAAAGTAGATTTAAATAAGACACATCTACATTTTAATTTACTATTATTAAAAATAAAAATATGCAGTTGTATATTTATTATTGTTAATCATATAAATAATATAAAAATACATTTTTTCAAAAGTTATTGATTTAAAACAAAAAAAAATCGATAGTGCCAAAATTCAGGTGTGGACAGAATGAAAGAATAAATAAAAGGATGAACGAATGAAGTTTGCGATTATTATTATTAATTAGATAATAATAGTTTCTTAATAAAATATAAATATTATAGTAGATAGGCTGTGGCGTTTCTGGACCAACTAGTGTGTGTCCGTGTGAGCTATGTAAGTGTGTGTCTGTGTGAGAGCCAATCAGAAGCGACCTTTACAACGAAATGGACCAATCAGGAGCCAGGATTTTTATGACGTCATAGTGTATGCCTCGTTTTAAACTAGGTATGTAACGCGATGCCTAATTAGAGCCCCATCAGGTAGGTGAGGTAAGGAATTTAACCTTGAAAGGGGGGGGGGGGGCAATTGCACAATTCTGCGAAATTTGAATCACCGATTTTGCATACGCGTGTTTGACCTTCCAGAACCCTCTAAGCACGTGCGTGTGACCTTGGTGGGGGACATTTACACGTGTAATTTGAATATTTGGAGGGCGGGGTAACCTTCAGAAAGGAAAAACCTAGAATAAGGGTGGGGAGTACATAAGAATACATCGCACATTTCTGTGAAATTTAATTTACATACGTGTGTATGTGTGCCTGTGTGACCCCACAGAAGCTTCTAGAACATTCAAGGGGGCTCATTTAACCTTGAAAAAAGGAGGAGGATTACATGAAAAATATACCGCGTAATTCTGCGAAATTTGAATCACCGATTTTACATACGCGTGTGTGACCTTCCAGAACCCTGTAAACAAGTTTTAATTTTAGGTGGTGGGGGTTACTTTTTTTGCACGTGTGACCCCTGCAGAACCCTCCAGAAGCTTCTAGAACATTCGATTTCAGTGGAGATGGTGGGGGTATTTTTCATTTATTTGATGCGTAATTTAACCTTTGAGAAACTTCTAGAACTTTTTTATGGGGGGGGTCAGAGAGGTGGGGGGATTATTTCAATCGCACTTTGTTCTATTCTGCGTACAATTTTTTTAGTAACCTTCGAGAACTTTCGAAAACAAATTGGTGGGGGAGGGGGGGGGGTAATATTAGAGTTGATATTTTTAAATTTTTTAACACATCTTAGAACATGAGTTCATATGTAGTGTAATATACTTTCAAGAAAGTAAGAAATTTGCATGATATTTGACGTGTTTTAATAGTTTTTACAATTTTTGAAAATTTTGAAAATTTTTGAATTTTTTGATTTTGAAAATCTTATTGAATAGCTTTCAGAAAAGTCGACTGCCCTTAGGAACCCCGTAAATTTCGTCAGATTTTGCGTATCTCTCACCGTTCTCGAGATATTTTGAAAAAAGACTTTTGGAGGGGTGGGGGTAGCATTAGAGTTGATATTTTCAAATTTTTTAACACATCTTAGAACATGAGTTCATATGTAGTGTAATATACTTTCAAGAAAGTAAGAAATTTGCATGATATTTGACGTGTTTTAATAGTTTTTACAATTTTTAAAAATTTTGAAAATTTTTGAATTTTTTGATTTTGAAAATCTTATTGAATAGCTTTCAGAAAAGTCGACTGCCCTTAGGAACCCTGTAAATTTCATCAGATTTTGCGTATCTCTCACCGTTCTCGAGATATTTTGAAAAAAGACTTTTGGAGGGGTGGGGGTAGCATTAGAGTTGATATTTTCAAATTTTTTAACACATCTTAGAACATGAGTTCATATGTAGTGTAATATACTTTCAAGAAAGTAAGAAATTTGCATGACATTTGACGTGTTTTAATGGTTTTTACAATTTTTGAAAATTTTGAAAATTTTTTAATTTTTTAATTTTGAAAAATCTTATTGAATAGCTTTCATAAAAGTAGACTGCCCTTAGAAACTCCGTTAATTTCATCAGATTTTGCGTATCTCTCACCGTTTTCGAGATATTTTGAAAAAATACTTTTGGAGGGGGTGGGGGTAGTATAAGAGTTGACGTAGGGGTACAGCTAAATGACGTTACAGTGTTGTGCAAAATTTGAATAGAACATTCAAGGGGCGGGGCTTATTTAACCTTGAAAAAAGGGGGTATTACATGAAAAATATATTGCGAAATTTGAATCACCGATTTTACATACGCGTGTGTGACCTTCCAGAACCCTCTAAAAAATTTGGATTTTAGGTGGTGGGGGTTACTTTTTTTGCACGTGTGACCCCTGCAGAACCCTCCAGAAGCTTCTAGAACATTCGATTTCAGTGGAGATGGTGGGGGTATTTTTCATTTATTTGATGCGCAATTTAACCTTTGAGAAACTTCTAGAACTTTTTTATGGGGGGTCAGAGAGGTGGGGGGATTATTTCAAACGCACTTTGTTCTATTCTGCGTACAATTTTTTTGGTAACCTTCGAGAACTTTCGAAAACAAATTGGGGGGGGGGGGGTTATATTAGAGTTGACATTTTAAAATTTTTTAACACATCTTAGAACATGAGTTTATATGTAGTGTAATATACTTTCAAGAAATTAAGAAATTTGCATGACATTTGACGTATTTTAATGGTTTTTAGAATTTTTGAAAAATGTTAAAATTTTGAATTTTTTGATTTTGAAAAAACTTATTGACAAGCTTTCATAAAAGTAGACTGCCCTTAGGAACCAGGTAAATTTTGTCAGATTTTGCGTATCTCTCACCGTTCTCGAGATATTTTGAAAAAAGACTTTTGGAGGGGTGGGGGTAGCATTAGAGTTGATATTTTCAAATTTTTTAACACATCTTAGAACATGAGTTCATATGTAGTGTAATATACTTTCAAGAAAGTAAGAAATTTGCATGACATTTGACGTGTTTTAATGGTTTTTACAATTTTTGAAAATTTTGAAAATTTTTGAATTTTTTGATTTTGAAAAATCTTATTGAATAACTTTCATAAAAGTAGACTGCCCTTAGGAACCCAGTAAATTTAGTCAGATTTTACGTATCTCTCACCGTTTTCGAGATATTTTGGGGAAAGACTTTACAAAGGTGAGGCTCATTTAACCTTCAAATTTACGTGAAAAATATATTGCACAATTGTGCAAAATTTGAATCATTGGTAAATTTAACATATGTGTACGTGTCTGTGTGACCCCTCTAAACCCTTTATAGTGTTGGGGATAGATATTGAGCAATGCAAGTGTTAAGACCATTTTTGCATTGGTGGGAGTATATGACGTTATCAAGGGTAATAAGACAGGTATTGCAGCATATTGCACAATCCAAGTGATGGTAAAAAGTGTATTGGTGGGAGTATTCTTTAATGGTGGGTGGTATTTCTTAGTGGTAAGGGGTTGCTGTTGTGGGGGTGATAAGACACATCAGAGATCTTCTTTACCGATAGTTTAGTCTACACATGAACCAAAGTGATAAAAGAGTGGGGTTTATCTCAGACTCAAATTACATGTGAAATTGTCAACCTTGTGACGTCACCAAGATATTGCAGCATATTGCACAATCCAAATGGTGGGTAGTTTGTCTCAGTTGGTGGTGGTTGCAGAGGAGGGGGGTATTTTATGTGTGATTTAGTAAAACTCGTATTGAAACGTGAAATTTAATGCAGTAGTGAGGGAAAATTGACATTGAACAAGGTTATTTGAAAAAGTAGACAAGGTAATAGTGAAAGATATTGAATCATATTACACAATCAGGAGGATTGAATTAGGGGTAAAGGGTGGTGTTTGCGATATTTGTTACTCAGAAGATAGTTTTAAAGAAAATTTTGTACCAGTACTTAAAACGTCGTTTGAAGAGGAACATTCTCATAATTGATAAAAGGTTTAATATAAATAGTTATAAAAATAAAAAATTTAGTGCTAAGGATATTACGAGTAATATTGTAAGGTAAGTGATGAAAGAAGTACATTTTATTTTTAAAGAGTGGTTTAATCATAATTAAATTTATTTGTAAGAAATATAAATTTAGTTTAATGTATGTAAAAATGGTTAAAAAAAGATCTAAATCTCTCAGTTAGCACTGAGAAATTTTTGTACCAGTCCAAAAATGCATTGAATCAAGTACAAATTATGCTTAATAACCGTTCCTTCGATAAAATATTATAAATTCAAGAATTTGAGGTTATGTTAAACTCAAGAATTTGAGGTTATGTTAATCTGTTATGCGCATGTCCGATGGAGACTAGAGTTTATGTCAAATATCCTTTTCCTTTTCAATTGAAATATTCTTACAACAAGCATAAGTTACAAGATATATTGGTAAGTTTTGGAAACTATTTTGTTAATAATAATAGGAAAATTAATAATAATAATAATAATTCCAATTTTTATATATAAATGTATATAATAAGAGTAATAACAATTTTAAAAATAATTTTTTAAGAAATGATGTTTATAATAATTTTTTTATTAATATTTAATTTGATTAATAAACTGTTTTGTATGTTTCAGAATTTGGAGAATTATCATAAAATACCACTAGTATTCTATGTTCCAATTTTATGGGTAGATTGCAACACAGATGAAAAGTTGAGCAAGTTTTTAGTAGTAGCTGCTGCATGTATAAAACATAATTTTTTTGGAAAAAAGAGTCATCAACCAGTTGTTTTAAGACATCACAATATTTTTGTAGAAGTTATACAGATAGAAGTTGGAGATTTTTATTGTAGAATAAGAACAGATTTGAAAGATTTTTTATAATACAGTTTGTAGCAATGAGATTGACGGATACAATGAACAAGATAACGTAGATGAAACAATAGTAGAAATTGTAGTGAATGAGGAAAGAGAAGAGGAAGAGTTTGTATTGAACATTGAGGAAGAAAAAAAATTTTCAATGGAATTAATAGTAGGAATTGAAAACTATGAAGAGCAAGATGTATTAAAAGAGAGTAAGAATGAACAAATTGTAAATTATGAGAGTGACGAAGATTTGATAGAGGTACAGGAGCGTGAGAGACAACAAGATATAAAAAAGAAGATTAAGTCTTTAGCTCCATGGCTGAGTTGTGGATTGTGTGAGGTGGAGCAATGCATAAAGAATGGAGAGGTACAAATTATCAGTAAAGGAGCGATATTTTTTATCTTATAAAACACCTACCTTTCTCTTAAAAAACCCTACCTTTTTCTTTTTACATTAATAAATATAAATGAGTTTTTAAATATGTGAACTGTTAGATGTGGATTAGTTCATTTTATATAAGGTGCAGTTTATGTATTTAAATATTTGAGATTAAATAGTGAAACAAACTAAAAAGTAAGATAAATTATTAATTCTTATTTCTGATTTTACACAAATTGTTATTACTTTTTTAATTCTTTATTCGTTTAGTGGAAGATTATATTATTGGAGAAAGGCTTTCAGCCCTTCTTAGTTTACCAACACCACCAAGGGAAATACAATTAGAACATGGATGTAATAGAGATGATGCCAGCGAAAACATTGTACTGACAGTAAGTATAAATTTTTGTTTAATGTAAAAATATTTTTTGTACATAAGTTTATTGTAAGTAATTGAAAACCGTTAAAAATAAGCAAAAGAATAAAGAAAATAATTAGAAAATGACAAAAATACTTGAATGATGACAAGAGTAATTAAAATTTGAAGAAAATAAGCAAAAATAATTAAATATCGCTGAAAATAAGCAAAAATAGTTTAAAGTAATTGTAAGTAGTTGAAAAATAGTCAAAAGTAATCGAAATCAGTTAAAAATAATAAATAGTAATTGAAAACAATTAAAATGAATTGAATATCATTGAGAATAAGCAAAAATATTTGAACATAATTGAAAAATAATTGAAAATAGATGAAAATAAGTAAAAATTATTAAAAGAAATTGAAAAACGTTAAAAATATGCAAAAATATGAAGAAAATAATTATAAAATGACTAAAATACTTGAACGATGACAAAAATAATTAAAATTTCAAGAAAATAAACAAAAATAATTGAATATCGATGAAAATAAGCAAAAATAGTTTAAAGTAATTGTAAGTAGTTGAAAAATAGTCAAAAGTAATTGAAATCAGTTAAAAATAATAAATAGTAATTGAAAACAATTAAAATTAGTTGAATATCATTGAAAAAAAGCAAAAATATTTGAATATGATTGAAAAATAATTGGAAATAGATTAAAATAAGTAAAAATTATTAAAAGTAAATAAAAACCTTTAAAAATAAGCAAAAATATGAAAGAAATAATTAGAAAATGACAAAAATACTTAAATGATGACAAGAGTAATTAAAATTTCAAGAAAATAAGCAAAAATAATTGGAAATAATTGAAAATAATTGAATATCATTGAAAATAAACAAAAATATTTGAATATAATTGAAAATAGATGAAAATAAGGAAAAATATTTAAAAGTAATTGAAATCAGTTAAAAATAAGCAAAAATATGAAGGAAATTATTCGAAAATGATAAAAATACTTGAGTGATGGCAAAAGTAATTAAATTTTGAAGAAAATAACTTTATTTCTGTACAAATTATATCAAAAAAGATCTGAAAATGTCTGGATCTGGAGATTATGGGTTTTACAGTACAACTCGAGATATGGTACATAAGATGTAACACCCAAAGAAAACTGACTTAATTATATAGAACTTAAAAATTTTGATAAATAACTTAAAATATTAGACTTGAACATTAACCAACCTAAGACTTAAATCATAAAATTTAAAAAAAAAAATAAGACTTAATACCTCAATTACAGGGCTTAAGAATTAACTAACCTAAGACTTAAATCATAAAATTTAAAAAAAAATAAGACTTAATACCTCAATTACAGGGCTTAAGAATTAAAAAACAAAAGACATAAGACTTATATTTGACAACTTAACACATACAACATAATATTTAATGCATAATGCTTAAAGCAATAAGACTTGAATAGAACTCAACCTAATAATAATATTTGAGAAATAAATGTTTCGCGAGTCTCCAACTTTCACCCAAATTTCGATAGATTGTTTTGCATTATTCCTGGTTTGATACTAAATCACTAAAGATTTTCCAAAAATTCCTATAAATTTCTCAAGAACTCCCAGTAATTTATAAGGCATTACCTAATTAGGAGCTTTCTACGAATTTTCAGGAATGCTTAGGGATTTCCTAAAAGTTCCCAAGATTTTCAAGGAATTCCCATTTCAAGTTGAATAAGTCTAATGTGCTTTGATTTTTAAGCTTTGAGTTTGATCTATTGAATCTTAAGTCCTTTTTTTTAACCTTAGGTGGAATGCTTTTCAAGTCTTATATTTCTAAAAATTTGATAACATTTTTAGATTCTATGTATTGAGTCTTTTTTTTTTCTTGATTGTCATATATTGTGTCTTATGTTTTAAGTTTTATTGTTGAGTTTTATGTTAGTAATCTTATGTCTTAAGGGTTTATGGTTTGAGTATTTTATCTCATATCTTAAGTTGCATGTCTTAACTCTTCTATCACATGTTGGATTTTTATACTCTGCTTTCATGTTTTGAGTCATCGGTTTTTAGTTCTTTTTTAGTTCAAGTATTAGGTTGAGTTCTATTCAAGTCTTATTGCTTTAAGCATTATGCATTAAATATTATGTTGTATGTGTTAAGTTGTCAGATATAAGTCTTATGTCTTTTGTTTTTTAATTCTTAAGCCCTGTAATTGAGGTATTAAGTCTTATTTTTTTTTAAATTTTATGATTTAAGTCTTAGGTTGGTTAATGTTCAAGTCTAATATTTTAAGTTATTTATCAAAATTTTTAAGTTCTATATAATTAAGTCAGTTTTCTTTGGGTGTTACATCTTATGTACCATATCTCGAGTTGTACTGTAAAACCCATAATCTCCAGATCCAGACATTTTCAGATCTTTTTTGATATAATTTGTACAGAAATAAAGTTATTTTCTTCAAAATTTAATTACTTTTGCCATCACTCAAGTATTTTTATCATTTTCGAATAATTTCCTTCATATTTTTGCTTATTTTTAACTGATTTCAATTACTTTTAAATATTTTTCCTTATTTTCATCTATTTTCAATTATATTCAAATATTTTTGTTTATTTTCAATGATATTCAATTATTTTCAATTATTTCCAATTATTTTTGCTTATTTTCTTGAAATTTTAATTACTCTTGTCATCATTTAAGTATTTTTGTCATTTTCTAATTATTTCTTTCATATTTTTGCTTATTTTTAAAGGTTTTTATTTACTTTTAATAATTTTTACTTATTTTAATCTATTTCCAATTATTTTTCAATCATATTCAAATATTTTTGCTTTTTTTCAATGATATTCAACTAATTTTAATTGTTTTCAATTACTATTTATTATTTTTAACTGATTTCAATTACTTTTGACTATTTTTCAACTACTTACAATTACTTTAAACTATTTTTGCTTATTTTCATCGATATTCAATTATTTTTGTTTATTTTCTTGAAATTTTAATTATTTTTGTCATCGTTCAAGTATTTTAGTCATTTTATAATTATTTTCTTCATATTTTTGCATATTTTTAACGTTTTTCAATTTCTTTTAATAATTTTTACTTATTTTCATCTATTTTCAATTATTTTTCAATTATGTTCAAATATTTTTGCTTATTCTCAATGATATTCAATTCATTTTAATTGTTTTCAATTACTATTTATTATTTTTAACTGATTTCAATTACTTTTGACTATTTTTCAACTACTTACAATTACTTTAAACTATTTTTGCTTATTTTCAGCGATATTCAATTATTTTTGCTTATTTTCTTCAAATTTTAATTACTCTTGTCATCATTCAAGTATTTTTGTCATTTTCTAATTATTTTCTTTATTCTTTTGCTTATTTTTAACGGTTTTCAATTACTTACAATAAACTTATGTACAAAAAATATTTTTACATTAAACAAAAATTTATACTTACTGTCAGTACAATGTTTTCGCTGGCATCATCTCTATTACATCCATGTTCTAATTGTATTTCCCTTGGTGGTGTTGGTAAACTAAGAAGGGCTGAAAGCCTTTCTCCAATAATATAATCTTCCACTAAACGAATAAAGAATTAAAAAAGTAATAACAATTTGTGTAAAATCAGAAATAAGAATTAATAATTTATCTTACTTTTTAGTTTGTTTCACTATTTAATCTCAAATATTTAAATACATAAACTGCACCTTATATAAAATGAACTAATCCACATCTAACAGTTCACATATTTAAAAACTCATTTATATTTATTAATGTAAAAAGAAAAAGGTAGGGTTTTTTAAGAGAAAGGTAGGTGTTTTATAAGATAAAAAATATCGCTCCTTTACTGATAATTTGTACCTCTCCATTCTTTATGCATTGCTCCACCTCACACAATCCACAACTCAGCCATGGAGCTAAAGACTTAATCTTCTTTTTTATATCTTGTTGTCTCTCACGCTCCTGTACCTCTATCAAATCTTCGTCACTCTCATAATTTACAATTTGTTCATTCTTACTCTCTTTTAATACATCTTGCTCTTCATAGTTTTCAATTCCTACTATTAATTCCATTGAAAATTTTTTTTCTTCCTCAATGTTCAATACAAACTCTTCCTCTTCTCTTTCCTCATTCACTACAATTTCTACTATTGTTTCATCTACGTTATCTTGTTCATTGTATCCGTCAATCTCATTGCTACAAACTGTATTATAAAAAATCTTTCAAATCTGTTCTTATTCTACAATAAAAATCTCCAACTTCTATCTGTATAACTTCTACAAAAATATTGTGATGTCTTAAAACAACTGGTTGATGACTCTTTTTTCCAAAAAAATTATGTTTTATACATGCAGCAGCTACTACTAAAAACTTGCTCAACTTTTCATCTGTGTTGCAATCTACCCATAAAATTGGAACATAGAATACTAGTGGTATTTTATGATAATTCTCCAAATTCTGAAACATACAAAACAGTTTATTAATCAAATTAAATATTAATAAAAAAATTATTATAAACATCATTTCTTAAAAAATTATTTTTAAAATTGTTATTACTCTTATTATATACATTTATATATAAAAATTGGAATTATTATTATTATTATTAATTTTCCTATTATTATTAACAAAATAGTTTCCAAAACTTACCAATATATCTTGTAACTTATGCTTGTTGTAAGAATATTTCAATTGAAAAGGAAAAGGATATTTGACATAAACTCTAGTCTCCATCGGACATGCGCATAACAGATTAACATAACCTCAAATTCTTTAGTTTAACATAACCTCAAATTCTTGAATTTATAATATTTTATCGAAGGAACGGTTATTAAGCATAATTTGTACTTGATTCAATGCATTTTTGGACTGGTACAAAAATTTCTCAGTGCTAACTGAGAGATTTAGATCTTTTTTTAACCATTTTTACATACATTAAACTAAATTTATATTTCTTACAAATAAATTTAATTATGATTAAACCACTCTTTAAAAATAAAATGTACTTCTTTCATCACTTACCTTACAATATTACTCGTAATATCCTTAGCACTAAATTTTTTATTTTTATAACTATTTATATTAAACCTTTTATCAATTATGAGAATGTTCCTCTTCAAACGACTTTTTAAGTACTGGTACAAAATTTTCTTTAAAACTATCTTCTGAGTAACAAATATCGTAAACACCACCCTTTACCCCTAATTCAATCCTCCTGATTGTGTAATATGATTCAATATCACTATTACCTTGTCTACTTTTTCAAATAACCTTGTTCAATGTCAATTTTCCCTCACTACTGCATTAAATTTCACGTTTCAATACGAGTTTTACTAAATCACACATAAAATACCCCCCTCCTCTCCAACCACCACCAACTGAGACAAACTACCCACCATTTGGATTGTGCAATATGCTGCAATATCTTGGTGACGTCACAAGGTTGACAATTTCACATGTAATTTGAGTCTGAGATAAACCCCACTCTTTTATCACTTTGGTTCATGTGTAGACTAAACTATCGGTAAAGAAGATCTCTGATGTGTCTTATCACCCCCACAACAGCAACCCCTTACCACTAAGAAATACCACCCACCATTAAAGAATACTCCCACCAATACACTTTTTCCCATCACTTGGATTGTGCAATATGCTGCAATATCTGTCTTATTACCCTTGATAACGTCATATACTCCCACCAATGCAAAAATGGTCTTAACACTTGCATTGCTCAATATCTATCCCCAACACTATAAAGGGTTTAGAGGGGTCACACAGACACGTACACATATGTTAAATTTACCAATGATTCAAATTTTGCACAATTGTGCAATATATTTTTCACGTAAATTTGAAGGTTAAATGAGCCTCACCTTTGTAAAGTCTTTCCCCAAAATATCTCGAAAACGGTGAGAGATACGTAAAATCTGACTAAATTTACTGGGTTCCTAAGGGCAGTCTACTTTTATGAAAGTTATTCAATAAGATTTTTCAAAATCAAAAAAATTCAAAAATTTTCAAAATTTTCAAAAATTGTAAAAACCATTAAAACACGTCAAATGTCATGCAAATTTCTTAATTTCTTGAAAGTATATTACACTACATATAAACTCATGTTCTAAGATGTGTTAAAAAATTTTAAAATATCAACTCTAATACTACCCCCACCCCTCCAATTTGTTCACGAAAGTTCTCGAAGGTTACCAAAAAAATTGTACGCAGAATAGAACAAAGTGCGTTTGAAATAATCCCCCCACCTCTCTGACCCCCCATAAAAAAGTTCTAGAAGTTTCTCAAAGGTTAAATTGCGCATCAAATAAATGAAAAATACCCCCACCATCTCCACTGAAATCGAATGTTCTAGAAGCTTCTGGAGGGTTCTGCAAGGGTCACACGTGCAAAAAAAGTAACCCCCACCACCTAAAATCCAAATTTTTTAGAGGGTTCTGGAAGGTCACACACGCGTATGTAAAATCGGTGATTCAAATTTCGCAATATATTTTTCATGTAATACCCCCTTTTTTCAAGGTTAAATAAGCCCCGCCCCTTGAATGTTCTAGAAGCTTCTAGAAGGTCACACACACGTATGTAAAATCGGTGATTTAAATTTCGCAGAATTACGCAGTATGTTTTTCATGTAATCCCCCCCCCCCTTTTATTTCAAGGTTAAATGAGCCCCATTGAATGTTCTAGAAGCTTCTGTGGGGTCACACAGGCACACACACACACGTATGTAAATTAAATTTTAAAGAAATGTGCGATGTATTCTTATGTAATCCCCACCCTTATTCGAGGTTATGTACTCTACTCCGAGACAAACCCCCTTCTTTCAAGGTTAAATTCCTTACCCCTACTCCCTTTCTGAAGGTTACCCCCCCCCCCCACCCTCCAAATATGCAAATTACACGTGTAAATGTCCCCCACCAAGGTCACACGCACGTGCTTAGAGGGTTCTGGAAGGTCACACACGCGTAATTTTTTATTTCATAAACTAATAATAATAATTGCATTACATTCTATTCACTTAAAATATGTATTTTACCAAAGTTCTTTATACTAAATTGAGAACTATTAATTTTTATTTAAATCGGTGAACCTGCTCAGAAAAACTGAAAATATTACCTGGAAGATTGGGGGGGGGGGGGTCACACAGACACGTACACATATGTTAAATTTACCAATGATTCAAATTTTGCACAACACTGTAACGTCATTTAGCTGTACCCCTACGTCAACTCTAATGCTACCCCCACCCCTCCAAAAGTCTTTTTTCAAAATATCTCGAGAACGGTGAGAGATACGCAAAATCTGATGAAATTTACAGGGTTCCTAAGGGCAGTCGACTTTTCTGAAAGCTATTCAATAAGATTTTCAAAATCAAAAAATTCAAAAATTTTCAAAATTTTTAAAAATTGTAAAAACTATTAAAACACGTCAAATATCATGCAAATTTCTTACTTTCTTGAAAGTATATTACACTACATATGAACTCATGTTCTAAGATGTGTTAAAAAATTTGAAAATATCAACTCTAATGCTACCCCCACCCCTCCAAAAGTCTTTTTTCAAAATATCTCGAGAACGGTGAGAGATACGCAAAATCTAACGAAATTTACGGGGTTCTTAAGGGCAGTCTACTTTTATGAAAGCTATTCAATAAGATTTTTCAAAATCAAAAAATTCAAAATTTTAACATTTTTCAAAAATTGTAAAAACCATTAAAATACGTTAAATGTCATGCAAATTTCTTAATTTCTTGAAAGTATATTACACTACATATAAACTCATGTTCTAAGATGTTTTAAAAAATTTTAAAATGTCAACTCTAATATTACCCCCCCCCCCCCCCAATTTGTTTTCGAAAGTTCTCGAAGGTTACCAAAAAAATTGTACGCAGAATAGAACAAAGTGCGTTTAAAAATAATCCCCCCACCTCTCTGACCACCCATAAAAAAGTTCTAGAAGTTTCTCAAAGGTTAAATTACGCATCAAATAAATGAAAAATACCCCCACCATCTCCACTGAAATCGAATGTTCTAGAAGCTTCTGGAGGGTTCTGCAGGGGTCACACGTGCAAAAAAGTAACCCCCACCACCTAAAATCCAAATTTTTTAGAGGGTTCTGGAAGGTCACACACGCGTATGTAAAATCGGTGATTCAAATTTCGCAATATTACGCAATATATTTTTCATGTAATCCTCCTTTTTTCAAGGTTAAATGAGCCCCCTTGAATGTTCTAGAAGCTTCTGTGGGGTCACACAGGCACACATACACACGTATGTAAATTAAATTTCACAGAAATGTGCGATGTATTCTTATGTACTCCCCACCCTTATTCTAGGTTATGTACTTTACTCCGAGACAAACCCCCTTCTTTCAAGGTTAAATTCCTTACCCCCACTTCCTTTCTGAAGGTTACCCCCCCCCACCCTCCAAATATGCAAATTACACGTGTAAATGTCCCCCACCAAGGTCACACGCACGTGCTTAGAGGGTTCTGGAAGGTCAAACACGCGTATGCAAAATCGGTGATTCAAATTTCGCAGAATTGTGCAATTGCCCCCCCCCCCCCCTTTCAAGGTTAAATTCCTTACCTCACCTACCTGATGGGGCTCTAATTAGGCATCGCGTTACATACCTAGTTTAAAACGAGGTATACACTATGACGTCATCAAAATCCTGGCTCCTGATTGGTCCATTTCGTTGTAAAGGTCGCTTCTGGTTGGCTCTCACACAGACACACACATACATAGCTCACACGGACACACACTAGTTGGTCCAGAAACGCCACAGCCTATCTACTTATTATTAATTAAAATATAAATTTTATTAATTAAAATACAAACAATATTTACTTCAAAATAATATTGTAAATTTTTTTATTAAAACCTAAAACTGAAGAAGAGTTTTTAAATACAGAAACCGACAAACTTCAGATGCGGATAGAATATATTATGTGTACAGTCACGTCGATTATTATATGTACATAGATAATTTCTAAAAAAAAATCGAAAGTGATACTCAGACACATAGGTAAATACAGAAATACAGTAGATGGAGGTTTAGAAACTATAAATACGCCTTTATAAATATCAAATGGGCAAAAGAGCGTTATTATGACTTTGAGAGAAGAAGAAACAGGTTTGAGAAATGTATGCAGGTAAGCATATACACGCAGAGGCACGTGGCAGATAAATTTCCTTTACTACTGCACATCCTAGGTATACATGAAACTTGGTAATGCGGATAAACTATCGTCCAAGGATCCCGTCTCCTTGAAGCTTTTACCAGTAATGTGGTCTGAATACTTCATAAGGTAAAGCACCAGACATTCGCAAGCACGGTTATCTCGTCGATTGTAGACAAGAACACGTGCACGGCTTCCAAAACTACACCTGGTTCCATTCAAGAAGCAGGTGCATGTCTCTACAAGGGGAATTTAAATTACAAGGTGTCTAATTAGTCGGTCTAGACACACTTTCAAAACTTTTAGACCAATTTCAGGAAAAAGGGATCATTGATATTATACCTCTCTTCAATTAATCTCGGTTAAGCTTTAAATCGATACAAAATTTAATTGATTGACTATAATTAATCACAGACTTTTATTTTCAATATTTCCGTTTCGAAATTTCAATATTTCATTTTCAAAATTTCATCAAGATTTTGAATAATCTGAATTTATTAACACTGATTTGAAACATGTGAAAAAATTGAATCTAATGAAAAATTTAATGGAGAAATCGATTTCAGGCTTCATAGTGACATGGAAAAATATTTTTGAGGAAATAGGGAACTGAATACATAAAAATAGGAGACGTTAGGGTACTTTAAAAAGTTTATAAATAAAAATAAATAAATTATACACCATAATTGATTTTCAGGACCAAACATTTTGTAGTCCAAATTTTAAAAAGAAATTAAATTATTAACTTGTACGATAAAAAGTATTTTATTTATAAATACGTATATGTAACAAAAATACATATTATTTTATTATGCTTATAGCCAGAATTGTGGAACTATACTTATTTTGAAATGAATAAAAAACATCAAACGTAATAAGTATTAAAACTTTTATTTGTTGTCTTATTTCATAGAAGCTAAAAATATTCTCGAAAAGAATGGAAAATTTGGATCAATGAAAATTTGAGTACATTGAAAATTTGATAAATTAAGGTTCGGATTATAAGTAAATTGGGACCAACTAATATTTAAAGAGATAAAAAAAAAATCTGCAAAAAAAAGTTTCACAAACAATGAAAATATTCTCGAAAATATTTTAAAAAGTAGTGAAAAATATAAAAATAGTGTAAAATAAATTACAAAATAAAAAACAGTAAGAATAAAATAAGAAAATGTAAAAAGATATAAATAAAAATTATATAATAAAAGAAATGGCAAATTCCTCTAAAAATAAAAAAGTTTAGGAAATTATTCACAAAATGAAAAAAATTTCAAATGAACGTGGAAATAACTTAACAAAATAAAAGAATGTACCTAAGTTCCGGATGTGCTCATGGACGAAATTAAAAAAGATTTTTTAACTTTTGCCGACGCAATTTGTTTTAAAATACTTAAAAAATAGGCTTTAAGCAGAAAATACTATTAGTTTTGTATTTCTATGAGGTAAAAGCACCCTTTTTTGAGGCTTTTCAGTTTGAGCATCAACATTTTGATTTTTTGATTCTACCTAAAAAATGAGGGAGTCTCCAAAAGTTGAAACCAAAGTTTCTTTATTTTTGGGGTGAAAAGAAACATTTTTTCTGTGAAGTGAAAAAAGAATCGAGTTTGTCTTCTTTGACTTTTTCTTTTTCAATGATGAATATAAAAATTTTTTTTCACGAAGGGTTTATGGGGATTTTTGAGGGGGTGCTTTTACCCCCTAGAAATACAAAAATAATAATATTTTTTAAGTATTTTTAAACAAATTGCGTCGGTAAAAGTAGAATTTTTTTTATTTACGTCCAGAACTTCAGGTATGTAATAATTTTCAAGCATTAGATTCATTTTTAAAACAATTTTAAAAACAAATATTATGAAAAAGACATAGAATCTAGAAATTATAACAAAGAATAAATAAATTTGAGAAAAAAAAGATAAATTTTAAAAAATTCGAATTTTACAGAAGAAAAAGCAGAAAAAAGTCAGATATATGAAGAAAAAAATTCATTTTTCAGCCCCCTTAAACTATCAAAATATATAAGAAAATCAATGAGAAAATAAATAAATTCTTCGGAACGTTATAAAAACAAAATTATATAAAATAAACTGAAATAATTTGCGTAAAAAAAAAATCTATAACACAAAAGAAATTATTACAATATATTATTACTATACACGGAAAAAAAAGTATAACTGCATCAGTAAAACTTTTCTCCATAATAGCTAAACATTTAGCCAAAAACGAACGAACGATATTGCCAGTATCACTGTTTTGGCGAAATTGAAAATCGTCGCTCAAATTTTCTATATTAGGGAAAGTGTATTATTAATTTATATATTTGTTACTTTAAAAGAAAGATATTAAAATTCTTTAATTTAAATATTCCGAATGTATAGCTAGAAATTTGATTTTAATGAATAGTTAGAAAAAGCAGATGAATATATGTTTTGACAATTTCAACTTCAAATATTTTCGTGGTTAGGTGTTATTTATTTTTATTTTATCACATAATAAGTATTAAAATTTTTACTAAGACCTTCATTATAATTAATATAAGTGTTTTAATTATCTTCAGTAAAATGTAGTGACGTATAAAAAAGTATGAAGAAGGAAAGTGAATACGATAAAATGATTTGACAAAAATATAATTTTGTATTTGTACTTTGATTTTCAAAACAATAAATAAATTTAAATATGTATTTAGTTTTGTCATTAATATGTAATTTAAGTTTCAATTGACATGATTTTCTAATATTTTGATAAGTAGTTTTTGATATTCTTAATGTTTTTGATTTGAATTAGATTTTATTAAAAATTAGGGTTATTAAAATTGTAAATAAACTTAATAAGTTTACAATACCACTATATTTATCATTTAATAAAGGTTTTTTTAACGTTTAAAGATTTAATTTTTAATTTTTATTTTACGTTTTTTTTTCTTCAGGGATTTTAAAATTCAATAAAATAATTATTGTATGCATACAAAAAGTAACGAATGCACTTAAACTTATATTAAATTTATCAATTAATTTAAATGCAACAATCGTTTAGCTTGAAATATTTTATTATTAATGTAATTTTTTTATAATAAATCATATGATTTATTGTTTATAGAAGTAATAACATTTTTATGATTGTAAACAAAAATTAAAGGTTATTTTAATAATTTTTAAAATAAAAAAATCTATTTATCACATTATGCAAAATTATATTAATTTACATTTTAATTAATAATTAATAGTAACTGATAAAATTAAATAAATATGTAAATGTATTTATTGTTTTGAAAATATAAATACATAATTATAATATTTTATTAACTCATTTCTTCTTCTTTCTTCTTTTCACCTTAATAATTTTCACTATAATTTGGCTCAAAATAATCATATTAATATTTTTATTTAATTAATTGTTAAATGAAATTAAAATTTTTTATTATTATCAGGTTAAATAAATATAACCACGTGAAAGTTTGGACTGAAGCTGGCAGTTTTTGACTGTTTATTTGTTTCGAAAATTTTCACTATCGCTAAATCACTAAAATTCGTATCAACAAATTGACTATGCCTATAGCTTACCTTAAGGTGCATTTCACTGTTATATTTAAAAAGTTTTATTATTTTGGTTATTTAAGAAGAATGCATAATTTACTAAAATACGAAATTTCGAATTTTAACAATAACAAAAGAAATATCAATTTATTAAAACAGTTTACTGAAAATAGCAGAAACATTTATATAAATTAACTGTATATTTTCTTATTATAACTTTATTTCAAAATTCAGTGGTTCGCCACGCTAGATTTTTTCCGTGTAGAAAATTCATTAAAAAATCAAAGAATGATAAAAGAAAATTGTCACAAGGAAAGAAAAACTGTATAAGGAAGTTAGAAAATTTAAAAGATGTCGTAAACATTTAAATTAAGTAAAAATGAAACATAAAATAATTCTCTCTAAATCTGAATTAGTGGTTTTCTACTAATGAATTAGCGAAAAGTGAGCTACTACTAAAATAGTAAGAATTTGACTAATTCTTAGTAGAAAACTACTAATTTTGTAGTAGAAAACTACTAATTAAATTAGTAAAAAAATCTATTTTTTTTAAAAGTAAAGTTTCACTATTTCAATTAGTAGTTTTCTACTATATGAATTAGAGAAAAATGAGCCATGAATTTGACTAATTCATAGTAGAAAACTACTAACTCAGATTTAGAGAGTTCATTTTTAAATGTTGAATATTTAAAATTATAAAAAAGTACTACTTAAATTGTGTATGAAATTATTAAAATCTAATATTTTTTATTTTTTTCTTACCCAAATTTTTTAGATCATACTCTGAGCTATTTTAAATTCTATTTTTCACGTTATTAAAGAATGAAATATTTAAATTACATTTTTCTGCTTTGTTCCCTAAATTCCTGGAATTTCATATAAATTTCCGAATCACTTTAAAAATTTTCTAATCTTTTTACAAATCCCCAGTTTTTATCTTGATGTACTAAATTGCCAGGAATTTCTCAAATCACTAGATATACACATTGAAATATATTTTTCTGAAATATAAGGGATAGTAGAAGAAAATGTTACAAATACCCGATTTTTAGGGATCAATTCCAAAATAGGGGATTTTTAGGGACCAATGGCAAAATAGGGATCTTTTAGAGAAAATAGGGGACGCCTGTGAAGCATGCTATTACACTCTTATATTACGAGATTGGAAGTTCTCACTTCATGGGGAAAGAATTCCGATAAAAAAACAAGTTGAAATGGAATTTTTTAAAGGGATAAGGTACTGGGGTTAAAGCACTGAGAAATTTCTGTGACATGCATTTAAAATCAAAGGTACAGAGGTCAGTGAACATAGGTGCCTCTCAGGTAGGTGGTATATATACAACCATCGATCGCTGGAGAACCAACGGCCTACAGTTTTGAGGTCGTCGTCCCGAGAGTGAAGATAAACCTTTGTGAGGTCCCACTTATGTCACTCATATGTATTTATGCAATGTGTAACTACATATTAGTTGAACAATTCGTATATATAAAACGAAGCCCCCATTTCTCGATTCGATATACAACTTTTATTTTATTTTAAAAATTTCTCTCACACGTGTTTCGAACTTTATTTACAACTATCTAAGTAATAAAGCGAATGAGAAATTCCTGAATGGGATTATCTAATTATTTGTTAAAACCTGTACAAATTGTTCATTTTTAATTGTTGGTTAAGTTTAATCGCAGGTGTTGTGGAAAATTAAATTTTTCCTTAGAATTCTTGATTTATTCTAACTATTTAGAGTTCTAGTTACTTGTACAGAATTTTAATGACCTATTCAGAATTGCAATTACCTGTATATTTGATTTCCTTGCAAAAGAACTGTGTTTTTAATAACCCGCATACAACGATGTTAATTATATATCAAGAATGATTGACACGGTTAAAGGTTGTAAGCTGAACTTGTGATTCTAATAAACACAAAAAGCACGTGAACGTGATAAACAAGAGCTCGTGTTGAATGCAGTAAGAGGATAGGAAGGAAAGAAGTTGGAGAGAAAAGAGATAAAGATTCATAGACAGGATGGAATGTGGGCGATGTCAGAAATGATGCAGGGGAAACAAACTGTAATGTCCGGGAAGTTGCCCAGCCAGCCGATATGACAGTCTCCTCATAACTTTGCCATGTTTTATATTCGATCAAACCCTCTCTCTTAACCTCTACCCTTTTTCACCGCAAATAAACACAAAACATACTCTGAATACTTCAACACAAGTGTATACGATTTAAAAAACCGTACGGAAAATTGTGCCTAGTTAAAATCGGTTTTATTTAAATCCAATTGCAGATTATTGAAATTCGATTTAGTTTAAAAAAGGAACTGTAACTTGATTAACTCCATGATAGTACGTACAACAACATTGACAAATACATTACAATCTTGTCAATATAACTTTGTGCAGATCTACTTTTTTGACACACAACTTTTATAAAACTGTACCACAGAAATCTATATTTTATAATAAAATAAAAGCATGTCGTTATTTCGTAAAAAATCTAGTATCTGTCAGATTTCCAATTCCCAGTAGTTCAAGTGGAATCAACTATGATTCAGGAAATGAACGACTCAGCGTATGTAGGACAATTTCGATAAATCTAGGTTTCAGAAGATAGCTTTATTCGATTACTCCGAATCACGGGTATTGAAAGCAGTGTTTGAATAAGCAGCAATTTTGATCCTAAACTTGTAGATGAGTTTGGTTCAAATTGTCGCTGATGACTCTTGATTCAAAAGCCGAATTAACAGCTTAGTTGTTGTAACAGTCATACTATACAATCATTCGATATACATTCATACAATATACAGACAAGAATCCAATGACCCATATATTGACAATTAACTTTTTATCATCTCGGTCAGGTGTTTCCGAGCACCTGGTATATGTATCTGGGTTCAAACAGAGGATTCGGAGTGGGTCGGACCAAGTATTACGTAACAGAGCTCAACGGTAATGGAAGCCTCGATTTGGCTTCCTTCTATGGGTCTGGTAAACCCGTTTCTTGCTACTTAACGATCCAATATAAACGCTTCTCAATTCACAGAAATTTTTTATCACCAAACAACTGTAAGGTAGGTTCTGTTGTCCCAAATTCAATATTTAATGGACAAATGTATTATTAACGGATCTTAATTACTGAAGGTTGTTCATTATTCATGACAATTTTATTGCTAGGAAGAAATTCTGTTATGACGAGTTCTGCTAATCATGTACACAAATGATTATGTGTATATGATCATGGGTATACAAATGATGATATGTACAAATGATTATATGTATTAATGATCATTTTAACTAATGAGCTGAAACCACTTGTATAAAAAGAATTGCAGGTATAGAATAACAATGTCCATAATATTTTATTTTAAGCAATATACAGCTGATTCGTGAGGAGATAAAATGAAGTGCAGCAACCGTTCTTTAGCCAAACCAATTAAGAGTTACGTTGTGGAAAATAATTTAGCCCTTGGTAAAGTATCTTCGTATTTCTTTGTTCACGACGGAATTAAAATTCCTGGCGTAAAACGTGTTTTTAATATAAAATACCTCTGCTACAATTGCAATTGTTATACCTGAACGAGAATTATTTCCTCCTGTGTAGGATGTTTAGCATTTGATTACTATGTGTAATAAAACCTATTTAACAGGTTTTACATTTCCTTTGTTACTTTTTTCCCCCGGGGGACTGTGCAGGAATCAATAAACTGCCTTTACTTTCAAAGAATAATTCCTGGAACAGTAGCAAAACAACAGAAATATTGTAGTCTGATGTCTCCTGGGAAATTCGGAGATTTGAGATTAATTTTTAACATCGACCATTAAGATTTCGCGTGATACTCCCACACTACTGCTGTTATAAATAACTCTTTTCAGCGGAATATTTAAACTGTAAATTATTTATTTTTAAAACTAACGAAATCTGAACACGTGACAGACACTTTCTCAAAGGCAACCTATACTGATGGTATCGAGTTGCATGTCAAGAATGAAACTTTTCGGGAAACCGTAAAACTCGATAATGACGGGAATCACGCGACTTTTCACGAAAGATAGTGTCTGTCGTGAATCGATTGGCCGACTTACGAAACTTTGTTTTGATTGAGTAAGTTTCTGGCGCAAAACTTGTAAACAGTCGAACACGAATTGAAATACCCATTCTTGGATTGGATTTGTGGTTGGCCGCTAAAACCACAGTGTCGAATGTGACGTCAATAGAGAATTCGATTTCGCCAGGTGGGTCATGTAAGATTTAGTAAGTATCACGGAGAGGCGAGTGATTAGAGCGAATCAAAATCGCTCTCACCTGACGAGAAACGCTCTTGACACGAAAGAAAAGAAGAGCCAAACTCTCGCTGTTTTGAATTCACTACGCTCTTTAGCATTCATTTACAACCGCTAACGGTCTATTTGTTGCAAAAGCGTGTAATTTTTATCGTGAAAAAAAAAACCAAGATGCGGTTAATGCGAGTTTTCCAGGCGAACATGATCCGTAAACGAGGATTGTGAAGACGTGACTCGTGTTTCAAAAAATTGGCAGTGATTGCGTGTTAAATAAGGATACAAGAAATGGATGTTTGTATAGTAAAAAATGGGTAGCTTATATTAAACACGAAGATAATGATGTTTGGTATAAACTATACTTATAAACAGCTGTATTAAAGAAACTAATTGTTCTCTATTTTAAACATCAACTTGTATTAGACTTTGAGGGTGGCCTATGTTTCTGAAGAAATGGCTAAATATATTGAATTTACTGACAGAATTCCTTGAAGCATCTGGTCTTTCTGTAAGGAAATCTTTCAAGCGGATCCGCGCATCAGAGCTCCTGGAATTTCAAGACGAGTGAGCTGCAGGAAAGACAAAGTGTGATGCGAATAAGGCAGAAAAAGAAGAAGAAGGGAATGGTGGTACGAATTCCCTTCAGTAGTTTTCTCACAGATCACGTGAGAACCAGAGGAAACCCCACCGACGAAACGGAGGATGTGGGTGGTGTCAGATTACGGTCAGTTTCAACCCCAAGCTTTCTACAAAGATACACCAAAACAGAAGAGCTTCTTTGTGGACAATTTCTATCCTAACTTTACTATAATACTAATCATAAACAGAAAAATCCCAATTGACGTTTAGAAATAAAACAAAAGGAAAAGTTTTCCTTAATGCAGAAGAACAATTCGTTATTTCTTTAAGTGGAATTATTTATTTGGTACCTTATAAAACCATTTTGTACTAACCTTTACCACCATTCGGATTGGGAGAAGTTTACCTGGACTAAGTAAACTGTATTGGAAATTTGAGATTGATTGAAATCGACTACGGATACTAAGAGGGCACAATTGTTAAGGTTAAATACATTAGTGTTGTGTACACCTGGTTTGGTATCATTGATTTTGTATTCTATCGCATGTTATATCGTAAGTACCATTTGGTCCTCAGGATATGATCCAAATGTGCAAAAATCAACTTTCAACAATGGCAGAAGATTGTTACATATAGACACGAATGACACACATCCTTAAAACTGATGATTACAGACAAACCTTCTTACGGCGGAAACTCATCAGGTACAATATCGGTGTGTTATGACTGTGTGAGTGCCATCACATTCAGGGCAGTGCCACTAGGCTTTGAGCAAAAGTGATTATATGTAAATATTTTGCCAAAAATGAAGCTACAATACATCCCTAAACGTTCACTCATTAATAGCATTTTAACGAACCTCTCTAAGGCGGAAACGCCAAATGTTTTCCGCCGTATTGAAGTTTGTCTGTATATCGTGGTTTATTAATATATTAGCATCGTTTGACTAAAAATAAAAAACTTTATAAAAACATTTGCACAAAATGCATTGTCTTCTGAAAAGCGGCAGGAGGTTACAATGAAGATAAAAAGTTGGAGACGGAGGGATTGGTTCGAGGGAAAAGAGGATAGTCCGTAATGAGTCGCGTTGTCGGGAACAAGCAGAGCGTGGCTGCGCGGGCCAGTGCGCATCGCATCGCATTTGTGCCGAGCTCTTATATATCTCAACAAACTAGCCGCAAATTACAAGGTACAAATGGTCTGATTGGAAATACCAGGTCGAAAAAGGCTAGCTTTCGGAGGAAATGACTATGTGTTTTCCGCTGACTTGGTGCAATACAAACTGTAACCTTCAACGTATAATGAAAATACCAGCTTTTGTGAATGATCCCATTCAATGTTTGAAATATGCAACTTGAAGAGTTCTTCAGCATCTTATCCAAAGAATCACAATCAGCATCAGCATGAAGAGAAATGATAATCACTGTTAAAACAGACAGCAACAGTAGCAACATAATAAAACTATTTTTACTCATGCTTTGTTTACAATATGCTGCGAATGACTAAGCATCACGGAACTGATCCGGATATGGTTTTAACAATGACTGGACAAATAATAAAGAGCAATGTTAAAAAGAAATTACGCAAAATGTCCCATTCAGTATACTTTCTCATAAAAATCTTGGAAGCTGTTCAGTTCGTGAACCGTAACTTCGTTACAGTTATGACCGTAACTAAAATTCATAGCATACAAAATGGTCTTTGTAACTATTACAAAATAATAAAAATACGTTGATACCATTAAAGAGGATTTTTATATTCATTTTGCGAAAAAATTACAGATGCCTTATTTGCTACACTTTCAAAAAATGGTACATCTTGTTCGGAGAGTGATAAAGAAAATCATTATAAAATAAAGAAGTAAGCTCTGAGAAGACTATTGTTTGTTATTCTTCACACAGCGAGAGTTTAAAGTGACGGACATATTCTGCTATTCATCATCATTCAAGATGCGATCGTCTACATATCCATACAGAGCAGGAATGTTCAGCATAATCAGAGGATACTACATCGTTCATAACACGTCAGTTACATCCCGATTGATGTATACACACGTCCGGAGGGTGTGTTACATATTCCTGCATTGAATGAAAAATCGGAAACACCTATCGCATTGAGGATTTTTCATTTAAGAAAGCGGTTCATGAATTATTAATATTGTGAATTTGATTATAATTTTGAATACAAATCTAAAAAAGGTGTACAGACAGTTGTGTAGAAACTAAATATTAATGCATTTCATTGAACGGTAAATGACTAATGTAACTCATTGCCAATGTTATGTTTGCTAATTGGCATATTGCTAATAAAAACTACTATTTTAAAAAATTAGAACCATTCGTTTTGCGACCCATATCAGCAATTAAAACATAGCATTAAATCGTCAATTTTTAAAACAATTATTTAATCACCAACTGAAGGTTTCTTAAACAATAGCTCAATTGAACCGATTTCTTACGATGTAATTTGATCTTTCTCACAAAATTACATAAGAGGTTCAATCTCAACGATGCAAGAAGACCGCATGCGCTTTTGTAATCAGTCTAGGCAGCGGTCAAATTGAAGAGGTTGCTTTCTAACCGCAAACAGAGGGAATAACGATCACAGACCGTATAGCCTGAAAGGATCACACGTAAGAGCCAGAGAAAATCTGTCGAAAATTAGTCGGCCCTGATCCGTGACTTAAGAGCGAAACGAACCTAAACGAATCACAATCACTACGAAACACATTATTTTCCAAGACAATGATGAAAAATGATGCATCTAGACTTTCACTTATTCTCTCGCTAACCCGTCATTTTATAAGGGTTAGTTAATTTATCAAACTCGTTTTAATCTTCCATACCCTTGTTTTGCAGCATCCTTTCAAAATTCATACTTTCACTGTGATAACAAAAAATTTAACATCATTGTTAACAAATCACATTTATAAACTATTGCACCGGTCCTAATTCGACCGCAAAACCATACTCGCCCACTTAAGTTTTATTCTTACAAAAAAAAATTTTGTTCAGAACTCAAGAGACACGTATGCCAGGTCTTCTTTACTCTGTCTTGTATAAATTGTGACGCTCTTTTTAATTTATAAATTTATTATTTTTCCAAATAATGTTATTTGGATTATAATTTACCGGAAATGAAATTACTGGTTCGAACTCGTGGTTTCGTTTTCGGACTAGTTTCTAAAATTAAATGATAAGCTTCCAGATGGTTGGTTAAAGTTTTCTGGAAAGTCGACTGTTTAAAAAGTTTGTGATTGCTTCGTTAAATCGCTTTTAGAATGTCTGAAAGAGAGGAAGTCTTTGAATTGAAAAGAATGTCTAAGGTTAAGTTGGCTCTATAAATATCAAAGTTTCTTCTTGAGCAACAGTTTCTTAATATTACAACAAAAGACTATTAAGCTGCGAGTTGAATTCAAAGGTGAATAAATTTATTCTGCTGAATAGGTACGTGTGTTACCTGAGTCTTAAATCGTAATAACGAGTGACAGATCTTCATCTTGGTAAAATACAAAGCCAGTGAAATGGTTGCGTTCGTGCGATACCTATAACCTTGGCCCTCGTTTATCGTAACGAGAAAAGAGAGAAATACGAGCCACGGGTCTGAAGAATCTTGCAAAGATTGGGTCATAATAACGGGACTCTAACCACATAGGTTCGCCTCATCTCCAAAGGGATTTAACATTGCTCCAGTTTCGCGAATGCGCATACATCAAATCACTGCCTTCAATTTCATGCTTTTCAGAATGACGCATTCGTTTTTTCTTCCATTAACATATGTAGAGAAAAAAAAACATTATTCCGAATTTAATGTTGAAATTCCTTTCAAACTGAAAGCTAGTTACTGTTATGTATTACAATTTTATCCCTTAGTTTTGTATTACGTTTGTTATCGGTTGTAATACAAATTGTTCTTCGGTTGTTATGCATTCACTGCTTGTACCACAATTCTGTTATTCTACTGTATTACATTTTTATATTACATTTCTATCTTTATTTTCATCATTTTACACAAGAACATTTTCATCAATTGATTGTATTACATTTTCAACAAATACAAAAGTATCTTGTATGCTGCGTGTATCTTTTCCTTAAAATCTTAGAAACTATATTCACAAAAGGCGAGCGAATGAAAGATAATGTAACGTGATTTTAAATCGAGAGGCTTATTCATTTCCTGATGTGGTCGTTAATCTAGTCTCCAATGAATTATGGAACCTGCGTTCTCTCCTGTAACTAAACATTAATATTTCAAAAGGAAAATCGAGAATCATCATGGTGAAAACTGTAGGATAATTACGGGTTAGTTGGCACGTCACACATCTGTCCAGTACTAAAGCATTGCCACGAGACACCTGTCTTGATTATTGATGCAATATGTAAATGAGATTACTAATACAGAAGATGCATAATGTCGTATTGATATTTGCGTGCGCAGTTTCATCAAGACAAGCCTATCTACTCCCAAGCAAATTCTAATCCTTAGTCTATAATTTCTGTTCTATTGTTGGTATATTGATATGCTAATTAATAGAAATGTAAATATTCAAAAGGTAAATAGAAATCAAAACATGCCAAACTATCAATAGAAAAATATATCAAATTGGGATCATTTCGATAATGTGAAATTTGCAAATAGCTGAATAAATTTGATATTGAATCGGGACGCATTAAAAATGAGGTTTTTGCAGTAATCTTTTAAACTCTCTCTCATCATTTCTACAAATGATATTTAGTAGAAGCTGAGTGAAATAAAATGTTAAACGATACGTGAACCTGGCATGTGTCGAATTAACATTTGTAAACACAAAAACGCAAATTGATTCTAGAAAGTGGAAGCATATAAAATGGCTATGAAATCATTCATGAGTGAAGTGAAACAAATCTTAATTCATTAAACAAACTTGTTTTTAAAAAATACAATTTTCAAAAAAACTAAGATAAGAAAAATGGCAGCAAAAAAAACATGTTCAAAAATTGTTACTGTTGAGGTTTAGCTATCTCGTTTTATTACACGGTCATGAACATAGAAGATAGTGGCGCATCTTTCTCGGCATGTTATATATAAATAAAGCTTGTTTATCCAGAGAAAATCTGGACACCGAGCCTCAAGAATTGACAAAAGACACGAATCGCCTTTGACTTTTGTTTCCACAGCATTGTCCTGAATGTTTTAATACTTTCTCTGATCGCCTGCTGACTTCACATGAACTTGACAACCTGGGACATTTCGCTTCCAAGTCACGAGATCACGACAATAGCATCAATTTACTTTTCTAAACATTTAAATTGTTACGCATAAATTACCGGGTATTTATTTGTTTATAGTGTTACTTTCACTAAACCCATGAGAATCTTGCCTTAATGTCATTCTTGCAATTGATCTCAGTACACAAAGGGGTTAATTATCTCTATATCTTATTCTTCATGTTGTTGCTTTCATCTCTTAGGCAAGAGGTGCCTTTTATAAACCATTTTGAAAAATTGTTTTTTTTAGCGCACGTGTAAACAATGTTACTGTGCTGTGTATAAGTAAATACAAAAAATCAAGCAGCCATAGCCTATAATAAATCTTTTCTGATTAAATTTGTTAGCCCTATAGTCTACTTTGTTTTTCCATCACGAAAGCTATATTTCCCTGCGTAAGATTCTCTTGTAAGATAGCGAGCATACAACTTTTGATCATTATCAGGGCTCGGGATAAGATTCCGAGGAGAAGTGGAGAGTCGCGAGCGAATGAAAATTTACGCGAGCAAAATGTGCAACACGTGGACTCGTAACAAAGTAAAGCAGGTTTTAAGTAAGAAGATCTATCGTTGTTTTTTTAGCGTGTAAATTACTTTACGAGTTGAAAGAGGCTAGTATAGTGCGATAAGATGCGCAAAGAGCCAAGTACATGCAGGTATAGTACTTTCATAAAACCCTCGTGCTTCCTCCCCCAACTCCTTCTCTTATTCTGATACGATAGAATCAGCAGCTATCCTCACTTCGAGTCCAGGGATAAGGTTAAAGACCTTATCCACGAACCAGTTCGATCGGAGAAAATCTCGCCTACGTGCATACAACAAGACAAGAGCACTTGATTTGTGGCTCCAACAGGGAAACTACTTTCAATGTCACCTTCATTCTCAGATTCGGATCAAAAAATACGATTTGGGAATTAGAATTGGAGATAAGACAACCTCTAAAGTGTGAGAGGAATACGTTATGGGACCACCTAATGTGTTCTGAAAATCGATTATTGTTTTGCAGAGAGGATAGCAGTGGTACACGTGATTTATAAAATTACATTGTAAATAAATGATGATGCATGATTGTATCTTTTAAATGGTACACCTAATGGCAAATTATTGGACAGGAGTAATGATTTGCAATAATTTTTACATCCTAAGTTGTAGCCCATGATTGATGGTAGCA
Source organism: Ganaspis brasiliensis (assembly GCA_037103525.1). Classification (NCBI taxonomy): domain Eukaryota; kingdom Metazoa; phylum Arthropoda; class Insecta; order Hymenoptera; family Figitidae; genus Ganaspis; species Ganaspis brasiliensis. The sequence continues at coordinate 2,436,382 of JAZKLR010000013.1, read as the reverse complement.
AAAATTGGTCCACCTCAGTGGTAAAATCACACTGAAATACTTGGTATTATAAATACTAGATTTCATTTCAGACCCGACTTACTTGACTTATTTTTCACAGATTTAGTATTTTTATCCACTCGAGTTTGATTTACACTTGATTTACTTGACTTAGAATTTTTATTCCTCAGATTTCGAACATGTTTTCGATTTATATTATCTTCATACTTACCCGATTCATTTTTTTCTTGATTTAGTCTCTTCAACCACCTGCTATGTTGTTTCTTTGTGAAGTGTCTTTTCGTGGTAATGGTTGTGATTCTTGATCTCAAAAGAAACCATATTAAATTTCTTTGAAAACTTGACAACCTTAATAATTTTAGATGATCTTTGCTTTCTCCGTGTATGAATAGTAGACGAACGTTAATATATCCTATATATAAATAGTACATAGGCCTTAATATATTCTACACAATTGGTACATATATGCTTTTAAAATTGCATAACGTACTAAATGGCTGTTTCACATTCCACAGTTCTGATTATAATTGGTATGAAAGAAACGCCGATAAACATTTGTACGATTTACATCATTCTAAAAGACACAATTACTCGTATCATTTAGCCATCGAAGTTACAAGCATTCATTAATCTAACCATGCTATTAATCGTTTAAAAATAAACGCTATTGTCTTTAATATGATAAAATTCTTGTATTGATATCAAATTATTCAACAAATCTTAATCAAGATTTTCCCAACAAAGCTATATTGATGTCAATTTCAGTTATTGAAAATCAGGTCATTATTGTCTCATTTCAAATGTTCCTAAGTAATTTTAAAGTGTTCCTGAAACCAGTTTGAAAAGTGGATTGACAGTAAAATTTTCAAGAACATAATTTGCTCGGGTATCATTTCCAAAGATGAAGTGTAAAGAGTTATGGTTTAGAGATAACAATTTGCATTTATTATATTTAATAAAATTGAGACAAGGCCGTGACATTTCGTGGTGGGAGTTTTATTATGGCGCCTTCAGGGCGCACCTAAACCAGGTCGCACGACACCTATCCTCGTTTCCTGACTAACGCAACGTAATATTGTATCTGGGCACGCCTGCTATAAAAATGTTGAGTCGTAACAAAATTACGTAATTCATTGTTACTTTTCGCGAGGATACATGTGGGGTTCATCCGGTCAGTTCAAACAGTTGCCATCTCTCAAGGTTTCAAAATCACTTTGCATAACCATTCAAAATCCCTTGTCTATTAAACTGACAATTTACGCACCCAAATCTCCATCTATTTAGTAACCTATTTTCCCAATCTTACTCAAAATAAATAAAAAGAAATAAAATTTAAAAAGTAAAATTAGTTACTAATTGTTCAGCTACTGAATAATTTAAATAACAGTGATACCTATTCAAAAATGTATCACAATGTCTAATTCCTCATTGAACAATTAATATCAGTCTTTTCAAATAGACACCTCATTAATATGAATAACACTATTCAACCAACACCTCAATTTTAATAATTAAGGTAAAGATTATAGAACAAAAAATACTTCTCGACATTGTCTAAGAAAAATAGAAGCAAATTATGACCAATTAACGTTTTTCTCAATAGAAGATTGAGATTAATTTGTATGTACAGGTGACGGCGGACAAAGACGAATATAAATTTAAAGAAGATAAGATTTGGAAGTTGTGAAATCGTTAATTTACGAACAACTAAATAAAAACAGAAGGCCGTGAAAAAGTGTACAAGGGCAAGGGAAAGGGAATAACTTTTACTCAATTTTTAAATCCCAGAGGGGATAAATGAGGTCGTAGTCGATCGTAAATTTTCAATCGTATATTACTGAGGAAATCAACAAAGAAACTCTGAATCGCACTATACTTTAGGTCGAGATCACATTCCGCTGGTCCAGGCGCAGCTTCAAGGCCGCGACGTATAGCCAGACGACTTTACTTGGCCTTCTTATAGCTCAGCATTCGAAATGATTTGAGATTTTAGTAATTATTTGATACTTGCCCCATAACTATTCATCGGAAAAACTTTCAAAACACTGTAAAAATTGCTAAGAGATTGTTTATATAAACGATTTTAATTTAGTTTCTTTTAGAAAAACAAAAAATTTGTATTTAAATAAATATTGATATAAAATATTATTTTACAGAATAATTTATATAAAAGATACGACTGTCAGCTTATAAATTTAATAATGAAAAGAATACTTTTTAAGTGTCAATATAAAAATCTCGAAAATTTAATGTACGATCATAAAAAATGTAATAAAAATGTCTTTTACAAAATTATATTTTACTGTTACAGTTCTTTTTTTTTCTAGAATTACCCGGAAAATGCTATAATTTTGCAATAAAATGTCAATGATTGTTATTTCGGAATCAAAGAAAGAAAATTTATGAGCAACAAGTGATATTTCATTGTTATTCAGTGCCAATGTGGCTTGACGTTTAATCATTTATCTATCAATAAATCTAATCGCGACTACTATTTGTCTTTTATATAATAGTAATATAATATTATAATAAAAAATAAAATCTAGACTAAACTTCTTCGATTGCATTAGGGAGAATAATTTTTCGAAAAATTTAATATTCGTAAGAAAAATATAAACAAAACATTAAAAAAAAACTCATAAACTTGAATATAAAAAAAAAGAGATAATAATTGACTTTATCTGTATTTCTTGTTATCTTTGTTTTCTTAGCTAACCTCTTTTTTAATATTTAATGTGCATTTTTTAAAGTATAATCACTATTGTACAGTTAGTATTTTTTTTTTCCTTTTCTCTATCTTTTTTTATATGACTTCCTCTTTTTATTTTAATTACAAGAAAAAAGAATAATAAACTCATAAACTGTATTATTAAAATAAAAAACTATCTACCCATTGTAATAAAAAATTTTGGATAATAAAACTAAATTATTTTATTATATATTAAATATCAATCAATAATACCCAACATTAAAAATAAATACAAAAATCCAAATTTAAATTGTAAAATTGAGAAGAAGTAATAAGAAATTGAATTAAAAAACTAAAATGCATTTAATTCTTGTTCTTGAGAGGGTTTTAGTCGTAATGTAACAATTTAAATAATTTATCTTTAAAGCATTAGACACGGGAGATAATTTACTCTACTTTTTGGATTCTTTGACATTAAAAAGGAATTCCGTATCCTATGTAAACTTGTCGAATAGAGCGTAACGTCTCGAATGGCAAGAAAACGAGGTGAGAAACGAGACGTTAAACTGTGTATTTTCCCTGTGTGTATCTGAAATGTATGCATCCTCGAATTCCATTCCTTACTGCTTTAAGCGTGAAGGGAAACGAGGAATGCAGCTCAGATAAGGACCTACACTCAATCGCATATTCCTTGTATTGGACTATCTAATCCCCTAATAGATAGCTAATAAATTAAAATTCCCGAACCAAAAAGATTGTGCAAAAATAACTTTCTGATACTGCTAAAAAAGGAAAAAATACTTGCAGAGAAAAAAAATCAAGTAAAATACTTCCTCTATAAGGAAGCAACAATTTCTTAAGAGATTATTATAAAAAATGAACTGATTGAGAAAAGTGTCAGAAAGAAAGATTGGCTACCTATTTAAAACTATAAGGTTATGGCTTTGTGTCAAATTTAAAGTTTTGCAGCAAATAATAAAACATTTTCATTAAAAGTAGATAATTACAAATGTATATTATTATAAATTAATATTATACTTTTATCAATAAAAAATAACTGTCAAGTGAGCGATGTGTCTATAACAAACTTTAAAAAGAATTTTTTTTTGTTTTGAATAATTCCGTTATTATTTTTCCGCAACCAACAGGTGGCTGCGCTCAATGCACAGCGAGCAAAAATTAATTGACAAGCCATTATCTTATCGCTAGTTAATCATACCAGTTACCGGTATTACTAAACGAAAAATTACCTTGAAGCTGGATGTGTCTTGCACTTTGAAACAGCTCAGCAAAACTGTGCCGATAAACAAAACAAAGACGATTGGTAAATGTTTCACACGGTGAATCTATCCGGAGACGGGATTTTTCACAACTTTAAAATAGCACTTTAGACGCTTTAACACCACTTCCAAACACACAAAATACTTCACGTATATCGAGTACGGACAATTATTGACACGCTTTTTTAATATCAACAGACAAAATACACGCAATCTGTTGAATCACAACGGCAATTTAAAAATCAAATAAACGCGTGCTCACCCTTCGATGGTTGGGGAGCAACTTCAAACAACTTCAAACGACTTGCTCCAATCACAAAAGAGCAAAGCGCCACCAACGGTCAGAATGGCAACTTGCAGTTCCGATCGGTAAAACAGAGTGGCTTTTAAATTTGAATTTCAAAATATTTATATAATTAATTTAATTTTTCTTGAATTTATAGTAATTGTATTATAGTTAGATAATGCAATTTAGTTTTTGTTTATTAGTTTTTTAAGTTTATTTAGTTTAAGTTGCGTATCTACATTTTTTAGACATTTTTAATTTAAAAATTAAAAAGTTTCTTATCACCCAAGAAATTAATTTTTAAAATTCCTATTTTGACTCTGGAAGCTTTCCTAAAGATTTTGATAAATATTTTTTAATATTCTAGGTAAATTTTGCAAGTTGCAATTACTCTGAATACTTTTCTAAGAACGAAATCATTAAAATTTTGTTGGATTCATATTTTGAATAATTCTTAAAATTTAATTCGTAAAATAAGTACAGTTTTTGGAAACTTTTGAGAATTTTCTTAAAAACTATGGACGATTCTTGAATATAAATACCTAGCTTTTGAAAATCAATTTACGGAAAAGTTCGTTTAAAGAAAAAGGATTATAATTTTTAAAATATAATTTAGAAAAGATCTTGTAATTTAAAATTTTCAAAAAATTTGAACTTTTTTGTATTTGAGTAGATTTTTTTATCGTCAGAATCTTCATTCTAAGATTTATGATGCTATGCTTAAAAAATATTATAAATTAAACAATTTTTTCTTTCTATTTTTTAATAATTTTACAATTTAGCCTGAATAAAATTACTTTAAAAACGGTAAAAAACATTTGACATCTTTTCTAACCTCAAAATATTTTCTTTCAGTTTTCCGGGTTTTCTCCAGCGCTTTTCTTAATATTTATCATGAGGATCAAACAGGTTGAAACGAGTTTTGTGAAAAAATATAATCTTTACCATTGAAAGACCCTAGAATTCACCACAATTATAAAACAAAAAACGGAAGTATAAAACTACAATAATTACTAAATAAAAACGAGCATCGACATTGATTTGGTCATGTTTTATTTATTTATTCAATTTACTTTAAACAATATGTTCATTTGGAGGACACTCATTCCTCATAAAATGAATACGATGATCCTTTTTACAATATACCATATACACAATAATATATAATAATTAGAATAATGACAATGCCAGCCTAAGGCGCAAAATGTAAAAAAAAGAAAATTGAGTACAGGTCGATAAAGTATCGAACCGCCCCGTCGACCAACGGCATTCTAAATATGCTCAGTTACAGATTGCTTTTTTTTTAAAATGTATTTCTATCTCTGGACAAAGCCTCTCAATGAGATTACTATAAAATAGGTAAAAAAAGCCCTGTTCACAAAATAGTTCGCAAATGTATATGTATACATATTGTCACCGTGCTTTTTTTTCTCTCTCGCTTCCTCATAATCTTCACCTGCTAAGGATGATGATAGTCTGTGTTGATTCTCTTCGATATATTACAGTTTTTTTTGTTTTCATTATTTTTTTTTCTCTTGCTTTATTTTATTTTAAATCGCATGTGTTATCTAAGCGAAGCTTCCTCTGAAACTCAATCTTGTTTCTCACAGAGAGGGTGGGGAAAATCAAACGAATATTATTATGCTTTATATCACGAAATACGATTCCGAAGTACAGCGATACAGGTAAGACAATATTTTATCAATCCAGGTATTGCAGTAAAAGTACAGCCAAGCCCATCGACACGTATTCTCATTAAAATAGTCTACCAAGGCCGAATGTCTTTCCAGCAGACCGATCAAATTTAACGTAGAGCTTTCAATAAAAATATTACAGTACTCGCAAAAGAAAACTGTCGACAATTTTTTTTGTTTTGTTTTTGTTTTGTTTCTTTTCCCACAGAGTTTCAAGCAAATCAGGTTAATCATGACACTCCATTGGAACGAAATGGATTTAGTTTTAGAAAATTAGAAAAGAAGATTTGTCATTTGAAAAGAAATCATTTAAAGAATAAAATAATTTGAAGTAAAATGTAGTTAAAATTCACCTTCTTTTCTGATTTTATAATAGACAAAATCCATTGTATTAAGTAATTTAACTGAATTACTTTCTCTCGGATTTTTCAACTGAAACAGTATTAGTTAAGTAACAATAAGATTAGTGTCAACAATTTAATTTATCAGAGGGGTGGTTTGGCCGCTTCATCAGCCTCCACGCCAATAAATATAATAATAATAATAATAATATAATAATAATTATTTAATTGCGCAGTAATAATAATAGTCAAATAAATAAAAAGCGAGTAGTAAATATATCTTAATAAGCGAGTTTGGTCTCTCCTTGGTGCGGTTGCCCTTTATATAATTCTCTCTATTTCTCTCTCATTCTCTACAATTTACATTTTATTCGTAGAGATCCTCACCCGCGCTCTTTTTACATTACACAGCGATTTTTTTGTTTTTTCGTCGAGCGTCTTGTTCTCATTAAAAAATAGGGATCCAAACTTCATAAAATCGAATTTGGGCATTTCCAAGTTTTCAACTAAAATCGCTTTTAAATCAATTTACAATTTTAAATTTAACAGGGACATTTTCCAATCAACATTCCTAATAAATAATTGGATTTTGTTTTGAAAAATTAGTCGAATTTTATTACACTTTCATGAAAATTAATTTTTATTAATCAACTTGGATTCCTATTGAGTGTGAGTGGGACTTGGCCTTGATTTTTGTTCAGTGACAAAAAAAATGTTTTAATGAATAGTTTTAAAATTGACTCATTTCTTTTTAGTGAAACTTTTGAAAGATTTTAAAGGATAGAAATTTCAATGCCAAATCCTCTCTTATCTCGTTGCAAAGTACATGTTTCAATGAAAGGCCTTGGTCGTTATTTCATTCTAGAATCTTCGAACTCTGCCCATGTAAGCTCGTTGTTAACTCCCCTCTCTCAATCTCTTCATCTCTCGCTCTCTTCACAGTGAAATCTTTTTTCTAAAAAAATAAAAAAAAAAATATTTGCCTACTATTCAAGATAAAAGAGAGTGAGAACGAAGTTATTCTTGTATTCAAGAAATTACAATACAAAGTTTTATCGTAGTAACATATTTTTTTGTAGTAGCAATAATAATAATAATAATAATAATAATAATAATAATAAAAATAATAATTAATAATAATAATAATAATAATAATATTAATAATAATAATTAATAATAATAATAATAATAATAATAATGATAGTAGTAAGAAGAAGAAACAGAAGAAGAATAATAGTATTTTTATAAGGATACATACACATATGTATCTACATATATGTATAAATGGATATATATAAATATAGTACAATTAGAGTAGTATAATGAACCAAAAAGATTTCATTAAACAAATTGCAGTTTTCATTTCTTACGGAGTCACACTTTTCTTTCGAACTTACTAACTCACTCTTTTCCCCTTATAATCGAAAATAACTTATTTTTCATTAATCATCCTAGAAAAAATGTTTTCCATCAACCTTCAACAATTTTTAAATATTTTAGCCGAATTCTCAGATCAGAAAAACGTAATAAAAATTCTTTAAAATTAAAAATACTGGAATCTCCGTTTGTGCTTTCAAAGTTCCTTTTTTCGCCACCAGGATTCTTTCGCAGAAAGTCTCTCGACAGATGGCGAATCGTACCAGCGGTGATTCCAATATTTAAATACAAAATACAAATTTTAATACAGAAAATAAATTCAATTACAGAAAATAAATTCGTTTACACAATATAAATAAGAATACGGAGTATAAATTCAAATATAGATAAAATTGGAATGAAAAATTAAGTTAATTTCGACCATAAATAATTGAAAGAAACTCGAGCTGATTCAAATGATCTACGCCACAAAGAAGGTATTTCGTGATCGAAGTAGAAGCTTCATTTTCAAGTTTAATTTATCGCCTACATTTCAAGTAAAAGGGGTGCGATAAGCCCTCAAAAAATTGATATGCATAAACGAAAGGAACACTGGACCGACTATCGGTGCAAGTATTTTTTAAGTTTATTTTATATTTTGCGTTAAATATAAATCGCATTCTCGATTGCTGATAAAAGTGACAAAAGCGGGAATTGCACAAGTCAGCTGCGGAGAAAATGAAGCTGATGGGCCTGATATAAATATTTATCTTACAATAATATGTGTCATGAAAATATCGAAAGTTTTTCTAGTATCTTTTCTTTTTTTTTTTCTTTTGTCTTCTTTTTTATAACAAGCGTCCTTGGTCTCATAGAAGTTATCTCGATATAAAATTGTATCCCGTAAACCTTGGACCTCATTGAGTTTCTAAACTACAGCCCGCTAGCTCTAAATCCGCATTTGACACTTTTCTCAACGTTCTCGAGATTTTTCACAAATACAAACTTATCTTTTCACTCTCTCCGTTGATCAATGCACGCGAATTAAAACTGAAGCTGAAATTTAATCTTAGGTGCAAAAGATTCTTCTTTTTTTTTTATTAATTATTTATAATGTAGTATTATAAACACAAAAGATTCTCTGAAATTCTTCTAGGAACATTGTCAGATGAAATGAATCGATTATTTTATTGAATGTTAATTTATTGAAATTTCATAACACATTTGATAGTAAAGGTTTACAAAATACTATCTTATACAAAGTCGCTATTTAAAAAAAAAAATATTTTGTGCTTATAATATCTTAGAATCGATCGATTTTAATCTGACGCTAAAAGGTGCACTTTTAAAAACTAGAAAATCAAATCCACCTGTTTAGAATTTTGAAAAAAATGCCTAATAAATACGTTCAATCTCTGATTTACAATAATTTAATAAATAAATAAAACAATAATTTAATAAATAGTTCAATAATTTAGTAAATAAATAAACCAATCTTTCGGTAATTAGATTATTTAAAACTCATAAAATTATCGTTATTCACAAAATTTCTGTCCAGCCTTTTTTCAAAATTTTAAACAAGTTCTTTTCTGAAAATGCACACTTTTAGTTTCAGAATAATCTTTCTTAATTTCGAGTGTTTAATGTTTATTTCCACAATTATTTAAAAATTCACCTATCAAGCATTGGAGCGTAAAAAATAAAAATCTCTTCGAAGTTTCTCTAGGCTCGTAAAAGATTGTACAATTTGTAAAATGTATTTTCCAAAAAAAGCCGACTCGCAATAAGATTTAGTGATAAATTTAAGAGCAGTGTGGAATGTGTGCTTTTAAAAATTCCACTTGGCGCTTAACTTTATCACTGAAAAGCAGAAAATTAAATTCACAGAGAATCTCTTTCTTTTTCCTTTTTTTTTTCTTTTTGTTTGAATGTTCAATTAAAATCTAGAGATAATCCGATCAAAGTATTCTCGTTAAAACGTAGCAAAAATTGGGGCGGGCTAGCCTACTGACCCGACGGAAAAGCAGTAGGCTACCCTCAAGGCGGCGGCACTCATAATACCTATTTACAAAAATATACACATGAGCAACTTACTTATATTATGTATATATATATAATGCGCTCGATTTTTCACTCATTTACGCTTTTTATTATGTAGTTTTCGTATATGCACGTACTTGCTTAAAAGCTTCTCTATTACCACTACTTTCCCCATTACAGTCTACGTAATGTAAATAATATATAGTATATTAAATTTGCTGTATCTGCGTCGATTGTTGCGTACTCGATCTCTATTTAACTAAATTTCGCTTATCTACACATTGCATGATTAGAGTTCTTAAATTACGTGTTTTTTTTTCTTATTTGACTTAAACAAACAATTTTATAGAGTACTTAACATTTTTGGTTAATTAACATTTAAACTCTTTCAATTATTAGAATTTATTTTTCAATTTCCTATGATTTTTTTTTCCATTTTCTCTAAAATTTCTTTTCTTTTCACTAGATATTAAAAATTAGTACAAAATAATTAATAATAATAATCTGAATCTTTAACTGTGATCTCGTATTATATTTTACCAGATTTATTCAATTTTAGAAAGAATTTAATCAATTAACCAAAAGCTTAAAATTATAATTTAACAAACTGCAGATTTAAAATTAGGATTGAAATTTTAATACATTTAAGATTCTGATTAAAAAGAAATTGCGATTTCGATTTAAAAGAAATAATAAATTCGACTTGCATGAATTTGTGATTTTTATTTAAAAGAATTTGTGATTTTTATTAAAAATAACTTGTGGTTTTGAATTAAAAGAATGTGAAACATCGATTTAAAAGAACCTGAGATTTAGATTTAAACAGAAAGTGGAGATTTCAATTTAAAATAATTTGTGATTTCAATTTAAAAGCATTTGTGATTTGGATTTCAATGAATCTGTGTTTTCAATTGAAAAATAATGTATAGAACAATTTTTGAATATTGATTGACAATTACTAAAACTGATTTAACAATTATTATTAAAACTGAATGAACAATATTTAAAATTGATTAAAGATTTTGAAACTAATTGAATAATTTAAAGACGATTTTAAACTAATTGCATATTTTAAAAAACTCAATCAAAATGTTTAACAAGATCGAATAATTTTAAAGCCTAATTTTCAAACGAATTGAACAATTTTAAAAACTGATCGGAATTTTCTCAACTTATTGAACAATTAAAAAAAAAACACCCATTTTAAAGAATTACTTGACGATTGTGTATTTTAAAAAACTAATTCAAAATTGTTAACACGATTGAATTATTTTAAAGCCTGGTTGGTGATTTTCAAACGGATTGAACAATTGTAAAAACTGATCGGAATTTTCTAAACTTATTGAACAATTAAACAAAAACAATTTTAAATAAACTTCTGAAATTTGCTAAAAAATTTCACATTTTAATTTCCTATTTCAACAGAATGGGTCGTTCCATCGAAAATCAATCTCAATATGTGCAGAATTTAAAATTAAACAAATAAAAAAGAAGTAATGGAAAAAAACCTGAAAAAATAATGGAAGAAAATTACAGAAAAATAGTAATAAAAAAAAATATAGTAATGAAAAAAGAAAGAATTGAAAAATAGTGATGGAAACAAAATAGAAAAAAGTTAAAATTTGTTATTAAAGAACTCTAAACATGAGCCGCGTCAGTGAACCGTTAGAATTGCGACTTTAAGTTAATGGATCCGAGTAAAATTCTTCGGCGAAACGACGCGCAAGCGCGCACATTTTTTTTTGTTGACGTGCACACGTTATATATTGTACACACGTTTCAAATATATATATTTATATATATATAGAGAATTTCTCGTTATGTATATATAATCACTTTATATACGTAATAAACTATATAATCGTGTATTCTTGGATTTGGATCACTTAACGAGCTTCAGGTAACCTGCAGACTCCCCGCGACGAGGAGCGAGAGCGCACGCTCTTTGTTTGTTCTCCGGTTCATTATTGTATCTACTCACGTTTTACAAAAGCAAGACACCTCGGAAAAATACAGAAACTTTAGTTCCTCACTAATTCACGCTCAAATCAAAGGAATAAGCAATTTTTTTTATCTCATTTTACAAATGTATCATTTTCACTAAAATGTCTACATAATTTCCAGTTTAATTTAGATTGAGACGGTGAAATTGGCGACAAAGACTATTTTTTTCAATCAATAGTCAATTAAATTTCGAAGATATTTTTAATATATATATATATAATCAATCAATTTCGATGATATTGATAAAAATAAATCAATTTCGATCTTGATAAAAATCAATCAATTTGCAAGTTTTTGTGATATATATAAATTAATCAATTTCGATATTGATAAAAGTCAATCAAATTCGAAGATAGTTAAATATAAAATGGTTTTCTTAATTTACAAAATTTTGCTTTCTTAATACAAAACGTGTGTCTAGTGGCAAATTAGTGATATCTCAAATAACGTGACCGTATCATCGGCAGACGTTTTCTTATTTTTTCAAGGCAATTCTACAGCCACCAAACGTATTCTCAATTCTCTAGTCGCAGCAAGGATTATCGACAGGAATTTTGCAGTCTTTCAAGTAAAATCGCTCAGAATCACGAGGTGTTTAGCATTTCTTGATAATAGTCTAGCGCCCCGAAAACCTGAACGTTGTATCCCTCCAGGAGACGTGTTCCTCTCTTCTGAGAGGTCGAGAAACTTACCCGTTCTTCAAAATACCTCAAGCACCTTTTTTATAGTATACGTCCATTGTGCTCGACGAACGAAAAAAAAAACGAATCGTAACACTAGTTTTGCTCAAAGTGAGTCTATTTCTTCTACGTAAACAGACTCGAATACGTAGCCATATTAGGAGGGAGAGCTGTGATGTAATTTGGAGTAGGTGGTCGGGGGCTGTGCCACTGAGGTCAAAGGGCTCGCATTTTATTGATCCCTTCTAACACATAATTCACCAGATCTCGCAGTGAACTCTTCAATGTTAGAGGACCTATTTTCCCGTCCAGCTCGATAAAGAACTCTGAAAATTAGATAAAAATTGATTAATTTCCTTTCTCACTTTCTATCTTCATTAATTTAAACTTGATTGGAAATTTGACGTTTAATCAAATTTTTACTTTAAACTAATTTAATTAAATTTTAATTTATTATAGCGACGCCTCCGGTTAATAAAATGCTTATTAAAAGTTCAGTGCAACAAAATGCCAACTCAGAATTCACGGCAATATAAAGTTGTCTCAGAGATTCTTAATAAATTTGTAATAAGATTCTTCGTAATAAAATTCTTATTTAATATTCCGTGCAATAAAATGCTTTTTCAAAGTTGTGTTTTAATATTCAATTATTATTTCACAGACAATTTATATTTACATATAGAGTTACAAAATTCTCGGTAATTTAAAATCCGGTTACATTTTCGAGAATATAACCGAGAATATTCTCCTTCCGGAGAATTCAGGTGAATTTTCTATATTTGAATGAGCTCCACTATCTTGAAACATAAACAATTTATTGAAATAAAAATGGATAAATAGCAAAATAATTATCATTACAAATTAACTATAAGTCAGTACAGTATAAAAATTCTTATTAAATATAACAATTGTGAACAGTGTTTTATATAAATTATAAAAATTATCATTTCTTTCCGAACTAGATTAAAAAACGCGCACTGGCGCGCGATTAGTTTCTAAACATTATGTTATCAATAATTGTAAGTATTTTAAATATAATATCTAAAAAAATAATGTCAAATGTTGCGAATTAATTGAAAAAAGAAATAATGAAAAAGATTAAAATTGTCAAAAGGAATTTAAAAAAACATAGAAATGTTTCAAAAATAAAGAATACAATTTAAATTTGGGAAAAAGACTTCAAAATCTTAGAAATAAATTGAAAAAATGAATGATTGAAATTGAGATAAATAGCTCAAAATAAAGGAAATTAATTCAGAAATAAAGAAAATGATTAAAAATTGGTAAAATAATGAAAAAATAATATAAATAATTTAAAATTGCAGAAAATAATTAAAATTTGAGAAAGTAATTGAAAAAATTACATAATGTATTTTAAATAAAGGAAAATTGAAAAAAATTTAAGAAAAATACTTGAAACTTTTAGAAGTTAATTGCAAAAAAAAAAAAAAAATACTTAAAAATTAAAGAAAATAAATGAAAGAAGATAAACATAATTTAAAATTGAAAAGAAAAATTTTTAATTTAAGAGAAATAATTGCAAAAAATGCAGAATATAGGTACATAAAATTGAATTAAATAATTCAAATAGCAGATAAATAGTTTAAAAATTGAAAATTATGAAAAGAATAAAAAATTATTAAAAATGGAATAAAATAATGGGAAATTTGAGAAAAACATTTAAAAATTTTATAAATTAATTATAAAAAATAAGAATAATTAAAAATTGGGGAAAATAACTGAAAAGTAATTTTAAAATTTGAAACCTAAAAAAAATAATTGAAATATGATAAAAACAATGATAAGTTGAAAAAAAAAATTGAAATTTGAAATAAATAATTGAAAAAATTGCAGAATTTTTTCAAAAGTTTTAAAAGATTTCTTTGTCGGCTTCAAAGTCCAAATATATGATGTGTTACCTAATTAATATAAGGTTATGAAATAAATAAAAATAAATTGATATTTGAGAAAAATACTTGAAAATTTGAGAAATTAACTGTAAAAAATGAAAGAAAACAATTAAAGAAAATAATAATCATAATAATAATAATTCAAACTCAAGATAATTAATAAAAATGTTTGTAAAATAATAAAGCAAATGTAATTAAACATTGAAAAAAATAACTGAAATTTGAGAAAAATACTTAAAAATCTTCAAATATAATTTTATAAAATGAGAATAATAATTAAGAATTTAGGAAAATAATTGAAAAATGATAAAAATAGTTTAAAATTGAAAAAAATAATTGAATAATGATGAAAATAATTAAAATTTTTGAAAAATAATTTTATAATATTTGTTAAAAATAGAAAAGCAATAATTAAGTAACCTTCTTTAGTATAACCTCTATAACCTTCTGTATTCAATTTTTACAAGATTTAAAATTAAATAAACATTTGTCTCTTTTCAATGTTTTGAAATCTATGTAAAGGCTTTACATGAACTTGATGTGGAACTTTTTAACACCTATAGAAAAATATTTATCCACAAGTCCAAACTTCAAAACATCAATGTACACAAATAAAATTTAAAGTAACTTGTTCTTTTTTTCATTTTGAAAATTCGTTTATAATAAAGTTATTTTAAAATATTGTTATTCTAAATATTTTTGACTTGATATTGGGCACTTTTTTAATAAAAATGTATTTTAAAAAATATTTATTAGTCTAGAAATAAGTTGGGTTTAACAAAAGTAATTATCTGAGAAGTAATTTTTTCTGAAACCCATATATAATAAATCTAAAATATTTTTTGCTAAAATAATTACATTAAAAATAAATTAAAATAATTTTTTACCATTTTTAAGATGTCATATTAAGAGGTATAAACTAAATCTGAGTGTAAACATGAATTAGAATTATCATTAGCTTGAACAAAAATCATAATAAACTTATTTGGTTTATTTTCACTTATTTTTTATGATATATAAATTTGAGTAAGAATTTTATTGCACGGTAGATTGTTTTAGCTTTTTATGACACGCAACTTTAAAACAGCATTTTATTTCACAGAATATTGAATAAGAATTTTATTACACGAATTTTCGAGACAACTTCATATTGCAATGAATTCTGAGTTGGCATTTTGTAGCCCTGAACTTTCAATAAGCATTTTATCAAAGAGAGGCGTTGAATAGAACTTTTTTTTCTTTTTTGGAGACACTTTTAAATAAGGAGAAATAAGAAACAATTTTAAACAATTTAATAGAAAGAAATTCGTATAAATTTCGAAAATAGATACTTACTTTTGTGTTCCCCGGTCACCAAAGAATTCGCCTGGTCCCAAAGGTCGTGGCCACTCATAAGTAAACCGAAATGGTAATGTTGACTTGAGAAAGCGTTATAAACTCCAAGGGGAACACTAACATAGGAAGCGGCTTGAAGTTGACCATTAGCACATCTGTGAGCCAATTCTCCACTACTATATCCTGAACTTTGACTTCCAACTGATCCCACAGACCCAGCTGGTGACGGCGTGGGAGACAATGAAGGTGTTCCTTGCCCTTCGGGCTGAACTGGAGTTGATGGAGTCTGCTGAGAAAAAGTTTCCATTTATTTCTTTTTCCAATTACCCAGAAAAACTACCCCTATTTTTTATTTTCGATTAATTTATAAACAATACTTATAATGATTAATAATCCTTACAATCATAATTATTATTGAGTATTATATTATAAATTCGTTTTTTTTTTTAAATTTTATCGTTTATTAAATTTTCACCTTTTGATAATAATCAGTGAGAACCTTCTGATGCTCCCTGACTTCCACTTTCCGCATTTGATAGAGTTTCATATAAATAAGTGACTGGCACCACAAGCTGAAAATAATCGATTTTGGTTATTCAAAGTTTCGTTAAATAAAGTCTTTTTACTTCTATTATTATTAATTTTTTCTCTTTAAAATTAAAAAAATATAAATAAATTTAAAAAAAATATTTTAAAATTTGTTAAATTAATAATGAATACTACAAATTAATAAATTTCATATTATTAATTTTTGATTACGTACCTCAGGACAATCAATTTGGTATTTATACTGCTTTCTGATGCATGCTGAGTTTTAAACTTGGAGGAAATAAATCTGCAAAACAGACAGTGGAAAATAAGTTATTTTGAAGTAAAGGAAGCACAAATTTGCTAAATGCCACTTAAATTTGATTAAAAATGTAATTCCCTTAATTAGTGGACAAAAAAACGTACTTTATTAGACTGAGAGTATCCCTGTACATGGTGAAAGAAGATCTTTCGGTTACAGGATCATTCTCCATGGTACAGCCAGTAAGAACGAAGTACATAACTGCTTCAATATACATCATGCCTTGGGCCGTGGTGTCGCTTTCAACGTCAGCACTGTGCTTCAGCCGTTTAGCTTCTGTCAGGTACTGATTCTGGTCCCTGAAATTCAAAATAATTTAATAAATACCAGACTTTAATATGCTGTTTAATTTGATTTAAGAAATCACTACAATTTTTTCCCTTAATGGCATTTTTCATTTTATTCATTTATAATTAAACTTTTTTAATTTAATTTTAATCTTTAATTTAATTTTTTTAATTTTATCTCTCCCTTTTGTTTTGTTTTTTATTAAATAAATTTTCTTTGACTTCATATTGTCTGATTCGGCGACTTATTCCCGATTTTCTCTACTAGTAGCAATTCTGATCATTTCTGAAAAAAGATCCCTTACCTCTCTTCGTCCTCCTTAACTTGAGCTGGGGGATCAAAGTAGGAAAAATAGAGACGTTTTGCTTCAGGCGGTGGTGCTTCATCTGTGTCTGGTTTTTCTTCCCGTTCATGATTGGTTGGTTGAACGTCAATCTGCTATTGATTAAAAATAATATCGAATTAGTCAATTTCCGAAATGGATGAATTCTTGAATTCTTGGCAAATTTTCCAAGGAAATAACAAAAAGATACGAGTTTTCTGATTATGAATTATTTATAAATAATGGACAACTAATTAATTATTCCTGAAACAAAATACAATAAGTAATTGTTTTCAAGTAATTGTCAAAAATAAGAAAATTAATTATTGTTTTTAAAGTATTGACAAAATATTGGACAACTAATGACTAATTATTTCAAACCAATTGACAAAAATAGAGTACCTAACTAATGACTTCTCTTGTTAAAACAGATCGATATTATATTTAGTCATGATTAATTAAAAGTGTCAGAGCTAGTGACACACTCTAAAATAATAGATCTTGAATTTGTCACTCAACGGTACAAAACAATTTAAATGTATAGAAATTATAAATATGGTTATTTTTAATTATAGTCAAGTTCTCAACATTTTTTATAAAAAAAGTTAATTTTATTCATAATTCAATTTAGTTGAAAATTTATTTGATTTGGTATATAATTTCAGAATTTTGGTTCAAAAAATGTTTTTGTAACTTTGTAACATTCTTCAAAGAAACAACATTTTTCCAATTTAGTTGAATTTTTAAAAAAGAAATAAAATATTATTGAAAACAGTTCAAAATCTAAATTATTGATTAAAAATTAAATTTTATTGAGAATCCAACTGTTTCAATTGAGTGTTTATTTACCAGTTTCAGTTAAAAATTTATTAAAATCTCAACTTGTATTATTTTAATTTTACTAAATGAGAAAAATTCGACTTTTCCTGACCTATTCCAATTAATTAAAAATCCTTCACTTTCTCTGAACAATTTCAGATAATCTAAACTTCGTTATGCAGGGTGTCTATAATTTATTTATTAATTAAATTAAAAACTCGCGGGGTTTTTCTGGTTTAAGAAAAAATTTTCCGGACAATTTAAAGAATAAAAAACATTAATAATTGCAGTTTAGAATTTTCATTAAAAAAAATGCAAATTTTGAAAATTGAACTTTCCTACACAATTTTTAGTATTTTCTATCCCTAATTTGTTTTTTACTTTTTAAATCATTTTCAAACAAACAGATTTTTATAGAGAATGTTTCAAAGAACAAAATAAGTTGTTACTTGTCAAAATTCGATAAAAAATTATAATTTTTTACAGACTAAAGAAAAAACTGAAAATGTGAAATAATTATTATTTAATAACAAAATTTATTTTCTGGTCCCGACCCGCTTCTTATAATTGAAATCTCAATAAACATTATAGAAATGAATTTTATAGAAATTTTTTAATAAAATTTACTTAACTTTATCATTAATATTTTTTAACTCAATAAGATTATTTACTTCTTTATTTATTTTTATTATTATAACTACCTATACATTTTATAAATTAAAAAATTATAATTAAATTTACTTATTTGGGGAGGGGGGCTGTATTTTTTTTATAATAATAAAATTATAATATATCAAATATTAGATCAAAAATGAAAAATAAATTTGTTATTATATTTAAATTTAAGTAAATTTATTTTTTGATTAATTTTTATATTTTTTATTATTAATAAACTTCAATTTCAATTATAGAAATGAATATATAAATTAATAGGATAGTTATAAAAAAAGATATAATAAAAAATTAGAATTAATCAATTTATAAGTTTTATTTGAGGAATTTTATATTTAAAAATTATTAAGAGTAAAAATTTTACTATAAATGTTTTAAAAAACCATTACTTTATTTAAGTTAGTTAATAATTAGTCAATAAAATTAATAATTCATTTAATTAAATTATTTGTTGAAGTTGATTCAATTGAAACAGGTATAAATGAATGATTCCTTAATTCTATTTAGAGAAATTTTCATAATTAATAGAATTAGATCCTAAAGAATAATAATAATTATTCCTTTAATATTTTTAAGATTCTTAAATGTTTTATTTTCAATATTTTTATACAGTCAACATGGATTTTATAAATCAACATGGATTTATTAATAAAAATATTTATATTTATACTAAAATTAATATTCAAGAATTCCTAATAATTT
Organism: Ganaspis brasiliensis; assembly: GCA_037103525.1. Lineage (NCBI taxonomy): Eukaryota > Metazoa > Arthropoda > Insecta > Hymenoptera > Figitidae > Ganaspis > Ganaspis brasiliensis. The sequence goes on along the minus strand of JAZKLR010000013.1, from coordinate 2,417,114 downwards.
CATTACATTTAATTCCAACTATTTTAATAATTTTACTTATCTAAAATTGTCTTAAATGGTAAATAAAATTATAAAAATAATTGGGATTATGCAAATGTAATAAAATTATTAGGAATTCTCAAATATTAATTTTAGTATAAATATAAATATTTTTATCAATAAATCCATGTTGAGTTGAACTGTATGAAAATATTGAGTTTAAAACACTTAAGAATCTAAAAAATATAAAAGGAATAATTATTATTATTCTTCAGGATCTAAATCTATTAATTATGAAAATTTCTCTAAATAGATTTGTGGAAGGGGAGCTGCTTTATTAAAAATACATAAAAAAAAATCATATAATTAGGATAAGGATGGTATTAAATTTATTAGTCCATTATTAAGAATTATTCTTCAAGATTTTGAGCGTTCATAATTAATATTTACTAAGCAAAATACAGCGCTCTGACATAAACGACTTCACTATTAGAAAAAAGAGGCTGGGCCAAAATTTCCCGGATTAAAAAAAAAACTTTCGGGATTTTCCCGAATTCCCGATACGCTAGACACCCTGATTAACTTTGCAGAGAATTTTGAATTTTCCAAAATTCATGACGCTCAAGTGGGCAACGTTTCTGAGAAACTAAAAAAAAAATAATAAATTAGAATAAATACATTTTTAAAACTTTTCTAGACAAATAAACTTTTAAAATTGTTTTTAATTCTATTAAATATAGCTAATTCAATAGTTAACAAATCATATTTAACCATAGAATTTTAAGTATAAAATAAAAAATTTTGTTCATTTCTCAGAAACGTTACTCATCATAAATTTCTAGCCACCCAAAATGTATAAAACTCATAATTTCATTCTTTATTCTACCTGATTAGCAGAAGACCTGGAAGCAACGACATCGGACTCCAAGTGCTTTCGTTTCCTCTTCTTTTTCTTCTCCTTGGTCTCCTCCTTGACCTTAACATCGACTGAGCACACAGTGCCCAAACTAGAAACCGAACTGCAACTCAAATTACGTCTTCGCTTGGGTGCATTGCCGCTGAAAGAGCCGGCTGTACCCGCACTGGAACCGCTTGATGTGTTCATCAAACCGACACTATCACCATCACCTTTACACATATTAATAATATTTACAGAACACGGCTTCGTCTCAATTTCTTTTTTAATCACAATGTTCTTTTTCGAGTCCGTATCCACTGTTGCAACTCCATCACGATGAGATCTTGCTTCCTGAGGTGGCAATTCGACAATTTCGCCCTCCTCAGGCGTTGACGATCTCTGCGATTGGAGAGCCGAGGTGTTTTGTCTGGAAGACGGCCTGGTGTCAGGAAGCTCCGTACGTTGCCTAAGTTCTTTACCTCGGGAAGGTTGCGGTATGTGTGAAATTCGACTCAGATCGATTCTGCAGAGAACACTGGGTAGACCATTGACATAATTGATCGGTGGAATAGGAATTGTGGAAGTTTGCGAAGACAGTCTCTTGTAAGGACTCTCTCCACCTGTTGGTGTATTCGCTGAAGTATATTCTTCGACATATATTCCGCATTTGCCACCTCCTTTGCCACCTTTTCCGCCTTTGCCGCCTCCTTTGCCACCGCCTTTCGCCGACGAGAACAATTTTCTCAAAGTATCACTCTTTTTCTTGTCCTGGACATTGCCTCCATCCTCCTCCTGCAATTTTCCAGATGCCGGACCCGTATCACTGTCGGAATTATCTGGCGATGTTGCTCTTGTTAGAGGCGCTCTTGGTCGTGGTGGTACTCGAGCAACCTAAAAATTATATTTCATTAGAACTCTTTTCATTCACAATTTGTATCTTTGTAGGTAGGACTGCAATTGATTTAAATTATTGGGGTATTTGCATTAAAATCTTGATTTAAATCAAAATAACTTCACAATTCTCCGATTTTCTAATACTGCGTGTGAAAAATCAATAATAATTTAAAAAAAAAAAACGAAATTTGTGGATAAATTTTGGAAATTTCAATTTAGTATTTAGTTCTTTATAAAATTTAAAAAATTGTGCTAATACAGATGATCAAAATACCTACGACCTACAAATTTTAGGTATGAAGATAGCAGAAAATAGTATTAAATTTTTATATCTTTAAGACATTGTAATTTCAATAAATTCCAAACGTCAATTAATGTATACTTCAATTTATCCAAACTTTTAAATTTCAATTGATTCAAATTTAAATGCATAATAATTAAATAATATTAAATATTTTCCATATTCAGTAATTCTTTCTTTTACTTAATTTTCCTAATTTTGCGATCATACAAATTTGAAGATATTTTTTTGGAAATCTTCTCATTTATTCGACATAATTTGTTTAATTTTGATTAAATGTTTTATTCTTCATTATTTTCTAATAAATTTTCTCAGTTCAAAAAATAAACTACTTACAAATAAACTTTTGAAAATTTTATACACTGATTTTATACCTATATTTCAAAAAATCAATTTTTGATTTAAATACAAAAATCATGATTTTTATCAGCCCTGTTTGCAGGCCAGGGACTCAAATTCATAAACAGAAGAATAGTATCATATAAAATTAAAAAGAAGTTGCTAATTTTCCCGGAACGTAAATTACAATCTTTTCAGATTTGTTTCTTTAATAATTAAAAAATAAATCACAAAAATATGGAAGGTTCAAAAGAAACATTAAAGATGCATAAACCAAGACAAAACTTTGTTATAGAGTTTCAAAGGTTATTTCGAACTTAAACGTTGAAAAGACTGTGAAAATATGAAAAAATCTACAAAAAATTCAAAAAGTTTCAAAAAGTTTGAAAAAATAAGAAAAATTTAGAATATTTAATGAAAAAAAATAATGAGAAACTATTTGAGAAATAAAGAAAATGTTTGAAATATCGAAAAAATTATGAAAAAATGGGCAAAATTTTAAGAATTATTAAAAAACTATATGAATGGTAGCAAAAATATCAAAGCTGAGAAAGCTTACTGAAAAAGAGAGAAGATGAGAAAATAAAAAAAGAAAATAAAAAAAGAAGTAGAAAACTTTCGAAAAAGTGTTTCAAAATGTGAAGAGAAGGTAATTTTTATTTTATTATGAAAGTAAATACGAAAATTAACGACTAACATGAAAATTTTTCTGAAATTTGTTGATAAAACAAAAATACAGTAAATAAACTCAATTTTTTGTGAAAAAATGAAAAAAAGAAGAAAATTTTAGAAAATTTGAATACAAAAAACTAAAAATGGAAAAAAGAGAAAGCTTCAAAAAAGTAGAAAAATTAAGAAACTATGAAATAACTACAGTTTGAATAAAACAAAATAAAATTGAGTTTTTAATAATACTGAGTCTTTAAAAAATAAGAAATTGTAAAAATAAAAAATTAATCTGTATGAAGAATGTCAAAAAAATATCTAACAATAAGGCACAGAAACGTTATTATAAAATTAACAAATTAGAAAACGGTCGGAAAGTTGAAAATTAAATAAAAATGTTTAGTTAACAATAATTATTTGGAATATTAACATATAGATTAATTAATTTTAGACTATTAAAGTTTGGATTTATTGAATGATTAAAATTTGAATAAATCAAAATTTTTATAAACTGACATTTGGGATTAATTTTAGAAATAGTGTCTTTAAATTTAATAGTGAGTTTGATTGTAAAATATTAATTAAAATCTGTATTGGAAAAGACAGGAAAAATGAAAAGCGATAAGGAAAAAAGTCTTAAAAAATAATACAAGAAAGAGAAAAAAAAAAATTTAAATGTAAAAAAATGGTGATAAAATAAAAAATTTATTAAAAGGTCAAATAACCGGGTTATTTTTGCAAATTCTCTGTAAATCTGTTTTTTGTTTAAGACAAAAAATAGATTTTTGTTTACTTGAATATTAGGCTAGTAATTATTTTCCAAATTTCTAGAAAGTTATGACAAAAAAAATTCTTATAATTCGAGAGTATGAGTCCGAGGCTAGAATATATTTATTTTTAGCGCCTTTTTGGCTATAAGAAGCCATGAAATCACGAAAAAAATAAATTCATTCCAAACAAAAAATTGTGTTTGATTTCATTCAGAAATTAAAGAATTTGATACCAATTATATGTACGGATTCATTTCTAAATAAAAAGCAGAAACGCAAATAAAGTAAAATGAAAAGATAATTTAATAGTATTTTTATCAAGTACTGTTTAATTGTAACTAGTTCAATATTCTTTTAGTAAATTAATAAAAAAAAAACAAAATTTAAATTACCATCTTCTCAATAAACGTCGATGAAACTAATCAAATTTATTATCAACGATTTATTGATTTATTTTAAACATAAACAGGAAGAATACCTTTATTGCATAAAAAGAGAACAAAAGCTAAAAAAAATAGAAATAAAACAAAAAGAAAGAATGCCAAAAAATCACATAAGTTTAAATTGACAGTGATATAAAAAGAAGAAGAAGAATAAAGAAAAAACAATTTTCTATACAAATTATAATTAATTTTTGTCTGAACATTTTGTAAACGTTTATCGATCATTTTTGAAAAAATTTTATTCCAAGAATCGCCTCGATGTTTCAATAGCAGAAAAAAGAGACTTTTAAACAAGTCAAGCATCTTTTTAAAACTCCTCTTGGAGCATCATAACGTTTATTCTTTCAATGATAAAAAAAAATAAAAAGAAATAAGGAATTAGCATAAATTAAAGAATTACCTGAATTCTGCTATTTCGTACCGCTTCGCTGCTGGTGAATTCAGAATCACTGTCAGAATCCGAATGACAACCGGAGTTGTTGGTGACCCTGGACCTGGGCCTCCTGGGATTCGTTTTGGTTGGACTCTTCTTCTTCTCCTGTTGTTTTTTGGGCGATTCCGAGTGCTTGTTGCGCTTCATGGAAACCCGCCTCCATCGTGACTCCTCATCAGAGCCACTATTTTTATCGGAAGCGTTACCCTCCTCATTAGAAGACACACTCAGTCGGGATCTGCGCTTTATTGGCATTTTTACAGCTGATGCAGAAGGGATAGTGGATGGACGATCACTTTCAGAATCACTGGAAGCAGCCGGTGACCTGGCATCACTGGCGTCATCGCTCGACACCGTCGATTTTGAGGTAGGCACCTTCTTCTTCAGACTGCTGTTTGCACCAACACTGGAGCCTGCTCGAGGCCTGCTGCGCTTTGTCGCACTCTTTGAATTTTCCTCGGACGTCCTGTGATTTGGTTTAGGACTTTTAACCGATTTTCTTGGTCTGCCGCGTTTTCGCACATCTGGTGCTTTCGGTTTCTCAGGTTCGGCCTTAACTTGGGGCTTTTCAGTGTCAGACTGATGTTCACTGTCGCTCAAAACGCTCATCATTGTTGAATTGCGTGTCCTCTTCAGCGCCTCGTCCAGCTTCCAATCATGGACACCGTTTCGATTCGTTTCTCGACGAGATTTCGCTTCCGCGGGAGCATTTGGTGACACTGCGCGCCTCGATGCATCATTCTGAAAAATAGGATAGTTTGATGATTAATTGTGAAAATTGTTGCAATAATAAGAAAAAATATATGTGTACGTTCGCATGAAAAGAGCCCACTTATATTTTTCATTAAATTTCGAAAATTTTTAGAGGTCTTGGACCCTTTTAGATGAAAAATTCAAAAAGTTATAAGGAATCAAAGTTAGAAGTGCCAAAATCCTAGTTTTGAGAAAAAAGCCCATGCATTTTAAAAATTAAAAATAAGACTATCTTGTGTTTTTAATTAAAATAAAGTTATAATAAACTCATGATTCGATGTAGGACATTACGTAGTTTGTTTTTCAGAAATAAAAAAATTCGAAAATCTGAAGCTCCTTTAGAAAAATGCGAATATTTTGAAAAATAAAATCGACTAAGTGGGCCCTTTTTATGTGAACTTACACATATATTTTTTTCCTGTATTTTCATGGAAAATTGATTTTTCAAAAGGTAAAATTACATTTCTCTCATTCAAAAAATGAAACAATAGCTTTTATTTTGTACAAAGAAGTAAATTACTTTATGTATAAATTTGAGTTTAGACTGATATAATTTCAGGTTGTTTAATTTTAAATCAGTGAATGTTTTAATCAATTGCAGGGATCGCAATGATTTTATGTAAAATGTTAATGGTGAAAAGAATACAATCTTTTTTTTTTTAAAAAAAGGATTCTAGAAAGATCTTTTCGAAGAAGTTGAGACAATTAAGAAGAATTAAATAAGTTTGAGGAAATAAGAAAAAGTGAGAACATTTAATAAAACAAAAAAATTGAAAAAATAATGGAAGATTGAGAAAATCTTAAACACAATCTAAGAAATTACGAAGAAATGAGAAAATATTCTTTAAAAATAAAAAAGTTAAGATAATTATTCAACGGATGAGTGAATTTGAAACAATATTAAAACAAAGATTAATAGGAGGAAGAAAATCTCTAAATGTTTGGAAAATTAAAAAAAAAGTCCTAGCAATTTATACATTTTTTTAAATTATGAAATTCTAGAAATCCAAATTCCCTCTCCCTCCCAATTCAACAAATGAGTAAATTCAAAACAATATAAAAACAAAGATTAGTAAGAGCAAGAAAATCTTGACATGTTTGAAAATTTAAGAAAAAATCCTAACAATTTGTACATTTTTTAAAATTAAGAAATCCTAGAAATTCAAATCCCCCCCCCCCCCGATCCCACCCACTAATTTAAAACAATGAAAAAACCATACGACAATTTATGAGAAAATACAAAGATTACAAGAAAAATTTTTAAAAACCCGATGAAAAATGAAAATTAAGATAAATCAACAACTCTAAAGAAATAAGGAAAAATGACCAAAAATAATAATAATGAAGAAAAATTTGTAAACAGGGTGAAAATTTTTAAAATAGTTTAACAAATTAGGAAAAAACGAGAAAAAAAATGTTTAAAATCTTATAAATGAATCCAAAAATAAGAAAATTGGAGAAACTTTACTAAAAAATTTTAGAAAATTAAAAAAAAAAAGGAAATGTAGAAAATGAGTAAAAAGCTTACAAAAAGATGAGAATACATATTATCTAAAATAAAAAAAGTTGAGGAAATTTTTGAAAAAATTAAAACAACTGTTTGAATAAGCGAAAAAATTTTAAGCTATTAGAGAATTCAAGAAAAAATACCAATCAATAGAATTTTTTTCAATAAAGAGTAGAATTTTTATGAAAGGTTAAACAAAAATGCTAAAAAAATAGAAAAAATGTAAAAAAAGTTGAAGAATTTGTACAAAAACATGAGAGAATTTTAAAAAAATCATAAAATTGAAGAAAAACTTAAAATTTTAATTAATTGTCGGTTGTAGTTTATTTAGATTTATTTAAATAAATTAATTTTTTTATAAGTTTTTCGAAGATAATAAATTTTATAGATAATAAATAGAATTTAGATTTATTAAAAATGTGAAAATGATGAAAAATGAACAAAACAGTCTTAATTTAATTTTAATTTTAACTTCGAAAATGTTGTTTCCATTTTTAGTTTCAAGCAATCTAAATTCTGAATGAAATGAACCCAGTAGAAAGTCTTTTGTCAACTTTTACAACTTGTAATGTAAAAATAGTGTAAATTGCAGTGTTTTTTTTAAATTTCAACTATCTAATGAAATAAAAATAATTTTTAAATGTTCTTGGTCTGTTTAAGAGATAACTTTTTATAGAACTAAAAAAATTATCAGCAATGTTGCACAATATTTTTCTTACATTTTTCAAGAAGTTAAAGCGAAAATAAAAATATTGGAAAAATTGAACGTTATTTGATCGGTCTTAAAAAAATAACATAAATAAATCAATATTTTAAAAAGTTTATCCTAAAAACTTTAGATTAATAATTAATTTAGTATAATTCTTGAAAATAATTTTCACACTAATTGTAATATTTAATTTTTTGGCATGTATACAAATAATTTTCGACCTCTTGGAAAACGTGAGAAACAAAAGGTGCAGAAATACAGATAAATTTTTTTAATTTTACAGAAAATAATCATTCAACTCAGGACAAGAAAATTAAAAAAAATACATTATTTAATGTTTATTTGAAATTGAATAAAACATGACAATTAAAACTATTTTTACAATTCAAGTTTTAAAAAATTCCAAAACAATTTCGCCCTGGGAGCATTTTATTCAGAATTTAGATACTTTGAAGCTAATTATTGAGAAAAAAATTTTGTTTAAAATTCAAAAAATAGATTGATTTATTAATAATCGATATTTTAAATTAAAAAATAGATTAAATTACTCAAAACAAGTGACCACTTAATACGGTAATGTAATTTTAATTCAATTTAAAGAATCATTTTCCCTATTTTTAAGGAGGTTCTCTCCATTGACATAACCTTAAACTAAAAAATGACTGTTTCCATCAAATAAAATTATTATTAAAATTAATTTCACCAAATTTTGAAAGATCCAGTTGTACACTTTCCAGGTATTAGGTTGAGCTAAAATTTGTTGTCAAATATCACTTATTTTAAATTTTATGTTTTTTCCTTAAATCTTGTTAAAATCTGAAACTTCCATCAAATTTTGATAAATAATACCTTATTTTTCTCGTTGAAACATTCGCTACAATTTTATTGGTTGGGTTTTGTAAAATAATATTTTGGTTAAAAGCTATGAACCAAATAAAATTTGTTCTTTCTGTATTTTTTAAACAGAATATTATTTAACAAAATCTAACAAACAAAATTGTAGAGAATGTTTCAATGAGAAAAAATTTGCCAACAAATTTTAGCTCAACCTAATTTTTTCTGAAAAATGTACAACTAGATCTTTCAAAACTCGGTGAAATTAATTTGAATAATATTTTTGTTTGGGGTGCAAAATGACTTTCTAGTTTCAGGTTATGTGAATGGAGAGAACCTCCTTAAAATTATAAACCTAAAATTCTGAACGTTCAAATAAACGAAATTATTGTTTTGACAATTGTTTAATTCTTTGACCAAAAATAATGTTTCAAATACGAATAAATAACACAGGTCATACAAGGTTTTTTTTTTTGTAGATAAAAAAAAAAGTCCTATTAGAGTAGACTTGTGTAATTTGCGATATTTCAACAACTGGATTTCCTTTTTATATTTTGTATCGCAAAAATTATTTTTTAAATTATTTCCCGGATAAAAAGGTTTCGTTTAAATAAACGTTCAGAACTTGATGAACATTTTAAAATTCTTGAGTATAAAATTGCAAGAATTAAATGTTAAATTTACCTGTTTTGGTTTAGTTTCGGCATTCTGATCGCCAGTTTGTAAGGAGGTCTTGTTCATGAAAGAGCTGAGATCCCATCTACGTTTGGATTCCTCAACCGCGGAAGGTGGTTCCTCAACGGGAGCTGGAGGTGAAACCGAGGGTGGAGTTGACGGGCCTTTGATCGGAGGCTGGGTCACTTCATCTTCGGAATCATCGCTGCTATCCGTGCAAGAATCCGATCCGGAATCCGAGCTGGAACTCGCGCTTCCGGAACTTGGAGGTGCCTGTCCAGGTGGACTGGGAGGTCTTTGGTGAACCGTAGGATTTGGTGACCGTTTATTCACAGGGCTTGAAATTGTTGGCGAGAGCATTCTTGGCGGAGTCGGCATCGGTTGCTTTATAATCGGAGAACTTGCCGGAGGACTTAGAGGCCTTGTCGGCGACATTGCAACTATAGGCGACATTCCCATTGGCGACATTGGTGGCAAGGGTGGTCCTGCTCCTGATGCCATGGCCGGAAGCAAAGGAGCCGTTAAACTGAAATAGAAAATAAAAAACAATTAATTCTACAATTTAAACGCCAATTAATTAACATTAATTCAAATTATTGTATGTCTAAAATTAATTTTATTTAAAATAATGAAAAAAAATCGGAAATTATCAGTAAATGTTTATAATATCAGGGTGTCTGGAAAATAATAATTTTTAAATTTTCAAATTCCCCGGTTCGTGTAGTAAAATTTTCCCGGATTGTGATTATTTTATGATGAACAAAACTATTTAAATATTAAGCGTTTAAATGAAGTGTTAAGACTAGTTTGAAAAATGACTACAAAAACAAAATAGAAAAATAGTTAAAACATTTTAAAACATAAGAATTTTGTGAAAAAATAAAAAACTAGCAACGAAAAAGTTAAGGGAATTAAAGAAAAAGTAAAAATGTCTGAAGAAATAAAAAAAACGAGAAGATTTAATAAACATTGGAAAAATTTTGAGCAATGGAGAAAATCTGCGAAAAATCTAACAAATTATAAAAAAATGATAAAATTACAAAAACTATAAAAAACATTATTGCAAACGAAAAAATATGAAAGTCGAGGATAATTTACTTTAAAATGAGAAAATTAAAATCAAAAAGGTAATGTAAAAAGATAATTGACAAACTTTCAAAAATAAATAAATTCTTTGAAAATAAAAAAGTTAAGCAAATTATTGGAGAAAAAAAGAAGAAAATTAAAAAAATATGACAATAATGCTAGAGTAGAATTAAAATGCTAGAATGATAATAATATTCGCAAGTTTAAGAAAAAATAGTTATCGTCATTTTTTTAAATCAAGAAACCATTTGATAATATACGAAAAAACAGTAAAATTTAAATAAAGAAAAAATACTACAAAAAATGAAAATAAAAATATTTAGGTATTTTTAAATTTAAAACATACGTAAGAAAGTCAATAAAAAAAAGTTCATCATATTTTAGTAAAGAGAAAAATCTTTGAAAAGTTTAAATAACAAAAAAATTGATTTAAATATTAAGGATAAAGACAATAAATACATTTTTTTCGAAAAATAAAGAGTAAAATAAAAAAACAAAGTTTGAGAAAGGAAAATATTTTTAAATAAAAGAAAAACTTTGAGAAAATGAGCGAATTCAGTTTAAGATTGAATTAACATAAAATAAACTAAAACAAGAAAAATCTTTAAAAATTTAGAAAAATTAAGAATTTATTGAAAAATATAGAAAATCATAATAAATGAATGTTCTGAAAATTAAAAATTGAAAGACAAAAATTAAAAAACATTAAACAATTAAAAAATATTTTTGAGAAAATAGAAAAGATAAGAAAAAATTTAATAAATGTATTAAAATTTCAAAAATAAGTTTTTAAAAATCGTTTTAAAGAAACGAATAATTTAAGGAAAGTTACGAAAATTTAAGGAGAATTCAGAAAGTTTAAAAGAATGAGAAAAGCTAAGAAAATTCAATAAAAATAATTTATTTATTTATTTATTTACATAAACGGGCAAAAAACAAAGAAGAGCCCTTTCGTACACTGGGTACTAACAATTATAAATTATGTGATTGCAAATATCGCAGATAATAAAGCAATATTTTGAGAAATAAAAAAAATCTTCAAAAGAAATTTAACAAACTGTAAAAGAAGAATTTTTCATAATAATCAAAAATATTAAAATAATGAAAAATAAACAAAAAAATAAGAAAGACTAAGGAGTAAAATAGGGAAATGTAAAAAAATAATTGCAAAGTCTATAAAAAGAATGACAAATTTCTTTGAAATTTAAAAAGTTCAGAATATTCACAAAAATAAGAAGAAAATTTTAAAAAGAACATGGAAACAACTTAAAAAAAATGTGAAACATTAGATTATTTTTTAAGTAATTCTAACAATGAAAGTCTTTTAAAAAATCATAAAATCTAGAAATTTTATGAAAAAGTAAATCAATTTAAAAAAAAGACTAAATGTAAAAAAATTAAATTAAAAAAAAAAACCAAGCAAATCTAAAATAAATAAAGAAACTCAAGAAAAAACTGTACTTTTTTTTAGAAATAAAAAGTTATTTAAAAACAACAGTTAAATATTCCTAAGACATTTTCAGAAAAAGAAAAATGATTATTAAATTAGAAAATTTATAATAATGTCAAAGAATGATAAAAAAAATTCTGTAAGAAGGAAAATTGTTTTTTAAATTTAGAAAATTAAAACAAAGTCGGAAATATTAAAATAAAGTCTAAATAAAATACAAAATAATTAATTTTTGACTCTTTAAGTTTTTAAAATTATTGAAAAGAAGAGATTTAAAATTTTTCAGTATTTTTCTGCAAATTCTCAGTTTTTTTAAAATTCCCGGACAGTTTTAGAAATTCCCGCATATTTTTAAAAATTCTCTCTTTTTTGCATAATGTACTAAATTCTCGGAAATTTCCAGGATCGCAAGACACCCTGAAAATAATCCATTTTTTTATTTTCCGTTCTAAAAGTTATTTATCAAAAATATCTAAATGAAAACTTGATAATATTCCACGGTAATTTTATCAGAATCTGATTAATATATTATTGTCTGAGAAACATTTTAAAAATTCTAAACTTACTCGACTGAAAGATCTGGTATCGGTCTCGATGGTACAACCTAAAAAATAAAAGATGAAGATATTTTTATACAATTCGGTATAAAAATTGATATTAGGTATTTTTTTTTTTTAATTTTTAATCAAATATTAAGAATTATTTTTTAGTGTTTTTCATACCTTATCGACCACTTCATCTTCGCTATCTTCAGAGAGACTCAAGTCGCGTTCCAAATTTCTGCAACAAAAAAATAAAGAATTTTTATTAGATGCGATAGAGGCAAAATGAGAAAATGTAAATGTTGGAATAAATCTTGAGCAGAAATTTATAAGGATTCATTTACAATTCACGGCTTTTGAAATAGCCTTGAAAAAAGATAACGTAGATCGATAAATTGAGAATCTTGCTAACCGGTTGATTCTGGTGGAATGTAGATTAATTTTCTCTCGAGAAGCTACCAAATTAGCTACTGCACTATCTAAAGTTCTGAAGTTTCTATCAAAACTATTATATACTCTCGAGATCTTATGACAATGTAGGTAGTTACTTCTCCAGACTAAGGAAACTAATCAAATCGACATTTTGTCTTATTTTAAATAAAATTCAGCTAACTAATTTCAACTTTTTAGAGAGGATTTTGATAAAACGGAAGTTGTGAGTTTCGATAAAGAAAGATGGGAATTCGAGAAAGAAAAATAGAAGGAACGAAAACAAAATTTGGATCGTTGTAAACAAAGTTTCAAACTAGAAAAATAAAATTAAGGAAAATCAAGTTTGAATTGTGGGAAATAAGGTTTGATTATGGGAAATCAATATTTGATTATGAAAAATAGAATTTCGATGATAAAAAATCTAATTTCGATTGTAGATAAATAAAATAAGTTTTAATGAAATTTTAATCTTTAATGAATTAAAAGTCTGATAAATAACAATTTGGGTAATAGATTTCAATTGAAACTAATTCTAATTGGAACAAGATCAAAATTAAATAGATAACAAATTTGATGAGAAACAGAACTAAACCGTGGATGTACATTTGAATTAATTAACTAATTGATAAATCAATTAAAATTTGGATAGATTGAATATTGGATTAATTTTAAATAGATTAAAATCAGAATTAAATTATAACTGAAATGTAAAATTGTTGGATTTGTTTGGATAAAATCTAAATTGTTCGATCTTTAAAACAAGATAAATTTGTTTAGGTTAAAATTTAAATAGATAAGAAATTGGGCATTTTAAAGATTAGACGTTTTTAGTTTAGGGTCCTTTTAAAAATAAAAAAATGAATTTCAATAAAGATCACGCAAATTTAAGATTAAATTATACTTTGAAAAATCGATTGCAATTTTGAATAGAATAAAATTAAATATTATATAGAAATTAAATTAGACACTAAAAACATAAATTGACAAAAAATCTAGGGGAAAAATTACAAATCTTTGGGGAAATACAAATCTAGAAACAAGAAAATAATAAATTAGACAAAAAATATAGATCTAGAGAAAGTAAGTAGGAAACAAATTACAAATCTATAGCAAAAAGGACAAATTTAGGGGAAATTCAAAGTCTATAGAGTAAAAATTACAAATCTTGGGAGAAATGCAAATTTGTGATGGAAATACAAATCTAGGGAAAAGTATAAATCTATAGAAAAATACGAATCTAGAGATAAGAAAATAAGAAATAAAAATATACAGATTTTGTGAAAAAATTATAAAATTTAGATATAAAATTACAAATTCAGGGAGAAATTACAAATCTAGAAGAAAAATTATTATAAACCTGGGGGAAAATACAGAACTAAATGAGGGAAATAAAAAATCTAGAAATAAGAAAATGATCAATTAGAAACAAAAAATACAGATCTAGCAAAAAGAAAAAGGATAAAATTACAAATCTTTGGAAAAATGTGAATTTGTTATGGAAATTAAAATCTAGGGGAAAGTACAAAACTCTATTAAAAAATAGGAATCTAGAAATAAGAAAATAATAAATTAGAAACAAAAAAATACATATTAAATGAAAAGAAAAAGAGAAAAAGTTACAAATTCAGGGAGAAAAAACAAATCTAGAGGGAAATATGACAAAACTAGGAAAAAATATAAATCTAAAGAAAGATACAAATCTATTAGCCTACAAATTTAGACGCAAGAAACTAACAAACAAGACACAAGAAAACACAGATCTAAAGAAAAGAAAGAAATCGAGGCAAAAGAAAATACTGTACGAAAAAATGTGTACAATTTATTTATCAAGTAGATGCGAATCTAAAGAACTAAAGTCCTGTTAATAAATTGATAAAACCAGTTTTCCAAGTGGCCTAGGAAGAATATGAATTTTAAATATCTAGTTCCAGGTTGAATTTATGAAAGTATGATGATCAGAAATCTAATGGTCGATTACAAGATGAGATACCACGTGCCGTGTAATAAATACGAAATAACAGAGATGCTTGTAAATTCGTTAAGCATGAAGCAATTGATCGATATTTATAAACGATAAGTGATGTGTGAGGTTGATGACAGATTTCCCTTTCAGGGTTGTCTTTCGGGAAAGTATAGTATCGCTTCTCTAGAGTTTCAACGGATAATAATCAAGATGAGATCGGTGGCCTAGGGTACGAGATTAACATATTAGATGATGACCAGGGGCGGGTAATATGGTAAATAATAAACGATAATAGGAGGAGATAACTGGTATTTCATTCAAGAGCGGGCGCGCATTATGATCACTCGAGAGCCTAATGGATGATGAACGATGTTGCAGATTTATCTGGATCTAGAAGCTGCGAGCCTTCAACCGACGCTGAGAAAAGGATCTTTTCCGATTATCCTGTTTGCACTCATCATCGAGTAAAAATGCAAATTAAACCCACAGCAAGTGCAGGAGAAATTTTATTTGTATAAGGAACAATTTTTTTACAAGAAAAAATGATTAAGTGTATGTACTTGGATGATTTGTAAACATTCGTGTCACAAAAAAAATTGCGATATGGTTCCGAACAGCACCCAACCTTAATTCTTTATTAATTTAGTATAAAAGCGTAATTTGATGCCCTGATTACGAAAATCATAGTAAAAATTAGCGAAAAATTTATTATTATGGTAAAAACTATGAAAAAGAACTATAAGTTGCCTTGCGGCCTTCGGCCGCGTGGTAGCATTCTGCTATTTGCGTTTACGTAATCCGAAGTCAATTAGCGCTCATAATTAAAATTAGGAAAGTAGTCGAAAATACAGTAGAAGCTAAAATGTAATTGAAATTTAAAGAAAACAATTTAAAATTGAAGAAAATGAGTCAAAATGAATAAAGAAGCTTATTTGCAAAAAATAATTGCAACAGTTGTAGAAAATAATAGAAAAGTGGAGAATTTAATGGAGAATTTCAGAAAATGATTGAAATTCGAAGAAAATGATTAAAGAAGTTGAAAAGTATAATTGATATTTTAAGAAAGAAAATAAAAGTTTTTAAAATATAGGTAATTGAAAAAAAATATATTAAAAATATGACTAAAATTCGGAGAAATCAATTAAAAATTGAAGAAATTAATTTGAGAAAGCTGAAATTTTGAAAAAAAAAAATCTAAAAATAATTATACTAATTAAAAGAAAATCAAACGAATTAAACCTTGAAGAAGTTAAACGAAAAATTGAAATATATAATTCTAATTTAAAGAAAACATTTTAAAATTAACGAGAATAATTTTAAAATTCCGAAAAAACATTAAGAATCTATAATTTAAATTGAAAGAAAAAACTAAAAAACTTCAAGAATATAATTAAAATTTAAGAGATCAATTTAAAAATATAGAATACAATTAAATATTGCCGAGAATAATTGAAAATTAAAGAAAATCGTTGAACATTGAAGAGAATGACTAAAGATAAATAAAGAAGCTTATTTGCAAAAAATCATTGCAATAATTGTGGAAAATAATTAAAAAGTCAACAATTTAATGGAGAATTTAAGAAAATTATTGAAAATTATAGAATGTATTTGATATATGCACAAGAAAATAATTGAAAATCGAAAAAAATCATTGAAAAAGTTGATAAACGTAATTGATATTTTAAGAAAGAAAAAAAAAAATGTTTAAAAGTTATTGAACTAAAAAAAATTTAAAATATACGTTTGAAATTTGGAGAAATCAATTAAAAATTAAAGAAATTAATTGATGAAAGAAGAAATCTTAAAAATAAATTTTAATATTAAAAGACACAAATTCAAAATTGAAAAAAAGAAAATAATTTATAAATAACGATACTAATTTAAAAAAATTTTTAACTGATTAAACCTCGAAGGACTTAATTGAAAAATTTAAGAAAATAGTTGCCATTTAAAAACAATATATTATAAAAAAATAAAATTAAAATTATGATAAAATTAAAGAAAATAATTTTAAAATTCCTAAAAAATATTGAGAACCTATAATTAAAAATTGAAAGAAAACATTTTAAAAAATGAAGAATATAATTGAAATTGGAGAAATCAATTTAAAAATAAAGAATACAGTTAAATATTAGCGGGAATCATTGAAAAATAAATTAATTTTTCAAGAAAATAAATCAAAATTTATTACAATAATTGAAGCAAAAAAAAATACAATTTTAAAATTCATGAAAAAAATTAACTTTGGAAGACAATAATTAAAGATATTGAAATTAATAATTGGAATTTGCATTAATATTTAGAAATTAAAGAAATTTATTGAAAGGAAAATAATAAAAATAAAAAAATACTGCAAATAATTGTGTATTGATCAAATTGATTTCTTCTATATTAAAAAATATTTTATAAATTAATATAGAAGACAATAATTCAAAATATTGAAATGGATATTTGAAATTTGTATTCATAATTCGATGTTGAAAAAATTAAGTTAAAAAATAAAAAAATAATTGCAAAATAATGACACCGCTTAAAAATTATTAAGAATAATTAAATATTGATAAAATTGATTTAAAAAGTTAAAAAATATTATTGTAATTTTAAGAAAATAATTTAAAATTGATGAAAATAATTGAAAAAGAAAAAACGAAATTAAAAAAAATACAATAAATGATGCAACGTTGACGAATTAAAACATAAAACAACTTAAATTAATTTAATTAAACTTAAACTTAAATTTACTTACATTTTTCTTTTAAATTAAAAGTGTATAAATAAAATTTGCGTAAAAAAATTTAAAGTTTGAGTAAAAAATTGAAACATTATTGAAATAATTAAAAATTAAAGAAACCAATTAAAAAATGATAAAAGTGATTGAAAATAGTAATAAATAATTGAAATCATTATAGAAAAGAATTAAAACATATTTAAAGGAGTTATTAATAATAATTGAAGAAATTTTTTTAATTTTTTAGGGTCCTAAAAACTTGGATTAATAAAATTTGTATTTAATGTATATTTAAATCAATTGAAGTTTATGGCAAGACTTAACTATGTATTGTATTGCTAAAGAAATAAATATATCTTGTCTTATCTTATCTTATCGATTGAAGTTTGAAGAAATTAATGTTGTTTTAACTTTAGAAAGAGATTTTGAAATTTTAAAGAAGTGAAAAAATTGAACAAATGATAATCTGTGATACCAATTGTAATTTAAGAATTTGTTTTGAAATTTAAGGTTATTTCAAGGTTTGCAAGGTAAAAAAAAATCAAGAAAAATTTTCAAGGTCTCTGGACTCTCTGACAGTGATTTCGTACCAAAGAGTATAGAAAAAAAATTTTAAAACCAGGAAAATTTAAAAGCTAGCTTAAAAAAATAGTTACCTCACGATCTATAGCCGCGCGTTAGCGCCTCGCTACCACCATAAAAATACAAGCTTTTTTTTGCCTTTTCTCAAAAACTAATTGATTTTCATAAAAAATACATAGGACATAAAATACGTATTTTATCCAAATCTACAACTTTTGTCTAAAATATTTTTAAAAATTTTTCATATTTTATTAATCAAGCACAAAAAATCGTAAATTAAGGTTGTTTTATTCTGGTTTTCACCACGATAATAAAATTTGCTCCCAAATTCACACCCAAAATGTGTTCCTAATAAAATCAGATAATTTTTGTTTTCCGTACGAGAAACTACCTAAATTTGGTAAACAAACAACAAAATTGGTACACACGAGACTGAATAATTGTGTGAATGGAAATTTATCAAGGGAAATTTGTTTGTGTGAGAAAATCTATTTGTGTGGTTAAAAAGGTAATTTTATCGGGTAAAGGAGTGCCTCCTAGGATTGAAAAAGGGCCCGGGAAGAGGTTGCGTGTTGATGAGTTTGCGAGGGTCGATGTCCGCCTTGTATCGTGAATATGTGGCCTCCACTTGACTTTGCTGCTTTCTACTTTCTGCCACTTTACTAGCCACTTCTCCTTTTATAATGAAATCCTTCAATCTCGATGTGGAAGGTTCTAGACTTTGGATGCGTTAAAGCAAATGCAATTTTGATTCTCTCAAGCTGGAAAACGAATTTACAGATCCAGTTATTCGTCTGAAGAGACTTTTTTATTGCTATCAAGATGTAAGGTAGTAGAAAAAAAAAATGGTCACAAAAAGTTATCATAGAGACAAAGAGTCATTTTAAACATCGATCATCTTCTTCAAAACTCAATTTCCAAAACACTCAGAACATTTGTTAGATGGAAATTTATTTATTTTAAAATCACGAAATTTGTCTCGAATTTGCGCGTGTCAGAAATTGTATTTATCAGATATCCAATTTTTTAGACTATTTAATTTTCCAAATCTCTATTTGTGTGAATATTCAAATCATAGAATTTATATTTGTCAGAATATTTAACTTTTATTATTTATTTTTACACTTAACGACTTTTGGATAAATTGGAAGGATTTTCTGAAAAAGTATAAAAGAATCTGAAATTTAAAACTTTTAAGGACGTTCATCCTCTCAAGCGGTTCTCATTCTATGCGACCATAATTCTAATTTTTTGTTTATTTATTTCATTTATTAATTATAATATATTATATTAATACAATATATCTATTAGTTTTGTCCCTTTTGAAAAAAATAAATAACATTAAGGTTGTCCATCCGCTCAAGAGGTTCTCATTCTATGCTCCCATAACACCCAAAATCTTTTTAATTTTATTTCTTGTTATAGTCTGATTTGTTAATTATAATATAATATAAATATGTAATATATCTATTTTGAATAATTTTGTCTCTTTTGAAAAGAATTAATAAAATTAAGGACGTTCATCCTCTCAAGCGGTTCTCATTCTATGCGACCATAATTCTAATTTTTTTTTATTTATTTCATTTATTAATTATAATATATTATATTAATATATCTATTAGTTTTGTCCCTTTGAAAAGAATTAATAACATTAAGTTTGTCCATCCGCTCAAGAGGTTCTCATTCTATGCAACCATAACACAAAATCTTTTTAATTTTATTTCTTGTTATAGTTTGATTTATTAATTATAATATATTAATATAATATATATATTTTTAATAATTTTTGTCTCTTTTGAAAAGAAATAATAAAATTAAGGACGTTCATCCGCTCAAGCGGTTCTCATTCTATGCGACCATAATTCTCATTTTTTTTATTTGATTTATTAATTATAATATATTATATTAATACATCTATTAGTTTTGTCTCTTTTGAAAAGAATTAATAACATTAAGGTCGTCCATCCGCTCAAGAGGTTCTCATTCTATGCAACTCAAGAATTTTGAGCTTTAAAATTTATCTCTTTCGGTCGTGTCAGAGAAGTAAAAGACATAATGCTAATTTTGAATATTTTTCTAAAAGCATTTAAAAAGCAGTTTTCTCATATCAATGAAAACATTGTCATTTGACAAATTTTGTTATTATTTCCATGTAAAAGTTAAAACTTTGTCAATTTAAATCTTTTAATCGGTATGGTAAACTTTAATAAAATTTTGACCGAACATTTAGAATAATTATTGTAATGAATCCTGATAAGTTTAATAACATTCTAAGAAAAGTCGATTTTTGGATGAACGCCCTTAAGGACTGTTTTTTTTTTTAGAAAAGTAATTGTCTAAGTGAAGTTTGTCTAACTTTGAGGAAAATTTGATAGTTCGGGAGATGATATATTAGTTTGGGATATTTTTGAGTTGGTCTTCAAGTTGGATAAGGTGCTCGCTTTACGAGAAGGTCGGCTAGTAAAGCATCGATAACCATCGACAGAATAAGGGGACTTAGACGGTATACCACGGACTCAAGGTCATAAATCCTTGTTAATCGTGAGAAGGCATTGCCAACGGCATTCGATTCAGTTACACCTTGTAGGCTCTTTTTATTTCATGCACTGGGAGTACTTGAGGAGGAAAATATTACAAGAAACGAGCAACGGGATGGATCATTCTAGAAGATTAAAAATGGATCAAGGTCTTCGAACCTTGAGGCGTCTTTTTTGATATATAGGATTTTTCTCATTGTCGATTTATAATTATTGATAAAAATACGAATATGATAAGTTTTATCATAATAATTTAAGGTAAATATCTCTCGGTTAAATACAGGCTATCAGAAAAAAAATTCCAGTGCCCTTTAAAGAATTCAAAAATTTTTGGGCAGGGAAAACGTCCTTAATAATCGATTTTAATGTTCAGATTTAACATTAAATTCATCTGCTAAATATATTATATATCTCTTAGATAAAACGTCTTACAACTCTAATAATAATATCTCTCCGAATTAAACCCTTATTTTACCAGAAACCTCTAAATAGCATCTATCTCTGAATAATTTCAAGCTTCGGTTCTTTACCTTCAATCTTAATCTTTCAATAATTAAATCTTTTAATAATTACAAATCCAAGCCGTTTACTAATTTTGACTTGGAAATACAATCCTTATATTAATTCCTTGTTTGAAATCTCAGTTTAATTAATTTCGAAACAAAAACTTGAGAAATCTCCCAAATAACAGTTTATAGTTAACAAAATCTCTTAATGATTTAAAAGCCGTTTATTAAGATTGAATTAAACCTGTTTATAGGAATCTGAAACCTTTTAATAATTCGTGTAAACCACTGACAATATCTGATATCTCTCTAAATACATATAACACCATTAAATACAACTCTTTCGAGAAATAACTCGAATTAATCAAAGATCGTCTTTTTCGCATATAGAAAGGAGAAAAAAAGAAACTTTTCTTTGCGTGAAAAAACATAATGAGACGTAATTATCGTTAAGAAGCGAAAGAAGGGTTTCAAGCAATTTCGTAATTATTATTTTTACCAAGGTAGAAGTAGCAGGCGTCACAAACCAAACCCATTTGAAATATTTCGATCATTTGTTTTCCAAGAATTGTTCAAGAAGAAGAAGAAGAAGAAGAAGAAGAAGATGAAGATAAAGATGAAGAAGACGGATCTTTGAGTGATTAAAACGGAATCCAAGTGAGTGTAATAAACTGGTAAAATTAGCTTCAATTCAAAGAACCCAAAGAGAGCTGTTAAAAGTACAATAGTTTATGGGAAAGTAATAATAAATCGTTGCAATAAGAGGAGGATGAGGTTGCCCCTCTTATAGTCTTTAGTGTTATTCATTGATGAGTGAAGAGATTTTCTGATGAGAATATGAGGCCATCTCGTTATAACGATTGGTTGAGAGAGAGATAATATTTCTTTGTTCCAAGAAGAAAAGCAGTTCGACTATAGTGAAATT
The DNA here is from genome assembly GCA_037103525.1 of Ganaspis brasiliensis. Taxonomy (NCBI): domain Eukaryota; kingdom Metazoa; phylum Arthropoda; class Insecta; order Hymenoptera; family Figitidae; genus Ganaspis; species Ganaspis brasiliensis. The sequence continues at coordinate 2,395,162 of JAZKLR010000013.1, read as the reverse complement.
GATTTGCAGCGGGTTGGTGACCCTCGTGTCGCCGATGGCGTACAACAACGAGTAGAGGACGAAGAGAGCGTCGAGTTCTCAACCACCCATTTTCACCCCTCAGCTTCCACCCTGTATACATATACTGCAACCAAGCAATCGATACAGTTGGCCCAGACTTTTCCATGCATAACCATCTCACTACTTACTTTTCATTTACTTACGATTTAACGCCTACATTTTTTAATCTATTAGCTAAGGATTGGCTATTTGCCTCTGGAAGCTGGCCAAATAACAGAATAATAATCACATCTTGCAATAATTTTATCGCTCTTTAGTCAATTTTTTGTTATATTCGCGGGAGATTGGAGGATTTTTAGAGGATGGTTGGAATAATAAAGGGTGTTTTAGGGTACTTTCAAGGTATAGGATAAAATCGTGTTAGGGCTTTTAAAGGGCTTTGGGTACTTTATCACTGAAAAAAAAATATTCTGGTTAAAAATACTGAACCTGTTTATAGTTAAATTTCGGTTAAATTTGATGAAAAATTAGGTTATAATTTCTGGTCAAATATTTTTCTGTGGTTGAAATTACCTGCATATTGGAGTTTAATAGCAGGGCTAAAATTTAGTAATTTTAAAAAACCAGAATTAGAATTTATTAGAATTTTTTTATTTTGTTTTCTGACACTTTTAACAGGGATGTTTAGTAAGGTTCTATTTCGAAGTTGTTGGGTCGTTTAAGATATGATGTTAAAACATTAAGTATAGTTCTTTTGAATATTTCATGGTACTTAAGGATATCTAAATTACTTAAAATCATTTGAAGGTGTTTAAGGTTATTTGAATGTAAATCACGATATTTCTGGATTATTTAAGTCATTTTTGGGTACTTTTGAAGATTTTTAGGAAATTTGAAAATATTTTTATGCATTTTAGGGCATTGTAAAGTAACTCAATTATTTATTTCAAAATACTTTCGGTCATTTTTAGTTTCAAATTTTTCTTGTAACTACTTTAGGGTATATTTAATTATCTTATGATATTTGAAGGTACTATACAACTTTTTAAAATACTTTTGGTCATTTTTAGGTACTTTTGAAGATTTCTAGGAAATTTAAGAATATTTTTAAGTACTTTAAGACAATTTAAAGTACATTAGTTATTTCAAGGTACTTTACACATTTCAAAATACTTTTGGTCATTTTTAGTTTTGAGTTTTTTTTTGCTACCTACTTTAGAGTATTTTAAATTATCTTATGACATTTCAAGGTACTTTACAACATTTTAAAATACTTTTCGGCACTTTTAGTTTTGATTTTTTTTTTTTTTTTGGTACCTACTTTAGGGTATTCGAAATTATCTTACGACATTTCAAGGTACTATACAACATTTTAAAATACTTTTGGTCATTTTTAGTTTAATTTTTTTTTTTTTTGATACCTACTTTAAGGTATTTTTAAATAACTTAAGACATTTCATGGTACTATCAACTTTTCAAAATATTTTTGGTTATTTTTAAGTATTATTGAAGATATTCTACGAAATTTAAAAATATTTTTATGTACTTTAGGGCATTTTAAGATACCTCAGTTATTTTAAGGTACTTTACAACATTTCAAAATACTTTTGGTCATTAATTCCAAATTTTTTTCAATACCTACTTGAGAGTATTTTTAATCACCTTGGGACATTTCAAGGTACTATACAACAATTCAAAATACTTTGACCCATTTCTAGTTTCTATTTTTCTTTTGGGGTATTCACTTTAGGTTTAGAATTTTCTTAATTATCTTTGGACATTTGTAAGTGCTTAAAGAATATTTTATGTAACATCAGAGAATTTTGGGGTTATGTTAGACAGTTTTGAAATGTACTTTAGTGTACTTAAAGGTACTTTAGGACACTTCAAAATAATATTAAGTAACTTCTAGTTTTTTAAAACATTTCTAAGTGTTTTAGAGTATTTTTAGGTTATCAAGGATTTAAAATTTTCCAGAGTATTTGAAAGTATTTTAGGACAAGTTTAGATGCTTGAAAAATAGTTTTTGGTATTTTGGACCATTTTTAGGTATCTTTAGACATTTCAAAGTATTTCGAAATAGTATCTCGGTCATTTCTAGTTATTTCTATTTTAAAATACACTTCAAGATACTTTAGATCATTTCTAGGTTCTTTAGGACATTTTAAAGTATATTTTATCCTTTTTAGGCACTTTAGTCTATTTCTAATTTTTGGAAATCTCCAAATACTTCAAGTCATTTTTAATTTCTCAGGTGTATTTTAAGTTAACTTAGAACCATTCTAGGCTCTTTATAAATATTTTATCAGACGTTAAAGTCTGAGTCTATTTAAGGATTTTTTTTTAAGTACTTCAGTAAATTTTAAAGTAGTTTAGGACATTCTTTTGTTATAGCTCATTTCTAGGTTCTTTGAATTATCTTTATAGGTATTCTAGGGTATTTTTAGCGTATTTTACAATTTATTAAAGTATTTCAGGGTACTTTAAAGTACTTCTGGACATTTCAAAGTACTTTAGGTAATTTCTAGAAACTTTAGAACATTTCAGGTACTTAAGGACATTTCTACGTGTCTAAATAAAATATTCTTCTGAGCATTTTTAGTTGTCATTGAATATTTTAGCGTAATTTAGGTCATTTCTAGGTCTTTTGGCCCATTTCTAGGTATTTTAGGTCATTTTTAAGTAACTTTAGGCATTTTAGGTATCATCTGGCATTTAAATACATTCTAGGTCATTTCTAGGCTTTTTACGTCATTTCTAGGAGTCTCAAAACCATATTTAAAAATTATTACCGTTTCTCAAGTTTTTCAGGGTATTTCCAAGTATTTTTGAAAATTTTAAAATACCATGTCTCGTTTCTAGATTCTTTGGAGCATCTAAAATCTTATCTAAACTTCAATTGATGAAAAATTTCATTTATCCAGATGAAAATTAAAAAAACTGATGATAAATAAGCAAATTAATCACATTATATTTTATAATATTCATCTTAATTTTGATCGATATAAACTGTAATTGAAAAACCAAACCATAAAAATGTTGAATTCTGAAACTTTTAACAAAGAGCATACTCTATAAACTAAATATTATTCTTTGAGAAGATTTTATTAAATTTAACTCCGAGATATTTGAAGCTTGAAAAATTCTGAAAATTGTTTACCAATTTAAAGTTTCTCGAGAAAGAGTTACAGAGAAGTCAAGATTCTTTAAAAGTTTCTTACAGAATGAATTCTAAAAAGTAATTTTTTAAAAACTATTCTACTTTCAAAACAACTTTGAGTATTAATATCAAAATTTTGCTATTTGAAAAAGTTTTTAAGAATTTAAAAATTGTGTTCACGAGTTCCGAGTTTTTCGTGTGAGATTTAGAGATGCTTAAAAATTCGTTTCTGTGTGCAAAAAAAAAAGAAAAGTTTATCTAAACTGCCAAAAGAATCAGTTAATTTTAATTTAATTTAAACAAATTTCTAAAAATTACACTATTTTACTGAATTAAAAGAAATGACTAATATCACATTCATTTAATTCATTTATTTAAAACCAATTAAATAAAACCAACGTTAAAAAATATTGTCTAACATTTATCCAAGTCTCGAAACATCCATTATGAAATCATTCAATTTCAAAATCTTTAACATTTTAAACCAGCGGCCAGAAAAGAAAATGATTGCTGAATAAAGAAATTTGCAACAAGGCTCTATTATGAATGTAATAACTTTAATTGCCTTAGAATTTGTGTCACCTTCCTTTGAGGAAAAGAGTCTTAAGAAAGCGAAAACCTGCGCGTGGACATAATGGCGATCTTGTGATAACTGCGCCGAGACGGATCGACACAATAATTATATACAATTAGAATGGTCAGTGTTTTGCTAAGTTTACGCTAATAGGAAGTTTCTTGTTAATCGTAAAAGAAGATAAATGCCTCAACAAAGTTTCTCATACTCGTGTCAAGTAGTTCGAAGATGAGGATGTTGATACATGAGCGCGCGTTAATGTCACAATTAAATCTCGGGGGGAGAAAAACTAATTTGATAAAATTGGCTAGATGGAACGCAACAATTCTCCAAGACAAATGTGTCTGTGGTTTCGAATCCAATTGTGAAAATAGGGTCACGAGGCTAAGCAAAGCTGAAGGCGTTGATTCCAGAGCCTTTATAAGTATAAAAAAAAAACAGAAAATATGTGAGATATTCAATTGTGTAATTTATGTCACAATCAGAATTATTGTTATCACACTATGAGAAATAAAGTGAAGTAGTAATTAATTTTATTTAAGTAGTGGAAAAATACTTGTGTGGTTTTTGGTCAGTAGTGTCGAATTAATGTAAAAAAGTGAGATAAATGAATTTTGATTTTAATTCGAATGAGATAAAATTGAGATATTTAAAATAATTCAGGAGCATTTTTATGGTATGCTGAAGTATTTTAAGGTACTCTAAAAAAGTTAAAAGTATTGTTTTAGAAATTTTCACCTATTTCAGAATGTTTTTTAAATGATTTAGGGAATTTCATATACCAAAAGACATTTTCTGACAATTTAGGTCATTTTTGAATAATTTAGGACATGTCAAAGTGATTAAGGGTATTTAAAAATATCGTAAAAATGTTTACAGGTATTTTATACATTTTTTTTAATGTTAAGGCTATTCAGAGAACCTTTAAGACACTTAAAGGTACTTTAAGACACTCAAATGTACTTAAATACACTTAAAAGTACTCTAGGATACTTGAAGGTTAATTTAGAGATACTTTAGCACACTGTAATCTACTTTAGAGAACTAAAGGTAATTTTACAAAAGTACTTTAGTACACTTAAAAGTACTTTAGTATATTTGAAAGTACGTTAGTAAACTTGAAAGTACTTTAGGACGCTTAAATATATATGTGACGCTCCGCGAGAGAAGGGACCTATCGCCGAAAAAATCAATTTTCATTTTTTTATGCTAAAAGACCATTTTTGAGTTGTTCTTTCAGTTCCATGTTTCAAAAATTCTTTTTTGTAATTACACTTTTTGTTATAATGCTTCAAACCTAGACATACTAAGTATATCGCATTTTTTGATTTTTCTTTGAACGACCGTCCCGTGAAATAAACAATTAATTAGTTTGATTTTTTCATGACAATTGATATTTTTTGAGTTGCTTTTTGAGTTCCAACAATCTAAATTTGATTCCTGCAATTAGTTTTCTTGTTATGAAGCTTTAAACATGGGCATGTTAAGCGTCTCGATTTTTCTTCCTCCTCTTTGCCCGTCCATTCTTTAAAGTTTGCTTTCTCAGCGATAGGTCCCTTCTCTCGCGGAGCGTCACATATTGGGACACTTAAAGGTACTTTAAGACACTTAAATGTACTTAAATACACTTAGAAGTACTCTAGGACACTTGAAGGTTAATTTAGGGATACTTTAGCACACTCTAATGTACTTTAGAGAACTCAAGGTAATTTTAAGACCCTTAAAGGTTCTTTAGAATACTTTTAAGTACTTTAGTACACTTGAAGGTACTTTGGAACACTTAAAGATACTTTAGTATATTTGAAAGTACGTTAGTAAACTTGAAAGTACTTTAGGACGCCTAAATATATATTGGGACACTTAAAGGTACTTTAAGACACTTAAATGTACTTAAATACACTTAAAAGTACTCTAGAACACTTGAAGGTTAATTTAGGGATACTTTAGCACACTGTAATGTACTTTAGAGAACTCAAGGTAATTTTAAGACACTTAAAGGTACTTTAGAATACTTTTAAGTACTTTAGTACACTTGAAGGTACTTTGGAACACTTAAAGATACTTTAAAACACTTAAAAGTGTTTTGAGACAGTTGCAAGTATTCAAATACACTTGAAGGTAACTTAGGTCACTTGAAGATATATAAGGACATTGGGATACTTTGAGACACTTAAAGATATATTAAAACACTTGAAGGTACTTTAAGACACTTAAAAGTATTCGAGTACACTTTAAGATGATTTTGTATACTTAAAGATATATTAAGAATCATGAAGGTCTATGAAGACACTCAAAGATACTTTGAAACACTTAAAGGTTCTACATTATCCTGGTAGGTATTTTAGTACACTTGAAAATTACTTTAAGACATTCACAGATATATTAGTACACTTAAAGGTACTTTAGGACACTTGAAGATATATTGGGACACTTGAAGGTATATGAATACACTTAAAGATACTTTGAGACACCTGAAGGTCCTGCATTATCCTGGTAAATACTTTAGTACACTTAAAAATTACTTAAGGACACTTATAGATATATTGAGACACTTGAAGGTGCTTCAGGACAGATTAAGGTATATGAAGACACTTAAAGATACTTTGAGACACTCAAAGGTACTTTGAGACACTTGAAAGAACTTTAGAACACTTGCAGGTAATTTAGGTCACTTGAAGATATATTAAGCCATTTAAAGATACTTTAAGACACTTAGAGGTACATTTAGACGTTTAGGATACTTTGAGACATTATTAAGGTATTGTAATACACTTTAAGGTACTTTGATACACTCAAAGTGACTTTGAGGCACTTGAAAATACTCTAGGACATTTGGAGATATATTAAGACACTTGAAAGTATTTTAGTGCGCTTAAAGATATATTCGGATACTTGAAGGTAATTTAGAATTCTTAAAGATATGTAAAGATACCCTAAGATACTTTAAGACAATTAAAGGTACTTTTAGACACTTGAATGTACTTTAGTACACTTAAAAATACATTAAGACACTTAAAGATAGTTTGAGACACTAAAAGGTACACTGAGATTTTCAAGGTACTTTAAGACTCTTAAGAGTACTTTAGGAGACTTAAAGGTATTTTAATACACTTAAGGGTACATTAATACACTTATTGGTACTCTTATACACTTATTGGTACTCTAATACACTTATTGGTACTCTACTACACTTGAAAATACTTTAGTGTACTTAAAGATATATTGGGGCACTTGAAGGTACTTTAGGACACTTAAAGGTATATGAAGACACCTTTAGATACTTTAAGACAATTAAAGGTACTTTTAGATACTTGAAAGTACATTAGTACCTACACTTGAAGGTATATTAAGACACTTAAAGATTTTTTGAGACACTAAAAGGTACAATGAGATATTTTAAGGTACTTTAAGACTCATATGGGTACTTTAAGACACTTAAAGGTATTTTAATACACTAAAGGGTACTTTAAAACACTTATTGGTACTCTAATACACTTATTGGTAGTTTAATACACTTGAAGGTACTTTTAGACACTTGAAAGTACTCTATGACACTTAAAGGTAATTTAGTATGCTTAAACATATATTAAGTCATCTGAAAGTACTTTAGGAGGCTTGAATGTAATTTAGCGATATTTTTAGGACCTTTTAGTCATGTCAAATTGCTCTAATGTTTTGTAAAAACTTTTAAGGTATTTAAAAGTACTTAATGACTTTTTATTATGTACAAAATCAAAAAATATTCTTGTACTTTTTGATCTCTTAAAATACTTCCCTCCATTTTAATGTCTTTTTAAAATTCTTAAAATCACCATTTTTGCAGATACTTAAAGCTCCATAAATAATAAAACAAGAAAAATTGATCACAGACTTGTAATTCAAATCAAACAGAATTAATTGCAATAATTAAAACTAATGGGGTGATGAAAAGCCTAAGTAAATGGAGGGTAATAGGAATAAGATGAGATTTAAAATTGGGAAAGTAGAACTGATTGGGTGAATCTGGTCATTAGTAAAGTCAATACAAAGGATCAGCATATCGTGTTAGTTAAGTTTCAGTGGTTCGTGAGCAAAACTGCTAATCCAGCTTTACGAGGTAGATAATATCGAGCTTTGTACAGAGAGTGGAAGACGAAGGACGATAATTCTCTTGGATATCCAATAAGCAAGGAAAGCGCTTGCCAAGTGCCAAGATCGAAGATTACCAGACTGTCTACCACATACCCCTGTCAAGTGGTGCATGGGAAAGTAAGGCTCCCTCTTTATTCTCCTGATTAAGGAAGCGTGGCCAAATTGTCGCCCTTCCTATCATCTTAACCACGAAAAAAATCTCCCCCAAAGGACAATTTTTACACTTCCCTTAGGGGACCTTTTCACTCTTCTTAAGCAACTAAAATCCTTCTCGAGATTTGTCAGTTGTTTTGCACAGGGGAGATAATTGAAGACAAATTTCAAAATTACTTCTGTACTTTATTTCAAGTCATCATTTTCACCGAGGTTAATGATACTTTTTTTGTGTATCTTTATAATTCGTTATTTCTTTTTTTTTGTCTTTAATCAACAATTTTTTTATTAAAAAAAAGTCATTAGTCTCTATTTTTATGAATTGTACTAAATTGTCAATAACTGATAATTAAATAAACAGGTTTTGTAATACTATATAAGCACAAACTCTGTTGAAAAATGTGCATAATCAATTAAAGAATCTTATCAAGCAAAATGAACAATCAAGCTTGAGTGGATGTAAATCAACTGATGCAACTGATCAGTTAAAACACGCAATCAATAGAGAAATGTAATTAGCTGAAGAACCTGATCAGTTGGAAAGCTGAAATTCAATTAACTCAAGTATTTGACCAGCTAAAGTTTCAGGTCAGCTGAAACAGTTCATCTCCCGAGCTGTTCCATTTTCAGTTATCTAATTAATTTAAGTGAACCATTTAAAAGTAGTTTTGATGCTCAAAGTCGAAAATTTAATTCAGAGAAGCGACGACCTCGTGATATAAGTATATATATATTTATATCTTTTTACAGGACATTATGGCATATCATGACTGGAAGGCATCTCCTGAGATCAAAGCTTCCGTTAACAAGTATTTCGCCCATTGGTCTGACAGAAGGTCGATACATCCGCCTTGGGAGATGTTTCCGCGAGGTTGATTTTAAAAAGGAACGGAAATAAGTGTTTTTGCTACTCGTTGGAGCGTCTTTGTCGTGTCGCAGTCACGAGAGTTCAGGTGCTTACCTACAGCTAGAACTTGTGGAGTAGGTAGTAAGTTCTTGGGGCCATTAACGAGCGAGTGACTGAAAGAGGAGGACAGGAAGTCGTGCGAGCAAGAAAGAAAGCACGAGGGCGAGATCTGAGGCTGGAGAATCGGTGGCAGAAGGTGGATGAGGATGAGAATAAGGATGCCAACAGAGTGAGAGAGAGAGAAGGAAATAAAAAGAGAGAGAGAGAAGATAAAGAGAACTGAGGGGGCGGAGAGGTAAAAGGAGAAGTTGGAGAAGATGAGGAGGGTGTAGATTCCACAAGCCAGAGCCAGACTAGCAAGCTGCTTGTTGCGAATAACTTCGGAAGTTGCAGGGTATACACCTCATCTCACTCTCTTCCAGTCTCTTCCTTTCATTCTACTTGTCTTTTTCCTTCTCTCTGTCTCCTTGACTTTCTCTGTCTGACTCTGTTAGTTTCCCTGATTTTCACTGGATGTTGATGTTATTTGACTTGATCTTTAGGATTATTACTAATTTTCATTTTCAGATATTTTGAGGACCAAAGGATATTACAGTTTATATATTGAGGTACTATAAGATATACCAAAATACTTCGTGACCTTCAAAGGAACTTTAGGAGATTCCGTGGTACTTCAAAATATTGCATAAGACTTCAGAATACCCCAAAACACATTATACAACATTGAGGAAGTTTTTTGGATCTTCATAGGTACTTCAAGATATTACATAGTTCTTCAAAATATTTTGGTATACTTGAGGATATTTCCAGGTACTTCAAAAATATTTCGACAAACATCAGGTTACATCAAGATATTTTTTGGATATTCCAAGGTACTTCAAGATATTCCATAGTTCTTCAAAATATTTTGGTGTACTTCAGGATATTACCAGGTACTTCAAAATATTCCGAAAAACATCAGGCTACATCAAGATATTTATTGAATATTCCAAGATACTTCAGGATGTTCCGAAGCACTTCAGGATATTACAAAGTACTTCAGAATATTCCAGAGTACTTTAGGATATTCCTGAGTAGGTTGTGATATTTTAAGGAACTATAAAAAACCGAAGTATACTTCAGGATATTGCAGAGCCTTTTCAGAATATTATGACATACTTCAGGATATATTGAGGTGCTATAAGATTTAACGAAATACTTCGAGACCTTCAAAGGAACTTTAGGAGATTCCGCGGTACTTAAAAATATTGCAAAATATTGCAAAAAAATCTGGCTACATAAAGGTATTTTTTTGGATATTCCAAGGAACTTCAGGATGTTTCAAAGTACTTCAGGATATTACAAAGTACTTCAGACTATTTTAAAGTACATTAGGATATTCCTAAGTACGCTGTTACATTTTAAGAAACTTTAGCATATGCCGAGGTTCTTCAGGATATTACAGAGCCTCTATAGAATATTATGACATACCTCAGGACATATTGGAGTCCTATTAGATATAACAAAATACTTTAGAATATTCCATGGTATTTCAAAATATTTCATAGTACTTGAGAATATTCCGACATACATCAGACTACATCGAGGTACTTTGGGATATTCTCAAGTACTTCAGAGCACTCCAAAGCACTTCGGGATATTACAAACTAATATGTATTAATGGTTTTATAAGAAAATCAAGCAATTTTAGAATATTTATTTATGATTTGAAATATTCCATAGTACTTCAGAACATTACGATGTACTAAAAGGTGCATCGAGGTACTACAGAACATTTTAAAAAGGACTCAGAATATATCGAAATACTTTCAGATATTCTAAGAGACTTCAAGATATTTCGAGATACTTCATGATCTTGCGAAGTACTTAAGGATATTCTTAGGCACTTCACAATATTCCAAGGTACCTCAAGACATTTCAAGATATTTACGGAATATTTAGAGGTACTTCGGGAAATTAAAATAATAATAATAAAAATAATAATAAAATATTAAGAGGTACTTCAAAATATTCCCTAGTTTATCAGAAAATTAGAAGATATTTTCAGAATATTTGCAGGCACTTCCGGAAATTTTTGTGTGCTCATTTCGAAGTATTTTAAAATGTTAAAGATTATATAAATAAACTTGAGGATATTTCAGAATATTTCCAGGTACTTTAAAATATGTTGGCGAACTTTAAGATATTTTTGAGTCCTGATTAATATTTTACGATATTGCAAAGTATTTTAGGATATTCCAGGGTAGTTTAGGATATCTTAAAGTACTTCAGAATATTTAAAGGTACTTTAAGATATTCCAAACTATTTTAGGCATTCCAAAGTACTTCAGACATTTTTTAGGTACTTTAGGATATTCTAGAAAATTTAGAGTATTTCGAGGTACTTCAGGTTATTTTGAGTCAATTTAGAATACTCTGATGTATTTCAAAATATTCCGAGGTACTTTAGGATATTTTTAGGGTATTTTATGATAGTTAAAGGACATTCAAATGTATTTCAGAATATTTTGAGAAATTTCAGAATATTTTGAGAAATTTTAGAATATTTCAAGGTACCCCAAAATATTCTGAACTACTTTAGTGATGTTTTGAAGTACTTCAGGGTATTTATAGTTTTTTGGAATATTTTGAAGTCCTTTAGAATATTGAAAAGTACTTTAGGATATTCCAAAATATTTTAGGTATTACAAGGTACTTCAGACTTTTTTTAGGTAGTTTAGGATATTCTTGAAACTTCAGAGTATTTTAAGTTCGCTTTCGAGGTACTTCAGGCTATTCTGAATCAATGTAGAATACTCTGAGGTATTTCAAAATATTTCGAGGTACCTTAGGATATTTTATGATATTTACAGGACATTTAAATATACTTCAGAATATTTCGAGTTATTTCGGGAAAATCTGAGGTACCTGAATATCTTCCAAACTATTTTAGAGATGTTTTGAGGTACTTCAGTGCATTTTAAGATACTTAGGAATATTTAAAAGTACTTCAGTATATTTTGAGGAACTTCAGAAGATTGCGAGGAATTTTAAGATTAATTGCGAAGTGTTTTAGGATATTCCAAGGTGTTTTAGAATATTTTGAAGTTCTTTAGAATATTTAAAAGTACTTTAGGATATTCCAAAAGGTTTTAGGTATTCCAAGGTACTTCAGACTTTTTTAAGGTACTTTAGGATATTCTATAAACTTCAGAGTATTTCGAGGAACTTCAGGTTATTCCGAGTTAATTTAGAATACTCTGAGGTATTTCAAAATATTTCGAGGTACTTAAGGATATTTTTAGGGTACTTTATGATACTTACAGGACATTGCAATGTACTTCAAAATATTTCGCGTGATTTTAAGATATTCCAAGGTACCCCAAAATATTACAAACTATTTTAATGATGTTTTGAGGTACTTCAGGGTACTTCAGGGCATTTCAAGATATTTCGGAATATTTAAATGTGCTTAAGTATATTTCAAGGAACTATAGGATATTGCTAAGTATTTTAAGATAATGTGAAGTATTTTCGGATATTTTAGTGTGGTTTAGGATATTCTGAAGTATTTCAGAATATTTAAAAGTACTTCAGGATATTCCAAAGTATTTTAGATATGTATTCTAAGGTACTTCAGACTTTTTTTAGATACTTTAGGTTATTTTGAGTCAATTTTGAGTACTTCAAGGTATTTTAAAATATTTCGAGGTACTTTAGGATATTTTATGATACTTACAGGACATTTAAATGTACTTCAGTATAAGTCGAGGCCTTTCATAATATTCAGAGGTACCCAACATTCCCGAATGTTTTAGGGAAGCACATTTTAAAACTCCGCAGGACATTTTAAACTTCTCAATATTTTCACAAATTATCTTTTAACGTATTTCCGGATACACCTTTATTTCCCGTTGAAAACCTTTTAATGTTCTTTTACCCACAATTCATAAACTTCAAGAAATCCCCAAACATGTCAACAATCCTCCACCTTAATTCACGACTTGTTTACTCCTCATTTCAGTCTCATATTTCCTTTTTTTTTCACATTCTCTGTCTCCATGATTTTGTCTCATTTTTCTCCCTCATTCTCTCTGTCTCACGTTAAATCTCCCGGTCTGATTTTCTTTGTCACTTGAACAGCATTTGTCTCTGTTTCAGTCTCTCTTGCGCGAGGTTCCCATGCATCTCGTGGGCACGGTGTGTCTCTCACTCTCGATTCTTCTCTGTTGGGTCGTTCTTTTCGCGAGAGTTGCATTGCATCGTTGTTGTGTTATATATCGTGGTGAAGTCTGGCTCTCGAACCCTCTTGCAGTTCCGCTTTTACCCCTCTGCCCTCTTTTGGTTACGCCATTGCTATTCGCATCCAGCGTGCTATATTCCTATCGCGGCGCCGCGCCGTGCTGTAGCAACTAGCGTCGGTAATAATTTCGCCTCTATCCGGCTTAAGAATGAGTAGTTGAGTCTGTGAGTGTAAACGTGCTCGTCTGCGAGAGAGATAGCGGTTCGCCAGTTTCGCGCTTCACTCGTTAAAGTCCGGAGAACAGTCTATAATCGAAAAAAAAAGGTAAACACTCCAGCAAGCTTGGTAAAAAAGTTTTAAGCTCGCTATTAGCTTGGGAATAACTGGGATCAGCTTTAACCTGGCTGAGCATTCTGTTCATATTAATGATCGAAAGAAGCCTTTCAAGTGTTACCGACACATGCGTTGAGGTTAAACAAGTGTTGAAGAGATATAAGAAAGGGTTAAGCAAGTGTTGCTCCAAAATAGTGTGTAAGCTGAACCAGCTCCTTGACAATAATCAATATCAACTCCATATTACGACAAACTGAATCTGGAGACAAAGGAATCTAGGAAAATTTTTCTTTTAAAGGAGAAAACAAGTTTTTTTACTGTCACATGTAAATATTTAAGAAAGAACACTGGAGATTTCTTTAATTTGCAAAAAGAAAAAACATTTTTGCTGATTCATCCAATTTGCTGGGCCAAATGCAAGTTTAAAGATCGCTTTCAAAATAGAATCCATTTACCATTCTCGTCAGAAGTTCTAATTACCCCCAAGAGCCATTTTGCAAATTTAAGTCTCCTGAAACTTTTGGCAACTGTAACTTATATTGATCCTGTGAATTTTGCAGAGTTTAGAGAATAATACTGCTCTCTGGGCAGTATTTTACTATTTATACTCGGAATATCCGGACTACACAGTGCGAGAAAAATTTTTCGAATAGAGAATGGAATAATTTTCAGATGTAATAAAATATTTTTGTTGACTCAACAGCATTTCAATGTTACACTTTGAACATATTTTGAAATACTCAAGATTTTTATGTATCGGAAATTTCTAAAAATATAAAATACATTTTTGTAAATAAATAACTTGTTCTTCTTAATAAATTTCTAAAGAAACCTATTTTAGAGTATATATTATAATGTAAACCAATATACGGAATAGTTTCGAAATAGTCAAATAATTAAATAGACTAATTTTACGTTCATCGACGATTCCAAGAAGCTGGATTAAAGTCTCAATTAATTATTAAGCAAATGGTATTTCGTGAATTTGAATAAGGGGAGAGAAATTGAATTTGCAATCGAAATCGATACCTGAAAGAGATGGGAGATCTCTATAAAGGTAGTGATGATAAGATATAGACTATAACCCACAGATGAAGAGATCAAAGCCACTGTAAATCCTTAAAGGAAAAGAGGGGTACGGAAATACAGTCCGATTATGATTGAGCATCAAAACGCAACATTTCCATCAAGTTTACATTTTTTTATTATAATAGAAACAAAATAACGCGAATGCCAGTGTGAAAAGAAAGTTTCACTACATTCCATTATAATTTAAATTTACTCTCAAGAACAAGGGAATAAAAAATTTCAATTTTATTCAGCAGACAAATAGCATCTGAAATCTGAGATTTGAAATCAAATCAGTATTTGCCTTTGAAGAATTAATTTTCATGAATCTTCGTCTAGAAAAAAAGATTCTGGGCAAACATGAGTATTACGTTAATCCAGTTACTATAATGAAACTGCCTTCCTGTGAATTTTAGATTTGAGTCACTGGACCTTGAAATCCTAAGGTAAATTTGAAAGGGTTTGACTCGATTTCACCTCGCATTTTGAGAATAAAGAATACGATCTAATTAGTCGGGTTTTTCTTTCTTGAAAAAATGCTCTTTCACACCAAGCATACCAGTACTTTTTATGATATTTAAAAAGCTTGCTTGTGATACTTTTGGATATTTAATAAAATTTTCAGCTTTTTTGTGAAATTTGCGAGTGTTTAATGATATTTTTAGAATTTTTATAATATTTGAAAGTTCATCATGATATTTAGAGCTTATTTGGAATAATTAAATCTTTTTTGTGATATTTTAAGTATCATCGTGACATTTCAAGCTTTACCGTGAAAATGCAAGCTTTTTTGTCACAGATTGTTGAGCGATAATTTCGGGTAGGTAAATCATAATGTTTTAAACATTTTGTGATATTTTGAAGTTAATCATATAAGTTGTATTTCAACATTTTAAGCTTTCTTGTAATATTTTAAGCTAATTTGGGGAGATTTTAATCTTTTTGTAACAATTTCATTATATAATATTTGGGATATTTAAAGATTTCTTGTAATATTTAACACTTTTTTTTTGGTATTTCAGGCTATTTTGAGATTTTTTCTATGCCATTGTGACATTTAAAGCTTTTTTATGATTTTAAAAATGATTTTAAATGATTTTATAATTTAAGCTTTTTTGTGACAACTTTTTGAGCGGTATTCTGGGTATGTCTAAACTTTTAAGCTTTTATGTGATATTTTCAAGTTAATCCTATAATATTTAAACGTTCTAAGCTTGCTTGTAATATTCCCTCCTTTTTGTGATATTTTCAAGTCATGCAACTTTAAGCTTTTCGCTATAATTTAAGCTTTTTGGTTACAAAATTTTTTGAAATAATTCTGGGCGTTTTATGATCTACAAAGCTTTTTTGTGACACTTCTTGGTATTACATAAAAAATTGTAAGCTTTTTCGGAGATATTCTGTATGTTTAAAGCTTTTTTGTGACTTTTTTGTTGTTGTTAAGTAAGAAGCAAACTTTTTTCGATTTCTGGCTAAGTCAACAAAATTTTTAGTTTTTTTGTTGTTGATATTTTATATTTTTTGTGATATTTTTAAGCTTTTTGTGATATTTCCATGCAATGCAAGATATTTGAAGCCTTTTTGTGATATTTATAAATTCCTGCTAATAATATACACTCTTTTATCCTTGTGATACATCATGAGATTTTAAGTTTTCTTGTGATATTGAAATCTTTTTATGACACCTCTTCGTAATACATAAAAAATATTAAGCTTTTGTGAGAACTTCTTTGTGGTTAAAGTTTTCTTGTGACATTTTACAGTAGTTCAATAAAAATAATGCTTTTTTGCGATATCTGGGTGAGGCAAAAGTTTTTGAAGATTTTTGTGATGTTTTGAAATTTTTCCAAATATAATCTTTTTTGTGATATTTCCTAAAATGTAAAGAAATGATCAAATGTTTTGTAATATTCCGGAATATTTTACATTGATTTAGGTTTTTGTGATATTTATGAATACTACATAATATTTTTAGTATTTTTGTGATATTTCTTGATATTTAAAGAAAAATCAAGCTTTTTCTGATATTTTTAAATACTTCATAATATTTTTAGTATTTTTGTGATATTTCTTTATATTTAAAGAAAAATCAATCTTTTTCTGATAATTTCAAATACTTCATAAAAGATACAAACTTTTTTGTGATATATCCGTATACTTTATCATATGTCAACCTTGTTTTTTCAGGTTTCTAGATATATAATGATATTCCATGATACTTTTCCATTTCTATATTGCAATACACAACTAATTTTGAATTTTACGTCAATTTAAGATACTTCAGAATTCATTTATAAAAAAATTAGCCTCCTACACCGAAAAAAATGAATAGGCGATTTGACTATGCTCCTAGTTACGAGAGGAGCCCACTAGGAATTCAGAGTTACTTTAACTAGGGATCCTGGTTAAGATATCCAGGATCCTAGTTAATGTGACTCTGAATTCCTAGTGGGCTCCTCTCGTAACTAGGAGCATAGTAAAATCGCCTATTCATTTTTTTCGGTGTAGAATCGAGAACGTCCTTTTTAGCGCAAACTAAATCCAATTTATTTCAATTAGTTTCCAACGCCGGAATTGAATATTTAACAATAAATGTCAGTTTTGCAGCAAAGAGAACGCTATTAAATTACCTGAGACATTAAGTATCGAGAACTGCAATAAAAGATGACATATAATTAAGTATAGTTCATCAAGCGACCTTGAGAAATTACAAAGTTAACTCAGACAGTCTGTTGGAGGAAGCCTATTAAAGAGGATTTACCGGCTTTACGTTCATAAGTCGTCGTTACGAGTTCTCAGTTACACGTTAACATTCTGGTTTGAT
This sequence comes from Ganaspis brasiliensis, assembly GCA_037103525.1. Lineage (NCBI taxonomy): Eukaryota > Metazoa > Arthropoda > Insecta > Hymenoptera > Figitidae > Ganaspis > Ganaspis brasiliensis. The sequence goes on along the minus strand of JAZKLR010000013.1, from coordinate 2,377,790 downwards.
TAACATGAGAAAAAAAAACTAGAATCCGCGAAAATGATCCGCATTCCAATTTTTATACTTTCAGCCTTTAATTTTTCCACTTTAGCTTCTTCTTAATTACAATTATAACTAGATTTCTACTCGTCTGCAACTTTTTTTCTACAACACTTTATAATCGAATAATGACAAAGATTAAGAAAATAAAAATTATATTCTTTACAAAACTACCTTTTTCATTTTTGCTTATTCCAAAAGGAAACAAATTGTTTTATTTATGCTTTCTTATTTATTTATTATTATCACTATTTATTTATTATAAAAACTAACTTCTTACAGAGTGAATAACAAATTGAGCGCGAATAATTTCAAGCGATAATCTAATGCTAATTGAAGCAGAGAGATGAAAGAAAAATCGAAGCAAGAAATTATTTCGGAGAATAAAGTATTGCAAGTATAAAATTACAGACTTTTAATGGTAGAATTAAGTGAATGGAATTTCGTCATAGGACGAGGCAATCAGCAATTTTGCAATCGCCAGAATGACGTTTGATTGATAAAAGGAAAACCGATAATAAATATTCGTCCATTGTATTCCGATGCTGTTCTTTATCATGAAAGTGGTCGAGTGAATTGTGGATTAAAAGATTTGATAATTTGCAGTTCTGAACTTTTTTCCGCGACTTTAACATAGACAGAGGGGGGATAAAAACAGACAGAGTGAGAGAAATAGAGAGAGAGGTTAAATAGATGGAAACTTGGAAGTGTTGTCGATGAATAGTAACAAAGAATTGAACATTATCGTTCAGCAAAGTAAAGCTGGAAGTGAGGTCATGCTCCACTTCTATTTACTGATAAAAACTTTTCTCTCGCTGTCTCCTTCATTACTGCAAATTGTTGATAATCAAAGACTGTCTAGGACTCAACTATATATCCTAAAAACTTTCTAATTTACTTCCAATAAACAGAATCTAATCCTGGCGAGATAATATCATCTGTACAAAAAAAGAGAAATTTTTTATATAGAATAAATTAAAAAAAAAAATTTAAATTAATTAAAGGTAATTCATGTAATTCAAAGTACTTCAGAAAATTCAACATACTTCAGATAGTTACAGATACTTCACAGAAATTCAAGATACTTCAGAATAATTGATGATACTTCCGGGTAATTTACGATACTTCAGATAATTAAAGATACTTCAAATAATTCAAAATACTTCAGATAATAAAAAATGCTTTAGATAATTCCAAATACTTCACAATAATTCAAGATACTTCAGAGTAATTCATCATACTTCAGGATAATTCACAATACTTCAGATAATTTAACAAACTTCGAATAATTTAAGACACTTTATATAATTATAGATACTTCAATTAGTTCAAAATACTTCACAGTGGTAAAAAATACTTTAAAATAATTTATGATACTTCAGGGTAATTTATGTTACTTAAGATAATTCAAGATACTTTAGATAATTAATGATAATTAAAAATAATTTAAGGTACTTTACAGTAATTCAAGCTACTTCAGATAATTCATGGCAGTTTACAGTAATTCACGATAATTCAAATAACATAAGAAACTTCAGTTAACTTAGAATATTTCAGATAATTCAACATATTTCAAAATAATTTAAGATACTTCAGATAATTTAAGATACTTCAAATAATTCAAAATACTTTAAATAATTCAAAATACTTCAGATAATTCCAGATACTTCACAGTAATTCAAGATACTTTAGAATAATTCATGATATTTCAAGATAATTCACGATACTTCAGGTAATTCAAGATACTTCAAATAATTTAAGGTAGGTACTTCAGATAATTCATGATAATTAAAAATAATTTAAGGTACTTTATAGTAATTCACGATAATACAAATAACTCAAAATACTTCAGATAACTTAGGATACTTCAGATAATTCAAGATATTTCAAAATAATTAAAGATTACAGTAATTCACGATACTCCAGATAATTTAACACACTTCAAATAATTTAAGGCACTTTATATAATTCCAGATACTTCAATTAATTCAAAATACTTCACAGTAATAAAAAAAACTTTAAAGTAATTTATGATACTTCAGGGTAATTTATGTTACTTAAGATAATTCAAAATACTTTACAGTATTTCAAGGTACTTTAGAGTAATTTATGATACTTCAGGATTATTCAAGATACTTTAGATAATTCAAGATATTTCAAGAAATTAAATGTACTTCAGATAATTCAAAATAATTCAAGGTACTTTACAGTAATTCACAATAATTTAAATAACTCAAGGTATTTCAGATAACTTAGGAAACTTTAGATAATTCAAGATATTTAAAAATAATTAAAGATATTTCACAGTAATTAAAGATATTTCACAGTAATTCAAGCTACTTCCGATAATTCAAGATACTTCAGATAATTAAAGATAATTCAAATCATTTAAAATACTTTAGATAATTCAAGATACTTCAAATAATTCCAGATACTTCACAGTAATTCAAGATACTTCAGAATAATTCATTATACTTCCGGAAAATTCATGATACTTTAAATAATAAAAAGATGCTTTAGATAATTCCAAATACTTCACAGTAATTCAAGATACTTCAGAGTAATTCATCATACTTTAGGATAATTCACGATACTTCAGATAATTTAACATGCTTTAAATAATTCAAGACACTTCTAGATAATTTATGTTACTTTAGATAATTCATGATAATTAAAAATAATTTATGGTACATTACAGTAATTTAAGGTACTTTACAGTAATTCAAGATACTTCAATGTAATTCATCTTAATTCAGGGTAATTAAGACACTTCAGATAATTCAAAATATTTTAGATAACACAAACCTGCTCGGTTTTTTATTTTTGATATTCGAGTCGTTTTCTATGTGTTTTTACCTGCTGAAAACGATCCCCAATCCCAAAATTGCCCAGCACGTCAAGATTTTAAAAAAAGTGGGGGTAAAGTGACAAAAAACAAATTTCTAATTCTTAGAGGTTTTAACAAATTTTTTTTTTTTTCTCAATCTGATATGCTAGAGATTTTTTCAAGGTCTTATATTAAAGTTTAAATCGTCTACTTTAGGACCCGAATGCGCAAGGCCAAAAAAATTTAGAATTTTGAGAAAAATAGGGGTAAATATTCCAAAAATCGTTGTTTTTTGGGGGTTTAAACTGTTTATTTATTTCCTTTTTTTCACAGTATGAAAAACTTTTTTAAAATTCTTTTTCATGGTCCTTCCTGCAAGTTTCGAGGAAAGTTTAAAGTCAGTCAAGTCAGGAAGGAAGAAAATTGTGTTTGGTTAAAGTGAGGAAATCTGACTATTGTTGGTAAGACTAGTTGCAAATATTATGGAGAAGGTACATCAGTACGAAAGTTTACTTGTGTTACAATGCTCAATAAATCCGGGTACAAGTTGAGAAGTTCGCACGGTAGACTGCCTTTGCGATATCGTAACGACGTAATAAAGCGGAGAGCAATTTACCAACCATCTGAATCTGCGTTACGCCGGAAGAAGATTGGGTCCGATCACTTTTCGCCTCGCAGAAAAACAGTGGCGTAGTAAATTTAAATTGCAAAAAAGTCACTTTAATCTTTCAACAAAGTATACAGTGTAGGTATCTGTGCAAAATCTGAGTACAGAAATCGAGAAAAATGTCAACAGGTGACGGAAAGAAAACAACTTGAGCACAATTTTTAAAATAGAATGTCAAAAATCACAACAGTAATTTCAGATTACTGAAAAATAAATTTATAATAAACTTACTACATTAAATTTTGTCTGATTTAAAATTTAATCGATTCAAATTGTAATCAATTTAATCTTCAATGAATTGCTTCATCATAGAGGAAGTATTTTTACATTCATTTTAATGTTCCTGAAATTCTGAACGTTCATATTTAAACGAAACTTTATTTCCAGGGAAAAATTTTCGAAAATAACTTTTGCAACATGAAATATAAAAAGGTTATTTAATTCTAATAATATCTTAACTATAATTTGTTGATATTTAGAACATTTTTCGGCAAATATGAATTTAAAAAGTGCCCAAACAATACATAATTTCGTTTTATTTGAACGTTCAGAATTTCATTTTTTTAACTGACTGAATTTTCAAATGATCCAAACGAATATAATTGACGAATTTAATAAAATAACGAAATATTAGTTTAGTTCGCAGTTTGTAAGTTATTTGTGCGCAGCATGTTTTCAAGATAAACATATATGACTAAAAAAAATAAGGATTGACGTGATGAACACCCACATGATATATGAACCTTACGCCTTTGTCAGAACCGAGTAACATTCCAGAAGGTACTAAAAATCCCCTGGCGATCGTTTTTTCTGCACGTGGTAATCGTACAATGAAACGCAATGGTTGGAAAAATTCAGTTTTGCTTCGACCTTGCATTGATTTACGCTGCTCCATCTTTCCAAGAAAGTTTTACAACACTAAGATGAAAAGACCGCTAAAATATACTCAACTAAAAACTATATAATCCAGTATCTTTCCATCTAAATAACTGTTATCAAGACACAATTAATCCAAATAAAAACGACCATAAAAGAAGTTGTTATTTTGAAGCCATATACTACAAACACAATTTTACTTATATGTATTTTTTTGAAAAACAAATTTAGAAGATGAAGAAACATTATTATTATTACTATTATTATTATAATTATTCTTTGTTTATGTATCTCTCACAAGTATAATCGTGGCTTTAAATTCAATTTTGCTAATTTCAGCAATAAGGTAATTAATGAAACCTAATAAGTTAGTTAATTAAATCTTGTATTCAGATTACTGCGCGTTGTTTCACAGAGTTGAATCTGCTCCCAGTGAAAATTTGACCTTTATGAAGAGTAATTTCATAGTAATTAACGCAAAGTTTGTGGAAAGAGATATCAGTGAAACGGAAGTTGGCACTAATATAGCATAAATGAACAAAAAATCAAGTTAATCAAAGTGCAATCTTAACACATTTAAAAAAAATAGAAATTATATTCAGAGATTATATATTATATAATGCAATTATATTCACGTGTTCCTCGTGAATGTATAATTAATTGCGCTATTTAACAAATTAATGGTCTTGTTTCAACTTTGATATTCTGTAAAGTTAATTTTTAATTCGCGTTATTTCAACCCAAAGTGTCCATTAAACTAACTAAAAGTTTAGTTAATATAAACCAAAATTAAAACTTGTAATAACCGGGTCTTTTTTCAAAAAGAAAATCAGATTTTGATTATATCTAATAATTACAGTAAATTGAGCCTTTTTTTTGTTGTCAATAAAATTACCTATATTTAATAACAAATTTTGATAACAATAACGAATTGTGTTTTTAGTACTTGCTTCAGTTTTCAAAAAAATTAAAGAACTAAAAAGAAAATTTACATAATTTAGAATGAATCGAGGTTTAAGACGAAAATGTTTACTATTTTTGAAAATCGAAGAAATAAAGCAAAAATTTGTATTAGAACAAATTCAAAACAATTAGGTTTTCGTTTCGTGTCTATTTCCTTTTTTATAATAAAAAAAAAAGTTCATTTGTTAATACAAAATTTTATTTCTTACAATTAAAAACTAATGAATTTCATTGTCAAATAAAGGAGAAAGCATTCGCTACTTTAACAGTTGAAAAGTAGTAGAAATGAGTAAATAAAGGGAGCATTAAAAATTAATTAAAATTTTGGAAAAAGGTAGATAATCAAAATCCAATTTTCTCTTTTCAATTATTAAATTCAATTTCAGCAGTTAATTATTTTGGATGCAAATGTGGTACTTACGTGGATAGTCTGCTGGTAGAGTGTCTCTCACGTTCTGAAACAAGTAAAAGAGAAACAATTAGCTATTTATAAAAGTAGATAAATCGTTGAGAAATTTTACATTGGACAGAGCAATAAGAATCAACCTATTTTCAATTACGCCCATTTTTCATTGTTCTTATTAAAGAAACTACTCTATAATGCAAGTTTCTTAATAATCAACATTTCTAAAAAATTTTTTTTTCATACTTTGATACTTTTTCTCTGAATATGAAAATTCATTAATGGCTAATTGAAATTATGTATTTCTTGTTATTTTCATTAAATAAAATTTGACTTTTATTGAAATTTTAATGACTATTGAAGTTTTCGTGACTGGATCGATTAAAAATAGAATCGATTGTGATTCAGATTTGTGAATTCATTTCAATTTTGTTTAAAATAAAATTTAGATCAATTAAGATTTAATAGATTAAAATTTTAATAAATTAAAATTGGATCCACTAAAATTTGAATATTTAAAATTGTATTGATTAAATTTGAATTATTTGAAATCAGGAGGTAAAACTAATTTCGATTGAAATTTGGAGCGATTCGAATTTGGGTCAATAAAAATTTGGATCGACTAATTTCTAAGTTAATTCAAAATTGAATTGCATGAAATTAGAATAATTAAAAGTTTGGAACATCAAAAGTTTTAATCAATGATACCTACAAACAAATAAAGTTTAAAGTAATTAAATTTCAGATAATTTGAAAATTGTATCAATTGAAATTCCCGTCAATCAAAAATAGATAAACTAGAATGCGAGTGTTTTTCAATTTTCTGAAATTTCGATAATTAAAAGTCTTTAATGGATTGTAATTTGAAGCAATTTTAACAACTATTGGAAAATACCAGTAAAAAGAAAAAATAAACAAGTAGTAAAAGAATTGTAAGCAAATAATAAACAAAAAAACACGTAATAACTAATTTGTAGGCAAAAATTTACAAAACATAAACAAGTAGTTAACACGTAAACAAACGTTAACTAAATTATAAACAAATGTTAATTAAATTGTGAGCAAATGATAAAGTTTGTAATCAAGTGTTAAATAAATTGCAAACAAATGGTAAACAAATTGAAAGCAAATGATAAACAAATTGAAGTCAAATGATAAACGAATTGTAAACAAATACCAAACAAATTGTAAGCAAGTGTTAAATAAATTGTAAACAAAAGATAAATAAATTGTAAGCAAACATTGAACAAATTGTAAGCAAAGGTTAAACAAATTATAAAATAATTAAAATTAATGACGTGTAATAAATAACTCTAAACAAGTATAATGAACAAGAGGTATAGCAACTGTACTAGAAACAGTAACTATCTATTTATAGACGGAAACCTCTAATCTACAATTAGCATGATTTATCAGGACATAGTTGTAGTGAAGATGATAGGAAACAGTGATATAGAAATTCGCTAATTAGTAATACTCGTGAGTTGAATCGATTGACGACCCCCAAGATGGTAGTCGAAACCGAGTCAGACTGTAATTAAGCTAAAATCGGATCGATAGTTTGAAGCTGGCTTTTAGTTGCTTAATAGCTTTGGGTGTAATTGGATAACAATGAAATATCCACAGGATACAGCAATATGTTTTCGCGAATATCGTGCACCATTTCCCAGTGTGCAAGGTACAGTGTTCACTGTTTGAAGAGCAAACACGCAATACCAGCCAATCCATTTGACTTACAACCTTGACCACATTACGCATTCCCTTCCTTTTTAATCGACAACCTAAACACGTTCAGTTTTCCTTCATTAGCTTTGTATCGCACAACAAAAACTCCGTTTTAGATTGCACTTCATTTCTACATTACGTTTCATTTTCAATTTGCATTTCTTCTTTCGTTTTTATAATGCATTTTAGCTTTTATTTTTAGATCAACATTCCATCTTTTATTATTAGAATACATTTCGCTGTTTATTTTAAGAATACTTATAGAAATTCTATCAATTCTTTTCATGCTGGTGAATTTTGCGAAAAGAAACAATTATCGAGATTAGAACTGTTGCAAAAAGTAAATCTCCCAAAATCAACACAAAAACGTTTGTTAGACAATTCAACCAATAGAATCAAAAAATACATAGGTATCGGAATTCATACATCAATCGTATAATTCCCGTTGCAATAACATATAGTTAATTAGTAGCGCATGTATTCTAAAATTATGAAATTCTCATATGACAAGTTTTTGGATAAACAAAACAGTTGTACATTATTTTTACAGATAAGAGAATATGTTACAGTTAAATAACAAGTTTTGAAGAGACCCATTGATTTAAATGAACAGCAAGTAGCAGTGTTCTATTTATGTTTAATTTGTCAGCGGGACTGTTATCATAGTTACGCTTAACGACAGTTTTCCTATGATATCAAAATGCGATAATTGTGTTATCAGTTGCTTGATAAGTAAACTACAGTGAAACGTGTAGTTATGAGCATTTAGGAGAAAGAGAAAATGATTCTGGGAGGCAGAACGATTTTAAAATGGACTTCCCCTTTTTGCGCTTCGTCACGTTTCACTACACCCTGACACGAGTCCATCGTCGATCCCTTCTCATGCCATGCAACCCGGCAATGTGGCAAAGTAATCAATAACGGGAGGATTAACACCGAAGCGAGTTCTCAAACTAGTTGCGACTGCTTCTTTCAAATAAATTATTAACGTCAGGAAACAGTGGAAGACTGTGGAATGAGAGACTGACTTACTTCCGATGGTTAAATTGAGTTAGGAGAGAAGGGTATTTGCTTAACATTTGTACAAGTTAACTTGTACACATTTGTCCCTCACACCTTCCTTAGTCCCCTATTACTTCCTTTTCTCCGTCCTTCTTGAGATCCTCGAGCAATAAACAGTAAACTAGCTTCTTTAGCAAGACTACTGTTACTCTATAAGTAAAGCTATTCTATCCACAATCTACTCTCTACTATTATTCCCTTTCCCTTTTTCCCATGATTTGCGTGTGTGTATTGCACGTTATGTTCTATTGCTTACGCAATAACCACTGGCACGAGTTACTCATACTCTCTGCTACCAACTCCCCTCTTTTATTTTCATCCTGGGTCATTGTATTCCCGGCGACTCCAAACCTTACAACTTGATCGTCATTGTAAAGCTCTTTTTAATCAATAGCGATTTCAGAGCTCAATTTTGCCACAATGATTTTTACTTTTTATTAAGAGTTGACCACACTAAACATCATTACAATTGTGTTAAATTGTATTCTTTGTTATTGTAATAATTACAATTGTGATTGTAAATAATTACAATTGTGATTGTTAATAATTACAATTGTGATTGTTAATAATTACAATTGTATAAAGTTGTGACTTGTAATTATCTTTGGTTATTGGAAAAATTACAACTATATACATTTATATCTTTTTAACTGTATAAAATTCTTTCTATTGTTTTTATAAATAATTACAACTGTACACAATAATTGTACTTTTGACGCTTCAAGTACGAGTAAATAAATCACATAGACAATTAAAAGGGATTTCTTCATGAAGAAAAGCATGTGTTTAAATTAATTATGTAGGTGTTTAATATAGGTTCAAGTGTCTGTGTAATATGGTTAGAATCAGTATCTAAGATGCTTAGCATCATTATCTATAAGATGTTTAGCATAAGCATCTGGATAATAACATTTAACATCTTGATTTAAAAATGTAGTACAATTTCAACATCTGGATAACTATGTCAAACATTGACTTTATGTATAAATTAGTTAACATATGACTTATGTTAAACACCTTAGACTGTAGTGTCATGATTATAATATAAAAACTAAAATGTTATAATGATTCTAAAATCATGATGTTTATAATGTTATGATTATAATGTTATAAAGAATAACTCACTCTAATTATAATATCACAATGACTGCAATATAATGACCATAATGTTATGATCATAATGTGTGACCATAATGTTATGGATTTATAATATATGACCCTAATGTTATGATTATAATGTATGACCGTAATGTATGATCATAATACAATGATCATAATATTATGAGCATAACACAATGATCATAATATCATGATCATAATATTATGATACAATAATCATGTCACAAATAACACACTTCAACAATCCCTTTACAAAAATAAACCCAGAATTATGATTCAAAACTATATAGCATAACATTATAAAACATCCTAGTAGCAATTACAACATTCATTGAAGGAAAGTACTTTCCGCAGTTCCCAGCAAGGATTGAAACTTCCGCTTTCAACATGGCGGCTATCAGCAGCTTGGAGGCAAACTAAGCTGCAGCTAATAAACTTAATTGATTATTCAAGACACGTTTACGTCCAAACTTAATTAATTTTACCATCAGAGTCTTGAAACTAGTAAAGCCAACATCGCAAATCGCAGTGTCTTACATCCGTTTCCCTCCCATTTTGGAAAAGAGGATAGTGCCAAAATGGCGCCCAGTATTTACCACGTGGGTTCATTTCCCTCTCAATTCCCCCTAATAAAATCTCAAGTTTATTCGAACCTAGGTCAATATTGACCAATGATACAACCACGGCATGCAAACAAATACCGCACCTGAGACAAGGAGATAACTGACGATGCCCTGGAGGACCTCAAACTTGGTATACATCTCAAGAGCCTCAGCCAATCCAAACAAACACTGAAAAGGTTCATTGATAACACTTTCTGTCCAGAAAAATGTTCTTCACGAATTCATTTCAATCGATTCCCACGCATTTTTACAGATTTCGTTATCTTGAGATCTTTCATCTTTGTTGATAAAAGGGAAACGGTAAAAGTGTAATGCGCAGGTTTCTTTCGAGATAGGTCGAGATTGGAAGGTTCAAAGGTACATTCTGTTGAGGTTGGTAGCTTTTAGGATATGTTTTGTTGAGGTTGGTAGCTTCTAAAACACGTTTTGCTGAGGTTGGTAGATTCTAAGGAACATTTTGTAGCTTTTAAGATACGATCCATTGATATTGGTAGCATCCAAAACACTTTTTCTAGAGATTGATGGTCTCTAAGATATTTCCCTCAAGATTAGTATCTTCCAAGATACACTTTGTCAAGATTTGTAGCTCCCAAAACACATTTCCTCTAGACCAATAGCTCCCAAGACACGTTTCGTCACGATTCGTAACTCCCAAGATGCGTTTCGTCAAGATTCGTAATTCCCAAGCCCCGTTTCGTCAAGATTGATATCTTGAAAAATTTGTTTCGTCAGGATTTCCCAGCTTCCAATGACCTCTCCAATCTCGATACACCTATCAAGACACGTATCGTCAAGATTTGTAACTTGCAAGATACGTTTCGTGAAAATTCGTTTGGTGGGTATGTAAATAACACGGGAATAGAACAATTTGGAGTGAAATATTGTGGAAAAAGGCGCAGCAAGGCACTGTTATGTGCATTCACAAAGACGCGGCTCGGTTGACTGAGACCGGCGAGCTCTACGAACCCCATCGTCGCAGCCCTGTGTGTCGATTCTGATGGTGTACGACTGCATCACTAGAGTAGTTGTGGTGAATGCGTGTAATGCTTGGCAGTGTAGACCGGTGCGTTTCTGTCGGCCTACAGACGGCAGCGTTCACCTGCGTTCACCGATGGCTTTGTTGTGCCCCACTCCAAAACCTCCTGGTCTTCCTGTGTATCCGGAACGTGTGTTTGCTCGTTCGTCTTGCAGAATGTAGAATGTAGAGTGTAGTGTGGAGTCTACCTTTACTCTATAGCTGTAGTTATGCCCAAGATCGTCGTCAGGCAGCGTGTCGTGTCAGGTTAGACAACTGGCTTTTTGCATCGCCTCTAACTACCCTTTGAACGCGAAACTTCCTTTCAAACAAAACAACTTTTCTTTCATCCAAAAATCAGGAGACTTCTTTTCCTCGAAAAACTTCCTTCCTTTCTCCTTCTTTTTGTTTCCTCCAACACAACTATTTTACACAAGAACTGTTTTTTTCCGTTTCCCTGTACTTTCCTTCCTCCTACCCTTCATTGTCTCAAAAAAGTTGATAGAAAAAATGGTTCTTTTGAGGAAAGAGAAACTTTTTCACCAAAAGAAAATGGGTGAAAAGAGGAGGAAAGGCAATTCCGAAAGTAAAGAATTTAGGAAAAGAAGTTGGATTACTTTCAGACAAGGACAAGAAGTTTGTTTAAATAAGGAGAGGAAGCCGTTGTACAAAAGAAGAGGAAAAATTTAGGAAATTTGGAGGAGAAATTTAGAGAAGGAAAGAAAATGTTTTTAGGGAAGGGAAGTTAGTTTTTGAAGAGAAGGAAAGGGAAACCTTTTAGAGATATAAAGGGATTCATTTTAGAGAAGGGAAGGTTTAGAGAAATATTTTATTAAAGGAAAGATAATTCCTTGTTTCCTTGGGGGGAGAAAAGAGTCTTTTAAGAGAAGAGAAAAAAGTACACTTCTATAGAAGTAGTTTTTCTAGAGAAGGAAATGTAATTCTTTTATAGAAGGAAATAGAGACCGTTTAGAAAATGTAAGAGATTCCTTTTAAGGAAGAGAAGGTATTTCTTTAAGAGAAAGATAAGAAGCCCTTTCAGAAAGGGGATGTAGTTCTTTTAGAAAAAAAGGCATTCCTTTTAGGAAAGAAAAAAAAAGTCCTTTAAGGGAAGGGAATTTATCTCTTTCAGAAAAGGGAAGAGATTCCTTTTAGGAAGAAAAAGATGTCTTTTTAAGGAAGGGAATATAGCTCTTTTAGAAAAGGAGAGGAATTCTTTATAGGATTAAAAGGATATTTTTAGAGAAGAAATTCTAGCTCTTCTATAAAAAAGAAGGGATTCACTTTAGAAAAGAAAAATAAGTCCTTTTAGAGAAGAGAATTTATCTCATTTAGAAAGGGGGTGGGATTCCTTTTAGGAAGAAAAACGAAGTTCTTTTAGAGGGGGAAATATAGCTGTTTTAGAAAAGGGAAGGAATTCTTTTTAGAAATGAAAAAGGCGAGGAAAAAGAATACTTTTAGAGAAGGAAGTGTAGCTCTTTTATAGAAGAGACGAGATCTCTTCTAGGAAAGAAAAAGAAGTCATTTTAGGGAGGAAATTTATCTCAGTTAGAAAGAGGAAGGGATTCTTTTTAGGAAAAAAACGAAGTCCTTTTAGAGAAGGGAATATAGCTCTATTAGAAAAGGGAAGGGATTCCTTTTAGGAAAAAAGGAAGTTCTTTTAGAGAAGGGAATATAGCCCTTTTAGAAAAAGGAAGGAAAGGAAAATGAGTACTTTTAGAAAAAGGAATTGAATTCTTTTAGAGAAAGAAGAATAATTCCTGAAGGGAAGAGAAGGGAGTAAGTTTGATGAATTCTTTTAGAGAAGGAAGAATAATTTCTCAAGGAATGAAAAGGGAGTCAATGCATAGAATTATTTGGAGCACTTTTAAAGACGAAAAAGTGGTTTTTTAGAGGAGTGATTTTCCTAGAGAAGTTATTTCTTTTAAAGAAAAAATGATAATTTTTTTAGATAAGAATTTAGATAAGGGAATGCACTCTTTTAAAAAAGTAAAGATAGTTCTTCAAAAAACCAAATGCAATTTTCTCAGAAGGAAAAGCAGTTCTTTTAGAAAAGTAGTCCTTGTAAAAAAAGAAGTCCTTTTACAAAAGTAGTTCTTTAAAAGGTAGCTTCTCCAAAAAAAGCTACCCTCTCCTCCAAAAGAACTAGACAAGAAAAGGGGGAAGATTTGGAAGTTCTTTTGAAGAAAAGGGGAGTCATAGGTCAGATCCAAGGGGTTGCCAATTCATTCAGCAAGCACTTTTCTAATAGAATTTTTAATCAATTCCGGTCCTAATGCTGATACACCTTGTGGGAAAAAAATCAAGGGCCTACGCACACCTGGCTTCCAGCTTGTCCTGTTTTCAGTTTTTCAACAAGGTTAGATGAGGATATTATACCCGAACAACTTGGCCAGGTGTCGTTTATTGCGTATTGGTGCAGAGCACTTGTATTGTAAGAGGACGAGATCGCAGATTATGCCTCTTGGAATTAGTCTTCAAGTTATATTGAAAATTATCCAGAATGTCGATAAACACCTGCTCAAGTTGTTCCCAATGAAGGAAACGTTTATCTCTTAGGTCATTTCCTTGATCGAAAGTTGTTTGTTTGTTTTAAAAGTTATTCCGCGTTGTTCTCGAGTTTACAATTCGTTCAGTCTTGTATCTATTGTGGATCCCTTTCACCTTCTATATAATTCCATCGTCGTGCTTTTAGATGGGTCTCTTCTGGTCAAACCTGCCTGAACCCTCCTAATTTTAGAATATTCTTTTAAATTCTAAATACATTCCCAGGAAAATTGATACAATTAAATTATTCATTTTAATTGATTTGCGAAAAATGAATTAATCAGATTTATATTAATTATTTTTTCGTTAGAACAAGAGTTATAACGAAAAGTACTTTCGCGAATTAAAAAGTTATTATAAACAAACGTCGTGACCATGGACTCATTTTTCTTATAAACCACACTTTCAGCTTTGATGCAAGAAAAGTAAACGTCACGTAGGCAGATAAAAGGACTTATAAACACTGTCTCCTATATATTGATAATATTTCAATGCATCATCAGCAAGTAGCAATTTCTTGTCTTTGTATTATATTCCGTTCAAAATAAAGCAGTCTACATTCTTCTCAAAATTAACCCATTAATTTTGATACATCAATATTGATATAAATCAACCATTGATGCCACCATATTTCATCAGCAATTGATTAAAATCAATTTTATCAAATCCAGTTGCTTTATTAAGAGTTAATTCAAGTTAATAAATTGCATTAGAGCTTGATAGAGATAAAAACTCTGGGCGAATTTAGTACCAATTGAAAAACATTGTATAAGTGAAGTGGTTTTATTGGTCAGGTATAAGTTGTTGACTCTTAAAGACCATATCCAAACATCGGTGGTCCCCGACTTTATGCGTTTTTATCGCCTTAATTTGAAGAGGGCTAGCAGCCTAAAAGTCCAAGTAAAACGAGACGAGCTGCACAAAAATACTGGTTTATTGGCATCCCCACTTGAGGGAGTGGACTTCCGATCATCCAGTCGCCAATATGGGAGAAGATAAAGAAAGAAGGAAAGAAATAAAACAAGAGTATATGAGGGGAAAGAAAAAGGAGAAAGATGAAGAGTGGTAGTGGAGAGGAGTCGATTGTACAGGTTAGGGGCAAGGTGGTCGAACCAGATCTTGCTCCGAACCGAAAAACAGGTGTAGTTTCGACCGCCTATCGTGGCGTGTGCCACGCTTATACGATTCACCAGCATATCTCGTTTATGTGGACACATGTCCTCTTTGAAATATACGTACACACCCGTGTCAATATGATCACTCACTTCTGTAATCTCTTCTTAATGATACACTCGGCAATGTCGACTGTTTACATTTGCCTCACTATCGAGATCTGCTTAAACGCATTTATCGACTGATCGCATGTCCAAGCTGTCGCGCAGTATCCTGTTTAGCAACATCCACACAGTCTGTAATCCGCATTATAAACACACGTCTTAATTTTTAGTTAAGACCTACATTGGAATTAGCAATTTTACCAATGAATTATATCAAATACAAAAGATGAGATTTAATTTCATTTATATAGATCTATTATTACGATTTTGGTTACCCTAACGGAGATAAAATTGAGTAGTTGCTTTAATATGAAGGATAAGATTTAATACCAATTAAAGAGATTAAACGATTGGGAGGCTTAATTACTTCAAGGTTGCTTGATCATCTGGGAAGAAAAACTTGATGCTGCAGAAGAATGAGAGAATGAGAAAGGGGCATTCTATGAAAATAGAGATAGTAATTAGTTGTAGTCTATAAATGCAGTTGAAGAAGGGGGAATTGTTAAAAAATGATTTTAGTTTCAAACATTCCAAACTTGAATCGTTTCTTTAAATTTTTTAATCTACTATGATCCAAACGCAATCATTTGAAACAAATAATGTTTATCAAATTTTTTGCAATCAACAAAAATACAATAAATATAATAATGTCGAGTGCGCGTGGGACTTAGAAATTAGAAAGAACAAGAAAAAAGGGAAAAGCAGACAATGGATGAAAGAATTGTGAGACTCGGCAACAAACAGGTGAATTTGCACGGCGCGGTTTCCTGGTGATTACGTGCAATGCAGACGACATTTTGCAACGTCATGATTTCCAAGGATGAAGAGCCATAATCGAGAAAGGCCAACGTGCTAGATTACCGCGATTCATTCTTGTGTTGGGCGCCTTTTTATAAATATTCATCATACAAATTCCATAACCCGAGTGACAAAAGGGTTTGGTTAACATCCAATAATAATTGAGAATGGGTTCTGTAAATTGGGTCAAAGCACACATGTTACCAGCTTCCTTCCTCTTGTGCACTTTTTTTTCCTGAATTGGATCCACCCTTTTCCTTTCCGCTTCTTTTATCAAAATAAGGGCGAACAACATTCACCGCACAAAATAATGCCTACACTCCTCGTTTCTCGCTGAATCTTTATTACATGTATTCTTGCAGCAGCAGGCCAACTTTGAAATGAGTGTGGTTGCTCGTTGCTATGCCATTATCATAAACTTGACGAGGCTATTACTAGGTGCTGTGCAGTGCTGGTTGCGTCGTACATTCGGTTCTTAGAACGCAGCTTACTGTCGCTAGACGGTAATTTTTGATGACCTTCAAGTCACTTATGAACAAATTAGAAAAGGAAATTCTCATCTTGCTTTTCAATTTCAAGCCCAAGTTGTTTCGTTATTTTTTATAGAAGTGTTTATCCTTATCTTTATGATCTTGGATCCCAAAATTTGTCAGCTCAAAGAACCTAAAAGGGTAATATATTATCCTTATATTATAAAATACTCGTGCATTGTTCAATCTTGTAAATTTTTATAAAGAATACAGTCTTTATGGAACACTCCATTAATTCTTTTTCCGATCCTTGTAACCGTGAATGCTCATTTTGCCAGAAATGATGATAATCAAAACTTGAAAACACCATGGAGTCATTAGATTGTAACTAATGCTTATAGAAGTTTGTGAAACAATTTTCTAACTGTCGAAAGTATCGCTTCATAAATAAAGCTGAATGCAATTCAGAAACGGAAAAATGAGGGTAAATTAACCCTTATCGCGTGGCACATGTGTCCCGCTTTATGAGAACAGATGGCTCATGCGAATCCCCAAATGCCGTTGTTCTGATTTTCATTTCGTATTCTGCACTTCAAACGTTAATATTTACGGACGTTATTTATGTTTCTTGAAATAGGTATAGCATTATAAATTGAACTTTTCCAGAAGTTTTGACTAATGCTGCTTATTGTATGCCAGTTTATCTTCACCCTTTCATTTTTCTTCTCCAGCACTGTCCCATTGTAAAAACCTAAGCTCCAACTTTTAACTATTCCAGACAAGTCGCAATTGTTTTTTCATTTATTTATTTTTTTCAAAATCGATTACCACTACACAGTTAAAAATTTTGTGTATATTTAACACAAATTAAATGTCCGAAACGGTCCACTCAAAATTTGTGTTAAAATAACACAAACTATATGTTTATTTAACAATGAGAACAATGTTTATGTTAAATTAACACAATTTTCATGTTAAATTAACACAATCTTTGTTGTTAAATTTAACACAAAGAATATGTGGACCGTTTTTTACACAGAATTTTTAACTGTGTACTTAATCAATTGACATAATCATCGAGATGGTAAATTTACATAATTATTGTTGAAAAAAATGACATTGCATTGTCAACTGCAAAAAATAGAGAAACGGTAAGATTATAATTTTCAAGTAACTGCGTCTAATTAAATTGAAGAAGGTTACTCAAGAAACGAGTCTAACAGGAAATCAATGGACTCAACATGAAATTATCGTTCGGTCACGTTAGGTCGATGGTTTGCAGACGCGAGTTTACAACAAGCGGCAATCATTTGCCGAGGGAATAACAATATATAAACTTGAGGTAGGCAAAAAATGTCTGAGCGAATTTAGTGGCTCGTGTCTCACGCGATCAATGGCAAGATGGATAAGTTGATTGGTTGGCATTGGGTCTCTTGGCGATTAATCGATACCTCTCGAAGGTCATAACGAACATAGCCACGGGAACAAAAGTTGCAGCTTACAGCGTTTAATAGGATTCACTACTGCTGAGCAAAAGTTGCAAATGTGAAAGGGAGACCTGCCCCTAGGCACTCACCGCTTACGTAACACCTTTTTAAAGCAGCAGAAAACAATTTTTTTTCATTTCAACCAAAGTTGCATTTGCACCTTATTAAATTACATTTTCATTTCTTTTTGAATTTAGCATTTTTATATACTGTTTTTATTTTGTTCGTATAATTTGCATTCTGTTTTTATTTACATTTTGTTTATATTATTATTTACATTTCATATTTTAAAATTGTAATTGCAAATCATCGATTGTCTTTTGATACTCCACAAGTGCCATTTGATGGACAAAACCGCAAAACAATTGTCAATGTAGGTCACGAGATGACAGACGTAAATGTTAAATTGTGTCAAGTTCGTCGTCACATTGTTCATCCACTCAACAAGGAAATAACAATAAATATAAATCTCATCAAGAAAAAAAAAAAAAATGTGAAGAGAAATCTCTTCCATTCTTTTCTTTGAAAACGTTTAACAATTCAAAAACAACTCTATCAAACAAAATGTCCGCATATGGCATTCATTGTGTACAAAATATTTTTACACAAATTTCATCTTTCACTTCTTTTTGTCAATGACGGATTTCTAACTTTCTCGCTTTCTCCAGAATTCATTTCAAGTCTAGGAAAATTTAAGAATATATCAAGAAAACTGGTCCGGAAAACACATGACCTCCAAGATAAAATAATGATATATTAAGTGTACTTAAGGAATGCGTGCATTTTAAACGGGGGTTTCTTGGTGTGCACGTGCACGTCGTGAAGATCGGGGGGTCATCGACTTACTCCATCGTGACTGGGGAAGTCGATGACTGATTAAGAGAATGATTTGGCTCTCTTTCCCTATCCCTTTCATCGAAATAAAATCAGTCATTTATCAACTAAATCCAGTAATTCACCAAACTTTTATGACTTCTGAAGTAATGCAGTTACACTGTATATCATTAATCGACAATGACAACACATTTTTATAAATGGGTTAGATAAATTTAATCTAATTAAATTAGCATATTTTAAACATTTCTCCTCTTGCACCAAATTTTATTAATCTCAATTTATCACTCAATAATTTTCAACTACTCAAACTGTATATTAATCCACAAGGAAATTGTATATATTATTATTATATTGCGCGATTAATAATGAAACAAAAAAAAGTCTAATATGTTTTTGTCACGGAGACAGAATCCTCAGAATCGAGAATGTTGGCACTTAATTACTGTGAAGGGTTCGACTTTGCAGGGAGATAATTTCGATGTCCTGAGAAACTGCTCAATTATGTTGCTCTCGAAAGACTTGGGCGAATTCGTGCAACCCTGTACGGCGCTTTGCGGTATCTAATTTTACGTAATCTAATTTTGCCGCAAAACCTTCCGTAGCTCGTAATCGACGCGTTCCGTGTGCAAAATACAAGAAAATCTCGTCGGCTTTGGAAGCAGGCGAATTACTAATTCATTCATCCTATAACCCACAATTATTTCATTCACTCATTAATTCATCACTTAGTCAATTCCATCACCCAAAATAAAAAAAAAACAACATATTAATCTGCATTTTTTTTTCTTTTATACCTCCGTAATTTCTCTGTCTCTTTTATAGTTTTTGTGCATTTTTTTTCCTGGAATTTTGCACATTATACTAAAAGAGATTGTTGTGTGGCCTGCTTTTTATAAAATGTGGAGCTGGGGATATTTTCTGTTTAGAAAAGCATTCAACGATTCGAATCCAAGTTTCTTTGAAATGGGAATTCCTCTTTTTATTTGTATCTGGCATCTCTAACTACCCCAGAAAGTTGTCCATTATTCGCAACGACAGCGATAACTTGAGGTCGTCTGTGGGGACAAAGGGTCGCGTCGCGACGATGTCGTTACCTGTATATGGTGAGACTATATGCCCAGAACGCGTGTCTTCGAATCATTAAACTTGAAGCATACACAGACCACACTTATCGCCCATTGTAACTTTGATCGTTTACGAGACTAAACTATAAAAAAAGTATATAAACCCTTTTTTAATTACTCCAACTCTCTCCTCATTATAATGTTACATTCCCATACAGACACATACACACATACTCGACAAAATTAGACATTGTCCTTTATTGGCAAAATCTCCTCAATATGAATCTTCTCACCTAAAGTCAATTCATGCGTGTGAAGAAGTTTCTTATACTTGAACAATGCTTTCTTTAGAAGAAATACATTTATTTTCGCTAATTGATCATTAACAGGAAATTTAATGCTTATTAGGGTGGTTCAAAAAAATTATGTTTTTTGTTTTTTATGCTCTCACCTTCTAGGATTATTCCTTACCGAAAAAATACCCCCATTTATTCAATAATTTATTGATATATTCTTTGTTATTATCTATTTTTTACAGGATCGTAAAAAAACGTCATAAATTGCAAACTTACGCTTTAAATTTTTTGGAGTGAGTTTTCACTTTACGACGAGTGAAAATTGAGCCACTCCAAGCAGAATGAGAAACCCACTCTAAAGAAATAAAATTTCACTCCAGTTCGAGTGGAAATCCACTCCAAAATTAAAGCGAGAGTTCACTTTTTGCTTGGAGTGAATTTCCACTCGACTTGGAGTGAAAATTCACTCTATTCTCACTCTGATTCGAGTGGCTCAATTTCCACTCTTTGTGGAGTGAAAATTCAATCGAAAAAATTTAGAGAGTACTCTCTAAATTTCTTGGATTCTAATTTCTGTACTTTTTTTGGGAGGTTTTTGCAATATGTTACAAGAATTTTGCATACTGTACACATATCTTTTTTCACAGAATTCTAATTAAGAATTTTTACTAACTAATCCATGTAATTTTTAATTGGTTTAAACAAAATTATTACTGATATTTATCAACTTTTCATAAAACATAGCTAGAAATTTGAAATTTTTTCTCAATTTTGAAACTTTTTGTGCTTGAAGTAAAAAAAAAAAAAAAAAAGTCCGAAATTTATTTGTAACAATTGTTAAAACAAATTACTGTTGTAACTTATTAACTTATCATAAAATAAAGCTAGAGACATGCAATTTGTTTTGAATTTTGGAACTTTTTAGGCTTATAGTAACCAGAAAAAGTTAAAACTTTAAAATATATTTTTAACAATTGTTTAAACAAATTGTTGTTATTTATCAATTTCTCATAAAACAACTAGAAACATGCATTTTTTCTAAATTTTGCCATTTTTTATGCTTTAAGTAACCAAACATAAATAATAAATTTGAAATTAGTTACTGACAATTATTTAAACAAAATATTGTTGTTATTTATCAATTTTTCATAAAATAGAGCTAGAAACATGAAATATTATTTTGGAAATTTTGTGCATTTTGCAAACTTTTTATTATCAACTTATTATAAAATAAAGCTAGAGAATTGCAATTTGTTTTGAATTTTGAAAAATTTTAGGCTCAGAGTAACCCAAAAAAGCAATAAAAAATTAACACTAACTTCAAAGTTTGATTAAAACAATTGTTTAAATAAATTATTGATGTTATTTATCAACTTTCGAAAACATAAAGCTAGAGACTTACTATTTTTATAATTATGCAACTTTTTATGTTTGAAATAGCCAAAAAAAGGGTAACTTAAAAATTTACTTACAAAAATTGTTTAAAAAAATGATTTTTGTTACTATCAATTTTTGAGGAAATAAAGCTAAAGACTTAAAATATTTTTCTCAATTATGCAACCTTATTATGTTTGGAACTGTTTGGCAACTGTTAAAGATGAAATAGTTGGGCCCGTATCATTTTGACACAAATTTTTTCAGGCAACTTGTTATTTTGTACTCCTGAAGATGAATGTTATATTTTACTCCTTCTAAAATCAAAGATTTTTAAGTCTTATTTATTAAATAACTGATTTTAATACATTAAATTAATATTAAAAGACTTTATTAATCCAGTAAGTTCAATTATTGAATAATTAAAACTTAAAAATCTTTGATTTTACTAGGAGTAAAATATAACATTCATCTTCGGGAGTACAATATAACAAGTTGCACGAAAAAATTTGTGTCAAAATGATACGGGCCCAAATAGTTTATTAAAAAATCTGAAAAGTAATATTCTATTTTTCAAAATTTGATAATAACAATAATTTGTTCAAAAAATTATTGTAAGTAAATTTTTAAGTTTCGGTTTCTTTTCGGCTATTTCAAACATAAAAAGTTGTAAGTCTCTAGCGTTTTTTTCAAAAGTTGGTAAATGATATTAATAATTTGTTTAAGCAATTGTTTTAAATAAACTTGGAAGTTACTGTTAACTTTTGGGTTACTTCAAGCATAAAAAGTTGGAAATGTAGAAAAAATTGTATGTCTCTGTTTCATTTTATGAAATGTTGATAAATAACAACAATAATTTGTTTAAATAAATTAACAATTACGTGGATTAATTAGTAAAAGTTCATAATTAGGTTCTTTTTTGTAAAAAATTGCAAGAAACTCCTTAAAAAAATTGTAAAATACATTTTGTAACAATTTTTCCATATTCTCTAAATTTCTCGATGTGAGTTTTCACTCCTCACAGAGTGAAAATTGAGCAACTCCAATCAGTGTAAAAAACCCTTTAGGTCATTTCCACGAAAAAACGGACATTCTGTCCGTGCGTCACAGTTGATTAAATTGGTTTCTAACTTTTTCAAAAATTTGTTTATAGTAAAAATTTAACCTTCTTGAGATAAATTTAAAAACATAGAAACATGTCCAACTGAGTGTTTAATTTTATGAAGAAATTTAAAAAAGATGTAGCTGTTTTATTCATCGTGAAGCACGGACGAAAATTCAATTGTTTACATGGAATTGCCCTTTATAAAATTAGATTAATCAATTGCAAAAAATAGGCGTATTTTTTCGATAAATAATAAATCTAGGGGATGAGAGCATAAAATTTATAATCGATCTTAAATATTTTCAATCAAAGCAAATACAAATTTATTTCTTATTTATCTGCCTAGTTAAAAATCAAATTAAATTTCATAAACTTTATTGATATTTAATTCAAGATAGCGATGTTTCCTACCCATCTTTAAATGCTTTTCTTTACTGCAGCAACGTTCAAAAATTCCACGAGATAAGCGAGTAGTCACTTAGATAAGCGCTCATTTGCCTGCATTAATGTCAACTCTGTCGATAAAACGGGAAAATAATTTTTTTTTCTTTTTTTTCTTAAATAAAAAAAAAACTTGCAAAAGAATCACGATAATTATTAAAGTAGATATTATTTACAGTCTAAATTGTAATTCTACGTTGAAACTTGCTTACATTACCGCTAAACGTTATTCACGGTGCTTTCGAGGGTCACAGCGCCCTGCTGAGCTTAACAAGCTACGGAATTCCGTTTCGTGTCGTGAAAGATCCGAAACCGGCTTTAGAGGCAGCCTTTAATAATAAGAAAATGGAGCAACACTTTTCCCTCTGCTTCCTCTTTCCTTTTTTTAATTTCAAGAGAAAAGAATCTTATATCGCGAGTAATTTACTTAGGTGTCGGATTTCTTATTAATTTGTTTTCTCCACTTTTCCCCCGGTTCGTTTCTCCTTCTGTCTTTTATCATTCTTAAACCCTTTCCTTTTTTCCTCTAACTTCTATTTCTTTCTGAAATTTCTCCAATTTTCGCTTTTTTTTATTTTTTTTTTATTTTTGCTTTTATTTTCTACTCTCTTTTATTTTCTATTTTCTTTTATTTTCCAGTTTCGTCTATTTTCACCACCTGACCTAATTTTTGTATTTATTTTCTATTTTTTATATTTCATGACTATTTACATTTTTTTTCTTTGATTTTTAGCATTTTCTTCAGTTATATATCACTTCATATCTTATTCTATCTTTCTTCTTTCCTGTCCATAATTTTTTAAAAAAGTAAAGAACTCCTTCTGTTCTTCACACCATAAAAGCCCCAGTGGTCATAAATTCTTGCCTCAGGAACGACAAGAAACACAATTGCTTCTGCATTTACTTGAACGATATTTCTACTGTTCGAGCCGAGGGTCATTCGCTAAATTTGGCACACGTCAAACAATAAATATTTCACCTCGTCGAATTCTATACCCACAATTTTTTAAAACCCATATTCAATATTCAAATATCATTCATACAACAATATTTAAAAGAAAAAAAAATATTTAAGAATCAACTCTGGAAAAATATCCGCACTTAAATAAATACTTTTAAATTGTAAACATTACATAAATAAAATATTGAAATACTCAAATATTTTACTCTTAAATCTATCAGACTCTTTATAATTAAAATTTCGAATTATTTTCTTTTCAAATCCAATTATTGTATTTATTAATTAAATACGAATTATTAGTTAAAAATTCAATAGAGTTTTAAGTGAAAAACACACGGTAGGTACATCGAGTTTGTTCGAATAATGCTAATAAAAAGCGGAAGTGACGGGAGACAAAAATGAGAAAAACAGAGAATTATGTAGATATTATGGTAAAATCACGCGTCGAGATAATTTTTCCCGAGGGGAGGATTTTCGCCGTGAGATATAAATTATTTATTTCCATTAACAAGGGACCTTCCTTGTTTTGACTTTCCTTTAAAAAGTTTTGTCGAGTAGGCAACTCAGTTGACATTCTTAAAGAGTGTTTCCAAATTCGTACCGTGGACGTGAGATTGCTACTAATGGACATCGTTATTAGGGACAAAGAGAGTAGAATGACAAAAACACTTGTCGATAAAATTCAAAACTTTGTGCAGTTTTACGCCTCACTTCTCATCATTTTTGTTAAATTATTAAATGGACAGGCCTTCCTCGAGGAAAACTTCAAAGCCCTGTTTTATCTCTTCCCAATCTGATAGCACTTTTGAAAATATTACAACACGATAGACAAAAAAGTTCGAAAATAAAATCACTTCAACTGCTTGAAGTTTGAACGGAACAATATTTGAAGAAAATTAAAATCCGTATGAATTTTATTTAGATTAAATATTTTTATTTTTAATTTAAATTTAAACTTTAATTGAAATCAAATAAGAGGTAAATTCTTGTTAATAATTATGACGATTTTATTTAATTCAATTTTATTATATTTTATTATTTCTTTTCTCTCCTTTTTCTCCTTTTTCGTATTATAAATAATTTATATAATTATGAGGTGCAAATTAAATATTAAAATAATTTTTAAAGATCTCTTTTTTTGACTCTTTAAATAAATAGGATTGCACCCTAGATACCCTTTTATTTAATTTTAAATTTTATTATTGTAAAAGTAAATTTAAATAATTAAATTAATAAATTGAACGGTATTTAAGATTATTAAATACGAGGAAATAAAAAATAAGGGGAATTTATTAAGAAATTGATGCACCACAATAAAATAAACTTATTTTAATATAAAATTTATATATTTTTGTTTAAAAAAATGTTTAATAAAAATAATTAAAAATTTTTTTTTATTTAAAAATTATTCAAATCAATATGTAGTTTATAATAAAGATTTATAATAATGAACTACAATAAATTTATAATTTATTAATTAAATTTTTTAATATTTAAAAAAAAAATAGGATTTGAAAGTAAGTTTTATTAAATTAATAAAATTGATTTTAAATATGTACAAATTGTCCGTTAATTTAATTAAAATTAAATAAATCGTAACAAAGTAAATGTATTGGAAAGTATATTTAGGATACTTGAAAAATTCTTAAAAAAACAATATGAATAAAAATTTAGCATTTCAAAATTTTAAAAAATTGGAAAAAGATTGAAAAAATGTCAAAAGTGACATTAAACGAGATAGGTTAATAAATATTTATTTATAAGGGGGGGGGGGGGGCTATATTATTTTTCAAATAATAAAATTTTCAGCAAAGAAACAATAGCGGAAAATCAAATGTAATAAAATCAAACAAACATCAATAAATAAAATATTAATATAATCAAAGAATTGATAATGAAGCAAATAACAAACTGAAATAAATATCTAGTTAATGACTTTTAAAAAACCTGAAAATGATATATTACCAACATTCGAATTTCGAGAAATAAAAATACTCCAACAAATTACAGTTTATCGATTAATTTATTCCCATCCTGGATTTGTTTAATAATTCTTTAGTTATCAACGATAATTTTTCACTTGATAATAAATGAACTAGTAATAAATAAACATAAATACAATAGTATTTTAGATTCAATTTAATAATTATTCCATTAATTTATAAATTATTATTTAAATTTCATTAAACGTAATTTTTATCATATATACTCATTTCTTAAAGCGGGTATTTAAATAAAATAATCACAAGATAAATTTTCCATTCGAGAATATCAACATTATTTCTATTTTTAATCTTAAATTAAAATATTTGCCATAATGAAAAAGTCTCACATCAAATTATTCTCGTCTTATTAAAATTTTTATTAATTCATTTTTTAGTGCTTTAATTGAACAAAAGGCAAAACTGAAATCAATATTTGCATTTAATGATTAAATGAAATAGAGCTAGCCCCAAGCGACCTGTAATTGATGGAACAATCTGTTTGATGGGAGCATTAACGATTAACGAGTCTCTCATTGCAGAAAAAGAAGCAGTGTTTTGTGTGCGGTACGTGAGGTAGAAAAGGGTGAAGTGAGAGGGTTGATAAAGAAAGAAAGAAAAAGAGGTCTCTTTACTGCAAAACGGAGGGTAACTCTCCTTCGCTCGTTGCTCAGATGCACGTGACTATCGCGAGGTTTTTCCGTCAACTCAGAACGTGCTTCGTTATTTTCTCCAACAAAAACTGGTAATTCCGTCAAATAACTCTGAAATTCCTGTTACATGGAAAAAAAGCCAGATACTTCTACCTCAAATAAGAACTTAACCAACAGTTTGCTAAAAGTGCATCTATTAGTTTGTATCTCTATATTCTTTTAATAACCTTGTTTTTTTTTTAAATTTTACACTTTTTATTAATAATGCACCTTACTACCTTTATATTTCTTTTTGAAATTTTCACCCTTATGTATTTTTTGTTTTAAAAACTATACCCAGACATATTCTGATCGATATACATTTAAACTGACTTAAATTTTATTATTTAATTTAATAGATGTAAATTACCATTTGCTTTTAAATCTGTTTGAACTAAAATGCAATTTATTCGAAATATGATTTATTAAAATGTTAATACTAATGTTCAAACTTCAATTTATTAAAAATTTGAAGTATGTAATTTCTAATGACTGAAAATTTGTGGAATTTAAAACTCAAAATTTGTGCGATTTAAACTTTGATTCACTCAAAATTAGAGTGATTTAAACTTCAATTAATTCAAAATCTGTTTGGCTTAAACTTCAATTTATTCCAAACTTAATGGATTTAAACTATTAATTGACTCAAAATTAGATTGACTCAAAATTTGAGCGATTTAAACTTCAGTTTGTTAAAAATCTTTTTCGCTTATAAACTTCATTTTTCTCAAAATCTGATGGACTTAAAATGATAATTGACTGAAATTTGTGAAATTTAAAATTCGATTGACTCAAAATTTGAGCGATTCAAGCTTCAATTTATTTAAAATCTGTTCAGTTTATAAGCTTCAATTTATTCAAAATTTTTGCAATTTAAACTTTTATTAACTCAAAGTTTGTGATTTAAACTTCAATCAATATAAAATTTGTTTGACTTCAACTTCAATTTATTCCAAACTTAATGGATATGATCACAAAATTCCTCGATTGACTCAAAATTTGTGAAACTCAAAATTCGATTGACTCAAAATTTGAGTGATTTAAACTTCATTTTATTCAAAATCTGATGAACTTAAATATTTTAATCCACTCAAAATTTAAGGAATTTAAAATTTGAGGAATTTAAAATTTGATTGATTCAAAATTTGAACGATTCCAAACTCCAATTTATTTAAAATCTGTTCAACTTATAAACTTCAATTTATTCAAAATTCTTTGCGTTTTAAACACTGATTGGCTCAAAATTATAGTGATTTAAACTTCAATTAATTCAAAATCTATTTGGCTTAAATCTAATTTATTACAAATTTAATGAATTCAAACTGCGATTGGCTCAAAATTTGTGGAACACAAAACTCGATAGACTAAAAATTTGAGCGATTTAAACTTCGATATATTTAAAAACTGTTCTGGTTATAAACTTCATTTTATTCAAAATCTGATCTACCTAAAGTTTCTAATTGACTCAATATTTGTGAGATTTATTAAACTTTGATTGACCGAAAATTATTCGAAATTTTAATCACTCAAAATCTAATCAATTTAAAACACAAAATCTGATCAATTAATATTCTTTTGATCCAAAATTTAATCCAATTCAACATAGTATCTGTAAAATTTACAAAATGACAAATTTATTAAAAATGAAAACTAATTCAAAATTATAAATGACATATTCTGTTTCTGAATCAACAAAAAGTGGTTTCCAACTTTCTTATTTAGTCCCACTCCTAGTTTTTCCTTGACGACAGAAAATGGTCGAGAAAATGCGAGTTGTAATTTATAAGCTGTTAAAAGCTTTGTTCGTGGTGCAAAACCAAAATAATAATAACTTTATAAGAAAACTTTGAAAAGCATTATCCCCTAAAGAGACTCTTTCAAGAAAATCACTTTTCCATCGAGACCTTTTTACGGGAAAATTCAAGATTCCTAGAATCAAGAAAATTGTCAACAACTTTACATTTAATTAATGATACAAGTTACGAAACTTTCTGTCAACACAAAATTGTAAATATCCTAAAAAAGTTTAGAATGCGGTAGATTTTAAAATTATAATACTGAATAATTCGGTAACATCTCGAAGAAATCTACATTAAGATGGATTTAATATCAAAGATTCTCGAGTATTTGGAAATTCGCTTATAAATTCTAAAACTTTTTCAAGAAACAAGCTTTACAAAAGTAGAACAAACTTTTAGAAAATATTGCAGAAAAAGCACTTGAAGTAAGTCAGAAGAAAAATTTAATTTGGAAATAAAAAAAAAGGAAATTGTTTATTAAATTTATGAAATCAATATAGTGAAAGAAAATAATTAATATATTTTACTAGAGTGTTTGACAATCTAAAAAAAAAGAGGAATTTAAGAAAAGTTAGAATTTTATTAGCCGAATTGAAATTAACCCGAATTTTTAATGAGCGACAGTTTTAGATCACCGTATTTATTTAATTAAATTTACATTTTATAGAATTTCTCTTTAATCAACTTTTTATTTTAAAAAAATCTAAATCAATAGAGGCCCCTCTTAAAGCATAATTTTAAAAGTCAAAATTTTAAATGATCGAAATTCTATTTGCCCGAATTTTCACTTGCACGAATTGATATTTAATAGATTTATTAAAGCACCTAATTTTAAAATTGACCAATCACAATTATCTTGATAATTTTTTATTCACAAATATTAAAATTCGTGTCGAAACTTTTTCTGCATTTTGGCCATTCGTAATTTTGGTCAATTGAAAATGCGGTATTCGGAAAATTAAATCAAATATCTATTCGTGCAAATAAAAAATTCGAACGAATGAAGAATCGGGTAAATAGAATTCGTGGCATTTAAAAATTGGACTCACCCAAAATTCTGTTAAAAGAGAATTATGCTAAATTAAAATTCTGTTCAATTAAAAAGTTATAATTAAAGATTAAAATCAATTCATCAAATATAAGGCAAATAATTGTTGTACACTGAAACTTTAATTATTTAAAGTCTCGCTTATTATTATTTATTGGTTGCTGCGAAATAGATCAGCCAATCAGAGAAGTTATCTATAAGTACGTGGAAGTTAAAATAAGTGAGACTTTTGTCATTGATTTGCATGCACCGGGTTAAAATAAGTGAAGCTTCAGTGTACAATGTTAAAATTGTAAAATTGACTTTCAATTTTTTGCTATTTCACTTGACCCTTAAGTCGACCCGACAAAAAATTAAGGATCGAATTACGGGTTAAAAAAAATAACAAAAAATTGAAAATCAATTTTAAAATTTTAACACCATACAACTATTGTTTGCCTTATTGATTTCAATATTTAAGTAAAGTCCACTAACTTTTACTGTATATTTTGGATAAACTTCAAAAACCAAATTAATTTCGTGATTACTTTCTCAAAACTGAATTTTTCTCCGCAAAGAATTTTTCTTAATAGAATAAATTTTTCTGTTTCTTGAAGCAACAAAATGTTGAAAAACTGCTAAAATGGTGAATTTTCAAGAAGAATATTTCACGAAAGGATAAAATGAGAGATATAAAGGTAGCTATATGAATTCTGCACTCGATAGAATATAAACTAGCTAAACAATGTTGAAAATTATTCTCCTTGTGTGGATAGAAACGAGCGCATTTGAGTAAAGAATGAATGGAATTTCAAACTACACACGTCTATATATCTATATATATAGAGATATAGATATACATATACATATATATCTTTTCTTGAGCACTGTGAAATCTGATGTCTTGGTTGCATGCACCATTATCGTTTCCGATAACCAGAGTATGCGAAGTACTGGAAGAACGGAAAGAGTCAAGTGGAAGGGGGGAGATCAAGGTTCATGGCGAGCACGGATAGACGGCCGCACAGGAAGTCAATCCTCCACAGAATGGCATCGGGTTTGGTCCAAATTAAGTATTGAATATCGACCCCTATTGACCTACTTGTCCCAATTTATATATGGTCCAATGAGACCAATGATAACAAAACTACTTCAAGTGTGATCCAGCCTGTTTTTGGAGTTTAGGTCAAGTCTCGAAGGAATCAAAATATGTCCTTAATTTTCATGGAATTTTGCCACTCTCTCTTTCTCTTTTTCTCTCTCCCTTTATTTTCTCTTGAAAATCCAATGATTTTGTGGTTAATGGTAAATCGATGTGAATATTGTACAACCAGTCGCAGGAATCGTTCAATTAACTCGATTTGCCGAGAGAACAAAGTGCACTGAATTTCAACGAAAATTGAACCAACCACATCGTTTTTCTATCCGAGGTCTCATTCACAGTCGATGGTCTTTTCCAATACAAATCATCGGGATGAAAAAATGTAGGTACCCAGAAACAATTTCTGATCGTGTTAAAAAAAAATGTTTTTTTTTCTGTCCGGAAAACACGAAAGGTCTTTTTTTCAGAATGCAAAAAACGCAACAGTTTTTCATTTACCATTGTGCCTTAAGGGGATCAGATTTTTATTTATTTATTTTTTTTTTATTTTCCTGTTGCTGTTAATAATTGGTATCAGTAATACTGAATTTGAAACAGGTTTCGATTCATTGGAATCAGTCATACAGTGATGTAGTTATACTCAATTCTTAAGTGAAATATGCCTACCCGTCAGTTTATTTTATTTTACTTTTGTTAAGTCGAGACTATAAAAAAGATGCACTTGTTTTTCACGTCTTCCAGCTTCTCGAAATATATTGCGTCATAATTCGCACAAACCTGTTTTTCGCGATCTTTGTTCTCTGCAGTTGACTCTAGCAAGCTAAACTTTTTTCGGAGCAGCAGTAAAACGCTCGACGAGATGTGTTTTCTACAGAATATATATAGTGAATTAATTTAATTAACCGCTGGTTATTTCGCTTAATTGTCGCCAATTAATCAAAATTGTTGATAATAATTAACAAATAAAAAGAAAAAAAACAAAATAAAAACTAGAGATATATAAAACATAAAAATTAAACTGAGGTAAATGTTGTTTTTACTATTTTTCCCATAAATTCTTTAGTTTTTAGCCGATTAATTACAAACTTTACGAAAAGTTTGCCTGATGATAAAGGAAAAACTTTACCCCGAGAAGTTTTCACAGAATAAAAATTACCTCGACAACTTTTTGATCTGAAGATTCGAAAACGTATTATCAAAACTGTTACAACTTTTTTAAAATTATTTTTACTACCAATGACAAAATCCATTAATTATAATTAATTCAAAAATTAAATACATAAATCAAAAATTAAATAAAAATGTCACAATATTTTACAACAAATTCTCCAAGAGGAAAAGTAACAAATGTAATCAAAATTGAATTTAAATAAAGTACAAATTTGCTTCGAGACTAGATGGATAATTTGAATTAACAACTAAATTATTACTGGTGATAATAATTAACGAATAAAATCAAAAGAAATAGAAAAAAAAGATAAAAACTGGAAATAATTAAACACAAAAATGAAACTAAAGGAAAATGTTGTTTTTACTATTTGTTCCATAAATTCTCTAGTTTTTAACCGATTAATGACAAACTTTACGAAAAGTTTGCTTGATAATAAAAGAAAAACTTTACCCCAGGAAGTTTTCACAGACTGAAAATTTCCTCGACAACTTTTTGATCTGAAGATTCGGAAACGCGTAATATCAAAACTGTTACAACTTTTTAAAAATGATTTTTGCTACCAACGATAAAATCCATCAGTTATAATTAATTCCATAATTAAATAAAATTACCACAATATTTTACACCAAATTCTTCAAGTGGAAAAGTAGCAAATGTAATCAAAATTGAATTTAAATAAAGTACAAATTTGCTTCGAGGCTAGATGGATAATTTGAATTAACAACTAAATTATTAGTATTGATAATAATAACGAATAAAAACCAAAGAAATAGAAAAAAAAAGATAAAAACTGCAAATAATAAAACACAAAAATGAAACTGAGAAAAATGTTGTTTTTACTATTTTTCCCATAAATTCTCTAGTTTTTACCCGATTAATGCCAAACTTTGCGAAAAGTTTGCCTGATGATAAAGGAAAAACTTTACCCCAAGAAGTTTTTACAGACTGAAAATTTCCTCGACAACTTTTTGATCTGAAGATTCGGAAACGCGTATTATCAAAACTGTTGCAACTTTTTAGAATTTATTTTTACAACCAACGAAAAAATCCATAAATTATAAATAATTCAAAAATTAAATACCTAAATCCAAAATGAAATAAAAATTTCATAATATTTTACAACAAATTCTCCAAGAGGAAAAGTAGCAAATGTAATCAAATTTGAATTTAAATAAAGTACAAATTTGCTTCGAGGCTAGATGGATAATTTGAATTAATAACTAAATTATTACAGGTGATAATAATTAACGAATAAAAACAAAATAAATAGAAAAAAAAGATAAAAACTGTAAATAATTAAACACAAAAATGAAACTGAGGAAAATGTTGTTTTTACTATTTGTTCCATAAATTCTCTAGTTTTTACCCGATTAATGCCAAACTTTACGAAAGTTTGCCTGATGATAAAGGAAAAACTTTACCCCAAGAAGTTTTCACAGACTGAAAATTTCCTCGACAACTTTTTGATCTGAAGATTCGAAAAAGCGTATTAGGGGCCATACTTAAATTACGTAACGCTCTAGTGGGGGGTTCTGAAAAGTTGTTACACCTGTGTAAACTGTTAAATATTTACATTATAAAAACTGTTACAGTACATTAATTATAATCCATAAATTATAATTAATTTCAAAATTAAATACCTAAAATCCGAAATGAAATAAAAATGTCACAATATTTTACAACAAAATTTCCAAGGGAAAAAGTATCAGATATGATAAAATTTGAATTTAAATAAAGTACAAATGTGCCTGGAGGCTCGATTGATAGTTTGAATTAACAGCTAAATTATTAGTTGTAATTTGGCCTGGAGCTAAAACGATCAAAGTGAATTGGAAAGTGGCTAATAAAGGTAATGGATTGACACGGATTGTTTGACAATAACCGAGAGATTGACTGACAAACATTGTGTATAAATTGTGTGCGCTTGTTTGGGGATTTTGACAGACCCCTAAATAGGGAGGCTGATTAGATGTTATCTAATGAAGACAAGAGAGATATTATCGGGACGCGGAATTGCGCGAAGCTATCCTCCTTGTAAACAGACTAGTAACAGGCTGCAGGCAGGCCAGGGTCACAGCTATGTCGAGGAATCCAGTTAGCTCGACCCTCGTTTCCGGTTGGGCTGCCAGCGCCGTCCGATAAAGCCGGTGGAACGAGTTCCGGATTGAGTTTCTATCCGCGAGATTTCCCGTTTACCGACGGTCTTGCCTAGCTCGCGGCAAAATAACGCTTAACCCTTCATTTTATACCAATCTTTCTGCCATCAACCTGCTAACACTCGGCCAATGATTTCACTTAGACTGGACAGTTCAGTTAATAAAAAATAACGAGAAACAAAAGTTATTAATTGATAATGTCTCATAGCTGGGAAACAGGATTGATTCAAACAAAAAAATAGGTCAAATATGATATCTGAAATAGATTTAATTCACGTTTCAGTTTTTTTTCGATATTGAAATTTAAAAGCTATAGAATTGGAGATTTAATATAAATTTCAATTTTTTCGAAATCGGTGCAATCCAAAGTCGGTTGTATCAAAATTTAAAAGCTTCCGAATTACACTGAAAAAAATATTAATGTGAAAAACAACAATTTGGCTATAGTTGAGACCATTTTAGTTAAAATGACAAGGATTCCTTGTTCAGTTAGCAACCGAAGAGAAGTTAATTCTAATAAATCAAACTTGTTCGACTTGTAATTTTTAAAAACAGAAAAAAATTTATAAATCAGCTGAAATATTACAATTTTCCAGTGCAAATAAGTTACTTTGTGTCAATTAATCTTTAAAATAATACCAAAGTTTACTAAAGTTTTAATAGTTTTTTCTGAAAATGTCAAATCGACATAACCTTAAAATATATGGCGAACAAAACTGGTATTATTTACCTTAACCACTAATGTTTGAAAGAGAGAAAGTATTGACAAATGTATTTTAGATAATAAAGAACTTATTGCAGTAATAAAAGCAGTCGATCGCACAATTTTTGGTGTTAATATAATATAATTCCTAATTACTCAGAGTACAAATTATCCTTGTCATTTTAACTAACCGCAACTAGCTGGCGCCTTAACTAACAAGAAAAAATGGTTGATTGGAATACACTTTGGTGGAATCCAAAGTCGGTTGTATCAAAATTTAAAAGCTTCCGAATTAGGGATTTAATATAAATTTCAATTTTTTCGAAATCGGTTCAATTGGAATTCTGTTGTATTCAAATTTAATAACTAGTAATTAAGATTGAATGCAAATTTCTATTTTTTTCAAATTC
Organism: Ganaspis brasiliensis; assembly: GCA_037103525.1. Lineage (NCBI taxonomy): Eukaryota > Metazoa > Arthropoda > Insecta > Hymenoptera > Figitidae > Ganaspis > Ganaspis brasiliensis. Next base: position 2,342,778 of record JAZKLR010000013.1, on the reverse strand, counting down.
GGTGAAATTCAAAGGGAAGCTGACATTTTTTCGAAAATTGAATAGACAGAATATCCAATAGAGCGAAATTTATTTGTCCCAGTATTAAAATTCCCGACTCTTTATATCTGAATTAGTGATTTTCTACTAATAAATTAGCGAAAAGTAAACTACTCTTAAATAGTAAGAATTTTACTAACTTTTTAGTAGAAAACTATTATTTTTTACTAAAAATTATTAGTTTTCTATTAAAAAATTATTAAAATTCTTCTCGAATATGAATTATTATTATTATTTGGTACATAACCGAAACTGCATTTTGTCAGAATATTTAACTTTCCCAATTTGTGAAAAACTATTGATCTAATCTAGCAATTGTCCGAATTTTTACAAAATCGAAATTCCATATTGACCAGATTAACTTATTTCCCGAACTCACGTTTGTAAGAAATTTATCAAAAACGCAATTAAATTTCAATTTGACCCGAATATGAAACTTCACGAATTTATATTTGTCAGAATATATAAATTTTGGGTTTTATATTTATTAGAATATTTTTATTTTCCAGAATATGCATTTGTCAGTTATTTATTTATCTGCCTAGCACCTGTCCGAATATTAACAAATGAAGTTAAATCTAATAAATAAAATATCTGACAAATAATGCGTATTCGGGAAAATAAATATTCTGACAAATTGACAATTATAAATTCGAAAAGGGCATTTCCACGTGTGACGCAAAGACGTTTTCGCGATATTTTTTACTATTTTACTCCACCTCCTATCTTTCTCTAAATTTATAATACAAAATGACTTTCAAAATCTTAAATCCAGTAAACAGACCTATCTGAAATCTGTATTAAAGTTATTTTTCTTCTTTACTTTATGCATTTTTTACGTAAAAGAATTTAATGTGACGCAAGGACTTTTTTTAGACACGAATTTTAATATATCTAAATATAATGCATGAATAGTTTACAAATTATGAGAATTAAAATGTTCTAAGGCTATTTAATATTTGAATATAAAGTATAGAATGAGAATAAAAGGTTGCGAATAAATTGAGAAACTTTTACCATATATGATGGAACTTGAAAGAGCGTAAAAGTCTGTGACGCACGGACATTTTGTTGGTATCCCACAATAAATAATTGATTATATTTTTTTGTAATATTTGTGATAGAATTAAAAACCCATTTGGTATAGTTCCTAAATCCTTGTATTTCTTACAAGAAAGTGGAATTTTCATTCTATGTTGATATTCAAGAAAGTTATAGACTAATTATTTTTCGCGATGCAAGGACGAAATGTCCGCTTTTACGTGGAAATGCCCAAAAGTTAAATACTCAGATAAATGAAGTTTCGGGAAATTAAATACTCGGGCAAATGAGCAAATTGAATATTTCATAAGTATAATTTTTTACGATTGTAAATTCATTATTCTGCCAAATGGAGTTTCGAGAAATTAAATATTCGGATAAATGTTAAATCTGATAAATACAGTTTCTGATAAATGCATTTTTGAAAAAGTAAATATTCTGTCAGGAAATGAATTTAAATATTCGGGTAAATAAATTTCAGTCTATTGCAGGTTATATTGAATTTTGGAAAAAGTGATGAGGACCCCAGACATGTTTAAAATTGGTTGAATAACTTTTAAGCTACTTACAAAAAACATTTTAGTTAATTGCAAAAAATATTGTCATCATTTTTAATTGTTTTCACGAGTAAGTAATAATTTACATTATATTAATGAATTGAAAATTCAGTGTGCTTAATAACATTATTATGAATATAGATCTTCACTTTTTACAGACTGTATTGAATCTGAATATTTAAATTGAGGGAAATCGAAAAAAGTGTCTGTCTTTTAAACTCTCTTTCTATAATATTTGGAAAATGTTGATGTGAAATCGTGACGGCGAGGAAATTAATTTATCGGATTCGTTTATTCAAAAGCCACACAGAGAAACGTGACGAGTAAGTGATTGAATATTAAGTGTCTCCTGACTTGGTAGCTTCTACTCAAGTTCAACCAAAAGGAGTCAGTGAGAGAGTCGAAAACGAGAGAGAGAGAGAGAGAGAGAGAGAGAGAGAGAGAGAGAGAAGCTTGATGGACGAGCTACGAAGCAAACGGGGAATAACTCAAAGGGGTAGAGAAGAGATGGAGAGGAGAAGTGATTGCTAGCGGCGATCTTAATTATTAATATCACGGGAATTGCATGCCCGAAGACCTCCAACGTTTCTCCCTTGGAATATCATTAGGTACATGATTCAAGGAATTAGGCCAGCAGAATAATTCATCTTTAAACAGTTGATAAGCCAAAACAGCCAGAAATCAACTCAAAAAAGTAGTATCACGTAAATTAAATGATAAAACTTAAATTAAATTGCAAATATTAAATAATTAATAAATAAAATTAATTGAATTTGAAATAGTAAAACTTGAATTCAGACACGGTGATGGTTTCTGCACGCTGCGGTTCAATTGAATATGAAAAATAATAACAATAGAAATAGATCCAACATTTTCAGGTAGATGACGATCTACAGTGGAAAAAAAGTCCACGGACAGTTTCGTCTTGATTGATGAGTTACGTTGAGTAACAACTATAAGTGAAACTAGTCATGGCTAATGATCAATGACATGACTGGTGTTTAAATATAAAAAAAAGTCATCTGTTGATTATTTGTGAAATTGGTATGAGTAATCAAAATTAATTGTAAATCCCTCGAGTCAATTGCCGTGAATGGACTTCATTTAAAGAAATTTTTTTCAAAGCTGAATGAAAGTTGTGAAATTGAAAAGCAGTGAGTAAGCGGCTTTAAATGGATAAGCAACTTTTTTCCCCAGTAAAATGAAGTTTTAAAAATATTTTTGAATCAGCACTTCAAAGAAGATTAAGCTCAATATAAAACAAAACAGTATTCAAAATAATTCTCAAGCGAGGTATAGAAATTGGTTGTTATCGCTTAAGAAAAGCGGGAAAAAAATCATAATAATATTATCTCAATAAACACTCTTAAATAAACTCAGTCATAAAAGAGACTAATTTAAGTTTTTAAAAAATGCTTCAACTACCTTTTAGGAAAAAAGTATCTTACAATTTAGGGACAAAGTACCAAACTATTGTTTAACCCTCACCTCGGATTGACTCTTGTTTTCCTATCAGTATCTTTTTAATGTCTCGTTTAATTTAATTTCTCCTAAAGAATTTTATAGATGTTATAAGAAATATCCTTGGGATATTGCCAAACAATTTTTGAACAATTTTTGAAATTTCCTGAACTTTTGAATTCTCTGAAGATAGCGGTTTTGACATCGATTAATTAACATCAATTAATTCTGACTCAACAAGGATTCAAATTGCTCTCCAAATCTGAATTAGTAAAAATTTCTACTAAAAATTAGTGAAACATTACTAATTTTTACTAAAATACTACAAATTGATTAGTAGTTTTTCACTAATTTAGATTTAGAGAGTAGGGTAAAAAATATTTCTATTATTTAGAACTTTATACACTTATAAAATTATAAAGATTATATTAGAATAATATATATTAAATATAATAATATACCCCTCGTCAGATAACTGTCTTGATTTTAAACAACAAACACGAAAAGAAAATTAATTATAATTTTTAAAAAAGTGTTTTACAATTTAGGGAAAAAGGATCAAAAAGAGAAAATTTCAGATTGATGATTTCAAACTTTGAAAAAATGGTATTAAATTTGCTACGGACTATTTTAAAATTTAAAATAACTTAGCAATGATTCGAATGATTTTTCTAAAGCTTAAAATTCCTTGTATGAAAATTTCGCCTTCTGTCACTTTTTCCCTAAATTATAAAGCATTTTAATAAAATTTGGAATTAGTTTTCTTTGCGTGTACTAAAGTGAACGATTTTAAAGAAACGTTTACCTTGGCGTTAAATCGGATAATCCGATAAGCATAAAGAGATTGTCAATTATTATTGAGCAAAACCGATTGTGAATGAATTGAGATATAGTTTTAAAAGACTTTTAACATTTAGATTCCACTCAATAAATGAAATTATAGCCGATAGGTAGTTGAGATACAAAAGGAGGAAGATTGAATGGTTGCGTGGGTTGAAGAGAGTCAAATCTGTCGGAGAAGTAGGCTCGTTTCCGGATTCAGCGACGGTGCCATCGAGTCGGATCAAGTTGGGGTTGCAGGCGCGATGCTGAACCAGGATGGTTGGCTGGATGGTTTCTATGGAAACCACCTCCTCATCTCATCGCTCTCACCCTTCTACCATGTGGCTAGAAAGCGAGATGACGATAGAGAGTGAGAGAGAGAGAAAGAGATAAAACGTTCCGAAACAAGAGAGAGGAGAATATAGAAAGATGTAAACTTGACAGAGAGAAGAGGATAGAAATATGTAAACTTGACAGAGAGAAGGATACAGAAAGATGTAAATTTGCGAGGGAGATGGAAATAGAAAGATAGAGAATATGATAGGAGAGAGAGAGAGAGAAAGATAAACTTGAATCAGAAAGAGATAGAGAATATCAGGCAGAAACAGAGAGAGCGACAATGAACACCAAGCGATGGCCTTTCGAGGAGAGCAGACTACTGTAGGTGTGGGGAGGGGGTACGAAGAACGGCAAAGAGAGAAAGGGGTGAAAAACGGGAGGTGACTTGTTACGCGATCTCGCACACAAACTCTCCCTGAAATGAATATGCAAACGAGTATCAAAGGAACCATCGTGCGTAGCGTTTTCTTTATTAGTCCTGTCCCTTAATCGGGTGCATTTACGACATTTGCTGCTGACGCACACACCAAGCCAAACATTGTCTTCATATTATTACTCACAATATGCAATTTCTCAAGTTTATTTAACATTTAAACGATATAAGATTTTGATAAATATCATTTTTCAAAAATGTAGCAGCAAATACTATTTTATCAAAGATTTATATGAATTTATTAACTGTTTCTGTATTTTATTTATATAATTGAATTATATTAATTTATACAATAATTAAATTATACTAATTTACACTGGAGCGCCGCTCAAGTGGATGTTTATGTAGAGTTATTCATGTAGATATACATAGTTGACTACTTCTTAAACCATCTGTGTAAATTTCACTTTACGTTAATTGTTGTAAATCTCGATTTGTTAATTGTTTTAAGGTAGTTGGCGATTGTAACATAACCTCAAACTCAGAAATACTTGTTAATTTGGGGGGCGTCCATTCATTACGTGAGGTCAAAATAGGGAGGGGGTCTATAAAAATCTCACGTCAACTTTCTCATTTTAGACAAAGCACATTTTTCTATTAAGAAAACAATATTTCCAAGAAAAATGAAAAATCGCACTTAATCGGTTACTATGAAATAGTGAAAAATTTTACTATTTTTTAGTAGAAAACTACTAAATAATAGTAGAAAACAACTAATTTTAAAGTGAAATATTAATTAATTGCAATAGTGAATGTTTACTTTTTTAATTCGTAGATATTTCACTTTTAAATTGGTAGTCTTCTACTAAAAAAATATTGCCTTTTTTTACTATTAATTAGTAACCGATTTTTCGCTAATACATTAGTAGAAAATCACAAATTCAGATTTAGACTCTTTTACAATTTGGGGGAAAAGGATAAAAAAGAGAAAATTTCAGATTGATAATTTCAAACTCTCAATAAATTATATTAAATTTGCTACTCAAACTAATTTCAAGTTTAAAATTACTTAGCAATGATTCGAGTGATTTTTCTAAAGCTTAAAATTCCTTGTAGGAAAATTTCGCTTTCAGGCACTTTTTCCCTAAATTATAAAATATAAAGCATTTTAATAAAATTTTTAATTAATTTTCTTTACGTGTAGAATCGTCTAATTATTTTATAAAGATAATATTATTAAAAGATTTTTGTCACAAAAGTACCGAATAAATAAAATTTATTTTATTTACATTTCCAGTGAATATTTCAAAAAGTAAAATAAACTATTTTTTGTATTTTATAAATATTTAATAAAAATCGCATTTTTTGTCTGAATTGAAAGAAAAAAACACAAAATGTTATTATTATTTTGACAAAAAATTATGGCTAAAACTATTATTTTTTTAATTGTACAACTAAATCTTTCAAAAATAAATAATTATAAATAATTAATCTAGATAATATTATTCTTATATGGACTACTAATAAGTATGCAACAAGTATTTTTAAATCAATTTGATTTAAACATATACTATAAATCAATTAAAATAGTAGATTACTCTAAATGTAATAATAAAGTTGAATTTTATATTAATTTTTTCTATAAATCTAAGAATTCGTAAAATACCATACCATATAATTCATAATTTATTAATTACACAAAACCTGCTCTCTAAATATGATTTAGTTAATAATTACTAATTCCTGGTTATTTTTAACTAATTCAAATAAGGCGGAATTGTTGATTGATGTGAGAAATTATTTCAAGAAAGAAAGCTACTTTAAAAGGAGAGTAATTTATTTTTAATTTATGCAATTTATTAATGTTTTCGTCTTCTTAATGCAATAATTTTCATTATAACGCAACGCTTAAAGTTGCAATTTAAATACACATTGAAAGTAAATTTTAGGTTATGTACAAATTCTAGAATTTTAGTTCCCAATTTCGTATAATTCCATTTTTAAAATGTACTTATATGGAACTGCTATTAAAATTACGTAATTTATTTTTAAATTCAAGATAAAAAAACCATTAAAAACTATTTGCTAAAATAGCTAAATCTGATTCAATGATCGTTTGACCAGAAAAAATTTGATGTTTCTTGACAATAATTTATTTACGATCAAAGAAAGTTGGGTTTGGAGAATTGTCTTGACAATTTTCTATTTAAAAGATATTTGCTAAAAATTGATCCATAAAATGACATGAATATGCCACGTTGTAAATTCTTTAGGTCTTGTGTAAAATGTACATTAATTTCTATTTATTAAGTCCAGATTAATAATCATAATTAGTCAAAAAATAATTAGTAATTAGTTGAAAGAATCCCATCAAATAATAATAAAACAATAATACACCGTATTATAATTCTCAAATCCCAAATTAATTTACTTAATAAAACCAAAAAGAAAAGATCGATCCGATTTGTGAAAAAATTCGAGAATAAAATCAAAATTCCCATGATAGTTGTTAGAGAGCTCTATACATATACAAATTGACATCGATTGGTGTTTTGGCTTGACTTTGTGTAAGGCATATTGAATTGAGTAAAATAGGTGTATAGTAGCGAGTTTATAAAGAAAGGGCTTCAAATCGTTGAACGGAGGGTTTACATAACTATTGAACTGAACTTTCTCACCCCTTATCTAGTTACAATAATGAAAGGGAGGGTGGTCGAGAATGGAAGAAACTCACGTACCTGTTGGTCAATTGTTGGAACGTGAAATAATTCATGATACTATCACACTTCCCCCTTGGGACTGTAGGTACTGCATTTTTCATCAACATTGAAGAGAAAACATTTTGACGACCATGACTACCTGGCGAATAGCTTTTTTTTCACGTAAAGAGAAACGAAAAAACTACATAAAAACCCTCTTCAAAAATATTTCCATTTTTTTTCTCTCTCGCTACAGTGTAACAGTGTGTTATACTGAAGTAAATTAAAAAATGCATTTTTGATTATTTTAACAGGTAATTGACGGAAAAAAAAACTGATTAAAATTTGATCCAAATATATTTGTTATTAATGCCTTAAAGATTGAATGCTTAAATAATTTATTCGAATGCAATAGAAGCGATAAAATTAGAAGTTATTAATCACTTAAGTATGATACAAAGAATCAGTTTTATCAGTGCGAAAAGTAGGGCGTTATTCTATATATCAAGAGTTATCTTGTCTCGAATATGAGGGTTGTTCAAACCCTAATAAATAATTAATGAAGCAAGCAGGGAGATTAGATTCCCAGCATTCATACTCGAGAAGATGAAATGAGAGTTTGCAACCAGATAAGCTACTTTGTTGGAAATTAAATTAAAATTATAAACTCAAAACTAGTTGTGCAAAATTTCCAAATTATGCACTGTTAAAAAAAGGAGTTGAAATTTAACTCCCTACGGGACTCTATAAAAGTCGCACGCCTTGAAGAGTTGAAGTAAAGAGAGTTAACGCTTAATCCTTCAGTCCCCACTCTTCTTAAACATGGAGCGTATGAGACTCACTCACCTTGGAGAGTCGATTTTTAACTCTAAAATCTCAACTCCCAACTCCAGCAACCGTTAACTCCCCAAATTTTTAACAGTGTGATTAATAAGTTAATCAAAATTATGTGGATGACAGTAGGTAAAGTATGGCATAACTTTTTACAATTTCGATAAAATCATTTTTTTTTGTTCCGTAAAATCCAAAAAATATTTTTCGGTAGTTAATCCTAGTTTTTGAATCTTTCCAATTTAATAACATTTAGCAGTTTCAAAAAGAAAAACATCAATTTTAGTGCAATTTTAAAGCAGTTGTGCAATTAATCAATATTTTCTATGCGTAAATATTATCTTTCTTTCACATAATTTCGAAATCTCTAAATCTGAATTAATCAAATTTTCACCCACTTAATTAGTAATTCAGTACTTGACAGAATAGATTAGTTTATTCTATTTTAAATAGTTGAAATGGTAGTTATTTCAAAATTACTAATTCAATTATTAAGGCAATAATAGTAAATTCTTATTTTTTTCTATATAAATTTAGATTTTTTCTTTACATTTATAAATAAACAATGTAACTTTTACAGAAGTACTAATGAATTAGCGAAAAATGAGCTGCTATTAAATAGTAAGAATTTTACTAAGTTTTTAGTAGTAAACTACTGATTCAAATAGTAGAAAACTACTAATGCAAATAGTGAAACTTTAATATTTCAATTAGTAGTTTTTTATTATTTATTTTTTTATTTATTAATTCCATGTACAACTTTACAGTTTAACAATTCTACCCTTAACGAAATATAACTTAAGTAATAGTGACATATTAGATTTCTGATTCTTAATTCTAACAATTTTAAATTATTTCCTATTTGCTAATTCCTCGAATTTCGTTTTTTACTATTTCATTAGGACGTGTCTTAAATTCAGCAAGCTCTGCTATATAAATGTTTATATGTAAAAAATTATATCTCAATGAACATGAATTTACAATAATAACGAATTTACCATTTTCAATTGATTAGTACTTCTCGTTTTAATGCAAATTAGAAGTTTTTAATTTTTTTTGTCACAGTTTAAAGCAAAAGAAAAATCTGTAAAATCAGCAAAAGCTGTCTTAAAAATGTTGCGTTTTAAAATAAGACTGCCTTAAAATAAGACTTTCTTTTTACAGTGACACTGACAACATCTTTTTATAATAATTATATAAATATACTTCATAAGTGAAATTATAGAAACTTGTCATCAAAAAATCGAAAAAGTGCACCTAACCTAAAATGAACTTTCAACATTTATTTAATTTTCAAATATGGCTCAATTTTAAGGAAAATTGGTGAATTAGGTAGATGGAAATTTTGATAAGTTTAAACCTATAAAAATCTATTACTCTACTTTTTGAAGTAACATTAATTAAATATAAATATCCTCTTTTAGAAGAATCTTGTCACTCAAAGTTACTAATTCAATTTGTAGGTTTTCACTAGTGAACGAGGTTTTTTCTTTTTTAATTATACTAAAATATGACCCTTAAATAGTTATGTTTCCCTAATTCAGGTTTAGAGAGTAAATAAATTGATCAGAATAAAGGATTAATCTGAGACTTTTCAAGTGATGACTAAAATGAAGTTAATGTTGATTTGTAAATCAATATAGTGAGAAAGGATAGGTAACAGATATAGAGAGATAATGACGATTGCAACAACTTGTGAATGATTTCCGATGAGAATCGAAACAAGTGAGGCTGTTGATGGGGTATTTGACGTCAATGCCTTAATTTAAGCACGAAACGATGTACGGTGGTTCATTCGTGGTTGTCACGCGCAAACGACAAATGTAAAGGGACCTGTTAAAAGGGTTAACTTGAGGTGGACAGTCCAAATAAACTTCAACCCCCTTGCTCAAAATATCACTGTCAAAAGTCAGTTTCTGTTATTTACACCTAACCACAATCTAAATCGAATTTCATCCAATTTGTCAATTTAAAATTTAAATTAATAAGTTTCAATTACAATTTTGTAAATATCCATTTACAGCAACACTGAATTATAAATTCTAAAATTTTCTAACCGAATTTCGTGTTGTTAAATTAAATACATCGCATCGCATAAACATAATAAAACAAAATGGATATTTAGCAATAATGAAAAACTACAGTATTTATCAATTTAAATTAAAAACAATCGTAATAGTAAAAACTTTTGATCAAGTTAAACAATCTTGTTAAAATTCTGTTTCGCGTTGAGGGGGAAAATGTCTAGGCAGGTCATTTGGTTAATTCATGAAACCACCGCTGTCCTCCAGGATTTCAATAAAGCCACCACAATTTCCACGCATTTTACGCACATAAAAAAGTACATTAAAAGATAGACCAAGAAATGAAATATCGCGTTAAAATCTCAGAAATCAGATTTATGATTCTGAAGATGAGTTTGGAAATAGTTTTTTAATGCAATGATTGTTCATTAAGGAAATAGAAAATTACTTACGAGGTCTAGGCGGTTCCAATGGTGGCACTTCCGTAAGCTGAAAGTAAAAAGATGTTGATAATTCAACGTTTCATTGAAAGGAACATAAAATTAAAACAGAGAGGAGCGTGTAAATTAAAAATGGAAAAGAAAATGAGATGAAAGAGAATAGTCTTTCAGATTTCAATTAAAGTGCACCTTTTTCTCGAGTGGGAAACTGGAAAATTTTCAAACAGAAACTCGAAACTACAAACTTCAAGTTACGCGAAACTTTCGAGGATCAGAAACAAAATTCTAACGTTTGATGGATAAATGCTTGCTGCAGATTCACAAACTACTGGTACATTCAAAGCTTATAATTCACTATTTACCACAAATTGGACTTTAGAAGCATTTTATGATTTTAAACTTGTCAAAGCTTGAAATTATCAAAAATGTATATAAAATCAAGTGCACGTGAATTATTAGTTTGTAAAAACAATTTATAAAATTACAATTTAATATTTTGTCAATTTTCGAAATTCAAATAAGAAAAATTTCTGAATGGAAAAAAGTAGAAAAACTTGATATCGTGGAGTTTCAAACGTAAAGTATCCAAGGATGTTTTCAAATTAAATATAAAGATTTGGGTTTACAGAAAAAAGGTTATAGTAGTTTTATTTTGTTTGTCCTCAAGTATAATCTCTACATTTTTTTTCATTATTTAGCAGGTATTCATCGCCGAAAAGTTTGTCCAAAAAAAAGTGTAAACTAATTTAAAGGATTTAAGACTCTTTTAAAATCGTGGAAAATAACCCAAAAAAAAATAAAAGATATTTATTACTGGTTACCTGAGTATCAGTAAAATTTTATGACAGGTACTGAACAGGTAGACAATTTTTGAAACTGCTGAAAATTCTACAAATCTAGGAAAAATCTCACGAGACTTGGAGGTAGATGCAAAAACATTTCTTATTTGATTTCTTCAAGTTTTACAATTTTTTATCAACATTTTACTACTTTTACCAAACAACGAAACATAAATTAATCGAGCTGTGTTTATAATTAGCAAAATTCAATTACAATATTACAATTCAAATGTGCAAAAGTACATTTTGATTTGATTGAAAAGTATATTTTAATCTGATTGTAAAGTGCATTTTTATCTCATTCTAAAGTACTTTTTGATCTGATTATAAAGTATATTTTTGATCCGATTGAAAATCGCATTTTGGAAATATTCCAGTTTCTCAAATTATGCAGAATTTTTTTTTGTCTTAAAGATGTTCAAATTATTGACATGACATAAAATTAAAAAATGGTTTTTCACTTAAAATAGAAATATTATTAAAATTGATTCCATTAAATTTTGAAAGATACAGTTAAGCATTTTTTAAAAATAATTCATAACAAAATTTGTTATGAAATAATAATTATTCAACATTTTGTGTTTTTTTTTTAAGTTTGTGAACAATTGTAATTTTAATCCAATTTTGAGAAATAATAGCTCATTTTAATCTTTGAAATATTCTCTGCAAGTCCGTTTGTTGGATTTTGTTAAAATTTGTTTTCTTCAAAAAATATATAACAGATATATTTTAGTTGTTTAATAATTTTTTAACAAAATATTATATTAACAAGATCCAGCCAATAGATTTGTAGAGAATGTTTCAAAATGATTAAAATGAGCTATTATTTGTCAAAATTGGATAAAAATTACAATTGTTCACAAAATTTAAACACAAAATATTAAATAATTATTATTTCATTTAACAAATTTTGTATCCAGATAATTTTTTACGTTCCTGAAGTTCTGAACGATCATTTCAACGAAACTTTTTTACCAAGAAATTATTTTCAAAAATAATTTTTGCAACAAAAGTATAAAAAGGAAATCGATCTCTTAAAATATCCCAAATTATTTATTGGTATTTAAAACATTTTTTTGTTGTCAAATTTGTATCTAAAAAAATGTCAAAATAATGATTTCAGAACTTTAGGTTCATAATTTTTTTGAAAAATGTACGACTATATTTTGCAAAATTGGGTGAAATAAATTTTAATAACATTTGTATTTTACGTGAAAACCATTATCTAGTTTGAGGTTATATCAATGGGTCGAAGATCCTTAATTCAGTTAAACACGACACGGAAAGAATTTTACTCTCATGTGTTGAAGGTGCGAGACCAAATTAACCCACATTTACGAAATAACTTCGCAGAATTAGAGGGGAAGTTCGAGACAATTCGAAATATCTGTTTCAGTGTGTTTTACCCCTTTTACTTCGACTGTTTCCTTCTTGAAAGAATCAAGTATATATTCTTGATAAGCTGCCAAGTGGCACGAGACTTCTTAGTGCCAAACGTACCGAACAATTTGAATTCTCCCGGTGTTTATAACGTAAAGGAATTAATCGAAGAGCAGTGAGCTCTAAGATTTCCAATTGGCAATGAAATCAACTCAGTGGAAAATCGTATAAAGACCCTTTAATGAGAGACTATTTCTAATTTTAATCACACTTTCTTTCTCGCTGATTCACATGAAATTGAAAATTCTATTCCTTAAAAATCAACTAAATAAAAATTTTTTTTACTTAAATTGACAAAATAGTTTCTACTATAATATCCTTAATGTTAAAATCTTGTATTTGAAATTAAATTAAACAAAATCTCGATCAAAATTAAAGATTAAGTTCTCCTTATCAATTTAAAAACATTTTAAACACTAGATATTGAAATGAAAATTTGATTTGAATGAAACGTATTATTGTTATTCTTACCTTGGCGAGCACTGGATTAAAGGTGAATTTAGACTCGACTTCTTTCCTAGGTGTCTGGGGTATGGCCGTCAGTGGTGTTGCGGCTGACGTCATTTCCTGAAACAAAGAAAAATAAAGTTTAGTGACATTCTCGCCAATTTTCTTCAAGAGGGAAACACGATCCGAGTAAGTCAGACGTACTATCGAGCGGGTAGAAATTGTAGGAGTTTGAAGGCGAGGCGAGAATAAGACAGAAATAAAGTAAAAAAAAAAAAGATAGAGAGAGAAAGAAAAAAAAACCTGCTCTCGAAGGTACTACTTGTTGACTCTGAGGACAATTAATCGTCTTTCGAGTTTAGCTCTAGAGATACGTTTGTTTAACCAAGGACAAATATTTAGTCGCGGATGATACTCGATATCGCGAAATTCCTCTCAGAGTTCATTACCTCTTCAAGAGAGAATTTCATTCTTTTTCTCTCTCTCTCTCTTTTGTCTTTCCCGTTTCTCTTTTCATTCTCTCTTTTCAACTCTCTAAATTTTAAATTAAAAATTTAGAGATATAATTCACAGATTATTCTTTGTGTCACTAATTTTAAAGCGCACAATTCGACGAAAATTGTGTATCAAACTTTAAAAACGAAATCCACCAGGCAATAAGTGTGGGCGGTTTTTTTTTTTATTTTCGTTTTAGAATGACTAAAGACCCTTGGAGGGCAAAGAATGCGAAAGGTAAAAATGGCGTCAGAGAATGCTCCAACTATGAGTCATCGAGTGTTGAGCACGAGCTTCTAGGTCGTCGTACGCAGACGTCATTGCTGCATATTTTTCGCGAATAACGAATCGCGAATATTTTTGGTACGAGAGAGCATATATCCTTGAAATTATGCAAACAAAAACGAAGGCACGTACATCGACATTAAGCCCGCACGTTCCAGCAATAACCGATTCAACGTCAAGCTAAAACTATCAACTTCACCGAAAAAAAAATATATCCTCAAAAAATAACATTTTTAAAAAATTACCCAAAACTATTTCATAAATAGTTCTAAAAAGCAATTTCTTTCTCTAAAAAATACTTTATTTTTTATCTTGTTTCTAATACTTTTTTTTTAATATACCATTTTTAAAACTTTGTAGTTTATTTCTTTAAAAATCTTTTTCCGAACCTTTCTCCAAGAATCAAAGTATAGAAAATGATTTTAAAAGTCGATACATCGAATTCAAATGCCAATTGATTTTATATAGACAGCAAAAAGGCAAATAGAGCTCATTGCGAGCAATAAACCTTTCGGTGTATAAATTGTTTTGAATCTGGCGGAGAGTTATTTCCTCCATCGAATAAGATGATTGGTGAGAGGACATTTCACGACTGATCGTCAAACGGAAAATAGACACATTTCTCATAAAAAGAGGAGATGCTTGCAGCTGCACATCAGAAACGAAATATCTCACTGAAAAATACTATATCCACTTCTCTACTTGTGGAGGGGGAAAAAAAAGTGTCAGGAGCACGAGGCTGTCACTCAGGATGCAGAAAAAGTACTCAAGAGTCAACGGGACCGGAAATCGGAAGTGAAAAAAAAAAAAACGAAAAAAGATCTTTTTTACCTGCGGCAAAGTGATAAAATGACATTTTTCAATTTGCAAACACTCCTGGGTATTTTATTTCCTATTTTATAGTCTTCTTAGAATAAAATGCAAAAAAAAGTTGATTTTAATTGGAGAGAATAAATGTCCCTGAAGTTCTCAATGTTCATTTGAACGAAATTTGTTTTTCCATGGCAATATTATCGAAAATAACTTTAGCAACCCAAAATATAAAAAAAGGATTTAATTCTTAAAATATCCAAATTAATTTCATAGTCCAGTGTAGAAAAGTTCCCAGTAATTCCCAGTTTGTACTTGGGCGCCAGTTGGGGCCAACCTGGGCTTCCCAATTTTTATCAAATACGTAAATTGTTACTAAATAATAGTTTCAATACTAAACTTATCGTCAATCTGGCTTTATATATTGCAATTTCCCTTCATTTCAATTTAAAAATTCATGAAATTCGGTCAAAGCGCTCAAAGTTTCCCATGCAAAATGCATGGGGAAAAAAACTTTTTCATAGAATTGATAAAAATTCCATGAAAATTAACCTTTTTCGATCGGATAAAGCTGTTTCTCCTCAGGAAAATTTAAAGAATAAGATCCAATAATTTATTTAACAAACTTTTTATTATTAACTATTTTTTAAAGGGCCATAAAAAATCTTCATAAATGAAAAAAAAGTGTAAGATCGTTAAAAAATATTCATTACGATTTTTACAACATTTTCCACCAAAATTTCCTTTAATTACATAAAAAATAAGTTACTAACAATTAGTGGATGTATTTTTTAATTTGTTTGAACAAATTAATATTGTTTATCTGAAACTTTTTATCTAATAGAGCTAGAGAGTTGTAACTTATTTCTAATATTGCATCTATTTAAGTTAAGTAAATCCTAATATTAGAAAAAAACTAAAATATAAAAATATAAAAATTGTTTAAACAAATTAATATTGTTTATTTGCAATTTTTCATCTAATTGAGTTACAGGGTTTAAACAAAAAATTTCATAATTATGGATCTTCGTTTACTATAAGTTTTGGGTGTTTATAGGCTTAAAATTTTGCAAAATTAAGAAAAAGTTAAACTCTCTAGCTCAATTCGATGAATGATTGCAAATAAACAACATTAGTTTGTTTAACCAATTTTTATAATTGTGGATTTTCGTTTATTATTAATATTCAGCTTTGGTATTCTTAAAAAGTTGCAAAATTAAAAGAAAATTTTAAATCTAAAGCTCAATAAGATAAAAAGTTGCAAATAAACAATATTGATTTGTTTAAACAATATTTTTTATTGTGGATTTTCGTTTATTATTAATATTAAGCTTTCATAAGCTTAAAAAGTTGCAAAATTAAGAGAAAATTTCAACTCTGTAGCTCAATTAGATGATAATTTGCAAATAAACAATATTAATTTGTTTAAACAATTTTTAAAATTGTGAATTTTCGTTTATTATTAATATTAAGCTTTCATAAGTTTAAAAAGTTGCAAAATTAAAAGAAAATTTTAAATCTAAAGCTCAATAAGATAAAAAGTTGCAAATAAACAATATTAATTTGTTTAAACAATATTTGTGATTGTCGATTTTCGTTTTATTAATATTAAGCTTTTATAGGTTTGAAAAGTTGCAAACTTAAGAGAAAATTTCAACTCTCTAGCTCAATTAGATGAAAAATTACAAATAAACAATATTAAATTGTTTAAACAATTTTTATAATTGTGGATTTTTGTTTTTTTATTAGTATTAAGCTTTCATAAGCTTGAAAAATTGCAAAATTAAGAAAAAGTTTCAGCTCTCTAGCTTAATTAGATGAAAAGTTACAAATAAACAATATTAATTTGTTTAAACAATTTTCATAATTGTGGACTTTCGTTTATTATTAGTATTGGGCTTTTATAGGTTTGAAAAGTTGCAAAGTTAAGAAAAAGTTACAACACTCTAGCTCTATTAGATGAAAAGTTGCAAATAAACAATATTAATTTGTTTAAACAATTTTAATAATTTTATATTTTAGTTTTTTTCTAATATTAGGCTTTACTTAACTTATATAGTTGCAAAATTAGAAAAAAGTTACAACTTTCTAGCTCTATTAGATGAAAAGTTTCAAATAAACAATATTGATTTGTTTAAACAAATTAAAAAATACATGCAACAATTGTTATTAACTAATTTTTATATCATTAAAGAAAATTTTGGTGGAAAATATTGTTAAAAGTTGTAATGAATATTTTTTAACGATCTTACATTTTTACGATCTTTTTTAGTGAATTGGCACTAACCGGGTTGAGCATTACAAGCCCACTAATTTCCCAGTGGGAAGACCCAACTGGGGCCCACCTTAAATTTGGGAAACCCATATGGGGCCCAACTGGCGCCCACCCAACTTTTCTACGCGGGGTGTGCAGAATATTATTTCTGGTCAAATTTGAATTTGGAAAATGCTTAAATAATTTCAGATTAAAGTTTTGTAAATACTAGATTAGAGAATGGAAAGATTGTTTTTTCTTTTAATTAAAAAAAAAAATTCTTTTGATATGGACATTTGCGAAGAGAAAAAATGATTTTGGTACAAGGAAATCAAATGGACAAGTAAAAGCGTACAAGTTTATCTAGAGACCGGATACTTAGTGCCCGCATGTATGTATAGGAGCTAACTATACTTAAGTGAATACAGTGAAGCCCTCGGTAATTATACTAACCCGTTACAGTGCGTCAGAGTGCACCTCTTCTCAGTGAACTCGTCTTGCACATTGCACTTGCTCAGTTTTGCACTCGTCCAATGAGCGACACAAGTGTCTTGCTGTGTCGGTTCTAATGGCTCTCAAAAGAGTTATGTTTTCGTCAACGATGACGTCAAGAATACAAGAGAGAAACTCTCCTCAACACCCTTGCGAGAAAACTGACATTGCTCAAAACAGTCTCTCTCTCTCTCTCTCTCTCTCTCTCTCTCTCTCTTAGTTGCTTTTGGTCTCTTCACCCCTTTGTGTATTTCCACATGGCACGTGCCAAGTAATGGCAAAGCAAACTACAAACGTTGAGATAAAATACACCCATGCTTGCCACTTAATAAACGCTAATTTCATCATTAAATCCAGAGAAGCCATCAAGCCATCTCGTCTTTAATTATAAGAAAATGAGAATCATGCGTGGTAATCAATAATCATTATTTATAAATGTGAATCTGGTTTTTTCATACATTAATAATTTTTTTTATTTCTCTTACTGTTGTATTATTTATATTACACTCAAACACTTTTGACATTAAGTATTATAGTTTATCCATTAATTTTTACTATAAAAACTATATATCAATCTGGGATAATCGTGCAGAAAGAAAATTTTTCCCAAGATAGTAAAGTTTCAATCCAGGATAAGAATATTTACTTTTTTTTTTATAGAAAAATTTAAATTCAGGATAAATATATTTACAATTTTTACGGAAAATGTTCCTTTCATGCATTGAAAATTTACTATCTTCTCTGGGAAATATGTTTATTTTACGCACGATTATCCCAGATTACAAACCTGATTGTAAAAATTATTTACTAAAGTCTTTCAGTGTAGAATTCAAAAGTTTTTATATGTTTAATTTTATAATGGAAGCTATAGATTTTTAATTCGGTTGCATTGGAATTAAACTTGTTTTGGATTAAATCAAACTAGCGATGTTAATTCGCTCGCTAACGCTCGCTCAATTATATTTATTTATAAAGAAATTGCTTATCTAAGTTTCAATATTGAAAACTATCCTGAACTTATTATTTATTGTATTGTTGTTATGTTTAAATCTTTTGAAAATTATATATAAAGATTATAATTTTGTTTTAAGAATTTTTTATTAATTAGTAATGATAATATTATTTATATTAAAATAAACTGTTCAATATTTTTGTTTAAAACAAATAATATACTAAAATTGTTTTTAATAATGGAGTGTTATAATATTACGTTGATTTATACAAAGTTTTGGATAAATTAGTTTTATATTAATATAAATATTAAATAAGTGTCAAATTCATGCTTCCAAAGTATAATTTTATAAATACCGAAAATATACACTGATTTAGGTAATTCGAACTTGGATAAGAATAAAACCGTTTTGCGGGTTATTTTTATCCATCGCAGTTTTCCGTTCAAAGGTAGAAAAAAAAAGAAAACTTTTTAAACTTCTAATTCTTTAAAAAATTCCTAATCAGAATGAATCCCAATTTTAATGTTTTTGAATTCAGTTGAATTATAATTCTAATATTGTCGAATTTGGTGTAACCCAATTTAAAACCCTTTAAATTAGATTTTATCTGAATATCAAAGTTTACTAATTTGGTTGTATCAAAATTTAAATACTTTCAAATTAGATTTAAGGCAAATTTGAATGTTTTCGAATTCAGTTGAATCCGAATTCGGTTTCATTTAAATATAAAAACTTTCAAATTAGATTGAATCCGAATTTGAATATTTCCAAATTCGGTTGTATCGAAATTTCAAAGTTGCAATTAGATTGAATGCAAATTTTAATGTTTTCAAATTCAGTTGGATCCGAATTCGGTTTGAATAAAATATAATAACTTTAAAATTGTATTGAATTCAAATTTCAATTCTTTTAAATTCGAATTACTGAATTTGGTAATATGACAAATAAAAAATAAAAAACTTCCGAATTAGAGTGAACACAAACTTCTGTGTTTTCGAATTAAGCTGTATTCAAATTTAAAAATTCCCAAATTAGATTGTATTGACATTTAAAAACTTGGAAATTAGATTGAATGCAAATTTTAATGTTTTTGAATTCGGTTAGACTTAAATTTGGTTAGAATCAAATGCAATAACTTCAAAATTGTTTTGAATTCAAATTTCAATTCTTTCAAATTCGAATTACCGAATTTGGTAATATGAAAAATAAAAAACTTCCGAATTAGAGTGAGTCCATATTCTAATATTTCCGAATTCGGTTGTATTGACATTCAAAAACTTGCAAATTAGATTGAATGCAAATTTTGATGTTTTCGAATTCGGTTAGACTCAAATTTGGTTTGAATCAAATATAATAACTTTAAAATTGGATTGAATTCAGATTTCAATTCATTCAAACTCAAATTACCGAATCCGGTAGTATGGACAATAAAAATCTTTCGAATTAAAGTGAATCCAAACTTCAGAGTTCTCGAATTCAGTTGTATCCAAATTTAAAAGCTTACAAATTAGATTGATTTCAAATTTTAATTTTTCCGAAACAGGTTGAATCCAAATTCTCATATTTCCGAATTTGGTTTCATTCAAATATGAAAACATTAAAATTAGATTGAATACAAATTTTAATTCTTTCAAATTCGGTTGTATCTAAATTAAAAACCTTATAAATTAGATTAAATCCATGTTCCAATATTTCCCAATTCAGTTGTATCCCAATTTAAAAACTTCTAAATTGCATTGAATCTTAATTCCAATGTTTTTTAATTGGATTGAATCCAAATTCTAATATTTCTGAATTCGGTTATATTAAAGTTCAAAAATTTGCAATTAGGTTGAATGCAAGTTTCAATGTTTTCGAATCTGGTTGGATCCGAATTCGATTTCCACCAAATATAATAACGTTAAAATTGTATTAAATTCAAATTCCAATTCTTTCAAATTCGAATTACCGGATTTTGTCATATTAAAAGTAAAAAAATTCCGAATTACAGATTGGATTAAAATTTCAATGTTTTCAAATTCAGTTGTATCTAAATTTAAAAACTTCCAAATTAGATTGAATACCAGTTCCAATTATTATTAATTCGATTGAATCCGAATTCTAAAATTTTAAAATTCAGTTGTATTAAAATTAAAAAACTTGCAAATTTCGGTGTTTTTAAATTTGGTTAAATCCAAATTCAGTTTCATCCAAATAGAAAAACTTTCAAATTAGATTCCATCCCAATTCCAATGTTGTTCAATTCAATTGAATCTGAATCTGGTTTCATCTAAATTTTGAAGTTTCTACATTCAAATAAATCCCAATTCTAAGTTCCTAAAACTACCTATTTTGTTTAGTTATTTCTAAATTGTAAAAAATCTAAAAAATTTAGTTATTTCTAAATTGCACATTTCTTAATGTGCAGTTATTTTACATCAAAATATTGTTGCATCTAAATTTTTAAGTTTAACAGAAATACCCATGTAAAATAAATATTTCATAAATCGTGGAATTTGTGAAAGATTTGATTAAAAAAAATTCCAAGTGCCGTGACTGATTATTTAAATTACCAACAAACTAATTGCCCACGTCTTGCCTATTGTGAATTTCTACAAGCTTTTCAGACCATTTATGCGAGGAGGAAGTGATTATTGTGAAATAAGCAGAGCGCAACCGTCACAAAATGCAAGCTGCGTGATGTGAAATGCCGTTAACGATCATTATGTTGAATATGCGTCGATTATAATCAAAACAATTTTGTATGTAACATCAGTCATCAAAAATCAAGATCACTATTTTATAGGGATGCGTTCAACACGACACTTGATATACGACTATAGGCCTTTTTTTGAAAACATGTTTATACGCGCAAAGTGCGTGTGCTCGATTGCTTCTTTTACAACCGTGTAATAGCTTCAACGATCAATCAGAAATCATATTAATTGCAATATTTTTCAAAAACTAAAAAATCCAAATAAATCAATTTATTATTAATTTTTGTTTTTATAATAAAAAGAAAATAAAAAAAAACACATTTTAAAACTGTATATTAATATTAGAACATTATATTAACATCTAAATTCTTAAATCAGAAAAATACTCGATTAAACCGTATTAATTTTCAGCCAAGTAAGATCATTAATTTTTCAGAAAAGAGGTAAAACAAGAATTGATTTATGGTTAGTAAATATGATGTTCAATATAGCCATTTAGTTCGATAATTATAATAATTTACGGCAATTATATGGTACTGCGTCGATTACTGTAATTATTAATTTTTATCCGACGGTATTAATGTAATTCTGTATCACTTATATACACTGGGTTATCGATTTAAAAATCATAAGCTCTTTCATATATATATAGCAATATAAAGTGTCATTAACTATATATTAATTAAACCTTTTTTAAAAGCGTAATACACTTTGTATATATAAATTTATATCAATAAATTGAGATCTTTGATTATAATTATTTTAATTGCCTTTTCTCTATATACAATTAAAATTTATTTTTAATAAGATACTTTTGTTTATGTATTACCTGTAACACATTTTATATATTATGTTGGCGTGATTATTTATATGACAGTTTTATGTTAGGTAGAGTTGATCGTTATTATCTTTCTACTTTTGTTTTTCGGTTTCTTTTCCTGGTAAGAGCATAAATCATTAAAGGGGTGGAAAGACATTAACGAACTGTACATACGAAACAAATGTAAATTTACCCAAATCTCATTAAAAAAATAAAAATAAAAACAGTTTTTTTCTGTTATGATTTCCAGACAAGTCTCGAATATAAAAACCGAAAAGTGATTTATAAAATTTAAAATTTAAAAAGGTACAAATAAATAAAGTGAAATAATATAAGAAATATAAAATTAAACATTTCAATTACTTTTTTTAGAAATTTTAAGTTTCGAATCAAATAATAATTTACGGTGAATATATTTTTTTAAAACATGGTTTAAAATGTGTCAGTCAAGTTTCGATTTTCGAGAAAGTGTTCGACGAGTAAATTTACTGAAAAGTGTAAAAAAGAAAGAAAAAATAACAGTATTAGATCGTCATGATCGTTGTAGCGTATCTCACTGGGTGTGCTACGTATGTGTAGTAACACGAATAGTTGGCCCAGATTCTGTAGGTGACTATTTACTGACGGATTGGCAATTTTTTTTTTAACTCGCGAGACACTTTTATAAGGAGACTCATTCGAAAACAACTTTTCTTAATAGACACAGATCAAATTTTTCGCGCGTTTGAGCAAATAATTACTTTTTAAAAAGAATGATACTTTATTTAATTAATTAAGTGATTAATTAAAATTAATATTATCATATTTAAAATAACAAAAGATAAACACCAATAAAAACTACCAAATTTTAATCAACAAAGAGGAATTTAGTAAGAGATGAAAGTTATTTTTATAAAGATAGAAAAGTTAATCTATCATTATTTATATATTAATTAATAATTACTAACAATAATAATTAATTCAAGAATAAATTAACTTTAATCTCAATGTTAAAATAATTTCAATTAAAAAATTTACCCGACTTAAAACTCAATTTCAATAACAAAGGATATTATGAAAATGAATCGCGAGAAACCGGATCAAAAATAAATTTGTTCTTTTTATTCGGTGCCTCATTTTTTTACGTTTATAATGAACAAAGCGAAACTCAATCAAACCTCTAATTTACGTTTAAATATGTGACAAAGAAATTTTTCTGAATAGAGCATCGATTTAAATTCAAATAGTAAATTTTATTGTTCCACGCTCAGATTCTTTATACAAAGCTTACAAAGAACATGTTATTTGCATAAAAATAGCTGAACATCTTATGTGCCGTTTTTAATTGACTTTGAGAATTTAATTTGGATTTATGTGTTATATATTTCAATTTATTTCACATATAAAAACGAGGCAACGAAAAAATTTGTTTCTATATTGAATTTGTTAATTTTATTAATAAGAACAGCTTTTATCCAATAGAAGTAAATTGTTAACCGAGTTATTTTTTTGCAAGCTTGAAACAGCAAGGAATTATTTAGCATTTATTTCACAAAGAACGCAAAAATTCCTTGAAACTAATTTCCTCTGGCTTTGAAATTCGAATATTACACATTCCTGTCATTTTAGAAATGCTTTAATTTAATGAAGACTGCTAAATTTTAATTGAATAACTGAAAAACCTAGCCACAAAAAGTTGATATAGGTATACTGGTTTTGATGTAAAGAGAACTTAATAAGGCGACCTTAATTTAATTTTCTTGCTTGAGCGCAAACAGATCATTTAGGAATCACCCCCCTTTTCTAGCCGCAGGGGTTTGCTATTGCTCTCAATTTTATTAATTAGCGCGATTGAAACAAGCTGTAAATAAGTCGAAAGATAATAACTGGAGCAGAAAAGAAACAGTTGAAACTAGATAAGAGATAAAGATGAGAAATATACGGATATTGAATAAACAACAAACTCGGAAGATGAGAGAAGGGAATGAAAAACACAACAAAATAAAAAGATAAACCAAAATTGTGACCAATTGAAAAAGTTTTACAATAATTTGAAAATCTTACAATTAAATGTAAATTAAATGCAAATAATTATAAAAAAAAACAATTAAGAAAACGTTACAACTAAGTTGGGAAAATTTATAAATAATTGATAGTATCTTATAACCATTTAGAAAAACAGGACAATTGGAAAACCTTATAAACAACTAGAAATAACTTACACAAATAATTTGAAAATCTTATAATTAAATGGAAGATAAATGCAAATAATTAAATAGAAAACAAATTGAGAAAATTTTAAATTTAATTGGGAAAACCTTGAAATTTATTGGGAATATTACAAACCGATTGAGAATAACAAACAAATAATTGGAATAATTTTAAAAATTTAAAGCAAAGTCTATTACGACTAATTTATAAGACAATCGTACAAAAAATTGGAATAATTTGAATTAGAACCATACAAACAATTGAAAAAATCTTAAACAAATTTTGAATAATATAAATACAATTGGAACAATACAAACAATTGAGAAAAACTTACAACCATTTGGCTCAATAACAATTTAAAAAACGTTATAACCAACCGGAAAAAACTTACAGCCAATTCGACAATCTCACTATCAGTTGGAAACATTTTGTACCTAATTCGAAAACCTTACAACCAGCTGGAATTCAATTGCAAATAATTATAAAAGAAAACAATTAAGAAAAAGTTACAACTAATTGAAAAAGCTCACAATTAAAGAGATAAACTTTTCAAGCATGTGGAGAAATCTTACAACGATCTGGAAAATTTTGATAACCATTTGGAAAAACATTACAACCATTTGGCAAAACCTAACAACCATTTATGAAAATCTTATAATCAATTGATACAACCTTAAAATCAATCGAAAAACCTTGCACTCAATTGAAAAATGTTACAACCATCTAGGCAAAAACCTAACAACCATTTATGAAACCTTATAACCAATTGATACAACCTTAAAATCAATTGAAAAACCTTGCACCCAATTGAAAAATGTTACAATCATCTAGAAAAAAACCTAACAGCCATTTAAGAAAACTTTCTAATCAATTGATATAACCTTAAAATCAATTTAAAAACCTTGCAACCAATTGAAAAATGTTACAACCATTTATGAAACCTTATAACCAATTGATACAACCTTAAAATCAATTGAAAAACTTTTTACCCAATTGAAAAATGTCACAACCATCTAGGAAAAACCTAACAACTATTTGTGAAAATTTTATAACCAATTAATACAACCTTAAAATCAATTGAAAAACCTTTCACCCAATTGAATAATGTCACAACCATCTAGGCAAAAACCTAACAACCATTTATGAATACTTTATAATCAATTGATACAACCTTAAAATCAATTAAAAAACCTTGCACCCAATTGAAAAATGTTACAACCATCTAGGCAAAAACCTAACAACCATTTATGAAACCTTATAACCAATTGATACAACCTTAAAATCAATTGAAAAACCTTGCACCCAATTGAAAAATGTTACAATCATCTAGAAAAAAACCTAACAGCCATTTAAGAAAACTTTCTAATCAATTGATATAACCTTAAAATCAATTTAAAAACCTTGCAACCAATTGAAAAATGTTACAACCATTTATGAAACCTTATAACCAATTGATACAACCTTAAAATCAATTGAAAAACCTTGCACCCAATTCAAAAATGTAACAACCATCTAGGAAAAAACCTAACAACCATTTATGAAAACTTTATAACCAATTGATACAACCTTAAAATCTATACAAAAAAATTATTTTCGATAAATTTTTTCAGAATTTTTATATCAGTGAAGATAATCTCGGTTGAGAAACAAACTTCTCGGTCAAGTGGACACCTTGTTTAAATAATCACTAAAGAAATACAAAATTCAAGCAATCTGAAAAAAACCAAATTTTGGCAACAAAAGTGAAAAATTATAGTAACTACTAGTCAAAAATTGATAATATCAAAGGTTTGAACGGGACCGGATGAAAATAGAAGGTGAAGTGAAAACAAAGGTCGAGAGGGAAAAAATCGAGGAAGGAAGTGACTGTAGAAAGAAAACAAAAGGAGAGGATGATCTCGAATCTGCGTTCGTCAAAGAATGTGATATATTCAAGTAGAAGTCGTCTTTAGCCGTCGTTGCGCGCAATTAGCAGTCGCATTTACGATGCCTACTGGCGCAACCCGTATTTTCCCACGGGTCAGCCGTGAGAATAATTCATCGGCTGATGCCGGTGTCTATGGAGTACGAACTTCGAATAGGCAGAACAACGATATCCAGTAGTCAAGTCGTAAATTCTCCAGTAAATCGAAACCCTTTTGCTCCAATAGGAAATGATTCCTAAAACCTTTTCAAACAACCTTTTAACACCAATCAAAACAAAACTTTAAAGAATTGATTTCCTGGATCAGTTGAATGTTAACTGGTATCATTTAAATTTTCACTGAATCCATTTAGATTTTCACTGAACTGCAGTTTATGCATTTACATTATGATTTAAACAGCTAGCAATCCTACTCTATTTAATAATTTACTCAAGACAAATGAAATTTCTCTTGCGTGCGTAATTAATCACAAGCGAGAAATAAATCTTTGTTCAAACAAGCATCTAGCAAATTAATACACTTATCGTAATGTCAAATGATGAATATATCCCCAGCAGGACTCACTGTTAATTATTTTCTGTCGGGGTTGAAATAAATCAAAATAAACAAGTGGAATGAGTCAAAATAAATACGTTTCACAGTAGTTTATACGTTAAATTTACATTTGAACTCTGTATTATACCAAAATAACAAGAACAGTCAGCAAATTAAAAAGTGAATGAAAATGAAAGGAAAATCAAGTGATGATGATTCTCTTTATAAAAAATGGAAAAATTACATTAAGGGGGTGATTCACTTTCGGATAAGCTCCAGATAAATTTATCGCGTGTTATTTCTTATGGCTATCTGACAGTTAAAGTTAACAGGGAGTTGGATCAAGTCTCAATAGAGATTTTTCTAAACATAAAATCAGCTTTGGGGAAACCTTCTATAAAGTTTTTTTTTCTAAACGTGTTTAGTGCAAGGGAAGCCACTAAATTCAATGCTTTTATCGTAGATATGCTTTTACTTTTTCCATGAGCCCTAAAAAGCATCTAATAATCATTTATAGACGAGTCACGCATCTCGCTCGACAACCCTAAAATTGTGCAATAGAAATTTGATATTATCGTTGTTTTTGGGGTGGCAGATAGGCGACGATCCGCTTATTCTCGAATATACAATCCCGCCTCTGGGTTTCGGGTCAATCAAGAGATTACGCTTCTGCGGGTTTAGTTTTTCTCTTGGACGCTAGAACATAAGTGAGAGAGAGAGAGAGAGAAAAGGGGAAAGAGAGAAAGAGCCGGGTAAAAGATGAATCACGAGCAGCCAAATCGAAGGGGAGACGATGTTACAATGATGACTCATCTCTGTGTTTAAATTGCTTCCCGATCGATAGCCCCTTTGGGAATTAGAATTTTGTCATCTCTAAGCAACGCGAGCTTGTTGGCCTCCGACTCTATCTCAAATTTCAAGGGGAAATTTTTTTTTAAAGCAGGTCCTTTTGTTATTTAAACTTCATCCCTAATGCCACGAAAATCTGCAAGATTTTACGTATTCAAATTGGCATCAAAGGGTTATAAAATAATGATGAGGTGAATGATGCTTCTCGTCTCCCGCGGGAATACGCTCTCCACCTCTAATTACAACCAATTTCCCTCAATTTATACAAACAATATTGATTTTGACAATAATTCGTATATTAATAATTAATATATTAAAAGATTGTGGAAATATTATACTGAGTGTGGTATTATTATTTATATAAATTTGTATTTTAATTCAAAAATTTGTATTAATAATAATTGATCCTAATTCTCGAGATTATAATAATTCTTCGGTTAATATTGAAACAAATTTTCGAAATAAGTCCTGAGACCCTAATATTTAAGATACTTAACAATGACAATAATAGCGATACTTTGAGAAGCTTTAGACGCAGTAATAAAACTACTTAACTTTTTCCGAAAGGGTTAAACGAAAAGAGGATCTAAATAAGTAGAAAGTAATCCGACGAAACAAGGGGAAATTCTCAATTCAAGTTTTAGGGAAAGAAAGTTACGATAGCTCGTAAACTGAGTTGCTTAAAGATTACTCTTGAACCCTAAAAGTTGAGCTTAGTTACTAAAACTCGCAAAATTCAGGTAAAGTCTCTCACCTTTAAAATGTCCTCGACATCTGGTGTATTTTCCTCAAGAGCCTGCCTGGAATTGATACCCTGCAAAAGAAAAGAACAGAAATTAAGAAAAAATCATTATTAAAGAAGTGAAAAACTTTTCAATAATAATCTTTCGTTTATGGATAAAATTGCAAATAAATTTCAATAAATTGCAACTTCGTAATAATCATCCAAGTTTTCCAAAAAATGTCCTTAAAGTTCTATTCATTTCAACGAAAGTTTTTTTTTCTATGGAAATATTTTCAAGAATAACTTTTGCAACACAAAATATAAAAGAGGAATTAAATTTTAAAAATATCTAAATCAATTTTTTGGTATGCAGAACATTATTGTTGGTCAAATTTGAAAAATGTTAAAATAATAATTTCGTTCATTAGAGCGTTCAGAACTTTAAGATCATTTAAAAAATTAATCAAGTTTTGCCTGGAATCTTTTACCGAGTAAATAAAATGACCTAAACACAAACAAGTTACATAAACTTAAAAAGCGGCCTGGTTTGTCTTCTTAATTCAACAGAACGTGATTTCATTAATAAATAGAGTGATTGCGTAAGAAAAATTACGACCTCCTTTGTTTCTTCACGAGACAATATTTTAAAAAAATTAAACTCAAATTTATCAATGTTTCTCACGTGAAAAATAAGCTAATTACCCTGGAATTACAAAAGCATGTTTAAAATTGGCAGTTGTTTGGAATCAAGTACATAACCGGTAATTGAGAATGAAACCACAATTTTGCATGGATCAGAGGTATTATTTGATGAGAAAGAAACATGAAATCAAGTTAAATCGATAAGTCGCAAAAGGAAAAATAAAAAACATAAAATAAATGACCGGCAGTGATTTATTGAAAAAAATTGTAACTCTTATTTCAATCTTCGACAACTGCGTATAGCTATTCAATCTCTTTATCGGCTTTTATCTATGAAACCGCAACTATAGCTTTTATCAAGGGGTAGTCTCAGAAAGACAAGGATAAAGGATAAAGGCAAAAAGTCGGCAGAAGAAACAGGTAGCAATCAGAGCAGATGTTGTAGTAAGGAGTGAAAAAGGAAAAGGGAAACGAATAAAATAACCAGGATATTCAGTTCTGATTAATCGCGATAGGTCTCTTTATCTCACGCTCATTTTTCCCCCCTCTTTTTATCCTATTTTTATGAGTCTGAAATTTTTGCCAGAGGGGAGTGAAGAGCGCGCGCTTCAATCGGAATCAATTTCATATTGCTCAAGTGCCATTCAAGGTACGAAATTAGTTGAACCCTTTCATTAAGTTCCAATTCCGTAAAAAAGAAAAAAAAAGAAATTATAAAATGTTTTGCTACTTTTTCAAACTGTGTATAGAATTTAATAAATTAAAAATTGTCCGAAATTTGAGAAAATTAATTGGAGAACGCAATTGAAAGTTGAAACTATGAATCCGGGGATTTATGAGTTTTTTGAGTTGAAATTGTCTAATTGGTGATTTAATTGCTCTTTCGAAAGGTAAAGATTTAAAAACCTTTTTAACAATTAAAGTAGTTTAAACACTTGAAAACCTCTTTACGAAAAAAGGATCAAACACTCGAAAAATGAGTTTAAAGTTCAATTGTGTGCAAGTTTGAAATATCAAGTTTAGAATAAATATTCACTTTTGTGTAATAAAAATGAAAATAATTGTGAAACTCATCAGGTGAAAATTAACGTTCAATTCCCACATATGAAGCGAGTGAGAATCAGAACGAGATTACATATTTAAATGAGCAGAATAAAGCAAATGTGTTTGTAAAATTTTACAGCAACACGAGCGAAAATTACTATTAATGTGCAAATTAATTTTTTAATGTAATCAAGAATAATGAGCTGTACATTACACGAGTTTCATGAGGAATAATAAATACAATTCATATTCTCGTGATCCTTTGACCTCTGATATTAGTTATTGAATCATTTTATTTTTACATACAAAATATTGTAACTTAATAAAAAAAAAAAAATCTAATTTATCTGCCATTAATATTTCTAAAGAAATAATTTAAAATACAAAGTGTTTTTAATTAAAAAAAATTCAACAAAGTTATGTCACTTTAATGAAAAAAACCGTTCTTAATTAAAAATCAAGAAAATTATTTTTCCTTTAATAAACTTTTTTTCAAAATGTAAAACGCGGTTTAATAAGTAGCGAGAAATTTTAAAAACAGTCTTGGACGCTTTCCAATCTTGCGTGTTTTCCGACTCGAAATAGACCAATTATTAAAATAGAAAACCATTTAATTTTTAACAGAGTAAATATTGCGAAAGTTTAATTTTTCAATTTTAAATTTAATTTAATCTTGACGGAGTTATGAGCTGAGGATTAATTTGAATGAAAAACAAAATGACATTTTTTTAACTATACATGGAGTGAAAATATTGATTTTGAGCCTAATTCAAATTAGATTAGAATCATTGACACCCCGGTTTTACATTTCCAACAAATTCGCAGCTGACAACGGTCACAAAGGGGTTGAATGCCGTAGGCACATATATCTTCTGTAAACGATGACACAATGTTATCTGTTCCCCGTAACAGTTGTCACCATCACACAATTATAAGCCCCTTGATTGTAACTCGTTTTGCTTTAGATTGATCATTTTGCATATTTATATCAGACAAACCACACAATACATTTTGAAATTGAGAAATGTTTTTTCAGGCAAAAATCATGTTTAGTTACATTTTTCACAACAAAAGAGAATTTTATCCAATCAAAAGTGATAATAAAAAACTAACGATCAAATACTAATAATTAAAAGATAACAATTGAATACTTGATTGAATACCACCAATAAAATACTAACGATTAAATACTAAATACTAAAAATCAAATAATTATAACAATAAATAAATAGAATAGATTGTTGGGGAAATGGAAATGATTTTAAATTCTTCTCTCAAGGTTTTTAGCAACTTTTTGAAAAAAGAATTCAAGGCCTTTTTGAGGCTTCACTCAGAAAAAAATTTGTTTGTGCCAACCAAACTTCAGTTAAAGAAACAAATTTTGTTTAAATCAACAAAATTATTCTCAACCAAAATTTGTTTCTTTAACTGAAGTTTGGTTGGCACAAACAAATTTTTTCTGAGTGTTTCAATACCAAGAATAAATTATATCAAGATCCACTTTTAATAATTTAAACAATAAATATACTTTTAAGGTGGAGAAAATGACAATTTTCAAAGAAATACTTGAATTTGAAAAGAAATGCAGGATATTAATGAAAATAGAAGAAAAAAGTGACAAAAGGTTACAAATGTAATTGAAATTTTCAGAAAATAAATAAAAATTGAAGTACGAAGAAAATAATTAAGAAATGACGAATCTAATTAAAAAGAGTAAAATAATTATACATTAAACAAGTTAACTGAAAAATTAAAGAATATAATTTTTATTTAAAGAAAATAGTTTAAAATTAAAGAAAATACTTGAAAAGTGGTGAAAAAAATTGGAAATAAAAGATAATAACTAATAAACGAAAAGATAAATTTAAAATTGATCAAAATAATTAAAAACTCAAAGGATATAATAGACATTTAAAAGAAAAAGTTTTTAATACTAAGGAATATCAATTAATAATATGTATTGATAGTTTTAGAAATGAATTAAAAATGAAGAATACAATTCAATGAAAATAAATAAAATTATTCAAGTGTTTATAGTATATGGAACAGGAAAAAAATTAATTAAAACCCGAAGAAAATCATTGAAAAATGAATAAAATCATTTCTCAAATGAAAAATAAAATTGTCATTTCAAGAAAATAAATAAAAACTTATAAAAGTAAATGAAACAAAAAAAACCACTACAATTAAAATTATAACATAAAGGAATTGAATGTAGACGACAATAAGCGAAAATCTTAAAATTAATAATTGAAATTTTCATTGAAATTTACAATTTTAAAATTGAAAAAAGAAAAACAACAAATATAAAAAACAATAATTGAAAATATTGAATTTGATAATTTAAATTTACATTAATAATTAGAAACTAAAGAAATTAATTGAAAATCGAATAAAATAATTGAAAAAGAACGAGACTAATTAAAAAGTACTACAAATAATTCAGTATTGATAAATGTAATTGAAAAAAATTGAAAAATATTCATATAATTTGAAGAAAATAATTGAAAAATAACGAAAAATAATATGAAATTAAAGAGAAAACTAAACTTTGCAAAATTAATTTAAAACTGAAAAAATTCAACTTAACACGGACGAAAATAATTCAAAATTAAAAAAATTAATTGAAAAATTGTATGAAATCAAATGAAATGATTTTAAAAAATTGAAGTGCATAATTGGAAATTGGAAAAAAGAATTGAGAAAGTTAAAGAATATATTTGAAATAGCAGAAAATAATTGAAATTCGAAGAACAGTATTGAAGAAATTGAAAAAAGCTACTGAAATTTTAAGGAAATGAATCAAAATTAAATAAAAAAGACAAAAAACATTTTGTAAGATTAAAAAATATAAAAAATCAAATAGGAACGAAAATAATAAAAAATTAAAAAAAAATAATTGAAAAATTGAAGGACATTATTGTAAATTAAATAAAATAATTTTATAAAATTTAAGTGCATAATTTATTGAAAATTGAAGAAAAGAATTAAAAAAGTTAAAGAATATATTTGGAATAAAAGAAAATAATTAAAATTCGAAAACAGTGTTGAAAAAACTGAAAAATGCAATTGAAATTTCGGGGAAATAAATAAAAATTGAAAAAAACATTGTACAACATTAAAAAATAAAGAAATCGAACATAGAGGATAATAATTAAAAATTGAAAAAATTAATTGAAAAAGACGATAAAAAATAATAAAACTATTTAAATACTGAAAAAAGCATTGAAAATTTGAAAAAAAAGTAGTTTCTAATTGAAGAAAATAATTTAAAATTGATGAATATTGAAAAATTAAACAACTGCATTTTTCCGCATAACAGTAAATTTTAAAATACAAAAAACTATACTAAATTATTTAAATATAAGAATGTCTTTTGTATTTCAGATATATTAATATTAATCAAAGTCATATAAAAGTATCCGTTTTTTACTTTATAATTAAAAAATCTTCCGTTTTAGTAATTCCAGAGTTCATAAAACCAATTGTTATCAAAAAAGGTGAGTAGATGCTATTTTTTTTTTAAAAAATAGGGGACAAAAAAGGAACAGTAATTTTGATTTAACTTATGTATTTGAAAATTTATTAGAAGCTTTCTATTTAAAAATTTTAAATGCAGAAATCTAGAAAAATATTATTTTTAAGATTTCGCTATCAAAAATTAATTTTCCAAAATTGTGTATCCAATACGGTGATTCAAGATGATTATTTCAATAAAATGGAAAGTCAAAATTTTGAGTCCACCATCCTATATCAAAAACTATGAAAAATTAATTTTGACATCAGAACCTTTATTTGCGACCTCAAAAATCTTTAAATAAGAAGATCTGTTGAATTTCCTTGAATATTTATGTGAAAAAAAAGATTGCAAATATATGTTTTATTTTGAGAAATTTTTTAACATCCGACATTTTGAAAAATTAATTTTTCTAAACATCATACCTTAAAATATAGCTAAAAATGAAGAAATTTATGACCTGGAATATTTTTAACTTACAAATTAAAAAGTTACGATATTTTTAAGGAAGTTCATTCTTCCCATGTATTTTTAATGGGAATTTTCTATCGATTGTTGACATAGAGGTTAATATAAATCAATCGGGCTGAGGTTACATAGAAATTTTTTTTTATATGTTAAACTTCTAAACATTTTGCCTAACTATAAATTTAAATTTGAAAATTAAAAAAAGAGGAAACAGGGGACAAATCTTTAAACTAGAGAAAATAAGTACAAAACTTCTAAATAGGGTCAACCTGTGATGCCTGTAATACTTTTCATTATAAAAAAAAATCACAAATCATATTGACAGAGTCCAAAGTCTTTAAACACGAAATTATAATATTTATAATAAATATTTTACGTTTAATTTAACCGTAACCATATAAAGAATTGCAGAATAAATAAGATAGTACAAAAAGAAAGAATCTAAATAAACTTAAATAAAACGATAGCAGTACTTTATACAGGTCACAAAGTCAAATACAAAATAACACAGGAGAATAAATAATGCCAAATGAAATAAGGGGTATAAAAAGGGGGAACTTGGGTTGATTATAGTAATTGAAAAGAAAGTCGATTCTTACATTGTCCAGGTTCATTCTTGGTAACCGGTTGCTGGCACTGTGAAGTCTATTGCTGTTGGTGTTGGTATTGGTGTTGGGGAGACTGCTGACAGAAGAAGAGCTGCTTCCTGACGAGGTTGGGGGCGGAGGACCCTTTGCCGGAAGTAGACCATGGCTGCGGTGATCGTTGCTGTTGCCACCGTGTTTGACCGGTTGACCGGGATAGCCGCCTCTTCCTCCGTAGGGTGGCTTTCCATCAGCGGGTTTCACGAAACCGCCACGCTGCGCTGACGCGTGACTCGAGGAGTTCGAGTTGGAGCTTGACCTAGGCCCCCCAGGTTTCTTGAACTCCTGCGAGGATGGCGAGCTCCTTGTACTCGATCCCGACCCACTTGGTAGTCTCGAGGGATGCGCCGGTGCTGGACTAGCTGGTACCCCGTCAATTCCGATCAGCCTCTTTGGATCATCTAGCAGGTGCCTCACCACCGAGTAGTTACCCAATTTTGACTGGATCTGTTGTGTGGTTCGGTCTTGAGCATCGGGATTCACCTGAAATGTAAATAGAATTCATTTAGTCTTTCAAGTATGAAAAATTTGTTTACATCATTAATTTATGGAAATAATAGTAAAATTGAAAATTCGGCTTCGTAGATCTTCATTGCATTTGTTGTTAATTAATTTGCAAAAGGTTGCATTCAAATCGAATCAGAATTGTGGTTTGTGGAGATGGTTGACCTTTCTTTAAGGATTAATAAATTAGAACAAACGTCGCATGTGGAAGTTTATTTATTGTATGGGGAAAACAGTGAAAATAATAATAAATTTGAAAAAACGGCTTCGTAGATCTTTACTGCACTTGTTGCTCTTTAATTTCCAAAAGCTTGCATTCAAATCGAATAAGAATTGTTGACTTTTCTTTATGGATTAATAAATTGGAACAAACGTCGCATATGGATGTTTATTAATTGTATTAAGTGTTAAGGGCATGTTGGTGTATGTATAGAGGGAAAATAATAACAAATTTGATAATTCGGCTTCGTAGATATTTACTGCACTTGTTGCTCTTTAATTTCCAAAAGCTTGCATTCAAATCGAATAAAAATTGTGGTCTGTGGAGATGGTTGACCTTTCTTTATAGTATAGATTAATAAATTAGAACAAACGTCGCATATGGATGTTTATTAATTGTATTGAGTGTTAAGTGCATGTTGGTGTATGTATAGAGGGAAAATAATAAATTTAATAATTTGGCTTCGTAGATCTTTACTGCATTTGTTGTAATTTAATCTCCAAAAGTTTGCATTCGAGTCGAATGAGAATTGTGGTTTGTGGAGATGGTTGACCTTTCTTTATGGATTAATGAATTAGAATAAACGCCGCATATGGATGTTTATTTATTGTATGAGTATAGAGTAAAAATAATAAAAAAAAATTGAAAAACGGCTTCGTAGATTTTTACTGCAATTGTTACTCTTTAATTCTCAAAAGCTTGCATTCGAATCGAATGAAAATTGTGGTTTGTGGAGATGACCTTTCTTTAAGGATTAATAAATTGGAACAAACGTCGTATATGGATGTTTATTTATTGTATATGTATAAAGTGAAAAAAAATAATAAATTTGAAAATCCGACTTCGTAGATCTTAACTGCACTTGTTGCTCTTTAATTTCCAGAAGCTTGCATTCAAATCGAATGAGAATTGTGGTTTGTGGAGATGGTTGACCTTTCTTTACGAATTAATAAATTATAATAAACGCCGCATATGGATGTTTATTTATTGTATGAGTATAGAGTGAAAATAATAAAAAATTTGAAAATCTGGCTTCGTAGATCTTCACTGCATTTGTTGCTCTTTTATTTTCAAAAGCTTGCATTCAAATCAAATGAGAATTGTAGTCTCTGGAGATTGTTGACCTTTCTTTATGGTTGCTATTTATTTATACATTTACAGTAAAAATAATACTAAATCTGAAAATTAGCTTCGACAGAACCTAACAGCATTTAACCCGCTTTAACTTTTAACAACTAATATCCAAATTGAACAAAAATTAAAAACTAACATGGTTCAACATTCTTTAAATCAACGAGCATTATCTTTTGCTATACCTTAAAAATCGACACAGACAGGTTTCTAACCCATTTTCCCCTCTTGAGTTTCGAAACAAACATCTCTAATAGATACAAATAATCCCATTTTATAACCAGTATTGAGCTTTTTGTTGGGTGTCTAAATGAATGTGATGAAGGGAGCACTCGATGCAAATTGACCTCTTAAGAGCGCTTCCAACTTGATAAACGTTTCAGGTAGGAAGGACTGAGGGCGCTAATCTAGAAGGGTTAGATCAGCTTGATAATTAATTACGTGCGAGATGGCTCGGCGCGACTAGGCTGCGAGAGGATATTTCTGCGGGAAAGGTGTCATTACAAGTCATCAGTCTGATGGCTCCATAATGATGTCTTATTAAACTTGTTTCAAATGTTAAGCTCGGCTTGATAGCTAAAAGCCTCTTGTGGAACACCTCTCCATAAATCAACTCTAATTTAAAAAAGAGCATTTTTACGAACAACTACCACCTTCAGTAAGTGTTTCTTTACTTACAAAAGCAGCAATTTCTTTTCTAAAAAAAATTTAGAAAAATTCTCGTCGTCGGAAAAAGTGTTGAGATTATGTTATTAGAAACTCAGTTATAGAAGGCACAAACTTAGGAGTCTGGTTCGCGTATTGATTAGGAATTCTAATTAGTTCCAAGCAAGTTCCAAATCCCTTTGACAAGGAAGTTTATTGAAAATAATTAGCATTCTCAGACAATAAGCTCATAATACCAAGAATCGATTTTTCTCAAGTGATTTGAAAAATTATTTAGTCTTTTACATCTTGATCGACTTTTATTTAACAAGTGTTTAAAAAGAAACTTTCTAGAAATATACAAAAGAAAATAATAAAACATAAATCACAAGAAATCGAATGATGAATCAACTATTCTCTAAAGGACACAATGCCCCACAAATTGAATTGTCACATTGGTTTAAAGTACTTATAGAACAATACTTGGCAGAAGAAGTTGAATTTTAGGTCGTTTGCCAAGTTGAGTTACTAAATCGTTGCATTCTCCGAGAAAGCACCTAGATTGTTGAAATTTTTACCACCTAACTTGTCAAATTAACCGACTAAATAGTTTAATTAATCATCTAGACTGTTAAAGTTTCAACCATCTAGATTGTTAAATCTCCAAGCAAACAAATAATTGTTGGATTATCTAAATTATTACATTTTTGCCCATTTAAATTGTTACGTTTTGACCATCCAAATTGTTACATTTGAAATCATCTAGATAGTTTAAATTTGTAACAATTTTCTCGGAACAAGCTTTATCAAGAAACACATTGTCAGAAAGTAGCATGATCTCATAGCCAACGTCATTATTTTCCTGAAGCCTCCACTTTCAAGATTCGACTTGCCGAGAGTATTAATATCTGTATTGATATCTGATTCGCTCTGAACAATAGGAGGAAAGACAGAGAGGAGAGAAAAAGCAAATAGGACGAGCAAAGAGGAGGCGATTAGGTCATGGTCTTCCCTTCTTTCCTAACCTTGACCAACATCGACTAAGCATTCTTTAGGTACTTATAATCACTTCTAGCTTTCTTGTCTAACCAAAAGAATATTTATATCCATAAATAACCAAACTTCTTCCTTTTCCTTAAATGCACATCTTCAATCTTTGTCAAACGGCATCGATAATCAACATCTGACCCAATCGAAATAGAAACAAAATCCAAATAATCTAATGAAGATTCAATCAACTCAAGATAAATCCTAATCAGTAAGAAATCAAACCAAAGCAAAGATAGACACATTTTAAAGTTAACGATAGAGATAAAGTAGATTTATATAAAAAAATCACAACAACGTAAATCACCGAGCAGTATAAATTTATAAAGTTTTTCTCAGGTCTGGTTTGCGGGAAGGAGTTAAGGGAAGGGGGTTCTGTATTGGAAGAAGAGAGTTGGGATATAAAAAAGAAAAACTATATGTTTAGCAATTGGCAAAAGACTTGGAGATAAGACGGGCGTCTGTGAGTACGACAAAGCATCTCTCTGGCAAAACACTTGGACCATGGCAAGTCGGAGATTCTTACTGCAAAGCTCGCAAAAAGTAGAAGCGCTTGATCTTTGCCAGACTCGCAGTAAAATAGAGAGAGAAAGATGTAGGTAGAATCCCTTCATCTTCTTTGCTTTGCCTCGAAAGATTCCCATTGCCCGACTGTCCATATAGTCATCTATCTGCGTACCTTCGACTCTGTTCCGTCTTTTTATGCGACCTACGAGACGGTCATGAAATTTCTCGAATTTCTTTCTTCTCCTTCTTCACACAAGTACGACGATATATATCACCTTTTCCTCGAAACTTGCCATATAGATTTTTTTTTTAAAACATCTTCCACTACTTTTTCTCCTGTATATATAGGTTTAATAGTTTTTCACAATCTAGTTGCTGTACTTTTGCCGCAATAATTTAATTTTCCTTAATCATAAATTAAAGTCCCTGGGAATGTAATAGTTAGATTTTAATTCTTATTCAAGGTAAAAATTATCAGTTTCTTCTTGACAATTTGAATAACAAAGAATGAATCATCTCAAGCTGAAAGCGTTAAACTTAAATGATTTTTCAAGTTTGAAGTATTCAGAGTTGAAAATTTCAAAGAATATTGGCTTTAGTCTTTAAATTCCTAGCTTTTCAAGTGAAAGCTATCAAATTTAAACTTTCGAGTAGAATTCCTTATTCCTTAGTTCCAAGAGTAGAGAATACGTCTACTTTGCTGCTTTGAAGAAGTTGACGTTAAAAACTTTTGTTTCTAAAATTCTTCGATTTCTTTCTCTCGTCTTTATACTGAGATTTTAATAGACTTATTTGATTTGTAAAGTTTTTAGTGCTTCAGATTATATTTTTAATAATTTTCGAATTCAAAGAAATTTTGCCTTTTTCTTTTCAGATTTAATAAATTTCTCAATTATATCATTATTGAAAGCAATTGGACAATATTATTTGCAGCATTGTATAGATAATTCAGTTCACTTGTTGCCACCATAATTATTTAAATAGCTGTTCAGCCGGCAAACTAATTACTTAACTAGTTAGTCTGGTCCTTATAACGGAATAGATTCAAACCAGTTAGTGGTCGCAACTAATAAATTAGTTTGCAAACCTGCTGAAGTAGCAACTATACTACTTTATTATTCGACAATAACATCCTTTACTACCTTACTAATTCTGCATTTTAAACTCTGTCTTTGAAATCCGAAAATTCATATTGAAAAAATCCATTCAAATATTCTTATCTCAAATTAGAAGATTTGACGGATTTTTTCAAATAAAATTTATTTAACACCATATTTATTTATTTAAAAAAAATCAAACTTTAAGAAAATGTAATTCCAATAGAAACAATTTAATTAAAAGTTTCTTTTATTGTTAAAATCGCTCATTCCTTGCCGGATAAAATTTTCGAATGAAATTACTTTTAAAAGGGTGAATTCTTAGTTGAAGAAAGTTTTCAAATCCTCTCTATATACTTCTTACGTGCTTGGAGTATTTTCATTCGCATTGATCGTTTATGAGATGGCGAGATAGTACCAAGGAAAATCGATGTATGTCATACTCTATTTTATGGGTCACTCCGTTACAGCATTATCCGTCGAGGGTTTCAGTATCAAGCATAAATTCACCGTGAATCTTCCGTGTGATTGATTGATATAAAATTAGATGATTTGCGTTTCCGCGTGTTTAAAAAAAATAAATAATAAACTGGCAACCTTGAACACGATCATCGAGGCGATAAAAGCTCCTCCGGTTTATTGGTCACCCGGCTGATAATAATGATTGGAGCGATATACGACTTGTGATAAACCGTTAACGCCTTCAAGTGTTATCAGGATCAGAACAGTGCGGTACTTAACTTCCTAAAATGCGTTCTTATCCTTCATAAAAACAGTATTTAACTTAACGCCACAAATACTGATTATCCATTATCGTTCTATACTATCGCACACTATTTGAAAAATTGTTCTTATAAAATTAGTAGAGATTAGAAGGTATTATTGCTTCAGATATGATGAAAATGAAATATCGCTTAAATTAGAAAGCGTTTAAATTAAAATGTCTTTTAGATTTGAATAAATTTAAACTAAAGTACTATTCATTTAAAAGCACTCTAAATCTGAATGTGCCTAAATTGGAGTGTATTTTCAATTTAAAGGTGTTCAAATTTAAATGTCTAATAAACTTTAAGACGTCCAAATTTTAATATCTCCTAAGTTTGAAAGCGTCAAAATTTGAGATTTTTCAAAACTTGAAGGCGTCAAAATTCGAGTCAAAATTAAATGTCTTTTAAATTTGAAGACGTTTAATTTAAATTCGTCCTAAATTTGAAGACGTCCGAATTTCATTGCCTTCGAAACTTTAAGGCGTCCAAATTAAATACCGTTTAAAATTTTAAGGCGTCTAATTTGAATTCATTCAAAATTTAAAGATATCCAAAATTTATGCCTTTGAAACTTTAAGGCGTCCAAATCTCAATGCCTTCTAAACTTGAAAGCGAAAAAATTGGTTAAAATCTCTTTTAAACTTGAAGGCGTCAAAATTTGAGTGATTTTCAAAACTTTAAAGCGTCAAAATTCGAGTCAAAATTAAAAGCCTTTTAAATTTGAAGACGTTTAATTTAAATTCGTCCTAAATTTAAAGACGTGCAAATTTCAATGCCTTCGAAACTTTAAGGCGTCCAAATTAAATACCCTTTTAACTTAAAGGCGTCTAATTTAAATTCGTTTCAAATTTAAAGACATCCAAAGTTCATGCCTTTCAAACTTTAAGGCGTCCAAATTTTAATGCATTTTAAACTTGAAAGCGAAAAAATTGGTATAACTTCCAAATTTGATTCAAAATTTAATCTCTTTTAAACTTGAAGAAGTCCAATTTAAATTCGTGCTTAACTTGAAGGCATCTAAAGTGGAATGATTTCTAAATTTACGTTAAAATTTAAGTGCCTCCTAATTTTGAAGGCGTCTAAAATTTTAATGCCTTCCAACCTGAAAGCACACAAAATGACTTAATGTTTAATCTCGAAAGCGTTTAAATTTTAAGGTCTTCTGAACTGGAAGGCAGCAAAATTGGAGTAATTTCTAAAATTTAAAGGCGTCAAAGTAAAATGCCTTTTAAATTTATAGACGTCCAAATTTCAATGCCTTCGAAACTTTAAAGCGTCCAAATTTTAAAGCCTTTTAAACTTGAAAGCGTCAAAATTGATGTAATTTCCAAACTTGAAGGCGTCTAAATTAAATGCTTTTTAAACTTAAATGCGTCTAATTTAAATTTGTTCTTAATTTTGAAGACGTCCAAATTTCAATGTCTTCGAAACTGTAAAGCGTCCAAATTTTTAAGGCCTTTTAAACTTGAAAGCGTCAAAATTGAAGTAATTTCCAAACTTGAAGGCGTCAAAATTGTAATGCCTTTTTAAACTTGAACGCAAAAAATTGTAAAACGGATAACTTCCTAATTTTCGCGTAAAAATTAAATCCATTTTAAACTTGAAGGCGTCTAATTTAAATTCGTTCTAAACTTGAAGGCGTCTAAATTTTAATGTTATCTCAACTTTCAGGCGTTAAAATTTTAATGCCTTCACAAAATGAAATAGTTTTCCAACTTGAAGGACTGGAAATTTTAGAGTGTTTTAAACTTGAAAGAGTCAAAAGTGTATAATAATAATAATAATAATGATAACAATGCTTTAATTAAAAAAGTAAAATTGACAGACAGTTTTTGCAATGAGAATGGAAAAATCATGGAAGATAATTCCTAATCAATATTCAAGCCAATAGGGATGCGCTTTATAATGTTCTTATACAAAACCGTAGAATGTGTCGCATAAAGTGACTTTGAATGTAACGTAGCGTGGCGTTACGGGGTATGAGGTAAGCGGATTTCCGCTTTTAAAGTAGGTTTGCTCGTATACATATATGGATACACAAACATGGAGAAGGGTATGTAAGTGAAAAAACCGCAGCATTTTAGTGAAGCAGGTGGATGTCTCGTTTGAGGTCGCGTGAGTTGCAGCACGTCCACAATTCAAGCTTCTTCCTCCCCGGGTTTCAACATCTATTTTCTCGCTCTCCCTCGCCCTCTTGCGGTGTATCTCAACCCAAGGATGAAGATCAAGTAGTTGAGTAAAATAACGATCATCTAATCTTCCTCTTCAAGGGAATTTAGATAGCATCTGTTCAATTCGATTGTCTCGACTTCTTATTCATTATCTACCCATATGGCACGTGCGCATATACCTCTTTTTAACAAGCTTTTTACATATTTTCATACTCTTCACATATATTCGTACTTTTCGCGTATTTTAATACTTTTCAGTTATGTACTTTTACATTGTTTGCTTTTTTTTACAATTATTTTAAAAAAAAGTTATATCAATTTTTTCATCCACCTGTTCACTTCAAACGATATAGTCTTTTTACGAAAATCACGTGAGACTAGATACGAAACTTTCGTCAAAGCGAATTTTTACTCTGAAGAAAGAAAACTAGTGGATCGTAAAATATTTCCCGTAAACTGTTTTTCTTGTTTGATGTTGTGTTATTATTGTTCGGCAGCAAATTTATTAAATATTTTCTTAAATTTTTGAAAATCTTCAACTATCTGTAAAGAATTCCTTCAGCATTACAAAAGACCACTGAAAACGAAAATAACAAATTTTTATCCGTTCAATTTTCATTATCTTGATATCATAAAAACAATTCAATTTTTAATCCCTCATTTATAAAAGAAAAAAGGACATTAAAGAATTGATAATTTTGCGACACTCTCTGGGCAACAAAACACATTGAGGCAATTTAATTAATCGACGTTATGATAAAAGGAGAGTATTTGAAATCATAACAAAAGAGTGGGGAGACAACTTGCAAATTACACAAGTGATTAACGATCATGTCATGAAATTTCAGCAGTGTGGAAGTTTGAATTGAGATATGGTGAATCAGTGAACTGGATTGGATTGGAGTAGCTTGAGCTAAAGTGGAGAAAACGATGGAGCGTAACGTTTGATCGCAAAGTAACACTGGGCGGGCAAGTGCTGGTAATTAATCACGCTTCAGTCAAGGTCTTCAGGGAGCTTGGAGCAAAACGTTCCCTGCGAGCCACACGTGTAGACTTGCACAGGTGCGCTCGTGCGAGAGGGCAGGAGCGTTAATTAGCGTTTCATTAGCGGATCGGACCGAAGGTGTCGCTCTCCAACTTTACTCGCTTCTCGTATTATTAAAAACCCTTCAAAAATTTTTTTTCACCTTCGCAAAATATCTGATAATCGAGTATATTTCATTTAACGCTATAATTACTATTATCGTCACATTACTTTTATTTCACCTTCAAGTCATCAAGTTATAATACACTGCAATTATAACATCAACAAGTATTCTGATAAAATATTAAGAAAACAATTTTGTAAATTTTGAATGATGAAGCGAGTCCCTATATTTAGCTTGCAATTTCAATATTAATGTTGAGATGCAAGAAACTGTCTTCTTCTTAATTAGTCGTTTTTCAGTAATGAATTAGAGAAAAATCGGTCACTATTAAATAGTCAATATTTCCCTGTTTAATAGTGACCGATTTTTCTGTAATTCATTAGTGGAAAGTCACTAATTCAGATTAAGAGAGAAAAAAGGTTATTTTGACACTTGATTTTAAATTTAACTAAAAAACACTAAAACCGTTTAGATCTCTCTAAATCTGAATTAGTAGTTTTCTACTAAGAATTAGTAGTTTTCTACTATGAATTAGTCAAATTCATGGCTCATTTTTCTCTAATTCATATAGTAGAAAACTACTAATTCTTAGTAGAAAACTACTAATTGAAATAGTGAAACTTTACTTTTCAAAAAAGTAGATTTTTTTACTAATTTAATTAGTAGTTTTCTACTACAAGATTAGTAATTTTCTACTAATTCTTAGTAGTTTTCTACTAAAAATTAGTCAAATTCTTACTATTTTAATAGTAGCTCACTTTTCGCTAATTCATTAGTAGAAAACCACTAATTCAGATTTAGAGAGATAATATAAATTTTGTATTGGTAATTGTTCAAAGTAGTCAAATATACTTAAATTAACAAACTATTGTATG
This sequence comes from Ganaspis brasiliensis, assembly GCA_037103525.1. Classification (NCBI taxonomy): domain Eukaryota; kingdom Metazoa; phylum Arthropoda; class Insecta; order Hymenoptera; family Figitidae; genus Ganaspis; species Ganaspis brasiliensis. The sequence continues at coordinate 2,297,972 of JAZKLR010000013.1, read as the reverse complement.
AAAAATGGCAAAATTTTGAGTGGAAATTGATTTCTAAACGAAGCTGCGAAATGTCAAAATTTTCCATATAGGTATTTTTATTATATTATTACAGGAAGTTTTTAAATGTATTAAAATTAAATACTACACTCTAAATCTGAATTAGTAAAAAACTACTATTTAGGAGATGAAATCGTGAAAAGTTTTCTCCTTTTCAATTAGTAAAAAATAACTAATTATTAGTAGAAAACTACTAATTCAGTTGTTAAATTTAACTATAATTAAATAGAAAAAATAACTAATGTAATTAGTAATAAGAAATCTACTAATTCTTTTGGTAGTTTAACATAACCTAAAAATTAGTTTGACTAATGAAATTAGTAGTTTTTTTACTAAATCTTTTAATCAAAAATCATTTAACATGGTAAACGAGTTTTTACCCTTAAAATAGTAATTTTTAACTAATTCAGATTTAGAGATTAAGTATTTTTTAGGTTCTTTCATATGGAATACTGACTTTTTAATTTCATAGAGTGAAAATTTTGACCTTATTTTATATTGAAATTTTGAGTAATTTTAGTGTTTTTGCTAACAACTTTTTCCCAGATAAACGAATAAATCCAATTTTCTTTTTAAATTTAAGTTTGATCTTCTTTTCCTTCGTATCAAAATTTGACATTGAAGCACGAGCTACTTTTTTACTTATTTCAATTTCAAAAATATTTTTTTCAAATACGGAGTTTAAGAGGTAGTTCTGTCCAAAAATATTTTTCTTTAAATATTTTTCTAATTGAAAAATCATATAATTGAATATTCAAAGAATACAAAGACATTTTTTTAAAAGTAGGAAGCGGTGATAAATATAGAGATATTTGATAATCAAGTTGAACCTTTTAGCATGGAAATATGTGAAAAATATGCTTGAAAAATCAGATTTTGCTAACCATGCAATGAATTTTTTTTAGATTTAAAAATAAATGGTATTTTAAGGTATAAGAAGTAAGATCCTTTATTGAAAAATACAACTTGCGCGCAAGTCGCATTTTTAATTTAGTATTTTAATTTAATACCGAGGTACTATATTTTTTGAAATAATCTAAATCCGAATTAGTGGTTTTCTACTAATGAATTAGAGAAAAGTGTGCTACTATTAAATAGTAAGAATTTTACTTATTTTTTAGTAGATAACTACTAATTTTTAGTAGAAAACTACTAAATTAAATAGTAGAAAATTACCAATTGAAATAGTAATACTTTAAATGTTCAATTAGTAGTTTTTTACTACTTCAATTAGTAGTTTTCTACTAAAAATTAGTAGTTATCTACTAAATAATTAATTAAATTCTTACTGCTTAATCGTAGCTCACTTTTCTCTAATTCATTAGTAGAAAACCACTAATTCAGATTTAGAAAGATAAGTAACAAATGACAACATTTAAATTGAGAACCACTGATTTTGCAGGTGAGTTTGAAAATTAATTGTCCCTTAATGTTTTGCCATTTTTCATGCAATAGTTTGTTAATTTAAGTAAATTAGACTATTTTGAGCAATTACCAATAAAAAAATTTATATTTAGGTACGTAAATTGTTTTAGTGTTTTTTTTATTAAATTTAATCAATTGCCTACTGTAAAAAGAAAGTCTTATTTAAGCCAGAAATGCTGTATTGTTTTAAGATGCAAAATCTTAAAGACAGCTTTTTTTTATTTTAGAAATTTTTCGCTTGCTTTAAATTGTAACAAAAAAAATTAACAACTGTAAATTTACATAAAAATGATAAGTACTAATGAATTCAAATTTAATTTAAGATTCTCTTTTTACAGTGTCGAAATAACCTTTCTTGAAACTCAACATTCAAATTCGAATTAAAAGGTAAATATAGGAATTTATATATAATAGTAGTAGAAAAAAGTATCTAATTTTTCAAAAATAGTCCGCAACGACTAAAAAAATTATAATTATAACTATAGTATTAGGCAGCAGACCATTGTCTGTTGCCTTATACTAGTTAATTAAAAAAATGTATTTAAAGTTAATTTACTAATAAAATTTTTTATTTCCTTTTTGTCAAAACGATTTTTTCTTTAGAGTCAACAAAGAAATGTTGACTTTTTAGTGTATCTTTCGCTGATTGTGGAGAGTGAAAAATGTTTCGCAATAATTCTTTTTTTTTTCTGTGTTGAAGATGATGAAATGTTGATTAACGGTTTGTGTTGTTAGTACACGGATGAACCAACCTTGTGCTGTTCTGTGATTGCTTATCAAACACTATAACACGCTTTGATATCCATCGTTATCGATCTATCTCCTTTGGTTAAGGCACCACGTCTATATCGTGCTTCCAATTATGCTCAAAACTTGATACTTTATAAACTTGACAAGTTAACAGTACAATATTTACTTTATGAATCATGATTATCTTTTAATAGGATTATGCATTACCACTAATAATACCTATATAATACAATCCTCTACATTTATTCTTGCATTGATTACTTGTTGTAAAAAACCAAGTTTCAAAAATAAAATACTAATTTTTTAATTATAAATATACACTCTCTAATTCTTTAGAAGGTAAAACAACACTTTTGTCATTCAAACAGCATGGGACAAAATAAAAAGAAGATTAGTGTCGTAAAATGTACAAAAAGGATTTGAGATTACAGTCATTATGCAACAAAATACAGAAAGCATTTTCTTTTTTTTTTTATAAAATGAGGGTTGCTTGATGTATAGGAACCTCGCCGAGACACGGGGATAATTAGACGATGATAAAGGGGAATAACCGTGGAGGCATAAAGAAAGAGGAAGAGATTTTTAAATAGAAGAAAAAGGTGAAGAGTGTGTCTTTCGTAAGGGTGAACATATCGTCTGTTGCACCGCCTTCTTTCCATTTTAAAATGCACGTGGTACGTTACGTGCCCGGCATCGTTTTATCCGCCAACTCCAGAATTTCGCCTTGTCGCTTCATGCATGTAAAATTTGCATTAAGCGCCCGGGCGTAGAAATGAAGTACATATGTATAGAAGATCACACAAACAAAACTACGTGGGAGGTGCTCTCAGCGGAATATTTCGGTTCACTCTATATACAGAATATTCTGTTATTTATGAGCTCTCTACATAAAAGCAATTGACATAATATACCAAACTGAAACTGGCATTTTGTCTTTCAAGTCGACCCTCGTAAATTTCAAAACATTAAGTATTAATGACAATAGTTTTTTAATATTCAATTGTAATTATAATACACAAGTATTACTAACCGTTACAATGTAATTATGTATTAACACAAACATATAATGAATAAAGTATTACATTTATAAGGGGTCGTCCATAAATTCCTTCACACATTAAGGGGGGGGGGGGGGGGGAAGGGTTCGGTTGAAGTGTGACATCACACTATTTTTTGTTTTTTTATATAAACATTTACTGCTTTTTTATTTTTATAATTGAAGAAATATTACTAAAAGTTTAAAAATTGACGTTTTTTAGGTATTATTTTTTAAAAATTGTAAATACTTAAATTAAATTCTTATGAAGAAATTTGAGTCTTTAAATATACAAATGAAGATTCAAGATTACATGTGTTAATATTGATATCTGTTTTAATTTTTGTAGAATTTTAATGTAATTTTATAATACTGCTAAAATGCCTTTTTTTAAACTAAAAAATCTATGTACTATATTTTCTTTTCAATTAAGGTATTTCTCCGATTGGCAGTCCCTGACAAAAGTGAATATTTAAGGTAATAGCGATTATTAATTAATATAATTTATTTCTTAACTTATTATTTACTATTAATAGTTAATCAGACATAAATCGATAGCTTTTTAATGAAAATGTTTTAAAAATGAACAAAAGTTGCTAAATTTTTAACCTTTTTCAAAGATGCCTTTTTTACAATTCTATCTTTTCTTACAATTTTTTTAAAAATGGTTCAATTTAGGTAAATTAGCTTATTTTCTTGAGAAAAACAAACTCTACATCTTCACCTTGTCAGATTTTTGAAAAAGTGGACCATTCTTTAAATAAAGCAATTTGTTTATAAATATTTTGAAATGTTTTTAATAAAAATAATTTTAGAATATAAAAATTAAAGAAACTAATTGAAATTCGACGTTAATTATTGGAAGTTTATGACATTAGTTGAAAAATAATGAAAACAATTCAAAATTGAACAAAATAATTAAGGAATTTAAAAATGGGCCAATTAATTTAAAAAAATGATTAAAATAATTGAGAATTGAAGAAAACAATTGGAAAATGGTAAAAATAATTAACAATTCATGAAATTGAAAAAAAAAAATTGTAAATAATGAAAAAATTAAAAATTGAGACGAATATTTGAAAAATCATATAAATAATTAACAATCCATGAAATTAATGCAAAGATAATGAGAAAATTGAAAATTGAAGTAAATAATTGATATTTGACTTAAGTAATTGAAAGTTTAAGAAATTAATTACAAAATGATGAAAATAATTTAAAATTGCAAATTATAATGAAAAATTATTAAAATAATTGAAAATTGGAGAACAAATTGAATAATAATAATAAAAATAATTAACAATTGATGACTTTAATGAAAAAATTATAAACAAAATTAAAAACACTGAAAGAAAAACAATTTAAAATTTACTTGAGTTTTAAGTATTATTTACTTTTTTACTCAAGCAATGAAAACAAATTAAAAATTGCTGTGAAACCAGGTAATTTTTAATTTGTTTTCTAAGGATAAAAAAATGTCACTTTTCGATTCAAATTTGACGTTTTGTATTTGAAACGAATATTTAGAGTAATTAAAGAAAAATAAATAATAAATTAATACATAAATTACTTTTCTACTTACTTTTATTTATACTTCCATTATTAAATCTTCCGGAATATAATTAAAATTTAACTTCGAAGAGTTTGACACAAAACGTCATATTTTCTTCAAAAGTGTCATTTGTTTTTTTTCTTTTTAGAAAACAATGTAAAAATTACCTGGATTCACAGCAAGTTTTAATTTATTTGGATTGCTTAAGTAAAAAAAGTAAATATTACCTAATTCTCAAGTAAATTTTAAATTGTTTTTTTTTCAGTGAATGAAGGCGCAAATAATTGAAAAATGATTTTAAAAAATGAAAAATAAAAAAAAATTGAAATGTGACATAAGTAATTGAAAGTTTATGGCATTAATTGAAAAATAATGATAATAATTTGAAATTGGGAAAATTTAATAAAAAAAAAAAGATAAGAACAATTAAAGATTGAATAATGCATGTAGTAATAAAAAAATAATTTAAGAATACCTATAATTATAATTTATGGAAAGTAGGTTTTAAATTTGGGGGAAAAAATTTATAAATATTGAAAATAATTATTTGAAATTAAGAAAATAATTGAAAAATATTATTAAAATTGAAAATTATTGTAAATAATTCAAATGCCAATAGAAAATAATTGGAATTTGAAAAAGATTATTGATTTAGTAAATTTTACTTTTGCTTAAGAGATTCTTAATCTTTTCAATTTTGTAAAATATATTAAAAGGGTGGGTTTAAAGGGGGGTTTGGCAAATATATGACAAGTTGTGAAAAGGGGGAGGGGGGGGGGAGTTGAAAAAAGTAAAAAAAAAAGGTGTGACGTAATTTATGGGTGGCCCCTAATGTATAAAGTAATACATTATATTATTAAAAAAACGCCTTTTTCAGAAAGACATTTTTTTCGTGTTCGATAATTAAAATAAGATTGTATTTTATTATCATAAACAAAAACAGAATATATAAATGGGATTAAATATTAACTAGAGTTGATAAGAACAGTTGGGTACTTGTGAAAAGTGCTTTATAAAAAAAGGTGCTTTTGAGGGGTTTCATTTGACAATGAGAATGTGTCGATAGTTGAAGTGCATGGTTGTACATATGGGTGTCTGAACACATGTACTGCAAGACTCTTCTCGACCTCGACATCTTGTAAGAGCTTGACGAAGAAAAGAAAAGCAGGGAAAACTCTGAAAATTGTGTCACGAGTTGATGCCACCTGTTACGGCTTCTTTTCAACAATGTTGTATATGCCTAACACTTATTAACCGAAAACTTCACTGCAAAAACAGGTGTCTTAAATTGTTCAAAAATGTCTTAAATTAAGACATTTTTCGTGTCTTAGACACCAAAAGTATCCTAATTTAAGACATTTTTGTCTAATTTAAGACACCATGTTTTTGCAGTGTTCAGGCAACTTTATCAATGGCCTTAGAATCGACAATATTTTTATTATGGATTGAAATTTCCATCTAATAATAATACTTTAAAATATAATTCAAAGTAAAATAAATTTAAATTAAAGTGAAAACACTCGAGTTTAAATTTAAACACGATCTTTAATGCTTTTATCTTAAGATAGTATTGTGATAAGATTTAAATATTTGAGAAAGTATTTAAATACAAGCATCCAACTTTATTTTATTGATTCAATTAATAAAAAGACAATTTTTCAGCTAACAAAAAGCGCGATTAAGTAATAAAAAATAAAAGCATTAAAATCCCTGGAAAATCGATCGAGTAATCAGAGAGTAAGAATTACTCGGATTGCGGAGTCGATGACTTTTCGAGGTGAGCGATTCTCTTTTCACTTTAGCGGGAAAGACGCGTGGGAATCTTAACGCCGCTGAACGTGTAATCTCGATATTAAGGATCTGAAATGGCTTCATTCGATCAACACAAAAAAAAGTAAAGAAGTTGTTCTAGAACTAAGATGAATTCCCACAAGTAAGTCTTTGATGGATCGACATTTCTATCCTGAAGATAAAGAAAAGTACAAGGATAGAATGTTTTTCTTATTGAATTTCGTGGAATGAAAATAATAATAAAAAAAAAACAACAAACAAAAAAAAAGTAAAGAAGAAAAAGAAAAGAAGACATAGCACAAAGAAGAGTATAAAAACAAAAGCTTGTAAAAGTATAACCAAAACCATCAAATAAACGAAAAATGATAGCTCTTCCTTTATACCCGGATAAAAATCTAAAAATTTCAGACAGAATGAAGGAAGGGTGAATTGCATAAAAGTGGATAGTGCGCCAAATTGAGATGAAATTCAATCATACATTCGAATACTATATATTTCGACTGTTAGGGAAAAAAATGGCAAGAAACGCACAGAGGTGAGGGCAAATTGATTAAATGAAACGTTTTGGCGCAGATGGGGGATGAGAGAGGGGGAGAGGGTTGAGGGGGAAATCGAAGCGAAATGGGATGAATTAAGGCACCAGAGAAAAGGAAGGGGAGCTGATTGAAAGCGTGCAGATAAACTAAACCGAATTTGCCGGAATTGGATTGCTTTGACTTGGTGAACAGAGCAAGTCGAGAACCTATTAAAAAGATTGGGTTATGAATTAGTGTGAATTGGGTAATAATTAAATAACTAATATATTATATTATAAGTAATGCAAATTAATAATAATCGAGGATTAAATTGTTGAATATACCACAGAAAAAACAAGTATCTTATTTTAAGACATTTTTGTTCTTATTTTTAAGACGTTTTAGGTTGTCTTAATTTTACACCAATCAGAAAGCATCTTACAAAATTATTAACCAATGACATAGCTTGAAATAATCGTAAACCGCTTTCTAAGTGTGTTATATCTTAAAATAAGACACCTGTCTGTTTTTACAGTGTAAGAACAAATAAATCATAATTAAATATATAATCAAATATATGTTGAAAATGAATAAAAAAAAATAATAATTATAATTAAAATAATAATGAAAAGTAGCTAATTTTTTAAAAAAGATAAGCTGAGAAAAAGTTGAAATAGAATACATTAAAAGATAAAAAATAAACTGTAATTATTTGACAATAAAATAAACAATAAAACAAAGTCGAGAAAAAAAAAACAAACAAACAAAATAGACAAAAGTGTAAACAAGATGAAAAGAAATAATAGAAAAAGCAGTGGATCAAAGAAAAAAATATAAAAAAGAAACATAAAAAGACAGAAAAACCGAGACAAAATAAACAATACAACAAAAAAACAAAAATAAAAACAGACAAAAGACAAACTAGAGTGAAAAAGAGACAGGAAAACGAACACAAACGCAAAAAATAAAGAAAAAAAACAACAAGAGAATAAATAACAAACAAAATAGACAAAAATACAAACAAGATGAAAAATGAATAATAGAAATAGGGGTGGAACAAAGAAAAAACTACAAAAAAAAGAACAAACAAACAGAATAGACAAAAGTACAAACAAGATAAAAAAGAAATAATAGAAATAGGCGTGGAACAAAGATAAGAATACAAAAAACAAACATATTCTCTAAATCTGAATTAGTTAAAAACTACTCTTTTAAGGGTGAAAACTTGTTTTCTCGTTTACCTTGTCAAATAGTAATTTCTTAATAATAATTTAGTAAAAAAACTACTAATTTAATTAAATGGTGTAAAAAAGGATTTATCGATTTCTCCGAGCCATTAGAACTGTAAAATTAGAAAAAATAATTTTTTAATTTTTATGAAATACATTATATAAAAAATGTTTTTAAAGTGAGTAATCTTCTATTATATTAATACGATACCGAAAAAACTTCGTTCATCGTCGTACAGACTTCAAAGTTCACCTACTTTTTCCAATAGGTTACTTACAAAAATGTTCATTTCACCATGTTATTATAGTTTGTAACAATGCGCACTGGCACTATTCGTGTCAAACATGTTAAACTGAACATTTTTTTATGAACAACATATTCTTGCACATGCGCAGTAGTGCACCACAGCTGTGTAAACGTGCGCACTACTAAACAAACATTTCACATGCGCAGTTGTTTTGTATTGCTGTTACACATGCGCAATCATGCACAGTCATAGTCACACATGTGCTCTAATTAAATTCAAAAATTACGCATGCGCAGTGCTGTACTTCACCAGATAATTAAATTTTCACTACATATAGCATACTTTTTTTAATAAGTGCGCAGTAAATTCCGTCTTATTATTGCGCATGCGTAACACGGTAACATGATATCTGCACATGCGCAAAGGTACTTTTATTTAAAAAATTTGTTAAAATTGTTTTCTTTTCATTATTATTGTAATTAATGACCCATAATAGAAAAGAATATTCAAAATTCAATTTAAATATTGGAATTCAAGAAATTTAATAGAAAAATTTATATTATTGAACATAAAAAATAATAAAAACATTAAAAGTGTATTTAATTTTATTAATTTTAATCTTTTTTTCTTTAAAATGTTTATAAAATGTAACAAATTTTGATCTGAAAGTTTTCAATTTTTCATACTTTTAAAAACCATTTTCTAGGGGTACCGGGGGGGGGGGGGGGGGTAATAAATATTTAACATACTGTCAGAAAATCTTCCATATAATTAGTGTTTAAAAAAGTTTTGTAAAAATTTACTTATTTATTGAGAATAACTAGTTTGAAAGTTCTCCCAATATTCATAAAATTGTACGTGGTAATCTTCTATTATATTAATACGATACCGAAAAAACTTCGTTCATCGTCGTACAGACTTCAAAGTTCACCTACTTTTTCCAATAGGTTACTTACAAAAATGTTCATTTCACCATGTTATTATAGTTTGTAACAATGCGCACTGGCACTATTCGTGTCAAACATGTTAAACTGAACATTTTTTTATGAACAACATATTCTTGCACATGCGCAGTAGTGCACCACAGCTGTGTAAACGTGCGCACTACTAAACAAACATTTCACATGCACAGTTGTTTTGTATTGCTGTTACACATGCGCAATCATGCACAGTCATAGTCACACATGTGCTCTAATTAAATTCAAAAATTACGCATGCGCAGTGCTGTACTTCACCAGATAATTAAATTTTCACTACATATAGCATACTTTTTTTAATAAGTGCGCAGTAAATTCCGTCTTATTATTGCGCATGCGTAACACGGTAACATGATATCTGCACATGCGCAAAGGTACTTTTATTTAAAAAATTTGTTAAAATTGTTTTCTTTTCATTATTATTGTAATTAATGACCCATAATAGAAAAGAATATTCAAAATTCAATTTAAATATTGGAATTCAAGAAATTTAATAGAAAAATTTATATTATTGAACATAAAAAATAATAAAAACATTAAAAGTGTATTTAATTTTATTAATTTTAATCTTTTTTTCTTTAAAATGTTTATAAAATGTAACAAATTTTGATCTGAAAGTTTTCAATTTTTCATACTTTTAAAAACCATTTTCTAGGGGTACCGGGGGGGGGGGGGGTAATAAATATTTAACATACTGTCAGAAAATCTTCCATATAATTAGTGTTTAAAAAAGTTTTGTAAAAATTTACTTATTTATTGAGAATAACTAGTTTGAAAGTTCTCCCAATATTCATAAAATTGTACGTGGTAATCTTCTATTATATTAATACGATACCGAAAAAACTTCGTTCATCGTCGTACAGACTTCAAAGTTCACCTACTTTTTCCAATAGGTTACTTACAAAAATGTTCATTTCACCATGTTATTATAGTTTGTAACAATGCGCACTGGCACTATTCGTGTCAAACATGTTAAACTGAACATTTTTTTATGAACAACATATTGTTGCACATGCGCAGTAGTGCACCACAGCTGTGTAAACGTGCGCACTACTAAACAAACATTTCACATGCGCAGTTGTTTTGTATTGCTGTTACACATGCGCAATCATGCACAGTCATAGTCACACATGTGCTCTAATTAAATTCAAAAATTACGCATGCGCAGTGCTGTACTTCACCAGATAATTAAATTTTCACTACATATAGCATACTTTTTTTAATAAGTGCGCAGTAAATTCCGTCTTATTATTGCGCATGCGTAACACGGTAACATGATATCTGCACATGCGCAAAGGTACTTTTATTTAAAAAATTTGTTAAAATTGTTTTCTTTTCATTATTATTGTAATTAATGACCCATAATAGAAAAGAATATTCAAAATTCAATTTAAATATTGGAATTCAAGAAATTTAATAGAAAAATTTATATTATTGAACATAAAAAATAATAAAAACATTAAAAGTGTATTTAATTTTATTAATTTTAATCTTTTTTTCTTTAAAATGTTTATAAAATGTAACAAATTTTGATCTGAAAGTTTTCAATTTTTCATACTTTTAAAAACCATTTTCTAGGGGTACCGGGGGGGGGGGGGTAATAAATATTTAACATACTGTCAGAAAATCTTCCATATAATTAGTGTTTAAAAAAGTTTTGTAAAAATTTACTTATTTATTGAGAATAACTAGTTTGAAAGTTCTCCCAATATTCATAAAATTGTACGTGGTAATCTTCTATTATATTAATACGATACCGAAAAAACTTCGTTCATCGTCGTACAGACTTCAAAGTTCACCTACTTTTTCCAATAGGTTACTTACAAAAATGTTCATTTCACCATGTTATTATAGTTTGTAACAATGCGCACTGGCACTATTCGTGTCAAACATGTTAAACTGAACATTTTTTTATGAACAACATATTGTTGCACATGCGCAGTAGTGCACCACAGCTGTGTAAACGTGCGCACTACTAAACAAACATTTCACATGCGCAGTTGTTTTGTATTGCTGTTACACATGCGCAATCATGCACAGTCATAGTCACACATGTGCTCTAATTAAATTCAAAAATTACGCATGCGCAGTGCTGTACTTCACCAGATAATTAAATTTTCACTACATATAGCATACTTTTTTTAATAAGTGCGCAGTAAATTCCGTCTTATTATTGCGCATGCGTAACACGGTAACATGATAACTGCACATGCGCAAAGGTGCTTTTTTTTTTTTTTTTTTTTTTTTTTTTTTTTTTTTAATTCCAACGAAAATTAAAATTTCGTTTTTCTCCACTTGTAAAATGTTGTGCGTACAATTTAGTCTCTAAAATTATATGTTTTAAACATTGCATTAAACTTTTTTGCTAACATGTTTTTTAATGTCAATTCATGTGGAAATTGCTAAACAATCATTATTTGTTACGATTTTTACCACTGCGCATACCTAACGTTTGTAGAAAGCTACTGCGCATGTGTAATGTTTGTAAAAAACTACTGCGCATGTGTTAAATCGACAAAAACCTACGCGCAATTTTTTCATTTGTTTTTTAAGAATAATTTTTTATTTTGTATCCTACTTTAAGTATATTTTTCTTACATTTTGAAATAATTAGTTTTTCGAAATAATTTAAATGACAATGTGTCGATTTAGACTATTTTTGGATAAATGAAAATTTTAACGATCACAAAGCTTTTTCTATGTGGAAACAAACATTATTCCAATATAGAAACATAACGGAAATAAACTCAGATTCGAAAATTTAATTTAAAAAAAAATGTAGATCCATTAAGATTTTTTATATTTTTTCTGTGATCATTTACAAAAATAGTTTAGATTATCAAGCTTCAAATTTTGCAATAATAATATAATAGAACTCATACTCAATTAGTACCTATAATCGATCAGTGATAATTCAATTAGACAACATTAATTAATAGCTTCATAATATTGATGTAAATAATACATTACATATTACAAGATTTATTTTTTCCAATATAATAATAATAAAACATAACAATAAAAATTATTGAAATATAAAAAATTTGTAAAAAAAATATTAAACATTCAATTAACAATAAGTTTACTAATATTTTATGAAATGTCCACATCAATAAACAATTAAATTAATATTAATGACCGAGCGAGCGTCAGCGAGCGAGGTTCATTACGCTAGTTATAAATTAACTTATAAAAATATTTTTTTAATTTTTGATATAACAAAGTCAAATAAGTAAAATAAGAATTTAAAATTATATTAATTTAATTAGTCAATGTAAATTTTAGGTTATTTTAAACTACTAAAAGAATTAGTAGATTTCTATTTACTAATTACATTAGTTATTTTTTACTATTTAATTAGTTAAATTTAACTACTGAAGTAGTAGTTTTATATTAACAATGTTATTTTTTCCTAATTCAGAAACAGAAAATTCGTTCACGATTTTAACCCCAACTCTCTGAATCTGAATTACTGTTTTTCTACTAATGAATTAGTAAAAAGTAAGCTACTATTAAAATTGTAAGAATGTTACTATTTTTTAATAGAAATTACTAAGTAAATTAGTAAAAAAATTTTAATTAAAAAGTAAAGTTTCACTATTTCAATTAGTAGTTCTCTACTAAAAATTATGGGTTTTCTACTAAAAAATTAGTAGTTTTCTACTAAAAATTAGTAATCGGATTTAGAGAGTAAATAGTAGTTTTTTACTAATTTAGATTTAGAGAGTAAAAAGACAAAAAAACCAAGAAACAGAGAAAACAAACCAACACAATAAAAAAACAAAAATAAAAACAAATAAAAGGCAAACAAGCATAAAACAAGAAAAAACACGAAAAAAACTAAATAAACATAAAAAACATAAAAAAATCTGATAGAATAATATAAAAATACAATACGAAGTGAAAGCAATAAACAATTTTAATATTGCGAAAATGAGATAAAATTTAATCAAATAGAGAGGGAAATGAATCAAAACGCGAGAAACAGAGAAAAAAATACAAAAAAAGAACAAACAAACAAAATAGACAAAAAACAAACAAGATTAGAAAGAAATAACTGAAAATAGAGTAAAACAAACAAAAACAAGAAAAACAAGCAAAAAATAATATAAAAAAGAAACATAAAAAGACAAACAGAAACAAATGATTCAAAAAAATGTCAAAATAAACAAACAAAAAAAAAGCCAGAAATAAAAAGCACTGTCCGTAAAATTAAACGCTCCAATGTGTGGAGGTAACTAATCATCGCAAATGGAGAAAAAGACTCGACTGAGAAAGGTAGAAAAATGAAGAAGATAAGAAATACACTGAATAAAGAGGAAAAGGAATCGGTCCATTTGTGCTCTCTTCACTCATCCACGATTATTTTTCTGCCAACCACCGTCGGCGTTCCCGTCGCAACCCCCAAACCCCAGAGTTTCCGTTTTCTACCCCCTATTTTTCTCGAGTTACCAACGCAGACGACTCTCTGACATCTCATTCTACCTCTTCTGGTCGCGCTTCTAACCTTCCTTGTTTTGCTCCGTTTCATATCATTTCCGTCTCCCCCCCCCCCCACTCACCCCCTATACTCTTCCAGAGCCTCTATCACCATTTCATGCAACTGATTCTCTCTCACTCTCTCGAAATTCCCTTCTACCCTTCAACGTATTCCATTCTACTATTCTGAATACCACGCCACCCACACTTTCATGTCTCATTCCGTGATTCTCGTCGCGTTTTCTCTTGAATCCTTGCGTAACCTATAGACGCCAGACGTCTATAACTAAAAATGTGGGGAAAAAAGGGCGAACAAAAAAAAATTGGGAGAAAATAGCAAGTTCACGCAGTACTCAAATCTGATTTTTTGACACAATATTTCTTGAAATAAACGCCTTCAAATTAGTAGGCATGCTTATTTTGTTGATTTTAAATTAATAGGCATTCATAATCGAGAGTTTTTAAATTATTAGGTATATTCAAATAGTGATGTATGTAAATTAGTATGCTTTCGAACTAGTAGGCATTACAATTCCGACTCCCGACGCTTTCAAAAAAGCTAAAATTTAAATGCTTTTCAAATTGGTAGCCAGCCAAATTTTGACGCTTTTAAATTAATAGTTATTTGTAATCGGAAGCTTTTAAGTTATTAGTTTTATTCAAATTTTGATGCATGCAAATTAGTAGGCATTCAAATGTCGATGCTTTCAAATTAGTAGGCATTAAAAGTCCGACTGCCGGCGCTTTTAAAAAAAGCAGGATTTTAAATTTAAACGCTTTTCGAATTGGTAGGCATCCAAATTATGACGCTTTTAAATTAATAGGTATTCATATTGGGAAGTTTTTAAATTATTAGGTATATTCAAATTTGTATACATGCTAATTAGTAGGCATTCCGATGTTTAAACTGTTATAATGCTCATAAATAAGAGGGTCTTTTAAATTCAGACGATTTTAAATTACTGCGAATTCCATTTTTGACGCTTTAAAATTAATAGTCTTTTAAATTACGACGCTTCCAAATTAATAGACGTTCAATATTGCTTTCATATTAATATTCAAATTTTAACGCTTTTAAATTAATGGACCTTCATAATCCGAAGCTTTTAAATTAGTAGGTATATCCTAATTTTGGTGCATGAAAATTATTAGGCATTTAAGTTTCGACGCTTTGAAATTAGTAGGCATCAAAATTAGATGCTTTCGAATTAGTAGACAGCTAAAATCTAACGCCTTTAAATTAGTAGTTCTTCAAACTTAAACCCTTTCAAAATCATAACACCCTATTTATGATGCTTTTAAATTAGCAAACACGAAAATTTACACTATCTTAAATATTAATTTTCCCAAATAATTTTCTTATTAGAGATATTAAGGTACTTTCTAAGAAAAAAAAAAACAACGGAATTAATTCATGAAATTTCCTTGATGTGATACTTTATCAGAAATTGGACTTTTTTTTCGTGTAGGACAGTTCTGTGTCCTTCACAGGACACGAAGAGACTTGTTCCTCGATTGGGTCACACGCAAGCATGAATAGCGAAATACTTCTTGAAATCGAAGGTAGTTATAGTTTACTAGTGATCGATTAGAGTCGAGGTAAACTTGATACGTTAATGGGTAGGTGAATTAATAGCTTCTTCAAGGACTTTCGAAGGAAGCCCAGCCTCGAATAATGACAGGGACATTGGAGCAATTCCTCTCGATCAGTGGACCGCGACAAAGTTTGTTTCCTTCCTCTATTATCGAATTACGCTTCTCGATATGTATGTCAAATAGTAAAGCGGTCTATTATTATAAATTAGAGGCATAACACTGTGATTTTAACTTTCCATATATTTGCAAATATCGTAAAAAAAAAAGTTTCACTAATTTCATCAAAATGAAGAATTTATATCTTATTTTTCATTGACAATTTCATTTACCAAATTACATGATGAACAAAAATTAAGATAATATAATCTTCAATTTCGCTATGTTATTCTTATATTGTTTATAGTTTAGAAAATCATTTTCCAAAAAATACAATAAAAAATAATTGGCTTATTATTAAAAAGATAGTAATTTCAGAGAAATCCACAAAATGGCACATTATATTAATTACAAATATCGATAAAACAAGCTAATTAGAATATTAGACATGCACAAGCATTGATTATTTTTTGAAGGTTGAAATTTATTCAGAGCCTTTAATATACATGACAGGAACTTTCCACTGAATTATGTGCTGAAGAACTTAATTATTATTATTCTTTTTTTCTTATAATGCCAAGTTTAAGAAATTTAAAGTGTTCCAGTTTTCAAATGGAAAGTTTTCAAGTTAACAACTTAGACTGCTTTGAAAATCCGACGTTTAAATTCCGCAGCATTTAAATTGAAACTTTTAACGTTTGAATTTCCAACTTTAAATGAGCATTCACTGCTAAAATGAATGCGCTTTCAATTTATTTACAAAAATGAAACTTATATAGTTTGTAATAAAAAAAATAGTAATAATTTATTTAGTAATGTGAAGATAAAAAAATACAAGGTCAATTTAATAAAAAAACTGCAACAATAAAAGAGTACTAACAAAAATTATAAACCCTTGAGAAACAATTTCGTTTTTTTTTTTGGGTAAAAATAATTACAAATTCTACGGTTCGAAATTTCTTTTCGCAGCATGTAAAAACATTTAATTATGTGCCTTTAATGACGTTGTTAACCCAGCAACGATTTTGCCGTAAAAACGTGTTATTGGCAAAAGTTGAGAAGTAAACACAAGCCTGAAACAATAAAATTTTAACTGAATAGACAGTTAACTCATCATCCCATTAAATCCGCAAGCGTAAAGCGTGATTTCAAATTGTACATTCCTTTCTCGAGCATAATGCGCAATAATTTAATAATCTTTCCATCTTAATTTGACCTCAAGAAAGAACTGAAAAAGTATCAAAACCTGCCCAAACGCAGTTATTCATATTCACATTTGCTGGTAATATTGAAAAAACAGGGAAAACAGAAGCAAAATAACTCAAGTGCACGTGCCAATAATACACATGTATGTGCGCGAGCGGTAAAACGCAAAACATACAATTGCTGCTGGAATTTATGTACTTTTTTCTGGTTCACTGAACCTGAAACTTAGACCCGTCGTTAACTTGAAAAAGCATTTGTTTATAACCAATTTTCGGCACTTTAAGTTACATTCAAATTAAGCTCATGATATCAAGTCAAAAGCTCATAAAATAATTTACTTCTTTTTAAAATAAGACATCAAACTTTTTTGCTCTTTTATAAATACTTCTTCACGTTTTTAAAAAGTTACCAAGCTTTTTGTGTTAAAATTTTGATAGAATTTTATGGATACAAACTTTGAAATAATTGGACGATATTGGACTTATTAGAAATCGGAAGCGTAGAAATTTGGATCTTCTCCAAGTTTCAAAGTGGTTGACAGTTTGAAACACTTGTTTTTTGAAACTTAAAAATTTATGCCTATTTAAATTTAAAAACATTGAGAATTTGAAGAAATGGAGAATTTGAAGCCATTAAGAATTTGAAGACATTAAAAATTCGAGATTAAAAATTGCATGTCATTACAAAATTCAAGGCATTGAAAATTTTAAGGCAATGAAATTTCGAAACACGTATTTAAATTCAGTCCGTTCTATTTCAAAATAATTTGAATTTTAAATACGATTTGGAAATTTCACATTGATTAACAATGGAATTTTCATGCTTTTTACTGGGCGCATAATTAAATTCTAAAATTTATTAGCATGATTTTTTATTTTGTAGAAATCTTTTAGATAGAATTTTCATTCAGCCGAACTTTTATTTTTCAAATTTGCTTTCAATACAGTTTAAATAAATCCGAATTTTTATTTAATAGAATTTTTAGATCACCGAATTCATATTTAATATAATGTTAAACAGAATCTTTTTAGTCGATTTTTTATTTAAAAAAATTCAAATTTTATCGATTTTTCTTTTAGCAGAATCCCCATTTAAAAGAATTTTAAGTCAAATTCGAGGTCAAATTTTTAAATGCTAGAGCATATATTTGACCAAATTTTCATTAGTCCGAATTTGTATTAGCACAAATTGATATTTGCCAGTATTCTTAAAACAGCAAATGTTTATTTAACTTTATCTTTTGTTTGTTAATATTATTTCTAATATTAAGACAATTTTGATAGGTCAATTTTAAAATTCGCGACAAAATTTATCTCTCGAATATTTGTTAGGCAATCTGCAATTTCTGGCCTAAAAATGCAACAAAGTTAAAAAATTCGCATTTTATTGAATTCTATTGAAAATAAATTCGAGAAATGAAAATTCGGTTAAGAGGAAGTTGTAACAAATAAAATGCTATAAAATACAAATGTAAAATAATGAATTTTAGAACTTAATCATGCCTCTCTTCGTCTAAAAGAATTAGGGGAGATTGTAAATTAAAAAACTTGTAGAAAATAATTAACAATTGAGGGAAAAAATAATTAATTAAAAGAAATAATTACAAAATGAAGAAAAAATTGAAAAAAATATCTGAAAAATGACGAAAATAATTGACAATTGAAAACAAAACAAAAGAAAAAATTGCTGGAAATAATTGCACGTTGAACAATTTGATTGAAAATCGAAAAAATAATTGAAAATTGAAGAATGGAATTGAAATTTAATGAATATAATTAAAAATTGAAAAGAGTAATTGAAAAATGGCGAGAATTATTGAATACAGAAGAAAATAATTTAAAATTGAAAAATGAAATTGAAATTTGAATTTTTTTTTTTTTTAACAAAAAGAAGTGAACAATTGAATTTAAAAATAAAGAAATGTATTGATAGTTTTAATAATGAAATATTATTAACTATGTATTTCTAGGGAATAAAAGCACCCCCTGAAAAATAATTTAAAGAATATTTTTTTTAATATCGTCCGTGTGGACGTCCGAAACTTGAGATGCATCAATTTTTTAATATTAAACAAAATAATTGAAATTTGACAAATGGAATTAAAATTTGAAGAAAATAATTAATAATTGAAGAAATAAATCGAAAATTAAAGAATTAGATCGAAATTTTAAGAAAATAAAAACAAAAATTACAAAATGACGAAAATAATTAAATATTGAAGAAAATAATTTTTAATTGAAATAAAATTTGAAAACAGTCGAGAATATTCGACGTCAAAACGAAATAATTGAAAAGTTAAAGAATAATTATAAAAGTTGAAAAGAATAAATGAGAACTTACAAAATTGTAGGAAATAATTGAAAATTGAAGAAAATAATTAATAATTGAAAAAAATTATTGAAAAATAATGAGAATAATTGCGAAATTAAAGAAAATATCTAAAAAATAACGTAAACATTTGACAATTGAAAACAAAAATTGCTAAATTAATATACAATTGGTAAAATTGATTTATAAAATTAAAATTAAATATTAAATTTAAACTAAATAATTGATAATTAATAAATTATGGATATTATATGAATAATTGGTGAAAATAATTGCAAATAGAGAAAAAAAAATTGAACAATTGAATTTAAAATTAAGGAAACATTGGTAATCGAAAGGAATAATTGACAAGAGGCGAGAATTTTTTAATATTAAAGAAAATAATAGGAAATTGAAAAATTGAATTAAAATTTTAAAACAATTTTTATGCTTTATCAAAATTAATTGAAAATTAAAGAAAATAATTTAAAATTGAAGAAAATAACGAAAAATGGAGAAAATATATTGAAAATTGACAATTGAAATTGAAATTTGAAGAAAATAATTGATAATTGAAAGAAAAATGTCAAAATGACGAAATAAGTAAATTTATTTACGAAAACAGAAAATAATTTAGAAATGAGGAAAATAATTGACAATTGACAACAAAATACGAAAAAAATGCGTAAAAAAGAGAAGTTAATTAAATTAATTTTTAAAACAACATTTTTTAAAATTCCATGATTTTTCCAGGTTTTCCCTGACTAGAAAAAAATTCCATGACATAATTCTAGGTTTTTAGAACCGTAGTAACCCTGTTCTAATAAATAAGTGAGTAATTTTAGCCTCATTTGGCTGATTGCATTAATTAATTGGCCAGATTAGCTTTATTTTAATGTTAAACATTTTATTAATTACTTCATTCTGAAATAATTGCATCTGTTAAAAATTTTTGCTATCTAATTTACTGTTGGCCGGTTTCCTCTAAAGCATAAGACTAATTAAAAACTTTCAAAGTTTCCAGAGAAAAGACAATAAATATTGTCAAAACAGTGAAAAAAGGTTAAAAGAATTTTCCGAAAAGAATTCTAGGTTCGTCGAAGCGTTAGATAGCGGATCAGTTGATACTAAAGCGAACCCGTTTCAAGGACCGTGATGTAAATCAAAGGAACAAGAACCCATTGCTCAGGATACGATTAATTAATCCTCTCAGTGGCAAGTGCTTTTGCTCGGCTGTGAATCGTATTCAAATGACGGACGAGCAGTCAAGCAGAAACGCTATAATCGACGCTTCTAGATACAAAAGGTTAAGAGTCTTCACAGT
The DNA here is from genome assembly GCA_037103525.1 of Ganaspis brasiliensis. Taxonomy (NCBI): domain Eukaryota; kingdom Metazoa; phylum Arthropoda; class Insecta; order Hymenoptera; family Figitidae; genus Ganaspis; species Ganaspis brasiliensis. Next base: position 2,277,402 of record JAZKLR010000013.1, on the reverse strand, counting down.
GTCTTTCCAACCTGCTCTTAGCACCCAGTAACAGGTTTCTTGATTAAAACAAACATCGCTCTTATCAATTTCCCATTAAATACTCACTTTACCTTCTTCAACAGACGAAATAATATTTATCCTTTCACAACCTCAATGTTGCTAAATCTTAAAATTACCATTTCATCTATAGTGTTATTGTAAAATTAACTTGAAAAAATACTGACAATTTATACTGACAAGTTAAAAAAGTTTAACTCTCGAATTTTTATGTTGAAAATGATTTTGAAATACCTTCTCATTCATAACAATTTTTAAATTCAAATTTTCTTATTTCAATTTAATCTAAACGAAATGTTTCCAAATCTTGTTTTTTAAAAGCAATTTCTAATCTTAATGTGCGGAAGAGGATAAAATAAAAATTTCTCGGTGCAATGTTGTTGTAAATAAAAGAGTAATAAATAAAATGTCCAGGAGAGAAAAAGAATAAGCTGAACGGGAATACGTGACATGGATTGTCCATCCTCGACTTCTCTTACGACTTGGTCATCCAGAATAAGGTATAATTTTCTGCCAGTAGAAAATCGTACCGACACGAGATTTATTTTACGTCGTTCATTTTTCGTACAACACTCTTACTCACCGCAAATGTGTTTCGACATTTTCACCATTATCTCCAGTCTTTGTTTTTGCCTCACTATTTTATCGCTTATCCTCTTTTTTATCTCCTGCCAGTCTCGAATTCTCTTAATCTGTCAAGTTTCTCTATCTATTCAGTCACAATTCAACTTTCTTTTTTTTTTAAACTGTTTCGCTTCTTCAATATAATCATACAGTACCGCTCAATAAGTTTTGCCCACTCTACAGCATACAAAAAGTTCTGTATCTTAATTTTTGGTAAAGATAAAACCTCCATTAAATATTAATTTAAAAAAGCTTACTTCTTTGACTTTAACGATGCCTAAACAAGGAATTTAAATAAAATTCACTGCTTAATTGCTTAAAATAAAAAAAATAAAAATTCAATTTTTTTGTCATTTTCAAATTGATACAATTTTTAAAGAAATAATTAAATTTTGATTTTGAAAATGGAAATAGAAAGCTTATACTTTATTACCTTTCAAACAAATTTTTGAAAATTGTTTTACTGTAATTTTTAAGGAAGATGCATTTATTTAAAAAAACAGACATATTTTTCAATTGTTTGTAACTTAAGAACAATTGACTTTTGGAAAAAATTATTCAGAGAAAAAATGGGGGTGAAATTTCGAAAAGCCCAAACCTTCAATTTTATTGAAAATATGTATACTTACGTATTTTGATGCGCAGATTACAAAAACCATACACCAAAAAAAATATTTTTCTTAAGAGCATATTTTTGCTCCAATGTTATATCAAAAATCCATCATCTCAAATTGAGAGGCATCCTACTTGTTTTAAGAGAAATAAACTTAATTTAAGAGGATTCTCTTAAAAACGGTATCACAAGTAAATCATCTAAAATTATAATTACTTTTCTCAAATGAAGAATTGAATATTTCTCTTAAATTAAGAATATTATTCTCAAATGCAGAAAAAATCCTCTTAAATTCAGTATATTCCTTTTAAAATAAGTAGAATTCCTCTCAATTTCAGATCATGGAATTTTGATACTCCATTGTAGGGGAAATATACTCAAAAGAATTTTTTTTTGGTGAAGTCAAAATACCCGTGAATTTGAATTTCATGGTAAAAAAACATAAAAAACGACCATAATAACTAACGATCTTTTGCTATAATCTCATAAAATATTTAAAATCTCAAAAATATTTTAGACAAAAGTTGTAGATCTTATAAAATTATTATTATTATTATATTCACTTTTGATATTCGTAATCAGAGTATCGAAACTAATTGAGCGGCACTGTACATTTTATAAATTAATTGTTGTGATTTTTATCAAGAAATAGATAGTTACTGAATATCATTAATGGAATTATTAGTATTTAAATTAGTAACTAACCCTTTACATAAAATCAGTTATTTACTGATTTAGATAAAGAGAGTAATTTTTAAGAAATGCGGTTATTTTTTGACTCACCATAGGGAGAATATGTCAATTGTGGACTCACCATAGAGAGAATATGTCAATTGTGAACTCACCTGCAACAAAAGAAAAGGGATTATTAATAATTGAAGTAACATACATTTAGGATATAAAGAACAAGAAAAAATTATCTCAATAAAATGAATCATCAGTTAAATTGTGATTCGGAAAAGATTTTGATTATCCGAACAAAAATATTATATTTTCAAACTTATTTTCTCGACAGTATCAAAATTCCATTATCTTAAATTGAGAGGAATTCTTCTTTATTTAAGAATAAAATTCTTAATTTGAGAGAAATATTCTTCATTTGATAGGGGTACTTTTAATTTAAGAGGATTTACCCTAGATACCATTTTTAGGAGGATCCTTTTCAATTAAGAGTATTCTTCTCAAATGAAGAAAATTTCTCTCAAAGAAGATTCTTTCTCTCAAATTAGGAATAATGCCTTTCAAATTAAGTTTATTCCTCTTAAAAAAAAAAGTAGAATTCCTCTCAGTTTGAGAGGATGGAATTTTGATACCACTCTCTAAATCTGAATTAGTTAAAAAGAACTAATTATTGGTCAAATCGTGGCTGAGTTTTTGTTTCAGCAATTAGTGAAAAATAACTAATTATTAGTAAAATATGACTAATTATTAGTAAAAAATAACTAAAAAATAGTTAAAAACCGACTAATTGAATTAGTAAACAGAATTTTACTAAAATGTTATAGTTATTTTGATATATAATCTAAAAATGAGATTGACTAATTTATTATTTATTTTTTACTCAATCATTAGTAGTAACATAACTATTTGAATTAGTGACTGAGATTTAGCTTTTGAATTAGTTATTTTTGACTAATTCCGATTTAGACAGCGTATAGTTCACTAAAAACCGATGTTCTTTAATTAAGAATTATTCTTGTCGCCTATTTAAGAATTAAATATACCTACTTCTAATCAGGATATAATATTTTTAAAATAAAAAAAATATTCTTGAAATAAGAAGCATATTCATAAATTAAGAATATTTTCTTAGGGCTTAAGAATATGTTTCATAATTTAAGAATATGTTTCTTAATTTAAGAATGTTTCTTATTTTAAGAACATTATATCCTTAATAGAAGAATATTTTATTCTTAAATTGGCGCCAAGAATAATTCTCAAATTTTATTAAATTGTGCACTTTTCCAAAAGTTGATAAATCCATTTTGTTGTTATTTCGAGAAAATTAAAAAATACAGTTTTTGACCAGTTTTTTTTTAGAGTTAATTAGAAAGTAGAAAAACTGTACGAAATTATTGATATAAGAATGTTTTTTGGACTTAAAGCAATTTGCTAATTAAAGTTTATTATAATCCTTGAATTTAAAGGTTTTTGTAATATTTACTAGGAAAAAAATTTAATTTTAAATCGGTTAAAATGCTTTAATGTCCGAGGTTTGATTAAATTTTAAAAATTTCTAATGACACTTTCGGACAAGTCGGTTATTATATATGTATTTTTATTAAACAGATAAGTATGTAGTGTTTTTATCTGTTTAATAAAAATACATATATAATAACCGACTTGTCCGAAAGTGTCATTAGAAATTTTTAAAATTTTAAATCAAATTGATTAAGTTCAAATTTTTAAAAATCAATAATTCTTTGTCAATAAATTTTTTCTCTTCAATTTAATAGTCACAGATCGATCTGTAAGGTTCTTAATTGTGTTTATCTCTACTTTTTTCGAAAAACGAATCTATCAACTTTTGAAAAAAGTACTCAAATAAACAATACCGTTTTTTCATTGTAGAGAAAATACGCTCAAAAGAGGAATATTTTTTCTGTGTAACTAAATGAAAACCTTTTTAACTGAAAAAAATCTTCTTACACAATATTGAAACGACCGTTTATCTATATTATAATTGAAAATATCATTAGCTTCATCAACGTTCTCTCAATTGAAATTTTAAATTACCATATCAAACAACTATTATAAACCAGTGCAAATTTCAGATTCAGTTTTAGGGAATAGGATAATATTTATTCAGAATTGATTATGCACCTTGCAGCTTTGAAAACAATGTTATGGTAATCTTGGTCTAGAGATTAGTGAACTATAATGTGGAATCGACAAAACATTCTGGCCGGAAAATTAAAACGCGTAATTGTCAAGTGTGCAAGGTATTTATTGTTCAACTCGGGCCGTTTTAGTATTTAGCGTAAATTATTAAAGCGCGTGCTCCTCCTCCTCCTTCTCCTCCCTCTCGCTCTATCTCTCACTCTCTTGTCCTCCAGCGGCTCCTCCTACCGGTCTTTGACCGTGTCCAAGTTGTAAAGGGTGGTGAAAGTCTGCTCACCGGTTACCTCGTATACAACCACAACTGCACACTCCACAAAGCGTATCGTACACAGTGCCACGCGCAACGTTTCTCTCTCGAGTAGAGCTGGTGTCGTGTGGGAGGGCGAAATCAATACACCGATGTGTGAGAGAGGGTGGGATAATGCAATGGCTTGTCAAGCGAATCGTGCTGCACATATACATAAAAAATGCCCACGAGAAATAAAGTAGAACCTGAGATCATCCAAAAGAGTGGAAACTGGCAATAGTGTGCGACAAATGAGGCTAAAAAGAAGTGAGACGAGAAAAAAAGAGAGGGGCATAGGAGAAAATGAAAAGAGAAAGACGAGAATATGCAGAAAGAAAGGACGAAAAATGAAAAACAAAGAATGAAAGCAGAAGAAGGGAAAATGAGGGAAATGAGAAGAGTGAGAGAAAAGGTTTAGAGGACAGAGAAATATACGAGGAAACGTCAACAGTTTTTAATGAAAGCATGCAGGCAATGTTCCATCATTTTACTCTACTTTTTGTTGGCGCATATAATTTCATTAGCCAATTACCTGAAACCGAAGGTAAAATGTAAATGTTATTTATGAAAGAATTCGTCGCATTATTGCACTTTTCTGTACACAAACGATTGTACACTGATTACGTTATTAATTACAATTGATAATTATTTTGTTAATCTATTAAAAATCGTAGAAATTTCTTAATGATTTTATTGTCGTTAAAATTGTAACCTTTTTTAACCGTCGAAATTTAAAAACAGAGATTTTCCGTCTCATTTAAACATTGGATCAAGATTTTTAAAACCATTTTCTAATCCATCGCAATTGGGGTTAAAATACAAATAATAGTAATAAATTCAAAAATCAGCATCGCAGATCTTATTTGCATTAATCCCTTATTAGTTTTCAAAAATATAAATTTTAATTGAATTAAATTTGCAGTCTACAGAGATGGTTGGACTTTCTTTATGATGATGAGTTAGTGATGCATGTCGAGCAAACGATCTGATCGATTTTGAAATCGATCGTCAGTTGTTTGCTTGGATCGTCTCGATTCTAATTTATAATTAATGAATATTATAATTAATTATAAGTATATATAATCAAATTATACTTATAACTTTACTTTTTAGTTAACTTTGAATAATTATATCATCATTTTTGAAAATATCTTTAAATATAAGGTTTTTTTCTTTTTGTTGGCATATCTTATTCAGTACGCATTTATACTGAACTGTCATATGAGTAATTTTTTTAATTAATAAATATAGACTTAAATAAAACTTTTCTTTAAAAAAGAATGTTAATAAATATATATTCTAAAGATTTGTTTGTAGTAATTTATTTTGTATATAAAGCACAATTATAGTAAGTAAAATGAATTTAAGATTGATTTAAAAATAGACAATTTTTGGCATATTTGACAGCATATTTTTTTAAAACTATTTAATAAGAAAGTTGGATACTTACGAAAATTTAATTTAATTTAAAATTAGTTTGTACATTTACTTTGTTTATCCAGAAATAATAATTATCATAAATAACATTAATTTGCAAGTAATTATAAGAAAATAAATGTTACAGCTTTAAATAAAATCTATTACACCTTTTAAATGAATATTAATTACGATATTTAATTTAAATAAAATCGATTCAAGTAATTTTTTGCCAAACCAACCAATTTTGAAGGACTTCTAAATTTGTAATATATTTCTTACTCAAATATTTAAGAAATTAAGCAAAATATATTAGTAAAATTTTAATACAAACTGTTTGTACAAATTTAAATGTGCGTAAAGTTTGAACTTATTAAAAGCTTTCAGAAAAAAGATATGATGTGTTTAAATATGTCATTTGTTTAAATATAGAATTATGAAATTCAGTTTTGTAATAATTAAATTACTGTTCTTAAGCAATTTTGTCTGGATAAGCAAAAGAAATATACTAATTCTGATTCCTCATAATAAAAAAATATGCTGTTCAATATGACAAAAAATCGTCAGTTTCTAGATCAATCTTAAATCGATTTTACTTATTATAATTATGCTTTATATAAAAAAAATTACTACAAACAAATCTTTAGAATACACATATATTAACATTCTTTTTTAAAGAAAAGTTTTATTTAAGCCTGTATAATTAATTATAAAATTAATTAATTATATAAAATAAAATCAAGACGATTCAAGCAAACAACTGACGATCGATATCAAAATCGATCAGATCGTTTGCTCGACATGCATCACTATGATGAGTATTTATATGCACATAACAAATAATAATATAAAAAAGCCAACAATCGGCTTCAACAGATTTTTGCAGCGTTTGTTCCTCGTCAATTTCGAAAAACAAACATTTAAGTTGAACAAAAATTTTAATCTGCAGAGACAGGTGAAATTCCTTTATGTTAAATCAATGTTTATACTTAGACAAATATTCAAGATAGATAAAAAAATTTGAAAGTCGACTTTGGCAGATCTTTGTTATATTTATTCCTCTTTAAATTTAAAAAGATTTATATTCGTCTTATTTAACAATTAATCCTTGTGCGTTACTATTTTTTAAAACAATTTTTTAAACCATCTAAATTTTTCTAGTGGGGGTAAAATAGGCATAAATAATAATAATAAATTAAAAATCAGCTTCGCAGATCTTAATAGCATTCAACCCTCTTTAATTTCCAAAAATAAAAATTAAAATCGAATAAAAATTGTAGTCTTTAGAGATGGTTGGACTTTCTTTATATTAATAGATGTTTATTAAAGATATGCCAATAGTCAACATGAATAAAAATAAATTCGAAAATCGGTTTCGACAGATCTTTACCGCATTAATTCCTTTTTAATTACCAAAAACTAACATTCAAATCCAAAAAAAAATTGTACTCGGTAGAAGTGGTTGAACATTCTTTATGCTACAGTAAATGCTCTAAATTACCACAAAATTATTTCATATTTTATAAACATAGACGAATTTCCAGAAAATCAAATCTCAAATGATTTTATAGGCAAATGTTTTTTTCATAATCGTATCGTACCTTTCAAACAATTTTTTAAACTATCTCAATTTTTCTAGTAGAAGGTGAAAATATAAATAATAATAATAATGATAATAATAATAAATTCAAAAATTAGCTTCGCATATCTTAATAGCATTCAACCCTCTTTAATTTCCTAAAATAAAAATTAAAATCGAATAAAAATTGTAGTCTACAGAGATGGTTGGACTTTCTTTATGTTAATAATAATAAATTAAAAAATTAGCTCCGTAGATCTTAACAGCATTCAACTCTCTTTAATTTCCAAAAACAAAAATTAAATTAATCAACAACTCTAGTCTCTAGAGATGGTTGGACTATCTTTATGATGATAAATGTTAATTACATGTACCTAACAAATAATAATAAAAAATTTAAAAATCGGCTTCGACAGATCTTTACCGCATTAATTCCTCTTTAATTTCCAAAAACTAACATTCAAATCCAACAGAAATTGTACTCTGTAGAAGTGGTTGAACATTCTTTATGCTATGTACTATATAGTGAATGCTCTAAATTCGCACAAAAATGTTTCACAATTTATAAACATAGACGAACTTTTAGATAAATTTATACGTGATTTATCAGATGAATTCATAGGCAAATGTTTTTTCCATAATCGTATCGTAAATTTGAATCTTTTCAAGATTTACTGCTCAGGAAACATTTAGGCAATAAGAATTGAAAAATATTTGGAGGATAAATAATAAAAGTAAATAACCTGCTCAAAATTTCAAAGGAAGGGAAACTTGCTGACGTTTTGCATTCTACAAGAGCAGAAGAGGGTGAACAAGGAAAATAGAGCTAAGGGGAAAAAGCAGAAGGACTGCGGGGTTGCCCCTTTTTGAATCTCGCTACTTCTTTATATTCACCCCGGGGGCCCTCGATTGAGAGGCTGAATAATACATAAAGGTCAATACACTCAATTCGGCCCTTTCGACCGCAAACCAAAAAATTTAAAACGATTCAAACTATGTAATATTTTTCAATGTAAAACTAGTGAGTGATAGAATGTGCATTTATCGACTCTTGTCTGCAAATGCTTCTCAAATTCAAAAATAACACAAGTATTGGATAAAATAATTTATTATTGTGAATTAAGTTCAATACTCGTTTAATTAATATACTTTATTAATTCATTTGAATAAGGTGAAATTATAGAAACGTAATAAACGAGTAAATATTAAATCAAAACTCGGGATAAAATATAATATTGGTATAATTAAAACAAATATTGTATTTCTTTGGTGCTACTAATTACAATCGAGATTACAATATTGGTCAAATGCTGTAAAAGAGATAATCAATAAACACCATGGATCGTTTAATTTAGTAATTAATGTGCGTGTATAATAGAAATGTATACATATTTAGTCACCGTGAAAGCTCATTATTCAATTAATGATACTTCCAAACAATTAATCGATACAATATTCTTTTTTTACGATATTTAAATGAAAAAAGTTTTATTTGTTAATTAATTTTGAACTTATTAAAAAAAAGAAGCAAATTAACATAAAAAATAACATAAATTAATATTAAAATGTAATGATACAATAATAAAACGTAAATAGAGTGTTTACATAAAAAATGCATAAGAGCAAAAATATAAAATATGAATGTATATCAGGTTTGAGTAATATTTCATATTTACGAGAAATTGTTTTTAAAATTATAACAGAAAAGGGATGAAAAAAAATTCACTTTTAATAGTGCTGTGAGTTACAAAGTACCAGAGTCACATAAACATTGTACTTGCATAAAAATGCTATTGAGAGTCACAGTGTAAATCAAGATGACAAGAGTATAATACAGAAATTTTATGTGCTAATTTGCAATTCTTATTTAACCTGTAAGTTTACTGTTGAGATCGTTTTAGAGACTTTTATAGTCATCGTTAAAGGCATTTAAGCAAAGGTGAAAGGTCTTTTGAAAAATGGCGAAAATTGACTTAAAACTACATGTCATATTAGAAACGCGGAATTAAAAATATGTTTCAGGTATATAAAAAAAACCTGTTCTTATTGAAAAACATTAATAAAATACATTTTTCGAGTACAATAATAATAATAATAATATTTTAAATCCTGAATTTTTTACATTCTTGACGATTTATTTGAAAGATTTGAGTTTTTCAACTGAAACAGCACTTTGTAAGAAAGAAACCACACTTGCAATCTTAATCAAATTGACATTGCGATTTAAAAGGGATATAAAACGAGCGATTAAATTAATATCTTAGCTCGCACGTTGAATGATAATAATAAACTAACTTTACGCACGTTTCCAAGCAACTATCAATATACTGATAGCACAATATAATGAGCGTAGGAGAAGAATATTAAACAAGGAAATAGATATCGACTATTACATATATGTGTGTTTTAAATAGAAATTGAAAAAAAAAATATGTAAAAAAAAATATATAAAAAAGAAAAAAAAATAATTATAAATAAATACATATATATATATTTTTGTATGTTATATTATTAACAATCATGAACAAATATAAAGCTTTTATATATAAAGCAAAAGCTGTACCATCTGTATTTATTAATAACTCCTTTCAATTTGCTATATGGACACTACCTAACAGATTAATTCGTTTCGAGATGAACGTCAAGTTAAACGAAATAGAGGATTACTTTGACCTTTTGGCAAATTTCACTGAAAGAGTAAATCAATATGCGTTGAGCCAACGTGTGTTGCTTTATCTGCCAACTAAAATTTACGAGTTCAACAACATTTTACCTGAAAAGGATTAAAAACCATCACGATCGCACAGAAGCAACACCAATCGGTGTTCATCAGTTTATGCAGCAGAAAATTCAACATGAAAGTCAAATAATTGACACCAACACGAAGAAATTAAAAAAAGAAAAAAAAATTGAAAAACAAACAAATAAAAGTCTTACCGATAAAGCTAAAGGTGTAAATTTGTGTCAATTTAGAGAGAGATTATTTTGAAAATAAATATCATTTTAAAACAGGTGAGAAAGGAAATAAATTAACTAAATAAGTAAAATAGGTGGTATCTGCATTCAGTGCACTAAAACTCAGTATAATCAAAGGCATGAGTTTTATCGCGAATAAAATTTACTTTTTAAATCTGAATTAGTAAAAAACTACTAATGAAGTGATGAAAAGTCGTCCACAAAATTAATTAGTAAAAATTTCTACTAAAAACTACTTTATAAATCTAAATTAGTTAAAAATAACTACTTTATAAATCTGAATTCGTTGAAAATAACTAAATTAAAAGCAAAAAAAACTAATTATTAGTCAAATTCATTTTTAGGTTATGTCAAAATAACTAACATTTTAGTAAAGATCTGTTTACTAATTCAATTAGTCAAATTTTATCTATTTTTTAGTTAATTTGTTTACTAATAATTAGTCATATTCGACTAATGATTGGTTATTTTCTACTATAATTGCTGAAAGAAAAAAACAGCCTCAATTTAGATTTAAAAAGCAACTATTAGTAAAATCGTGGTTAAGTTTCTGTTTCAGCAATTAGGGAAAATAAAAATGTAATAAAAAAAAAATAGTTGTCTACTCTTTACATTTCTTGGAGTGAGTTTTCACTAAACAAAGAGTGAAAATTGAGCCAATCCAATCAGAGTGAAAAACTCTCTCTAAAAGAGTGAGATCTCACTCCTACAGAGTGATATTTCACTCCAGTTCGATTGAGTGTTCATTTTTTGTTTAGAGTGAATTTCTGTTCGAATTGGAGTGAAAATTCATTCTATATTATAGATTATATTTTCTATTATATATCGTGTTGAAAAATTATTATTAAAACTTTTTAATCTAGACTGAAATTTTGAAATTTTTGTATTTTGAACTATTAAAAATGACTCCTTTTCCAAAAAACATAAAAAAAACTTTGTGAAATAAGATCCAGAATTTTTAATATATTACAAAATTGAAAAGATTCAGAATCTTTTAAGCAAGAGTAAAATTTACTAAATCAATAATCATTTTGAAATTCCAATTATTTTCTATTGTCCTTTCAATTATTTACAATAATTATTGTCAACTTTTTAAAATATTTTAAAATTATTGTCATAATTTTTAATCATTATTTTTAATATTTATCAATTTTTTCCTTAATTTTAAAATTCACTTTCAATAAATTATAATTATATTTTTCTTAATTTTTTTTTACTATTACATTTTTTTGCTCAAAAATGAATTAGAATCTTTATTTTATTTATTGAAATTATTCTCATTTATTTTCAGTTTCAATTTTCATTTATCAATTATTTTCATAAAATGAAAAATAATTTATTTAAATTACAATTATTATATTCTCCCATTCATTTGATTAACGTAATTAAAACTTAATAATTAATAGTATTTTTAAATTACTTCTGTCAGATTTTAATTATTCCCTCATTTTTCATTTATTTTATCATTTTTCAATTAATTGCCTTATTCTTTTATTATTGTAAAAATAATTTCCTGAATTCTTCATTAGTTTTTTTATTTTTAAATTATTTTTCCAATTTTCAATTGTTTTTATCCTTTTTTTTTTTAAATTAATTTTTGTAAGTTCAAATTATTTTCATTATTTGTCAATTAATGGCATAAACTTCCAATTATTTATGTCAAATTTCAATTAGCTATTTTCTTTAATTTTCATTTTTTAATCTCATTTTTCAATTATTCATTTCAATTCATTTTTAATTTTGTTTATAATTTTTTCATTATAATTATCAATTGTTAATAATTTTTAATATTTTTTTCATTTTTTCTCAAATTTTAAATGGTAATTATTTTTTAATGTAATCTCATTTAAAATGATTTTCATTATTTTTTAATTAATTTCTTAATCTTCCAATTATTTATGTCAAATATCAATTATTTACTTCAATTTTCAATTTTTAACATAATTTTTTAATTAATTTATCCAATTTTTAATTTTTTCATTATCTTTCCATTAATTCCATGGATTGTTAATTATTTTTAATATTTTTCAAATATTTGTCTCAATTTTTAATTTTTTCAATATTTAAATCTTTTTTTCATTTTCATGAATTGTTGATTATTTTTGTCATTTTTCAATTAATTGTCCCATTTTTAAATTTCTTAATTAGTTTCTTCAATTTTCAATCATTTTGCTTCCTCATAGAGGAAGCGTTGTGATCGTTAAGATTTTCGATTTTCCAAAAATAGTGTAAATCGACTCAGTTTCATCTGAAAAGTTCAAATTTTCATTCCTGAGAAAATGTCCAGATGTGTGTGTGTGTGTGTGTATGTGGTAAATTTTTTGTCGCCAGGATATCTCGAGAACGCTTCAACGGATTTAAATAAAATTTGGATGACATATGAAGCTCACAAATATCTAAATTTGGACACAGGGATTTTTGAAAATACCCAATCAAATTTTTTTGAGCATCTTTTTTCATCAAAAATATCGTTTTTTGGCAAAAAATTTTTTCATGCTAAAAATTCAGACAAATGAATGAAAAAATCATGTTCCTTGTTTCAAAACGAATCGATTGACCTATATAAAGTATATAATTGACAAAAAACCCACGTAATAATTCATGATTTTTCATTTTTTTTCATCGAAAAATCTCGCGATTTGCCAAAAAGAATTTTCATGCTAAAAATTCAAACAAATGAATTAAAAGAATCATATTCCTTGTCTCAAAACGAATTGACTAAAAATAATTGACTAATAATTGACTTTATTTATTTATAATAAATAAATAAATAAAGTTTTGGAATATAGAAAAAAAATATATATATTGATTTATTATTATTTTATTATTATTACTTATTTGCATAAAAATAAATAATAATTAATTTAAAATTGAATTATTATTTTTTATGTTATAAATAAATTTATTGCTTCCTCTATGAGGAAGCAAATTATTTTGCTTTCTTGGAAGCGAAGTGTCCATGAAATGGACAGAATTCACACCTAGTTTAAATTAATATCTCCAATTTCATATTATTTTTTTTTTAATTTATGTTATAAACTTCCAATAATTCACGTCGAATTTCAATTAGTTTCTTTAATTTATGGTTTTTTTTTCATCTTAAATTCTTAGTCAAATTTGCGTCAATTTTTACTGTTATTTTCACAATCATCGCATCAAAATACGTAATTATACCAAGTTCCATTAAAATCGGTGGGGGAATCCAGGAATTTATCCGAAATTTCTACCAACTCTTTTCATGGTCGATTTTTCATCATTTCATTAGTAGTTTTTCACTAATTGAGATTTAGAGATATTTTAAAATAGCAGCTCGTTATTTTAATTAGTTACTCGACTTGATAGTGAAATTGGAAACTTCTGGTTGTTATTATTAATGATTGCAGGAGGCAAACCTTGGCTAAACTTTAATTTAACGTAAAGCAAGTCCCTGGAGCGATTGGTCGCCGATGAATTTGATAATCGTCGGTAATTGTGAATAATTATAGTAGATAAACTTGGGTAATGAGGATAATTTAGTTTTGACGAGAAAGTTGCTTGGATATTGCAACTTATAAGATCTCGAAGGACCTTGGTGGAGGCACGCTTCGTCGGATTCGAAGACGCCTTCCAGAAGAGATCTGACGACCTAGCCTAGCCTATAATCTAGCCAATAGAAGCTCAATATATTCTCATATATGCAACGATCGGTTCCTATATATATACAGAGTGCACCTATATCATATATATTGCATATATATATGTACCCTTTGCAAGAGAGTTGTATTGGTATCTCTACCAGAGTCAAGATGACGCTACAAAGATGGCATATCGAATTTTGCGCACGCGCACACATAATGAGAATTACGCAACTGTAAGAATACAATATGTATGTATGTATGTAATACGCTCAAACGACCTACAAATTACGAATTTACGGGCTTCGCTTTCCCGGCTTTAGTTCAACCAAAAGGATTAATCTCTTGAAGCGGATCATCGAAAGAATTTCCTGACTCAATCGAAAGCAGCTTTCTATCCTCTTTTATCTGCATTACTAACGCTATGAACACAAATTAATCACATTCATTTTACTCAAAGACTCAAAGAGCTTTTCTGCATATATTTTATACATATTTCATGACGGTGAAATTCGCACCAATTTTTTATCAACGAACAAAGGAAAACCTATCAAAGTGACTCTGTAAGAAATTAAAAAAAAAAGAAAGAAAAAACATTTGAGGTTTAAAAGATTTAATTTTCTTTTTAAGGAGATTCTCTCCATTGACTTAACCTTAAACTAAAAAATGACTGCTTTCATCAAATAAAACTATTATTAAAATTCATTTCACCAAATTCTGAAAGATTCAGTTCTACATTTTCCAGAAAAAACTATGTTTAGCTCAAATTTGTTGTCAAATAATAATTATTTAACATTTTTTTTTCAATTCAATGAACAACTGCAATTTTGATCCAATTCTGACAAATAATAGCTCATTTTTCACATTGAAAAATATTCTCTACAAATTTGATTTATTGGGTTCTGTTACATAATATTTTGTTTAAAAGTTATTAAACAAATAAAATTTGTTTTTTACGTATTTTTTTAAGCACAACATTATTAAACAAAATCTAATAATTATAATTGTAGAGACTGTTTCAACGAGAAAAATGAGCTATTATTTGTCAGAATTAGATGGAAATTACAGATTTTAGCTAGATTGAAAGAAAAAGCATTAAATGTTAAATAATTATTATTTGATAACAAATTTTAGCTTAATTTTTTCTCAAAAATGTACAAATGGATCTTTCAAAATTCGGTGAAATTAATTTGAAAAATATTTTTATTTAGGGTGAAAAGCAACTTTCTAGTTTAAGGTTAAGTAAGTGGGGAGAACCTCTTTAAACTGATTTAAAAGTTTGGATTAATTTGAATACCAGTTGAGATCAATAGAAGTTTTCAATTGACGTTTGAAGCTCGAAAAAAAAAATTAAGAAAGTTATAAATTTTTGAATAGGTAATTTCAATTTGATTAATTTAAATTTTGAAGAGATTGACTCGCTAAATCTGAATTAGTGATTTTCTACTAACAAATTAGCGAAAAGTGAGCTGCTATTAAATAGTAAGAAGTTTACTAATTTTTAGTAAAAACATACTAATTGAAATAATATAAAACTACTAATTAAAATAGTAAAAACTTTAATGTTTCAATTAGTAGTTTTCTACTAAAAAATTAGTAAACTTCTTACTATTTAATAGTAGCTCACTTTTCGCTAATTCATTAGTAGAAAATCAGTAATTCAGATTTATACAGGCTATTTTGGTTCAATTATTCGGTTGTAGATTAAAGTCAAATAAAATTTGGATCTATTAAATTCAGAATTTTTTAAAGGTATATCAATCGAGGTATCTATAAAATTTTTATCAGTAGAATTTAGATATTGCCAATTTATTGATTTATTTGGAAATTGAGGATCAGTTAAGATTTAAAACGATTAGTTAAATTAAAATTAGATTCGATTGAAAAGTTTGATCCAATTGTAATTTGAATCGATTTAATTTCGAATATCCTGAAACTTGGATATAAATTGAAATTTTGCGTAATAAAATTTAATTTCTCCTGAAAATTTAAGTAATTTTGCAAAGAATATTTGAAATTTAAAACGATTGAAATTTGAATCTCTTAAAGTCGCGCGCGAGTATTGAATTTTGAATTAGTTTGGATGATTTTTAATTTAAAAAATGGAAACTTGAGACAATTAAACTTTGTCTCCATTAAATTCGAAACAATTACAATTTTGGTTCGATGAAATTTATAGCAATCCAAATTTTAATTTATTAAAATTAGAGTCGACTGAAATCAAAATTAACTATGTCGTTCAATATTACGTTCTCTTAAAAATTATGGTGTCAGATTCAAGAGCCATTCAACTGAAATTGATAAATTAATTTTATTAAAATTCGAATTAAAATCACGATAAACCGAAATTATTAGGTAGTAAAAAACATATTTTGTCGCAACAAGAAACTGTTCTTTATATCAAGCGAAATTTCAAAAAAGAAGATAAACAAAAATTATTAACAACTTTTTTCTTGATCTGAATCTAAATTGATTAAAAGTAGTACACATGTCACTCACAAAAAAGTATCGCAATTCGTTGCGTAATATCTTCACCAGCGTCACTCGATATCATCGTCAATTGACGCAAATTTTGGTCGCACTGATAAAGTTTGTTAATAAAATTTAATTTGACACGTTTTGACCTTTCCGAAAGAAAAAAAAACAAAGAGCCAACAAATTGAAAAACATCGTGATTTCATTCACCCAATTTCAAAAGTTTATTAAATGTATTTAAATTTATACTGAAATAAAATTCAGTTTTTATACACAATACACGTATTTAAAAGTGAAGTAAACGTTAGTTTATGATTTCATTAAGGAAGTTTTGTTGCTGTGATCATTAAAACCGTTACAAGGTTAAAAGTATGTGTAAAACATTGTGCGATGTAATTTAGAATTTTAACGACCTTATACATTTTGCTTTTTCTAGTTTTTTTTGTGTCCTCTGGTAAATACAAAACTGTACGCTTAAGTTAACGGACCGTTAATACAAACGGATTTAAAGTCCCGTTTATTATTGTTGTTTGCATAATTTAAATAAATATGTTAATATTGTATGTTAAATATATTTCAATTACTTAAATGGCATTTAGTTTATAGTTAGTATTTAACACAGATTTGTCATGCATGACGGCAATTAATAATAATCAGTAGTTAGTTTTACAAGTTTTAAGATAAAAAAAAGAACATCCTTCATTCTTTCAAAATTCTATAAATAACTCTCTTTGATGAATGAGTAAATTTAGGGGAAGACTTAACTAATGATTTGACAACTGTTGACCTACTATGAATCCGAAATATTCTCACTAACACATAAGCACACATGGACTCACACGAAGGCTTCATGTAAAAGTACATATCCACCGGAAGTACAAAATAAGTGAGTGAGGAAAACTGAGAGCACCGGAAAGAAAGTATAAGAACCTAATTGAAAAAAATAAAAATAAAAAAAAATTCCAACAGCTTTTTTTAAACGTGTTATAATTGAATCAAAATTTAATTTATCTTAATTTCAGTTTGTATTAATACTTCAGTTAATACCAATTTCAATTAATTCAAACTTTAATTATTCACAATCTTTTAATTAATTTAAATTTCAATTCAACCAAATATTGATTGATATAATGAAACTTCACTTAATCCAAATTTTAATTTATGAATTGAAATTTTTTAATATTAATTGATTCAAACTATAATAAGTCCAAATTCCAATTGATTTCAATTTCAATTATTGTAAAACTCAATTAATCCAAATTTTAATTGATTTAAAATTGAATTAGGTATTGATAATTCGAATCAATTGAAACTTCAATTAATCTTAATATCTATCAATCCAAACTTCAATTAATCCTAATTCTAATTGATTCAAACTTAAATTATTCTAAATTTTAATTGACTTAAATTTTAATTAATTTAAAACTCAATTAATTCAATTCCAATTGATGAAATATTCGATCAATTACAATTTTAATGGATTCTATTCTCGATCGATTCAAATTTCAAATAATAATTCAAAATTCAATCAATTTAAATTCAATCGATAGCAATCTCAGTGGAAACCTCAATTTGAAAGATACATAATTTAATAATTCGATATTTCGATTGAGTTAAACTTCTACTCTTACAAACTCAAATTGGTTCAAAAAATTCCGAAACTCAAAATTATTCTATCTTTAATTTATCTCAATTTTGATTGATCAAAATTTCAATTTATCTCAATTTCAATTGATCAAAATTTCGTATCGTGCTGGCGGAAATATCAGATTGATGTCTAATCACTTTTGATATGTATTCTTCCGAGGCATTCCGAAATTTGTTCCCGAACTAATCAATTTCTGTCAGGGTCTAAATTAAATTTTCAAAAGTTTCAAATTGAATAAAAATTTTCAATAATTCGAATGTTGATCGATTTAAAATTCTATTTTCTTAAATTTTAATCCACCACTAGAAAAAAATTTTGCAACATATTTTAAATAAGAAATTTTTAAACTTCCGTTAGAGCAAAATTGAAGTATAACTCAATATTCAAAGAATAAATGTCAACAGTACAATAAATGAGATTTCGGAAAAAAATTTGATTGAAAATGATAAAAAATGTAAGATACTTGAATTAGATTATAGTAAACGGAATAAAAAGTACGAAAGGAAATGTCAAGTTTAAAAGACTTTAATCTCGAATCTTGAGAATAAGATTGGGTTCTTGTGATTCCTGATTCGTAACAAGATTACGAGTATTGAGAATTGAAAGAATTACAGACAGAAAAATTTCCACATATCCTTAAAATATTCAATAGCAAGCAACTATCAGCAATTCAGTTGAATATATTTTAACCTTTTACTTCCTACGACATATATTTTTTCAGTTGACATGTCATCGGTTACCTAAATCTATTTTCACTAGAAGAGTAGAGTATCATTTGTCATTTACCATTTGTCATTGTCAATATGACATTTGCCAATATTTATTACAGACATTTATGTATTAAAAAGTGTCTTCTTTTTTGGCTGAATAATGTAGAAAAGTTTAGAATTTAAAAACCCCTCAGAAAATAACAAAGGAAACTGATTGTGCTACTTTTCAGGTAGATCTCATGTGACATTAAGGCCGAAATAATAATTCAAAATTTATCATTTTTCGACTATTCTTTAATTATTATTATTATTATTATTAAAAAATATTATTAATATTTTGTTACTTTTATTTAATGAGCTCAAACTCACTTTTGATTAAATCAAAATTCAATTAATATAACAATAGTATTAATTAAATTCTCATCTTCATTGCATAAATAATCAAACCACTTGTTGGCACAATCTTATTAATTCATTCATAAATTTAACGCATTACAAATTCTCGATAATATAATCACGCTAATTATGCAGATTACATATGATTTGAATACTAATTCCCATAGAATAATTTATATCAATAAGTATTTCCCTCATCTTTTATAAATATTATAAAACGACACTCTTGTATTTTTATGAAAAATAAACTTCCCTTGAATAAAATATAATTATAAGTCCATTCATTAAACTCTCTTTAAAAAGCGTTTTTATGAATCTGCAAGCACCTGTTGCTTTATTTTAATAAAACTTTTATTAATTCATCACTTTAATGTCTGTTTATTAAACTCTGCCATCAATTTTTTATTTACTGCGATAAGAGATTGTCGCTTTTTGTGTGTCGATTAAAACAAAAAGTAAATAAATAAATAAACAAAAAGGTAATATAATAAAAAAATAAAAATAAAAATCACGAAATAAAATAAAAACATCCCTTTCAGAGATAAGTTGGTTTTTATCGATTCTGACCGGGAGACAGAAAAATATTTATCGGACTTTTGATTTGTTTGAAAATGACTGGAATGGCATTTTGACGAAAACGAGCAATTCATTTGGTAAATTATTTTTGCTTTTAGCCGGTATTATCACAGCTGTAGTGTCGTAACAAGTAGTGAGATACGTCGACTCGTAAACATTGATTTTCAATGCACTTTCCTTCAGTGGTGTTTTACGCCGTTCGGCAATTCTCTTCCGTTTCAAATGCCACGAGATTGCTAGTGATTTTATCTATCGACAGGGTAGTGTATCTTGAGTAAACGATAAATCTCGAAAGGCTTATAGAAATAGAGAGAGAGGAAAAGAGAGAGAGATAAAGAGGGACAACAAGCGAGAGAAAGAGAGAGAAAGAGAAAAGAAGAGATTAAGAAAGAGAGAGAAAAGAAAAACACGAGGTTATCTGTATGTATGTAAAAGATAAAAGAGATGGGCTTTACGGGAAATGTGAGAGGTCCGATGGATCTCCTTCAAATCTAAACCGGCTTCAACTCTTAACCAGGGGTTGCTTCCGATGCTTTGTGGACAGCTGCTGTGGCCCTCCTCCCTCATCTCTTCACACTTCCGATTTTCAACGCTGCCCCCGACATCGTTTCCCCACGCATTACGCCCTTACGGATTCTATGGACTTATCTGAACAACGACTCGTGAGCTGGGGGTATCCATAAAATTAATTGAGATTCATTTATCCCTACATTGATGGGGCAATTTTCTCAAATAACGATAATGAAATAGAGGGCTATTCAGTAAAACGCAAAGAATGATATTATCTACATCAATTACACGTCTCGATACAATCAAACAAATGTTATTTCAGATTATCAACACTATTAACTTGATAATATTTTTATTTATGGAATAATAATCCAACTATCCCTATAATATTATACAACCGTTAAAATAATCATAATCAAATTATTCAGTTATGTATTTATCTATGTATTTATTCCAAAGATTATTATTTTAACCATTTTCATTTATTTAGAGTTTAAACTTGTAAAAAGTTTATTGATACCTCACGAAATTAATTGGGTTCAAGGAGCTTCTTTCAAAATATCTAATAAAAGTTGATAGATTTTACTAAAATATTGAAATGAATCAGTCGAATGTTAAGCAAAAATAGTTGTACGGTGTTAAAATTTTTAAAATTTGTTTTTAGTAGATAATCTAATTAAGAAGTTACAGTTAAAATTTCAAGTTAATCTTTAAGAAAACTCTTTAAGTTCTGATCCGTGCCGATTTCAAAAATGTGGTTTCGAGAAAATGCACTTAAAGTTTGAAAACGCTATAACTTTGAAATCATAATAATAAGGTCCATAATAATTTTTTTACCTACAATATAGTTTTAAAATCTATTTTCTTTTCAGAGCATTTCTGAGTTCTTATCATGTTTGGATTATTATTAATCTAGGAATGTTTTGACGTAATTTAAGCCATTAAAAAAATGGAAAACTAAAAAATTCCGAACAGATATAACCCCTTAAAATAAATTGACAATTAGAATTAAACTGATAAAATTAAAAGGAGTTATCAATTTTTAAACAATTATACTTAATTTAACTTTGCCGAAAACATTTTTTCCGTATTGATCGTTGGATTTGTTCTTCTGTCACATGAAAAAAAAAACGTGAACTTGACGATCATAAAACAGAAATTTAGTTATAGATAAAGTCAAAAGGATATTCATCAAAGTGAAACTGCATTAAAATATTTTTTTAACGCACAGACAAACACTGAAAGGTAAATTGTAAATGTCAATAAAAAATTTCACTCAGTTAAACGTTTAAAAAAGCTACAAATACGTAATATTTAAAATCAATATTTGTGAAAGGAGAAACTGGGATGCATGTGAAAATTTTTAGTTTCCGGTGAAGCAGATGCTATCAGTTTACGTGTATATTTTATTTCACCGAAACAATTTTTTGATTAAATATTGAAAAGAAACTTGCATGATTTGAAGAAACCTTGGCCATTAGAATTTTTATCCAGTTCTTCAAATCCAAATTGAAAAAGTCTTTCGATCAAGAAAATTGTCTGTTGAACGTAAATTGAAGAAAAAAAAGTACGTTTCCATCATTTATTCATTGAAATAAAATTGTCCAAATTTGTGACTTTTATTTATTCTTTAGTAAGAAATTAAAAAAGAGAAAAGAAATAAACGCACTTCCTTGATTTAAAATCTTTTTCAGCGTGTGTTTTTTAACAAAAAAAAGAGTAAAAATACACGAGTCTTACCTTAACAGGAGCACGAAAGAGCGAAGCGGTAGCTGCGTGCGAATCGGCATGATGACCATGATTGTGATGGCCATGATGATGATGGCCATGCCGGGAGTCAGGAGCACCTCCAGCTGCCGCCTGCTCCGCCTGGACCGACATCGCCGCACGGGCTTGTCGTTCCCGCTCTCGCTGCCGGTCCCGTTCCACGCTGAAACATAAAAAATGTTTATAAATTGTACAATCTTTTAACACCTTTCGATTTTGTCTAATTTCAGGGAGCAGAGCCCCTATTGTTAGTAAAAAAGGGGAATAGAGGCAATTTTTTTTTAAAATAGGGGACGAAAAATTCGCTTTAAAGTCTATGATGTCGACTTCCATTGGAAAATTGAAGATGTTAAATATGGTCTTAATAGTTTTTACTTTTTAAATAGAATGAAATTTACTGTTTACTTATCCTGAAATGTCAAATTAATATTTTTTAAACAAATAACGTTATTCATGTATACATTGAAATATTATGTATACTAGCAACATTAAAGAGCGCCATAGCGCGCGAAAAACTTTGCACTGTTATTTGTCATTCAAAACTATCAATTTTTGGAAATTTAAATAATAAAATCGGGCAAGTACGAGTTATACTCGTACCAAGTCGAAGGGTTCCGTACCTCTATAATTTTTTTAAATATATGAAATAGAGATTGAAATGCAATAGCAATTGTATATATATTTCAAGTAACAAAGTCATTTTTCTATAACTTTATATACTAATATAGTTAAAATTATTTTAATACTTATAACAAATAACAAAATTTTAATGCACTATATTGAATTTTTTATTTAATTTCAATGAAATCGGCAAATTACTAATAAAATAAAAAGTAGATTATATCCCCGGGAAAAAGGGTTTAGATATAATCAGATATATTTCAGATATCATCAGATATATTGTAGATATAATCAGATATATTTCAGATCTAATGATATATGATTTGATCTATTCAGATATAATCAGATATAATCAGTTATTTAAACATATATCTGCTTATATATATTTAGATATAATCAGATCTGATATTATATCTGTTTATATCTAGATAGATATCGCCTGATGTGAGGTCATATCTAACTAGATATATTTTAACATAGTCAAATCTGATATTATACCTTTCTATATCTAATTAGATATTGTCAGATATGAAGTCAGATATAATCATTTTGTTAACAGATTTAATCATACATAATATCAGATCAAACTATATCTAATAAAAAAATAAAAATTTTTGAAATTTGAAAAAGTCCAAACTATATTATTTATATATATTATAAATAAATTATTTTTTTATTAGATATAGTTTGATCTGATATTATGTATGATTAAATCTGTTAACAAAATGATTATATCTGACTTCATATCTGACAATATCTAATTAGATATAGAAAGGTATAATATCAGATTTGACTATGTTAAAATATATCTAGTTAGATATAACCTCACATCAGGCGATATCTATCTAGATATAAACAGATATAATATCAGATCTGATTATATCTAAATATATATAAGCAGATATATGTTTAAATAACTGATTATATCTGAATAGATCAAATCATATATCATTAGATCTGAAATATCCCAATGGGAAATTGCCAATGATCACCATTGGCTAAATAATGGTCCCATGATTGGCGGCCAACAGTTTTTTCTTGGCAAACTATTGGCAACCAATATTGGACCACAGTTGGTCAATCCTTGGGATGATAACGGGTTTGCCAGTCATTGGCAGCCATCATTGGTTCAACATTGGTTGCCAATGATAATGCCAATAAATAAAAATTTTTAAATTAACAATATTAAAATCTATATTTTTATATTGTTAATTTATTTATTGTTTAAAAAAATTTTTTTTTAATAAATATTTTAATTTATTTATTAATGCATGTCAAGTATTGGTACAATAATTGGCTTTCAATATTGGTCCATCCTTGGGAGCCAATGAATAACCAACAATCTTATTTTTACAACTCTATATGGAAACAGAGTTGTTAATTTAATCTTCAGCCAATATTTGACAATGAAGATTTGAGTGTTGGACACATTAGAAATGTATTTTCAGAGGTACGGGATCAGGCCTTATATAAAAGAGCTGAAGAAACTCGATCGTGAGAGAGGCTGACCGATGCGCGCCCTATGCCAGTTTCCGAAACCACAAACGCGTGAGAATCCTCGGCGCGCAGACGCGGCATAGATGCGGCGGGAAACTTCCACTATTTGAATTTGAATTTTTTATGGATTTAATCAAAAACAAGAAAAGAAATATAATAATACAAAAATTATACAAATTCTTAAATTTGTATAGTTTTCTGATTGTTATTAAAAAGTAATACGCTTAATTATAAAGAAATACTTATAATAAATATCCTCCATAAATAATTGTTCAATTCTTGAAGATTTGAAAAACTCTTAAAGGTGTGTCCTAAGGTTAAAAATTATTGTTCTAAATCTACTTTAATCGATTTTCATGTTATAGAAATTATTTAAATAAATTAATTAGTTTTAAAGAAATCAGAAAGAAATTAAATTGATGAAAAAATAAACATTTAATATTAAAAATAATATTAATAAAAATAATAACATTAAAACTTTGCTTGTAAAATAAACAGAACGAAAAATTTTAAATTAAAAAATTAATGAACAATTACAAAATATTAAAGAAGACTTTAATTTTATTAAAATGTAAACTTAAGTCACATAAATACAAATATTCATGTAAGTAATTAAATTTTAAATTCACCATTTTTTCTGTTTAAATTTAAAGTAAAATTTAACAAATTGTAAAGAATGATAGTTAATAAATATTTAACTTTATTTGTTATTCTTTTCGTTTTTCACATGCAAAAAAAAATCATTTTTTTTGATAAAACTAAGAAACAGATTCTCTAAATTTGAATACAAATTAAAAATGAAAAAAATTTAATATATGTAAAAAAATTTTAAATTTGAATCATTTAATTAAATAATTTATTTTAACAAAATGACTTTCTAAATATAACTATCCAAAATATATAAAAAATATGAGCAAAAAAAATCAAAATTGGTTTTTAAAAATAAAAAAATAAACTTTTTAAAGTTCAAAATAAATTAAATTTTTTTTTAAATTTTGTTATTCTAAAATTAATATTAAACTTGAATAATAATTTTCAATACAATTACTTAAAGTTAGTTTTCAAAAAATTCAATTATCATTAAAATGAATCTTTCCAAATAATAAAACTTAAACAGAAAGAATTAATGGTTTCTTTTAAATTAAAGAAAAAATAGAGCATTAAACATAGTTAATTTAATATTTTGAATACTATTAAAAAAAATTTAACTTTAAATAATTAATGATATCAAAAATATTATTTTTCGATCGTAATTTAAAAAAAAAATTCATTTTAATTTAGCTTTATTGAACAGTGTTGATTTTTAAATTTTAAAATTTTTGTGTATGTATTAAGCTTTAAATTAAATTACATCTTATTTTTTTTCATGTCCATATCTTTTATTAAAATTAAATTAAAATTTGTTTTTAAAAATAAAATATAAACATTTTAAAGTTTAAAGTTGAATTGAAAATTTTTTAAAATTCGTTATATTAAAATTATAATATTAATCTTAAATAATAATTTCAAATATAATTACTTAAAGTTAGTTTCCAAAAACTTGAATTAATTTTAAAACGAATCTTTACAAATAGTAAAACTTGAACAGAAAAAATTAAAGGTTTCTTTAAAATTAAAGAAATAATAAAGCATTAAACATGGTTAATTTAATGTTTTGAATATTATTAAAAAAAAATTAAGTTTAAAAAATTTAATGACATCAAAAATATTATTTTTTATCTTAATTTTAAAAAAAAATTCATATTAATTTAACTTTATAAAACAGTGTTGATTTTTAAATTTAAAATTTTTAAATTTGAGTCTAGGTATTAAGCTTTAAATTAGTTTTCATCTTATTTTCTTTTTTGTCCATATCTTTTATTAAAATTAAATTAAAATTTGTTTTTAAAAATAAAATATAAACTTTTTAAAGTTTAAAGTTGAATTGAAAATTATTTAAAATTCGTTATATTAAAATTAAGATTAATCTTAAATAATAATTTCAAATATAATTACTTAAAGTTAGTTTCCAAAAACTTGAATTAATTTTAAAATTACGAATCTTTACAAATAGTAAAACTTGAACAGAAAAAATTAAAGGTTTTAAATACTATTAAAAAAAATTTAAGTTTAAAAAAATTAATGACATCAGAAATATTATTTTTCGATCTTAATTTAAAAAAAAAATTCATATTAATTTAGCTTTATAAAACAGTATTGATTTTTAAATTTAAAATTTTAAAATTTGTGTTTAGGTATTAAGCTTTAAATTAGTTTACATCCTATTTTCTTTTATGTCCATATCTTTTATTAAAATTAAATTAAAATTTGTTTTTAAAAATAAAATATAAACTTTTTAAAGTTTAAAGTTGAATTAAAAATATTTTAAAATTCGTTATATTAAAATTATAATATTAATCTTAAATAATAATTTCAAATATAATTACTTAAAGTTAGTTTCCAAAAACTTAAATTAATTTTAAAACGAATCTTTACAAATAGTAAAACTTGAACAGAAAAAATTAAAGGTTTCTTTTAAATTAAAGAAATAATAGAGCATTAAACATGGTTAATTAAAATTTTGGAATAAAATAAAAAAAAAATTAAGTTTAAAAAAATTAATGATATCAAAAATTTTAAAATTTTAAAGTAAACATTTCGAATATTCTTAAAAATGTGCTCAGAAAGTAAAAACTTTGTTTAAAATTTTTTAAACTTTTAAGTTAAACTGGAAATAAGATGTGAACTAAATTAAACCTTTCTATACAAATTTAAATTTTAAAACTCAATGCCGTTTTGTAATAGCTAAATTGAAATAAGTTACATTTTTTAATTAGGATCGAAAAATAATATTTTTGATATCATTAATTTTTTTAAAGTTAAATTTTTTTTAATATTATTCAAAATATTAAATTAACTATGTTTAATGCTCTATAATTTCTTTAATTTAAAAGAAACCATTAATTCTTTCTGTTTAAGTTTTATTATTTGGAAAGATTCATTTTAATGATAATTGAATTTTTTGAAAACTAACTTTAAGTAATTGTATTGAAAATTATTATTCAAGTTTAATATTAAATTTAGAATAACAAAATTTAAAAAAAATTTAATTTATTTTGAACTTTAAAAAGTTTATTTTTTTATTTTTAAAATCCAATTTTGATTTTTTTTGCTCATATTTTTTATATATTCTGGATAGTTATATTTAAAAAGTCATTTTGTTAAAATAAATTATGTAATTAAATGATTCTAATTTAAAATTTTTTTACATATATTAAATTTTTTTCATTTTTAATTTGTATTCAAATTTAGAGAATCTGTTTCTTAGTTTTATCAAAAAAAATGATTTTTTTTTGCATGTGAAAAACGAAAAGAATAACAAATAAAGTTAAATATTTATTAACTATCATTCTTTACAATTTGTTAAATTTTACTTTAAATTTAAACAGAAAAAATGGTGAATTTAAAATTTAAATACTTACATGAATATTTGTATTTATGTGACTTAAGTTTACATTTTAATAAAATTAAAGTCTTCTTTAATATTTTGTAATTGTTCATTAATTTTTTAATTTAAAATTTTTCGTTCTGTTTATTTTACAAGCTAAGTTTTAATGTGATTATTTTTATTAATATTATTTTTAATATTAAATGTTTATTTTTTCATCAATTTAATTTCTTTCTGATTTCTTTAAAACTAATTAATTTATTTAAATAATTTCTATAACATGAAAATCGATTAAAGTAGATTTAGAACAATAATTTTTAACCTTAGGACACACCTTTAAGAGTTTTTCAAATCTTCAAGAATTGAACAATTATTTATGGAGGATATTTATTATAAGTATTTCTTTATAATTAAGCGTATTACTTTTTAATAACAATCAGAAAACTATACAAATTTAAGAATTTGTATAATTTTTGTATTATTATATTTCTTTTCTTGTTTTTGATTAAATCCATAAAAAATTCAAATTCAAATAGTGGAAGTTTCCCGCCGCATCTATGCCGCGTCTGCGCGCCGAGGATTCTCACGCGTTTGTGGTTTCGGAAACTGGCATAGGGCGCGCATCGGTCAGCCTCTCTCACGATCGAGTTTCTTCAGCTCTTTTATATAAGGCCTGATCCCGTACCTCTGAAAATTCATTTCTAATGTGTCCAACACTCAAATCTTCATTGTCAAATATTGGCTGAAGATTAAATTAACAACTCTGTTTCCATATAGAGTTGTAAAAATAAGATTGTTGGTTATTCATTGGCTCCCAAGGATGGACCAATATTGAAAGCCAATTATTGTACCAATACTTGACATGCATTAATAAATAAATTAAAATATTTATTAAAAAAAAAAAATTTTTTAAACGATAAATAAATTAACAATATAAAAATATAGATTTTAATATTGTTAATTTAAAAATTTTTATTTATTGGCATTATCATTGGCAACCAATATTGAACCAATGATGGCTGCCAATGACTGGCAAACCCGTTATCATCCCAAGGATTGACCAACTGTGGTCCAATATTGGTTTCCATTAATGCGCCAATATTGGCACCATTGGCTCCCAATACAGGTCCATTAATGCGCCAATCGTTAGTTTCCCATTGGGATATCTGATTATATCTACAATATATCTGATGATATCTGAAATATATCTGATTATATATAAACCCTTGTTCCCGGGATCCCAAGTCAAATACTACAAACGATTTAAAAGGGGGGGGGGGGCTCGGTCATTTTTTCGAATTTTCTTTAAAAAAATCGTAGGTTTTGGCTAGTAAACATTGTGAAAACCGCCTTTACAAAAGTTCTCTATGATTTCCTGTGATCTACACGTAAATCTACATATGTGTATCAAATTTCAGCATCCTAGGTCAAATAGTTTGGAAGATTAGGGGAAGATTTGAAAGATTTTTTTTTCAAAAAATCGTTTTTTTTGGTTAGTAAAGACTATGAAGACAGTCTTTACGAAAGTTCTCTATAATTTTCCTGTAATCTACACGTAAATCTACATATGTGTACCAAATTTCAGCATCCTAAGTCAAATAGTTTAGAAGATTAGGGGGGGGGGCATGGTCATTTTTTTGAATTTTTTTCAAAAAATTGTACTTTTTGGCAAGTAAACACTATGAAGACCGTCTTTACGAGAGTTCTCTATAATTTTCCTGTAATCTACACGTAAATCTACATATGTGTACCAAATTTCATCATCCTAAGTCAAATAGTTTAGAAGATTAGGGGGGGGGACATGGTCATTTTTTTGAATTTTTTTCAAAAAATCGTACTTTTTGGCTAGTAAACACTATGAAGACCGTCTTTACGAGAGTTCTCTATAATTTTCCTGTAATCTACACGTAAATCTACATATGTGTACCAAATTTCATCATCCTAAGTCAAATAGTTTAGAAGATTAGGGGGGGGGACATGGTCATTTTTTTGAATTTTTTTCAAAAAATCGTACTTTTTGGCTAGTAAACACTATGAAGACAGTCTTTACGAAAGTTTTCTATAATTTTTCTGTAATCTACACGTAAATCTACATATGTATACCAAATTTCAGCATCCTAGGTCAAGTAGTTTGGAAGATTAGGGGGGGGGGGGGGGACATGGTCATTTTTTTGAATTTTTTTCAAAAAATTGTACTTTTTGGCAAGTAAACACTATGAAGACCGTCTTTACGAGAGTTCTCTATAATTTTCCTGTAATCTACACGTAAATCTACATATGTGTACCAAATTTCATCATCCTAAGTCAAATAGTTTAGAAGATTAGGGGGGGGGACATGGTCATTTTTTTGAATTTTTTTCAAAAAATCGTACTTTTTGGCTAGTAAACACTATGAAGACAGTCTTTACGAAAGTTTTCTATAATTTTCCTGTAATCTACACGTAAATCTACATATGTGTACCAAATTTCAGCATCCTAGGTCAAGTAGTTTGGAAGATTAGGGGGGGGGGGGGGGGGACATGGTCATTTATTTCAATTTTAGGGCAAAAAAGTGGTTTTTGCTGGATTTCGGCATGTTCATGAGCTGGAATCGCGTTTTCCATATCATTTTCGTAAATCCAAGGTGAAATTACATATGTGGACTAAATTAGAAGACTTTAGCTCATATAGTTTAGAAGTTAGAAGGGGTGCGAAAACGGACACACATAGTGATTTTAATAGGGTTCCGTTTTACGGTACGGAACCCTAAAAATTAGGAGAATTAAAACTGTTTTTAAAGTAACTGAAAAATAACGAAAATAATTGACAATTGAAAATAAAACTCGAAAAATATTTAGATAATTACACAATTGAAGAAGAATAAATTAAAAAATTAAACAATAAACATTAAGTTTAGACTAGAAAATTGGAAAATTTAGAAAATTATAGAAATAACTGTTGGAAATAATTGCAAATTGAAAAACTAAATTGAAAATCGATAAAAATAATTGAAATTTAAGAAAATAATAAAAACTTGAAGAAATAAATTGAAAATTTAAGAATTGAATTGCAATTTGAAAAAATAAATTAAAATTGAAAACAAAATTCTAACAATGGGCTGATTAATATACAATTGAACAAAATAATTGAAAAAATTAAAGAATAATTAAAGAATAATTATAAAATTTTAAGAGAATAATTAAAAAAAATTTTACAAACAATTGAAAATTAAGGGAAATAAATAATAATTGAAAGAAATAGTTGAAAAGTAGATTAATTCACAATTGGAAAAAATAATTCAAAAAATCAAACAATATTAAATTTGAATAAAATAATTCAAAAACTATGAAAATTATAGGAATTTAGGAATACCTAATTGTTGGAAATAATTGTACATTGAACAACTAGATTGCAAATTGAAAAAAATAATTATAATTGAAGAAAATAATTAAAAAAAGAGGAAAAAAATTGAAAAATTAAGAAAATAATTAAACATTGCAAGAAGGAAATGAAATTTAAAGAATAAACTTAAAAATTTAACAACAAAAAAACGATATTTATTGAATATAGAAGAAAATAATTGAAAAAAAGCGAGAATCTTTCAATATTAAAGACATTAATTTAAAATTGAAAAATGGAATTTGAAATTTGAAAAAAATAGTTGTAGAATTGAACTACAACTGAATTGAAATTTTAAACAGTGTTCATAACTCAAAAAACTATTGAAATAAGTCGAGAATTAAAGAACATTTTTAAAAATAATTTTAAACTGAAAACATTATTTAAATTTTTTAAAAATAATTCAAAATTAAAGAATTAAATTACATTTTTAAGAAGACAGATAGATAATTGTAAGAAAAATTACAAAATGATAAAATTATTAAATATTAAAGAAAATAATTGACAAATGAAAAAAAATTTGGAAACTGTCGAGAATAATTATTAACAAAAAAACGAAATAATTTAAAAAGTAAAAGAATAGTTATAAAATTTTGAGAAAATAAGTGGAAATTGAAATTTTTTTTCAAATTAATTAAAAATTGCGTAAAATAAATGATAACACAAGCCTGCAAAAAACAATTTTTTTCTGTTGTTTGAGATCGGTAAGTCATTTCCTGTAGTTTTTGATGCGCTGAATTCAAATCTGGTACGGAAAACCTCCCATCACGTCAGGATTTTGAGAAAAGTGGGGGTAAAACTCCCAAAAATCACGTTTTTGGCACTTTTTGAAAATTTGTACCGAGCAATTCCGACGTGCTAGAGACTTGTCATAGAGGTTAAATTCAAGCTTGAGCCCTATACTTTACGATGATATAATGATATTGGCAACAATATGCAAAATTAACTGTCAAACATGGTTTTTTTGACAGTTGTCAAGCATAAAAAATGTCTTTCACTGTCGGTAAATACAACTATTTTAAAAATTGATTGGATTCGCTTGATACTTGTTACTCGGGGGTTTTATGGGTCGTTTAATACGAATATGTAATCAGATTTCAAAAATTCAAAATGTCGGATCCAATATGGCGGACGATTTTGTTAAAAATTGATTGGTTTCGTTTAGAACCGCCATATTGGATCCGCCATTTTGAATTTTTGAAATCTGATTACATATTCGTATTCAGCGACCCCAAAAACGCCCAAGTAACAAGTATCAAGCGAATCCAATCAATTTTTAAAATAGTTGTATTTACCGACAGTGAAAGACATTTTTTATGCTTGACAACTGTCAAAAAAACCATGTTTGACAGTTAATTTTGCATATTGTTGCCAATATCATTATATCATCGTAAAGTATAGGGTTCAAGCTTTAATTTAACCTTTATGACAAGTCTCTAGCACGTCGGAATTGCTCGGTACAAATTTTCAAAAAGTGCCAAAAACGTGATTTTTGGGAGATTTACCCCCACTTTTCTCAAAATCCTGACGTGATGGGAGGTTTTCCTTACCGAATTTAAATTCAGCGCATCAAAAACTACGGGAAATGACTTACCGATCTCAAACAACAGAAAAAAATTGTTTTTTGCAGGCTTGTGTAATTGAACAAATATCTGAAAAACCAAAGTAGTTTTACTTTAATTTTAAACTTAGTTTAAAATCGACAAAGCTAATAATTCCAAATCTAAAAATAAATACATTCTTAAACCATTGTTTATAATTTTCTTTAAAAAAGTGGCTAGCTCTACCTTTTTCATTAGGATTTAAAATTACCCGCAGTCTTTTAAAAATGTAAAAAAAAAAAAAAAATTAATAATAATAATAAAATAAAAGATAACTGCGGTCAATCTCCCTCTCTCCCAAATAACTCAGCGCGATTATTAAATTATACAAATTCAGAATTAGGTAAAAAATTAACTTTGATAAACTTAAATTTGAAAAATAGAAATAGGGGAAGTAGGGAACAAATCTTTAAAATAGGGGAAATAGGGACAAAACTTTAAAATAGAGGGGAAAAGGGAAATAGGGGACAACCTGTGATCCCTGAATACATTCAATAGTATCACTGAGAAAAAAATTTGATAAAAATTCCTGTGCTGTTCACTATAAAAGCGTCATAACTGACGGTCACCTAAACTTTACCGTGCTGTCTTAGAATTTTTACCGGATTCGCTAGTAAAAGTTGTAGGAAATCCGGTAAAAATTCTAAGAATAAAAATTCTAAATTCTTACAAGATTTTTTCTCAGTGTATAAATAAGATAGCGTTGAGGTTAGGTTAAATATCATATGTCGATTCGACCAAATATTGTGTCTCCTCTCTATACTTCTTTTTCGTTTTAGGAAAAAATTTTAATCCACTGACTACACTGCAAAAACATGGTGTCTTAAATTGGCCAAAAATGTCTTAAATTAAGATACTTTTGGTGTCTAAGACACGAAAAATGTCTTATTTTAAGACATTTTTGAACAATTTAAGATACCATGTTTTTGCAGTGTACTCTCTAAATCTGAATTAGTAGTTTTCTACTAAGAATTATAGTAGTTTTCTACTATGAATTAGACAAATTCATGGCTCATTTTTCTCGAATTTATATAGTAGAAAACTACTAATTCTTAGTAGAAAACTACTAATTCTTAGTAGAAAATTACTAATCCTTAGTAGAAAACTACTAATTCTTAGTAGAAAATTACTAATTCTTAGTAGAAAACTACTAATTGAAATAGTGAAATTTTACTTTTAAAAAAAGTAGATTTTTTTACTAATTTAATTAGTAGTTTTCTACTACAAGATTAGTAGTTTTCTACTAAAAATTAGTAAAATTATTACTATTTTAATAGTAGCTCACTTTTCGCTAATTCATTAGTAGAAAACCACTAATTCAGATTTAGAGAGTACTAAAAATTAAATGTTTGTTTAGGCAAACCATGAATTTTACATTTTAAAAGTCAAACTGTGAAATAATAATAGTGTTTCGGTTTTTTCCTAGTACCTATGATAATCAGTTTACTAAAATTCAATTGCGAGTTTAGGGAATATTAATCTACAAAGTTTTTCAGTGTATGGATTTTGATAGTAAAAAAATGTTTTAAAAAAGCATGTAACTTATAAAAATAAGTTTCATAACTCCAAATTTGTTTCTTTCAATGTCATATGTGCGCGTGCAGCAGACATAGAGATAATATAAATTTAAATATACACTTTAACGAGGAATAGTAGACACAATCAGAAAAAAAGTTAGCCCAAATGCATTATTTTGATTTTCGATTTGATGAAGATTAAAAAAAATTGAAGTACTCTTTAAATTTTTAATCGGTGAAAAATTAGCCACTGATGTTAATCAGTAAAGTTTTTACTTGAAAATCAGTGAATTTCACTGATTCATTTATGATAACTCACCGAATGATAACTCCGAATGATAATTTACTCGGGGTTTGGACTACGTTATTTAAAAAAAATATAATGCCAGTTAGAATTTTGTATCGAGTTTTTCCAATAGGTGGAGTCGGAAATTTTTCCCTAGAACTAGACCCGAGGCCCTACTTGTTCGTTAGCTTTGGAAAATGCAGTTGCGACTAATACATGTTCTACGTTATTTTTTTCTATAAACAATTTAAACTCGTCGGTAGTAAAGTAGGACCCACGGTCTGATATTATTGTTTTATAGCGACTGTAATTTTTAAAGCACACGATAAGATAATCTCTATAATATTTTTAGAATTCCTGATTTTCACAGTGTACAATTTAGTAAATTTTGTTAAACCATCGATTACGAGTAATATGCATTTTTTGACTGCATGAAGCTAAAGTTCCGAACGTTTTTCTTCTTTTTGACATTCTTTTTTTTTTGACAATTCAAATTTGACCAAAAATTATGTTTTAAATACCAATAAATTTGCAACATTTTAATAATTCGATTTCTTTTTATATTTTGTATGGCAAAAATTATGTTTGAAAATATTTCCTTGGAAAACAAGTTTAGTTTAAATGAACATTCAGGACTTCAGAATTATGATTGCGATGTTTTTGTCGATTGGACGATAGGTCGGAAGAGGTACATCTCCTTTTGAGATAGTATTTAAATACCCTTTCTGTTTTTCCTTGTTGGTAAGAATGCGACACATTTTAAGCATTTAGCAATATACGATTTTACTTTACTTGTCTTTCTTTCCCATAGGTACCGCATTTGCCAGAATTAATTTTCCTTGGAAATAGTCACTTAAAGCTTCAGAATCCTTCCGAATACGTTTCCCAAACCTCTGCAGCGTCATCCGATCTTGACGATGATCAAAGGTGGTTTTTAAGAAATTAAACTGATCTCTCCATTTTCTGAAATCAGCGCCTCCATCGAATACACTTAACATATCTTTAAGGTCGTTAATATTTGGATGAAGTGGTGCCTGCTGGGTGACAGGTAAAGCTGTCATATTACGTAGCAATTGCAGCTCACGTTTTGTGAGCTCCAACTCACGTCTAATCAACTCATGCTCTCTTCTCAATAAATATATTTCTCTACCACGGTCATCAATACAATTGTTATCAGTTTGTACGACAATTCGGTCGCGGTTCACCCCATCATCATTTTGAACTTGTTGCATCCAGTCATCAGAAGGATCACATCCCTGGAGACGTCTTATTGGTTTCATTTTATTCCCATTAGTTGACAATTCAAGAGTTGTCTGCACTCTTATTCACCGAAAATTCACTAGTTTCTTGGACTGAGATTAGGGTTTCAGAAACTTAAATTTGACCTGCACTTTGGGAAATGCGAATTTTATTAAAACACTAAATCGCAAATCATACGAATTGAGTTCTGCGACGACTGAAATTACACTGAGAAACTTTTAAGCGTATTTCTTACAAAACATTCTGTGATGCTTGGACGAAACGGCACATTCAGAGATCGCTAAACGTGCAATCATTATCCAATACGTGACAGTTCTGTAAAAATAAAGATTTGACGGTTTATGTTTACAGAATTGTTATGCAACAAATAGCGATTAAACGATTAACGATCGATGAATTTTTTATTTTTGTAATTTTTCATCCATTTTGTAAAAAATACGGTTAACATTTTCTCAAAGTCAAATTTTTTAAAAGATATTTAAATTAATAATAAAACATTATTTCCCTCAAAACGTAAAACTTTCACTATTTTATCTTCTAAAAAAAAAAAGTCTACAAAAAAGTTATTGAATCATTTATAAACTTTGTATTAAAACTCTGTTTATCCATTCATTGTTGATATAATAAAACGTAGCATTGTTTCTATATGGGGATTTAATAATTGAAATCTTCATTCCGAGTTTTGATGCTTTGCGAATTTACGATTGCAATTTTACTAAAGCAGAATTTATTGAGCATTATGCTGGAAGAAAAATAGTAAACGGAATAATTTCATGTTTGGTTGCGTGCTGCAACTCTTAGTAAAGCTCATAAAATTGAAGAATAATATTGTTTCACAGTTGATAGCTGTTATAGTAAAATTGTACAGAAAGTAAAATGCAAGATTGTCGCGTGACTTTGTAAAGAGATTATTTCTGCAATATTTCAACGGCAGTTATCTAGCAGATAATAAAGATTTTATGCTTTTATATATAGTATTCCAAAATATAATACGCAACAAGCGGAAACAATTTAATTACAGTGATCCACTTTGTTAGTAACTGCACATTTGATCTGAGCTCTAATTTCAGCTATATTATTGTATTGAAAATTAATTAATAGATGAATTATAATTATGTAATGAGAATAATAATAGTAACAACAACAATAATAATAAGAATAATATTAATAATAATGCTAATACACTCAAAAAATTAAGTCTTTTATTTTTGTGTCTTAGATACAAAAAAAAAAAAAAACACCAGAGTGTCTTAAATGGAGAAAAATTCATTGTTGGATTTACTAATTGGATTGTTAGTATAAAACTAATAAATCCGATTTGTTGTAGCATTTTTTATCATCTTTAAAATTTATGATTGTTGGCATACTCTCTAAATCTGAATTAGTAAAAAACTACAATTAGGGGTCAAAATCGTGAACGAGTTTTCTCTTTTTCAATTAGTAAAAAGTAACTAATTATTAGTAGAAAACTACTAATTCAGTAGTTAAATTTAACTAATTAAATAGTAAAAAATAACTAAAGTAATTAGTATATAGAAATATGCTAATTCTTTTAGTATCACTGTAAAAAGAAGATCTTATTTTAAGGCAGAAAAACTGTCTTATTTTAAGATGCAACATTTTTAAGACAGCCCTTGTTGAATTTCAAATACAAATTTTGTACCCTAATTTAAAAAGCAAAGAATGTTATTATCAGCATGTAAATTTGCTGAGTTTAAGAGTTAAATTACAATGATAAGTTATTTGTGCCAAATAAGAATATATTTGTCTTAACTACTAATTTCTTTATTTGCTTTAAATAAAAAAGTTATCTGACTTAAATAAAATTTAATTTGACACAAATATAAATATTTATATGATACTAATAATAAAGCTAGTTGGCTCTGAGTTAATACACTGTAAAAAGTAAGTCTTAATTTCAGAGAAGTCTGAAATTAAATTAGTCTTGAAAATAATGATGTCCTTAATTTAAACTGAGACTTCTGTGAAAATAAGGATGCTCTTTTAATTTCAACTGATGTTTGTGTGAAAATAAGATCTTGGTTCAACTGAATTTCAATACATTTTTTAAATTCAGCAAATTTACATGCTGATAATCACATTCTTTGCTTCTTAATTTAAGGTACAAAAATTGAATTAGAAATTCAACAAGGGCTGTCTAAAAAATGTTGCGACTTAAAACAAGACAGCTTCCTGTCTTAAAATAAGACTTTTTTTTTACAAAATTGTTGCCAAATTTTTTCCCAGCTTAAAAGGTAAACAATTCTCATTTGCGTAAAATTTTTCCGAGAGCAAAAATGATAATCAAGTGGAAAAAAAGTCTTTTAATGTAGAGTTGAAAAGAAAAAGAATAAGCTTCATGGAATTGTAGCATAAAGTGCATTTAAGTGACACATCCACTTTTAAGTAAGGTAATAAACGAATTCCACAAGTTCTCGACTACTATTATACGGAATTTCATGAACTCTCGGAAGCTGAATTTCAAATGATAAGAGGGTTTTGATAGATTGAGAGCGTGGAATTAAACTGGAATTTTGTGAATCAAGCATTTTGGTTTTTTGGTCGATAAGACGCGAGCTATTACACACTCGTACAATGCAGATATATGTATATGTATATTGTATATCCACAATTCCATATATACAAGGAGTGGGATTTTGTTTTCCCTTCGTGCAGGAAATCGTCGAGTTGTTTCGACCTCGGTTTCGACTCAACGTGTAATTCGAGAACTGGTGAGTGTGTTAGAGTACAATTTATGAAGGAGGAGGTGTGCGGCTTTTGTCGTCATATATACATTCTACGTAGTCGCGCGGCCAATGCTCCCCTATGTACATGTAATCCCAGCGAATAGTGATATTGAACCTTAAGTGCAATTGCATCTGGAAACTTGGGAAAAATATTCCTTTGAAACGAGAGAATTGCTTTTATAAAAGTCCTCGTCTTCCCATCAAGAAAAAGATCAATAGAGGATTATGTCTTGTATTTTTAAGCGAATAAACAACACAAGTATACACTGTAAAAAGTAAGTCTTAATTTTAGAGAAGTCTGAAATTAAATCAGTCTTAAAAATAATGATGTGCTTAATTTAAACCGAGGCTTCTGTGAAAATAAGGATGCCTTTTTAATTTCAAATGACGCTTGTTTGAAAATAAGATCATGATTTTGCTGAATTTCA
Source organism: Ganaspis brasiliensis (assembly GCA_037103525.1). Taxonomy (NCBI): domain Eukaryota; kingdom Metazoa; phylum Arthropoda; class Insecta; order Hymenoptera; family Figitidae; genus Ganaspis; species Ganaspis brasiliensis. The sequence goes on along the minus strand of JAZKLR010000013.1, from coordinate 2,238,570 downwards.
ATTCATTTCTTAAATTTAGCACACAGCTGCTGATTTTACAAATTAATTGTCTTAAACTCAGTAAATTTATATACTGATAATAACATTCTTTGATTCTTAAATTGAGGTACAAAAATTGTATTTGAAATTCAACAAGGGCTGTCTTAAAAATGTTGCATCTTAAAGTAAGACAGGTTTTCAGTCTTAAAATAAAACTTTATTTTTACAGTGGATAATTTAAATAAAAATAATATATATGTATATTGTAAAAATTGTTTTTCTAATAAGTATGAATTTAATAATTTTCAGTTAATCCTGATTGATGAGTAGGATGATTAAGAGATACTAAAGACTTTATCAGTAGCTGGTTTATGGTACAAGTGCAACGCAATCAAACCCCTGGCATTATGATGCGCATTGTCCTTCGGGCAATCAGAGGTTTGCGCGTTTTACTGCGTGAACGACGAGTGTAAACATATGCCATTGCCAGCTGCATGCAAATGTTTTGCATATGTATGTGTGTGCGCACATTTTCATTCAAATGCGTCTACTCTGAGTGTTTATGTGCGCAGCTTAATTATGCAAAGTCTTTCATCTTTCCATAGCTTAATTGCAGTACACAACAGTCGATTCTCGCATCAACGCGAATCGCTTTGCCAACCAAAATTAATTCATACTTATTAGGTGAAAGCCCCAAGTTCCAATCATAAAGTACAATCATTATATACCTCAAAGAGCGCTTTTGTCAGTCCGGAAAATCTAAATAATTAGGAAAAAAAAAATTTGTTGACTTGGATATGCATAAAAAGAAAATTAAAAAAATTTTTTTTGAATGACCTAATGAAAATATTAACTTTGATCAATTGATCCTGATTTAGATTGTTTCAATTGTCTTGACTAAAATAAAAAACTATTAATTTCAATTTGATCTGTTTTCGATGAATAAAAATATCAATTTCTTTCAATTTTAACAGCTTTACATTGAGAGAAATAGATGTTACCGAGTAAAAGTAAATCTAGTGTTAGTGTAGATTTTAATTTATCTAAACTTAAATAAGTAAAACATTTAATTGTTACAAATTTCAAATGATAGTAAGTCTAATTGTTCCACATATCAATCTATTAAAATTTTTATTTAGTTTATCGAAAATCCCAATTCATTGATTATTTCTTTCACAGTAAATCCAGAGGTAATAATCAAAACGTATCACGCGGATAAATTTCGAACTTGGAGCGCTTTTTGATACCTTTGGATTTACTGTGATTGTTTTCTATCCAACGGTTCAATAAATTCAATTGGTTTCAACTTTAATCAACTACAATTTCAATCGATTTAAAGAATTATTTTTTCTGAGTAAAGACCCTTGTAATCTTATTCATTGAGATTTAAATTAATCAAAATTTTGATTTTTCCAAATTTGAACTCTGTAAACATTTATTTGTCAAAATAAGCATTTATTTATTTGAATTTTAATAAAACCAAACTTTGATATATGAATAAATGCAAAATTTGATTTATGATTTTAATGAATCCAAACTTCGACTCGTTCTAATTTGAGTCAATCAAAAATTTAATTTATACATATTTGAATTCTTTACAAACTTTAAATCTTAGAACTTTAAATCAATCCAAACATGTTCCTGAAGTTCTGAACGTTCACTTGAACAAAACTTTTTTTCCAAGGAAATATTTTCAAAAATAATTTTTGCAACACAAACCATAAAAAGGAAAACAAATTCTTAAAATATCCTAATTATTTATTGGTTTTTAAAACATTATTTTTGATCAAATTTAAATTTAAAAAATGTCAAAACCATAATTTAGTTCATTTGAACGTCCAGAACTTTAGGTTCATATCCAAACTTTGACTCATTCTAATTTTAGTTAATCCAAACTTCAATTTATACAAATTTGAATTATTTACAAACTTTAATTCATAGAAATTACAATCAATTCAAATTTTGTATTATCCAAATTCGTAGCAAACCAATCATTTATTTTTCCAAATAGAAATCAATCTAAATTTTAATTTGCTTAAATTTGAACGATTCCAAACTTCAATTTATGCAAATTTGAATCCTTCACAAACTTCAATTCATAGAAATTAAGTCAAACCAAACTATATTTTATCCAAATTTGTTCCCATCCAAACATTTATTTGTCCAAATTAGAATCAATCTAAACTTTGATTTATCCAAATTTGTACTAATCCAAACATTTATTTGTCCAATTTAAAATCAGTTTAAACTTTAATTTATACAAATTTGAATGATTCCAAACTTTTAATTCACAGAAATTTAAATCAATCCAAACTTTGATTTATCCAAATTTGTATCAATCCAAACATTTATTGTCGTAATTGGATTCAATCTAAATTTTAATTTACTTAAATTTGAACGATTCCAAACTTGGACTCTTTCTAATTTGAGACAATCTAAACTTCAATTTATACAAATTTGAATCCTTTACAAACTTCAATTCATAGAAATTTAGATATTACAATCAATTCAAACTTTTATTTATCAAAATTCGTAGCAAACCAAACATTTATTTGTCCAAATTGAAATCAATCTAAATTTTAATTTGCCTAAATTTGAATGATTCTAAACGTTAATTTATGCAAATTTGAATCCTTTGCAAACTTTAATTCATAAAAATTAAGTCAACCCAAACTTTATTTTATCCAAATTTGTACCGATCCAAACATTTATTTGTCCAAATTAATCCGAACTTCAATTTATCCAAATTTAAATCAATTTTTAAGATTCAAGTGAGTAAAATGTGAATCAATCCAGTCTTTGCCTTCAAAAAATAATAATAAGAATAAATTATAACATAATTAAAAAATGTCCATTTTGTGGTGAGATGATGGTAGTTGTTTGTTTTCGAGTTCATATAGTGAATGGAAAACGCGAATGATTAAATCCTGCTTAACAGTTGGACGTTCAAAGCCGATCGAAGTACACCCGGGAGCTTTGCGTATTAACTGCACCTCGATATTTCGATAGTATATCGATGCGTATGCGTCAATTCATCGGCGCAATTAATTCAACTGCAACGCGACGTAATGGATGAGAGCATGCTAGTTGCTTCGTTTACACATATATGTACTGTATATGTATATATGTATAGGTACATATACCCACTATGTTAAACTTTATTCGCCCTTCACAAACACCACGGATTCTGATGCTCGTAATATTTACGTAAAACACCCAAACCGAAAATAAAGCTTTCAGATAGCGACCATTCCCTGTAGTTCCCCCCTTTGTCTCTTCGATCACGGCTTAGTCGAAGAGCGCTTTAAACCAGCAGAGAATTCACAAACTCTAATGGTTCATTTTCTTTTATAGCCCAGTTTTTTTTTATGACAATAAATTTCACGTCAATTTTTTTTCTGGCAGTGTTAATTAATGTGAACATTATAAGTATATATTTTAAACGCAGTAGCTATTACCATTATTATTATTATTATCATCTTTATTTCATTTTATAAATAATAAAGTTTAAAAATCAGTTTTCTATGATAGTACAAGTACAATTCTCTCTTTCCTGACGGAATAAATTCAAAGATGTAGATTGTGAGCTTCAAGTAATCGAGAAGTGGAAAAGCTGGGTTAAAAGCAAGAGGAGAATTTTTCGTATTTTCGTATAGATACCGTAATAACGAATCAATTACGGCGCAGCACGCTGCAGACCGATATTGCCCGGTGGATAATTAATTCTCGTTAATCGCGGCCCATTTGAAATGGTAATGAGAGAGGGATGATTTATGCGGTTCGCCAGTTGCGAGCGGAGGATTGTACTGATATAAGGGAGATCATGTTTTTTTAAAAATACACTTCACAATTTTAATCTCTTCTCTAGACTTCAAAATTACTATGTCCTATAATTAAAAACACGTATTTTTTTATTTAATTGTCCTTGTTAGAAATATTCTATTTATAAGCAAGTACTTATTGACCAAATATATAAATGAGAATAATGAACAATTGGAGTTTAACTCATTTAGAATCTAAATCATTAGGCTTTGAATTAATTAGATTTTCAATCAATGGAAATTTGGATAAATTAAAACATCTCTTGGAATTTATATAAATTTGAATCTATTGTTTGAATTAATTGGAATTGAATGAATTAGAATATTGATTGATTGAAATTGGATCAATTAAAATTTGGACCAATTGGAATTCGCATTAAATTGGGATCATTTGGCGTTTCAATGATTTAGAAATCTATGCAGTTGATACTTGGACCAAATTGACTTTGAAACAATCATTGTTATTTAGATAAATTAAAAAATATAAATCAATTAGAATTCGGAACTTTGAATTCGAGTAAATATTAGAATATGGATCAATTAAAGTTTAAATTATTTAGAATTTATTTTTATTGGAATGTGAAATAATTAGACTTTAATCAATTGGAAATTGGATAAATTAAAATTTAAAATAAAGATCAATTGGTTTCGGAACTTTAGAATTCGGATCAATTTGATTTTGAATCAATTAGAGTTTAAATCAACTAAAATTTGAATCAAGTAGAATTTGTAACACTTAAAATTAGGATTAATTTGAATTTGAATCAATTAGAATTTGAATGATTTGAAATTTCAATCAATTAGACTTCAAATCAATTGGATTTCGGCATTTTGGAATTCGGATTAATTTGAATCAATTAGAGTTGGAATAATTTATAATTTGATTCAATTGGTATTTGGATAAATTGGACGTTGAATGAAATTGAATTTGAATAAATTTGAAAGTTGATCAATTAGACTCTGAATAATTAATAGAAATTGGAAAAACTTAAAATTAGGATTAATTTGAATTTGAATCTATTAGACTTTAAATCAATTGGATTTTGAATCAACTTAAATTTGGATCCAGAAGAATTTAAAACATTTAAAATTAGGATTAATTCGAGTGTGAATCAATTAGAATTTGAATGATTTGAAATTCCAATCAAGTATACTTCAAATCAATTGGAATTTGGATGAATTAAAATAAGAATCAATTGGAATTTGGCACTTTGGAATAGAGATTAATTTGAACTTAAATCAATTAGAATTTGATTGAATTGGTAACTGCATAAATTGGAATTTGAATAAATTTGAAAGTGGATCAATTGAACTCTGAATAATTAATAGGAATTTGAAACACTTAAAATTAGCATTAATTTGAATTTTAATCAATTAGACTTTGAATCAATTTGAATTTTGTTAAATTAACATTTAAAATAAGGATCAATTGGTTTCGAAACTTTAGAATTCGGAATAATTTGATTTTGAATCAATTAGAGTTTGAAACAACTAAAATTTGGATCAAGTAGAATTTGAAACACTTAAAATTTGAATAAATCACAATTTGATTGAATTAGTATCTAAATAAATTGGTTCTTGAATCAATTGGAATTTGAATAAATTTGAAAGCGGATCAATTGGACTCTGAATTAATAGGAATTTGGATAAATTAAAATTATGATCAATTGTAATTCGAACCAATTAAAATTTTTATCAATTGAATTTTGGATAAATTTAAAAAATAGATCAATCGGACTTGAGAAAAAATAATGTAGCAATTGAAATATGGAGCAATTTAAAGTTGTGCGTGAAAAAATCCACTTATTTAACTAGTTTTACAGATTCAATTGAAGCAAAAATCAATCGATTCTAACCTACAGAAACTTTATAATATTCTTATTTAATTCTTGGCACGAATAAATAAAAATTATTCTTCATATTAAATAAATAAAGAATGTATTATTGATTAGTTCAGTGTTAGATATAATATCTATCAACTGTTTCCTAATCTTGAAAACTTGATAACTGTGCTATAGTATCGTATTGACTTAGATTTAAATATTCATTAAATATGTGTTTAACAAGTCAACTTTCCGACTCGTTTGTGCAAGGAAACTAGGAAACACAGAGGGATATAATAATTCTTTTCAACTACGACAATCATTTAGCTAATTTCACTTCACAAATGAAAACAATGAGAAACTCCCTCAATAATATTAAATCAAGTATATTTTGACGATAATGATTTTAACCTGTCACGCACATCGAACTCAATTATTCGAACATTTGCTTGCCAATAACTTCGTTATTCATATAATTCAAACAGAGATAAAACGCTTCAAATCATTTCAATCAAAATAATTACACCTTATTTATATTACAAATAGAATTACCGACTTTCTTTTAAATTAAATTTTCTTCAAAATAAAATATTGTCCAAAAAATATTTATTTTCCAAAAAACCAAATTGTTTCTCTTGTTGGGAAGAGGCAATCTCACAATACACAGTGAACGACATCTTCAATCCCTTATCAGTAAAAAAAGACCCTTTATCTACAAGACCGGAAATTTAAAAGTTGATACCCGCACATATTTCATGCGAACGAGGCATGCACGCACGTGGCGCATGTACACGTGCAAATTTCTATTGAATTAAACGTCATCCGTAGAAAGAACGGATGAGGGAGCACGATCAAGGAAAGAAGAAGAAGAAAAAGAGATGGGCGGAATTTTGAATGGGGAAACAGCTCAGAATCACCTCGCGTCAGGGTGAGCGGGAAAAGGGGTTACAAAAGAATGAGAACTCGAACGAATGAGTTGTCGCATTTATTTTAAGCTCGCGAAGGCTAAATGGCAGATTGCGCATTGACTGCAAATTCACGCTGATATGCGATCCTTCTATTACTCGCTCTCCTTTATCTCGGCAATTTATTTTTCTTTCTTTTGTTTTGTTTATAAGTATAGTAATTTACAATGTCAAAATTATCGAAAACAAGGTAAACAAAGTGCTCGCGCATTTTTAACACATTTTATCTCATTTGTAAAATTAAAGCCCTTAATCACGCGGTAATTACATTTAGAAAATCAGATTTCTTATGTTCGAAGAGGAGACGTTCAAGTCCCAATGACCTTGGTTTACATTTCAGGGATTTAACCTTCGAGAAGCGACATAATTTACATAAGACCACTTTGAATTGCACGTTATGAGGACGTCTGTAAATCAATAAGCTTCACGTCCCTTGAGTCCGACACTCCGACCGGCAAATCTATACAAACATTTATTTCGTCCAACTTAATGAGTTTCAGTTAGGAAGTTGCTCCGAGTACCACTCAATAAATTTCAATCAGCGAAATTGTACAATGATTTAGGGTGTAATTATTGCCGGACAATTTACACTTATTGCGAATTGGTAATTTCTGTATATGAGAGATTAATAATTTTGTTATTAATAAATTTTCATTATCAATTTAGTGATTATTGATGATTTTAATATAATATCTAACATGGATGTTTCTTTTAACAGAAAAACGTGACAAACTTCATTTTGAGCTGGTAATGAAATCATTTGATCATAACTTTCATTTATTCAATGATTTAAACTTCAATTTATGTAATAGTTGAACTCGACTTTAACTTATTCAATTGATTAACATTGTAAACTGTACAAACAACATGGAATGAAACACTCTGACAACAAATTAAGGCTGTAGCATGTTTTACAAACTAATTAGTTGTCACAACCATTTTTTATGCTTACGGCTATTTTGAAAGAAAAAAGTTGTTGTAAGTAGTTTGTAAAATATATTGGAAGTTTACTATACAGTTGCCACAACAGTTTATATTTTCCGCGACAAACTCCGATTGATCCGAGAATTGCTATTGGCTCTATTATAATTTGTGTGGAATAAAAATTTGAATCGACTTCAATTTCACTCGTTTCAAACTTCCAAATAATGGTAATGATACTAATAATAATAATGATAATAATAATACTGAGAACAACACTGAAAAAAATTCTGTGATGAGATTAGACATTTGAGTATGGTTGACAGGTTATGTAGAAGTTTGACATAATGCATCGGTGCGCCACTGTCGATTTTACCTAACCTTACAATGTCACTCGCGGTTTCACACAGTCGTATAGCTAAAACACGAATACGTATGGCAGTTCCCAAAACAGCAATAAAATATTGCCAATCTGCCCATAATTATTGCAGTTCCACGGAAATATTTCTTTCAGTGAACAAGCAGATAATAATGACAGGCCTCAAATTGACTTAAAGACACAAAAAAGGCACAAAAAAGTCGGTTTTATTCTTCATAATATAAATTCGTTATTATTAATTTTCTAAGCAATTATTGCTATTAGGTATTAAATAGACATTAATTTTTCAAAAAAGTAATCGATAAGAATAATTTTTAAAAATTTGTTTTAAAATATTTCAGTATTTAAGGTCGATAAATTGTCTTAAATAAAAAAAAAATGGTAAGTTGCTTCTTTATATTATATTGATGTCTGATTTATGCAAATCACTAAAATTCTAGTTAAATTTTTGAGTTAAAACCATTAAAACTTTTCAAGCACTGTTTTGAGAAATATTTTCAAGATTTTCAGACTTTTAAGAAAAAGCCCAAGATCCTTTTCTTTAATTTTTAAGATTAGATTTATAGAAATTATTCTCATTCACATGCTGAGTAAAATTTTTAAATTAAAATCAGAAAAAGCCTTTAAAGTCTCTTTTTAAAACACTTATCTAAGATTAATACTTGAAAAATGGTATAGTCAAATAATTACAAAAATATTTTAGGGGAAAGTCGGATAGCCCCGGACAGCGGGTAGCCCCAGACACTAGCTATTTCACGTATAATACTGCATTTTTATAATTGACACAAATTACAAACTGTGTATAATTCACTGGAGCTTACGTTTTTTAATATATTAATTCATTTTTTCATTTCTTCTTTTTGAAAATAAGTAATTTCTAAATTTAACCTTAAATTGTCTAGACAATTTAACAAACGTGTATCGTATTAAACGTCATATAAAAATTCTATTATATTTGGACTTTCTGTTCCTATTAAATAGATGTTTTAATTTATTTCTAAAAAATAATTTACGGTCATTATTTAAGACACAATTTATTCGCACTTTATCAAATTAAACAATTTAAATAAGCACTTTTATTTTCTCTGTCTGGTGACACCCGACAAGTTTTTGGAGGCTTATATTTTACTACTCATATATGATCTCATTTTTCTCTCAATTAATGTGTTTATTTTATGATCGAATTTATTTCAAAGATGGACAGAGGTCATGTCTTTGTCATAAGATGATTTAATTAATATTTCAAAAAAATTATACAAATTTGTTAACCAAAAGGCTTAGGTGTCCGGGGCTATCCGACTTTCCCCTAATTAAAAATATTCTCAACTCGATAAACCTGAATTGGTTAAAACTAACTATTTATTAGTAAATTCGTGGCTGAGTTTTTGTTTTAACAATTAGTGAAAAATAACTTATTATTAGTAAAACATGACTAATTATTAGTAAAAAAACAAAATAACTAAAAAATAGTTAAAATTTGACTAATTGAATTAGTAGACACAATTTTACAAAAATATTAGTTATGTTTTACTAAATGATTAGTAGAAATATAACTTTTTGAATTAGTAACTGAGATTTTGCTTTCAAATTAGTCATTTTTAACATATTCAGATTTAGAGAGAAGATTTAAATTCATAGGATTTGAAAAAAGAAGTTTTACAAACATATTATTAAAATTTATACAGAATTGGTATTTTTTGTTTCTTCTTTTTAAATTTTTCAAAATTTCAGTAAATTTTCAGAAATTTAGTAAAATTTTTGAGGTAAAATCATAAAAAACTTGGAAAAATCGTTTTAAAATATAGATTTATTTAATTGAAGTTATTTTTTCCAACCGATCAAGTGAATGTCAATTTTTTCAAAATATGTATTTTTTTCACTTTCCAAAATGTGAAGAAAAAATTGTGCAACAATAATGATAAATTTTTTAAATTCTGTAAAAAATCATCTTTTAAATCAGACCAAGATCATAATCAGTTTATACAGACAAAAGTCGAAATTAATAGCATTTATTAAAAAAAAAAGTAGAAAAAGACTATAAAAATGAAACAATCCAAAGCCTGAAATTAAAAAAAAAACTCTGAAAGTTGGTTAAAAAAAAGTCGATTAGTCGTAATTTGCACTAAAAAATAGTCGTACAATTCAGGCCCTGTAATGATGAAGAAAAGAAGAAAAGAATAATAATATAAAAATAATAATATTTCATATCGAGGGATTATGTTCTAAAGTATAGGCAAGTTTAAAGAAGTTATCTGTGGTTTGATAAATTGTACACCTGCAGACCTATGCTATTATTGATTTATTACAGCCCCGTCCTCTGCTTTACAATATGATGCGATTGAAGGAGTTGTTGCTTTCAACACGAGATCGCTACAAGGCACGAGAGACAAACCAAAGAAAGCGATCGACGGATGAGACCGCATTAACATTTCAAAACACTTACGCCAGATGACGAAGGACGAGTAAATATTCAGCTTTATTACCGAAGAGAAAAGAATTACAACGTAATAACACTCTTATTGTACTTTCAACATTACCACTTTATCCAATGTTACACACTCTCTACAATCAATCTAATAAGTATCAACACTTTTGATTTTTAAACATAGAGAAAAAACGCCAATGTATGTATTTTTTAAAACATGAACTGTAATGAATTATATATTTGAGGCAGTAATAAACTCTCTAAATCTGAATTAGTGATTTTATTCAAATTAGCGAAAAATCTGTAACTATTAAATACTGAATATTTTCACTATCTTTTAGTAGCAAACTACTAATAATTGGTATAAAACTACTGTTTTGAAAGTGAAATATCTACTAATTAAAAAAGTAAACTTTCACTATTTCAATTAACAGACATTTTATACTTTCAACTTAGTATTTTTCTACTAAAAAATAGTGAAAATTTTCACTATTTAATAGCAACCGATTTTTTGCTAATTTATTAGTAGAAAACCACTAATTCAGATTTGAAGATGAAGAATAATGTATTAAAAAAAAATAAACTGAAATTTCGTCTACTTTAATATAAAGAATTTCTTCAACAGAATTATTTCTATTGATAAAATAGAACTGCTGAAGATCATAATATCATTATGATAATTTATTATACAAAGGAAGAAATGATTTTCAAACGCAATTAAAATTAACTCATACAATGCTCTAACTTTCTTTTAAACTTAATAACTTTCTACATTCATTTCATCACTACACTGGTAACTGAATAATTTTTTAATCCTATAGCGAATAAAAGTATGTTCCACTTGAGATCTGGCTAGCTCGATTCCCTTGACACTGACACACTGACATCGTTTGTCGATTGGTTAGGAGGAGAAAAAATGACAAAGAATTGCATATGTTACTTTCATAAGCTTCACATAAAATGTCTTGTCTAGCAGAAATTAACGACCTCTTATAAAAGCTAATCAGAGACGAATTACTCATCTTCATTTCCTTCTTTTCAGATGTTAAGACAAGAAATTCATATTTTATAAAAGAATTTCGATTAAAAATATAGGAAAACAATTTTCTGAAATAATCAATGAAATATATTCTATTCATAGAGATTCGGAGCAGTTTTCATAATCATTTCCTGTGCAATAATAAAGTAACTGAAAAAAAAAGAAATTCTTTAGCGTTCATCGGTTGTAATTTTGGCTTTGAATTATTCTCTAAATCTGAATTAGTTACAAATCACTAATTTGAAAGCAAAAACTCACCCACTAATTCAAATAGTTATATTTCTACTAATCACTTAGTAACAAATAACAACACTGCAAAAACTGCTGTCTTCTAAGTGTCTTATTTTAAGACACAAGACATTAAGAAAGCGTCTTCCGATTATTTCAAGCTATTTTATTGGTCAATAATTTTGAAAGACGCTTTCTCATTGGTTTAAAATTAAGACACTTTAAAACGTCTTAAAAGTGAGGACAAAAATGTCTTAAAATAAGACACTTGTTTTTACAGTGAAATTATTTATTAGTTAAATTCATTTTGAGGTTATATGAAAATAATAATTAGTTATATTTTACTAATAATTAGTTACTTTTAACTAATTCAGATTTACATGGTAGATTTTACTTTTGAGTGTATATTTTATTATTAAGAGATGAGAGTTTTCGCTTGTAGAGTAATAATAAATGTTCTGAAATCTCGAATATAATGTAATGAAAAAAAGAATGGAAATCACAGACAAATGGAATATCGAACTTATGGAAGAGATTAATAAATTAGAGAAGTGATGTCGAGACATAAAATATATAGTTATGAGTTAGAAACCAGAGCAGAAGATATCATACGAGTCGTCACAATTTTATCGCACTGAAATAGTTTTCTCGTAGCACATTTTCTGCATATATTCTTATTTGACGTCCGCATATTAATTTTTACAGAATCATAAAAAAATGTTCTTTTATCGCAAAAGTATAAGCATCTAGTGATAACATATTTCAAATTTTTCAACAGGTTTGTAAAAATTGTTTTTATTGTTAATTTATTTATTTTACGAATATATAAAAATTCATCGATGTTTTAAAAATTATAAATTGTCACATTCTAACGTTTTTTAAATTTGAATTATACACACCGCAGCAATGCATTGTTAAAGTTAATTTTCCTCAAAATTAGCGTTTTAACGGAAGAATAATTTTTTGTTTTCTTACATAAGTATTCGATAATATTCATACTTCTGTCCAACATATTATGAATAAATATGCATCGAACTCGATTCACTGTATATAGCTATGCCAGATGGTGATAAGCTATTTAAAAATTCTAACAAAATCATTTATTTAATGTCAAGAGATATAACGACTTTTTGCGACACTTTTTCCAATATTCAACAATTATTTATCAATCAATTATTAATTTAAAACATGAAAGACATTTATTTATATAAAATTTACAGTTTTGTTATTGGCTTTGTCTAAAAATATAAGTAACTTCTCACAGAAAATTGATTCAGGTTTAATTAAACTGCAACGCTTTTTTTTGAAATACGAAATCAAATTTAAATAAAACCGATACAGGTTAATTTATTCCAATACAATTTTCTATGATAGTTTTCATTCTTTAAAATATTTCAATGAACAATTGTTTGTCTAAATTAGATAAATGTTTATTAAAAACAAATTTAACAAATAAATGTTTCTTTTAATAAAAAAAAAACGCAATAAATATTTTCAAAAATAAAAAAAGCCACGAATAAAAGAGTTAAAATTAAAGGTAGTGAGGGAGACAAAAACCTGCTACTTTGTCGTGATATTGCGATTGCAACGTCGAGCACAAAGTTCCTTTGTGCGAAAGCCTATAGCGTCATTGAACTCTTCCGAGCATCGAACTGAGCTTGAAAATGAGGAAAATCATCTCATCTAAACTTAGACATCTAATCAATGTAAACTATTTTGCAACATTAATACTGGTAACGTGCACTTTCTTTAAATTCTAATGCCAAACACTTTTGAAAAAGAAAGTGCACATCGTGAATTGTGAAAGCGTGTCTTATAATTGTGAAAAAACAGTAATTTAAAAATAAATATTCCTCTACAATTATTTCGACATTAAAATTCTTCCTTGTTATTTAACTCAAACACACACGTGAATTTAGTCACATGTGATTTTATTTTCCATTTCCTGATTTGACATTTAGTAATCTTTCTTTTCCTATAAACAACATATTCAATAATTAAAATACCAGTTAGAGAGAAACATTCAAATCTCACAGAGATAAAAGCGAAACAAAATATTCTGACGTCAATTGACTTTTTTTTCCATCAAATGTAACGTTCTTTAATAACGTCATTGAATTGGATTTAAAGTGGGGAGATGGCGTGTGTGTAGAAAAGAGAGACAAGAGATGAGCAACGAGTCTGTTTTTATACACGAAAGCTCCCGAGATTCTTCGTATAGAATAGTAGGCGGCCATTTTTAAAAGGAACTCAACTTGTCCGCGCGTAGTGAGGCACTGTCACTTACGTAATCATCTGTCAAGTGACGAGGGGAACGAGACGCAAAAAAAAAAGTGTAAGTGACGAAAAGTTTTGAGAATAATAAGATGAGAAGAGACGACAAAATGTTTCTATTAACTCTCTAAATCTAAATTAGTGGTTTTCTACTACAGTACACAGTTAAAAATTTTGTGTAAAAAACGGTCCACATATTCTTTGTGTTAAATTTAACACAAAGATTGTGTTAATTTAGCATGAAAATTGTGTTAATTTAACATAAACGATTGTTAAATAAACATATAGTTTGTGTTATTTTAACACAAATTTTGAGTGGACCGTTTCGGACATTTAATTTGTGTTAAATATACACAAAATTTTTAACTGTGTAGAAAACAAAATTAGCGAAAAGTGAGCTACTATTAAATAGTAAGAATTTTACTAATTTTTTTTAGTAGATAACTACTACCCTTTTTTTTTTGTAGATAACTACTAAAAAAATTAGTAAAATTCTTACTATTTAATAGTAACTCACTTTTCATTAGTAGAAAACCACTATTTCAGATTTAGAGAGAAGAGAATGATAATTAGAATAGAGACGAGAAAAAAATGTAGATTTTATAAGGGGAATGATAATGAGATTAGAAACGAAAAATACTATTGTATGAAAATTGTAATAAGAACAAAGAGGGAGAGTAAATATCAGAGAGAACAGAGCAGGAGAAAATAAAGAATTCAAGACAGAAGATAAAGCGAAATGCCAAAAAGAAGGGAAAACGTAATAAAACTTGGAAGCTTGTGTTTCCCTCTCTTTCTTACAAACAAGTGTACACACAAGTGTAAATTACCGTCGCGACCGGTTGACCCCGATGACGTGTGACGTCACAGGAGAATCTCCGTGCGAGCCCAAAAGACTCACACGAGTAAAACAGAAATTACAAATCTTTATAGTCAACTGGCACGACACTATAAAATTTATAATGACGCTAATTGATTTATTGACATGAAATTGAGAAAATGAATAAATACTCATTTCACTCTACAATTATACGTACAGGATTTATTTTGAATTTTCACTTCTAGTGATTTTATCAACACATGATTTTTGAAATATGAATCAATAATTTCAATAATATTTTGAATATTAATATAAATTTGGAGCGAATATTATGAAGCGATATTTCGCAGTGTCTTTTGTTAATATTATTAATTAAAAAATTAAATCTCCCTTTTAGTCGTACAATAAAAAATAAATAAATACACATATGATAAATAATAATGTAAAATTGTTTCTGGATACTCTCGAAATCTGAATTAGTGGGAAATGATGAAAAGTACACTGAAAGAAATTTTAAAATAAAATTTAATATAAGATTATTCAAAAGAGACTATTCAAGACCTACTGAAAAAAACTAATTGGTTTAATTTTAAACTGTTGCAGTGAAGAAAAGAGAATTTAATAGTGACTATATTAGACACTAAAATGAAATTTTGAATATTAATATAGTCACTATTAAATTTTCTTTTCATCAATGTAACAGTTTAATAGTGACCCAAATTAGTTTTTTCCACAAATTTTTAAACTAAAAATGTTAACATTGTCACGTTATCATATAGCTTTTAATTATTTTACGATTTATGCTACTTTTAGAATCTTTATTACCTCAGAATATAACTATTGGCATTTTGGAAAAACCAATAATTACAATTAATGCTTTTATAACGTGCACAGAGAGACTAAAGATTTAATCTTTGCATAAAATGTTTGAATTTTAATATTTAACGTCACAGTATAGTAAAAAACGAGTTTTTTCTGAATATTTTGTTTGTCTGAATGTTTTTTATCAATTTAGCTTGTTCCGTAAAAAGTAATAAGAAGAAAAAACGTTTTTCTTAAAACTGTAACGTTATGTATTACAACTTCAAAGATTTTATTCAATGATTAAAAGCTTCTGTCTCTTAGTCTAACTTTTAAATATACTTTCTAAAATAAAGTAATGATTTTTTCTCTGTCTGGAAATTCTACGGGAATCATTAATTAAACAAAACAGTTCTGTAATTTAAAATCAACTTAATATAACATAAGATTCTTTTAATTTTATTTGATTATTCCAATTTGCTAACCAAGATTTTTTAATTATTGATACTATTTTAATTCTACATTTTCTAGCTAGTACACTTTAAAATATTGTCCACATTTTATTCATCCTCGTTATTAAATATCCCAATTCCAATTCATATATAGAATGATAAGGTTTTTAAATATTTAATATTCATTTCCTTTTAATAATTAGTTACGTATTTTTATCATTACACTATATTAAAATAAATTTCTCTTATATTTTCTTGCTTATAACTCTCTACATACGAATTAGTGAAACGTGGGTTACTCATTCAAATTAGTAAGTATTTCTATTAGTTCTTAGTAAAATGTTACTATTTGATTTTTAGTAGTTTTAATATTTTTGACTAAAATTTTAGTAGAAAATTAATAAGAAATAGTAGAAATTTTTACTAATTGAATTAGTAGCTCACTTTTTACTGATTCACATTTAGACAGTAATGTTATGTATAAATAAATAACTGAATAAATAATAATTTTATTAATTTATACAAATTTTTTTAAAAAAAGACAAACCTAAAACAAAAAATTTTATTTTTTGCTATAATTAACACTTACATTACTATTTAATTAATATTTTAATTTTCATTAATTTAATTTCAACTAATTTAATTAATAATCAAAGTAAAAACTAAAAACCTTTTCCTTAAATAAATTAGAATTAGTAAAAAATCGGTCATTAATTTAAATAAGTGAAAATTTCAACTCATTTTTAGTTAATTTTCCACTAAAATTTTTGTAAAAATATAAAATCTACTAATTCAACTAGTGAAACTTTATTAAAATTTAATTGAAATTTTTACTGATTTATTGCCAGATTTTTCACTAATTCACATTTAGATAGCTGCTGAAATTTTTCCTATTTTATTAAACACCAAGTCAAATGAGCAAGAATTTAAACTTTTGTTAAATACTTAATGTTTTCAAAAGTTATACTGTTAACTGTAAAAGCAGTTTAAACTAACTAGGCACTTTATTTATTTTTATAAAACTTTGTACTTTTGACATAAAACAGATAAGAATTCATTGTTAAGTTTCACGCTTCTATAAATATAAACTTGAAACTTTACTGATAAAAAATGTATTTCAATTCTAACAGAAAATTAACAATTATCAATTGTTTTCAATAAAAAAAATTTAATGTTAATATTTTTTTCAACAAAAGAATTTTAATGCTTTTTAACAAAAAAAATTTTGTACAATTATTGATATAGTTTAAAGAAATTAAATAAAAAAAATTGATTATCTCCCAAATGTTTCTAAGATTCGTTTTTTAATTTTTGAAATGATTTAATTGTTTTTTATTATACGATTAGAAAAAAACTTAAGAAACATATGCTTTTATTTTAATAAACTTTTAATGAGAACAAATAAATTTTCAAAGTGGAAGAAACTACAATCAATTTCTATGAAATCGCAAAAATCCGATGCAGTGCCAACTATGTTTTGTTACTCTGAATCAAGTTCTTTCTCTGAATGCTGATTCATCCGGAAACTCAAAGCGACTATTTTCGTCCAATCAAATCATAATTATTATTTAAACACAGATTATTTTTAAATAGAAATAATATTGTTTAACAACTATATTTTTTCCAAAAGACAACAGTATTTTTACCTAAATATGGCTAAGCTTCTTTTAATAAAAATCACGATAAACAAGAAACAATAATCGAAAGAGAAACAAAATTTTCGATCGACAATAACAAAACAAATTAAAAACAATTTTGCTTCTCGTAAACAAGTGTTTACAAAGATCTTAATTTGACCTTTTAAGAAACTTAGTAAACAACAAGTATATAAATATTATGATGATTGGTATAAATATTTAAACATAGAAAAATCTTGTTTTTCGTTTTTTGTTGATATCACCGTCAATACCACTATCAAAATTTAGATAAAGATAAATAAACAATAATCATGGTGTCTACTAAATATGGTTTTTAAAATTCTCGGTTTTAAATATTAAATTCCTTATTGTAAATAAAGGATATAAAAAATTCTATTTTCTTATTATTTATATAATTAATTAATCAACAATAATAATTGATTTTCTAAATTTAAAAAATAAAGATAACTTGCCGGATATTTCTCTGTTAGTAGACTCCCTGATAATCGTTCCTTTACCTTCATATATAAAACAATTAAATAAAAGAAACTAAAATCTCGCGATAAATAATAAAATTTCCCTTAAAAATAAATCGTACAGATGCAAATATTTGTCAAAACTCACCAAAGAATGATTTACGAATAAAGACGCAAGGTTCGCAACTAATTCAAGAATCACAGATATGTCATTGTACCAGAAAACAAAAACTGATCTCTCATCACTAATAACGTGTAAAAATAACAACAAAACAACACCCTCATTCTTGTACACTAGAAAACAACACCTTTGCCTCTGAATTTCGTATTAATTGACCAATAAAAGATAAAACACGTGACACTGACGTAATTGCGTTGGGAGAGAGCGGCTAATCCAGACGCGCGCTCCTCCGGAAACGCATTAACACTCACAGATTAAAAAAATCACTGTTACACTTGTGCGCACATTCAACGTCATCCGAATCCCGCAATTACGCAAAAATAGTCGATCTTTGGTTTTAATCACACAAAATACGAAAACAAACAAAATCACCGCAAAAATATAATTTCTCTGCTTAGTAGTAGAAAAATGAAACAAAAGACAGTCGCAAAAGAGATATATATATTTCTCAAAAAGATTTTTCCTTATTTTTATTTGTATAAATAATGAGATGACGACTATTGACGGGAGGAGAAAATGGTTGAGAACGATTCAACACGATACGATGCGACACTTTGCACGTCTTTGCCGCAAAAGCTCGTGAGATTCGCGCGTCAAGGCGCACAAGGAAAAAACACGCGCGTCGTCGACGAGCAGCGGTGGGAGAATTGAGAGAGAGAATGATTCCGTGAGGGTCCACGAACGAGATAGACAGATGATACGGGATGTGAGGGAGGTACTGTTAAAGAGAGGGAGTCTGAGAGGGAAGAGAGGAGAGGTCACGAAAGAGGTAGTAGGAGATTATCAAAATGGCCGCTCGACCGACACGCCGCCGCGCGGGAACAACATTGCGCCCGGCGCCCTCAAACAACTACTATTCGTATATAGTAGTTGTATTCTTATCATTATTATTATTAGTTCTATAATATCTGTAGTAGTACTGAAATCAGTAGACGACTTGGTTGACGTAGAACGAGATAGTGGGAGGTAGAGAGAGAGAGAGAGAGATAACCGCAAGTCGAGATATTCATAAAGCGATTGCGATGCAATCACAAAAGAGCAGCCGCGTGCCTCATGCCTCGCGAGAAATTTTTTTCTTTCTTTCCGCTCATTTTGTTGTCACTGGAACGTTCCGCTTAATCCATCTGGATTATTTAAAATGCTGTAATTTCACGACACGTGCTCGCACTTTAGACGAGAATTGAAATTAAAAAGGAAAATCGAAAAGGAGACAAATTTATAAATTTTGATAGAGAATGTGTGTGTGTGTATTTATTTTTAGAGATAAAATAGAAATAGATAAGGTAAAAGCACCAGTATCTGGACATAGCAAAAATTTGGACCAGTAGTTGGACAATAGCAAAAAAGAGTTAAAATGCCCTCCAAACTAAATGAAAAAATTTATAGATACCCTTCAGATAGTCAGCTTTTAGGTATAATTAAATTTTTTAATCGTAGATGCAAAATGTTTAGCAAAACAATTATTTAAGACGTTTCTTTTAAAACTACTCTGAGTTGTCTGTCCAAGTTTACCTGACGTTTTTATACGTATCCCAGTAGATGGACAGACACTTTACAGACACTAATTAATCAATAAAATAATCAAATAATTAAAAACTTAATTAACTAATTAATTTAGTAGTTGCCAATAAAAATATTAATAATAAATAATAACAAATAATCTATAATAGAATATGTATTTTCCTACATGTCCAACTATAGGGTCTTATGTCCAACTACTAGGTTCGTCCAAATAGCGTACTGTCCAACTTCTGCTGCAAAGAAGCTATATTTGTATTTCAAGTTTTTAATTTAATAAAAACATTTATTACAATTAATTTTTTATTAATTCGAACCCTTTAAATGTAAGTTAAACGAAAATTCAAACATTTCGTAAAATATAATTAATTATCGTAGTACAAAATATCGCTAAACTTGACACCCCTTCAAAAGTGTCCAGATACTGGTGCTTTTACCTTAGTCTAGAAATAAAAAGAGAAAATGATTGGATACGCAAACAGAAAGTTGAACTTGGATGGATTTAAATTTATACACGGAATGAAAATAAGTATTTTACCGAAATATTTCAGGGAAAAAGTATCGAAGAGCGAAATTTTGTAATAAACTTTAGAAAAATTATATTAAATTATAACTTGCAAACTATATTAAAAATTTGAATTACTGCTTCTAATGTTTCTTCTCAAGGTTAGAATTTCTTGGATGCAAATTTCGCGAGATGGCACTTTTTCCCTATATTTTAAAACATTTTTGTAAAATTTGTAACCTACAGGACTGCCAGCGTATTTGCAGATTGAAAATTGTGAAAAAAGTGACGTTTTAATTTTAAAAAGTGAGAACATAATACATGAGTCTTAAAGGTCAAATTGACCTTTGAAGAAAATAATTGTAAAGTGACAAAAATAATTGAAAATGGAAAATAATAGTCGGGAAATGACAAATATAATTGAAATTTGATGAAAAAAATTAAAAGATGACAAGACAAATTGAAAAATAAAGTGAAAAATTAAAAAGTTGAAGAAAAGACTTAAAAAATGACAAAAATAATTGAAAAAATGGAGAAACAAACAAAAATTTATGTTAATAATTGAAAAATTGGAGAAAAAATTGTCGCTTAATGAAAATAATTGAATTATGACAAATTAATTGAAAAATCACAAAAATAATTGAAATTTTACAAAAATACTTGAAAAATGATAAAAGTAAAAGTTAAAAAAAAACAATTGAGAAATGACAAAAATAAATGAAAATTAAAATAAGAAATTTAAAAATCCAAGACAATAATTTAAAAAAAAATAAGAAAATAAGTAAAATTTGGAGAAAGTAATAAACAATGACGAAAATATTGATAATAATTGAGAAATGACTAAATTAATTGAGGTTTAAAAAAAAAACAATTGAAAAATGCCAAAAATATCTAAAAATGGAAAAAATTGTCGAGAAATGACAAAAATAATTGACATTGGAAGACAATAATTGGGAAATAACCAAAAATTTAAATTTGACGGCATTACATGAAAAATAAAAAAAACAATTGAATAATGACAAGAATAATTGATAGCTGGTGTAAATAATTAAAAGAATAAATGAAAGCTGGTGTCAAAATAAAAAAATTAAAAACAATAATTGAAAAAAATGATTGAAATTAGAAAAAAATAAATAAAAATTGTAATAAAGAATTGAAAATTGGTGTAAAGAACTAAAAAATCTTGATAATAACTAAAATATTGAAGAAAATTGTTGAAATTAGAAGAAAATAATTAATATTCGTAGAATGAAATTGAAAACTGTGTAATAAATTGAGAAATTCATGGCCATAAAAAAATATTGGAAAAAATGATTAAAATTTGATGAAAATAATTGGAAAATTTCAAAATTAATAGAAATATACTGAAAATAGTTGAAAATATAATTTACTTTATTTCAGTATATACATGCAAGGAGGCCTATTACAATTAAAAAAAATGTCAAAAGTAATTGAATAATAACAAAAATAATTGAAATTTAAAGAAAAAATTGAAAGATGACGAAAATAATTGAAAATACTAATTTAAAAATTTTAAATTTGTAGACATTAATTAAAAAATTGAAAAAAGTAATTGAAATTAGAGGAAACTAGTTAAACTGTGTCAAAAATAATTGAAAATTTGAAGAAAATAATTGAAAAATAATTGACATTTGAAGATAATGACTGAAAAATAGCCAAAATATTTTAATAATTGCATGTTTAAAAAAGTGAGTAAAAGTGAGAAAAGTGACTCACTGGCAGCCCTGAACGTATATTTTCCGTGTAGGTGAAATTTTAATCAATGGAAATTTACTCTCTAAATCTGAATTATTGTTTTTATACTAATGAACTAGCGAAAAGTGAGCTGCTATTAAATAGTAAGAACTTTACTAATTTTTTAGTAGAAAAATACTAATTTTTAGTAGAAAACTACTAATCAAAGTAGTGAAACTTTACTATTTTAATTAGTAGTTTTCTATTAAAAAATTAGCAAAATTCTTACTATTTAATAGAAGTTTACTTTATGTTCATTCATTAGAAGAAAACCTCTAATTCAGATTTAGACAGTAAGTAGATTAAAACTTGGATCAATTGAAATTTAGATTAAAAAAATTTAGAAAGAAAGATTAACAAAGAAATATTCAATCTCACCGCAAGGTTGCATTCTTCAAAAAAACTCGACTTACCTAAAACAGAAAAGAATATATAATTAATACAGGAAAATTATTAAAAATTTAATTTAGCATTTTTATAAGAATAATTGTAATTGTTTTCACTTGATTAGTTAATTATCCCTTCAAGTCAGTCACTTTACATTAAAATCGAAAGGGCTGTAAAAATAATTGGACATCGTTTTATTTAACCGACTTTAAGATCCGGATAAAAATTAATTCTTATTATACAAGTAATAATAATAATAATATAAGTGTAATTAATTATAAAATATATATATATATATATATATATATTATATATATATATATATTATTCATACCATAATTATTGCTAAACTGATAATTCTTAAATTGAAATATATTAAATTCAAAAGAGTCAAGTGTTGAAAAGCTTAAAAGATTTAAATGTTCTTTGCTGTTGTGGCATTAAACAATTTGCGAAACTCGGTTGCAGATGCTCACTAAAAGAAATGAGGGACCGAATTTTTCATGGAAAACTTTTATTCACATGTGCAGACTTGGAAAAACAAAGAAAATAAATTTTTCGCGAAATATTTAAAAAGTTAATTTCTTCAAGTGTTTCCCAGCGGAAGTTTTTCAGCGAGTTAAAAGTTTTTCGTTTTATTTCAGGAGAGAGAAGAAATCCTATTGCCGCAGTAGTAACTACTTAGACGTCTGACTGTAATATTCCGTAACTACTGATTCGGACAAAATGCGATTACTCACGGGAATGCGCACTCTCATTCTTCGAAAGCAACAGTTTCTCCAAGATCAATGCAATATTGTAATAACTACATCGCGATATTGACAATAAAAATTAATAGACTGAATAATGAATAAGTCTATTATTTTCAATGACATTCTAAGTACGACAATCAAAAAAAAAAAAAAAATAGAGAGAGAGAGAGAGAGAGAGAGAGAGATATGATAAAGAAAAAAATAATTGATAGAAACAAGCGACTGTCAAAAGAGCAAGTGAATAAAAAAATTAAGAAACAAAATTGAAAAATTAACTAAAGATGTAAGAAAATATCATAATACAAAATTATAATAATATGGGATATAAATAAATAATAATTGACAATCAACAAACTAACTGAAAATGCAGAAAGCACAATTGAAATTCTGAAAGTCCAATCCCAGATACAACTGAGAATTTTAAAAGTAAACTAAAAATTGTTAACTAACTAAACTAACTATTGAGAAACGACTAAAAATACAAAAAATTAACTAAGGATAAAAAAAACAACAAATTTAATAAATTAACTACAGATGAAAAAACAAGTATGAAAATTCAGAAAAAAAGGTAGAAAAAATAACTTAAAATTTGAAAAAAATTAACGGCAAGTTTGAAAATTTAAAAAAAAAACTTCTAGATAACGCAAACAATAAAAAAGTTCATAGTTTTAAGTTTCTTGAAGTTGATAAGCATTGAAATTATAATAAGCAGAAATAAAATTGACATAATTAAGTGACTAAATAATGAACATATTGATGATTATCGGTATTTGTAATATTTGTATTACCTCCAAATAGGTAAAGTGAGAAGGAAGTCAGAGTAACAAAAAAGACAATTGAAAATAAAAGCAAGAAAATAAAGGATTTATATCGTTTTTCAAGACAGTATATTTCCTCCAAATTTCACTATAAATTTTATACCCAACTGTTACTCAATTTATCTAAAATTTAGATAAAAAGATTCGACTTGTTTTATAGAGAAGAGACTTCTTTATCACATAAAGATAAGACCTTTCCTCTTATTAAGACAAACACAACAGTTTTAGTTTTGCAATCTATTTGCTCAATTTCCAATCCTATTTTAAATCGCATTTATTGGTTCTTCATCTATATTAATTTTTAAACTATGTTTGTACAACTAACTTCTGTATTTTTTCTTAAATCAACCTAATTTTAAAAATTAATTCATAATTTTTTTTATTAATGTTATAATCTATTGTTGAATTTACTTTTACAGCCTTTTGTTTCTATATGAGTTTTCAAATTAATAAAATTAAATTTAATGTCAATTCAGCGTAAATTTTATCCAAAGCTTAAACTTAACTGGATTTTAATTTCATTAAAAATTGAAATTCAACTCAACTTTAATTTTGTTCAAAATTCAACTCAATTTAATTTTTATTAAGAATTAAAACTTAAGTCAACTTTCAATGTATTTTTCCACAGTTACAGAAAATAATATCCTCCTCTGTCAAAGATCATTTATAAATCACTGACTTACAAATTAAATTATTATTAATAAATTTTTAATTTCTAACTCATAGCGCTGCAAAAACATGGTGTCTTAAATTTGACAAAAATGTCTTAAATTAAGATACTTTTGGTGTCTAAGACACGAAAAATGTCTTAATTTAAGACATTTTTGAACAATTCAAGACACCTGTTTTTGCAGTGAGACAGTCACGAAAGTACATAATTTGGTTTTTGGAGTTTTATTTTTTCAAAATATCTCGTAAAATTCATATACAACTATTAATTATTTGTCTTACATTTATGTTCCTGAAGTTCTGAACGTTCATTTAAACAAAACTTTTTTTTTAGGTAATATTTTAAAAAATAATTTTTGCAAAACAAAATATAAAAGGGAAATCCAATTCTTAGAATATCCCAAAATATTTATTCGTATTTAAAACATTATTTTTGGTCAAAACTGAATTTAAAAAATGTCAAAATAATAATTTTGTTCACTTGAACATTCAGAATTTTAGGTTTATTTACATTTGATGAATTGATTTCAATCATTAAGTTAAATCTATTCTTTCTAAGTCTGAATTAGTGAAAAAGATTAAATATCATTTGGACACAAAACTTACTTTGAAAATTGTTATTTTATACAAAAATAAGATAAATGTTATTTAGTACAACACCTAAAATTACATGCTTTAACATAAATAAATAAATAAAACGAATAATAAACACTTGAATTAATTCATAATAATAATAATCAAATACTTGATAATTAGAACCTAAAAACCTCTTAATTTTAGCAGTTGTACAATCAAAATAACATTTACCTAAGTTTGAAAAATATAACAATTTTCATGGTAAGTTTTTTGTCAAAAAGATACAGACTCAAAAACTACTAATTAATAGTAAAAACTACAAATTCAAATTATTTAATTCTTACTATTGTGGATTTATAGTTTTTACTATCAATTTGTATCACTGCAAAAACTGGTGTCTTATTTTAAGCCATTTATGTGGTCATTTTTAAGACATTTTTGGGTGTCTCTTAGCAAGATGTCTTAAGGCTTAAAACAATATAATAAATCGTCTTAAATAAAATTTAGTATATTAAAATAAGACACTTTTCTCGTTTAGATGCCTTAGATAATAATCCAAGACCGAAAAAATGTCTTGTTTGTTTTTAGGAGAAAAATAGTATCTTAAAATTTAAGACATTCCGAGTTTAAAACATTTTACTAAGACATATGACTGACATAAGACGTTTGCAAATATTTTGCAGTTGAGTTTTTTTTTTTTTTACTAACAATTAGTAATTTTTCACTAATTCTTAATAGACGGTTTTACTAATTAATTCTCTAGACGACTTTTTATAATTTCATTAGTAGTTTTTCACTAATTCACATTTAGAGAATTGACTATTACAAGATATTTAAAAAAAAAAAAAACTCCAAAAACCAAATTACTTTCGTGACAGTACCTGCTCAAACCTCAACTGTATGAAATTTCGTTATATAAAAATCCAAGCACATAAATTTCCGAAAGCCTGTAAATCCTAAATTTTACTAGTCCAACAAGCCATAAACAAATCAACCTTTAAAAATTGATTTCTTTTGGTTTTCCAGCAAGAGTTGTGCCGATACGTTATCAATGGACACTCGGTTTTGTTTATTACAAGGTGTGGATAAAACAGAAAGAGCAAGGGGTTGATGTGAGTGAAGGGAGAGTCAAATCGGTGGTGACAAAGGGTCAGTGATAGGGTTGGGTTGACAGAGGGTGGTTGGGGGGGGTGAGAGATTAGGTTCTGAAAATGCAGAGCGCAATGCGAATGACCCTCTTGCATCGAGCAGAGAGTTGAATCGTATCCTGACCTACGTCACGCTTTCGGCGAGAGGAAGCGAAGCGAGTTTATTGGCAGACACTATCAGCCGGAGGGAGAGACGGCTTGTAATGGGAAATGAAAGGAGAGAGCGAATGCGCGCGATGAAAATCGAGAGAGTGCAATAGTAGTCGCGTCGTCGCGCGTCTCTTCTCTCCCCCCCCCCCCCCGCCAACCCACCGCCCCACCTGCGCCTTTTAGCTTCACCTCAACCCGTCCTACGATAGTACAGTACCAACCACCCCACGCCGCCTACACAACCACCCACTTTTCCATCGCACACCAAACGATTTCAACCCTCTGGACCGGCTCCCTCCCCCTCCCCCCATCCTTGAATCCAAAAACCCCCCCGTTATCCCATGTGCCAACCACTGCTACCGACGGGACTCCCCTCAAAGCGCCGCACATTCGCCCCCACCCCTCTTACTCACTTACTCTCACTCGCTTTCTCCCTTTCTCTCTCACTGTCTCTCTATCTATCTCTCTCCCTCCCTTTAGATTCCAGCTACCAACGTTACGCCATCTCACACACAGTGGAACCCCAAACGAAACGTTCACTCACCCTCAACGCGCACGACATTCGGCTACAACACTACTCCATAGTTTTCGTTCACTACTCTCGACCAATGATGCCGATCGCGATACCAAACTCGAGATGCTGTAAAGATGGCGTCCCGACTTACGTATAATGAGATTTGCTGATGAGATAAGCGCTCTTGATATACGCGCTGGAACGAGATAAACAGTTCAATTAATATTGCAGGATATCTTGTGGAAGGGTTCATTTTCAAAACACGACAAGAATAGCTTAGTGTATCGTTGGGGCGCGTGATTAAGTACTTAAATTCATTATTTATATAATTATCATTTTACGAAATTTCATTACGGAGGGTTCCTCGTGGAAAATGAACATTTTCGATTTTATTTATTTTTATAATTTTTGGTTGTCTACTAATTTCGGTCAACAAAATTCTTGGTTTTTCCCGGTATTTTTCCTTCTTCTTCCTGGCTTATATTCTCATGTCAAATTTAAATTTATTTTTTTTTAAGGCATAAATAAAGGTACAAATAGCTACAAAAATTGAACTTTTTTTATATATTTTTATATAAGAATTTTGATGTGTATTGTGTGTATAATAATTTTTTCTAATTTAACTTGCATAATTAAAATGAAATTACATGGAATTTTCGACTTTTAAAATCATATCTAAAATATCATAAATTGTTATTTTTTATCATTTATGTCCAGGTAATGCCTAAAGTTTCTAGAATCGAACCATTCTTAAAAGTATACAATCATTTCAACTTAAGCCTTTTTTATTTTCATTATAGAAATATTACAAATCGTCGGGGCTAGTGCAATACCGCGAATCTACATATTTCCATAAGAGTTATTTTTAGTGCAATTTGCCATGCAACAAAGTCCTTATGGAAATATGTAGATTCGCGGTATTGCACTAGCCCCGACGAAATTCTACTTTCAAAATTAAAGATTCTTATAATTTGAAGATGATTTTTAAAGTTATTGTAAATCTTCATCAGGAAAACCGAAAAAGTCTAAACTTTTAGAATATGTATAGAGTAAAGTGAAATCAATCTCTTAAGTTTGGTATTTTACATTTAGGTACGTTTTTGAAATAACAATGAATTTAAAAGTATTTTATATTTTTCAGTCAAAATCAAAATGTACACTTGATACTTACAACAACTTTTAATTATTTTCAAAAATCTCAACCTCAAACTTAAGAATCCAAAAGATTTCGCACCATTCTAAAATTTATTACTCTCTAAATCGGAATTAATGAAACTACTAATGAAATGATGGAAAGTTATCCATAAAAATGAATTAGTAAAATTTTCTACTAAGAATTAGTGAAAAATTACTAATTTTTAGTAAAAAACTACAAATTAATGGTAAAAAATACTAATACACATTTGCAAGATTTATTAATGTGAATTAATATTTTTACCATCAATTTGTATTTTTTTTAACTAAAAATTGGTAATTTTTCACTAGTTTTTAACAGAAATTTTTACTAATTTATTTTGTGAACGACTTCCATAATTTGGATAGTAGTTTTTCACTAATTCAGATTTACAAAGTATATTCTAGAAAATACACAGTTAAAAATGTCGTGTTAAATTTAACATAAATCACATGTTCCAAACGGTCCACTCAAAATTTGTGTTAATTTTTAACACAGGGATTTGTATTGTTTTCTTTATTGTCTGTTTGACAGAAGTAAAATATAATCGCGTTGAGTTATGGAGTCAATATTATTCAATTACTATTGAACTTTTCCTTTTGATTTCTATTGATAAGTTATTGACATTTAAAGATTCGTTGATATCAAGAATCTTTCATTTTTAATGTAAGTTTTTATATTTTTACGCTGAAAATTAAAAAAGTCTTTACATTAAATAAAATTAAAGTTGAAATATTTATTGTTTTAAAAGACATGATTTGCTTAAGGGCATGTGGAAGGCGCCAACTTCAAATGATTCGTTGTAATATTTTCCACCAATTTTCTAGAAAAATACAAAACATATTTTAATGAAATTGAAGGAAATAGTAAATGAGACCTAGACGCATTGGCGTCGAGTCCGTTTGAGGTTTAATTTTAATTCTAAATTTGTGGAAAATATTAAAACGAATCGTTTGAAGTTGGCGCCTTCCACATGCCCTTAACTCAAAAAAGTTATTAAAAATTACTAAGTAAATAAATAATAAATCAATAAAATATTTTTTAAACAAATACCAAATTTTTTTTACATATTTTTTTAATTATTTGTTTTTAAAAATATATTCGGTTGACTGCCATTGTGTGTCATTTATGTGTGTCTGGTCTACTTTATAAATATTTAAATAACACTGCAAAAACATGGTGTCTTAAAATGGCCAAAAATGTCTTAAATTAAGATACTTTTGGTGTCTAAGACACGAAAAATGTCTTATTTTAAAACATTTTTGAACAATTTAAGACATCTGTTTTTGCAGTGAAGTAGTACAAGATGTGATATTTTTCATTTATAATTAAATAAATAAATAAACTTGGAATATTTTTAATGAAATGCAACAAAAATTCTAGTTAAAAAAATTTTTTAAAACAAATTGGTATATTAATAAACTTTGTTCTAAACATAGTGAGAAAATTATCGGTTTGACTTTAAATTCCGAGCTGATTCCCGGTTTTTCTCGGTTAATTTAAATTTCCGATTAGTAGACACCCTGATTTTGATAAGTATCTAAATTTCAATTTTTCGAATTTGTTTTCATTAGAATTTAAATAAATCGGATTTTCAAGCTCATCGAATTCATATTTAAGATGAGTTAAAAAGAAAGATTTTGGTGCGAATTTTATTAAAATTCATTAATCACAATTTTTTTCTAATTTCTGATTGGTAACTTGAATTTCGGTTAAATTTGAATTCTTTTAAGGAAGTTCTCTTCCTATGCTGAAAAAGCGTGCGTTGGTTTAAAAAATGTTTTAATAATAAAATATTTTAAAGTAAATATTTTTAACTTTAAATAATTATATGTATGCTTATTTAAAAATTAAATATGTTTTTGTAAGTTTATTAGACTGAAAATAAAATTGTTTTTAGAATTATCTCAGCTGATTGACAAAATAATTAATTTGGAGTCGCATAGCTTCTGAATCTGATTAAAATTACAATAAATTAAAATCTAAATTATTTAAAATCCGGTTGCAATATAAATTTAGAATCAATTAGAATTTTAATTAATTAACGATTTTACCAATCAAAATGGGGTTAAATGTTAAATATAACGTAAGCAGAATTTTTTCAAATTAAATAAGGGCTGCTTGCTTAATGTAATGACAATAAAATAATATTAGAAAGTGTGTGACCACATTAATTTTGAAATATACCTACTAATTATAAAAATAATCTCATACGCAAATCAATGCATGTGAAGTTGGCCCCCCACTATCAACCAATTGGATTTCTTTTCGGAGTTCTGGCTTCCTTTCGAATAGTTCTAGAGTTCCTTATACATTTTAGAAATAGTTCTGGCGATTAAATACCAAAACAATCGATTTAACATGATGGGGGGCCAACTTCACGTGGCCCCCCTTTTTTGCAAAAATCGATATATTTTTAGAGTTCTGAGTAGTTTTTAAAGAGTTCTAGAGTTCCCTGTACTTTTTATCAATAGTTCTGCCCATTAAGGCAAAAAAAAAAAATTTTCAAAAAAATAGTCGGCCCCCACATTTTTTTTAAATTACATTATTCTAATCAAAAATGAACTAAAACAAAGAGTTCTAGAGTTCACTACACATTAAACATAAGACAACTAACTCAAAGTCCCAAAATTTTAAAAACCATCACAATCCAAACTCAAAAGCAAATCAATAAACAACTTTGAAGTTGCAAAATTTATTTGAGTTTTTAAAAATTTAGAGTTCCAAGAGTTCTAATCAGAGTTCTGTTTACCCCCCCAAGAGTTCAACAAGAATTTCTAATAAAGTTTTTCTTTAGAATCAAAATCCAACAAACTATACAACTTTAAAGTTTCAAAATTTTTTTGAGTTTTTAAAAATTTAGAGTTCTAAGAGTTCTGATCAGAGTTCTGTTGGCCCCCCAAATAGTTCTACAAGAAATTCTAATAAAGTTTTTCTCTAAAGTCAAAATCCAAAAAACTACACAACTTTAAAGTTTCAAAATTTTTTTGAGTTTTTAAAAATTTAGAGTTCCAAGAGTTCTAATCAGAGTTCTGTTGGCCCCCCAAATAGTTCTAAAGGAAATGTTAATAAAGTTTTTCTATAAAGTCAAAACCCAAAAAACTATACAACTTTAAAGTTTTAAAATTTTTTTGAGTTTTTAAAAATTTAGAGTTCTAAGAGTTCTGATCAGAGTTCTGTTGGCCCCCCAAATAGTTCTACAGGAAATGCTTATAAAGTTTTTCTCTAAAGTCAAAATCCAAAAAACTACACAACTTTAAAGTTTCAAAATTTTTTTGAGTTTTTAAAAATTTAGAGTTCCAAGAGTTCTAATCAGAGTTCTGTTGGCCCCCCAAATAGTTCTACAGGAAATGCTAATAAAGTTTTTCTCTAAAGTCAAAATCCAAAAAACTACACAACTTTAAAGTTTCAAAATTTTTTTGAGTTTTTAAAAATTTAGAGTTCCAAGAGTTCTGATCAGAGTTCTGTTGGCCCCCCAAATAGTTCTACAAGAAATTCTAATAAAGTTTTTCTCTAAAGTCAAAATCCAAAAAACTACACAACTTTAAAGTTTCAAAATTTTTTTGAGTTTTTAAAAATTTAGAGTTCCAAGAGTTCTAATCAGAGTTCTGTTGGCCCCCCAAATAGTTCTACAGGAAATGCTAATAAAGTTTTTCTCTAAAGTCAAAATCCAAAAAACTACACAACTTTAAAGTTTCAAAATTTTTTTGAGTTTTTAAAAATTTAGAGTTCTAAGAGTTCTGATCAGAGTTCTGTTTGCCCCCCGGAGTGCTCTACAAAAACACTTATAACATTTTTCTCTAAACTCAAAATCCAAAAACTAATTAACGTTCAAAGTAACCCAAAAAATTTTGACTTTCAAATATTTGAGAGTTCCAAGAGTTCTGGTCAGAGTTCTGTTGGCCGCCCAAATAGTTCTACAGGAAATGCTAATATTGTTTTTCTCTAAACTCAAAATCCAAAAACTTATTAACGTTCAAAGTGACCCAAAAA
The DNA here is from genome assembly GCA_037103525.1 of Ganaspis brasiliensis. NCBI lineage: Eukaryota > Metazoa > Arthropoda > Insecta > Hymenoptera > Figitidae > Ganaspis > Ganaspis brasiliensis. The sequence continues at coordinate 2,206,390 of JAZKLR010000013.1, read as the reverse complement.
ATTTTGACTTTCAAATATTTGAGAGTTCCAAGAGTTCTGGTCAGAGTTCTGTTGGCCGCCCAAATAGTTCTACAGGAAATGCTAATAATGTTTTTCTCTAAAGTCAAAATCCAAAAAACTACACAACTTTAAAGTTTCAAAATTTTTTTGAGTTTTTAAAAATATAGAGTTCTAAGAGTTCTGATCAGAGTTCTGTTTGCCCCCCGGAGTGCTTTACAAAAAACCCCAATAACGGTTTTCTCTAAACTCAAAATCCAAAAACTTATTAACGTTCAAAGTGACCCAAAAAATGTTGACTTTCAAATATTTTAGAATTCCAAGAGTTCTGGTCAGAGTTCTGTTTGCCCCCCGGAGTGCTCTACAAAAAACCTTAATAACATTTTTCTCTAAACTCAAAATCCAAAAACTTTTAACGTCCAAAGTGACACAAAAAATTTTGACTTTCGAAAATTTTAGAGTTCCAAGAGTTCTGGTCAGAGTTCTGTTTGCCCCCCGGAGTGCTCTACAAAAAACCCTTATAACATTTTTCTCTAAACTCAAAATCCAAAAACTTATTAACGTTCAAAGTGACCCAAAAAATTTTGACTTTCAAATATTTTAGAATTCCAAGAGTTCTGGTCAGAGTTCTGTTGGCCCCCCAAATAGTTGTACAGGAAATGCTAATAAAGTTTTTATCTAAAGTCAAAATCCAAAAAACTACACAACTTTAAAGTTTCAAAATTTTTTTGAGTTTTTTAAAATTTAGAGTTCTAAGAGTTCTGATCAGAGTTCTGTTTGCCCCCCGGAGTGCTCTACAAAAAACCCTTATAACATTTTTCTCTAAACTCAAAATCCAAAAACTTATTAACGTTCAAAGTGACCCAAAAAATTTTGACTTTCAAATATTTTAGAGTTCCAAGAGTTCTGGTCAGAGTTCTGTTGGCCCCCCAAATAGTTCTACAAGAAATTCTAATAAAGTTTTTCTCTAAAGTCAAAATCCAAAAAACTACACAACTTTAAAGTTTCAAAATTTTTTTGAGTTTTTAAAAATTTAGAGTTCCAAGAGTTCTAATCAGAGTTCTGTTGGCCCCCCAAATAGTTCTACAGGAAATGCTAATAAAGTTTTTCTCTAAAGTCAAAATCCAAAAAACAACACAACTTTAAAGTTTCAAAATTTTTTTGAGTTTTTAAAAATTTAGAGTTCTAAGAGTTCTGATCAGAGTTCTGTTTGCCCCCCGGAGTGCTCTACAAAAAACCCTTATAACATTTTTCTCTAAACTCAAAATCCAAAAACTTATTAACGTTCAAAGTGACCCAAAAAATTTTGACTGTCATAAATTTTAGAGTTCCACTTTTTCTCTCTCCAGTCCTACAAGCTAGGTAGTCTGGGATTGGAGCGTGTGAAGAAAATTATCGGCAATGTGAGGGGATATATGCCTTATGGAAGGGAAACTCTTCGACTCTTATCTGGTTTAAATTTCAAAAACGAGTATTTATAAATTGTTATAACGGAAAACCAATAATAACTATTGTGAAGTTCATTTCTCAATAAGTAATTAAAAAACACCATTCACGATAAATAGGCCTATGAGTCTTAATGTCACACACAATACTAAATGACACATGTTATTTAAATAAAATAAAAATACTCTAAATTTTTGTAAATTTAACAGAGCTTAATTTTGAATTTTCTAAACTACAAAAAAAAAATATATATAGAAAAATATTTAGATGTCACTCAATGCGCTTAAAGTTTTCCATGCATTTTAAGTGAAAAAAAAAGTTTTTAGTAAAATTTAAATCGGTAACTATATTTCTCTTCAGAACATTTCAAGAAGTATTGCCAAATTGTTTATTTCACTATTTTTATAATAAGTCCTCCAAACGACGAATGTAACCAGTTACTAACAACAAACTAAGCATAACAATTATAACAAGTTTAAACAAATTATAATCGGTGTGGCCATAAGTTTTATGAATGTAAATTCCCGGTAAGTTCCAGGTTTTTCGCAGTGATATTTTTGTATTTCCCGGTTATATTTTTAAGGGAAATTTAAAAATAACTTTAGATTTTAAAAAGCTTATTATGACATTAGTAATTGTAAGGAACATTTGTATTCATGACATAAGTAACAATTAATTTTTTATATCAGAATGGCCGCAAATTTTCATTTTCAAACACACCTGACTTTCCCGGAACTTTTCCCTGATTTACAGTTTTTGCGGACACCCTGTATATGGATATTAAAGAAATTTTTAGAACAGCAAAAATTGGAACGAACGACTATGTTCTAAAACTCATTAATTAAAATGTCTTTGATTGAATCACGCTTTAAGCGAATTTAAATTCTTAGAATTTCTTGTCAAATTAATTTAAAGAATTACAAATTTTTACTTAATAAAACTCTTGGAATAATGAATTAATTTTTAACATTATTTTTATTTTATAAAATAAATTTTTAAATTAAATTTTTATTTAAAAGAATTTTAATTTAATCGATTTTTAACTTAAAACAATTCTTATTTAACAGAACTCGTGTTAAGAACGTTCAACCGCTTGATCTAACCTCAAAATAAAAAATGGTTTGCAAACAGCAAATAAAAATAAACAATTTCTCGAAATTGTAAAAGATTCACTTGTTCAAGTAACAGAAAAAATTAGATTAGGCAAAAAATATTTTCAAACAATAATTATTAAACACTTTATGTTTTGTCTTTATTTGTCACTAAACCAATTGTAATTTTCATCTAATTTTGACAAATAATAGCTGATTTTACTCTTTGAAACATTCTTTACAGTTCTACTCATTTAACTTTGTTCATAATATGTGACGCGCTTTGAAGAAAGGGACCTTAGAGGCAAATCGGTAATTTTACAGGAGAGCGAAAAGAAAAGACGAGCGCGTATGGTGCTCTGTACAAATCGATGATGTTTGAATTGTCATAACTTGAAAAATAATTAATAAAAACATTTTCTGACTTCAAATAATGAAAAAGGAACTTTTATTGAAGTTAAATCAACCATAAACCGAAAATCGATTTTTACCCTCTAAGGTCCCTTTCTTCACACAGAAATCATTGCTAAATGTCTCTTTATTTTGATGTTAAATTTACATATATGGGTGACTTTCTGCTGCATTGAAATTTTCACCAAATCATATATTAAATAAACAAAGTTTTTTTTCAGTGCATAGCGAGACATATTTTGTTCAAAAGTTATTAAAAAATCAAATTTGTTTTTAAGAATTTTTTTTAACAAAATATTTTTAACGAAATTCAAAGAGTAAAATTGTAGAGAATGTTTCAAAGAGTAAAATAAGTAATTAGGGGAGGTGGGGGCAAGACGGGGTACCTGCCTTAATTAAGAAACTAATTAACCAATCATGGTCATTTTTTGCATAACATAGTACCGTTACAATAGTTTTTGATTGGCCAAGTCACTGATTGATGAAACCGAGTTTTTTATTTGTTACATGAAAAAACTATTTTTGACGATTTTCTTGTCATTTTTGCATTTTATTTAGAACGTGTTTGATATTTTAATAACAACATTTTATATACTATATAATTTTATTCATGTTCAACAATGATTAGACTTAAAGTTAAGCACTTGCTTATTTCCGTTTCGAAACTTAATTTTTAGAAATTAATTTTTTAATGAAATTCCGTATGTGGGGGCAAGACGGGGTATAGGAAGTGAGGGCAGGATATGGTACTGAAAACCAATCATTTTTTTATTTTATGAAAAAAAAATCTTTTTTTGGTGATTTTTCACACTATTTATAACGTTTTGTTATTTAAATAATACATTTAGAATACAGGAGCAGGTAACCTCTTGTTTATTTCTATTCTAAAAGTTATTGTTTTTTGAGGTTAGTTTTGTAATTTAATTTTACATGAGAGAACTAAAATTACGCATTAAACTTGTTCTTTAGTTTATTTTACAAAATCAATAAACGTGTTTGCGAAAGTAGTAAGGAAAAATAGCTTGATTTTTATACTACCCCATCTTACCGCCATGTTTTGTAAAATGGAAAATTTGAATTTTTTTGCGTATTCTTAATTCTATATTTAATTAAGTAACAAATGTTCGAAATAAGACTCTTTCATGGAAGACTGATTGCCAAGGATTATTATTATAATAAATAAAATATTTTTGAATCGATAATATTAGTGTCAATGAGCTTCAAACCTTAGCAGTCTTGCCCCCACCTCCGATAATTTTCATAATTGGGTGAAAATAATCACTATGAACGTTAATAACTTTTTGGATTTAGAATTTTGCGAAAAATGTTATTAGGGTTTTTTGTAAAGCACTCCGGGGGCAAACAGAACTCTGACCAGAACTCTTGGAACCCTAAAATTTTCGAAAATCAAAATTTTTTGGGTCACTTTGAACGTTAATAAGTTTTTGGATTTTGAGTTTAGAGAAAAATGTGATGAGGGTTTTTTGTAGAGCACTTCGGGGGGCAAACAGAACTCTGACCAGAACTCTTGGAACTCTAAAATTTTCGAAATTCAAGGTTTTCTGGGTCACTTTGAACGTTAATAAGTTTTTGGATTTTGAGTTTAGAGAAAAATGTGATTAGGGTTTTTTGTAGAGCACTTCGGGGGGCAAACAGAACTCTGACCAGAACTCTTGGAACTCTAAAATTTTCGAAAGTCAAAATTTTTTGGGTCACTTTGGACGTTAAGAAGTTTTTGGATTTTGAGTTTAGAGAAAAATGTTATTAGGGTTTTTTGTAGAGCACTCCGGGGGGCAAACAGAACTCTAATCAGAACTCTTAGAACTCTAAATTTTTAAACTCAAAAAAATTTTGAAACTTTAAAGTTGTGTAGTTTTTTGGATTTTGACTTTAGAGAAAAACTTTATTAGCATTTCCTGTAGAACTATTTGGGGGGCCAACAGAACTCTGACCAGAACTCTTGGAACTCTAAAATATTTGAAAGTCAAAATTTTTTGGGTCACTTTGAACGTTAATAAGTTTTTGGATTTTGAGTTTAGAGAAAAATGTTATTAAGGTTTTTTGTAGAGCACTCCGGGGGGCAAACAGAACTCTGATCAGAACTTTTGGAAATCTAAAATTTTCGAAATTCAAAATTTTTTGGGTCACTTTGAACGTTAATAAGTTTTTGGATTTTGAGTTTAGAGAAAAATGTTATAAGGGTTTTTTGTAGAGCACTCCGGGGGGCAAACAGAACTCTAATCAGAACTCTTAGAACTCTAAATTTTTAAACTCAAAAAAATTTTGAAACTTTAAAGTTGTGTAGTTTTTTGGATTTTGACTTTAGATAAAAACTTTATTAGCATTTCCTGTACAACTATTTGGGGGGCCAACAGAACTCTGACCAGAACTCTTGGAATTCTAAAATATTTGAAAGTCAAAATTTTTTGGGTCACTTTGAACGTTAATAAGTTTTTGGATTTTGAGTTTAGAGAAAAATGTTATAAGGGTTTTTTGTAGAGCACTCCGGGGGGCAAACAGAACTCTGACCAGAACTCTTGGAACTCTAAAATTTTCGAAAGTCAAAATTTTTTGTGTCACTTTGGACGTTAAAAGTTTTTGGATTTTGAGTTTAGAGAAAAATGTTATGAAGGTTTTTTGTAGAGCACTCCGGGGGGCAAACAGAACTCTGACCAGAACTCTTGGAACTCTTAAATATTTGAAAGTCAAAATTTTTTGGGTTACTTTGAACGTTAATTAGTTTTTGGATTTTGAGTTTAGAGAAAAATGTTATAAGTGTTTTTGTAGAGCACTCCGGGGGGCAAACAGAACTCTGATCAGAACTCTTAGAACTCTAAATTTTTAAAAACTCAAAAAAATTTTGAAACTTTAAAGTTGTGTAGTTTTTTGGATTTTGACTTTAGAGAAAAACTTTATTAGCATTTCCTGTAGAACTATTTGGGGGGCCAACAGAACTCTGATCAGAACTCTTAGAACTCTAAATTTTTAAAAACTCAAAAAAATTTTAAAACTTTAAAGTTGTATAGTTTTTTGGGTTTTGACTTTATAGAAAAACTTTATTAACATTTCCTTTAGAACTATTTGGGGGGCCAACAGAACTCTGATTAGAACTCTTAGAACTCTAAATTTTTAAAAACTCAAAAAAATTTTGAAACTTTAAAGTTGTGTAGTTTTTTGGATTTTGACTTTAGAGAAAAACTTTATTAGAATTTCTTGTAGAACTATTTGGGGGGCCAACAGAACTCTGATCAGAACTCTTAGAACTCTAAATTTTTAAAAACTCAAAAAAATTTTGAAACTTTAAAGTTGTATAGTTTGTTGGATTTTGATTCTAAAGAAAAACTTTATTAGAAATTCTTGTTGAACTCTTGGGGGGGTAAACAGAACTCTGATTAGAACTCTTGGAACTCTAAATTTTTAAAAACTCAAATAAATTTTGCAACTTCAAAGTTGTTTATTGATTTGCTTTTGAGTTTGGATTGTGATGGTTTTTAAAATTTTGGGACTTTGAGTTAGTTGTCTTATGTTTAATGTGTAGTGAACTCTAGAACTCTTTGTTTTAGTTCATTTTTGATTAGAATAATGTAATTTAAAAAAAATGTGGGGGCCGACTATTTTTTTGAAAAATTTTTTTTTTTGCCTTAATGGGCAGAACTATTGATAAAAAGTACAGGGAACTCTAGAACTCTTTAAAAACTACTCAGAACTCTAAAAATATATCGATTTTTGCAAAAAAGGGGGGCCACGTGAAGTTGGCCCCCCATCATGTTAAATCGATTGTTTTGGTATTTAATCGCCAGAACTATTTCTAAAATGTATAAGGAACTCTAGAACTATTCGAAAGGAAGCCAGAACTCCGAAAAGAAATCCAATTGGTTGATAGTGGGGGGCCAACTTCACATGCATCGCAAATCACTCATTAAAATACATTTTCATCAGTAGTATATGAAATTAGAAACTGATTAGCATAGTCTAACAAAATTTTGGAAACATTATTTATCAATATATAAGTGATTAAATACTCAATGATGAGCAGTTATCCATTATCGATATTTAATGATGAATGTAGATTTTCTTCAAAAATGGAAACATAACACAAAAATTTAAACAGCAACTTTTTTGTACTTGTTAAATTTTTAATAATTCTCATGTATCGTAATTTAGTTTATAAACCCATTTAACGAAAACAAAGTCGTTGACAATAATAAAAAAATTAAAAAATCGCGATTCCGTAACTTTTCGTGATTAAATACTTCAATTAATCATACACTCAAGTGTCGATCAATGTACCACACGTGTTAACAAAAGGAAATATGTAGTACGAAAGAAAGATGAAATGAGGCTTGAGAAAAAGTAGAAATAAAAGAGACACGCGTTTCATTCCTTGCACTTGACAACACGTGTCATTGAACAAAGACCACACACTTTTTTCAAGAATTCTAAATCTGAAAGTGTAATATTATATATACCGTAAAAATAAACTTTAAAACAGGAAAGTCTTAAATGCTGAATATATAATTACATTATTCACTAATCGGAAATTGTTAAATTTATTCAAACGAAAAATTTAAATTTTACTTAATAAAAAACTAGTTAACAAAAAACTAATAATATTTAATGCAGTTTACATGAGAAAACCAAAACCGGTACTTATCCCTATAATAATTTTCATGGTAAATCCTACTATTTCCTAACTATAATAATTTTGTTAGAATTAAAGAAAAAAATATTTTTTCAGTTATAATCCATATATACTTCTCATTGTCAAAGAAATTAAATTAACGCTTCCTGAAACCGGTTAGAAGTTAACAAAACATATAATTACTTTTTTTATCATAAGATATGATGATTTTACGCAAATGGTCGCGTATTGTTTGCATTCTTTGTCACTAAAAACCGTTATCTTGATTTTTAATGTCAGTGAATCGAGTATTGATCAATATTCACCTTTTTTCTAAAATAAAATTGAACAAATTTGCAAAACTTGGCTAAATTTATAAAAAGGAAAATAATCAAGAAATAATGCCTGAATTTACATTTAAAAAGGTAAATACTTTTTAAGAGTCCTTTTCAAAAGAGTTAATAAACTTTTTAAAAAAGCAAATTACTTTTTATTTAATCCTTTATTATCAATGAAAAATTATAAATCCCTGAATTAACAGAAATTGTAATTACCAAAGTTAATTATATAATTACCACATTATTAGGAAAGTATGAACGGAATACAGATTAATTGTACTTTAATGAGATAAAACAGATTACAAAAGTAGAAATCTATAGCATCGGCAGTAGAGCGATAAATAAGTCAACTCTGTCGGTAACCATTTACATCATTAGAAGTTGCCTGTCTCTCGAGTTTACACAAAGTATAAAGCTTTAGTAAAATAATATATACACAAGTTACCAAGTTTCTCTACAATTATTGCTTTCCTTAATTCTTTCTTTCACTTCGAATCAAATTTGCTAAATCAAGTAAAATACAACTTAATTTTATCAGAATATTAAACGCAAATAATCTTTCAATTAATCTAAGCTGGAAATAAATTATCTAGAATAAAAGGTTCTTCTATATAATTGATAAACATAAAAGTAAAGTTCTCACATACAGTATCTCAACTCTTCAATAATAAACCAGTTTAAACAATGAAAAACAACACATTATCGAACAATAGAAACAAAAATTGAAATTCAACGAAATTTAACGAGGCACTTTTTGCTAATTCAATTATTGTCAAAAGACTGTTCATTCAGTGGGAAAACCTTTTAAAACGATATCATAAAATATTCCTTTGAGTGTGTTTACCTCATGTCGCCTTCAGGAAATTTAAACAGCCCTGACAATTAGGAATCAGACGAGGGGGAACTGTATTCAAACTGTTTAACGCATGCCGCCCTCAAAAACTCGATCTCACTGCTACCCTCAAAGTTTAGTTGGACAAACACAAGCTAAACATTATCCTGCAAATCGCAACGCGAATCATTTAGATTTTCCGATTTAACGAGCAGTAAAACCACCCTTGTTGAATTTTCTGATTTCAATGTGTCTGTCTGTCCGTGTGTATGTGTGTGCATGGTTAAAAAGAGAGCACTTGCCTGCGGGACATTTTTGGCCCAAGGGAGACGTATATAAAAGTTTCACGTTCAGGTATTGGATGCACACGCACATTGCGTGTTTCTATCCAATGGCACGCACTTAACCTCACATTTTCTGTCGTTTCTCACGGTCCTCACGATATGATGTATTTTATTCTCTTAGGCACAAGAGAGTTTTACGAGTATTTCAATTGCACTTAACAAATTCACAAGTTGAGACAACCAGTAAAGAAGAAAGCGATCCACTACTTATAAATAACTGACGGAAGTTGCACCAATTTTACTCAATTTGCAGCTGATGCGATTGAGAATAACGGATCACTGAAAGACAGGAAAACTCGGATATTTTAAAAGTGTGACGGGGGAGAGAGCCAGGTAAACTCTGAGCTTGCTTTTGGCTTTTAAGGATTTACGGTTTTAAGAAGCCACCGACACTGCTCTTTAAAGACTCTCACGTGCAACTGTCGAAGGGAACAAGAAAAGAAATGACAGACTGCAGAGAGTGAGAGGGAGAAAGGAGCAGAAAAAGACAGAGTGAAAAAAAGGCAGAATGAAATAGAGTGTGAGAGAGAGAGGGGACAACAAGATTGCTTTGAGAGTTTAGGTTTAGGGTAATGCCAAAAGAGGGGGGTGTAGACTGTAGACTTGTAGAGCAATATAAAAGGGCGTGTGGATGAGACTCAAGAACGAGAAACTAGAAGACCGTTAAAAACACAAAACACCAATTACAAATGTTCAAATTTGTCAATACAATTGGCATTCATAAAATACAGAATATGTACATTTTTGTAAATCTAAAATAGTATTTTGTCCTCGCCTAATTAGAAGATGCTTAATTATTCCCTAAAATTCGTTGTTTTGAATTTCTACTGTAAACAAAATATTAATAAATAAATATTCATTTAAGGACGCTTATACCCTCAAGCGGTTCTCATTCTATCGGACCATGATAGTCAATATTTTTTTAATTTTCTTTCTTCTTATAATTTTGTTTCTCAATAGTATTTTGTAATTAAAATCATTACACAAAAAAATTTTATTGAAAAAAAATTTTCCGTTGAAAATTTCAGGCTATTAAAATTTTTTCTTCCTGATTATTTTAAAAAATTGAAGAAATACTACCCTTGAATAACATTTTCTTAAGAACGGTACGGTAAATTAATTAAATATTGTTGTAAAAGTTGTATTAAACTACAGTTTAAAATATATTAGTTTTTTAAAAAAAATTGTAGAACCGTGTTTTTATAATTAATTAAAATATAGTCATTTTGCGCGTTTTGTTACTGTTTCCTTGTAAAAATCCCAACTTTATAAATTTATATCTTAAAAACGGAACGGTGAAATTCAATAAAATTGTAACAGTACATGTAAAGTAATGCATTTAATGTGTCATTAAAATTTTATAAAAATCTGTAGAAATTGGTTTTTGGGATAAACCTCCTTAACAAAATTTATACGTAAAACAGGGTGTCTACCGAAACATAATTTTCAAATTCCCGGTTTTCTCGGATTTCTTTTATGTATGATTTATAGCTATAATATTAAAATAGTGAAAAAAGTATGTGCGTAATACATAAGTTTTTAAGGTAAAATTGATCTTTGAAGAAAATAATTCCAAAATGGCAAAAATAATAGAAATTTGAAGAAAATAATTGGAAAATGACAAAAATAATTGAAAAATGGAAAAACAAAATAAAAATTTGATGTCAATACACAATTAAAAAATTGGAGAAAAAAATTTACCATTAAAGAAAATAATTAAATAATTGAAAAATCATAAAATTGATAGAAATTTGAAGAAAATACTTGAAAAATGAAAAAAATTATTAAAATTGAAAAAAAAACACTTGAGAAAAGACAAAAATAATTAAAAATTAAAAAAATAATCAAAAAATGGAAAAAATAGTCGAGAAATGTCAAAAAAAATTGAACCTTGAAAAAAAAAGTGAAAGATGATAAAACTAATTTAAAATTACGTAAAAAAATTTATGATTTGAAGAAAAGACGTAAAACAAGACATAAATAATTGAAAAATAGAGAAACAAAATAAAAATTAGAAATCAATAATTGAAAAATTGGAGATAAAAAATGACGCTTAAAGAAAATATTTGAATAATGACAAAATAATTGCAAAATCCCAAAAAATTTGAAATTTGAAGAAAATACTTGAAAAATTATAAAAATAATTGAAAAATGAATAAATGAAGTGTGAATTAAAAAAAGAAATTAAACAATGCATGACAATAATTTAAAAATATAAGAAAATTAGTATAAAATTTGAAGAAAGTAATAAAACAATGTCGAAAATATTGACAATAATGAAGAAATTAATAAATTAATTAAAAATTTTAAAAGCAATTAAAAAATGAGAAAAATAATTTAAAATAGGAAAAAATAATCGAGAAATAACAAAAATAACAGAAATTTGAAGAAAATAATTGAGAAATAACAAAAAATTTTAATTTAAAGGTATGTAATGCGTGAAAAATAACAAACATAATAAAAATTTGAGACAAATAATTGAAAGATGACAAAACTAATTAAAAATTAAGTAAAAAAAAAAAATACATAAAGGAAAGACTTGAAAAATGATAAAAATAATTAAAATTTGAAAAGAAAATGAGAAATGACAAAAATAAATGAAATTTGAAGTAAGAAATAAAAAAAATTCATGACAATAATTTAAAGATATAAGAAAATAAGCATAAAATTTGAAGAAAGTAATAAAACAATGTCAAAAATATTGACAATAATTAAGAAATTACTAAATTAATTAAAAATTTTAAAAAACAATTAAAAAATTACAGAAATAATTAAAAATAGGAAAAAATGTCGAGAAATGACAAAAATAATTGAAATTTGAAGAACATAAATTGAGAAATCACAAAAAATTTAAATTTAAAGGTATAATACATAAAAAATAATAAAAATAATAATAATTTGAGATAAATAATTGAAAGATGACAAAATTAATTAAAAATTAAGTAATAAATAAAAAAATTTGAAGAATTTAAGATTGAAAAAAATAATTGAAATTTGAAAAAAAATGAATCTTGTAAAAAATAATTGGCAATTGGTGTAAAGTATTTAAAAATTATTGATACATAATAATAACATTATTGAAGAAAGTTGCTGAAATTTGAAGAAAATAATTGATTTCGTAGAAAAAAATTAAAAACTGTGTTACAAATTGAGAAATTGATGACCATAAAAAAAAGATTGAAAAAAATTATTGAAATTTGTTGAAAATAATTTTTAAATGTTAAAACTAATAGAAATAAACAGAAATTAATTGAAACATGATAAAATTAATTGAAATTTGATGGAAAAGTTGAAAGACTGCAAAAGTAATTGACACTACTGGTTTAAAAATTAAAAATTTGAAAAAGTAATTATAATTAGAGGAAACTAATTAAACAATGTTAAAACTTATTGAAATTTGAAGAACATAATTGAGGAGCACTTTTTCAAAACTTGATAAATCCATTTTCCATAAAAGTTGAGATAATCACAACTTTAACATATTAGGAACCTTACAAATCGATTTGTCACTGTTAAATTCAAGAAAAAAATTTATTATCAAATAATTTTCAATTTAAAAAAAACTTGGACTTAACCAAGATGATTTAAAATTTTAATTTTTTTCCTAGAATAAATTACAAAAACCTTTAAATTTCTTAATTACTATAAACTTTAATTAAAAATAAATCTCCTTAAGTGCAAAAAACATTCGTATATAAATAATTTCGTATATTTTTTCTACTTTATAATTAAATCTAGGGGTTAGGTGCGAAACTGCATTTGTTTAATTTTCTCGAAATAACTAAATGTGGATTTATCAACTTTTGAAAAAGTACTCCTCAATTGTATGTAATAATAATAATAATTATTATTATTCATTATCTCTTAATCTAAAGTTAGATTAGTGGTTTTCCACTAATTCAGACTTAGAGAGAAAACACTTAAAATTATGAAAATTCTGTTCCATATAAATTGTGTTAAATGGAAATCTTGTTTGCAAAATTTTTCAAAAAACAGACAAAAAATGTTTTAGTAAAACTTAAACTTTTTTTTTTTAAATATCAACAGAAAAGAACGACAATTGTTTTGAGTGAATAGGAAATATCAGTATAAAGAATTGCGAAAACAACTGATCTATAAACAAAACAAAAAAATAATAATGAAAAAGAAAAGTAAAACAATTTACATTAAACTTGTGGTTTTCATTTGTTTTCACATTCTTTTTTTCCCTTTTCTTGGATTTATTATTATTATTATTTTTTGTATCTAATTTAAAACCTGAGATTGAGAAAAAAATAAGAGTGCAACTGAATGATTTGTTCTCTGTTCAATAGTTAAACATTTTACGGATTAGTAAATGCGAAGCCAAGGACAGACACTGCAAGCATCAGTGCCTCCAGCTTTCACTAAAAGTAAAGATTTTCTTGATCGTATAATTTATTTATTGGAAAGTAAAAAAAATAACTTGTTTTCGTGCAGTTGTGACAAATTTAAAATTCAACGGGATAAAAATAAGAGGGGTTTGTTAAAAAATCACAGGGTGTCAAGCGATTCTTCAAGAAAAATTCAAGGTCAAAAAAATATATTTATTACACTTATTTAATAAATTATTTAATAAAATCTCCATTTGATCGAAAATTCATTTATAAGAATTTTTTTCTTCCTGAAGCATCATTTAACATAAACTTTATATGTTTTACTCTTCAATTTTACAGAAATTAATAATGAAATCAAAATTGAATTTAATGAAAGTAGTTCAATAGAAATAGTTGTTTCTCTTAAATATTCTGAAAAATGAGAATTCTAATAAGTAAAAATTATTATTAAAAATAAAAATTAATATTTAAAACAAAAATTATGAAAAATGAACTCTTCACCACGATTTTTTAAAAAAAAAGTTTTTTCTCAGTTTTACAACTGGAAAAATTGTTAATTTTAAAGTATTCTAAACTCGAAAGAGTAACCAAATTTGAAAACATTCTAAAATCGAATACAACTGATTTTGAAAATGTTTCAAAGCAGTAAGCAACCGAATTTAGAGATATTCTAAAAATGAACCTAAAATGGAGATCGTTTCAAAAAATGATCAAAAACAGTAAACTTGAAAAAGTGTATAAACTAGAATTTTGTCAAAATAACAAACATAAACAAAAGATCAAATTGTCAAATCTCATCGATAAATAATTGATATTTTTGCATACATTTTATTTTATTTTACAAACAATTTATAACTTGTAGCATTGCAATGATCCTACTTTCGTTCAATAGATATGACGTAATGTAATATATATTTATATACAATAATGACAAGTTGCCTTTGTAAATTTTTTTGTCTTTCAAGTGGCATTCTGTTTACCGAGTATGACTAAACCTAAACTGCTGGAGATCCTTTCAATCCACCCCTTTTGGAATAAGTCCTTTCCTGTCCAGACAATAGAAAAGCCAACAATTCTGAAGAATTTCCTCACTATACCTTGAAAACGTTCAAACAATCTATATCCCAATAAACTATTACCCATAAATCCTTTAAAATCATGAAATATATTCTTTTCCTAGTCTTTCAACTTTATGTAACTTTATCTCTCCTTTCACTAAAATCTCAATTAGTGAAGGGTTGGACACTAATTTAAATTATTAGGAAAATTCCTAGTAATTTTTACACTTTTTTCTCTGTATACAATTATATTCTTCAAGGCAGGTCCAATGTTTTTAAACACTTTCCAAAGAAATTATTTCAGTTTAATTTACCATTAGTTCCTATTTTAATTTTCGTTATAAAATCACATTAAACACGTCTTCAAGGACTACTTGGAAAAAAAGTCCATCAAATGCCAACATTTATAGAATTACAACTATATACTAATAAATTCTTCAATTTATAGGTTGATCGAAAAAGTAATTTGCAATGGAACTTTAATAGTATTAAATTACCGGCATTTATTCGTGAAAAATAAAACAAAATAATATCCGCCTATCAAATCGATGGCAAGGTCATAATATATTTTTGTTGTACACAGTGTAGAGTGGAATGCGGGTGCCATAAATTTCATTGTTCTGGCAAAAGGTCGAAGAATGCAATGTATCGTTGAAGAATAAAAAAATAATTCATATCAATATTTTTTTTTGTTATTTAACTCTATAACTGCTAAGATAAAAAAATGTCTCTATACAATATAGTAAATTGCAAATTAACAAAATACTTTCAAAGTGAAACTAGAGGCAAAAGAATTCTTCTTGGTTTTTTTGTAGTGTTCTATTCCCTAAAATAGAAAAGAGATTACAAAATATCCAGACTTCATAAACTCTAATAATCCGTGGACTGCGATATTTTGTAATTACAGGAAACATTCATTGTACTGAAAGGAAGTCAGTTTTCATTCTGAGGACTTATCCAAGTGATATTGTCGAGTGGAATTTATGTCGAAGTGTACGGCATCATAACGGAACACAGAAGCAATTAAACCGTTGCATAGGGTATCAATTGCATTTCATATTAAACAGCCAAATCAATTAAAATATCGGGTGACACGTTGGACAGGAACCGCCACAATAAAGCAAATCTACTGACACAAAACACCCCAATCCCTATATACTGTCCCTTATGTCAATTGCTCAAATTTATTATAGCCGAAAGTCAATTTTAATCGAAATTATATAAACATCAAATCATAATAATCTATTTTTGAAACAACAATTTTCATCAAATAACCTCTTTACGTTTTCAATTTAAAATTGCACAAAGTCACTTATGCATCAATAAAGTGATTGGAAAATTAATAGTATATAAATATTGTATTAGTTTCTAAATGAAAAAAATTCAATCACGATTTAAATAAACACTGTTTAACAGAAAATATACAAAAGAAACAAGAGAGAGAGAGAGTTCTTTTTTATCGATCTTAAATGTTATCTATGAATAAGAAATCAAGTTTGCATAAAACGTGGAAACTCATTATCTAGATTGGAAAAAGTATTGAATAATGAATCACGATATGAAATATCTAGAGTTGAACAGAAAATGAGATACAAAATACAAATACATATAAGGATAGAATGTGTATCGAAATCCATTAAATTGACCTTGAGACCAAACGAGATAATGAGATATTATCGACAATTATTATCAAAAGGTATGTATATTGAGAAAAAGAAGAAATTAATCAATTTGAGAAAAAGATCATTTAACGATAATTGCATAACAGACTTAATTATCGAGACAAAAAGGTGACAAAAAGGGATTAATAATACTCGCGATTGGATTAATCATTGAGTAATGAAACTCATCTGTAATTACTGATAGTAAACTAACTGTTCGACCTGCACTGCTAAATTGAGTCTGAGCCTAAAGGTCGCGGCTTCTGGGTCACTTTAACCTTCAACCTACACGTGGAAATGGAAGACGATCACCCACTCGTGTTTCAGCCCTCGTTTACCCACCTGTCTATTTGACCCACGTTTTTACCCTTTTAACCGTGACAAAAATCTGTATTCCACCATATAAAATAAACTTTTAATCAAATGTTTTTAGAATGCCCAATGAATAGTGAAAATAAAATTGAAATCGCTTTTTAATAAATGCAATAAATTGAAAAAAAAACTTTATTTTTGAAATAAAAATATTGGAAAAATATTCTAGTTTCTAGTTTGAATTAAAACATCCAGCAGCTATATAGTGAAATTCTTTTCGATCTTGAAAACTGTTGATAATTTTTTTTTAAGAAATCTTTATAAATGTTTGTTGTAAACGTTTAACTCTGACTTGCGGTCACAACTACTAATTGACTCTTAATGCCCTGCACGTGGCCAACGTGACCCACTTGCATCATATTCAATTAATACCAATACTTGTTAACTTATTCAGCATTATTTTCTAGCACAAATACTTTTCTATTTTGTTTTATTGTCAAGTTTTTGTTGTTGTATTTTAACAAATTTATTTGTTTCATGGCAAAATTTTTCTTTTTACTTAAATCCCAAATCAATCGAATTTAAATTAACCATAATTTTTACATGGCCGAATTTTTATTCTACTTCTCACTTAAAATAATTTTGATTAACCCGAATTTTAATTCATCAAAATTCTCTTCTAGCAGAATTTTAAGAGTCGTATCTCACAATAACATAATTTCTATTTTCACAAATTCATATTTGATAAAATTTTAAAAACGCCAAATTTTTAATTCGAAAATTGCACATGTCAGACCAAAAAACCGATAAAAAGATTTCGGCGCGAATTGTAAAATTTGCAACTTCAATAGAAATTTAAGGTATTAGTCGCGTAAAATGATTTTCGTCAGATTTTTTTAAAACTTTGTATCTGTATTCATGAGGTATTTATATTTATGAAATGAGATCTATCCTATCAATTTTGACCACTTCTGAGCTTCAAAATGTAAATTCAAAGTTCATACCTTTTACATGCAATAGCACTAAATGCATATAAAAAATGTCTCTTATATTCATTTATATAAAAACAAGTCGTCAGATTTTCAAATAAAACTACTAAGTTACACATTCAGATACAATAAATCCTTTAAAAAAAAATTAACTTTATTGACCACGCCGTATAAAAAATACAACAATTTAAAAATTCATAATTTTTAATTTTTACGTGGTTTCATTGAAAAATGTCGTAAAAGTGTCAGCAATACATCATGACAACTTATAGTACATGAATCAAAATCGTGAAAATTACATATATTACATTAGAAGAGGTCACAAGGAAGCAAGTGAGTTGATATAAAAGTTTATTTAATGTTCTTTTTATTTTGCGGGAGTTTTGCGGGAGCATTTACGCGACTAATACCTTAAGTTTAAGAGAAAAAAAAACCTGTCTAACAATGTTTCCAGATGTAGAAAACAAGTAACTGAATCTCTACAATTGATAGAAAGAAACGGGGTTCATTAAATTAATTAACCAAGCCACGTACACGGCAGTAAAGTGTTAAACGCCATTTTCGTAAATTGAGAAATAATAAAATAATTTTGAATTAGTGGGTAAAAAGCTGTCGAGAGCTAAAAATTAATTAAGCAGTAGATTGGAATGAGAATGACCTTTGACACAATTAACTGTTATACTCCCCTCTCTAAAAAGGAATGCGGCACTGAACCCGAGAACAGGAAAATGTTAATTTATTCATCCGAAAAAAGTACGGCACGAGGAAAAGCAAAAAGCTTTAATTCAAAGAGAAAAGACGATTGTACGAGGATAAATAAAACAGTATATAATCATAGAGCGGGGAATATATATACCGCGATATCAAATCAAGTTTACCCACCATTAGGTGGCGCAACGATCTATGTTCTTGGTCACAATCGTATTATTATTTCAATCGACAAGAAATAAACTACTGTTTAACCAAGCTTCTATAACATGACAAAAAAAAATTTATATCATCGTCTACAAATGTTGTCTTTTACTCAAAATAAAGCAAATTAATTATACTAATCAATCAGACATGTCTATAAAAATTTTCAGATTAGGAATTATTCAAATTTGATGAATTATTATAATTCAATTTCCGAATAATTGATAATAATAATTTTCAAAAATAGTAAATAACTAGATGCAGGCTTTACAGTGAGAATGAAGAAAATTTTAGGGGAAATAGGAAACTAAATATATAAAAATAGAGGAGTTTCAGGGTCCTGTTTATAATTAAGATAAATAAATTATGTATCCTAAATAATTTTCAAGACAAAAACATTTTCTAGTACAAATTTTAAAAAAGTTACGATAATTTTTCTATTATTATTAAATTATTAACTTCTGTGATAAAAAATCTTTTATTTAATACGTACATGGAACAATAAGACTACATAGTCAGAATTGTGGGACTATTTATTATGAAATGAATAAAAACATGAAAACTAATTTTTTTCCTTATTTCTTAAAAGCTAAAAAATTCTCAAAAGAATGATAATTTGAATCGACTGAAATTTAAATGTAATAAAATTTGAATAGATTGAAATTCTGATAAATTTACGACTGGATTATTAGTAAATTTGAATCAAATAATATTTAAAGTGATAAAACGAAGAAAGAGGAAAAGAAACAAACTCCCTAAATCTGAATTAGTGGTTTTCGACTAATGAATCAGCGAAAAGTTAGACATTATTAAATAGAGAGATTAATAGGTTAATTTTCGATAATTCATTTGTATAAAAACCACTAACACTAATTCAGATTTGGAGAGAAGCAATATATTAAAAAATGGAAGAAAATCTTTAAAAAAAAAGTTGAACAAACTATGAAAGAATTAGAAAAAATATTAAAATAGAGAAGAATGAAATCCATAAAAAACTAGTAAGAATATAATAGGAAAATGTAAAAATTGTATAAACAGAATAGCAAATTTCTTCAAAAATGAAAAAATTTAGAAAATTATTCACTAATTGAAAAAATTTTTTAAAAAAACATGTAAATAAATTTAAAAACTAAAAAAAAAACACATTTTTAAACAATTTTAACAACAAAATTTTGTTTAAAAAATCTTAGAATGTAAAAATTTTATAAAAGGGTAAATAAATTTGCGAAAAAATAGACAAAATTAAAGTTAAAGAAGTTTGCATAAAAATTTACAAAAAAAAGGAGTTAGTCTAAAAATAATCAGATAAGTGAAATAAAGTGTATACCCTTCCCCCTAAATTATCCAATTAAATAAGAAAAAAAAATAATACATTTTTCGAAATGTTATAAAATCAAAATTATATAAAATAACCTGAAATAGTTTGCGTAAA
Organism: Ganaspis brasiliensis; assembly: GCA_037103525.1. Lineage (NCBI taxonomy): Eukaryota > Metazoa > Arthropoda > Insecta > Hymenoptera > Figitidae > Ganaspis > Ganaspis brasiliensis. The sequence continues at coordinate 2,186,591 of JAZKLR010000013.1, read as the reverse complement.
AAGAAGAAAATCTACAACAGAAAAAAAATATTAGAAGCAAATAAAAGAAAAATCTTCAAAAAGTAATAAACATTAAGAAACTGTAGGTAACCAAATACAAAAGAAATAAAAATAACAAAAACTGACATTGTTTTTTTTTTAAGAATAAGAAATTATAAAAAAACATTAAATTTTTCAATAAAATGATATGTATTTAAAATTTCAAAGAAATATTAACATGATTATTAAATTATAAAATCCATTATTAATAAGTCAGAAATGATAAAAGAAAATTACCAACGAAGGAAGGAATTTATAATAAAGTTGGAAAATTTTTAAAATATCGGAAAGATTTAAATTAAGTTAAAATGAATCACAAAGTAATTAATTTTTGAATTTTAACTGTTATATTTTAAAATAATTGTAATTTAAAACTTTGAATAAATTAAAGTTTGGGATTAAAAGTTATTTAAAAGGAGACACCGGTGAAATTTTAATCCATCCAATAATTTATTACGCCTAGAGGTGACAATTTTTTTCTTGCTTAATTTGGAATATAAAATTATCTTATTTATTTATTAAAACATAAGCGGGTAAAAAACTCTTTATTACATCTACAAAAGAACTTTAAGTGCAAAAAAACAAGATAAGAGAATTCGATATAGAAATTCGATATATATCAAAAATAAAAAAATGAAAATTTGGACATGTTAAAAATGTGTATTTTTGAATAAATGAAAGTTCTTAATAATCTATTTCCGTCCACAATTTTTACTATTTTCTATCGCCAATGTTTGTACAGGCTTTTTTGCAATTCTAAACAAAATGACGCATGGATTTTTTTATGTCATAAAACTTTATTTTTCAATTTTTAACAATTTACTGTAATTCTAGATCCAAAATTATGCCAGAAAAAAAAATTGAAACCCTTCAGCAGAAAGTTGAAATTTTGTTCTCTCTCATCTAAAATACTCTCTAAATCTGAATTAGTTAAAAATAACTAATAATTAGTAAAATCGTGCCTGAGTTTTTATTTCAGCAATTAGATAAAAATAACTAACTATTAGTAAAAAGATGACTAATCGTTAGTAAAAATATAACTAAAAAATAGTTGAAATTCGACTAATTGAAATATCAAACAGAATTTTACTAAAATATTAGTTATTTTGACATAACCTAAAAATGAATTTGACTAATAATTAGTTATTTTTCACTAAATGATTAGTAGAAATATAACTATTTGAATGAGTGACTGAGTTTTTGCTTTCAAATTAGTTATATTTTACTAATTCAGATTTATAGAGTATCTATATCTTCTTCTGCAATTTTTAATTTTTTTTAATGCCAATTTTTTACGGTCTTTTTTTACAATTTTAAATAAAATTCGGCATGGATTTAAAAATCTTTTGATTTAAAGAAAAATTGAAAATTCTAAAACCCGACAAGATATTTTTTTTTATTTATAAAGGTTTTTAAAAATTGCCAGTTTTCGTAAAAAATAGGAGATATTAGGGCCAATTTTTCAAAATAGGGGACTTGTAACGGACCAATATCAAAATAGGGAAATTTTAGGGATCAATTACAAAATATGAATCCTGTAGAAGTGTAGATGATAAAAAATAAAATTTATATAAAAAGACTCTACGTCAAACATGTAAAACACATTTATGTAATATTAATGAAAAATAAACTTATTTCATAATTTGTGCAAATTATAATTTATATAATACATTACGTTTAATGTCATCCATTTGTAATTAATTTAAAAAAAAAATGGTCATTCAGACCATTTTTTCTTTAGTCTTTTAAATAATGATCTATTGTCAAGAAAATCTGTAATCAGATTTTAATTTTTATCCATGAATACTCTGACCTCGGTACGTATTTGTGTTTAATTTACATTGCAGATAATAATGTTGGCAGCATACTTTTGAATATGATACTTTGTCAAAGAACGTCGATTGTAATGTTATCAAGAGAGGATAAACTTCTCCTTATGATGGCCTCTTCTGAGTTCTAGGTCTTTTTCTTCCTACACACAAGCAGTGAAACATGTGTAGCTTGCATTATGTGCTATTGTAATCTTTGCAGTAGCAACAGCGAGGTCGTAATGCGATATAGCTATAAGTATCGGGTTCGAACTTCCGAAACAATCAAGTGCTCACTCTATACACACACGATTGTGGGTTGATAATTCAATGTTTCTACAAAATGGAGCTTTGAAATGAATCGAATTTTGTGTAAACAAATGGAAATTAAAGTACTATTAACGGAACAAAAAGTAAACCATAATGAACGATAAAATCTTCATTTATCAATGGCTGCGTTAAACTAGAAAAAGGGAAAGTTAATGGGTGTGTAGAACATAGAAAAGGAATGGGAGAAAAGAAAAATAAAAGATGAAAGTAGAAATGAACTTTGTTAATCTTGGGGTGAATCAATAAGTTAATGAAAATAAGAAAACTACAAAAAATGAATAAAAAATACAATCTCGCTTTTCACTTTGTTCAAAGTATAAAATTGCACAAATAGAAACAATTTTTCTTACCAAATCATAGTGAACGAATAATTATATAGCCATAATAACAGCAACATACCTGAAACAGAGAAGAAAATAATACATTAGACTATTGTGACATTAAAAATAAACTTTATATGAGAAAATAAACTAGAAATCTAGAAAATAGAGAAACATATTTATAGAAAAGGAGGAATGTATTTTTAGATCCAAAGATAATACTGGTAGCTAAAAATTTATATAAATTTTAAAAGCACTTGGAAAAGTCTGCATAATAGATTCTTGGATATTCTGGAGCATTTTATAGAGCATTCTAAAAGATTCTAAAGGTATCTAAAAGAAGAATCTGAATCGTACTAAAAAGACGTGCAAAAGGGAACTTAGAAGATTTGCTGGAATTCTGAAAGGTTTCCAAATCAGGGAAATGGATAATACAATTATTAGAAATATTTTTTTGATGATGTAAATGGTTATGGTTACCTTATTGTACATTAACTATTCAGAGATATTTATAATTAAATTCGACTGACAAAAGTACGTGGATTTTACATAAATAGGTTATTTATTGAAAAATGATAATACTGTCTTGATGTAAATCAATTTTCCTTTAATTAGATTTTAAGAATATAATCTGATTTAATTATACATTATGAATACACTTATTTATGCGTTACGTATTATAGGATTGGTTCAATAAGTAATTGTCTGTAGACTTTATATAGCTGATGTCAATTATTACGAATTCCGTATAATATTACCACCAGTCTCTTCTAAATTTATATGAACCTACTAAATTAAACAATAAAATAAATTAAAATGTTTATAGCTTATAAACATAATATTTGTTATTTTCTACTTTTTTCATTAAAATAACAATACTAAACAATAATTTCCACAACAAGAATTATTTCAAAAATGCAATTTTTCAAGAAACGGAAAACAGATTTTGAATAATTGAAACATATATACCACTGCTATTCTGAGTTGATCAAATATTATTAATTCATAAGCTTAAAGTTAGTAACTGATTAAAATAGCGGATGTTTGTTAAATATACCATTTTATTAAAACGATTCAACATTTTTTTATCCAATTAAAAATAAGGTATTTCTTAAATATAAAGATATTTTATCAATGTTTTCAAATTCCATTGCGTTTAATATTCAATGTTTTTCGTAAATTACTCTCTAAATTTGACTTAGTAGTTTTCTACTGTGTATTATTAGTTTTCTGCTATGAATTAGTCAAATTCATGGCTCACTTTTCGCTAATTTATTAGTAGAAAACCACTAATTCAGATTTAGAGAATACAATTTTTTTAAAAGCACTTACTTTGTTAATATATGATAAGGATTTTTTACATGTCCTTAAAACATCTAGATGTATCTCTTAATACAAAAAATGTTAACCTAAAGAGGATATTAAAAAGGGCTGATAAAATTAAAATAATTTACCAATGCACTTTATTTTAAAAAGTACAGCTTTCTCTTGAAAAATATTTTTAATTGAAAAACAAATCGGAAAGTTATTAAATTTTTACTTATATGATGTATGTTCTGAAACTTTCATTATGATTATCCTTAAGGATTAAAGAAATGAAACAATTCATTACATTTTTACAAAACAAATGTTGGAACAATTCAATATTAGTTTGAAGTATTTTTATAAATTACAATATTTTTAAAAGAACTTTCTTAATCTGAATTCGTAAAAGATTAATTTCTCTCTGAAAATTGGTAGTTTGTTTTTCAGGGTGTCTACTAATTTCGTCCCACAAAATTCCCGGTCAATTCCCGGTTTTTGTTCCTATTTTTCCCGGTTTTTTCTCTTGTTTACTTAAAATTTATTTTAAGTATAAATAGACCTACAAAAAGCTACAAAATTTGAAAATAACAGTTGATACTTTATTGAAGCAAATAATTGAAATTCAAAGAAAATAATTGAGAATTGAAGAATTAAATATTAAACTTTACAAAAAATAATAATTAAGAATTAAAAGAAACAATTAATAATGAAAAGAAATAATTAATAATGGAAAGAAATAATTGAACAATGACAAAGATATTTGACAATTAGAAACAAATTTAAAAAAAAAAAGTAAAGATTAATCTGCAATTGAACAATAATTGAAAAAATTGAACAAAGGTTATTAAATTTAAAGAATATAATTGAAAATTGTTGAACTAGATAGAAAATCCAAAAAAATAATTTAAAATTTAAGTTAATAATTCAAAATTAAAGAAATAAATTGGAAATTAAATAATCAAATTGAAATCAGAAAAATACAGAATTATTGAATATTAAAAAAAAAACAATTGAAAATTGAGAAATAAAATTGAGAAATAAAATTGAAATTCGAATACAATAATTGAGAATTAAAGTAAATTGCTAAACAATTGGACTGAAAAAAGAAGAAAATAATTTATAATTAACAAAAAATAATTAAAAATTGAAGAAAGTACTTAAAAATTAAATACAATATTTGGAAACAGCAGAAAAATTTAGAAATCGACGGAAATAATTGCGAATTGATGAAAATAATTTAAAAATTCTCAATTTAAATAAAAATTGAAAGAAAAACATAATTTAAAAAAACTGAGAATTGTTTAATATTGAAGAAAATTGAGAAGAAATTGAAAATTGAAAGAAATTGAGAAACTGAAAGAAATATGAAAAAATAAGAGCCAGTATCATTTTGACACATGACTTAATTTTAGATTGTTATATTGTACAGAATGGAAATGTTATTTTGTACAACTGTTAAATGTTATTTTGTACAGTTTTGAAAAATGAATTTGTTATTTTGTACAATTTTTTAAAAAAGCAATAAAACATTGGGAGTACAATATTTTAGCTTTTTTAAAAAATTGTACAAAATAACAAATTCATTATTCAAAATTGTACAAAATATCATTTAGCAGTTGTACAAAATAACATTTCCATTCTGTACAATATAACAATCTAAAATTAAGTCATGTGTCAAAATGATACTGGCTCAAAAATAATTGGAAATTGAAGAAAATAATTGAAATTTAAGAAAAAAATTGGAATTTGAAGAAAATAATTGAGAATTTAAAAAAAATCATTGTAAACAGCCTAGAGTTATTGAATATTAAAAAAAAATTGAAAATGAAAGAGTGGAATTGAATGTCGAAAATTATAATTGAGAATTAAAGAAAATAATTCAAGAATTGAACAATGGGATTGAAAGTAAAAGAAAATAAGTGATAATTAAAGATAAAAGAAATTGAACAATCCACTCTCTAAAACTGAATCAGTGAAATTTTCACTGATTTGAAATCAGTGAACAACTTTTCGTTGCTGAATCAGTGAAATTCACTGAAGATCAGTCATTTTCACTGATTCAGCAAAGAGAAGTTGTTCACTGATTTCAAATCAGTGAAAATTTCACTGATTCAGTTTTAGAGAGCAGGAATTATAGAATTTGAAAAAAACAATAAAAAATGAGGAATGTAATTGTAATTTGAAGAAATTAATTAAAAATTGTAGAATACAATTTGAAATGGAAGAAAATGTGATTTTATGAAAATTGTTGAAAAATAATTGATGAATTGAATTCAAGTTTCAAAAACATTATTGATAATTGAAAAAAAATATTGAAAAAAGCCGAGAATTATTGATTATAGAAGAAAATAATCGAAAAATGGAGGAGTTATAGAGATGTGAAATAAATAAATGATAATTGAAAAAAATAGTTGAAAAAAGTCGAGAATTATTGAATATTAAATTAAATAATTAAAAATTGAAGGAAATAGTTGAGATCTGAAGAAAATAATTAAAAATTGAAGAAAATAATTGAAAATTGAATCAAATAATTGGCAATTCAAAAAAAATAATTTATAGTTGAAGAAAATAATTAAAAATTGATTAAAACAATTGAAAATCGTAGAAAATATTTCAGAATTAAATAAATAATTTAGAAATTGATGAAAATAATTGAAAATTGAAGAAAATAATTGGCAACTGAAGAAAATAGTAGAAAATCAAGGAAAATAATTGAGAAATGAAGAAATAATTTTAAATTAATGAAAAAAATTCCAAATGGAAGAAAATAATTGGAAATTGAAGAAAATAATTGAAAATTGAAAAGAATTTATTATCCCAGAAAAAAAATTCCCGGTTTGACGGAAAATTCCCGGTTAATTCCCGGTTTTTCCCAGTCAATTTAAATTCCCGGTTATTTCCCGGTTTTCCCGGTTAGTAGACACTCTAGTTTTTACTAGTTGAGATTTCAAAATCCACATTTTTTACCAAAGAATTTCAAAAATAAAGTGCAATTTATCTTTGAACCAAAATAATTATGTCATAACTAAATTTGTAAATAAACTAAAAATAACAGAAGAGTACATTAAACTTATGTTAATACTATTATTATTATTTTTATTAACATAATCATTAATAATATTATTCGTAGTATACATTATAAAAAAAAATTGTACACGGAAAAAAATAATTTTTCGAATTTTACAAAACTTTTTTGTACTCTTGGATAAAGCCATTTACAAAACCCAGTTTCAGGTATATGCAGAACAGTTTTGTAAAATATCCTGAAATTTTAGCACAAAGTGCAAAATTATTTGCAGTTACTGCAAAAAATTCCGTAACTTGTGCTGAAATTTCAGTACATTTTACAAAATTTTTCTGCACATACCTGAAACTGAGTTTAGTAAATGGCTTTATCCAAGAGTGCAAAAAAGTTTTGTAAAATTCGAAAAATTATTTTTTTCCGTGTAATGTGTTACTTTTTTTCACCGAAAAAAACATTATTCTGACACATTTGAACATAAAAAATGTCAAAAACAAGCACACGCAACCCTCAATCTTTGTACAACCAAATAATAAAAAAACCCCTACTATTTTTCAGAATAAACAATTTCCACTGACAAGAGCTCATATCAAGGTTAAAATGCGTACGAATTTTAAATCAAACTGATGAAATTTAAATTTCTTCTATTGACCCTACAGCCACTATCCTTCTCCACACTATTTAGAGAGTATTCTTTAAAAAAACAATCACCAATTTTTGTGATTCAGCTAAAATTCCAAAAATCAATTTGTACATAAAATGATTAATATACAGATATCTATATTCTTTGAACTCCTCTAAATTTGTATATTATCTCTAAAACGAGAAACGCTGTAGACACGACTCGGGGAATGTGTTCTCGATCTGTCGAATGTATATTCGCAAGACCCGGCATAGCACAAAGCTTTTCGCAGAAATTGAAACGGCGCGACGACAGCGACTATTGAGTTGGTTCGGGCAGCACCGTTATCAAAGTGGGTTGTCAGTCGCAGCCTTTATCGACGTGTTATTGAGAAAAGAAGATGGTTGGTCCAGAGAAAGAATTGAAAAGAGAAGGACACAGACAGAGAGTGAGTGCAACAACACGAACGAGGAAGAGAGAGAGAAAATGGAGAAAAAAAACGAAAAAAGAACATTCCTGCACCACGACAAAAATAAAAACAAGTTTGCATTGCGAATATTTGCTTCTTTCAATTGTGCACGTGCTCTTGTCGACATTACAAGTTTCCTCTAACGTCGGCAAGATTCTCGTCGCAAATCTAGAGATACTAAAAACGGCTACTAAGAGAAAAACGAATAAGATACAAAAGATGTCTTAGTCTTCTGTAAACATCCAAGAACTCTGGCTAAGACCCGTTTCTTCTCGCTCTAATAAGCAATCCTTTGAATATCCTTTCATCGAATTACATTGCGTTATTTCCAGTGAAACGATCCCCACAATTTTTGCAAACTTTTCTTAGTCAATCAAATACCAGTCAGATTGAAAATTGCCCTTATGAAAAACACTGCGAGCATGTAAATCTCAATCATTCAGTTTATAGATTTTATAAAAGTGGGAGAGAAAAAAAGAACTTTATTTACAGAAATTTCGTCAAGTTAAACATGTCTACACGTGTTTGCTGAATGATAATAAAATGTTTAAATTCTGTTTCAACATATCTATAATCTTGACAAATTACAAAAAAAAAACTTGGTCTGAGTTTTCAAGTAAAATTGTATGTCAGTAAATGGAAAATAATTAGCAAAGTAAAGCAGTAATGACTAATTTGTACTAATCTACAAAAGAATAATAATATTGTTAAATTAAAAAAAAACTACTTTTCATGAAACGCACGAGGCAATTATGAATAATTACCAATAAACGTTACAAGTGATCTGATAAGACCAGAAATGCAATATCAGAACCGTACCATTAACGTTTTACAGTAGCATAAAACTACTATTTATTGCATCCTGTTATGATATATCTCTTCATTTAGCTTCAATTTTTCTATTGTCAGACAATTTCTACGATTTTATGATAAGAGAGAATGTTACTAAACTCTCAGTCCTATACACATGTGATGAATGCCTTGAAAAAGTTAACTTTCAAGGGGGTAAGAATTGAGTGGCAGTTACGAAGTGGGTAATAAACAAGTAGTAAGCAAGCACATAAGCACGTTACATTGCGTTACAAGTCGAGTGGAAACACGAATGGCACGCGTTCGCGCGAACTAAACTCCTGTAAACGCGTGCCAACTGGCAACATCGCTTAATTCCCCCACTCCTTCCTTTTCAAATAACGTCGTCGGACGCTGCTTACTTTCAATAATAATTGTTTTTCAACTCTTCTTTTCGTCATCCTACGCTCATTAATGACCTTGTCAGCCTCAAGTTTTCCTTAATTGTCATAGTCCAAAGCAATAAGTCAAATAAGTGTCAAACACCTCACAGGTATTTTTCACAAATCAATTATTTTTATTCTAAACACAAGTTCCTACTATTATTAGTTAAAAGAAACAACTTTAAAGGTAATCTTTAAAATTTGCTTCTTAAAAATATCAAAAACTGAAGAAAAAAAAAATTAATTCCTCAAATGAGAGACTCGTGCAATACACACGTTAATAAAAATAATTACATTTCATTATTCTTCGTATCGAATGACATAGACTTTTTTTCCTGGACAGTAAACCACACGTGCGCCTAATTAGCTTTCATCCTCCCTTCGAAATGTTCGACTGCAATCCTGTGGGCCTCCGATAATCAATACTATATCATCAGCCATTAAACGATTCTAGTAAACTTTTAAATTGGCAAATTAAATTCCTTGACACTTTTATAATTAATTCCAAGTACTTTTTAATGACATCCTGAATAATTGCACTGAATAATGAAAACGATAAATAAACAAATATAAAATAAAAAGAAAACCAGCAGGATATTTTACTATATCTGTCAATTTCGCAGAAGAGATCGTAGTTTAAATAATTTTCCACTCGTGCACTGCACATTCATTTATAAATAAAATTATAACATTCGTGGGCGAATTTCAAGGAAGAATTCTAAAGTTCAAATCCATTTGATATTGATTTATTTTTCTCCGTAAAAGAGATGTACAAACAATGACATTGAAAGATTCGAGGAAAAATCCCGATAAACGAGAAAAACGTTTTGCCAAGAAAAGTGAAAATTGAAATTGAGATGAAACAACATTTAACGTGAAAAGTAAAAAAATTATGAATTAAATGAAAAAGAGTTGAAATATTTTGTATATTGCTCGTAGACCAAAGTACAATGAACTTGCCGCGAAACAAATCCAAATTAAGCCGATGACTCACACCACATTTTTATGCGAGAAGCTGAAAAGAATTTTGTCCCTTACTTTTATTTTACACTTAAATCTCAACTTCATTCCCATTAACCTAACAAAGTGTTGGGATATTATCAAGATTAATATTACTAAGATAATGAACTTTTTTCACCAAGTGCACATTATAACAAGCAGTTTCACTTCATATTTCTTTTTCTACACACAAAATTGTTCTGATTCGCATTCTTTAAAAAAAAAAACTAAAGTGATTGGGTAAATTTTAGTGAAATTTAAAATTGTACAATTAGATCATCTTTATATTAAGTATAAGATGTTTATTTCCTATAAAAGAAGTCTTTATGTAAAAAAGATTGATCAAAATAAGAAAAATAAATTGTTTAAAGATGTTTTGATAATTTCCAGTACCGTCAGAATTTGTCAGTTCATCCATTTTTTAAGGTTTGAAAAATGTCTTTAAATGTACAAAGAGTATTAATTAAAATTTTTCTTCATCTATTTCCTCAAAATAGATTAAATTTTGAAGAAAATAAGACCTCATTAATGTGATTTAGTCCATTTTTCATTGTAATATGTTAAAAAATGTGGAATTTTTAATGTTTTACAAAAATTGAAATTACTCTCGAACTGCATTGAAGTGCAGTTTTTTCCTAGAATATGCAAGGCTCAAAAGTTGAACCAAAAAATGTATAAAGTTTTAAAAACATTATTTTGACATAAAAATCATTTTTAAAATTTCAATAAAATGTCATTCAATGCTTCTACAATAATCTCATTCTTCAGAAAATGCTCTTTAAAACAAGCATAGAAACTTTAAAAAACCATCATTTGTTCGATAATAATTTGAATTTTTGTCAAATATTAAAAATTCCACTTTTTTGAGCATATTTTAATGAAAAATTGACTGAATCACTTCACTCAGCACTCGGGTATTATTTTCCTCAAAATTTCATCTACTTTGAGAAAATAAAGACAGAAAAATTTTAATAAGTATACTTTGTACGTTTAAAAACGTTTTTCAAACCTAAAAAAATAAGTGGACTGACAAATTCCGATAGAACTGTATTTTTGGAGTAACAAAAGGATCGTTAATTAAACTGAAATTTCAACCAAATTAACTCAACTTTTTAAGTGAGATATTTTCAAGAATCTTTTTAAAAAAAATGCAGAAGTTTTAAAAACAATTTTTTTTCGATGGAAATATTTTCAAGAGTAACTTTTGCAACACAAAATATAAAAGAGGAATTCAATTCTTAAAATATCCGAATCAATTTTTTGGTATTGTTGTTGTTGGTGAAATTTGAATTTGGAAAATGTTACAATAACAATTTCGTTCATTTGAGCGTTCAGAATTTTAAGATAATATATAGGGGAGAGGGCCCCAAGTTGGACACCCTATCGATTTATTGCTGTAGAATCCAAACCGAATAAAATATATTAAAATGTTTTATACCGGATGAAAGTACAATTTATAAGTTAACTTATGGCCACAGAGATAAAATTTTATTTTGAACATAAACATTTTTTAAAGCATTTTTTCTAATTGTTAACATTTTCGGTCTAAAAAAAAGTGGCCCCAAGATGGACACCTTCTTAAAAGTCTCTGAAAATGGTAGTAAATAAAAAATTAACATCGTGTAACAATTCTTGAACTAAGTTTTAATCATTTTATGGAATTGATCAAGAAATAAAATTTCTAAAAACTTCAATTTAATAGCTTAACAGTAAAAAGTAATAAAATATCGAAAAATATCAATATAATAAATTCTCCAACTATAAAATCACATTCTATGGTGGAAAATAAAAAATTTTAATTAATTGGCTCAAAAAATTATTAAAAAAAGTATAAAATCGAAAATATGCAAAAAAATACATTGAGATTTTAGGCCTGTCCATCTTAGGGCACATGACACCATTTTTTAATTCCCAGTAAAAATATATATATGAATACTGAATTAGTAAAATCATTTTAGAATATTATTATACGATAAATAAAGAATATTACACTGTTAAAAAAAGGAGTTGAAATTTAACTCCCTACGGGACTCTATAAAAGTCGCACTCCTTGAAGAGTTGAAGTAAAGAGAGTTAACGCTTAATTCTTCAGTCCCCACTCTTCTTAAACATGGAGCCTATGAGACTCACTCACCTTGGGGAGTCAATTTTTAACTCTAAAATCTCAACTCCCAACTCCAGCAACCGTTAACTCCCCAAATTTTTAACAGTGTATAACGTTCAGTACTCATTCTAAATCATAAATTTAAATAACTTTCCCAACTTGAGAAAAAACTGTTACAAAACTTTTTTAGACACAAAATTACGTGGTATGTGTAGAAGAAAAACCAACTGGTTTTTTTTCCTCAAATGTGCAGCAAAATGTTCGTCTATACAAACAACAAAAATGACAGAAAGCATAAGGCGCTGTCACCTTAAACAAAAATTTTATACGAAATGTCCATCTTGGGGCCCTGTCCATCTTGGGGCCCACTCCCCTAAAGTAAGTATAAAATATTTATATCCTAAAAGAAGTTTTCATATAAAAAAGATTGACAAAAATCAGAAAAATAAATTGTTCAAAGAGGTTTTGATAATAGATATTTGAACACTCGTTGGTTCAGTACAAAAGAATCTTTTCGAAAGAATTATTTTTCAGTGTATGGAAGGTCGCAACACTGACAGTTGGTCCAAGAACTACCCAGGTATACTATTGTTAGTCTCCCATGTACCGAAAAAAATGTGAGTTATAGAAAAAGTGTTTAAATTGAAGGGAAGAAAAGTTACAAATTTCAAGAAAGAATCATTTAAACCAGTGGTCTGCAAACTCTGCCGCCGGCAGGGTCGACTGCCGTAGCTGCCGCACGACCTACTTTCGCGGCAGCTCCTGGGTGCCCTGCCTGGCGAGAAAGGGTTGACCCTTTCTCGGCAGTGCCTTTTGTTAAAAAAAGCATAAAATTGGGATTAAGAAATGAAAAAAAAATTTTTTTAATTCTGACTTTATCAGTTTCAAAGTTTTATATTAAAAATCCTGGTTTTTATACGATAACAAATATCTAAAAATATCTACAGAAATTTGAAAAAATCTAGAGTAAATTTAATAGTTATAATTTAACTATAACAATATAAAAAAATTTATAAAAATATATTAATAATAAATAAGCAGGGGCGTAGGCACGGGGGAGGGTTTTAAGGGTTCAAACCCCTCCCGAAATCGAAAAATTCTATTGAAAAAAGGTCTTTTTACGCACTTTTTTTTTCAAAACCCCCCCTGAAAAGTAAAAAAATTTCAAAACCTCCCCCGAAATTTTTTTTTCTAAATTGGAAATATCGACCCCCTATCAGTGGGTAATAGGGGGTGAAGTAGGGGAGAAATTTGTTTTTGGGGGTCTTTTTCGGTTCCAGCGCTCCAAAAAACATAGGAACAGACACCGAACTCGACTTTTCGTAAAATTTAAAATTTCTACCCCCTTTTAGGGGGTAATAGGGGGTGAAGGAGGGGGGAATTTGTTTTTAGTGGTCTTTCTCAGGTTTAGCACCCTAAAAACCTTAGGAAAGAACAACCTATTCGATTTTTTTTCGAAATTTGAAATATTAACCCCCTGTTAGGGGGTAATAGGGGGTGAAATTTGTTTTTAAAAGTCTTTTTTGGTTTCAGCGGCCCAAAAAATATAGGAATAGACACCGAACTTAACTTTTCGTATAATTTGAAATTCCTACCCCCTCTTAGGGGGTAATAGGAGGTAAATAACAATTAAATTAGCGCTTTCAAAATTTTTGTTTATTCTATTTCGTTACTTCTATGAAATCAAGGTATTGGCGGGCATAAAAAAAATTTTTTGTAGAAAATAAAAAAAGAAAACGAAAAAGTTGACATTTTTTCAGCTGTTTGCATTAACATTAAAAATCAAATAAAACAAAAAACAAAAATCTGGTCCCACAGATCTCTTAAGAGTTTATTTTTGAATTGTTCAAAAAAAAAAAAATTGAAAATCCATGCAGCCGTTCTCTCTAAAAGTTGATTTGAACATCAATTTCTGATTTCAAACCACTGTGCGTGCATGTTAGAATTAATAATAATTACAATAACAACAACAATAATAATAATAACAACAAAAACAATAATAACGAAAAGATCAACAACATTAATAATAACAATATTAATAACTACCACAATAAGAAGAACCTAATGTATAATAATATGATATATATATATTCACTATTAATTATAATTTAACATATTAGTAGTGTTTTTTATATCACTGGATTCGTAAAAATTCAAGGAATTGCAATTTGTTATTTAAAAAAAATTTATTGTAAAATTAAACAATTTATTTTTTTTTATTGCCGTAATAAATATGTGCCTCCTTAAAAAGGGTCTTGGGATCGGAAGGTTTATGGATCCGAGATCTTTGGTAAAAGTACGTGGAAAAAAAATTTTCCCTGCCGCGACCTGAAACAGGCAAAAAAAGTTTGCAGACCACTGATTTAAACGAAAGTATCTTGTTTGAAAATTGTAAATTAAAACTCATAATTTTTAATACAATAATAATAGTAATAATAATAAATATTAGTAATAAACAAATAAAAATTCTAAAATTGTATATAAATTTAAATAGGACCAAGGAAGCTTGATAATGTTTCAATCATTATTTATTATAAATATTAAATATTATTATTGTTATTATTATTATAACCGTATAATAATTAAAAAAAAAAAGTTTAATACGCTTCTGGCCTGATATTTCCAGGTCAGTGAAGATTACAAATCCGAGAGTCCAGTGCTTTGGCTTAGCTTATAGGGTTCGCGATGGCTTAAGGTTGGGATTAAAATATATCCGATTAAAATGGCGCCCTATTATATGTGCCGAAATTTGTGTCAATCCACCGCAAGAAGCACTTTTACATTTTCTTGCAAATATTTAATATACCTTTAAGCGATTACTTTCAGCGAAATAAATAAATGTCTGATCTTTATTTCATAAATGTAAATGTCTTCAATTTATTTCTTTGGAAGCGTGCGCATATAGCGACATGCCCCAGGGGGTCGAAGGGAGCGTTTTATCCGGAACGTGACTTTTGTGCATAAGGACAAAAACACGTGTGAAAGGCGAAATAGGGTGTCTAAAATATCTTAAAAACGCCTAATAAAATAGGTAAATGCACCCTAATTCACACTAAAAAAAGAATTAAACGGTTAAAATATTTGACAACATTTAGCCTTAATTTCCACAGAAATGCTATTTTTAAACTGAATTTTAATTAAGAAAAAGAAATTCAATTTGTCAAATTATTTAAAAATAAATATTAACAAACTAGATTCCCGTTTTTTTCTTTTCTAAACCTATAAACAAATTTTTAACTTTAGGGAACAAAATAAAAAAAATCAAAGTTTTGTTTATTTTTAAACGATAATTAATTGTTAACAAACAATATATTAATAATTAAATTGAAAACTTGAGACTGAATTCAAAGATTTTACTTGTAGATGGATTTTTAAACAGTGCAAAAGTGTATTTTAATGCTGATCTATTTTTACTGAACTTCTATTGATTATAGTTTCTATTGTATTTTGAAACATTTATGCATTCAAATACTTGACAATTTGTAGAAAAGTTCATAAATTATTCATGTCAATTTATAACCAAACTCTCCCTTATTTTTTCTGACACACGATTCCGTATCATAATTTTCTCTCATACCCTCAGAAAATGTTGATCTTTATTAATTTGTATCGCGGTCTTAGCTATTCATCATTGTCAACTTGTGCCACATTCATCCAAAATCTTTCTTTAGTGATGTGTAACATCAACTAAAGTATCTCCATTCAAATATTGTAAAAGGTCTTCTCTATATGTGGAATTTCAAAGTTTATGAGAAACCAGTTTTTTTTTATTTCGAATCAAATTTCTCGTAAATAAAAATTAGTTATTTGATGTTAGAATAGTAATCAATAATCCGAGTCAAAACTTTTTCTTATCATTTAAAGAGAAGACTCAATTTTAGCCCTGAAAATAGATATCAATAAATATATTTAAAAACTACTAAAAACCTTTAGCACAATTAGAGATTTAAAATAAATTTTTAAAAATTGCATACAATTTTATTATATTATACTTTTAGTTAAATTTACCAATTTTTAAATTTGATATTTAAAATTTTAAAAGAGTCGTTAAAGATAAATCGAGAGAAAAAAGTTTATTTTTCTTTAAACAAATTAATTAAAAACGTGTTTTTTTACCTTCAAAATCATAAATAAAAAAGTAACAAAAACTTTCCGCTTTATTCTACGATAATTCAGTTAAATTTATAATATCTCAAAAATAATTTTAACTAACTTTATATTTCAATCTCAAATATAAATCCAATTTTAAGTAATATTCAATTAATTAGTTATTTTTAACTGAATATCTGTAAAATCCAAATCTGTATAATTCAATTACTAGCATCCTCTCTGATACCATATCACTTTTAATTATATCTTAAAGAGAACAGATTCACCGAAAACGAAATTCATAGCGTAGAATGTACTAAATAATTAATTCATAGAACAGGCTTATCAAAAATGTAATACTTAAAAGATTTGAAGAAAAAAGTATAAAAATATCAACCAACTGAATATATTTCTTTTGTATATTTTATTGAAAAGCTGGTAAACGTAGAGATTTTTATATAAAAATAATTAGAATTTTGAAATTTAGATCGAGTATTTATTTTATTTATTTATAAAGCAACAAAGTTGTTAATTGTTGTCATTCGTTAAAATTTGTATTTTAGAGAATTTGATTAGATAGATTTTTTTTAGCCGATTTTTCACTTTTAGAATTTTTCTTTAATCCAATTTAAATTAATTTGAATTTTTACTCTACGTAATATTGGGGGTTGGTATTTTTTTATTCACTTATTTTAATTTTTCGTAATTTTCATTTAATTTTTATTAAACGAAATTTTAAGTGAATAGAATTTCTGATTACCAAAATTTTTATTTCACTAAATGTCTTTCTTCTTCCACTTTTTATTTGCACAAATTATTGATATATAAATTTATATTTTATATTTATATTTTTTTATATTCTTAAAATTTCCACTTTTCATTTGACGAAAGAGATATTATCAAGAAAAATATCATGGCCAATTTTAAAATTCGCGCAGAAATCTTTCTGCCGGAAATTTGTTTGACCATTTGAAAATTCGGAGTTGCAAGAAATCTATTAATATCAATTCGCATAAATAAAAAATCGAAGAAATGAAGATTCAGCAGTATAGAAATTCTGTCACTTAAAGATTCTACTCACTTAAAATTTTGTTTCATAATTATTTCATGTTGTATGTAATTTGATTATAACTTTTTTATCTTTAAATCAAATTTCAATTAATGTACCTGAAGTTCTGAAGGTTTATTTGAACGAAACTTTTCTTCCATGGAAATATTTTCGAATATTAACAACTTTTGCAACATGAAATATAAAAAGTTTAAGTTGAGATGCACTGAAAAAAGGTTATTTTATCAGCTGTGAAAACTTTTTAAAAAAGCACAGAAAAAAAAATTGAAATTGAAGAAAATAAAAAATTGAGGAAATAAACTGAAAATTTAAGAAATAAATTAAAATTTGAAAAAATAATTGATAATTGACAAAAAAAATTACAAAATGACGAAAATAATTGACAATTGAAAACAAAATTCAAAAAATGTCTATATTAATACACAACCGAACAAAATAATTTAAAAATTACAAAAATAATTACAAAAATTTAAGATAAATAAAAAAATAAAATAAATAAAATTGAAAAATTAAATTATAATTTATGGAATATACTTAAAAATTGAAAAAAAGTAATTAAAAAAAGCCGATAATTAATTAATATAGCAGAAAACAATTGAAAACTGAAGAATGGAAATAAAAATTGAAGAATAGAATTAAAAGTTGAAGAAGATAATTGAACAATTATGAGTGAACAAAATAATTGAAAAAATACAAGATTTATTGAATATTGACGAATTAATTGAAAATCGATAAAAATAATTGAAAATTAGAGAAAATATTTGAAAATTGAAGAAAATAATTTAAAATTGAAGAAATAAATTGTAAATTAAAGAATTAAATGGTAATTTCAAGTAAATAATTGATAATGAAAATAAAAATTACAATATGCCAAAAATAATTAATTATTAAAAGAAATAATTCAACAATTGAAAAAAAAAACGAAAAATGATGGAAATAATGGGCATTTGTACACAATTTTTTTATAATTAACGAATATTCATAAAATTGAAAGAGAATGATAAATTGCCAATAGAAAGCTGATAAAGACAAAAAATTGTAGACAATAAATGAAAATTAAGAAATCAATTGGAAATTGAAGAATTATTGTACTGTAAGAAAAGAATTGATAATTAAGAAAATGCGAGAAAGAATTAATTAATATTAAGGAATTAATTGAAAATGGATAAAAATAATAGAAAATTAAAGAAAATTTTTGAGAACTGAAGAAAATAATTGATAGTTAAAAGAAAAATTACAATATGACAAAAATAATTGACTATTAAAAAAAAATAATTAACAATTGAAAAAAAATCGGATATGGAGAGAATAATCGACATTCGAACAAATTTATTTTAGATTTAATGAATAATCATAAAATTGAAGGAGAATAATAAATTGATGAAATTGATAAAATTGATAAACTGATGAAAATAATAAAAAAAATTGTAAAAAATAAATGAAAATTAAAGAAATTAATTGGAAATTGAAGAATTGTATTGAAATTTCAAGAAAATATTTGATAATTGAAGAAATTAAAATAAAATTTAAAGAGAATAATTGAATACTGAAAACTGTTGAAAATTATAAAAAAAATTATGGATTTATTTATTAATGAAATTAAAATTATTCGAACTGATATTTATAAATTTTAATTTTAATGATGCTGAAGTGAGCAATGTTTTTGAGAAACGAACAAAATTTTGTATATTATACCTATACTTAAAATTTTATGGTAAAATATATTAATTATTATTCATTGAATTAGCTAATAAATAGTAGAACTAAAAACAATTTTAAAATTTTATTTGACAGGAAAAGCTTTAAAAATACATTCTTTTTAATTTATTATTTTTGTTCGTTTCTCAGAAACGTTGCGCACTTCAGCAACATTTATTTTAATCAATTTAAATGCATTTTTTTTAAGTATCTTAATTATAACAAAACATATCAATGTGCCAAACTTCAGGTGTGGGCAGAATGAAAGAATGAATCTTGCGGATTATTACTATAAATTATTAGAAATTATCAAATTTTTTAAAAATAGACAGCAACGACTTTATGTGAATTATAATGACGAAAAACGACTATTTATTTTTGGAGTAACAAAAGGATCAATAATTAAACCAGAATTTTCCCCCAAATAAGCACAAATTAATAATAATTGATTCACACAGTGCTCGATGAATTAAAATTTGGTAAATACCACAAATTTTCTCTAATTCATTAGTAGAAAATCGCTAATTCGGATTTAGACAAAAGGTTAAATATTCTAGAAAACCTTATTTCCCAGATTTAGAGAGCCATTTGGATCGCTTGAAATTCATAAAGGGACATCGAATAAATTAAACATCCATACTATTAAATGAATATACACAGTTAAAAATTTTGTGTAAAAAACGGTCCACATATTCTTTGTATTAAATTTAACACAAAGATTGTGTTAATTTAACATGAAGATTGTGTTAATTTAACATGAACAACTGTTAAATTAACATATATTTTGTGTTCTTTTAACACAAATTTTGAGTGGACCGTTTCGGTCATTTAATTTGTGTTAAATATACACAAAATGTTTAACTGTGTACGTAAACATAATATTTCATTCGTGATTTTAAATTTAATTTTGATATAGAATCATGATTAACATTAAACTGATTGGAATCATGATTTATGTCAAATTGATTTAAATCATGATTTATATATTAAATTGGTTTAATTCATTGCAGTTCTGCTTTTTTATTCACCTATATGGCTCTCAGAGCCGTATGCATTTTTTCTGAAGGTTTAGATTTACAATTTATCCACCTACGCGAATCGAGAAATAAACCCCAGAAGTATCAAGAGTGTTCAGAGTCGCATCGACTCGAAACCGTGCAAAGCTTGTCTCGAATGCGCACGAAAGACGAATAAAACGCGGTTGGCGAGGACGCCACTCTGTGATTAGTGTGAATCGAGCGCGAGTTCGAAAAGTCTCGCGAGGAAGGTAGTACACATATAGATTGTATGTCGCTATTGGTGTGAGAGTATGACATGAGCGTTGCCAGTGTGAGGACCAAATCTCCACACACACACACACACAATCTTTCACCAAATAGCATCCTTTACACACAACTGACACTTGCTCTGCCTCTTTCGCTGTATTTGTCTCCGTTTCACTCGGCAACTTACACTCTATATCGTATACACATCTACTTTCATATGTGTTTAATTCCTCGAGTGTGATATCTTCCCTTCTGTGTTTGTATCACTAAGTGTCTGACTCTAATGTGTTGTTATAAATGTCTTCCTACAAATCTTTTACTCTAAATAAATTGTTATGAAATAACAAATATTATGTCAAATAAATGCCAATTTGCATAAATATGTGTTACAATATTTATAAATATAAATTCAAAAATAAAATTGCAACATAAACGAAATGTCTATACTGAGAAAAAGGTTTGGTAATAATAATAAAATTTTCGTTGAGACAACAAACAATCTTGTATTTTATAGAGAAACAACAAAATCTTTATAAATTTTTTTATGGCTCCAATTAGATGCACTGTTAAAAATATCTATATGAATTTTCAATAACTTGTAAGTGAAGTTATTTACAATACGTGCTATTGAATTTTCAATAACACGGTATTGAAAATTCAAATATAAAATTTTTTTTAAAAGAAAATAAAAATTCCCGAGTCGGGAATCGAACCCGGGTTTTCCGGATCGTTATCTACGCCTTTTGTACCTCGGTCATCATGGACTGTTGAAATTTATTACTTTGATTGGGTACTTATTTGACAATGACAAATTATATCTTTGAAATGACTGCGAACTATCCGTTATTATAAAAAATATATACATTATTGACAATAATAATTTTCTAAATGCAATTTTGATGTCCATAAACTTTTTTTTATTAAATTATTCTGTCTACAACTGACAAGAAAAAAATAGGTTACGTTTAAGTAACAGTATATGTATGTTCAATTACATGTTCTTTGATTTTCAATTACACGTCCTTGAATTTTCAATAACAATATGAATTTTCAATTACGTGTTCTTGAATTTTCAATTACATGTTCTTGAATTTTCAATAACAATATGAATTTTCAATTACATGTTCTTGAATTTTTAATAACAATACGAATTTTCAATTACGTGTTGTTGAATTTTAATTCAAGCCTGAATTTAATGTGAATTCAATAACTCATGTAATTAAAAAATGCATGAATTTTCAAGTCTTTTCTAACAGTGTGGTCCAAAAAATAGTTGTTCTCATAACAACAAAATTTGATTAGGTAATATAAGCAAGGAAATATGTAAATATAAAATATATGTAGTTGATATATTTTTTTAGAAAACTTTAGTTGTCATTACAAAACGATATAGTTGCTTTTACCAAACCTTTTTCGAAATATATCAATATTAAACATGTAGTTATTACATTGATTATATTAAATAAAAATATTCAAGTATTTGCGTTTAAATTAATTTGCTGTCCTTGCAATATTATTTTTATTTAACTGAATTATTATATCTGGCTGAATTTCTATTAGGCAAAAATATCCATTTAACCGAATTAACATTAGACGGAAAATTTCGTTTGTCGGAAATCTCATTTGGCCGAAAGTAAGTAGGAGAAAATCGGGTAAATTGCTCTATGAAAACCAAGCAGGCAATTCACCCGACTCTCCCCTGTCGAAATATTGAAGTTGAACTCGATACTTATTTTCGGGCAAATGAGGTTTCCATTTCTGACAAACGAAATTTCCCTCCAATAAAAATTTGTACAAATGGAATTTTTGTTAAATGAAATTGACATCTCATTTACCACATGTTCTTCTTTTTTTTCAAGTCAATAAAAAATTGTTTCAAATAAATAAGAAGGAGCTAAGATACCACTTTGCTTGTTTTCATTTAAATATTTGTATTTCCTAAGTATAGACTATGGCTATTTTAAAAAGAATGTAAATCTTTAATAAAGTAAAAAATATATTTTATGAAATATTTATGACAGAGTTTATAAAATTTTTCAAGTTTTTATTTACCAGAATTATCAAAGTTTAACACACTTTCCATGAAGTTAAAAATTTTCCTATTAAAAATGACTATTTATACGCATTTTCCTGGATTATAAAACATTTAAAAAGAAAATGAATACATTATGATAAAGAGTAATAAATTATTTCTCCACGCGTAAGAATAATTTATTATAAATTCCGTTTCTCAGTAAATTTTAAATATGTATAATAATTTTTTATTAGTAAGCATTTTTACCAATTAAAAAGTTTCTTTTTGTTTAACAGAAAAAAAGTTCAAATAACAGTCGAATTTTTTCCACGTGAACGTTATTAACATTAGAAATATCATTTTATGTATCGCGTGTATTCATTTGTAGGTGACATTTGCTTCGACACACACGTATATTTGAAAATGTAACAGAGATATGTCTATTTGTTCACGTGTGTGCATGTTAACATAATTATCTTCATATAAACCCACTTCTGTTCACGTAACATATATGTTTATATTTGTATGCACCCACATGCACATGCAAAACATGATGATTATATTCGCAACATTTTGTGATCAATGAAAATCTAAGAAACGTAATCTTCCTAGGTAAACGTTTACAAATATTTATCCCAAAATTACAAAGATTTTATTGACTATTAACTTGTTAAAAATCCAGCAAATCAGAAGAATTATGTTTCAATGGAAAAAAATGTATTTCTTGTTTATGAAAATACTTTGCGAGCTTGACCCTTATTTAAAAAAAAAACAATACGGAAACAATTAGTACATCTAAATTTCCATTAATTTTTTTATTTTTTGATGAAACAATATTTGATAAATTTTTTAGGAGATTTTGTTAAAAGATTTTGTTTAAAAAATAAACAAAGCACAAATTTTATTTGTTTAACAACTTTCAAAAAAATAATATTAAAGAAATTCAACAAACAGAATTGTTGAGAATACTGCAAAGAGGAAAATTAGCCGTGGTTTGTGAAAATTGGGTAAAAATCACGATTGTTTGCTAAATTTAAAGAAAACAACACAACACTATAAAGAAACATTATTTGACAACAAATTTCGGCTTAACCTACTTTCTTCTGAAAATTATAACAGCATCGTTGTACAAAACCAAACTGGTGAAATCAATTTAAATTTATCAACTATTATTATTAATGAAAAAAATTAGTATACGTCTAAAATATGGGAAAAATAAATTGTTTCCACAAATATCAATTGTTTAAACAATTAAAAGATCTTCAAATTGCAGACGGTAAAATTCATGATATTTTTTTAATGAAGAAAGCGAAAAGCGAAATGCTTCTAGGAGAATTTAAAGAAGAGTTTCTAATTTGAGGTTATGTCGATGGAATACATACATGTAAACAGAAACAATCTCGAAAACCAAAAAGTATGCAAATATAAACATATCCACACGTACTCAAAAAAACAATATTCCTGAATTATTAATGTTTTTATGTGCCCACATGTATGCATAAAACTACACGCATATTCTTATGAATCAAAATGTGTACACAAAAAATACCCATATGTTCCTATGAACCCACATGTATACCCAAAAACTATTCTTATGAACCCGCATGAAAACATACATAAATGTAGGAAATCATCTATACAAATTTATATATAGGTACAATTCAATCCACACTGACATGTATAAAACACATAAATCCTCACCGACACAACTGGATAAAACACACACGAATCAACACTAATTCCCAAAAACACACGTACCAACACGAACCGACATAAGCAATATTTGATGCTTAAAAGCACTTATATAAAAAAAATAAATGAAAATAAACCTACACGTATTGATATTGAACCTCCGTATATGCATACAAGTTGCATGTATTGATATAAACCTCGGCGTATGCATGTAAACATACATAAAAGCTCCTAACCTACACGAACGCGAGTAAACACAGACGAGTCCGCGTGTAAACCAAAGAAGATAAAGACAAACGTGTAAAGAGCGAGATAGTTGTCTTACCGTGGCCTGCCCATGATTGTTTCTTTGGACCCGAAGCTCGGATTGTGGTGTCACGTGTCGTGGCGTTTCTGGAGTACTCTCATGGCATCAATCTCGGGGTGGCTGAGTATGATAACAGCTTAAAAATCTTGCCGCGACAATATTCTTTCTCACAAACTGAAAGGACGTTTCGTTGGTATAATCCCGCTCCTTGCTTTGGACGAGAGAGAGAATTGTGGCAACGTCGCTCGCTCACTTAAACGCGCGTTGCTCTATACGTTGCAGAGTATAGTTGAGAGTAGTCTCTCGCACTGACTCACGCACACTGTGCGGGCGTACACATACATGTAGATGCACACAGGTGAACACGAGTGTGTACGAGGAGGCAGATGGCCGTATGCATGAACATGACCAACCAATACACTTCTCTAGTTCAACACTAGTTAGAGCTACCTCTAGGTCTGTGGTGGCGGTGAGAGGGCAACACTGAGCTCACAGGACCGAGGAAACTGACGAACCGTAACGAAAGGCTTACAATTAGACAAGATCCCAACTGACAGTCAGTCCAAGATTTCGGCACATTTACACTTTTTTCCCCCCCAAGGACACAATTCACTAGGTGCGTCAAAGTAGTTTGCACTTGTATCGTCAAACAACTGACTGCAGCCTCTTTTCCACACTGTATACTGCTGTCTTTGTCACACTTGCTATAGGTGCACTACGTGCGCTCTCTCCGATTCTCGACATTCAAGATTCTTCGTCTTTTTATCGGGTTTTCACGGGCTCAGACAGACAGAGCAGTCAATCAATGATAAACACTGTTTTATGAAATTGCACTAGAACACAAAAACACTTTAATAATCCATTACTGTGTCTATTGTTAAACGCTCTCGATAAGAACTCTCACTTGCTAGCGGTGACGGAAGCCATATTGCGATCATCACCGTCCGTGTGCTCACATCGAAGCGCCATTGGTTCAACAAGAGAGGGGATCATATTTCATTGGTTAAACTCGCGTGGCGCTGCTGCTGACATCTGTCGGATTATGCCGCAACATTTCACTCATTCTTGGATCGTTTATTACCGACAATAAACTCACTCTTTTGACAAATGAACAAAGTGTAATTGTTCAAGACAAGTGTTTTTCAGACAAATGACTGTTAAATTCAAGTGATTTTCTGATAAAATAAAAGTATAATTGTTTTTACAGTACTGTAACATTTTTTTTCAATTCTTTCACACAATTGAAGGTGAAACGAAATTAATTATTCTATTTGTATTAAATAAATTGATTTTTAATATTTTTGTCTGAAAATTAATAATTTTATCAATTGATTAAGCAATTTTTCTCTTGTGTAATGTTTCAGGATTTGTTAAGAATTTAAACCGGTAACATAATTTTTTAAGACTTAATTGATAATAATTATTTAATCGTCTTTTTTTAAAACAAAAAATATGCAGTTACTGCATTCAAGAATATGATTTGCATTTCATTAAATTGTCACTGATTTCATTCGTTTATTTCCCATTCAATTCTAGAAAATGAAGTAAATTATTGCAAAATTAATTTGTCACGAGGGTAAGTTAGGAAAATAGTGAATTTTTTGCATGTCGTATTTTTAAGGTGTTTATGCAATGCATATTTATTTATTTAACTATTTATACGGGCTTACAATTTATACGGTATATACGAAAATTGTCTACATTTTAAAACAAATATAAAAAATTTTTACCACAATATAACAAAATTGTTATTTTTAGAAGCAGAAATATTAAATCTACCAAAATTCTATAAAACCTTATTAATTCTTTATTTATATTTAAAAATAAATGTTTTTGAAAAAAAAACATTTTAGCACAATATGCTACTCTTTGTACTCTTCAAATACGAATCAGTATACAATATTTTTTACTTAAATTAAAAAAATATCAATTTGTTTCAGAGATAAATTACTATTTATTATAATTAGTTTTTTGAAATGTTTTAATTTAATTGTTTTGATATATGCATTTATATTCTATTTAAAAAAAGTTTTATTTGGTTTGAAAAACAATGAGATTTAAAATAAATATTCTCTAAATCTAAATCAGTAAAAACCGGTCACTAATTCAATTTAGTGGAAATTTTCACTGATTTTTAGTCAAACTTTTAGTCAAACAATTTTAAGTCTGATTTGAATTAGTAGATTTTAATTTTTTACTAAATTAAAAAAAAAATTTCCATTAATTTAAATTAGTGACAGATCCTTATAGTTAAAATTTGACTTGAATTAGTCAACAAGATTTTACTGAAATATTAGTTATTTTGACGTAACCTATAAAAACGTATTTGACTAATAATTAGTTATTTTTTCTAAATGGTTAGTAGAAATATAACTATTTGAATTAGTCATTGAGTCTTGCTTTTAAATTAGTTTGCTAAAAATATTGAATTGGTAGTTTTCTACTAATAATTAGTTATTATTATTTACTAATTGAAAGAGAAAAAAGTCGTTCACGGTTTTACTATTAAGGGCATGTGATGGATTATGACGTCACTGGTATAGGCAAAATTTGTCCGTTACTTTTCTTTTAAAATATTGAATATTTTTTCATGAAACTTGGTAGAATTACTTAAAATGTCATTATGAAGGTCTCTCGGACCCGAATTTGTTTAAATTTTGGGTCTAACTTAATTTTTGGAAATTTTTGAAAAATTGCAAACTTTTTTAAAAATCAATTTTGAGACAAAATTCAAACAAACTCGGGTCTGAGAGACCTTCCTAATGACATTTTAAGTAATTCTACCAAGTTTCATAAAAAAATATTCAATATTTTATGAGAAAAGTTACGGACAAATTTTGCCTATACCAGTGACGTCATTATCCATCACATGCCCTTAAGAAGGTCTCTTAGACCCAAGTTTGTCTAAATTTTGTCTTAAAACTAATTTTTTTGATTTTCCGAAAATCAGGTAATTTTTTAAAAAGTTAACTATAAGGAAAAATGTAGACAAACTTGGGTCTGAGAGACCTTCTTAATGACATTTTAAGTAATTCTACAAAGTTTGGTGTCAAAATATTTATTATTTTAAGAGAAAGTTTACGGACAAATTTTGCCTATACTCGTGACGTCATTCTCCATCACATGCCCTTAACTCGTAATTTTTTATTAATTCAGATTCACTTTCTAAACATCAATTAATCAAAAACTATTAATCGTATTGTAAAAGCTCTTTTACCAAATTAAATAGTAACTCTGCTACTGATGGTTTAGAAAACATTTACTAATTCAATTAGTGAAAGTATAAGTTTTAGATTATGTTACATCACTAAAAGAATTAATAGATATCTGTCTGCTAAAAGTTTTTGAAACTTTTTACTATTAATTTGTTAAATTTGACTATTGAATGAGTAGTTTTCTACTAATAAATTAGTTATTTTTTCATAACTTAAAAAGAGAATGAATGGTTTTACTATGTAACTAGTACCTTTTTCTAATACTAAATAAATAAATAATTAATTCAGATTTAGAAAGTATTCGTGGAACAAAAAACTGTATTTGGTATTTTGTAATGAATTAACCGAATCTATATATTATTTTGCTTTCAGAAAAAGTCAAAATTTCTCTCTACATTTCAATTAATAAAAAATCTGTCACTAATTCAAATTAATAGAAATGTTCATTAAATTTTTAGTCAAATTTCACTACTTGAATTAGTAGATTAAAAATTTTACTTTATTATTTTAGTGTAAAGTGACTAAAAATTAGTAAAAATTTTCACTATTTGAATTAGTGTCACATTTTTCACTAATTCAGATTAAGAGAGTTGACTACTTGCACAGAGAGAAAAGATATATTTGACTCAGAGGCTAATAAATTTGAGTCAGATAAAATTTTAATTAATTAAAAGTTAGAGGAAAAAATATTTCTATATTTTTGTTATTTTTATTATTATTATTATTTTTTTTATTATTCTATATTTTTATATTTCTTACACTTTCAACACTTAAAATCAATATTAAGATCAAATATATATTAACCAATTATTACACTAGATTTTGTGAATTGAATGATTATTTTATTCAAATAAAATTTATTTGGATCAAATGCAATACTTATTGGGATTGACGGTCGTGACGTCACAAAACAAAAATGGCTGACAGAAGTAGGTAACTTTAGTAACAAAAGCACATAAACGAAAGAAAATTTTCAAAATATAATTATAAAAACAATAAAATACGACTCATTTTAAATAAAAAATTTTAATTTACACAATCTTGACTCTCTGGTCGAAATTTTGTTGAGCGTAAGATCGTTTTAAACGTCGGAAAGAACATATTTTGTGTACTGGAAAAAGCACTTTAAAAAAAAGTTGCTTAATTATCTTTAAAATAATTCGATCCATTAATTAATTAGTATATTTTATACTGTTAATTATCCATTTTTTTTAAAGAAGAATAAAACTGTATAGGTTAGGATTTTTGACAGGTCAGCTGTTGTAACTATGTAAACTGAATAGAAGATGTTAATTATAAGAATTTTTCTTTTTTCTTTTCCCTACCTATTTGAACTCAAAATTAAATGTAACTTTTTCCATACATTTAGAAAACTACATTTTTTCTCCTTCTACAGAATTGTTACGTGTTTCTTTACTTTTTTACTTACTTTTTTTAATTCAAATTCCCGGCACCAGAAAGCGTATCAAAGTTTAGCCATTCCCAATTTAAAAATAATCAATAAATATATTATTGATTAATAAATAATTATTCTTCAAAGCATTTTAGTGAAAACTAATAAACTAATAAAATACGTTAATAGGTTTTATTTCTGTTTCCACTTATAGACAAAGTATAAAACTTAAAATTTGTTTAGTAATTATTCTCCAGTATTGTATAATATTCATATTAAACTAACTAATTACTACTTTCTAATTATTTATAGATAAACAAATTTTAATTAAAAAACTATATAACTTTTGCTTTTAAATTTGTAGTTTACAATAAAAAATTGTAAGTTTATAGGTTACTAAAGATTCAACTAAGCGTGTGAAAAGAATGTGGTCAATTCTTGATAAAAAAAATACCGAAAACTGATAAATTAATTTTTTTTAAGGTATTCACTGAACTAAAAAATACTCAAAATTGATTTTTTCTCAAATAACACGAATGAAAATCAGTCATCCAAGTGACTTAGTTTCCTTTACATAAATAGTCAAATTTACCTTAAATGAAGTTTATATAATTATAATTCTATGCTCGTACGAAGCTGTAACATCAGGATGATAACAATAACGATTTCCTATTCTGGTTTTCGCTTATCTTTCCTACATTCCCTATACCACACAGGAAATCCTCGACTTTTGAGCATGTTTAACACTTGAAAGTTAATTTCACCAAAAGAGATAAATCTTTTGTCAAACAGTTTAACTCTTTCGTGACTCAACAATCAATCACCTAACATTAATCATTTCTCAATCTGATAAAATATACATGTTTCTAAGAAAAGATATTGATTGTTAATTTTCTGTTTTTAAATGAAGTTTGAAGTATATTAGAGAATAATCTCCGTCAAGGCACTCAATAGATAAACTTATCGTTCAAGTCTCGTAGGTCGTTATTATACTTTGAAGATACATTATACATGGAAAAAAGACCGAAATTCATACAGAAACTATTTAAAGAGAAATATGCGACAAGTTGAAGTCATACGAGCTTTTCCAAAAAAATATTTTAATACATTATTATAAAATCAAATTATAAATAATATTTACGTTACTACGAATCAATAATGCAAATAACTTAAACAAAAAGTTTTAAAATTATTTAGATATTAGAAAAAATCAATTGAGATTTTTTCATGTAAAGGTTTTTTCACAAATAACTCACTTTTCTCTTAAAATCTGAATTAATAATTTTCTACTAATGAATTAGAGAAAAATCGGCTACTATTAAATAGTAAAAACTTTCACTAATTTTTAGTAGAAAAATATTAATTATTAGTAAAAAATTACTAATTTAAAAGTGATATTATCTACTAATTGAAAAAGTAAACTTTCTCTATTTCAATTAGTAGATATTTCAGATTCAAATGAGTAGTTTTCAACTAATAATTAGTACTTTTCTACTAAAAATTAGTAAAAGTTTTTACTATTTAATAGTAATCTATTTTTCTCTAATTCATTAGTATAAAATCACTAATTCAGATTTAGAGAGAAAATAGTCATTATACATTGTCTTCGATTCATGTCAAACAAATATCAACCTTTTATTAATTTAGATTTTTTAAATTTTGCTCCGAATGAAATATGTTGATTTTGGAAATTGCTAAGTTAACAAATCTCATAGAACTTTTTCTTGAATATTTTATTTATTTTTTTTAAAAATTATTTTTCATATATTAATCGATGGTGAAATAACATTTAAAAATTATTTAAATCTTTTCCGTTCTCTCTAAATCTAAATTAGTTAAAAATAACTAATTATTAGTAAAATGTGACTAATTATTAGTCAAAAAAGTAACAAAAAAATAGGTAAAATTTGACTGTTTGGTTTAGTAAACAGAATTTTAATAAAATATTAGTTATTTTGACATAACCTAAAAATGAATTTGACTAATAATTAGTTAATTTGTATTAAATGATTAGTAGAAATATAACTATTTGAATTAGTGACTGAGTTTTTGCTTTCAAATTAGTTATTTTTAACTATAATTCAGATTTGGAGAGTTTATATAAATACATCATATTTTTAGTAATAAAAGTTTTGTGTATAAGTATACTCAAAAATACTATATTTATGGACTTTATAAGGTTAACACCATGAGACATAATTTAAATTTAATAGCAAATATTTTCAAAACTAGATGGTAAAAATTATTTAAACTTTGCAAAAATACGTTAAATTAATCCAAGTTTAATATATTTTAAAATCATATTTTAAAGTTTTATTTTAGTCCCGGAAGAAGATTTCTTCGTAACTTTGATAATCGTACAGATTTTCTAAAAATTTATTTTCATCGAACCAGCAGTTGTCATAATTTTAATTTACTAGAATTACTATTCAGTCTAATTTTTATTCTACTGTTTATCCAGTAGCTCTAATTTTCCTTTTGCAGAAATTTTATTTTATAGAAATTGTCTTATCATGAAAAGACACCTCCGTTATTTTTTATTATTTTTTATTTATTATTTTTATTTATTTTTTATGGTTGAAATAATTTTCGTTTTACTAAGATTTAAACTATTCTAATTTCTATTTTCACAATTTATTAATTACCACAATTTGTACGTCACTGAATACATATTGAACAAAAATCTCATTTAACAGAATTTCCTTTCAACCGACTTTTTATGTAAAAGAAAAAGAAATTAACCGAGTTTTAATTTATCAGAATTCTCATTTGACATAATTCTAAAGAAGTCAAATTTTCAGATGACATAACGTCCAAGTTTATCAAATCTTCATTTATCCAAATTTGTAATTGCACGAATTGATATTTAATAGAATTCTTGAAACACAGAATTCCTTTTTGTTCGAAATTACCAATGTCCAAATAAGTATCCGACAGAAAGATTTGGCGCGAATGTGAAAATTGACCAATTACGATTTTCTTGATTCTTGTTCTGTCAAATGGGAATTCTGTGTTTTAAGAATTCTATCTTGCAATTACAAATTCCAACAAATGAAGATTTAATAAACTGGACATTTTGTAATTTGAAAATTTGCAAAGTATCATTTTGACATAAACCTTACTTTGAAAGTTGTTATTTTTTACAAACATAGGTAAAAGTTATTTTGTACAACTGCTAAAATTAAAAGGTTTTAGTTTTTAAATATTTGATTTTTATGAATTAATTGAAGTGTTTATTAGTTGTTTAATTAATTAATTTAATTGATTAATGTTAACTCTGTCGATTGAAAGAAAATTCTGTAAAATGAGATTTCTGTTCAATATGAATTCAGTGACCTATACAAATTCTGGTAATTAATAAATTGTGAAAATAGAAATTAGAATAGATTAAATCTTAGTAAAACGAAAATTATTCCAATCAATAAATTAGATAAATAAAAAATATTGCAGCTGTCTATACTCATGCCAAAACAATTTCTGTAAAATAACATTTCTGCAGAAGGAAACTTAGAACTAATGGATAAACAGTAAAATGAAAATTACATTAAATATTAATTCTATAAATTAAAATTATGACAATTGCCGACTCGATGCAATAAGTTTAAATAAATTGTGCATTATGTCAATTAAGATGTGTGGAAGATTCATGTGTCCACTTTTTTATCCTTTTTAAAGATCTGAGAAAATCTACAAACTGCGTATTTGCAATGGTTTCTCCGCAAGTTTGCTATTTAATGAAGAAAAAGACATTTGAGAACAACTTTTTAGAATGTGATTTTTTTTATTAATTCGTCACCGTTAGTATCATAGAAACCAGTCTTCTCAGGGTGTTGTCCTAAGCTACTTTTATCCCACACTGGTGACTTCCGAGTAACGTGATCAAAAGAGGGGGGAATCAACATTACTGAAGTTTATGTTAATGATTATGGTATGTAAACGATAGGGTTATTATCGTTAAAGTTTCTATCAGCAGTGTCGTAAAGTGTTTTCCTTTAAAGCTTCAATTAAATTACGGAACTGTGAGCATATAACTGTTATTTAATCCCCGGTCCAAAATCTATAAAGTAAAACTGGATGATGTGATTAAAGACGAGCGCTTAATTTATTAACAGACAAAAGTTTGTTGTTATACGGAGAAAAAGTTTACAAAGAAAAACAAATTCAGCTGGAAAACTATTACACGGTTTTACTTCTTTCTCTGAATATAGACTTTTTATTTTCCGTATTTCAGAATCCGCGTCTATACTTGAATTCCATTTGAATAATCTACTATAACAAAATATTCATTTAAGCAGGTCACCATGTTTAGATAACGTTGTCTGAACTTACGCAAAGTGTTCACGATCAGAAAATAAAGAGAGAAAAAAAATCATTCCAATAAATCTAGGCAGCGATCCTAAAAGAAAATTACGAGTTTCGCTTGAAACGATCACTGAATACTTTTGGAGGGTGTGTTCAATGGTAAAATAGCCTCTCCTCTCAATGAAAAAAAGCAACCTCTGTTGATCTATATTCTTACTTAACTACTTGATCGAGAAAGTTGTCCCTCATAAATTGCAACTAACTACAATCACGTGAATATTGATTTATTCATAATAAAACCTTTTTTGCATACTTTTCTATACTTCAATTGTTTCTTTGTTGTGGGGATTAATTTTCCTTCAAAGTAAAAGAAAATTGAGCGGATGAATGTTATGTATCATGGACATTGTTTCCTCTTTGTTTCATCCGTAAGAAAGTGGAAGAAGGAATGCCAGTGAGTCACATTTTAATGTTTCATAAAATGAATAAAATATTTCAACAATCTTACACACGTACAAATATTTTAACAGTTTCTTACACATTTATAAATATTTACATGAATGAATATTTCAACAATTTCTTACACACATATAAATATTCTTTAACAATTATTGTTTACTGTTTATATATATATGTATAATTTTCAATACAATTGAATGTATTGTTAAAATATATTACCCGCTATCTTTTGTGAATAAGTGTATATATATTTTTATGACAGCTTTTTAACATATAGGAATAAATTGTTTTTTGTTACTTGTATAAAATTTTCCATGTACTTTAATGACATTTTAGACGTGCGAGTTATTTATGAGCGATGTAAAATTATCTTGAAGTTAAACTTGATTTACTTCAAGTGAAAGTAACTTTAAGTGCTGATAACTCTACTAACATCTGGAATCATGAGTTTTCCTGGTATGTTGTCAATTCTTGATACACGTAAATGCCAAAAAATTGTAGATAAAAGTAGAGCTAGATGACACATTTTTCACTCTTTGTTGTTTAACATCTTCAGTAATAAATTTACACAAAACTCATCAAATCTGACGTGCTAATTTGTTCAAGTTTTACAGCTTTCATAAAAAAATAAAAAAAATAAGTCCTGAAATCATGAGACTTCCTGGTAATATTAATTAACAAGAATATATCAGTTCCTGATACATGTTAACTTCAAAAAATTTTAGATAAAAGTACAGGATAACAGGGCTAGTTAATGAATCTTTCATACTCTTTTTGTTCTTTAACTTCATTATATTCAAATTAAAAAAAAAGTTTGTCATCAAATAGAAAATGTTATATTTCAGATTTGATTTTTAAAATGTGCTGTTATCAATTTTGATGTTTTATAACGGGTTTTTCGAGTAGATGCGATAACTTACTCCGGGGTAGATTGAGGCATGTAAATTTTATGATTTAAATGTTAAAACATCATGATATGAGAAAAGTGAAAGTGAAATGAAAATAGAAAATGTTTAAAAAACTACGTAATCCAAAAAAAGAAACGGAAATGACAAATAGTATCTAACTCTTACAGAAAATTTAAAAACATGTATCTCTCACAAAAAAGACAAAATATCCCATCCCTAAATTATTTTAATGTAAAATTTACTGCACAACTTTTTCAATGTATAAATAGAAAAAAAGGTAAAATGGATTTTTTGTTTTTTTGATCAGTCACTCTCTAAATCTGAATAAGTCAAAAGTCTTCCACTTTTTTAATAAGTGTATATATTTTATGCTCTTGCAATAAGTTAACATTTCACTTATTTAGAGTGAAATGTCACTTATTTCTAAGTGTATATGCACTTATTGAAAAAGTGGAAGACTTTGACATCTAAATAAGTAAATAATCTGTTATTCAAATTTAGAGAGCAAAATTAAATTAAATTCTTGTGAATAAAACAATTTTTTAAAAAATTGTTCGACATATTGTATCGAACATTTTGAATTTTCAAAAATTGGCTGCAGATTAGTAATCGGGAACCCCAAAACCCCCCAGATACCAAGTCTCATGTAAATGAAATTTTTCTAAAAAAATTCGTCCGCCATGTTGGATCCGCCATTTTTAATTTTCAAAAATTGACTTCAGATTAGTAATCGGCCCTCCAAAAATCATGTAAAGTGACAAGACCCGTAAATTTCGATTCATAGAATCGAATATTTTTATTTTATATGACTATTTATATGACTGACAGGGTTAATATATTGTTTGATCGGAAAAACAAAACATGTGTTAACTTCTTTTCTATACATATTTGTAGCTGATTTGCACAGGTCTGGAAAGAATATTGGAAAATATTTTTTTTTTGTTACACGTACCCTACTCTGCTTATTTGTTGTATGTTCTTATTTTATTTTATCATATATCAATAGATCATTATTTATACGTAATGCTGTTTTTATTAATTTTTGATGTGTTTTTTAACTTTAATTACACAGGCCTGCAAAATTTCGTTCATGTCTGTTTAAAAAAATTAACCCTTATAATAATATCTTTTATCGATAAATAGTTATGTGGTTTCAAAAAACTGAAGTTTTTGAACTAGTTCAAAATTTTTAAAGTTGGATAACTCTTACATTTATAAATATTTTTTAAAAGAAGCTTTACAAGTTTTTTAGTTACATCAAGGAATGTAAGTACGCTAAGTTTGATCTAAATCCCTTAACAGAAGTAAATTTCCATGATTACTTACCATGGAAATGCTCAACAGACATGAACGAAATTTTGTAGGCCTTTTTTATTTTATAATTGCTTTTACATTGTTTATTTTATGATTTATTAATACCTGCTCTCTAAAATTGAATAAGTGAAAATTCACTTATTAGATGTCAAAAGTCTTCCACTCTTTCAAAAAGTGCATATGCACTTACAATAAGTGTATATGCACTTATGATAAGTGAAATTTTCACTTATTATAAGTGCATATACACTTTTTGAAAGAGTGGAAGACTTTTGACATCTATAATAAGTGAATTTTCACTTATTTAAATTTAGAGAGTGTTGTAATTTAATTATGTGAATTACTATCGTTCTCTTATGTTTCTAATATTTCTAATTGTCCTTATGATTCACCTAGGACAAATGAATTAATGAATGAATAAATAAATAAAATAAAATACATTTTTAATAACACGCATATTCCTCCCTAAATAAAACCACCGAATATTAATACTCTAAAGTTTGAAAAATCTCATTTTCTCGTTTTCGTGTAGCAAAAAACTAATAAAAAATGTATGACGCAGCTCTTTTTCGAGGGAAATAAGTAAAAGTTGAAAACAAAATTATGAATGAAAAAAAAGTGAGTGTAACGGGGGATGTAGTGCGAAAATTGCGTTCATTACGTGAATGTACGAGTGCAACAAGTTTTCATCAATGTAACCTAACATTGCTTGAGGTTTTGACGACGTCACTAGTCACGCATGACTTCTGCAACGTCACGCAGGCGCAAGACCACGCACGATGACGTAGAACTCATCCCATGTAGGACGAAATTACAAGTTGAACAAACACCTACCTACAACTGCCTAGGTGCACGAGCGCAACGAGAAAGATCAAGTGGCAATAGCACCCACCACCTGGGTTAACAATTTGCGGCATGAGATGCAATAAATTGCAAACGCGTGAAACGGCCACTCAATAGTGACTTAAGCGTTACCTGAAAACTTTCGATTTGTCACTTGATATGTCTCGAGAGTAATCTGGATTTGTTTGGAATTAGACATTACGAGTGGGAGATACAAGGCCGTTGTCTGTCAAGAGGACACTTTCGAGACAAAGAAATATCATCAATCGTCGGAAAATTCACTTTGCATAAGCTTTTATGAGCAATGAATCACAGACTCTTGCTCAACAATGGTTTTACAATCGATTAGCTTCGATTATTTCTCGAGACTCGGCGATTTTTAGAAAGTGATGAAAAGTAATTATTATTGATTCAAGCATTACATTGGGACAGTGGGCAAAAAAAAATGTAGAAAGAAATTTTTATAAAGTGAAATGGTTTTGGAAGGTGTAGAAATGGAAATTTTATTTTATTGTATGCCGATAAATGCAATTTAATTTATAGGTACTAATTTTTAGTTAGTTTTTATTAAATTTTATTAGAAAATTACTGGATGATATATTATAGATAGTGGAAAGTAACTGACTTGTTTAGTATAAATATGCTATACCTAGGAAACTGTTTGAATCAATAAGTGCATGGAAAGGAAGGAAGTTACAAATTTTACTGACACTGTTTTACAATTTAGGGAAAAAGTGTCAAAAAGTGAAAATTTTATATCAGAAATTACTCTCTAAATTTGAATTAGTAGTTTTTTTTACTAGACAATTAGTAAAAACCTTACTATTTAATAGTGGCTCACTTTTCCCTAATTCATTAGTAGAAATCTACTAATTCAGATTTAGAAAGAAGTACAAACTTTAAAAAACTTATATTAAATTTGCTACACTAAATAAAATTAATATCTAAATTAGACATTTAATCATATGAGATTCACAGAAAAAAATTGTTAAATGTCTCTTTACTTTGATGTTAAATTTATATATGTGGTTGACTTTTGTGCTGTACTGAAATTTTTACCCAAATCATATGTTAAATTAACAAAAAATTTTTTCAGTGAACATAAACTATCTTTGAGAATAAAAGTATGTAAAAATTAGATTTTTAAAATAGAAAAAAAGATTTATATCTGATTAAAATATTAGTAATATGAAAAACATGTCTAAAAAAGATAATAGATATTTCAAATTTTGTGGTAGATGCTTTCTTAATCTGAGTGGTTTTCCAATAATGAATTAGAGAAAAATCGGTCACTATTAAATAGTGAATATTTCACTAATGTTTAGTAGAATACTACTTATTATTAGTAAAATATTCAATATTTAATAGTAATCGATTTCTCGCTAATTCATTAGTGGAAAACCACTAATTCAGACTTAGAGAGTGGAAAATACACACTAAAAAAAGAAATGACTGATGACAAATAACGAGTTACTTAAAATGTATGTTTTGAAATTTAAAAAAGAAAAGATAAATGTTTTGTTTAAAAGCAGGCGCTTTTAAACTTATATTTTGAAAGAAAATTTGTTAATGAAATTCATTTGATTTAATTTTCGTCAAAATTTCTTTTTATTTCACCGATTTTCCATGCAACAGGATTTTCATTTAATAAAATTTATAGGCAACAACATATTTTCACAGTAAGAGAATTTCTATAAAGCGAAATTTTCTACACTGAAAAAAATTCCCAGGACTAGGACTATAGTTAAATAACTTTGGAATTTTTTTCAGTGTAATTACATAATTAATACATCTAGAGAAGTGATATATTATAGTCACAAAGAAATAAAACTTTTTTTGACACAAATAAAAATTTATTTGATTGAAATAAAAAAACTAGTTGGCTCTGATCGTGAGTAAGTTAATATATTTTTTCTATGAGTATATATTCGACAGAATGCTTATTTGTCCAAAACTTTATTTGTACGAACTGTCATTTAATAAAATTCTTAAAACATCGAATTCTTATTTGACAGAAAATAATTCTATCATTCTATATTGAATAAAAAATCAGTGAAATAGAGAATCTGCTAGTTAAAATTTCTGTTTTGTAGACATTCTTTCAAAATAAAAATTTGGTTAAATATGAATTCTTTAATATAAAAAATCGGTAAAATAGAAATTCGGACTTATAAAATTTGATCAACTGTAAATTCAAACTAATAATAATAATAATAACTAGGTGTGAATTCTGTCCATTTCATGTACACTTCGCTTCCAATTTATATAGGTCACTCGATTTGTTTTGAGACAAGGAATATGATTTTGTAATTCGTTTGGTTGGTTTTTTAGCATGAAATTTTTTTTTGGCAAATCGCGAGATTTTTCGATGAAAAAAAATGAAAAATCATGAATTATTACGTGGGTTTTTAGTCAATTATATATTTTATATAGGTCAATCAATTCGTTTTGAGACAAGGAATATGATTTTGTTTGGTTGAATTTTTAGCATGAAAAATTTTTTTTTTTTAAAAAATTTCCAAAAACGAGATTTTTTGATGAAAAAACTGAAAAATCATGAATTATTACGTGAGTTTTTGGTCAATTATATACTTTATATAGGTCAATCGATTCGTTTTGAAACAAGGAACATGATTTTTTCATTCATTTGTCTGAATTTTTAGCATGAAAAAATTTTTTGCCAAAAAACGATATTTTTGATGAAAAAAGGTGCTCAAAAAAATTTGATTGGGTATTTTCAAAAATCCCTGTGTCCAAATTTAGATATTTGTGAGCTTCATATGTCATCCAAATTTTATTAAAATCCGTTGAAGCGTTCTCGAGATATCCTGGCGACAACAAATTTACCACATACACACACACATACACACACACACACACACACATCTGGACATTTTCTCAGGAATGAAAATTTGAACTTTTCAGATGAAACTGAGTCGATTTACACTATTTTTGGAAAATCGAAAATCTTAACGATCACAACGCTTCCTCTATGAGGAAGCAATAATAATTAATTGTATTAAGATAGAGCCCGACTTAAATATATATAAAATATACATCAATAATTATAATGATAACAAAAGTGAACTACGTTTTAGGTAATTCAAACTAATAAATTGTATCTTCCCTGAATTATAAAACTATACATTTTAGTAAAATTTGTAAATTTCTTTCTTTCCGTGTGGGAAAATGTTTTGACTAATTTGTACACTGAAAAAAATATCCCGATTAAAATAATAAACTCATTTAGTCAAATAAGTTCCGAATAAATTCACTAATAAATCCAATTATAATTTCTGGTTAAAACTTACCGGTAAAATATTCATAGTTGAATAACTTTCCGGTTGAAATTACCGGAAATTCTAGTTTAAGGGTATGTGGTGGCAAATGACGTCACTGGTAAAGTTTTTTCGTAAAATTTTTCTTAAAATATTAAATATTAAATTAAACTATTAAATATATACCAAACTTTGTAGAATTTTTAAAAATATCATCAAGACGAGCTATGTGACCCAAGTTTATTTGAATTTTGCCTTAAAGTTAATTTTTTATAAAATTCGCTATAATATTTGGAAGTTTAAAGAAATTAATCTTAACGCAAAATTAAACAAACTTGGGTCAGACAGATCTTCCTATTGATAATATTTAAGTAATTGTGCAAAGTTTGATGTAAAAAGTATTCAGTATTTTAAGAAAAAGTTAACGGATAAATTTTGCCTATACTGACGTGACGTCATTCTCCATCAAATGCTCTCAATTTCCCTGAATAATATATATAGGTAAATATATATATTTAAGTATCATCAAGAAAAACAGAATTAGATAACACGAAAATATTTTGTTGTTTTAACTGAGAAGTACGGTAAAATTAATACCAGAACAACTATAAATAAAATATATTTTCAGTTATAATAACCGGAATTCCAGTTATTTTAACTAAACATTTTTTTTAGTGCATAGTAAAAATGATATCATATCATATACCACAAAACTTATATAGCATCTCCATTAAAATAAAAGACATATTAATAATATTTTATAATACAGTGCAACCTCGATTATCCGAACTAATTCGAGCAGGACATGGCTCGAATAATCGAAAGTTCGGATAACAGATCTATAAAGAAAAACGATTAAACAGATAAACTTTACATTTATTTAATTTAATATGTTTATTTTAGATCAATTAATTAATATATTTATAAAACATAATGCTTAGAATTTTTAAAGATTTTGTTTATCAGTAGGACGTGTGGCAACACTGAAAATGTGTTATAAAAATATGAATGAGGAATTAAATATAAAATTTGAGAAGGTGGAAAAAAGTTCAGATAAAATGTTTTACTGTTCGGATAATCAAGGTTCTACTGTATATATTTTTGAACTAATAACGCAATATCAATAACACAGTTTTTTTCTCACTTGAGTATCTTTATCTCAGTGTAGTTTTCTATCACTACACTGCAAAAACATGGTGTCTTAAACTGGACAAAAATGTCTTAAATTAAGATACTTTTTGTGTCTAAGACACGAAAAATGTCTTAATTTAAGACATTTTTGAACAATTGAAGACACCTGTTTTTGCAGTGTAATTTGTAGTTTTTGACTAAAAATTAGTCAAAATTCTTTTTCTAATTATTAAAATAGTCACAACTATCTTATTCAGATTGAGAAAATGTAATTTTTCTTCAATTAAAATTTTTTTTTATGAACCGATTCTAAAAATGAGTAAAACTACATAAAACAGAAAATCATCAATTTCTATAATTAGCAAATTGATTAGTAAAAAATGAATGTCATGTTGGCAAAGGTGGAGATTTAAATATTTAAGCAAGAGCCGCAATTGACGTTTTTGGGATGGAGTGAAGGAGGTAATTGGGCAGAGAAAGAAGTGTTTTTAAAAGGGCGAATGTCGGATGTTCCGCAGGATGTGGGAGGACCTTCAGAAGTGGCAAAAGATGGAGAGACATGTCGTCATCTCTCACCCAGTACAGGCTTCTCATTGACCAGTACTGCGGCTCTATTGATTTCCTGCAGAGGGTGAACCACTAAAAGGGAGGATTAGATATTGCCATGATATAGCCCAGCAACACGATTTTTACTCGAATCTTCGTTGGAATAGCTCTCACTCCGTGGACTCGAATGGATATAATAAGAACTCGTCTTGTGTATTTGTATTTTTGCTTTAGCGTGTATGTATATTGTATATACACTTTATTATTGACTCCACTTCGACGGCCGGCGCGGCGCGACTTACTCCATTCCCAGTAGCGTATTTAGACTCTCATGTACCAGCATAGTCTTACATTAAATTCAATCTCAATTTCACTCGATTTCTCATTCCATTATATATATCTCTCTTTTAATTGCATTCTCTCGAAATTTTAATCACGTTAAATTTCACCCATTTTCAGTTTTATGTACGTATATTTCTAAATACCTTTTAAGACCGAAAACGGTTTTATTTGAAACGTTACAATAATGCAAAATGTATTTGTATTGAGAGAATGTCTCTTAACATTTTCGTGCACGACATTTTTTTTATTTGTGATATTTTTATTGAAAGTAAGATATTTTATCGCAGTTCAAAATTAAAGAAATATTCTTTTGAGTGTATTTCACTCTCTTATATTTGTTGGAGTGAGTTTTCACTCCAAGAAGAGTGAGAATTGAGCCGGTCTAGTCAGAGTAAGAAACTCTGAAACTCGAAAAATAGGAATAAGATCTCACCCTTATAAAGTGAATTTTCACTCTAATTTGAGTAGAAAAAAAAGATTTTACATGAACTGAACTCCCATTTCAATTTCGGAGTGAATTTTCAATCGAATTGGAGTGAAATTTCACTCGACAAGAGTGAGATCTCACTCTTATGGAGAAGGTTTCTCATTCTTATGTAGAAGGTTTCTCACTCTGATTGGAGTAACTCAATTTTCACTCTTCAAGGAGTGAAAACGCACAACAAAAAATTTCTCTAAATTTCTTGGTGTAAGTTTTCACTTCACAAAGAGTGAGATCTCTCTCACAAAGAGAGAATTTTCACTCCAATTTGAGCAGAAATTCACTCCAAACAAAAAGTGAACTCACACTCTAATCTTGGAACGAATTTCCACTCGAATTGGAATGAAATTTCACTTTATAAGAGTGAGATCTCACTCTTTTAGAGTTAGGCTTTTAACTCCGATATCTTGTATAATTATATTTTTGTAAATTTTTTTTAAGGTGAACTGTGGAATTTATTCGGTTTTAAATGTACTCTGTGTGAATTTTATTGTGCTCTCTAAATTTCTTGGAGTGAGTTTTCACTTCAATCAGAGTTAAAACCCCACTGCAAAAGAGTGAGATTTCACTCCAGTTCGAGTAGAAAAAAAACTTTAAAAAAAAACTTTTAAAACTTTATTTTACACAATTAAGAAACTAAAATATTTCTGAAAACGACAAAAAGTAGAAGTTAGAATTTTAGATTCCGCTTCTTAATTTCTTTTGTTCTTAAGCACTCGAAAAAGAGTCAAATTTTCTGAACTGGGCCACCTAAAACTGACTTTTCAAAATTGCTTTACTTCTATATATAATTTATTACAGCTAGGTGGTACAAAAACATTCCTGAAAAGTTTTTTTAAAAATTTTAATTTTTCAATTAGTTATAAACAATTAAAGTTTAAAGCACCTTTTTACGAAATTGTCAATTGCTCAGCTGTTTTTTGATAAAATTGAATAATTTTTGGTAGAGACATAAAAAAATAGTGCCTCTATTAATCACGATCAGAATTTTAAAAATTCGTAATTATTTATGCAAAATAAATTGTTAATTAATTAAACAATTGAAATTTTTTACAACTTCTGGGGCAGGTTTGAAAAAAATTCAAAAACAGCAGAAATCTGTGTTTTATGCACTTTAATTTAAAAAAAAAAAATTTTAGTACCTTTGAAAATTGAGCAAATGGCGTAACTTTAAAGAGCGGCGTCCAAGCATCCGAACTGCCGCGGCCGCTGCGCTGGCGCTGCCGCCACAGTGGGGCAAAAAAAAGCGTCCGTGGAAAAATTAACATAGGGCCCAGAAATATTAACCGATTTAGATGTATTTTTTTTTTTAATTAAAGGTAACAAAATTTTGCATAACACCCTTTATTTTACTTTTTGAAAAATAGTTGTTTTCATTTATTTATTAAATGTTAAACATGAAAAAAAATGTTTTCTTATTAAAACCAGTTTAATTTTTTATTAAAAGCATAATTTATATCAACAAGAACAACATTTTTTGAAGTAATTATTTTAGAACAACTTCTAATAATAAGCTAATTATTTAAAAAATGTTTGTATAAGTTATAAACTAGACAATCTTACACTGAAAAAAAAATTATTTGATTCAATTAATTCAAATTATTTGAAAAATATTTTACTTGGTTTAAATATTTTGTATTTAGATCTAAAAAATATATATTTGATTTAAATAACTTAAATTATTTGAATGCCACTTATTTGAATCAAATAAATCGTAATTGAATTAAAAAAATAATTAATTGAATCTAATAAATGAAATTATACAACATAAATAATAATTTATTTAAAACAATTGATTTATTTATTTCCCTCAAATCTTTAGTTTTTTGATATAAATAAAAATTATTTCACACAATAATTTCATTTTATGTATTCAAGTAAACTAAATTATTTAAAACGAATAATGATTTATTTAATGCTAATACTTTATTTTATGAAAACAAATCAAAAATACTTAGATCAAATAAATATTTAATTGAAACTATAATATTGAGTTATTTGTAACCATTAATTTATTTATTTCAGCCGAATATTTTTTTGTTTAATACAAATACAAATTATTAAAGATAATAACTTCATTTTATGGATTCAAGTAACTTTAATTATTTAATGCGAATAATGATTTATTTAATACTAATACTTTATTTTATGAAAACAAATAAAAAATACTTCGATCAA
Source organism: Ganaspis brasiliensis (assembly GCA_037103525.1). NCBI lineage: Eukaryota > Metazoa > Arthropoda > Insecta > Hymenoptera > Figitidae > Ganaspis > Ganaspis brasiliensis. The sequence goes on along the minus strand of JAZKLR010000013.1, from coordinate 2,141,817 downwards.
ATAAATATTTAATTAAAACTATAATAGTGAGTTATTTATAACCATTAATTTATTTATTTCAGCCAAATATTTTTTTGTTTAATACAAATACAAATTATTTAAGATAATAACTTCATTTTATGGATTCAAGTAAACTTAATTATTTAATGCGAATAATGATTTATTTAATACTAATACTTTATTTTATGAAAACAAATAAAAAATACTTCGATCAAATAAATATTTAATTGAAACTATAATAGTGAGTTATTTGTAACCATTAATTTATTTATTTCAGCCAAATATTTGTTTGTTTAATACAAATACAAATTATTTAAGATAATAACTTCATTTTATGGATTCAAGTAAACTTAATTATTTAATGCGAATAATGATTTATTTAATACTAATACTTTATTTTATGAAAACAAATAAAAAATACTTCGATCAAATAAATATTTAATTGAAACTATAATAGTGAGTTATTTGTAACCATTAATTTATTTATTTCAGCCAAATATTTTTTTGTTCAATACAAATAAAAATTATTTAATACAATAACTTCATTTTATGGATTCGAGTAAATTAAATTACTTAATGAATTGAATTGTTATTGTTCAATTTTGATTTAAATATTTAATATTCTGTTAAAGTATTTTTTATTAAATTAGTTATTTCTCATCTTTTATTGATTTCGGTCACAATTAATATTAGAAAGAATTGTTTAATTTGTAAATAATAGTATTTAATGGTTTCTTCATAAATTACTATTTATAAAAAGTTTAATATGATACTAAACATATCACAAATTAAAAAAGGAAGCAACCCTTACAGACCTGACGTACCAGTAGAAGATTTTAATATTTCTCACCAGAGCTTGCGTGTACTAGTGCTTAAGCGTTTGATTTGCGTGCGTAGCGTTGAGGGTTCGAATCCTCTGTAGGTGCGATTTTTAATTATAAGTATATAATTGTTTATATGTGCGAAATATGTTGTGTAAAAATTGTAAAAACCTTTATAAACTATGAATTCATTCGTTTAAAGGAATAAATAACACAAATACTAGAATAATACCTTAAATAAATAGAAAACCAGTTACAAATAAAGTAGAACTCAAGTATGAATAATAATTTAGAATTAATTTTATGATTTTAAAATTATTTTTAAATATTTTATTAGTTTCCTAACATTCTGGGACTCGGGAATTTTGAATTAAATAAGAAGTTTACTTGAATTAGATAATTTCTAATTAGTTACAAATAATTTATTTACTTAATGCAATTAGACATTTACTTGAGATAAGTAATTCTTGATTTAAGTCAAATTTAAATTTATTTGAATTTAATAATTTTTTCACTTGATGCAAATAGATTTCATATTTGGGCTTAATAAAAAAATATTTGACGGAATTAAAGGGATTTTAGTCAGAATTAAAACAATTATTCGTGATAAATAATTAAATACTTGATACAAAAAAATGTTTAGTTCTTTCAAGAAAAACATTTTTTCCATGCAAATAAATATTTATTTGAATTAAATAACATGAATTATTGAATTAAGTAATTTTCATACTTGATTTAAACCACTATTTATTAGTTTTAAGTATTCCATTTATTTGGTTAAAGTAATTTTTATTTGACGCAAATTACTGTTTATTTTATGCGATAATATAAAATACTTAGGACCAGTAAATCTTTATTTGAGTCAAATATATATTTAATGGATAATAGACAAGTAAATGATTTACTTGGATCAAATAATTTTTATTTGATTCAAATAAATTTTTTTTTCAGTGTATGAACAATGCATTTTCTTAATATCGTTATAAAGAAGTTAATAACACTATTTCTACATTTTTCTCATGATTAACGGGATAACACGTTATTTTTAATTTAATTAATTTTTAGGTTTATTATTGTTGAAACAAACATTAATTAACAAATTACTTTTACTTTTTTTTTATTTAATTGACAAATTTCTTGTATACTTTTGAAGTCGTTTTAGTATTTATTTCTTTCGATACTAAATTAATGTCATATTTTTTTGTAAAATTTAAGAACTATTCTTTATTTTTATTTTTATTATCAATTTTATAAAGAATTTTTATATTTTATTTATCTTTTTGTTTTATATGTTTTGAATAATTAATATACATGCTCTCTAAATCTGAATTAGTTGAAAATAACTAATTTAAAAGAAAAAACTCAGTCACTAATTCAAATAATTATATTTCTACTAATCATTTAGTAAAGAATAACTAATTATTAGTCAAATTCATTTTTAAATTATGTCAAAATAACTAATGTTTTAGTAAAATTCTGTTTACTAATTTAATTAGTCGTATTTTAACTATTTTTTAGTTAGGTTTTTACTAACAATTAGTCATTTTTTTTACTGATAATTAGTTATTTTTAACTAATTGCTGAAATATAAACTCAGGCACTTATTTGAATGTAATTGTTATTTAATTTAAGCATAAAAGTTTAATTCCAAATGTTTAAACATATTTGACGATAGCTTTAAATGAAAAAAATCATTTTATTTTATAACTCAAATGTCTACATTAATGTAAAACTGTCGTTTCCTCTTTTAAAAATTGTTTGTAATTTTGATAGGTAATTATCAAATTAATCAATACAGGAAATTTGTTAATTAACGTTTGTTTAAACAATAAGAAACCTGAAATTATCTGCAGTAATAATATTGTACATTGTGCACAAAATTACATTAATTTTGAAAATAGGAACCGGAAAAAAATTGTTTATAAAATTTGTTTATAAATTAACAAAATAATTAATTTATAATAGTTTTTCGTAAATTTAACCACTAATTAGTTACAAATATTGAAGAACAGATGGATTTAATTTGCTAAATATTAAGAAAACCAACGAAGAAAACATATTTCGTCTACAGTCTAGTTTATAACTTATACAAACATTTTTTAAACAATTAGCTTATGATTAGAAGTTGTTCTAAAATAATTACTTCAAAAAATGTTGTTCTTGTTGATATAAATTATGCTTTTAATAAAAAATTAAACTGGTTTTAATAAGAAAACATTTTTTTTCATGTTTAACATTTAATAAATAAATGAAAACAACTATTTTTCAAAAAGTAAAATAAAGGGTGTTATGCAAAATTTTGTTACCTTTAATTTAAAAAAAAATACATCTAAATCGGTTAATATTTCTGGGCCCTATGTTAATTTTTCCACGGACGCTTTTTTTTGCCCCACTGTGGCGGCAGCGCCAGCGCAGCGGCCGCGGCAGTTCGGATGCTTGGACGCCGCTCTTTAAAGTTACGCCATTTGCTCAATTTTCAAAGGTACTAAAATTTTTTTTTTTTAAATTAAAGTGCAGAAAACACAGATTTCTGCTGTTTTTGAATTTTTTTCAAACCTGCCCCAGAAGTTGTAAAAAATTTTAATTGTTTAATTAATTAACAATTTATTTTGCATAAATAATTACGAATTTTTAAAATTCTGATCGTGATTAATAGAGGCACTATTTTTTTATGTCTCTACCAAATATTATTCAATTTTATCAAAAAACAGCTGAGCAATTGACAATTTCGTAAAAAGGTGCTTTAAACTTTAATTGTTTATAACTACACTAAAGCGTCGATTCAGTGGACTAAAATGTCCTGTGGTCCACTGAATCGACGAGGTTATTGGCGGAAGGTCACGTAAACAGTCAGGGCCGTATGAAACTTTAAAAGTATATTTCCCAAGTACTTATTTTTTATTTTCTATAAATTCATACATATTTTGAACTATAATTGGAAAATAAAAGAAGGGAAATTTAAAATAAATATTTAAGTATTAAACTATTGAAAAAATAGTAGGCACGACACGGTTTCGTTTGTAGTAGGGCACCACGCGCCCGCGAAAGTTAGAAATTAGTACGCCTATGAATATGCGTGTTCGCCGAGCTCAGCGCCCCCTTCTCACCGATCACCACTTCATCAACAAACTAGTCCACTCGACCGACGTCCACTGAATCGACGCTTTAGTGTAATTGAAAAATTAAAATTTTTAAAAAAACTTTTCAGGAATGTTTTTGTACCACCTGGCTGTAATAAATTATGTATAGAAGTAAAGCAAATTTAAAAAGTCAGTTTTAGGTGGCCCAGTTCAGAAAATTTGACTCAAAAGTGATAAAAACAACATTATTGGAAAAATATTTAATCCCTATATCTTTCGACTGATAACCTGAATGTTTCTTTAATGTTTTTATTTATTTTTATTTTTGTAGACTCAGTACGTTCCCGAAAGAAAAAAGTAAAATTAAAACTGAAAAGTTTTATCAAAAATTTTAAGAAATCGCAAGCTTAAATTTTTAAAAAAAGATAAAATGGAAATTGCTTTTGAACCTTGAGAATTTCAGGTTCATGGTATTTTCATCACTTTGTGAATCTGACTTGAATGAAGTAGAATTTAAATCCGCAAAAAACTTTGAACGAGGATAATTACCATATCTAATATGCAGAAACAAAAACGTCGTATATTGTTAGCATGTGTGGTCTAACAAGGGAAGTGTTGATAATATAATAGACAATCGACAAACGTGGCGATGCATGTGGTATACCACAGATTACTTAATTGTTTACATTAGAATAAGAATTTCATGAATTCATTTCAATAAAATTACTTTATCAACAATTTGTCACTTTTGCGAAAAATTTTATTACTAAATTTAAGTTTTCTAATTTGTTAAGGTTAAAAAATGTCAATATAACAAGAATTGAAGTTAAAAAATATCAATTTCATAAGTATAAATCTAAAAATTTCAATTACATCATTTCCAGCGCTTTAATTAGAGTTCAAAGATTTCAATTACAAAATTGAAAAATAAACAAACCATACTTCATCTATCCAAAGGACAAGTTATTATTAAAAGTACATACATTGTATAGGAAAAAATAGTTTTAACGAAAATCAATTTTCTATTATTAATTGACTTTATACATAAAATTTATGTTTATATACAATAATTATATACATACTGCGATCTTTTATTTCCCCTCACTTCTTGTTTATCTCGATTTTTATTCCAACCTAACTTGCTTGCCTTTCACTTTGCATGTCGATAGAATCGTTCACTCAATTCGAAGCAACGTTTATTTTGTTATTTTTGCATTGATAAGTTATTTTTTTAAAAATCAGTTCTCGCTAATGTTACCGGATAATTTTTGGGCCATTAACACGACACAAAATAAACTTTAATTAAAAAAAAAAAAATAAAAAATACTACAAGTATTTGTTGCTCCGAAGACTCGATTTGCATTATAATACTTTTCAAAGTGTGGAAAATTTTGAATTAATGAAATATTTTCCTCAAGGTACTTCCTATAGTTGCAGAAAATGTTCAATTCTTTATAGTCAAGAAGAATGATATTTTCTGTGTCAAATATAAACCGAAAGTTTCAAGCTTGTTACGTCATTGAAGAGTGATCGAAATTGTTGTCGTAAAGAAGAGGAAATCGGGATTTTTATGCGCAGTTTATCTTTAATGATATATTAAGTGGAGTAATTTGGTTTTTTTTTTGTTTTATACTAGCGTAAAGTCATATATATACAGTTTACGAATTTTAGCCAAAGTTTGGTATCATAATTCCAACCATTACACCACTATTGAAGTTTAATTAATTAATTAATTAATTTTAATTAGATATTGACAGATGCTAATATTGTAGAATTAATTATAACAAATTAACAACATTAATAATTAAACTATTACTTCTGTAAATAGAATATGAATATTTATGTAATTATTATATAAATTAAATTAAATATAAAAGTTGTTAAATCACTTACAAATTCTTTGATTCTGAAGTATATGTAAACTGGACGTAATAGAACTCACCTGAAAAAGAAAAATAATTTCAATTGAAAGTAGTATTTTTTTAAAACATGCTGATATAAAATTGTAACTACATAACGTCCGCTTTTTCCAAAGTTACTAAATTTCACAGTTTTTATTACGTCCATAAATTAAGTTACACTTTTTCCCCTTTTTTCAACCCTCCCCTTTTTTTTTGTTACAATATTTGTTAACCCCCCCCCCCTCCTTAAATCACCAACGTTACTATAATATGTAAAAAAAATTAGTAAGTTACATAGTACGATTATAATTATTGTAAACAATAGGTAGAATATTGACAAACAAATAGTGAAATTATATTTTTTCAAATTTGCTTAATTTCGCTTAAACCTTGTTGTTACTCCGAGGTTTTCTGGGTCGCTGATTACAAATCTGAAAACGAATTTTAAAAATCCAAAAGTACCTTTTATCTTCAAAAAAGGTGACAGAAAGGTGACAAAAAATATAATAAACAAAAAACAGGAATGTGTTTAAAACAGGGTTGCTATACGTTTTCAAAATTTCAATATTCAATGACTTCCAGATTATCCAGACCATTTTTCATCAAATTTCATGACCAAATATGAAATAAGTAGCAATATTAAAACTTTACATTGTTTTTAATCATTTAAAACTATAAATTTTTGCAAAAGCAATAAGTAATGAAAATTACGAGAATAATTACAAAATTAAAGAAAATATCTGAAAAATGACAAAAATAATGAACAATTGAAAACAAAATTCAAAAAATGGCTAGACTAATATACACAGCCGAACAAAAAAATTGAAAAAATCCAAAAATAATTATAAAATTTTAAGAAAATAACTGAAAATTGAAAAAATTGCAGGAAATAATTGAAAAATTTCGGAAAACAATTGAAAATCGAAGAAAATAATTAATAATTGTAAAAAATAATAGAAAAATGACGAAAATAACAGAAAAATTGAAGAAAATATCTGATAACTGACCAAAAAAATTAAAAATTAAAAACAAAATTCGAAAAATGATTAGATTAATAGACAACTAAAAGGAATAATTGAAAAAATTATGTAAGAAATATTAAATTAATAATAATTCTCAACAGAACAAAATATTAAAAAATATTTATAAACTTGAAGAATAATTGTAAATTAAAAAATTTGTAGAAAATAATTCAAAATTGCGAAAAAAATTAATAATTGAAAGAAATAATTGAAAAATCAAAGAAAATATCTAAAATAAGACAAAAATAATAGATAATTGGAAACAAAATTCGAAAAATGGCTAGATTAATAGACAGCAAAACAAAAAAATTGAAAATAAAGAATAATTATACAATTTTAAGAGAATAATTGAAAAAATTGTAGGAAATAATTACAAAATGTGGAAAATAATTAATAATTGAAAGAAATAATTGAAAAATGAGAAGAATTATAATTGGAGAAAATATTAAAAATTGAAGAAATAAATTGAAGATTAAAGAATTAAATTAAATTTGTAAGAAAATAATTGATAATTAAAAAAAAAAAATGACTAAATTACTAAATTATTCAATATTAAGAAAAATACTTGAAAATTGAAAAAATGGAAAAAAATTCGAAAGCTGTCGAGAATAATCGACAACAGTACAAAATAATTAAAAAATATTTAAAGGATAATTAGGTACTCTCTAAATTTGAATTAGTCAAAAATAACTAATTTGAAAGCAAAAACTCATTCACTAATTTAAATAGTTATATTTCTACTAATCATTTGGTAAAAAATAAATAATTATTAGTCAAATTCATTTTTAGGTTATGTCAAAATAACTAATATTTTAGTAAAATTCTGTTTACTAATTCAATTAGTCGAATTTTAACTATATTTTAGTTATGTTTTTACTAACTTTTAGTCATTTTTTTACTAATAATTAGTTGTTTTTAAGTAATTGCTGAAATAAAAACTGAGGCACGATTTTACTAATTATTAGTTATTTTTAACTAATTCAGATTTAGAGAGTACAAAATTGAAGAAGAATATTAAGTTGTCAATTAAAAACTGAAGAAAATTATAGTAAAAATTTTAGGAAATAGATGAAAATTTATTAAATCAATTGAAAATTGTAGAAGAAAAATAAAGAATTATATTGAAAGTTCAAAAAAATAATTGACAATTGAAAAAAGACGAGGATTATTGAACAATGAATAAAATAATTGAAAATTGAAGAAAATAATTGAGAATTGAAGAAAATAATTAAAAATGGAGGAAGTAAATTGAAAATTTAAGAATTAAATTGAAATATAAATAAAATAATTGAGATTTGAAAGAAAAATTACAAAATGATGAAAATGGTATGTTTCAGTAATGTTAATTCTATTTACATAAATAGCAGGAACATAGAAAAGATTAGTTAACTGTTTATTCGACTCTATTCTTTTTTGTGGCTTTTTTATTAGTAAATCGGGTTTTTTGTTGTTGTATCAATCATCAATAAAACTAAATTCAAACATTAAATCTGAATTTTGTGAACATATTTCGAAATATTTACAAAAAATTATTTATTACAAAAAATTATTTATTCCAAAAAAGGTGAAAAAAGATGTAAAAAGGTGACTGTCTGTGATGCCTGCATATTAGATCCACCATTTTGAATTTTTAAAATCCGACTTATCATAATCAGCGACCCAAAAAACCTCCGAGTAACAAATTTCAAGAGAATTTGAACAATTTTGAATTTTGAAAGTTTTTGAAACCCCCCAGGTAACAAGTTTCAACAAAATGTAATTGCTGAGTTTTCCGGGGGCACGAAAAGGTTAAGTAACTCTACAAAGTTTGGTGTCAAAATATTTTGTATTTCAGGAGAAAGTTTGCGGACAAATTTTGCTTGTACCAATGACGTCATTCTCCATCACATGCCCTTCATACGTTTAAAATATTATCTGATATATATTTTCATGTTCCATCTTAAAAACTAATGCATTTTAGGATGATTTTACTAGCTTTTTGGAAACTTTCAAAGTAACTACAAATTAATGTATCTTATAATAATGTTCCTAAAGTTTTGTACGTTCATTTGAACGGCATTTTTTCTTTTACGAAAATATTTTCAAGAATAACTTTTGCAACACAAAATATAGAAGATTTTGGAATGTTATATTATGCAACCTAAAAAATGTTATTTTGTACTTCTATACTAAAATCAAAGAATAAAATAAAATAAATAAGACTTAAAAATCTTTGATTTTCGTAGAAGTACAAAATAGCATTTTTTTAGGTTAAACAATACAACATGTGCGATGAAAAATATTGTGTCAAAATGATACGACCCACTGGAAAATCATTTATAACAAGATGTCTACTTATTTTTACAGTGCCTAGATATTAAATATTAAATTTCGTTAAAACGCTCAAAATCTTAGGAATATTAAAAACACGGAAATAGAACGAAATTTTCAGCCCCAGAGAAATGTGTCTACAGAATTTCTCAGAAGAAGTAAATCACTTAGGAGAAAAAGGCTCTTGTCCATTTGATAAAATGCGAGTCTCGTGAAGCTTCAATTGAGAAGGGACAATTTGTTTTTGAGTTTCCGCGCGACTATAGGGTTTGATTTTCAAGAAGAACCTAAGAGGCAACCTTACAACAATAAAGTCCGGTAAATACAGGTCTCGTTCGAGGCAAGGAACTCGATAGCAGTGACAGATTGACAAATCGATTTGTCGATTCGCTTCCAGCAAATGCAGGCGGATCCAATGGAAGGCATAAGGCTTCTTCCAAGGAGCGAGAAATGCTCGACCGGTTGGTGAACACCGGTCCTCGTGCGTTCACAATTCACGTTTGCATTGCATTGTAGATATATTTAGCGAGTGCGGCATTTCTCGACCCACATACTCACCAGGAGACAGAATGCCACGTATTCTCGGGGTCATCTTCGAGTACACATATACTGCAACAGAGACGACACACGTTTGATCCTCCATCAAGTATTAGGCTCTACTTTTTACCAAATTCCATCACTATGCACTTGCTCCGGAAACAGCCTTCAGTCTAAGGGCTGCTGAGTTTCTCTATTTTTAGATGCGAAACTTCTTAAAATAAAGTCGAATCTCTCAAATACCAATTGGGATTAAATGTTTCAATTTGATATTAATGAGTGTATGTTTGCTTTTAAGATATTGAATGATGACAATTTTGAATTTATTAAAGGCTTTTTTAAGGATGGTTTCCTTTCGTCTGATGTTAATAGCCAAGAGCTATGCATTTCCGGTTCTGAACAGTCTTGAATTAGTTACAGATAGTACTAAACTGGTTCTAAACAGTTTTAATATAATTTTAAAAAGTATTCAGTTTGTTAATTTAACATACGGGTAAAAATTAAAATGCAGGACAAAGTCAATCACATCGGTAAATTAAAACATCAAAATAGAGTGATATTTAACAATTATCTGGATGTAACTTTAAGGATCTCAGTCGACAAAAAACTACAAGCAGCAAACATAACAACTGTAGCTTTTTTGTGCACACACTATGATGTTAAAACAACAATTCCTTTTTTCTGAATAGCAGCTTTTGTTTTTTCTGGTGCTCTCTTAATCTGAATTAGTCGTTTTTCACTAATGAATTAGATTAAGAGAGTGAATGACAAATTCTGTCATCATGACAGAAAATTCTGTCACCGTGCCAAAAATTAAACATATTAGCGCATAAGCGTAATTAAAATCACCCATTCACGAGATTGATTTGGTTGTAACGTAAAATTCTGTCAGAAACTATTATCAGTAACTTAATTTAGAAAATTCTGTTATAATTTTAACGTAAAAGTTTCATAGGCTTTAAATTTTTATAACAGTGCTTTTAAACTTTTTTGACCTAGTTATTAAATTTTAAAGCATTTCTCAACAGTTTTATACACTCTCTTAATCTGAATTAGTGGTTTTTCTCTAATTCATTAGTGAAAAACTAAGAATTCAGACTAAAAGAGCAGTTCTAAATGGTCTTGAACTTGTTCTAAAGAGTTTTAAATAAGCTTTCAATAGTTATAAACAAGTTCTAAACAGTCGTTACGGAAAACACCTAATTAATTTATTTAGGTAGTTTTAAAAAATCTAAACAACTTTGAACTAGTTATGTATAAACAGTTTCAAACCAGTTTTAGACAAAAGATTAAATTATTGATTTTTGATACTCTCTAAGTCTGAATTAGTGATTTTTCACTAATGAATTAGCGAAAAATCGGCCACTATTAAATAGTGAATATTTCATTAATGTTTAGTAGAAAACTACTAATTAATAGTGGAAAACTTCTAATTTGATCGTGAAATTTCTACTAATTGAAACAGAACTACTGATTGGATAGTGAGATTTCTACTAATTGAAACAGTTAAATTCACTATTTCAATTAGTAGAAATTTCACGATCAAATTAGAAGTTTTCCACTATTAATTAGTAGTTTTCTACTAAACATTAATGAAATATTCACTATTTAATAGTGGCCGATTTTTCGCTAATTCATTAGTGAAAAATCACTAATTCAGATTAAGTGAGATTTATAGCTGACAGTGTTAGATTGTACATTAAGATTGTTCAAAAAATGAAAAATATATTGTTTAAAGGTCCTCGGAAATCGACAACAAATAAAAATAAAATTTACCCCTATTTTATATTTTGTTGAATTGACAATATTAAGGGGTGCCGCTTGCACCCCCTATTTCCCCATTAGAAATACAAGGTAAAAGTATACTTTTTTCAAAAATTGCGAAAAACTGTTCTTAATTTTATCTAAAAAAAAGCTCAGAAGTTTATGAGACATCGATAAATGTTCAAAGATGAAAAAAAAATCAATTATTATTATTTTTTGCAAACTGACCCTTTCTAGGGATGCCTTAAAGAACCATCCCTAAACGTATATTCAGCATTTAATTAGGTCTAAAATATTATTTTCTTACTTCGTTTTTTAAATTTTTTTTTACTAAACAAAATACAAGGCTAGCTACAGTTTAAAAACTAATTTTTAATTGTTTAAACCATTTTTTTCATATTCTCTGTTTTTATGAAATATCTTAAAAGCTTACAATTTTTTAAAAAGCGAAGGGAAAAACAATTTAATTGATTTAATTCAATTGATTGTTTAAACAATTAAAATGGTTTAAAATCAACTTTTTATTAAATTCAGCTGGAATCATGTGGTTTTTTGCAATTTTCAGTGAAGAACTATGAAGAAGTTATTTATTCATAATTTGCCAAGTACATTCAATTGTTTAAACAATTTATTGTTCTTATATTTTCGAATTAAAATAATTTATTTATTACTTGTCTTACTTTATTATTTTATCGACTAGCTGTCGATTCTTTAGTAACAAATGACAGAAAATTTGTTCATTTAATATTTTGTTGATTTGTTTCAACAATTTAAATTGTTGAAAACAACTTTTCATTATACTCCTAGAAGCATTTCGTTTTTTGCTTTCTTCATTAAAGAATTATCTCAAATTTTTCCATCTGCAATTTTCAAAACTTTTTAATTGTTTAAATAATTTATTTTTTGCATATTTTAGCAATATTTAAATTTATTTTAATTGTTAAAACAAATAAACAAAATATTTAACGAACAAATTTTCTGTCAATTCTTACTAAAGAATCGACAGCTATTAAAAAAATTATTTAAATTCGAAAATATATGAAAAATAAATTTTTTAAACAATTTTACATTGCGAATTATAAATAAAGAACTTCTTTATAGCTCTTCAATGAAAACTGTAAAAAACAATTTGATTCTAGTTGAATTTTAATGAAAAGTTGATTTTAAACAATTTTTATTGTTTAAACAATCAATTAAATTAAATTGTTTTTCCTTTCGCTTTTTAAGAAGTTGTAAGCTTTTAAGATATTTAATTAAAACAGAAAATATGCAATAAATTGTTTAAACAATTTAAATTTAATATTTAAAATGTAGCTAGCCTTGTATTTTGTTAAGAAACAAAATTTATAAAAAAAGCGGTGTTGGAAAATAATATTTTAGACCTATTTACTTATTAATGCTGAATTTACCTTTAGGGGTGGTTCTTTATTAAGCCATCCCTAGAAAGGGTCAGTTTGCACAAAATAATAATAATTGGCTTTTTTTCAACTTTGAACATTTATCGATGTCTCATAAACTTCTGAGCCTTCTTCGATAAAATTAAGAACAGTTTTTCGTAATTTTTGAAAAAAGTACACCTTTTCCTTGTATTTCTAATGGGAAAATAGGGGGTGCAAGTGGCTCCCCTTAATATTGTCAATTCAAAAAAACAAAAAATAGGGTTAATTTTTTTTTTATTCGTACTCGAATTCCGAGGACCATTAAACAATATTTGAACATTTTCATGTTTTGAACAACCCTATTGTACATATATAAAAAAATTATGTTTCAATCGCTGAGCTAGCGCCAAGAAATATTTTCTCAGGAAGCTTTGAACAACGTTTTAAACCAGTTCTGAACAACTCTAAACAATTTCGAAATATTAAAAGTTTTCTACCAACTCTAAACAGTTTTAGACAAGTTTTAATAAATTCTAAACAGTTTTAAATCTGTTCTAAAAGGTAATAACCATTAATAAATAAATAAATAAAAAATATAAATATAAATTTTTAAATATTTTAAACTATTTTTAACTTGTATTAACAGATTTAAACAAGTTTTTAATAGATTTAAATAGTTCCAAATAATTAAAAATGGTTTTAAATTAGTTTCAAGCTCAAAAGGGTTTTAACCACTTTTAGACAAATTATAAACAAATTTTAAGTAATTTTAAACATCACTAAACATGTTTGAACAAGTTAAGAACATTTGAAACAAGTGTCAAACAATTTTTAAACACATTCAAAACAATTTAATATAGTTTCAAATAGTTGTAAATAATTTTTAACGAGGTTTTTAATTATTTTGAACAGTTTTAAACCAGTTTTAAAAAGTTGTCAATCATTTCTAGTTGTAAACTGTTACAAATAATACCAAATACATCAAAACAATTTTGAACCAGTTCAAAAGAGTTATTACCAACTTCGAACAAGTAATAAAGAATTTTAAGTAATTCTAAACATTTCTAAACAATTTTAAACTATAATTATAAACATTTAAAACAAGTTCCAAACAGTTTTATATAGTTTTATATTTCTCTAAAAAGTTCTAACCAGCTCTGATCAATTTTTCAAAGTTTTAATTGCAGTTCTAAACATTCTTAAACATATGTCTACACAGTTTAAAGTAATTGTGAACAGTTTTGAACCAGTTCTAAAGAGTTTTTAAACAAGTTCTAAATATAAATTAGAAAGAGTTCTAGACAGTTTCAAAAAAGTTTTAAACAGTTTCAATTAAACAGTTTTTAACATGTTCTGGACAATTTTAAACAATGTTTGACAAATTCTAAACAGTTTATATACCAGTTATAAACATTTTTGTGTCAGTCCTAAATATTTTTAAAAAAATTCTAAGTATTAAATTCTAAACAGTTTCTGGTAATTCTAAGTAGTTAGAAACAGTTTCGTATTAGTTCTGAATAATTTTAAGTCTGTTTAAAACACTTTTAAATAGTTTTGAACAGTCTACACTCTAAAAACAAGTGTCTTATTTTGTCCTCACTTTCAAGACATTTTAAGGTGTCTTAATTTTAAACCATTGAGATAGTGTCTTAAAAATGCCTGTAAGACGCTTTCTAAACGTCTTATGTCTTAAAATTAGACACTTTTAAGACACCTGTTTTTACAGTGTAACCGTTTTGAATCAGTTCTATCGAGTTTCAAACAGGTTTTACATATTTTTAAATTGTTTTGGATTATTCTAAATAATTTTTTTCAAACAGCTAAAATGAACAAACTTTAATTATTGATTGTTCTTTATGATTGAAACTAAGATTATCTAAAATTGAAATCCATTATAATTTGGATCTATATTAAAATTAACATGCTTTGGCAATTGGAACGATTAAAATTGGAATCGATTGAAATCGGAACCAACTTAGAATTCGAATCGATTAAAATTCCGATTGATTGAAGTTTGATTTTCTTAATATTTGGATCAATGCATGGAGCTTGGGACCAATAAAAGTTATAGTTGAAAATCTGGTCAAATTCAAGTTTGAATCAATTACAAATAGGATCAGTATTTAACTAATATTAAAATTGTCTAAAGACACTTTTATAGATTGGAATATAAGAAATACTATGAACCAATGAATTACTCTAAATACCTACTAAAAGAATGCAATCAGACGAATAAACTCGAAGTATAAAATCCTATAAATACACTTGAACAATAAGACATAAATATACTCTGATGGACGATTTCAACATGTGTATCGAGCCGTTATCAACTCATTGTCTAGAATTAACGAGAACTTGACCTCAAAGTATCTGACTCGAATGTTTATCTTGTTTCTTGAACATGTAAAACGCACATGATCCAACATTACTCGGTCAGTGTAATTATAAAATTGTAGCGTTAATAGAAACGTGAAGAAAAAGGTGACTTGAAGTGATATAAGGGGAAAGAAGACAAGGTCATAATCATCAAATATGAATCTGGCAACAGAGGTAATCGAATAAGCAAACGAAGGGTGCACTCTTCCTGGAAACATTACACAAGGTTACTATAAACATTTTTCCAATCAACATTAATCCGATAACTTTAATTTTATCAATTCCAAAAGTGTGCTATTTACAATTTTATAAATTGTTTAATTTTTTCAGTCTCTTGAAAATTGTAATTTATTCCTCGACAAAATTCAAAACGATTTATTGTTATTTTTCTCGAATATCAAAATAAATATATAGAAGAACAGCAGAACCGTAAGTAAAAAAAATCTTTAAACAACGTTGATGAAACACGAGACTAATATCTAAAATTCCATCGAAATTTTTAAGAAACTAATGACAATTTTAATAAGGTTGTAACCCGAAAAAGTGCCGTATTAGAATGAAGGGTTGTCGCATTTATTCGACTCTTTGAATAAATGACAACCGTCTTATAAAATTGTCCGAGTTCGACAAACTGGATAATACATTGAAAGCATTTTAATTTGCATCGAGAGAGCTTCCAGATTACAAAATAAATTAGACTTAATGGTAAGATTTCAAAGAACACACAGCAATAGCGAGATTTTTTACCTTTGATCTGAGGCTGCATCTAAAATTAGGTTTCGTTAATTTGTGGTCCAGACAAATTCATGGTCATCTGTCTCGAGGAAGCTGTTTACATTTTTTTATTTAAATCACCTTTATAACGAACAACATATGCTGCAGGGACTCTAAGGCCATCGGTTCGACCAATAATTGCAAATTCTTCTTTTATAAAACCTTATTCCTTTGAAAAAAGAAAAACAACAACTACAACAACGAATTATTGATTCTTTTAGGGAAAAATTACAAATTGTATTCGAGTGTACAATTAAGAGGGAATTAATTAGTATTTTTTGACTTGCAGGTCTTTCAAAAAAAAAATAATAAGACACACTTCAATCCACAAGCCTGGATTAATGTTTGTCCCAGGGACGTCGGACGGCCATTGAATCTTCAACTTGCCAGTTCATTGGCCAGGAGACTTGTCGCGGCCAATAGCTACCGCGCTACACTCTTTTCGCATTCCGGTTGCATGTGAGTCTTTAAATTATATATATATATATATATGTATAACTTGTACATAAATAAACTCTGATAGAGTGAATTTGAATAATCAAAATTAATAAACATTGCTGTCACGTTCAAGTTTTCAAAGATCTCGTAAAAAATCTAAGAGAATGAGGCACAAAGTAGATCTTCCTACATTTAAAAAAGATTTTTTCCCCTACATTTTTTTACGTTTCTCTGCTTTTATAACCAAGGCAGCGTTTTTAATCAAGAAAAAGAAAATTTTTGTTTCGTTTGGATTTAAAATATTAAAGCTACATAGCTGTCAGAATTGAGTGGTTCTTTCATTTTTTAATCGCAGGTGATAAACTTGATTCCATGGAAACTGCTCTACGAAAATTTGGAAAAAAATGTCTTCTTTTTTGGTGATAAAAATTCGTGTATATACCAGTCAAATATTTCCTCATCTACTACCTTTGTATTTATTTACGTTTTAAACAAAGTTGCCTCCATGAGAAAGTGAAAAAGAAAAACGTTTTCAATTTCAATTTAAATTAATTAAAATCATGTTCAGATTAGAACCGCATATGCTTCATTATTTTGAACTTTCACTGTTGTGAGTTACAATTACGAGTTACTAGAAGATTGCTTTTTGTCTATTTTCATTGCATCCTTAAAACTCCTGTTAATTTTTCTAATAGCAGACAGAAAAATATTTTGCTCGAGAATAAAATTTAATGTCTATACAATTATCATTTTTGTTGAAAAAAACAATAAAAAAATATTCAAGTTAAAAAAGGATAATAAATATTTTACATTCACTTTAATATCGTGTTTTCTTTTAGTAAAGCAAAAAGAGTATTTACAAATGACACAAAACAATTGGAAACAAAAAAACAATTCGTGATATTTATTGACAGAAAGAAATCGCCTTTAGTTCATTGTTTCCCAATAACGTTTACCTCATAGATAAGAAAACAAATTACAATACAATACGCTTTTTTAAAGGTAGAATTTTTATTTAGTTTATAATTAAAGATGGTAGTTTGAATAATAATGAAATTAAAATATTTTATGAGTTCAAAATTTCATTAAAAAAAAGCAATTTGAAATTGAAGAAATTTTTATGTTATACGGTTGTAACAGTTTTTTCGGTGATACAGAAAATAATTTCTGACATCCAGACAGAAATTTTGGTTACAAATTGTGACGAAAACTCCCCGAATATGTGCCCTTTATTAAAAAATGAACACGAGAGAAGATTATTCACTTAATAATTTCAAGACACGAACCATAATGTTTAAGAAAAATATGTTGTTTTATCAGCTGTGAGATAAGGTATAGGTTAAAGTCTCAAGACTACTTGAAATTTTGATACTTTTTTAAATTCTGAGGAAATAAATAAAAGCTGGCTTCTTTACAAATTGTAGCGACTGAATAAAAAGGACTTAGTATATTGATTCCAGTGTTAGAAAAATAAATCTTTACCAGACGCGGTGAACGACTTTTAAATTGTTTCTGTTGATGGAATCAAGCTTGAAAAAAGACAACAAAAAAAAAGAAATAAAACGAACAAAGTAAAAAACCTCTATTTAAGAAAATAATACATACATAATTAGGTTTTTAAATTAAACAGAAAAACGAATAATTAATTTTTTTAATAGATATTCTGAATTCATAAATTAACGAAATATAAAAATAAGCTTACAAAAAACTATAATATTAATAAAAAAGAAAATGGAAAAGAGGATTTTTTAAGTCCGGAATTATAAATCGCTGGAATGCAAGTTTGAAAATTAAAAATAAAACATTGAAAATTTATTCTTGGTATAAATAATCTGTGAAATCAAATTAAGAAGTATCAAAGATTGCAAAAAAATTGTTATCAACTCTCAACGTATTCAGAGAATGAATAAAGTGTACTGACCCCTGAAATGTACTTTTAATTATAGGTTACAAAGAACTGCAAATTATCTATTTATTTGTCACAAGCACATCTTTTAGCACATCTTTTAGCAGATGTAAAATGGATATTCAATAATGTATAAATAACACTACTCAATAATACGATACGATTAAAAGTACCTGGACTTTCCCAGTTTTACCAACGGAAAGAACTTTTTTCAAGGTTAACTTCTCTGTTTGACGATAATGGAATTGCGAAAGCTTTAATTTACGATTGTCGTTTACTATATAATTCCAACATATATACATATAATACTTTACAACACTTTAAAAAAATTTTTTGTTAGAAAACTGTTCCTTATCATCAGAATACATTTTCCAATTTACAAAAAGTCATTGATTTATAATATTATTGATTATATTATATTTGTTTCATTAATAAATTTTTTAATAATTGTAGTTTTATAAAAAAGAATTGGGGCGCGCATGAAGTTTATTAGAAGTAATTTATAACCGAATTTTCATTTTTCGAATTTGTTTTCAATCAAATTCAAATAAACCATCATTTTCACTGAATATAGGATTTTCAGATTAGCAACTTTTTATTATACAGAAATTTTATTTTACATGAATTTCTTTTTATATAACTTTTTATTCCAAATAATTAGAATTGAATTGAATTTTAATTGAGCAGATTTCCATTTAAACAGTATTTTAAGTAAGTCAAATTTTGACCGAATTTTTATTTGCACGAATTAATACGTGATACGTTTCTCAAAACACCGAATTTTCAATTCATCAAACATCAATGCGACAGAAAGATTTCGGCACGATTTTTAAAATTGACAAATTACAACTGTCTTCATAATTTCTGATTGGAGGTTTCTAAATCGTAATTAGTTGAAAACAACTAATTATTAGTAAAACATGACTAATTATTAGTAAAAAAATAACTAAAAAATAGTCAAAATTTTACTAATTGAATTAGTAAACAGAATTTCACTAATAATTATTAAATAGTTATTTTTTACTTAATGACTTATAGAAATATAACTATTTGAATTAGTAACTGAGTTTTTTGCTTTTAAAATAGCTATTTTTAACTAATTCAGACTTAGAGAGTGAATTTTAAAATTCGGGCTAAAATTTTTCTTTCGGATTTTTGTTCGACTATTTGTAATTTCGGTCAATTCAAATTTGGTGTTTTAGGATAATAAAGTTTCAATCCAGGATAGGAAAATTTACATTATTTTTGGAAAATTTTAATCCAGGATAGATATATTTACATTTTTTTTTAGAAAATTTTCCTTTCATGCATTAAAAATTTACTATCTTTGCTGGGAAAAACTTTTGTTCTACAGGATTATCCAAGATTACAAACCTGATAGTAAAAGCTATTTATTAAAGTCTTTCAGTTTAGAATCGGTTGAAATTTTAATAGAATATTGTAATCTACAATAATAATCCGCAAGATTCATTCATTCCGTCATTCATTCTTTCAGTCTGTTCGCACCTGAAGTTTGTCACTTAGATATTTTTTTGTTTTAAATCAGTTGCATCTGAAAAAAATGTATCTTTAAATTAAAATTAGTCTACTTTGATAAGAATCAATTTAACTGCATTGACAGAAAATAAATTAATTAAAATATAATTTACTCTAAAATATTGAACTGAAATTTCCATACACGAAAATTTTTAGTAATTTAGAATTTGATTCTATCAATATAAGGGCGAATCCACAGAACCGGTCGATTTCATGTTACTCACAGATTTTTCTATTTTAGAAGTATCATATTAATCTTTTTCAAATTTCTACCAATTTATAGTATCCCTGATAACCAATTAAACTAAGAAAATTGAATAAATGCAAACCTTTTCGTCTTATATAAAAAATAAAATAGAGTTAAGTTACTTAAAAAATCAAATTTGTCGTGTTATTCTAGGTATCAATTGTAATTCTTATGGGTATAACTTGTTCGGCATAGATTGAAACAATTCCAAGTGATGGTGAATTATACTTTACTTAATGTAGAATCTATTGAAGGCAGAAAAAAATATGTGCCTTTAATTAAAAAGAAATGGTAGTCGCTGAAAGTAGCGTTACTCATTATTTTAAAATAATGAAATACCTATACATTTTTATAAATATTTTTTACGGCGATTATTCGATTTGAATTTTTCAAATTGGTACTTGTTGTTTTTTAGCAGATAAACAAATCTAGGTATAATAGAACAGTGTGCGATTAGAATTAAAGAAAATATTACAATAATTAACTTTCTATGTTTGATCGTGAACGATTCAAAACTTAGCCTTTTTTCAGGAGCACAACTACAAATGAAAATATAATGAATTGAAAACATGTGTGATTATTCAAAGATATTATTATAATTTTCATATACAAACGCCAATTTCTATTTTCAATTTATAATGTCTAAAAGTTAAAAATAAAACTAAAATTAAAAGAAATTTAACTGAATGAAGGTATTTATAAATATGAAAAATGAAATAACCATTCATTTGTTTTATTTTCAAACTTGTATCAAAATCAATGTCAATAATGTCTGCTTATTGGTAAAGATAATTTAATTTGCAGAATAAAAAAATAAATGCTAAAATGAAATTATAATTTATTAATTATTATGTTAATCGTGAATATTAATTGTATATAAATGTATTCAAAATGTTTTGCAAATATTACAAATATATATGCAAAAAAACAAAAGAAAGAAGTACACATTTTTCATTAAGATTTTCTGAACAAAGATTACATAGGTATTTTCGTTTTTGGCTTTTAACTCGAACGGCATTAAAATAAAATGGATCACGCAAGAAGGTAATTATGTTCTTAAATACTTTTCAAGTAGAACAAACCATAAATGAAAGGTGTGCTCGTAATTTGAAAATTTTTATTTTTATAAGTGAAAATCGACCGGTTCTGTGGATTTTCCCATAAATTAACTTTAAATGTTTTTGAGATTGAATTAATTGATATTTAAATCATTGGAAATTGAGATCATTAAAATTTCGAAATACTTATGTTTAATGAAAATCTAAATCTAAATTTTTATTGGTTATAAGGTTAAATTATCCAAATTTTAATCAATCCTTGCGTTTTTATTATTCTGATTATTAATAACTAAACATTTAAACTTTTCACAATTTTAATTTTTTTTTCTTTTTTGTAAATATAAATTTCACTTAATTTCAAATTCCATTAGGCCCAATTTTCATTGATCCAAATTATAGTCTAAATTATTATTTTCAAAATATGGACTGATTAAAGCTTTAATATACAATGAAATTTTTTTGTATAATTAGAAGTTTTTATATAATATGGTTAATATTTAAAATAATTTAAATATGCATTATTAGATTTTGAAAATATGTAAAGTTTATAATAGTTTAAATTTGAATTAATTAAAATTTTTATTAATTACAATTTAAAGAATTAAAAATCTAAAATAACTGAAGTTTATTAATATTCAAATATGAGTGACTTTGTAATTCCTATACTAATTAAAGTTTAAATAAATTAAAAACCGGATAAATAAAATTAAGTTTATATATGTAATCCTCAATAGAACTTTGGAACTTTGAAAAACTATTCTTTCAACAAAAATATTTCAACTTTTTGTAATGTATCTACCTACAATATTTTTTCCTTTTATTTATTTTTTTTATTATTTTTTCTTTTATAAATATAAAATTGGAAAATTCGTGCTCTTTTAAAACATTTTTTATTTACTTTTACTTATTTGTCTATTTCTTAAAGTCGGCAGCGATTTTAATCTCCATAGATTGAAAGTTATATTTATATTTATCATAGTTATATTTATCTAAAATATTAAGTTAATTTGAATAACAAATTTCATTTAATTATTAATCTTATTTGTACTTGCAAAAATTTATAGTTATAAATGACTAGAAACAATTCAATGTTTTTCGCGCGCCTGGGATTCTCTTTAAATTTTATATAATTATTCTTTAATTTTTTTTAGATATAATGTTCTGTTGCCGATTATTCTCGAATTATTTAAAATTTTTATTTCGATTGTCAATTATTTTCCTTATTTCTAAATTATTTTCTTTAATATGAAATTATTTTAGTCATTTTGTAAATTTTCCTTCAATTATCAATTATTTTATTGAAATTTCAATACAATTCTTCAATTTTCATTTATTTTCTACAATTTTATCCATAATTTTCATCAGTTTTTAATTGACAACTTATTATTCTCCGTTAATTTTACGATTATTCATTTAAAAAAAAAAAAAAATCTAGTCCCTATTATTCTCACCATTTTTTGATTTTTTTTCAATTGTTAATTATATATTTTTTTTTTAATATTATAATTTCTAAATTATATTTTTTTTCGTCATATTGTAAATTTATTTTTTAATTATCAATTATTTTCTTGATATTTTCATTTAATTCTTTAAATTTCTATTTATTTCTTCAATTTTTAATTTTTTTTTTTCAATTGTCAAATATTTTCTTTGATTTTCAATTATTTTTATCAATTTTCCATTATTTTCTCAATATTCAATAATTATCGGAGTTTTTCAATTACTTCTTTCACTCATCAAAATTGTTTTTAAATTTTAATTCAATTGTTGTTATTATTATTGTTATTATTATCGCTATTTTTCTATTATTATGTCGATTATCATTAAGTTTCTTTAATTTTAAATTTAATTGTTCAATTATTTTCTTTAATTTTAATTCCATTCTTCAATTTTTAAGTATATTTCATAAATTTAAATTCAATTCTTCAATTTTTAATTATTTTTTTTCAATTTTAATCCAGTTGTTAAATGTGCAATTATTTCCAAAAATTATTCCTTCATTTTCTTAATATTTTAACTTGCAATTATTTTCTTAAAATTTAATATTTCTTGTTTAATTTTTTTAATTATTTTTTTCAGTTGACTATTAATCTAGTCATTTTTCGTATTTTGTTTTCAATCGACAGTTATTTTCATTATTTTCCACATATTTTCATCAATTTTGCTTCCTCATAGAGGAAGCGTTGTGATCGTTAAGATTTTCGATTTTCCAAAAATAGTGTAAATCGACTCAGTTTCATCTGAAAAGTTCAGATTTTCATTCCTGAGAAAATGTCCGGATGTGTGTGTGGGTGTGTGTATGTGTGTGTGTATGTATGTGTGTGTGTATGTGGTAAATTTGTTGTCGCCAGGATATCTCGAGAACGCTTCAACGGATTTTAATAAAATTTGGATGACATATGAAGCTCACAAATATCTAAATTTGGACACAGGGATTTTTGAAAATACCCAATCAAATTTTTTTGAGCACCTTTTTTCATAGAAAAATATCGTTTTTTGGCAAAAATTTTTCCATGCTAAAAATTCAGACAAATGAATGAAAAAATCATATTCCTTGTTTCAAAACGAATCGATTGACCTATATAAAGTATATAATTGACCAAAAACTCACGTAATAATTCATGATTTTTCAGTTTTTTTCATCAAAAAATCTCGTTTTTGGAAATTTTTTTAAAAAAAAAAATTCAACCAAACGAATTAAAAAATCATATTCCTTGTCTCAAAACGAATCGATTGACCTATATAAAGTATATAATTGACTAAAAACCCACGTAATAATACTTATTTGCATAAATAAAAATAAATAATAATTAATTTAAAATTAAATTATTATTTTTTATATTAAATAAATAAATTTATTGCTTCCTCTATGAGGAAGCAAATTATCTTGCTTCCTTGGAAGCGAAGTGTCCATGAAATGGGCAGAATTCACACCTAGTTCAAATTATTTATCAACTATTTCTTTCAATTATTAATTATTTTCCTTAATTTTCAACTATTTTCTACAATTTTTTCATGTTCAATTATTATCTTAAAATTGTATAATTATTCTTTGATTTTTTAAATTATTTTGTTCGGTTGTGTATTAATTTAGACATTTTTTAAATTTTGTTTTCAATTCTCGAATATTTTCGTCATTTTGTAATTTTTGTTCCAGTTATCAATTATTTTTTTAAATTTTAATTTAATTCTTAAATTTTCAATTTATTTTCTCAACTTTTTTTTTTTTTTCAATTATTTTTTTTTTACTTCCAATCCAGTTTTTCAATTTGCGATTATTTCGAACAGTTATTCCTATAACTTTTTAACTTTTTTGTTTAAATTTAATATTCATTGTTTAATTTTTTAAACTATTCCTTTCAATTGTGTAATGTCATTTTTCGATTGTTTTTTCAACTGTCAATTGTTTTCGTCATTTTTCAGATATATTCTTCAATTTCGTGATTTACATTATTTGAATTTGCAAAAATTAAGTTTTAAATGACCAACAATAATGGAAAGTTTGTCACGCGCTTGGGCGCGTGTTAATGTTGCTAGTATATATTTAATATAAAACTTTGAATTGATGCAAATTAGTATTGATCGAATTTGAAATTAGTAGTAAGTTGAAAATAAAATTCTCGAAAATCAACGTGAAATTTGCATACATTCCAATGTCGATAAATTGAAAACTTATATCTTATTGAAATTTTTAATTTAAAATTACATTCATTATGTACTATATTCTAAAGAGTCAGATAGTAACATTTCGATAAGAAAAATCCAAAAATAAGTAAAAAAATGTCCTTGAATTTATAATGAGCGAAATATTTGGATCAAGAACGTGAAACGTATTTAACTTGAAAATCTTTTGTTAACTGACAACCCCCACATTGCTGCTTCCCTCTTACTAATGTCGCGTGGGTTTTGTCATCGCGTTTACATCGAAGAGCAGCCACCTCGCCAGATGAGATGGGTATTTTTGACAGGCTGTACTACCAAAAATATCCAGCGTCCGAGAATTCAGTGTGGATTCTCGGGATAAATTTAGCGAGTTGAGAAGAGAGGACGCATGAAAGCCGGAGCTTAGAGTTAAAGGGCGTCAAGGGGGAGAAAAATAAAGAGAAAAGAAGTGTAAAACAAAACAAAAAAACAAAGTAAGAAGAAAATGAAAAAGAACAAAGTATATAGAAACTATTCTTGAAAATGAATTGGAATCAATTCTAAACCATCAATTCAAGTTTCATTTAATTCTGTTCCAACATCTTGGGAAATTTGTCACCATCAATTTCTTTTGGATCAGGTGTGTATCGACAAATCTAGTGAATTAAAGTGGGACATAATTTGATCGCTGCAAATTGTTTTTTTTAGATTTAAAAGAATTGAGGATATTTTATTTTAAAGAATCAAACTTATTATGAATTAATGTTTTTTTAAAGAAAATTTTATTTATTTAATGTATAATATAAATCAAATTAATTATAAATTGATCCGGATGAATTTCAGTTAATAATCGATATATTATTATTATTCACATTATTTTCATCAATTAAGTTATTAAGTAGCGAGAAGAGATAAAGATTTTTCAGAAGATCGTACCTTATCATAATGTCGCTTAAGTCGACGATATTAACGCATAAACGAGATAACAACAAAGTTATATGTAAATTGTTTGGTGAAAATAATTTTACGTAAACTCGGCAAATATTTCTCTGTATAAATTGTGATTAATGTATAAATTATCTATTCAGAGTCAAGTTTTTAGGAATAATTTTCAAAACACTTGACATTTTTTAAAAGATAAAACTTGTGATATATTCGTTGTGCCCTAGCACACGATGCCTGAAAACGTTTCTACTTAAAATTCTTTTTATGAAAGGAATATTAATGATGTCTGGAGCCATTACAGTTGATAGTAATTTGGAGTATAAGTAAGATGTTGATAGTCCAGATGAAGATAAGGTAAGAGAATGGGAGCACTAATAGAAGGGATAAGGAAAGTAATAAAACGAAACTTACGCTGAATAAAGGAAAACTGGGTTGAGGGAAAACGGAATTGAGGAAAGTCAATTTTGCGAAATATGACGGAAGCAAATGGTATGGAAAGTATATATATGTATAAAGGTGAAGGTGAAACAAGATAAGATTCAGGAAAACACGATGAGAAGAAACAAGATCAATAGTAACTGAAGCAAAGGAGAAGGAACGATGTTCTACTATTTCAGTGAAATCTTTCTTTCGAAATGTTTTTTTCGTTTAATTCTTTGTTAACTCTCTCTCTAAATAAAAGTGGGCTACTAATTCCTTCAGTTAGATTTAAATGGTAATTGGTTAAAATCGACTAATTCATTTAGTGAAATTCCACCTGAAAATCCGTTTTTTTTACTTTAGATTTGACTGATTTTTAAGTTTAATTTAACTAATGTAGTAGTTCACTTTTTGTTGTGAATGAGTAAAGTTTTCTACTGAGAGAAGTGTATTTTTAAAAATATTTTTTTATTGACAGTTGAAAACTTTTGGTGAAAGGGAAAGAAGTCTTATTTAATAACTTTAAAAAAGATTTCTGTTCCTATTATTCAAAAAACTCTCCGAAAGAGGTAATTAGCTTTTGGATTTTTTTATTTACCGTTATTTATCGAGTTTTTGTCAAAATTCGACAAAATACTATGCATTTTGACAGTTCTCATTTTTCTGGGACCTCGTTTTGGTAAAAAAAAAAAAATTTTTTTAAAAAGTTTTCTGTTCCTATTATTCAGAAAACTCACTGAAGGGGATAATTATTAATTACCTTTTCAATTTTTTATAAAAATTCGACAGAATTCATAAACAATTTTTGAAATTTCTACAACCATATTGAATCCACCATTTTGAATTTTGAAAAACTAACCTCCAATTTATAATTAGCGACCTCAAAAAATGTCGACCAGTAAGTTTTATAAAAATCCAATGACAATTTTTAGTGTTATTGGGATTTTCTTTTTCATAATCATATTTTCCTGGATATTTTTTTATAAAAGTCTGTAAAATTCGTAATTTTCAATTTTTTTACTATCCCCTTTCAGATTATTTAGAAATTATGCTTAAATTGAATTCCATCTACTTGTCGAAACTAAAACACAAAAAAAATTTTTTGACAAAATTAGCATCATTTTCTGCCTTTGTTCGTAGAACTACTCATAACATTTTCAAAGGTTGAAAATATAAAACGTACTACAAAAAAATGTGTGTCAAAATGATACGGGACTATAAAATATTAAAATGGAAATTTTCAAGATTTATCCACAAATTTGTGTTTTCTTTATGGTTTGCGATTTTTTTACATGCAGTATTAGACACCATGATTTAAATCAAAGTGATTTAAATCAATTGCAGCCCTGCACAAAACGTGTCGAAAAGTGAGAGTGGGGAGATAAGAGTGAGAAAGAAGGAAAGCTTATGGTTTATTTCTCGACTCTCACTTGACGCCGCGATTGATGTATGTTCTTTATAAACGCCTAGTTTAAGCAGAAGGTGTAAACAAACTCTGATTATTATAAAGATGTTTACGAATGAATGTCCTTCTTAAATTAAGGATACATTCTTGACACTTCAAGTGCCAGATATTTTAAAATCCAGCTGAATATTCTTAAAACTAGAACATCCTTTTCACAGTGAAAGGTCCCAACGTCGATAACAAGAATAAACATCCAAAACCAGAATATCCTAAAGTTCACATATTATAAAGTAACTCTTAAATCGCCCAAGGCATTGGTCAAGAAATCTAGCTCGAAATAACTATTAATAAAGCAATAGGCGAAAAGTAATGTCGAAGAAGAAGTAGAAGATTAATAAACAGTGCACAGTGGTATAAATTATGGAACTGCTTGAATGTCTTTCGGAGTGACTAAAACTGGTTGATTAAATATGGAGGAGCCTTGAAAGTAGGTTCGTTGGCTGTGATCGTTGGGCGTCTAATTTCTCGAAGAAGATGTCGACAAGCGTAACGAGAACGAAGAAAAAAGGACAGTGAATGCTGAAAGCTGCTGCAGGTGGATTAAATTCTGCGGGGAAGTGAAAAGAGAGAGACTATGAGGATGAGTATAGAGGATGGAAGGTTCGATGTCAGACCGGATGATTCCCACACAGCTCCCAGGTACTGGTTGGCGGCGACGACGGTGGCAGCGGCGCCGACTAACGGAACTTACGCGAGGAGATCTTGACGTCATACCGGGCGTCGAGAACTACAAGGCTTGGTGGTTCCGTGAGAATCACTCAACTATGCGTATTACTGGAATGCGCATAGAGATAGTCAAGAGAGGGATTCTCTCTTTGCATTGGCAATGGCAAGTTGCTTGGAAATTGCTAGACCGAGAACTATCATTATATACAAGAATCGCGAGCAATTGGCAGTTCAATCTGATCCTGTCAAACGACCCTCGGAAAACACGTGTTTATTAGTTCAATGATAACGCACTATAACTGTGAGAGAAGGATGAGAATTATTGTATGCAAAATGCTTAGAACACCATTTTCGTGATTTACTCACGAGATACTTTATATATATTGCAGAAGGTTAAAAGATAGCAGCTTTTAAATAGTCGACACTTTAATTAGGAAATGATTTTTAAGATTAGGAGGAATATCACTGAAAAAAAAGTTATTTGAATCGAATAAAAATTATTCGGTCCAAGTTCATTATTTACTTGTCTATTATCCATTAAATATGTATTTGACTCAAATAAGCACACTGTAAAAACAAGTGTCTTATTTTAAGACATTTTTGTCCTCACTTTTAAGACGTTTTAGGGTGTCTTAATTTTAAACCAATGAGAAAACATCTTTCAAAATTATTAACCAATGAAATAGCTTGAAATAACCGTAAGACGCTTTCTTAATGTCTTGTGTCTTAAAATAAGACACTTAGAAGACAGCAGTTTTTGCAGTGTATTTACTGGTCCTAAGTATTTTATTTTACCGCATAAAATGAACAGTAATTCTGTGGCTGAAAGGCATAACATCATAACTAACATTTTATCGAATTTGAGATAATATCAGATTTGAGTTTATTTAGTAATGCTCTTTAAAGTTTCATAACGGTAAAGTGATTTAAATGTTTACTTACGTAGAAAATAATTAATAACATAACAACATAACTGCATTCAAATCAAAAAAAAGAATTGATATTCTTCTTTGAAGCGTTTATATTTTATTAAAATTGATAAACAAATGTAAAAACTACACTAGAAAATAGGATACAATGCCAAACACCAAAAATATTGGTTAATTTTTTGATTTTACAAAACCAAGAAAAAAAACAAAAACAGATTTTTCTCAAAACAATGAAAATGCAGTTATGATGTTCTGCCTTTCAGCCACAGAATTTGCGTCAAATAAAAATTACTTTAATCAAATGAATGGAATAATTAAAGCTAATAAATAATGGTTTGAATCAAGTATGAAAATTACTTAATTCAATGATGCATGTTATTTAATTCAAATAAAGATTTATTTGCATGGAATTTTTTTTTTTTTTAAAGAACTAAACATTTTTTTGTAACAAGTATTTAATTATTTATCACGAATAATTGTTTTAATTCTTACTAAAATCCCTTTAATTCCGTCAAAATTTTTTTTATTTAACTCAAATATGAAAACTATTTGCATCTATTGACAAAATTGTTAGATTAAAATAAATTTAAATCTGACTTAAATCAAGAATTACTTATCTCAAGTTAATGTCTAATTGCATTCAGTAATTAAAAAAAAATTCTTGCCTTTTCTCAATTATTATTTTGCTATTATTAAAATAAGTTTTTGTAATTTTAAATTCAACTTTCCAATTTTTTTCTTCAATTAACAATTTTTTTCAAATTTCAATTCCACACGGAAAAAAATCTTCAATTGGAACAGCAATAAGTTTCAATGAAGCAGCGATATGTTTCACTAGAATAGTGAAAGATTTTGCTTTTTAGAGAATCTTATCGATGTTGCAGAGAAACTTATTGCTATTCCAGTTGAAGATTTTTTCCGTGCATTTTTCAGTTTTTAATTATTTTCTAATGTATTCAATAATTCTCAGCTTTTTTAAATTACTTTTTTTAATTCTCAATTATATTCTTTAAATTTTAATTCCATTCTTTAATTTTTAATGATTTTGTTCAATGGTAATTATTTATTTATATTTTCAATCCAGTTGTTAAATGTGCAATTATTTCCAACAATTAATCCTATAATTTTCTACAATTTTTTCAATTTTCAATTATTCTTTAATTTTTTCAAATATTTTGTTTTGCTGTATATTAATCTAGCCATTTTACGAATTTTGTTTTCAATTGTTAACTATTTTCGTCAGTTTGTAATTTTTTTTTAATTATTGATTATTTTTTCAAATGTCAATTTATTTCTTAAATTTTGTAATTATTTTCTTCAAGTTTTTATTATTTTCTTTAATTTTCAATTATTTTCTTAAGATTTTATAATTATTCTTTAATTTTTTCAATGATTTTGTTTGGCTGTATATTAATCTAGCCATTTTTTAAATTTTGTTTTCAATTGTCAATTATTTTTGTCAGTTTGTAATTTTTTTTCAATTATTGATTATTTTTTCAAATTTTAATTTAATTCTTCAATTTTGTATTTATTGTCTTCAACTTTTTATTATTTTTTTTTAGTTTTCAATTATTTTCTTATATTTTTTAAATATTTTTTTTTCACCTTTTTGGCACCTTTTTCAGGAAAAAAATTCACCTTTTCATCTTTTGAAGATAAGGGGTACGCCCTAATCGAATTTATAAATACCAGAATATTCATTTCACAGAATCTTCATTTGTCCGAAATTGTATTAGTACGAATTGACAGTTTGGATCGATGGAAATTAAAACTATTGAAATTTTCGTGGATTGGAATTTGACTTTGTTAAAAATTTGAATAATTGATCAAAAAATTGATTTTGGTAAGAACACTATTTCAGCAAACTATTTTTAGCATCGAGAATAATTGATAATTTAAACTTCAATTAATTTACTTATTTTATTACGATGTATTTTCAGGAAGTGGGATTCTGCCACGGTAATGATTTCGGCACATAAAGCGAAACGAAAGTAGACAATTAACTGTTTTATTGCACTGCTAATGTTACAGACTAGAAAAATGGTTTGATTAGTCGTGAATTTTCAAAAAATTTATTACCATTGTTCACTTGGTAAATATTTGAAAACTATTTAAAAACGATTAACGTGCATGTATTTAAACCCATTTTCTAATTTGCCTCTCAACGTACCTCCTTAGATATTAATTTAAATTCTTTATTTTAATCTATTTTAAAAGAGATTGATTTTCCTTGAAATGGTAAACAGCACAACAATTATTGTCGCTTATATTTAAGAATAAAACATTCTTCTATTAAGGATATAATATTCTTACAACAAGATGAAAATTCTTAAAATAAGAAGCATATTCTTAAATTAAGAATATACTTCTTTCGTTTTAAAAATATTCTTTTAGTTTTAATAACATATATCCTTAATATTATTATAAGAGTATTTTATTCTTAAATAGACGCCAAAAATATTTCAGCATTTTTCAGTGAATGTACGTGTTTATTTTAATATTTGTATACGCTGTTAAAAATTTGGGGAGTACAACTTTTGGAGTTAAACTTCAAAAAGGAGTGAGTAATTCCGTGCGTGCCATTTTAAAGAAGAATGGAAACTAAAGGATTAAAGCGTTAACTTCCTTTGCTTCAACTCCAAAAGGGTGTCACTTAGAGTCAAATTTTTACTTACTTTTTTACAATGTACATATTTATCTCTGATATATTTCACCTCTGAAGTTGATAAATATATACGTCAACTTCGGAGGTAAAATTCTTTTATTCGTACAATTACTGATATTTCAAAGAATGATCAACATGTGACCTAGATACAATGTAATCCAACTTTTACGAGATTATAATAAATTTCTCTTCAAGAAAAAAAGGATTTTAATTTCTCGTAATTTGTAAATAACATGACACTAACGAGCAGCGGCAAACTTTTGTTATAATAATTGTATATTACACATCATTAAATAACAAAATATATAATTTCCAGAGATAATCTTTTAAAAAATCTGTTGACTTCAGACAATTCAGCAGATATAAAACAACTTGTGAAATTGTTAGAATGAAATTAGTTATCAAGAAAATTCATCCAGCATAAAAAATCAAAATTTATTATTATGCTTCATAATCTTAATATTAAAATTTTGTAAGGAGCTTACCATACTGAAGTGGGAAACGTTTCTGAGTAACGAATGAAAAATTTTATTTTTTCTTTCTTTCTTTTTCCACATTCTTTTTGTTACAAAGACACCGTTCAGTTCAAAAACGCTTAAAAAAACATTCAATAGTACATTTAAGGGTCGCAACCCCTAAAAAAAATTGTTTAAATAAAAATAAATTTTCATTCGTTACTCAGAAACGTTTCCCACTTCAGTCTGGTAGGAGCTTCACCCCTTTTTTGATGACCTCAAACTAAATAATGGTGTTAATAGAAAATAAAACATAACAACAATGATTTCACCAATATTTTCTAAAGATCCAGTTATACAATTTTCAAAAAAATTATTTTGAACCAAAATTTGTGGTCAAATAATATATAGTTATTTAACATTTTTGTTTTGGCATTTTTTGTTGTTGACAACAGAATTTTGGTTTCATTGCGACAACCAAATAATAAAAATTGGAGTTTTTTTGCCTGAAGCAAAGTTTTTTTTTGTGTAAACAACATTTTGTTGATTCAATCGAAATTTTGTTTATGAAGCCAAAATGTTTAAAAAATGATGTTTTGTTGCTTTCTATATATCTATAAAAATTTTTGTTTTCAATAGATATAAACCAAAAACAGATTCTAATTGATAATTCAATAAAAACCAAACGTTTTGTTATCCAAACCAAACTATTTTCTTTAGTGTCCATTAGCAATGCTCCAATAAATAAAACAATTCTTTTTTCCGCGTGTGATAACAGAATAAAACAATGAATTCTTGAAAAAGTGCCGAGTTCAAATTTTTTTTACAAAAACGTAAGAATTGAAAATTATTGGGAAAATGTTGAAATAGAAGTAAAAACTAAGTGTAATCTATTAAAAGAATCAGGTAGTAAATTATTTAAGTAAATAAGTAAAGAAACTGTTTCAAGAAATTATAACTCTAGCTAAACTTCTTTTTATTTAATACTCTTGATAATCAAGAATTCTCTCTGTCACAGATTTTATAAAGTATTTTCTCTGAAAGTAATTAAATTTATCGACGACAACAGCAAATAGAACGAGATCTTGCGGTTTAATACCAGAATTAACGACATTCATTTACCGAGAAAGAAAAAGTGTGTTTCTTTGTTATATAAGGATAAAATTAATTCGTAAAATCCATAATAATATGGAATATTTTTCGTCCAAGTAATCATATATTTATGCATTAACACACAGATTAATAATTAAAAAAATTTTTAAATAAGACATTTTCTATCTTTTTATTGATGAACAAAAATCATAAATTAATTTAAAAAATACAATATTTAAAAACTTTATAATAAATAAAATTATTTCCTTTTTCAATTAAAAAAATTCTTTCGCACAGAGTGGACAAAACTTTTAAAAACTGATTTTAATTATATATAGCTAAATTTAGAAAAGAAATAATTAGGTTACAGTTGGGTTGTTATTGTCTTCACGACTTTCACTTGCACACGTAAACCTCTTTAGCATCGTTGTCGTTACAACTCAAGAAAAATTCTTTCTCAGACCACTTTATCGAAATATAAAACGAGGTTCTATACGAATTCTATCTTCGATTCCATAAAACTTATGGCAGCTTGTCACGTCATCAAGAGAAAGGATTCGTTCTTCATTCTTCATTTACAACGACAATAATCAGTTAACAATAAATTGTGCCACTAAAAAACTACTGGATTATTCTTAAATTACCTAATCACTTTTATTCTTACATAGAAAACGAGGTCAATTACTACTCTAGTAAAATGTTTTGTTTCAAGCTTCCTGACAAAAAGAAGAAATATCTTTCCAATATCGTCTAAATTTAAGGAGTACTTTTTATTATCGTCGATAAAATTGTTCGGTATGAAAAAAATTTCAATGGAACTGTTCAATTATCGAATTTGAATTTTTACTTTAATGTGTGGTCTAATTTTCATTTTTGGCTCTATTTGCCACAGCAGATGGAAATTTTTTTTTATGATATTACGAAAAATAAAAATTAGGACAAATGCTAATTTTTGAGAAATTAAAATTTATTAATTTATGTTTTGGGCAAATAAAAGTTATGACAAATGATATATAATTCAGATAAATAAATGGAAATTAAGAAATTGAATTATACGCATTTGACTCGAATAAATGGAACATTATGACAGATGCTAATTCGAGTAAATAAAACTTATGGCAATAGATGTTTTGCATGAAAGAAGATTATGACAAAAAACCTATTTTAGAAAAATAAAAATTAGAAATCAATTAACGATCCAATTTTATTAAAGAAAATAAATTTTCTAAAACACGTTCTTTTGGAAGAAGAAAATTGTAATTGACGTCAAATTATTTAAACCTGTTTTGCACCACATTTTTTTAATCTAATCAGTCACTGTTTCTTAGTGTGGAAACACAGAAAATAATACGCTAACTGAGGAAACAGATAAGAGATACGAAAAACTTGAAGTTGCACTTCTTATTGTAGTATTTTGAATTTTAATCAAGGTGTTTTATAAATAAATCAAGATTTCGATAGGCTACTAGTAGCTAAAAAAAATTTTTAAAAATTTGTGTTAATTTAACTTATGATTTGAGTGAAAATTTCAATTCAGCACAAAGTGAACACCATATGTAAATTTAACATTAAAAAAAATACATTTAACATTGATATAGAGTTTAATCTCAAGGAATTTCATTCACCAGAAAACTAGAAAAGCAAAAATCACAACTTTTTTTTCTGTGAGAAAAGAATAGGATTATCATTATTTTTCTGCTTAAATTTGATAGATATGACGTGATGTTGATATGAGGCACAGAAAATATCTTATGGCGTTAGAAATCCATCGGTGAAAGTGTTTAGCTGCAGGCTTGACAGCATCGTGCTAAACAAGTCCACTGCACAGAGCATAGATATATAAAGTACATAATGCTCTTAAGTTTAAGAAGCCATATAATTTAATGTGTAACATCTTGTTCCTCATTGTTAGACAAGCTGTTAAAAATGTTATGAATTGTAAGACAAAAGAATCAACCGCAAAATAGCGGAGCTAAATGGAAACTAAAAAGAATCAATTGAAAACAAGTGTATCCTTCATAAAATCTATCAGACAAGGACCTTCCTGACTTACGATTGGAGTACAAAACATCGGAGATATACGACCCTGCTGCAAGCTCTCGTGTCTACAGCGCAAGATCTCGACTTTGAATAAAACCGGAAGTTGTTAGCGACGACGTTCACAACCTTAAAACACGATTTCAAACCGAACATGATCATCAAACATTCGTGACGGTGAAACTCTTTTTAATCAATGAAAAACGAGAAAATTGCTTTCTCAATGTCTTTATTTATTTAGGGATAAATTACTAGGATTTTGAAGATGAAATTTCATAAATATACTTTTAAAAAAAGACGTAATAATAGCTCAACCCCACAAAAAAAACAACAATTTTTTAAGCTAGACACTATACTATTCACTAATCACTATACTAATTCGAATTCGAAGTCAGAATTGCTAGATTGGTTCTATACGTTTTGAGATAA
The DNA here is from genome assembly GCA_037103525.1 of Ganaspis brasiliensis. Classification (NCBI taxonomy): domain Eukaryota; kingdom Metazoa; phylum Arthropoda; class Insecta; order Hymenoptera; family Figitidae; genus Ganaspis; species Ganaspis brasiliensis. The sequence goes on along the minus strand of JAZKLR010000013.1, from coordinate 2,105,923 downwards.
TCTTAAAAATTTTGAAAATCAAAAAACAAAACACCAAAAAAATTTTTCTTCTTGTCCAGAACAGTAAGCTAGTGTATGCCTACGTATTTTTGTCTGCTGACTCCGAATCTGAAGTCAGAATAACCAGATCAGCAAATTTTTTTTTAGATTAACTCAAAAAATTGCTTAAAAACCAGAAAAAAAACAACAAAAACTTTTTTGTCCGGAACAATATGCTAATGTATTCCCAAATATTTTTCTCCTCTCAATCCAAATACGAACTTAACATATCCGGATTAGCTAAATTTTTTTAGATAATCTCAAAAAAATGCCCAAAAACCAGAAAAAACTGCAAAAAAATTATTTTTTTGTCTGCGACAATATGCTAGTGAATTCCCTCATATTTTTGTCCGCTAAATCCGAATTCAAAGTCAAAATATCCGGATTGCATAAACATTTTGAGGTAACCTCAAAAAACTGCTCAAAAACACGAAAAAACCGCTTTTTTAAGATTATAACTTCGGATATTACATTTCATGATTTTGATTTCGGATTTTTTTCAGGTTTTAAGCAATTTTTTAAAAATTATCTAAAAGATTTTAGCTTTTCTAGTTATTCTGACGTCGGATTGAGATTCAGTGGGGAAAAATACGTAAAAAAATACTAGCATATTGTCCCGGACAAAAAAAAATTTTTGGGATTCTTTTTGGGTTCTTGAGCAATTTTTTAAAAATTTTTTTAAAAAATTTAGCTAATCTAGTTATTTTGACGTCGAATTGGGATTCAATGGAAAAAAATACGTAGACATATTGTCCCACACAAAAAAAATATTTTTGGGGTTGTTTTCGGGTTTTTGAGCAACTTTTTTAGATTATGTTAAAAATTTTAACCATTTCGAATTTCGAATTTTTTTTAATTATCTGAAAAATTTTAGCTATTCTAGTTATTCTGACATCTGATTGAGATTCAGCGGAGAAAAATACGTAGGAATAGACTAGCATATTGTCCCAGACAAAAAAATTTTTTCTTTTAATTGTTTTCGGGTTTTTGAGCAATTTTTTTAAATTATCTTAAAAGTTTTAGCCAATTTACTTATTCTGACGCCAGGTTTGGATACAGAGGAGAAAAATACGTAAAAAATAAAATACTAGCATATTGTCCCAGACACAAAAAAAAAATTTTTGTTCATTTTTTCGAATTTTTTTTTTAATTTTTATTTAATTATTTGAAAAATTTTTGCTAATCTGATTATTATGACTTTAAATTCAAATTTAGCGGAGAAAGATACGTATGAATACACTAGATGTAGTGTCCTGGACAAACAGAAAAATTATTTATGTTTTGATTTGTGATTTTCAAAATTTTTTGAGGTTATCTCAAAAAGTAGAACCAATCTATTTTAACGAAGAAAAATATGTAGTAGGGTGGTCCTTAATTTGGCAATGTTTTTAAATCTCCGGTCTCTAACAAAAAAATTAATCAAGGTACCAAAAAACAATTTTCCCTCAAGTTTGAGCCAAATCAAACATTATTAACTGTTGCCTCTTAGACAACTATATTTTCCCATGTATTTTTACATGCAAAAATGTCGCTTTTTCGTAAATTTGCTATGAAATCGATAAAAATAATATTTTTCAATGGGCGAACGATATTTTTATTCAGAAATGTTCAGAGAATAGAACTTTATCATTATTAACTAAACATTTTTTAATTTTTACTTGGACGCCAGAGGCACGTTTTAATATTTTTTCATTTGGCTCAAACTTACAGGAAATTTTTTTTTTTTGTACCTTGATTACTTCTTCGGATGGAAAGAGAAGATTTGAGAACATAGCCCAAATAAGAGCCACCCTAATACTTAAGAATACACTAGTGTAGTGTCTTGTACAAAATTTTGTTTTTTTGCGTGGGTCAGTGTAATCAATTTAAAAGGCTGTTTCTGAGCACATAAATAAAGGAGGTTTACAGTTTGAAAAATCCTGAAGGTAAGATATCTTAAAAATCGTTCTAAGGATGATAAATGTGAGTGTTAACACGAGTGTCTGCTGCAGATAAAGTGTAAAATGGAGCAAAGGTGAAAAAAAGTGAGGCGGGTATATGGTCTGTGCTCAGGTGTTGTGTACACACATACCAACACACTTAAAAGCAGTTTATCGTTAACGAGAACGAAAAAGTGCCAGCTACGGCTTTTCTCTCGATCTGCCAAAAGATCAGCCCCAACACGTGCAAAATTGACGAAACAAAATAGTCCCTACGAAAGCTCGTTAACTCGAGAGAATCGTGAAGAGTTCAATTCTGAGTTGCGTCAGTCATTACCCAGCGAGAATCAGCTCACGGGGTTATTTGACGCATTTTAAAAGCTTACACCAACTTTAACGTGATAATCTCTTTACGGATCCGTTTGTTAAAAATCCTTAATCATGCTATTTAAGGTAAATACATTTCACGCGTACTTTGAATGAGAAATAGCATCGCACAAATGAAGATATATTTTGAAAATTTCTTGAATATCTAAAAAGAAGGGGGAGAAAATTATCTACAATATGAAGTAGCACCCTTTAAGTCTGAATAAGTATTTTTCCACTCTAATGAATTAGAGAAAAATCGGTCACTATTTAACAGGGCTGATAAAAATCATGATTTTTTTTAATATAATCAGTATTTAGAAACTCAAAATATTTATTTGTAAGTAGTTTATTAAAGAAATAAAGAAAAAATTTCAAAAAAACAAGACTGAAACAGTGTCATAATTATTATATAAAAAAGTAGAAAACTCTTTTCAAAAAATTAAACTATGTACAGACATTATTTAATGTGTTTTTTTTTTCATGGACCCTAAAGCCAAAAAAACACGTCTCTAATTTTTAAATTAAAATAATAAATAAGAAGATAATTACAGAAAAGTTAAAATACACTACTAAAGAGTACAAAATTTAAAAATTAAAAAAATTAGAGAATTATTTTACAAATTAAAAAAAAAGAAAGAATAAAATTTTGAAAAAAAAATTATTAAATAGAACAGCGATGTTAAAATTAGAATATTTAGTACAAGATTAAATTTACATAATATAAAATAAGGGAACGAAAATCTTCCAAACAGTAGAAAATTGAGAAATTAAAAAAATATAGATAAAAGCATCGAATAAGTGTTTTCAAAAATTCGTAATTATACAAGATAAAAACTAAACAATTGAAAAGAACGAGAAATGTTTCTTAGAAATGAAAAAAATGATGACAAAAATTAAAGAATTAATTAAAATGCAAGGAAGAACTAAAAAAATAGTGAAACGTCAAGAAAATTAAATAAATAGGAAGAACATAGAGAAATGTTCTTTCCTTAATCTAACAAACTAAAAAAAATGTAAGCATGACAAAAAATAAAATTAAAAAATGTATATATCAAGATAAATAAAAAGAAAGTCCACAAAAGAAACTTAAAAATCCTTTAAAAACATTAAACCAAACATATTCTTATAATATTACACTTAAAATAAGTCTAACAATAAATTTAGAAATATAAAGAAAATCTAAAGACTTTATAGAAGAATAAGTAAGTTTGCAAAAAATTTTACAAAAAATAGACAAAAGATGTGAAAACAAATTGAATAAATTTAAAAAAAAGTGAGCGTATATATATTTTTAAAAATATGGAAATAATTATGAAAATCAACGAAATCAAAAGTTTAGTGAATGTTATAATAACGAAATAGTGTAAAATAATATTAAATAATTTGTATAAAAAGAGGAAAATTAAAGAAAATCCAAAAATAAAAAGACAAATGGAAGAAAAATTAAAAGTAAAAGAATAAGAAAAAAACTGTAAATTTTGTAATTAAAAAAAAAAAAGGATTATTGTGAATATGAAAAATAATGAATAGGTATTATTTCATTATTTTGCCTTTTAATTAGTATGCATTTAAATTTAAATTAATTAAAATTTAAAACTTGGAACCAATTGGAATATGACTTAATTGACGATTGAAATTTATATAATTATAATGACTTGAAGATATAAAAATGTGATACTATTTTTTGCTATCTTTCTACAAAAAATTTTGTAAATCATATAGGTATTTTGATCATCTGTATTAGCACAATTTTTTTTTAATTTTATAAAGATTAAAATATTAAAATTGAAATTTTTAAGATTTTCCACAAATTTGTGGTTTTTGGTTATGGTTTGCGATGTTTTACATGCAGTATTAGACATCCGGAGAATTGTAAATTGTTTTTTATCTAAATCATGATTTTAATGCAAATGTTCCAATGATTTAAATCAATAACCTCTCTAAATCTGAATTAGTAGTTTTCTACTAAGAATTAGTAGTTTTCTACTATGAATTAGTCAAATTCATGGCTCATTTTTCTCTAATTCATATAGTAGAAAACTACTAATTCTTAGTAGAAAACTACTAATTGAAATAGTGAAACTTTACTTTTAAAAAAAGTAGATTTTTTTACTAATTTAATTAGTAGTTTTCTACTAAGAATTAGTCAAATTCTTACTATTTTAATAGTAGCTCACTTTTCGCTAATTCATTAGTAGAAAACCACTAATTCAGATTTAGAGAGACAGCTCTGCTTTTTAATAGTGACCGATTTTTGTCTAATTTATTAATGAAAAACCAGTAATTCAGATTAAGAGAGCAGGGATCACAGTGGTCTTTTTATTCACTTTTAGGTAAAGAAGATGATTTAGACTTTAAAAAAAGGATAATTTATTTTTAAAATAAAAAATCAAGAAAAAAAACATTACAAGTTTTTTAACATATCCAACAGAATCATAAGTACACATAATTTTTCTTACTAATGCAAAACTTCTTCAACCGTAAATAATAAAAAAATAAAAATTTTCTTTTTCTTTCTTTGCTTAAAAGATAATTAAATTTTTAGAAAAATAATAACTGAAAGAAATGGAAGATGCAACTTTGCAAAATTTGTTTTAAAAACAGTAGAATTTTTCATGACATTTATTACAGATATTTTAAAAGTAATTCATAAAATTCAAATAAATAAATGTAGTTTAGAAAACTTGCTTGAAAATTATTAACAAGTTTCACATTTTGATTTTATAGAATATAAATTTTGAAATAGGACTAAAAACATAAAATGATGTTTAATTATTTCAGAAATGATTTAAATATTTATGAAAGTTGGAGAATTCCAGTTTTTTGAATTATATAGAAGTATCTAATTGTAAATAAAAAGCTGGCAAACCCATTTTTAAGTATGGATTTTCTTAGAATTACAATAATTTTTAGTAAATACTTATGTCATAAAAAAACTTTTAAAAAATTCCAACAACATTTCTTTAAAAATTGCTACAAACTTTTACTATTAATTTCTATACGTTGCATAAAATTTTCTTTTTTTTTTTATATATTTTTATGGAATTTTGGTAGAAATTTATTGGAGTATTTTGTAAAAATTTCTTATAAGTTTTTTCATAGAGTTATTTCACGTAGATTAATAAAAAAAGAAAGAACTATTACCTACACTTTATGCGTTTAAAGAAGTAAATTATTTACTGAAAAATAAGTAGATTGTTATATAAAAGTTATAAAAAAGATAGTTAAAAATTACTTAATAACTTTGACTTTCACTATATGATTGCGAAAAAAAATGGAAATTTATTGGAAAAAGGTGAAAAGGGGAGAAAATATAGGATTTTAGATGTTTTAGGTAATTTTTTATATATAGAGGAAAAAGGTGAAAAAGAGGCTAAGGTAAAAAAGGGGAGCAACTGCGATCCCTAAAATACCGTAAGTCGAGGAGAGATGGACCACTTTTTCTGTTTTTCTTGTCTACAGCCGAAAATTTGAGAGAAAACTAATTTTGAACTCGTGTAAGTTTTAGTATCTCCCTACACTCTAAAAACAAGTGTCTTATTATTTTGTCCTCACTTTTAAGACATTTTGAGGTGTCTTAATTTTAAACCATTGAGATAGTGTCTTAAAAATGCCTGTAAGACGCTTTCTAAACGTCTTATGTCTTAAAATTAGACACTTGTAAGACACCTGTTTTTACAGTGTAAGGTTCTAAATGTTCATTTGAACGATTTTTTTTCTATTAATATATTTTCAAGATTAACTTTTGAAACCCAAAATGTAAAAGAGGAATTCAATTTTTAAAATATCCAAATCAATTGTTTGGTATGCAGAACATTATTGTTGGTCAAATTACAATTTGGAAAATGTTGAATTAATAATTTCGTTCAACTGAACGTTCAGAACAAAACAGAAAATTTCAGTAAAAAAGCCTCAAAATATCGAGAAGTGATCCATCTCTCCTCGACACGCCCTATCTATAATTCATTTAACCTATATTAAACCAAAATCCATTCACAATAAACTTCTCTTTTTCTTTAGATTGAATTCTTGTAGTTTTAAAACGAAAGGTAGTTTACCTTTCATTTTAAAACTACGAGAGGAATAGTCATCGGATAGAAATGTTCACAAAAATTCCAAGTTGAATGTCACGTTCGCTTGGGACATACTTTCTCAAATGGATCGACTTTTACAAATCCGACTTAAACTTTAGGATAGGTTATAACCAGCTTATAAACACATCGTCTTAGATAGCTTAATAGATATAAATGATATTTTTGTAGTTTTAGAATGTTAAAGATTGTTTATCTGCACCACGTGACGACGTGATAATTACGTCAAATGACGCGTAATTTTTGTACATGGTCGACCCTGTCCTATATCCCCCACTATCTCTCCTATATCTTGCTATTTTATAAAGTGGTAGTTCGATCGGTAGAGCCTACGTGCATGAAAGCAGACGCACGTGTTACATACATTCACCGAATTGCCACAGCGTCCGTGATTTTCTCCAACCAAGAGACTGAACGGAGGTCAGCCATCGACCTAGTAAAACAAGATATTCTCTGGATTTGGAATTCGCTGCACTATATTTTTAAATAAAATTCAGACAACTTCCTTGCCAATACATTCACAACACAATTTTAAAGAAATCCTATTAAACCTCGATACTTTTGTTCTGAGATTTAAGGGCGTGTACTGGGTAATGACGTCAGTAACTTGAGTATGGTCAAAATTTGCCCGCAGTGTTACTCTTGCAGTAATAAATATTTTGCCTTGAAAGTTTGTAGAATTACCTAAAATATAATCAAGTGGAAGGTGTGTATGGAGTTAGTTTTTACCTCAAAATAAATTTTGCAAAACTTTGCACAAAATTAATTTTGAGGCACAAGCCAAGCTGGGACGAGATAAAGCTTCTAGATAATATTGTAGGTGGTTTCACAAACTTTTAAGATCTTAATAGACCATGATATTTTATTATTGTTCAATGATTCTTTTTTATGATAAACGGTAGCTAAAACTGCTTTAAAGACAATTTTGTTTTTCAGTTAAAGTAAACCTTCAGGTGAATAAATATTTAAACATATGGAAGAGGCCAAAGATAAGTACTTCAGTGCAGAATTCATTTAATTATGTAGACGCTGTGTCCTTGAACTTACACTATCATACATCTGTGAAACTGGTATCGCAAAAGAAAGATCATAAAGTTCACAATCTTTTATGCGTTTCGCTTTGTTAAAAAAATAAACTAAGATATCAACTTCATTCCTAATTGCAGATCAATTGAAAATTATTTAACAGACACTCAATAGAAATTAGTTTAATGATGAAAAAGTGATTATAGGATATAATCTTTTTATAATATCAACAATTCTATCTCTAATTGGTGTGGACAACAATGTTTCGGGAATTAGGATTAATCGTTCTATAGCTCTTAAGATTGTGACAAAACTAACATCAATGAGATTGTGACGTCTGTCACTGGAATCCTTAAAAAATGTGTCGAATCTTGGAGAGGACTTGTTTGGGATAAAAGAGGTAAGACAAAAAGAACCAAATGCTTGGAGCCTTACCTGGATAAAGTGCCCTTGAGCAACGGATTCCTGTCGTCATAATATCCCACGGAGGAAGACATCTCTTTAGGTAATCCAAACAATGGGCACGGGGCACTTAACACTAACACCACACCACTGCATCACTGGCGTGATCTGCTGACTTTCCATTCACCATGTGGACTGCGTATAATAATATATCTTACGCGTCGTTTTCCACTTTACCACTGTACCTACGCGCTGATGATAATTCACTACCGAACAATATTCATGGAACTATACGTATACACATATTTGTGCATGTCTCTAACGACTGTGTTTGTTTTGCGTTGTACGCGACGGCACGCAACCACACACATTCACCTTTTGCAGAGTATTTAAGTTGAACTCGATTCTCGCATGATAGATCCGGCACGACCTGCTGGACAGTCAGGAGGATTAAATCCAAGTCCAAGTGAACAGCGAGTTGAACAAGAATTACTGAAGCACGACGACTATAATCGCTAGTCCACGAAACCACTTATGCGGCTTTTAAGTCCTCGACGACGACACGGACTTTCATCTTCCTCAGCTTCCTTTAATGTCGAGATGTCACTTCAATCTGAAAAAGACAACGAGTTTATTACTTTTCATCATGTATCATCATCATTGAAACAATTGCTGCTATATTGACCCTCAATCACATTCGATTTAAACTTTTATAATTCACCTATTGCGATCTAACGTTTAATTAATTTCATAACGGAGTGCAAAGTGGATTAGAACCTTCATAATATATCGGTTGGCATAAAATTGATTGCTGTTTTGCTTGGTCGGAATGATGTCTATAGAAAGAGCCAATGTTTATAAACATTGATTTTTTCTGATACGAAAAAATGGAGACTAAAAGCTACAAGGAGACAAATGGGACTGTTAATTGTAGAAGTAACAAATTTGGTTGGTTGGTAAAGTTAACTAGTAATTGGAATTGTTTAAACAAACAAAAAAATGGTCTTGATTACTGTTATAATTTTGGCTGATCCTAATATATTGTATTGATGAGTGTAACTGACATATGCTGTTAGCCTGTTTTTAAAATTTTAGTTTTGCGTATGGCACACAAAGAAAGAAATTAACCAAAGAGGTAACTATTGGGAACCACGTCCCAAAAGGAAGTTGCTTTTGGGATCTTTCGAAAGAACACCTTATGATGAGCTAGCTTATGTTACTGAGTCTGCGCAGAAGTTTGTTGCCATGACAACTAACTTATGCGCAGACGCCAACATAAGCCAAAAGCGTAACATAAGGTGATTTTCACAATTTCTGTATCATAAGGTAGACGGTAAACTTAGCCTCCTAGTTTTAAACAAGGGCACTCAATTAGCCAACGAGATAATTTTTGGAAAGCATGCACAATTGCTTTTGGGGTAGTTCTTGGCAAACATGACCTAATTTTCAACCCTAATTTTATTGTAGTTGTTTAAAAAGTATTTTTTCGGCTTAAATTTGGCGAAACAATATAATCCCGATTTGTTGGTTCCATAATAACAACCCTACGTAACTGCGCATAACTCCCAAAAGATGCCCTATTAGTCAAAATCAGCCCCTTTGTTTTACATAAAATATTTTAAATGAGGACGTTCAATTAAGTAATTAGCGACAGGAACATTGTTCCTTAGGTGTAATACATATTACATGGTTGCTACAAAAGTTTCGATTAAAAATTCTATGACTTTTCCAGGTTTTCCAGAACAAATTTTGTGAAAATTCCAAGACAATTTTCAAACAAAATACATTGTTTTCGTATAAATCTGAAAATTCTTTAATAATCCAAAATTAATTAATAATAAGAATGAAGAAAATGATTAAAATTTGAAGAAAATAATTGAAAACTGGTGTAGGAAATTTAAAAAATCATGACATTAAATAAATTCCAAGACAATTTTTAATAAAATTCATTGTTTTCGTATAAATCTGAAAATTCTTTAATACTGGAAAATTAATTATTGATTTCAATTAATTCAATTAACTAATTAAATAATGACACAAAGAAATGAAAGCTGATGTAAAAATAAAAAATTTATAGACAATAACTGAAAAATTGAAAAAAATATTAGAAGTTTAAAGAAAATAATTTAAAGTTAAAGAAATTAATTGAAGTTTGAAGAAAATAATTAAAATTAGAAGTGAATAATTCGAAAATATTATTAAAGAAACTTAAATATTTATTTATTCCATGATAAATTAACATTAAATTATTTATATTAACATTAAGCCGCATTGTTAGCATTGAACAGTTAAAATCACAGTTAATTGTTGTTAAAATGGCAACAATAAATAAAAAATTGATTAAAAATCAAAAAATAAAAACAAAATTTGAAAAATTGGAAAGAAATAATTGAAATTTGAAGAAAATAATTTAAAAGTTTAAATGTAAAAAAATATTCGAAGTTTGAGGAAAATAAGTGAAAGTTGAAGAAATTAGTTCAATTTTGAAGAAAATAATTGAAATTTGAAGAGGATAATTCAAAAATGTTAACAAAATTTAATTATGTAGAAAGTAACTCAAGTTTCAGAATCATAACACAGGCACACAAAAAGAAATTTTTTGTCCGAGACACTACACTAGTATACTCCTACGTATTTTTCTCCGCTAAATCCGAATCCAAAGTCAGAATTGTTAGATTGGCTAAATTTTTTGAAATAATCTCAAAAAATCGATTTTTTCGGGTTTTTTTAATTGTTTTTGCAATTATCTCAAAAAATTTTAGCCAAATTTGTTATTCTGACTTCAGATTCGGATTCAGCTGAGAAAAATACGTAGGAAAAAACTAGCATAGTGTCCTGGACATAAAAAATTTTTTTAGGTTGCATTGGTGTTTTTTTTCATCTTTTCTGAAATAATTTTCAAAATTTTAGCCAATCTGATAATTCTAATTTCAGATTTATATTTGTCAGAGAAAAATACTTAAGAATATTTATTCATGACAATAATAAAAGGAATGACGAAAATGATTGAAATTTGAATAAAATAATTTGAAACTGGTGTAAAAAATTTAAAAATTCATGACAATAAAAAAATTGAATACAAAAATTGAAATTTGTAGAAAAGAATTTTTAAATGACAAAAATAATAGAAATATAGGTAAAGAAAATAATTGAAAAATTGCAAAAATACTTGAACAATGACAAAAGTACATACCTGAAGTTTCGGAAGTTTGAAATTTAAAAAATATATATTTTTCAACTTTTGCCGACACAATTTCTTTTAAAATACTTAAAGAATATGTTTTAGGTATAAAATATTATTAATTTTGTATTTCTAGAGAATGAAAGCACCCACGAAAAGCAATTTTAAAAAATATTTATTTTCTAATTTCGTTCGTGCGGACATCCGGAACTAAAAGTAATTTAAGTTTGAAGAAAATAATTGAAAAATGACTAAAATAAATTGAAACTTGTTTTGAAAATTTAAATATTCATGACAATAATTACATGGTTGCTACAGAAGTCTGGATTAAAAAGTCCATGACTTTGACAGGTTATCCACAAAAGAATTTGGGAAAATTCCAGGACAATGTTAAGAGCATGTGATGGAGAATGACGTCACTGGTACAGGCAAAATTTGTCCGCAAACTTTCTCTTAAAATAATAAATATTTTGACACCAAACTTTGTAGAATTACTTAAAATATCATTAGGAAGGTTCCTCTAACCAAAATTTGCTCAAATCTCGCTTTGAAATGAATTTTTCCAAATTTTCCGAAAATTAGCTAATTTTTTAAAAAGTTAACTTTAAGGCAAAATTTCAACAAACTTGGGTCAGAGAGACCTTCTTAATGATAATTTAAGTAATTTCACAAAGTTTGGTGTCAAAATATTTATTATTTTAAGAGAAAGTTTACGGACAGATTTTGTCTGTACTAATGACGTCATTCTTCATCACATGCCCTTAAAAAAAATTCATGGTTTTCGTATAAATGAATGAAATTCCAGGTTGGATTTGTAAATTCTCTGACATTTTCAGGTTATCCAGACCTTTTTCTAAAATCCCTGATAGTTTTCCAGGTTCTGTAGCAACCATGATATTAGTATGAAGTTAGATGAATTAATTATCTAGATGGAATAGTTATTTATGGTTTTAGGACAGTAGTTTTTTTTGGTCCACTGTGAGTTTCCATTTCAGGGAGGAGATTTGCTTGTTTAAGGTACTTTATTGTTTTATGGATCTCGGTAGGATTTCCAAGTGATTCCTTGAGTGAGTTTGACTCTTTTAATTTGGATCTAATTTCACTGAACTTTGCACAGTTGAGCACTAAGGTGTTTTACGTCGATCGAGGTATTACACTTTTCATAGTAGGAAGGTTTCATCTTATCCAGGATGTGTTTGTGAGTAATTTTGGTGTGTCGTATGCGGAGTCTAGTTAGCGCAGCTTATTTTTTTTTGTTGAGGTTTTTCCAATTTGAGTGTTGATGATTGATTTTTTTATCGGGTGGTTTTCGTTGTGAATTTTTGTATAGTTCCGTATTTTCTCTTTTAGGTGATTTATGGAGTACAGTAAAGAAAGTTTGGTGTTTTCTATGGTTGAAAATCATGATACAATTTTAAACAAGAGCGTTCAATTAATCAATGTGGTAACAGTTGGGAAGCATGCACAATTGCTTTTGGGGTAGTTTTTGGCAACCACACTGTAAAAACAAGTGTCTTATTTTAAGACATTTTTGTCCTCACTTTTAAGACGTTTTAAAGTGTCTTAATTTTAAACCATTGAGAAAGTATCTTTCAAAATTATTAACCAATGAAATAGCTTGAAATAACCGTAAGACGCTTTCTTAATGTCTTGTGTCTTAAAATAAGACACTTAGAAGACAGCAGTTTTTGCAGTGCATGACATAAATTTTCGACCATACCTTTATTAAAATATGTACAAGAACCAAACTTCGTGATAAATAAATCAGTATAATGTATAACACAACAATGTTTTTAGATAAGTGATTAAAAAAACAAATAAAGGAATAAAATCTAGTTAAGGGTTGATATGGTAATTTACGAATTTTGATTGGAAATGGTTTGGTAAGAGGATATTTTTCATGGAAACACTTTGAATTGGTCTTGAGTGCATTTACTTATGTGCGAAGAGAAATCAGGAAGCAAGCGAATGTTCCTAGCCATGTTTTATCATTGTGAGCGTTTTACGCGCCTTGCAAAACCGCCTGCCACGTGCTCTCCAGCCGAGCAAATGATTGGCAATTGGAGTTTACAATGGCGCACACCTAGTGTAACTGCCAGACAAAGAAAATTGTTTCTATTTATCAGCAATTGAATTTCTCAACCTGTAACCCACTACACCTATTAATCCCTAATAATCGTCAATCATTTTTATCATAAGGAGATCAAAATAACACCGAAATTGTTTAGGATTTTGAAAATAATTTCTAAAATGATCAAAAACAAAGGAAGATACAGGGAAACAATTATTGAACAAACCTAATTCGATGTTCTCCATAGTGCCAAGCGTTAAATTTGCAAAAACAAGTGGTGAACAAATCTTTGTTGATTTTTGAAAAAAGCGAGAATTGCAGGTGTTTAAAGATTGTGGGCGGAGTATAGTTATGAGAGATTCTACTCGTATTGGTTAACAGTTCTTACTAGGAGTCGCTGTCAGAGTCGAAAGTTTCATTACATGCTCACAAGGGCAAACGACCCGCTTGGCAAGTTGCTGACATTTTCAAACTTGCATTCACCAATCCGCATTACATCCCATTACAAAAAAGACACCCGAATCAAAATAAACCATCAAGATTAGTAAAAAGTGTCCTCTTTTAAATCCACTCAAGTGTATAAATACAGTCTCGAAATAATAAAAAAAAAAGAAGCATCAATCAAATACAAAATTTCTCTCGCGATTTTCAGAGTTTTTTTTTAAAACTTAAATAGTCGATTTCTTTTGATTTCAAATAAAACGGACCTTGTGGACACTCTCTCCTCGATTCCAGCTTTCTAGAAAAGTCTAAATTAAAGAGAGAGTGAGCACAGGACACCATATCGCGTCCAAAACAAATGACAACAAATGGGGTTTAATGTTGGATAAGGTTAGACAAGTGTTACAATAAATGACCACTCTCTCCAACAAAGTCTAGGTATTCTATTGTTTCACAGCTATCACAATAGAAATCGGTTTCAGCCAGGCAACTAGTTCTGTGTTCAGTTTATATTGTCTGAAAACTAGGCGGAGAGTTTAGTTTACGTAAACATTGAACTAGAGAACTATAGCCTTTTTTAAAGTGAATAACATTTTTTGTCAAAATACATAAATTTTAAATGACATTTAAACTAATAAATTGAACTAAAAACAAATAAAATAAGTCCAAATTAACAAATCAAGATTTAAATATATAAATTACGATTTCAAATAGCGAATTAAGATTTACATTGCATAATATTGCATAATTTAAATATCAAGAGAAAAAAGTTATTTCAGTTACATCTTTGTCAAAGTGATGAATAACCTGGAAATATTCGGAGAAGAAATACTAGCACTTTGTAGGTATAGAATAACAATTAGAAATATAATTTGTAATCAAAGACTTAATTCTCCAAATGAATTGCGTAATCAACTTCTTGGAAGTATATCGGCCATAAGGCACCGGTTCTCCAGATTTTAATTGCGAAAAAAGAGAGACTGATAGAAATGATAGAATCTGATAAAGCTAATGTTGAAAACAGGTTTTAACTCAACTAGAAGACGGAGAATCGACTCGAACCGGATTAGATTGTTTTTAATTCCGATTCGATCCTGAAGAAAACGAAAATTTTCAACCATTTTTTTGCGGATAAAATTTAAAACAAACATACACCACATGATCACAATATTGATGATCAAATTTTAATAAACCATCGATTAGTTTTTTCTAGATTATTTATTAAACAATTGAGAAATGAAACTTGACTTTTGAGAGGAAGTTCTAGTTGGACGAGAACGATTTAATTGGTCGTAGAGGGAGTAAACTTTCACGTTTACTATGCAGATGATTTGTTGTCGAAGGCATTATGAGAACACGCAGAGAAGCAGGGCGTCTCAGGATACTTGTAGGGGTAACCAAGTGAAAAGTCAAGAAGAGTAAAAGCATTACGTGATTCAAGGACGTACGTTAAGCAGAATCACGATTATACGATAAGCGGCAAAGCACAGCAAACAATTTGCTTACCGACAAGGATCTCAACTCAATGTCATTTGGTTGCTCTTAAAAAGCGATGAAGCTCCTCGGCTGCGGGAAAATGGTACCGTAAGCGTTCCACTTCCCGAAAGAAAACGCTCCGGAATCCGCTGGCTCTTGGAATGCAAGACGATGCGGAGCTCAACCTGTCCAATCTGTTTCTTCCTCCACGTCTCGCAACTCCGCCCTCCCACCACTGCCTTTCTCTACTGTCTTGACGATCACTCCACTATCTACTTAATACCAGCAGATTCACAAATTCTATACCTCAATATTCAAATAAATCGTATCATTCTGGAGTGAGATTTTTTTTTTTTATAATCAACAAAAGTCCTCACTTCCTGGCTAATTCACAAGCGAGGGATCAAAAACCGGTGATTATACACAGGACCTTTTAATTGGAGAACTGAACCGGGAAACGAGAATGAGAAAGTCATCCTTGAGTTGGAAGAAAATTCTGGAAGTCTGCACTTTTTAAAATCAGAGTCTCGTGGAGAAAGAGTTGTTATGCTTGGAACAAATAAAGTTAATGGAGTTAAAAATTAATGGCTATTTTCTGAATGTGAACTTGTTCAGGGTTGCCAGAAAAACATGATTTGAAAATTCCATGACTTTTCCAGGTTTCCAAGACAATTTTCACAAAAATTCCAGGTCCAAATAAAATTATTTTAGTAACTTTTTTGGTAGTTACAACAAAAAAAATGTAAAATATTCAATAAAATATTAATCAGGGTATCGAGTGACTTTTGAAGAAAATTGAAGGCATTTTAAAAAGGTTTTTAGGTCAAAAATAATGTTTTATAAGTTTACTTTTGATGTAATATTTTTAATTTTGAGATTAAAGTTGATCAACAACTTCGTACTAAAAACGCAAAAAGAAATAGTATATACGTATTATTTTTCGTTAAATTTCATGATCAAATACAAAATAAGTAGCAACATTAACACGCTCATTGTCGTTAGTCATTTAAAAGTATAAATTTTTGCAAAATCCAATAAATAATTAAAATTACGAGAATAATTACAAAATTGAAGAAAATATCTGAAAAATGATAAAAAAAATTGCCAATTAAAAACAAAATTCGATAAATGATTAGATCAATTATAGGCAGCTGAAAAAAATAATTGAAAAAATTAAACAAGAAATATTAAATAAAGAAATTTAGAAACAAGAAAAATTAAGAAAATTACAAGAATAATTGTTGTAAATAATTAGGGGAGAGGGCCCCAAGTTGGACACCCTTTCGATTTATTGCTGTAGAATCCAAACCGAATAAAATATATTAAAATGTTTTGTACCGGATGAAAGTACAATTTATAAGGTAACTTATTGCCACAAGGATAAAATTTTATTTTGAACATAAACATTTTTTAAAGCATTTTTTCTAATTGTTCAAATTTTCGGTCTAAAAAAAGCTGGCCCCAAGATGGACACCTTCTTAAAAGTCTCTGAAAATTGTAGTAAATAAAAAATTAACATCGTGTAACAATTCTTAAACTAAATTTTAATCATTTTACGAAATTTATCAAGAAATAACATTTGGAAAAACTTCAATTTAATACTTAACAGTAAAAAGTAATAAAATATCGAAAAATATCGATATATCAAATTATACATCGATAACATCACATTGTATGGTGGAAAATAAAAAATTTTAATTAATATGATCAAAAAATTATTGAAAAAAGTGTAAAATCTAAAATATGCAAATAAATGCATTGAGATTTGAGGCCTGTCCATCTTAGGGTACATGACACTATTTTTTAATCCCTAGTAAAAATATATATACGAACACTGAATTAGTAAAATCATTTTAGAATATTATTATACGATAAATAAAGAATATTATAACGGTAAGTACTCATTCTAAATCATAAATCTAAATAACTTTACCAACTTGAGAAAAAACTGTTAAAAAACTTTTTTAGACACAAAATTACGTGGTACACTGAAAAAATAGCAATGTAATCATAACAAAATAGTTTTGTTGATGATTTTTTGTTGGCTTTGTCAAATTTCAGAGTTAGAATTACCAAAAAACAGTTGAAATTACAAAATAATTTTGTAGTATTTAATAAAAATTTTGTTTGAGTTTATTAAAATCTTTTGTTGGCATTACCAAATATGTGATAGCGCATGCGCATTCTGTGCAATCCTGTTTGACGCATGTTATCGTCTGGTTTTCATAAAGACATCGATAGAAATTGGAATTTTTTGTTTTTTAAAACAAAAAAAAAAGAATATTATATAATGGATGATAACTAAATCAAATGTCTACAAAGTTGACTTTTGAAATTAAAAAAATATAACTATAAAATATACTTTATGAAGATAATAAAAAGGGACTTACTTATGATTTTATGTTTAGTGACAAAATTGACAGAATGTATTGCTGAATGATAAATAAGTCGATAATTAGTCATATAAGTGAATAAATATTGTGGTTTTTTAAAAGAGTAAATTTATATTTCGATTCTTATGTGGCAGGTTAATATACGTTTAAGCACAATATGTTGTTTTCAAGAATCTAAACATAACCTATAAAACTATTTACTTTATATACTGTTTTTTTGTGGAAAATACTTTATTTAGCATAAGAAATAATTAAGGAATAATTCCATTTTTAATAGTACGAAACTACTTTAAATTAATATTTTAAAAATTAAAAATAAACACATGTTTTTAAATAAATTTCATGCCTAGAAATATTTACGTGTATTATTATAACTACACATTATTTCACAGTGAATATTTCACAGTAAGATACAAAAAATATTAAATATTTTTTACATAAAAACATTCAGTTATTTAGCAAATTAAAACAATATTAGAATTTCCATTTGCACAATCTGTGTTTAACTTTTTTTCTTTATTATAATAGCCAACAAAATATTTGTTAAGCTCTAAAAAGTTTTGTTGGGACTACCAAATTTTGTTGTTGAAATTACCCTAAATAATTAACAAAAGAATTTTGTTGGCACAACAAAATAATTTTGTTGAGCGTATATCAACAAAAGAATTTGGTTGAGCCAACAAAATTTTTGTTCAGCCAAACAAACCTTTTTTTCAGTGTATGTGTAGAAGAAAACCCAACTGTTTTTTTTTTGCTTCAAATGTGCATCAAAATCTTCGTCTATATACAAACAACAAAAATGACAGAAAGCATAAGGGGCTGTCACCTTAAACAAAAATTTTATACGAAATGTCCATCTTGGGGCCCTGACCATCTTAAGGCCCACTCCCCTACAAATTGAACAACTGGATTGGAAATCGAAAATTAAAAATTGAAAAACCTGATTAAAATTATTAAAAAAGCTGACAATTATGGAATATAGAAGAAAATAATTGCAAACTGAAGAATGGAATTGAAATTTGCAGAAAATAATAAAAAAATGAAAAAATAAATTGGAAATTTAAGAATTAAATTTAAATTTGAAAAAATAATTGATAATTAAAATAAAGTGAGAATTATTGAATATTCAATCAAATAATTGAAACCTGTAGACTGCAATTTCAAATTAAAAATAATAATTGAGAAGTGAAGAAAAAAATTAAAACTTGAAGAATTAAATTAAAGATTAAGGAATTGAATTAAAATTTTAGGTAAAAAATTGCCAAATGAAAACAAATTAGAAAACTGTCGATAATAATCGACAACAGAATAAAATAATTTTAAAAATTAAACAATAAATATAAAATTTAAGAAAAATAATTGTACATTGAAAAATTTGTAGAAAATATTTGAAAGAAATAATTGAAAAACGAGCAGAATAAATGAAAAATTGAAGAAAATAGTTGAAAAAAGACGAAAATAATAGACAATTGAAAACAAAATTCGAAAAATGATTAGATTATTAGACAACAAAACAAAAAAATTGAAAAAATTAAAGAATAATTATATAATTTTAAGAGAATTGAAAAAATTGTGGAAAATAATTATAAATTGAAGAAAATAATTAATAATTGAAAGAATTAATTGAGAAATGACGAGAACAATAATTGGAGAAAATATTAAAATTTTAAAGAAATAAATTGAAGGTTAAAGAATTAAACTTAAATTTAAGAAAATATTTGATAATTAAAAAAAAATTAATAAATGACTGAAATAATTGAATGTTAAGAAAAATACTTGATAATTGAAAAAAAAGTAGAAAAAGTTGGAAAAATGGCGACATTAATCGACAATAGAACAAAATTATTGAAAAAATTAAAGAATAATTATAAAATTGAAAGAGAATATTAAACTGAAGAAAATTATAAAAAAAATTTTAGATAATACATATATGAAAATTGAAGAAGATAATAAAAAAATTGTATTGAAATTTAAAAAAAATGATGATGCTGAACTTGCGCAGCGTTTCTGAAAAACGAAGAAAATTTTGTATATTATATTTAAAATTTTATTAATTTTTAATTGAATTAGCTATATAATAGAACTAAAAACAATTTTAAAAGTTTATTTGGTCGGAAAAGTTATAAAAATATATTTTTTCAATTTATTATTTTTGTTCGTTTCTTAAAAACGTTGCGCACTTCAGCGTAAAAAAAATGATTGTTAATTGGAAAAAGACGAGAATTATTAAATATTGAATAAAATAATTAAAAATTGAAGAAAATAATTGAGAATTAAAGAAAATAATTGAAAATGGAGGAAATAAATTGAAAATAAAAGAATTAAATTGAAATGTGAAGAAAATAATTGATAATTGAAAGAAAAATTACAGACTGATGAAAATAATTGAGAAATTAGGAATATAATTGACAATTGCCAAAAAAATTCAAAAGCTGTCGAGAATAATCGACAACAGAACAAAGTAATTAAAAAAATTAATGAATAATTATAAAATTTAAGGAGAATAATTTTATATTGAAAATCACTTTCTATTCATGATTTCAAGCAAAGAAATTTCACAGGCAATATGTTAAAAATGACTAAATTGTCATTAATTGTTTACTGATTGATATAGATAGAAATAATTTTTAATTTTAGTAACAGCATTGAAAATTTGAACCATTTTCTATTGATCAATCAGGTAAAAGTCAATTCAGAAGTTTTCAACTTATATTAAATAAAATATTACTGATTGAAATCATAAAAATAGACATTAATTAAATTAATTTTTTAAAACTGCATTTTAAAAAATTCCCTGACTTTTCCAGGTATTCCAGGTTTTCCCTGACTTCAAAAAAATTCTATGACAATTCCACGTTTTCCAGGATTTCCAGAACCGTGGCAATCCTGTATGTTTTTTGTTCTTTTTGAGTAAATTAATGGTAGAGATTTGTTCACTAAATGAATTAGGATAAGTGTTTTGAGCAAGAAGAAGTTAAAAATTACTAATCGGTAGTAAAACACCACTTACTCTCTAAATCTGAATTAGTTAAAAACTAATATTTTAAGGGTGAAAACACGTTTACTATGTCAAGTAGTAATTTTTTACTAATAATTTAGTAAAAAACTACTAATTTAATTAGTCAAAGTAATTTTTAGGTTATTTTAAACTAGTAAAAGAATTAGTAGATTTCTATTTACAAATTACATTAATGATTTTTTACTATTTAATTAATTAAATTTAACTACTGAATTAGTAGTTTTCTACTAATAATTAGTTTTTTTACTAATTGAAAAAGAGAAAACTCGTTCATGATTTTAAATCCTAAATAGTAGTTTTTTACTAATTCAGATTTAGAGAGTATTCATTTATTAAGAGTGGCTATGAAAGCAGATTTTACTTATTAAATAAGTAGTTTTTACTATACCATATTGTAATTTTTTACTACAAAATGTTAGTTCGTTTATTTAATGAATGAATCGGTTGAAAATCAGTTAAATTTTAATTTAATGTAATTAGTATTTAATTTACCGATTATTTACAATAGATTAAAATAATACAAAGAAGAAAAAAATTCAATTTCTTTGAAAATAAAAAGAACAAAATTTTAAAATTAGACAAATTAGAGAATTATTTGACAAATTAAAAAAACAAAATAAATAAAATTTTGGAAAATTAAAAAAAAAATTTAAAAGAAAAGAAGTTCTTTGAAATAGAAGAACGATGTTCAAATGAGAATTTATTAAGTACAAGATTAAATTTACATATCTAATACAAAAAAAAAGGATAAAAGCTTTCAAAAAAGTATAAAATTGAGAAATTTAAAAAATGTAGATAGAAGCATCAAATAAATGTTTTCAAAAGTTCGTAATTATAAGATAAAAATTAAACAGATTCAAAAAAGTGAAATTTCTTAGAAATATTGTAAGAATTAAATAAAGGATTATTGTTAGAGCTGTGCAAAATTGTAAAATTCGATCCTCTCCATGAGAATTTACATGGGCTCGGTTCGGTTCGAATTTCGATCCCATGCAAAATTCGAGTTTTTGCACAGCTCTAATTATTGTGAATATGAAATATAATTAATATTATTTAATTATTTTGCATTAATTAATATGCATTTAAATTTAAATTAATTGAAATTAAGAAGTTGGAACAAATTGGAATACGAATTAATTATAACGTTTGAAATTTATTTAATTTATAATGACTTAAAGATATAAAAAATTAATACTATTTTTGTTACCTTTATACCAAAAATTTGTAAATCGTAGGTATTTTTATCATCTGTATTAGGACAGTTTTTTAAATTTTATGAAGATTAAAATATTAAAATTGAAATTTTTAAGATTTATTCACAAATTTGTGGGTTTTGTTTATGTTTTACATACGGTATTAGACATCCGGAAAATTGTAAGGATTTTTTGATTTAAATCCAGATTTTAATGGAAATTCCGCAATGATTTAAATCCTGATTCAAATCAAAGTGATTAAAATCTATAACAGGTCTGAATGTAACTAATTTGGATGCAAAAAGTCAGACACTAATTCAAATTGTTATTTTTCTTGTAATCATTTAGTAGAAATTAACTAATTATTAGTTAAATTCGATTTTAGGATATGTCAAATTATTACACTGAAAAATTAAAAGTGATTACTATTTACATTTAACCAACAAAAATGGTACATTTAACCATGGAAATAGTCAAGTTAATTACTACATTCATGGTTACTATAATCTATACCAAAGTAGTAATTCTTTTAACCACCAATATGTGGTGTTAATGTATAACCATATTCTTTTTCAGTGTAAAAAGTCTATGAAACAATGAAAAAATTTATGAAAATTTAAGAGAATTAAAGAAATCAAAAATGAGAGTAGAGAAATAAAAATAAAGAAGTTAAGAATATAAAGAACGAGAGAACATTTCAATTAATTAAAAGTAATGGGAAAATAATAGAAAAGTGAAGAAAATATTTTTAAAAATCTAACAAATTATTTTTAAAATTTATAGAAAATTTGCAAAAAACAATTAAACTCTAATTAATACTGGACTAAATAATAAACAAACATGTCAAAAATAAACAAAAATAATTTGTGAAAAAATGAGAAAGAAATAAGAATAAGAAAAATAGAAAAATGTCTAATAAGAAAAAAATATATAAAATAATGTTAAAAAATAATAAAAAGCAGAAGAAAAATTTGTATATGAAAAAAAATGAATGAAATAAAAAGACATGTACTGACTACTTTTTTTAAAAAAAGAATACGAAATTTTGAGAATGAAATTGAACTTTATCGAGAAAGGAAACTTTTTAAGTAATGAAAAAATTATGATGAAATTAGAAAATTTATTTAAAGGTCAAAGAGTGATAAAATAATTATGAAAGAACGAAAAGAGAACCATGATACGTATTCTTAAAATTTTATTTAACTAAATTTCTAGTGACCTGAAATAAAGTTTTCAAATAGTTTTTTATTATAATTTTTAATAACATAATTACCATTAAATATAATTTTAATGGCATCGATTTAAAGAAAAGTGAAAAAGAAAACCAATAACAATACAAGTTTACAAGTTTTTTGTGATTTTTTTAGGATTTAAGGGGAAAAAAGCAAAGAATACAACTGACGATGATCCCTGCAATTTTTAAAGTCTGCATCTACTTTTAAAAACCAAAAATATACAAATACTCTCTTCAGACGGTTTAGATTAAATTTCACTTATTAAATATTTCTAATTCAAATTATATAGTAATTTGAATTTAGAATTATCATTGTCCTAACGAGGTAGTAAAAATTTATTTTAAATAGACTTAAAACGATGTCAAATAATAAATGTCATATTAAATTATACCTCTCTCGTGGCAAGATTGTATTTTAATTTATGTGTCTGAAGTTCCGGACGTCCGTACGGACGAAATTAAAAAAGATTCTTTAAATTATTTTTTCCGAGTAGCTTTTATCCCCTATAAATAAAAAATTAATAATATTTTATACTTAAAACATATTTTTCAAGTATTTTAAAAAAAACTGCGTCAGCAAAAGTTGAAAAATATATATTTTTTTTAATTTCGTCCGTGCGGACGTCCGGAATTTCAGGTACATTTTTAATTTATTTTCCGTTTTAAAACCCAAAAATAGAAAAGCACCTGAGAACATTAATTTCCGATTTTTTCAATCGAATAGCCCATTGCTGCAAAACATTCTATTGAGACTTGAGTTAAAAACAAAATAAGTCGCAGTTTTGGAGAAACTTTTTGTAACTTCTGTTTTTTCAGGTGCTTTTAGCTTGCGAGAGGCTTTACACAAAACTCTGATATCATTGCAATCAAGTGATAATAATTCAGTGATAATTTTCTCCTCTGATAAGAAATAATACACTATTGTTAAGACTCATTAATACCTAATGAAGCATAAATCCTAGTCAATTCAGAGTTTATAAATATAAAAAATTGCAATCGACCGAATTGAAAATCACGAAATGAAAAAATTGGCGCTAAATATAACAGTCTATTCTTTATAAACAAATACCTCAAACCTCACTGTTCCAGATTTTTACAATGATTCTTGAAATGTTTGAAAAATTTGTCTAAACTGGAGTTCTGTGTCACATTGACGTCACTAAACTGGTAAAAGCGTTACTTTGAAATCAGGATATTGAGAATTAATTGAAGATTGATGCATTAAATACAAATCGAAAGAGTTCGACATACTATGCTCATCGAGATAAGAATCTAATTACAATCAAGAAAAAGTCTAATTTGCATATTCAATAATATTCAAATTACTTAATTTACATTTTAATAATATTAAAGGGTTAAAAAAATGAAACGAAAAAAAATTATTAATAGAAATCGATCTACAAAAACTGATCTAAGAAATAGTGTAAAAAATTCTATTTAAGAATAAACTAGTCAATTAATACATAAAACTGAAACAAAACGTACTCTTTAATAAAAAAAATTGCGAATTTTATTCCCAAAATTGCGGTTAAATCACAATTTATTATTTTATAATGGCAAATACGTAGATTGAAGTTAGGGACAAATATTCATGGGCAACAAATAATATTTTTGGCTAAGAATTTCATGAGAAAAGAATCATAAGTAATTTAGGTCGCTGCTCTGAAAATTTTTGTTTCAAGCTTTGTTTTTAAATAGTAAATCCATGTATAAGAAACCATTCTCAAATTACAGCCTTAGGCTCTGCTGAACAATAATCCGATCCTGATGTTGATATATGTAAGTAACGAGACAACCGCCATTAACCCTTTTAAAGCAAGGAAGTTATATTCATATTTTCTTAAAATAATTGCTTAATAAGATCCTTAAATCATTAGCACTTAAATTACAAAACAGTAAAAAAATTCCTGCATATCACATACAAATAATGACTTTTTAAATAAACAAGCATTAAAATATTTTAAATAAGAGATATTTAAATTTAAAACGGAACATTTTACGATTTTTAATAAAACTTCGACAAGTTTTAAATAATAATTCTAAACAGTCTAAATGAAAGTTGAAAAAAAATGACTTTTAGAGATTAGGAAATTTTAATATTAAGTTAACGAATTAGTTTTTAGAAACTTTGACTATTTATTAGAATGTTTTTCTAAAAATCTTAATGAAATTACTAGGCAATAACATTTGCAAAATATGCGTTCAGAATTCTTAAAAGAAGAAAATTTAAAACAGAATACTTTTTTAACAAGACAAATAACAAAAATGTTGTCTTCAGGAACAGATATCTCATGAAATTATGATCTAAACATTCGTTAAGAAAGTTGAAACCAGAATGTTTTTTTTTACAATTCAAGACAAATAACGAAAACTACTTCAGGATCAGAAAAGAAACTTCATGGTTAAGTTACGAAAACTCTTTTAACAAAGAGAAGATTAATACGTTATTAAAATAATAATAAACTTGAAAACCTCAAGAATTCTGCAATTATCTGTATATAATAATTGCATCATTATTTCATCACAACTTCTCATTCTAGGTCGATCAATTATAACTTTTAAACTATGTAATACAAGCATAAAGAAGCTTTTTGTCAATTTTGTTACTTGTAGATTTAGAAAAAATAAATAAAAATAATAAAGATGTATACTCAAAGAAAGTAATTTCATTTTATGTACCCGTATATATTTTTATTTGTATTAATAATTCACGCCACTAATGATAGAATAATGGCAAAGTTAGAAAAATGGAGCAAAGTCGTTAAGTTTATCACATTACAACTTAACCTATAATTGCTCAGCCGAAAATTGATCTGAAACGTTCCTTGATCTACAATCTAGTTCTATTACACTGAATCACTTACAAATCCCTCGTCAAGTTAATTACGCGTTAATCGTTTTAAGAATTAGCTTCTTTTAAAGTCCGTACATCAGTAAGTTACCTTTCTATTTTCAGTAAGAATCCATACTTCATCTCAGGAATAAAACCTGTTCGACTCCTCGTCTACGTTTAATCTTCCGAATGTACAACTTTCAATATGTAATCAGCAGTCGCACGCTATTAACTTGACGAAAAAATCAACAAAAATACCTTTCACACAGCACAATCTCGGGTGAAACTTTAATTTGAACACAAGTCAAAAATTTTCAAAATAACGGTCCGCGAAAAACTTCCACAGATGGCGTAGGCGGATGAAAGTTCTATTTTCAATTTAACATTCTTTTCTCACCACTGAATTTTATTCCGAGTTAAAAATTCGAAAAGCTGTTAAACTAAGGCACAAACAGGTATATAGTGATTAATTTGACACGTTTAATTATTGGAAAAACAACACCGTAGTTTCTTCTGTTTACACGGGCTTTCGGAGAATCAAATTTTTCGGAGTAGGAGAGGGGGAGAAGTTACAAGAAGGGGGAAAGAAATAGGGGAAAAGTTGAACTGTTGAGAGAGAAATGTGTGACGTAAAATTATAAAATAACTTGGAAAACTAGTGGAAAAAAATACATCGGCACAATGAGAAATAGCACCCACCTGTCGCACTTGTGACGATTCAATGTATAACGATCGGTCACGTGTACGTCAAGAACAATCTACACGAACAATAATATGCTTCAACGTGGACGACAGTCGCGGCGAAACTGACTACAGGTGTCATAATTCCCCCGCCATTCGATCTGCCTTCTGTCCTCCACCTCTTACCTCTCTGCTTTTCACTCACACACGCGCATGCGAGTTGCCTTCACTCTGATTTTCTAATAATCTAATCACTCGAAGCAGCTCCGTATTGTCTGATTAACTTTAGTTTTTAATACCGTCTTTAACGACTTATTTATTTTCTCTTCTTTGTGACATTTTCTAGGTTAAATTTTTCCCGCGAAACCAGCATGCGTTTGAAACTGATAAATACCCTTTACAATTTTTAATTTTTTAAATTTTTGATACGATTATAACTTTATTTTTTTTACAATGTACTAAATAATTTCAGTCAGATTTTTTATTTATAAAACAGCTGTTTTGACTACAAACATTTCCGATGTTTCAAAACTTTGAGTTTTTGAATTGTTATTTTGGTGACACTTTTTCCCGCGTAAATAACGAATTTAAAAACTTGACTTTTTTTTTGTAAAAACTGACTTTTTTTCTTTTAATTTTGTTGATTAATTTGAATTTCGGTTATGTATTTTGTTTATAAATGTAACTTACGACGGCACAGAATTTTTACATGAAAAGAAACTTTCATTTATTACTTTTTTCTTATTTTGGTAACACTTCTTAAACTTAACCGCGAAATAACAAAATTTTTCAAATACATAATTCACGAAAAATGGACACATTTTAGAAATTTAATTAATGAATAATATGAATTATGAATTTGTCAAATATGTGTCTTGTATTTACAGTTAAAAACAACTTTAATTAAAAAAATTATTTATTTCAGAATTGGACATATTTTAAAAAAATTGTTAACAATAATATGCATCTGTCAATTTTGTGTCTTCTTTTTACAGTTAAAACAGCTTTAAATAAAAAATAATTTATTTTAGAATAGTTAATGTAACACAAAAATTTTGAGAACGGAACACAGATAAAAAAATCTCCAAATCTTGATATGAGATACATTTCTTGCAAAGAACTGTCTTTTACTCCAAATTTAAATATTTTTCGAATTTGAAAGTTGAGATTTTTGGCTAATGGAGTCCCATTTAATTGACATGCCAAATACCTAGAAAAAAAGAAGTTAAAGATTAAATGTCTTTTTTAAATAGAATTTATTTTTAATTTTAAATAATCAATTTTAAATAACAAAGAAGATGTTTAATAGAACGCAGAATAAAAATTCAAACTTTCTATTTTTGCTAATAATTTTCAAAACTTAATTTTGACTCAAGTTATTTTGAAAAAAAAAATGTTTTTGACATAAAATGAAAATATTTTTCAATTTTTTGCTATTTGAGAACGCTCAATGTTAGAAAATTAAAAAAAATACGAACTGTTTTTTTCCATTTTTTGTATTTTCTTTCATTCTCGTTTCAAGCGAATGGAATCTAAACTCTTAAAAATAGCGCAAACGATAATTTTTATCAGAACGCGATCCAAATAAACGTTCCAACAAATTAATTATATATACATGTATATATATTCAAGTAAGAAATTCGTTTTTTTAAAATTTCTATTACAAAGATCAGGTTAATATTTCTAATAAGATTTCCTTTTTATTAAAAAAATGTAATATTGACATAGGGATATAAAGATAAAAAGTGAAAATTTCAAATATCTAAATATTATTTCTAGTTTAATTATAAGAAAATAAAATTTAAATAAAAATTTATATAAGTATAAGCTTACTGGAAAGAACTATAACCAAGGCACAATGAATTTAGCTAAAAAATATTAAATAAATCTATCATTAAATTAAAATATTATTATAATTTCAAATAAATATTTATTTCAGAATAAATTTTTATTATTTGAATTGAACAAACATTTTCTTGACCAAATGTAATGATAATTCGTTCAGATAAACGTGATTTGATTCAAATTATGATCAGATAAATATTTATTCAAAAATAATCAATTAATCTTTTCTTTAGATCAAATAAATTTTTCAGTGTACAATTTTTGTAAATTATTTATATTTATAAGTTATAATTTTTGTAAACTGAATAGAAAAAAAAATAAATTACGTTTTACTCTTTCAAATAAACTTCGTTTATAAATTTTAGCTTTCGAATAAAAGGATGAAAAGTTACTTATTTTTCAAAAAGTAAAAAGGTAATTTTTGCATTTTTAAATAAAAAGGTTCTTTCATTTTAAACCAGATGAAACCTTTAGATATAAGTTGTTATGAAAAAAAAAAACATTGAAAAAGATTCAACTTTTTCAAAATTCATTTTATCCTTACATAGAAACTTGTTTTTAAATCTAAAATGTAATTTATTCCTTTATCTTTTCGGTCAATTTTTTTTTTGCTTTAAATAGGGTACCTAAAAGAATTTCGAATAAAAATTTTGGGAATTTTTCGACAGACTTGTTATTTTTTCAGAACACTCGATTTAGAAACGTAAATTATTACATACTTTGTTTAAGAATGCAAAAATTATCTTTCAGAGAAACTTATTTTCTTTTTTTTTAATCGCTTTTAAATTTCCATTAGAGGACTTTCTATTTTCGTGTTTAATGGGTGTCGAAGATTAGTTTATAGAGTATTTTAATTCAAATAGATATTTATTCAAAAACCAATGTATCTTGTGACAAAACATATATCACCCGCATACACGCTTTTCTATGTATATCTTTCTCTCCCTCTCTTTCTCCCATTTTCTTTCCACTCTTAGCTATTTATACGATTTAATAAGGTTATCTGAAGTTTGTAATTTTGTCGCACTATCATGTTATTTTTTTTTTTTATCACTGTTATTTCAAATGTACAGCGTGTCATTAAATCGGTACTTTTAATAAACAGCGACAATATCGTATAATCTAGTTACAGACAGTTATGATATGGCGCGTAGCCGATAGCCTGTGTGCGTGCGCTTGTATATGTGTCAATTATGCTATCTTTTATGTATAATTTTTATATAATAGGCGCGCTCAGTATTGCATTTTCAACAAGATTTGCTCGACTGTTCATCGTCGTTCTTAAAGAGACGGAAATGTAAATTACATTCCTGAGAAACTCTCGAGACAGTTCCAGGCTTTTGCTGCGAAAACAGTTCCAAGAATACTCAGACCTCGATAATCACAAGACGTGAAATTCATCCATTGCTAACACTGAAAAATCATCTGTCCATAGCTACAATTTAACAATTCAGTCACACATTTTTTTAAAAGTAACAATCAATCCTGATACTGCTGTCAAGTCGAAGCGGAGCTCCAAAAATGAGTCAAACGAGCCAAAACAGGATTTTAATTCTTCAAAGAATTAAAAAGAATCACTAATTTTTAAAATTAAAAGTGAAATTTTACAGTATTGATAAAAAGGGAAAAAATAGTGATAGTGAAAGACAAAAGAGAGTATCAGACCAGTTACCATTAATTAGTTTTTTTTATTATTCTTACGTAAATGTACCAGAAATCGTCAATTTTTTAAAAATGTTAACAAAATGTTTGTGAAATATTTTGTTAACAGAATCATTTTTAGGTGATAAAAGTAATATTTATAATTGAATAAAAGTATTAAAAATTGAGATTAAATTGCTGACGATTATTGGTGCATTTACCTTATAATCAATATTCTGTATTATATTTATTTTAATTAATTTTAATCATTGGATTAAAATAAAAAAAAACGTTCAAAATTGACATTTTAAATAAGCTATTCAGGCTCATTCCTAAAAATGTAAACAAGTTCTTGACATTTCTTACAGCTAAAATAATTACAATCAATTGTTTGCACGAAATTGTCGAAACTGACGATAATTGAATACGTCATTATTAATATTAAAAATAAAAATAAATCGAGAATACATTAAAATTTGTATCACCATGTACAAACTTGATCAATTTTCAAAAATTCAATTGAACCACCTTCGTAGAAGGTGCAATTTACAAAATTGCGCCGCAATGTGTACGACAAGTTGTTCTTAATTATTCATTAGTTTGTAGTTTATTACTTACAACACGTCGATTTTAGTTATCAAAGACATGCAACATGTGCTCTTGAAAAATATGCATCCAAAACCATATTAAAATGTTATGAAGCAATTTTTCTCATTTCAAATACAAAAATGATACATTACAAACATAATGTTGTGCGAAGAATTTTCGGTATTATTAATAATTATAATTTTTGTTCTCTTTTTCTTTTTGTACAACAATTTTCTTCACGACAAAGAAGCAACATCTTTTCTCGCTTTTCTTTTTTGTTTCCTTTATCCGAGGCAAAATTTTCTTTCTCTGATATTATTGTCATATAGAATAGAACAATTAAAGGGTGCATAAAATCAGAGAAGCGAGCAATACTAAATGCAAACAATTCGCAACCTTTTATATATTACTTTACAGATGCGCACGCACACATGCATAAGATCTTATGCATTATCACGTCACCTATTTAACACCTATGACGAGGTGTCAATTGCATGATTTGATGTCGCTCGGTGACAAGTGTAGGTATTGCAATAAATATGGTTTAGCAAAAATTCAGCGAGGACAATTGGAGATCACGTTAGAACCTGGCTCTAATATAGACAGCTGAAGCATCGTGTTCTCCATAACCCAGGCGTTTTGCGTGTTTGTATACCTCGTTTGCTGCTGCTGCCAATGGTAGGGGCTGCTCAAGTTGATCACTCATTCCCAACGATAATCTTAAATCCTTCTGCATGTGCTGAAGTGGCAATTGTGTTGGGAAGCCTCCTTCAATTATTGCTAAAAAAATATATCACTTAATTAGAAAATAATTCTAAATTTTTTGAAGTGTATATAATGTCAAATATAAATTGTGTATTAGGGTGGTCCAAAAATACATGGGAAAAACAAAAAGTTGAAAATGTTTTGCTCTCACCCCCTAGGATTGTTCTATATCGAAAAAAAATTACCCCTATTTTTTTGTTTTTGTTTTTTTTTTTTAATATTTAGAGGTCGCTCAAAGTGCTCAAAGTTTCCCATGCAAAATGCATGGGAAAAAAAAACTTTTTCGTAGAATTGATATAAAATCCATGAAAATTAATATTTTTTGATCGGATAATGCTGCTTCTCTTCAGAAGAGTTCAAACAAAAAGATCCAATAATTTATTAAACAATTTTTTATTATTAACTATTTTTTAAAGGTCCCTAAAAAACCCCATAATTTACGTTTTTTTCATTTTATGGGGTTTTTTAAGGACCTTTAAAAAATAGTCAATAATTAAAAATTGTTTAATAAATTATTGGATCTTGTTTTTTGAACTCTCCTGAAGAGAAGCAGCATTATCCGATCAAGAAATATTAATTTTCATGGATTTTATATCAATTCTACGAAAAAGTTTTTTTTCCCATGCATTTTGCATGGGAAACTTTGAGCACTTTGAGCGACCTCTAAATATTAAAAAAAAAACAAAAACAAAAAAATAGGGGTAATTTTTTTTTCGATATAGAACAATCCTGGGGGGTGAGAGCATAATATTTTCAACTTTTTTGTTTTTGGACAACCCTATTGTGTATGGGTCTTTACATGTCAAAAAAAAGTAGACCTGCAAGTGGTCCTTCAATTTTAGTGCTATTCAACAAAATTATAGGTCTATACTAGAGGTAATTTGACCTAAAAGGATTTTTCAAAATATTGAAAATTGGGAGAGTTACAGCAGTTTCAATTTTGATGGTAGGTACTTATTTTTCATTTCTCGATAACTTCATTATTATTTAACCGATTTTAAAAAATCCAACGCCAATTATCAGGGAATATTGTATGTTTTATATTAAATGTAGACCAAAATTTAAATTTTTTAATTTGGACCAAAAAAAAGTGGAAATAATTTTTTTTTTGCATTTTTGATCAATTTTGACCCTTTTTACTTTATTTACTAAAACACAATATTATTCCTTATTCTTTCATTTTTAGTTTAAAAAAAAAAAGAAAATCTTGGAGACTTCATTAGATCCTGAGATATCGTCATTTTTAGACAATTAAATTCCTCTAATTCATAAAGAGACAGTGTTGAAGTTTGCAACACATTCATTTGTTTTTATTGAAATTTTTTTTCGATTCTTTATTCATGAGAATTTAACATTAAACGATTTTAAAAAAATATTTAAAAAATTTTCACAATTTTCAATATTTTGAAAAATCTTTTGGGGTCGAATTACCTCTAGTGTAAAACTATAATTTTGCTGAATAGCACTAAAATTGTAGAACCACTTGCAGGTTTACTTTTTTGACATGTAAAGACCCATAATATATATTAGAGTGGTTCATAAACACAAAAGTCCGAAATGTTCTGTTCCTACCCCCCAAAAAGTTTCAAAATCGAAAAAATACCCCTATTTTGTTTTAAATCAGACAATATTTAGGGGTCGCTCAAGCCCCTTGAAAATTCCCATTCATTTTACATGGAAAAATGCACTTTTTCATAAATTCGCTAAATAATTCTCAAAAATACTCTGAACATGAAAACAAGAAATCACATCTTGTAATGTCCTTAAAAAACAATATTTCATAATATATGAAATAGTTTATTAATATTAACTATTTTTAAAAGGGTTATAAACAGGGCTGTAATTGTTTAAATCATTGGGCATATGCATTAAAATCATCATTTGAATAAAAAAAACTTTACAATTCTGCGGGAGTCTAATAGTGCATGTAGAAAATCGCAAAGCATACAAAAAAATTCAAAAATTTGTGGATAAATCTTGAAAATTATTTCAATTTTAATATTTTATTCTTTAAAAAATTTTAAAAATTGTGCTAATACAGATGATCAAAATACCTACGATCTACAAATTTTTAATATGAAGATAATAAAAAATATTATTAAATTTGTATACCTTTAGGTTATTATAATTTAAATAAATTTCAAACATCAATTAACTAGTATTCTAATTTATTAAAAGTTTTAAATTTCAATTATTTGAAATTCAAATGCATAATGATTACATATTATTAATTATTTTTCATATTCACAATAATTCTTTTTTTAATTCTTACAAAATTTCTAAGAGATTTCACTTTTTCCAAACTGTTTAATTTTTATCTTATAATTTCTTTTTTTTTTAATTTAAGATTTTTCCTTCGTTTACTTTTGATATTTTTTTTATACTTGTCTTATTGTTTTAGAATTTTCTTTAATTTTCTTCTTTTTTTGCAAATTCTTCAATTTTGTTCTGATAGCATTCACTAAACTTTATATTTCGTTGATGTTCTTTATTTCCATATTTTGAAAAATAAATACACTCATTTCTTTGTAAATTTAGTCAATTTGTTTTCACATCTTGTCTATTTTTTGCAAACTTACTGATTCTTTCACAACATTTTTGGATTTTCTTTATTTTTCTAAATGAATTGTTAGACTTGCTTTAAGCGTAAAATTATAAAAATATATTTGGTTTAATTTTCCTACACTTTTTTATTTTTAAAGGTTTTTTAAATTTCTTTTGTGAAATTTTTATTTGTCTTTATATAAATTTTTTATTTCATTTTTATTCATTCTAAATTTGTACTAAATATTCTCATATTAAAATAGTTTTTCTATTTCACAAAATTTTATTAATTCTTTTTTCTTCAATTCTTTGTAAAATTATTCACTAATTTTTTTACTTTAAATTTTTTTAAATTATCTTCTTATTTATTCTTTTAATTTAAAAAAAAAATGTCCGTAATTAGTTTAATTTTTTGAAAAAAGTTTCTACTCTGTTAGATATTTTTATGTCACTGTTTCATTCTTGTGTTTTTTTTTAATTTTTCTTTATTTTTTTAATATTGTCTAAACTTCTTTTATTTAAAAAAATTTTCTCATTTTTTAATAGACTGTTTTATTATTTTTTTACGTTTTTTTTTTATATATAATTTATTATGTTTTTGTTGCTTTCACATAATTTTCTTAATTTTACAATTATATAAATTTGAAGATATGCACATACTTAAAAAAATAACAATTTCAGCAAAATTAAACACAACAACATCTGCAATTGTTTAAACAAATTATTGTTAATAATTATTATTTCTTTACAAATGTATCTAGAAAAACCACTTTATCATTATTTTACAATTAAAGGGTCTATGGTTAAACAAATAAAAATGATTAGTTATTTAAACAATTTTTTATTGTTAAACATAACTTTTATTCTAAAATACCTAGCGAGTTGTTGTGTTTTTTAATTTATTAATTTTTTATACTTGCAACCATAAGATATTCAGTAAATTTACCACAAATTAATGGACTCTGGTTAACCAAAAGAAACACTGACTAGGAATTACCATTTTATAATTACTTAAACAAAGAATTGTTTTTATTTACTAACTTTTCATAGAATTGACCTTTAACTATTCAGAATTTTTATAATGTTGCTACTTGTCATCGTTTTATTAGGAACAATTTGTGTCTACCTAGGTGCATTTTTAAAGAATTTACAATTAATAAAAAGGATTTCTTTAAACAATTTTAAGTGGTGGTTGTAGTTAATTTTGTTGAATACCTTAATGCTTTAAATATAAAAAACAAGTCAGTAAAAACTACTATGTACTCGCTAGGTCTTTTAAAATAAAAGTTATAAATTAAAAATAATAAATTGTTTAAACAATGCTAAAATAATAATTTATAGTTTTTATTTTTTTAACCTGAGCCCATTAATTTGTAAATTTAGGAAAAGTTGTGTCTTTCTAGGTGTATTTGTAAAGAAATTATATTTAATATTTTATTAATTAAATAATATTTAATAACAATAATTTGTTTCAACAATTGCAAATGGTTGTTGTGGTTAACTTTACTGATTATGTTATTGTTTGAAATATAAAAAAATAAAAGTCAGAAAAAAATACAACTCGCTAAATTTACTTGAATAATACTGATAAACTAACAATAATAAATTGTTTAAACAAATGAAAAGTACATAAAAATATTTATAAACATTCATAACTGGACAATAAGAACAATTTTGTTCAAAAATCCTAAAAAAAATTGTTAATTAGTACCTAATTTAAAAAAATATATAATTTTGTTTTGAATTTATGGGGGTTGTTTATAACCCTACAAAACATAGTTAATATGTATTAACAAATTTTGTTAAATTAATTATGGAATTCTGTTTTTAAGGACTTTTTAAGATGTGATTAGCTGTGTTGCTATTTTGAGTGGTTTTTGAGGATTTTATAGCGAATTAACAAAAAAGAGCGTTTTTCCCACATAAAATCAGGGGGAAATTTCAGGGTGTTTGAGCCACCCCTAAATATTATCAGATTTAAAAAAAACAGGGGTACTTTTTTCGATTTTGAAACTTTTTAGAAGGTAAAAGCATTTAAAAAAATGTTTTCTGTACATTTTTGGACCACCCTAGTATACATGTATGAATCGATAGAATCAAATGATTTGAGTTTGACAAACAGACTCAAATGCATACCTTTTCCCTTTTCGAGAATGGCTGGACAAGCCAAGGAGGTGAGTTCCAAAAGTTCAAGAACGTCCTTTTGTTGAAGACCAGCACGATCAGCGAGTGCCATACTTTCTGCTAATCCTGCCAAAGTGACTCCTGCCATAAGTTGAAGGACGAGATTCATTTTGGATGCGTTACCAACTTCTCCAAGATAAAAACTGTTCTTTCCCATGGCTTCGAAACAACTCTGGCATTCGTCAAAAAGTGCCCGATCACCGGCTGCTAAAATAACTAGAGTACCTTCTTGGGCCTGAGTTTTGCTCCCTTGAACCTGGGCTTCCAAATATCTACCACCTTTTGTATTTATCGCCTCAGCGATATCTTTTGAAGTCTCAGCATCAATTCCCGTCATTTCCACGTAACCCTTTTCAGGTGCCATCTCTGACAAAACACCGCAGTTGCCAAACACCATCTGAAATTGCAAACAGTTAATTAAAATTTGTTTCCATCTCTAAAATTGGATTATTTTTAATTTTATTAATTTGTTTATTTTTTTATTTCCATCTTGATTAAATTCGTGTCTCAATTTTTGGTTCTATGATCAGAGACTTAATACTAGACTTAAAATTCGCGAATTATCAGGGTGGACACTTTTTTTATGATATTGAATTCCCGGTCAAATTCTTGGATTAAAACAGTATTTTTAATTTCGCAAAATATGTGTTTATATTTTTAATATAATTATACACTTAAATTTAAAAACTATTAAAACAAACTAGAAGTTCCTTACGCATGTTACGTGATTTGTCACATCTGCATCATACGTATTATAAATCAATAAAATAAAAAATTGATTTTCGATACATTTTTTCAGAATTTTTAGATTTGCGTAGAAATTCCCGGTTTAGAAACAAATTTTCTGATTTTCCCGGTCAATTTTTCAATTCTCGGTCATTTCTCGATCAAGTGGTTACCCTGATTATTGATTTAACAAGAAATAAATTAAGTTCATTAGGTAATGAATGTATAAATAAATAATAAAATTTAAAAATATCAAACAGAATATTAAACAATTAAACAAAAAGAAAATTCACTAAATAAAGTTAATATCAATTTTGAGGATAATAAATTGGAGAGTGAAAAATAAAACCTATTATAATTTAATTTCAAGGATTTTAATTGTCAAAGGTAATAAATGTTCTCAGCGCCAGATGTTTAATGAGAACCCTTTGTGACAAAATGAATTGAACTAAAAAATACTTACTTCCTTTGCTGCTTGGGGATCTGCCACACATGAGAAAGTGATATCCGCAGCTAAAACCACATCCGAAGGAGTAAATCCTTGTTCCGCTCCTGCTTTTACGAAGTCTATACACTGCAAACAAAAATAAGAAAATTATTAATATTTTAATCGATAAATAACAAAGGTAAATTTTTTTTAATTATTTATTCTTTTAGTTTCTTTTTGTAATTAAACAAAAAAAATTCTATTCTAGAGAAGTGTTAATTAAAATCGGAATATCCTTTATCCAAAAAATTTGAAGCTTAAAATTGTCATTTTAAGCCAAAAAATCTTTTTTTTTTATATTTAAAATAAAAAAAAATATTTAAAATAAACAATTCGATTTTTCAAAAGTGATATTTTTGTGATCTTTTTTTTGCAGAAAAATATCTGAGAAACAATTCTTTTTATTTATTAAACAAATGTTTTGGCACTATTAACTTTTTTACTTTAAAGAAATTTTTCATTTATCTGATAAAAATTGTATTTATTAATTTTTCGAAATTGTAATTAATTTTTACTTTAACTGAATTTAATAAAAAAGAAGGTAAAATTACATAATTGTACAAAAAAAACTTAAAATGTTATTATTAATTCACTGTATAAGTGAAAATGAGAATCGTAAAACAATAACAAACAATGAAATAAAGAATAACAATAAGAAGAATAAGAAAAATAATTTGTTAAAAGTCACAAAAATTGTCAATTTATTTATGACCTTAAAGTTGAAATAATTCAACAGTACATTATTTTAATAATACACAAGAACTTAAAATAATAAAGTTAAAAATTAATAATAATAACAACAGGACTAATTTAAATTAAAAAAATAAACCAGAAACAAAAAGATATTTTAAACTCAGTATTAACGGTATAAACAGTTTAAAATCAGTATAAAAAATAGAAATATTAAATTAAATCTACAATAAGCTAAAATAATACAAATTTAGAATAAGTTAAAATTTTAATTTAATATTTATAATTAAGGGGCAAATTTTTAAAAGTTGATAAAAAGTTCATTATAAAGTAGAAAAATTTTCGAAATTATTTATGCAAAAGTGTTTTTTGGATTTCACAATTTGTTTTTAATTAAAATCTACTATAAGCAGGGAATTAACTTTCTTTTGGAACTTTTTGTAGTAAAAAAAAAAATTTTTGTTTAAGTCCAGATATTTTTATATTGAAACTTCTGTGCTAATAAGATTTCTTTTTTTAAATTTAACAGTGAGAGATCAATTTTTAAGGTCCTTAATATATCAAATTAGTGTTTTTTTTTCTATTTTTGTAGAATACCGATTTATCAACTTTTAAAAATTTGCTCCATATTTATAAATATTAAATTGAAATATTCTTATTCTAAATTTGTGTTATTTTAGCTTATTGTAGATTTAATTAAATATTTTTATTCTTTTATACTGATTTTAAATTGTCTTATAGTTTCTGGTTTAATTTGAATTATCAACTTTTGAAAATTTGCTTCCCAAATTTCAAAATTCTAGATTTCCAAATAAAAGACTATTGAATATTAAATAAAAAACTGAAAAATAAATAAATGATGATAAAAAGTCAATTTTACGAGACGATGAGAATCGATTTGAATATTTGGCTAATTATTTGGATTTCTTGCTTAGCGACGCCACCGACTGAGCATTTGACAGTAGCTCAGAAAAATGCCAACAGATAGCGACTCTGTAGAGGAACATTCATAGTA
The DNA here is from genome assembly GCA_037103525.1 of Ganaspis brasiliensis. Lineage (NCBI taxonomy): Eukaryota > Metazoa > Arthropoda > Insecta > Hymenoptera > Figitidae > Ganaspis > Ganaspis brasiliensis. Next base: position 2,067,070 of record JAZKLR010000013.1, on the reverse strand, counting down.
ATTTCCGCTCTTGCGTCGTCACTAACACTAAAAAATATTCTCACACGTACAAGGGGCTGGATTTGACAGACACCAGCATGCAGTTGCTACGCGCTTGGTTGTGCTCGGTTGAAAATAAAACGAAAACGGTTAACAGCCACATCAGCAAAAGACGCCATTGCTCTTCAATTCTTGAATAACGCTCATGAGTTTAATGCCCACTGCTTATTTCCCGAAATTTTAAAATCCTTTCTCTCATCATTTTAATTAACAAAGCACTGCAGAAAAAAAACCTGTATTTAGCTAAATTAAAGTTAAGACGAAAATAATAATCGAGAAACTGTAAATGAAAATAGCTCCGGTAATATGAGTAAGGAAAAATGGAATAAAAGAGATTTGACATATATCTTTTCTCGCAAAATTTTCTATACAGATGCAGAGTTTTTAAATTTCTGACATAAAAACTAATTATAAAGATAATTCGAAAATTCATTTCTAATGTGGACAAACTGAATAAAAATACCTTCTCGTGATCACAAGACTAAAAATAAAATTGTATAATTTTAATCCTTACCATAAAATGTCATAATTTAAAAATGTTATCTCCAGACAAATTCGTCAATTTAATAAAAATTAATAATAAAGAGAAGAAAGTGAAACTAAAATTAAAAGAAGATAAAAATAAAATTCAAAATTTATTAGGGATTAGAAAATAAAAATTAATAAAATGGGGAAAATGAAGTAAAATAAAAATTAAAAGAAAATAGAATAAAAATCAAAAAATCGTTAGGGAATCGTTTTCTTCTAAATGTACTTTTCAAAATTGTGGAATTCACCTCAAAAATCATGCATGAAAATCGAAATTTGATGATAATTACAGGAAATTTCTTGAAATGGATTTTTAATGTAAGATATATATTAGTGGGCAAGTCCATTAGTCCTTTTGATGGAGTGTTTGACAGAAAAAATATTAGAGTTTGGTAGAGGGAATACAGTGAAAATCGATTATGAAGAAACATATTAAACTAGAATGTTTGTCAGTTTGAAATTGAAGTAAAGAATAAGTTGAAATAAGCAGAATAATATCGTGCCAACGTGGCGATATAGCAGATGTAAGCCAGGTGGTTTGTTAGTACATTTATACCTAACACAAAGAAGAAAGACACAAGTTGTTACCAAGACGTCAAGTGGTATTATTCAATACAAAGGAAATAATATTAACTGGACAATAATAAATGCAATGTTTTTATTTTTCAGGAAAAAATCCGAGAATATTCATTTTAACCGAATATTAATCAAAATAGGGTAATTTCGAATAATTAAAATTCACATTACATTAAATTAATAACCGTAAATTGAAAATTATTATTTAAAGAAAGTATAATAAAGAAAAAAATCAATTTCGGTAAATCTAAGTTTGAAACGATTCGAGTTTAAATAAATAATTACAGTTTTTATCGACTAAAATTTAGGTAAATTGTTTCAGTTGACTCCAATTTGAATAAATTGAAGTTTTAATGGATTAAAATTTGGGTAAATGAAAATTTGGGTATATTCACGTTTTGGAAGATCAAAATTTGAACAAATTGAAGTTTAAGTCAATTTAAATTTTAATGTTAAAGTTTTTTTGATTAAAATTTTGATAGATATAAATTGAAATCTTTTAGATTACAATTTAAATAAATTGAAATAGTGTCAATTAAAAATTTGGATGAATTGTTATTTTAGTCGATTAAAATTTGTGGAAATTGAAGTTTTTACTCAAATTTTGGTCGATTAAAATTTGGGTATATTCAAGTTTTGGAGGATCGAAATTTGAAAATTGAAGTTTTGGTCGATTTAAAATTTAATATTGAAGTTTTTCTAAATTAAAATGTAGGTAAATTGAAGTCTTTTAGGTTAGAATTTTAATCAATTAAAGTTTTGATAATTACAATTTTATGGAAATTTAAGTTTTGCTTAATTGTAATTTGGATAAATTTAAATTCAAGACGATTAAAATTTTGAGTAAAACAAGATTTTAGTCGATTCAAAAAATGTTATTTTAATCAATCGAAATTGAAACTTTGACTAAATGTTGGTTGATTAAAATTTGGGTATAAATTCAAGTTTTGGAAGATCAAAATTTGAACAAATTGAAGTTTTGGTCGATTCAAATTTAAATATTAATTTTTTTTTTTAATTAAAATTTGTATTAATATAAATTTAAGTGTTTTAGATTAAAATTTAAATAAATTTAAATTTTGTTAATTAAAAATTTGGGTGAATTGTTATTTCAGTCAATTAAAATTTGTGTAAATTGAAGTTTTGACTCAAGTTTTGGAGGATCGAAATTTGAACAAACTGTATTTTTGGTCGATTCAAATTTTAATAATAATTTTTTTTTTAATTAAAATTTGTATAAATGTAAATTCAAGTGTTTTAGATTAAAATTTAAATCAATTGAAATTTTGCCAATTAAATCTGTGGCTGAATTGTTTTTTTAGTCAATTAAAATATGTTTTAATTAAAGTTTTGGTAGATTAAAATTTGGGTATATTCAAGTTTTAGAGGATCAAAATTTCAACAAATTGAAGTTTTGGTCGATTATAGTTTCAGTAAATGCAAGTTCTATTCAATTTAAATTTTGAGTAAAATGTAATTTTAGTCGATTAAAATTTTAATTTTAAATTGAATATTGAATTGACAAAAATTAGAATTAGTTTAAATTTACTCGATTTTTGAATAAATTGAAGTTTTAATCAATTTAAATTTAGGAAAACTAAAACTTTGGTCTATTCAAATTTGGGTAAATTAACACTTTGGTCAATTTAAATTTGTGTAAATGGAGATTTTTATCGCTTATAATATTTGAATAATTTGAGGATTTAACGACAAAAAATTTGACAAGTTGAAGTTCATTTTAAATCAAAGAACAAATAAAAGTTCAAATAGTTATAAATTTGAGCAAAATATTAAATAAAACAATTTAGGTCTATTGAAATTTTAATCTACTGAAATAGAATGAAGTTTAGTTTAATTTAACTTACATTAAATGTAAGATCAAATTAAGTTATTTAAACTGAAACTGAGAATCGTTAGAACGATGGCAGATGGGAAAGAAAACTTTATTCAGAAACTCTGCATTCTGCAGAAAGATTTTAAAACTGAATAGAACCTTTTGCGGAAATTGGCAGTTTGCTTTTTATATTCACACCGTGCAAAGAGCAAATAGAAGAAAATTGATTACACGGGTTACAAGGCATCGATTTCTATTGAAGCGAATATTGAAGGTTTTTGTAAAAGCTTTACGTCATTATTGTGTCCATGATAGTTAATCGTAGACTGCGAAGCTGAAATCGAAGCCCCTATGGATAAAGTTTGGTCGATAGACCTCTTGACACTTTTAACTAATTTCTTTTTATTCTCTATTGGCATTCTAAAACGAATTTGTTCAGTTTTCCAGTTTAGGAAATTAGGCAATTTAAAAGTTCGTACAGCATTGAAAATTGAAGACGTTTAATTTTGCAAATATATTTTTTGCAAAGTGAATTATTAAATTTTGCGTGTGGCAATATGATTCTGATTCTTAATAATTTCGCAAGACGAACAATAATAGCAAAGTCTCTAGGCAACTTTTTATTCAATGCTTTGGCATCGACTCCTGAATTGAGTCTCGATAAAATGTCCTTGAACTGTTGTGAATGTGCTCCACTTATTTGGTTTCCAAAGTACCCTTTTATTGGATTTAAATTAGCCAAAATGCTAGTTGAACAAATATTTACGAGAAGTGAAATTTCTAGAAACATAATTTAAAATTCGTTTACAGAACTGCCTTCCAAGAAGAATTTATTATCAAGACGATAATTATCCTGGTTAATTACACGACACTTCCTGAGTACAAAGTTTTGTAATTTTGTAACTAAAATATATATATAAACAGAAAATAGAAACTTTTAGATCTTGAAGTTTAATTTTGCAGAAACGAAAAGAAAAAAATATATTAAATTTAATGTAAAAATATTATTTTTTGCTTGTTCTAATTTATCTTTCGTGTTCTAATACGCTTTTGTACTTTTAGTAAACATTTTAATTTAACTTTTCAATGCAGGTTTCCTTTCAATTATAGGACTATTAAAACAGGAAGTTGAGTTAATTATATAATTCTGCATGTCCAAAATCTGGCAACCGTGTTTCTATCGTTGTCTACAAATAAAACGGCATTTTCTCGATTATGTATATATACGTAACAAGTTAACATTTACAATAATCTTATCAGTGTTTGTTAGTGGAAAAAAAAGACAAAATTGTTTATTTTATTTTAAAGCAATTGATACGAAAATTCTACTGTTTCAAACCAAAGTCAGATATTTTTTATCGAAATTGAACGATACTGATGTTAAAATAGAAACTCGAATATGCTTTATAATATTATATCACTGGATCATTTTACTCTCACAGATATAAAGTTAACGTTACATGTACACATGTATTTGTATATATATCACGATGCGTGAAAGCATAACGCCCACACCAGACAGGAACTTGAAGTTTCGCATTTTAACTTCAAGCAACTTCAAGGGAATGCTTGGTTGCGTGTTGAAAGAAAATAGCGCATAAAGGAAATAGAAAAAGGCATTCCGACTTTTTTCATAATATTATGAAAAAAGTCTAAGTGCCTTTTTTTATTTCTATTTGAATAGGTATCATAGAAATCTTATTTTATAAATTATGTAAATTTAAATTCTCATTATATTCATTTACCTAAGGAACAATTTTAAAAATTATTATTAAGTTTAAATAAATTAATGTGATTAAATCGATTTCGAAATGAACAAATTGTTATTTTAAAATACACTAGTCATTTTTAAATTCTCGGATTTGTTTCTTTAATGATTAAAAAATAATTATTTAAAATAATATTCATTGGTTTATTAAAAGAAATATTAAAAGCAGGTTTCAACATTCAATATACGTCACTTTTAAGTAGAAATAAACACTTATAATTAGTTTGAAAAAAAACTACAGGAAAAAAAGCAGAAACATTATTTAAAGATTGAAAAACACGAAAGAGTATATGAAAACAATTTTTTAATCTCAACAAAAAAGTAATGTTTAAAAATAATTAAAAATTCTTGAGGAATAAGAATTAATGTAAAAATTTAATGAGAAATAGTAAAAAATTTAGAAGACATTTAATAAAAAATCACACAAATTATTAATAAATGATAAAATTACAAAAAAATTAAATTCTAATAGATGAAAAAATTGAAGAAAAAGAACTAAAAAGTAAGAACAAGTAAAAACAAAATATAAAAATGTAAATAAAAAGGTAAAAAGAGAGTCGACGGAAGAATAATGTAAAAATTGTTTACAATTTTAAAAATTATAGATATTCTTTAAAAAAAAGAAGAAATTTTACAAGAATACACGAGAATGAAGAAAAAATATATAACAAAGTAGAAAATCCTTTAAAGAGGTTAAAATAATTGGGGACAATTTTTTTAAATTACGAAAATAAATAAGAAAACTTAACGAAAAAAAGTTAAAATAAAGAGAAAAATATATAATGCATTCAAAAAAATTAGGGAATTATTTTATAAATTAAGGAAAAAAATGAATACGTTTTTTTAAAATTGGAAGAAATGAGAATTAAAAGGAAAAAAAAATCTAAGAAAAAAAAGCGATGATAAAATTTAGAACGCAAGATTAAATTTACATAAAATACAGTAAAAGAAAAAAATATAGAAAAATTGAGAAAATATGAAAAAAAATCCAGATAAAGATATAGAATGTTTTTAAAAAATTAGAAATTATAGAATAAAAATTAAACAGTTTCCGAGAATTTAAAAAAAGGGAATACATTTCGAACAAATAGAAACATATTGATGAAATACTAAAATTAATTAAAATTTTAAAGATTGATAAAAAAAAAACATTATAAAAGAACTCTCTAATTTTCTTGGCGTGAGTTTTCACTCCACGAAGAGTGAAAATTAAGCCTCTAATCAGAGTGAAAATCACACTCTGAAAGCATTGAGTTTCACTCCAAGCAAAAAGTGAATTGTCACTCTAATTTTAAAGTGAATTTCCACTCTAACTGGAGTGAATTTTCACTCTATAAAAGAGCGATTCTCACTCTGGTTAAAGTGGCTCAATTTTCACTCTTCGTGGAGTGAATAAATTTAATAAAAGGGTAAGTCAGTTTGCAAAAAAAATAAACAAATTGAATAAATTTACCAAAAAAAAAGCAAATCTACAAGAAATCAAAAACTTGTAAAAAATATTTTACATTCCTCCCCCCGCAAATAAAAAAAACCATCTATGAAAAATATATCAAAAGAAAACAAAATTACAATTAGGTAAGAATTAAAAGAAAAATAAAGATTTAAAAAGGAGAAAAATAAAAAAATTATCTCAAAAAGAAGTTTATTGTATTTTAATAAACAAAATGGAAAAAATATTAAATAAGTTGCATAAAAGTGAAGAAATTGAAAGAAATTTTAAAATAGAAAAACAAAAAATTCATATATCAAAATGAACCCGAAGAAATTTTTTTTAAAAACGTGAAAAATAAAGTGATTATGAAAAGTATACAAAATAATGAATACTTTTTTAGACAATAATAAGAAATTAAAAGAAAAAATTTCAACAGTTTATAAAAAAAGAAATTTCTTATAAAATAAGTAAATATCTGTTATATAATAATTGATTAATATATTAGTTATATTAATATTTATTATATTAAATTTTTTATATAATAAATAAAAAACAGGATTATTGTATATGGTTAACGCAAAGAAAGGGATTTAAGAAGCAAACAATTTTAGGTTACGTTCAGTGATATTTTTATTTTGATTAAAAGTCCTTTTTTGATTATGTAAAATAGAAATCAATTTCTATTGGATAATTTTGACGGAAAGACTAAAACATCAACGGTTTGTATTGAGAGTTGATTTTCTTTGTGTATTTTCATTTCAGAAATCTCAAACATAACCTAACATTTTTAGCTACTTAGGTCTCTTTTTTTATAAGGCATCACATATAGTCAAAATAATTAATTTATTTGATTGCTGAACTTTGGATTATCAAATTTTATACAGAATACAATATTAAAATTGAAATTTTCGAGATTTATCTACGAAATCCTGGTACTTTTTGCAAATTCCCGGCTCTTTTTACAAATTCCCGTTTTTATTTCCATCCTGTACTAAATTCCCGGAAATTTCCTGGATCGCTAAACACCCTGGACTGTTTATAGTAAAGACAGTATCCTCCTCTTAATTGGCAGCAATTCAATTTAATTCAATAATTGGTCTTGAAATTCGTGATCTAACAATAAATTGGCTTTTGCAAGAATGTCCTCAACCTTTGAAAGAAGAGAAGAGGAAGAGGAATGAGTTGAGTAATGGATTAATTTCTTCCTCAGGTGAATTTCGCGAGCTTGACATTGCAGACAGTGGTTTCTGAATGTGGTTTCTAAATATTTGTCTCTATTTTTCCCTAAAGGTAGGAAATTTCGAGAATAATGCGGTTTTTTATGATCTTGAAAATGTCATTCATGAGTTCTATTTCTGTCTGCCAAAAATTGTTTTTATCGTGTTTGTTTGGCGCATGTAGTTCCGCAGTGTGTTCTGATTTATAAAGAAAATAAGCTCAATCTAACCACGTGTGAAATTAACGGATAGATAATTTTGGGAGAGCGAAATTTCAATAAGGGTTGTGAAAAATAAAGGTAACTGATGTAAATGTAGTATAAATAGTGTACATTGGTCAATGATCAAATTATTACCTAAAAATGAATAAATTTAATTCTTCGTGTGGATTAGGTTTGATTGTGGAATTTCGGATGATTTAAAAATTGAGAGTATTTAAATTTGAAATTGTTGAGCAATCCTTGATTTTTAGTTGAGAAAATTTGAATGCATCTCTATAACCATAGTGAAAAATGTTTTTATCTTATAAATTTTGAACATTTCTGGATTAAGTGCATTATATATAAAAATATTAAAAATATAAAAATTTTTCTAAACATGAAATTTGAAGATTATCTTAGAAGGTGCGAAAGAGCAAAGGTGCCTATTATAGAGAATGGTAGTTTTGCGTCGTTATTGAACAGAATTGCCTAGTTATGTAATTGCAGGCACGATAGATAACAAGTCTATCTTTGTAAAATTAACCTTTGAAAATGTCGGCAGACCTTTCATTGCATATATAACGATCCTTAATGACATTTGCAGTTTATAACTAACTTTTTTCCATACAAATATCCGTCATTGAAATGAAACAATGACTACAAATTCCGACCATTTTGATAATTTCTCAGTCTCTTTTATGAAAATTATCTCTCATTTTTATTTTATCTCTCAATTTAATTTTTATTTTTCAATTATTATTACTTATTCTCTATGAATTTTCTTTCTCATTTCAGTCTTAAAAATTACTGATTTTATTTCCAAAACCACTCAAGAAAGCTTGTTAGAAAGTTTTCCAAGTTGGAAACGAAAATACAAAACTTTTATCAAAGTAAGAAAAAGTTTGATTGTCACAAAAAATGAATTTGAGAAGTTAAAGTTTCAAAGTCAGAGAGAATATTAGTTTATCATCTTTGAAATCAACCTGAAAGTTTTTACAAGTAGCGACTGCTCAAATATTGCTGACGTTTGATAAATTTTGAAACTTTTGTCGGCGTCTAGAAAATCGTTTCTATAAATATATCATCAAATTGAAAGCGACCAAATGTCTGAGAACCAACATTAAAATCAGCATTGACTTTGGTCTATTCTCACACACGTCTACTATTCAAGGACATACATTAAAATTAGCGAATACGTTAGTTTGAATAAACTTTGTTTGATGTTCATGAAAGCAACTTTTGACATTTATAGAGATAGTCTAGAAGATTTATTTCAACTGTATTGTATTATTATTTTATCTACCAATTTATCTTTTTTGAATGAATGCTAAATTAAATGTTTATTAATTGGGAATTGATTCGGCTGAAAAAGGAGTTAAACTTTTTTTATCTAATTAAAAGAAGATCGGTTTATCTGTTGAAAGTTTTGAAATAGATCGACATATCTTTCATAATTGTTGTAACTCTAAGAAACGACCCTTTTATTACGTAAAGCGGCCCCTACGCTGCTAATGGATTTTATGATTAGTTGCTATGGAAACATCAATTCATAATTAGTGTTAATGTAATTGACATGCATACGCTCATATATTCTTTATAAAGAAGGTTGCACTAGAAAATTCCACTAATGCTGTCTTCATAACTATTTTATGAATTCATCTAAATTATAACAAGTTTTCTCCGTAAAAAGGTGTACTGATTATAATTTTACACGTTTCATTTGTAATATTTTTCATTTAAATATATTTAATTTCCGATGATATTCCGTTCTCTTTTTGAATTTTTCAACTGTGGATCCATAAACGGATTTAAAAAAAATGTTCCACATAGGTAGCAACATTTAATTTTACATGTTCCATAAATATTCAATTGCCTTAAGTAGGAGAATTCAAATGTTAGTATAAGTAACAATAAGAATGATGATTATCATCATGTCTTAACAAGTAACCATGTTGCAACAAGTAGCAAAATTCAATTATTGATACAAGTAACAACCTTCAAGTATTGTTATATCTTTGACAAATAGTATCTATACAGCAATACTTACTTGCTATAAGTAACAATATTCAATTCAATGTAAAAACAAACATCTTAAAATACATTGTTTGAAAGTCATTTCAAGTTGTTTAAATAAGTATTATATATTCGCACCTTAAAAACTAATGTATTGTAAGATGCTTTTGCTAACTCATTGGAAACATCTTAAAAGTAACTACAAAAGTATCTTAAATTCAGATGCCTACTTTTTGCATTGTTGCCACAAATAACAACATTCATTTTCCAAAAGAAGAATATTCAAATATTGCAAGTAACTACATTCAATTGTTTTACATTGCAATCGTCGATTTATAGATAAAATTCAATAATCATAAAAACTACCAATAACAACAATCAATTTTCACAAACAACAACCCTCAAAACATATACCAAACAATACATACTTCCTATATAACTATAGCAATATCCATTTCCCTAAATAACCAAACACAATATATTCTCGGTAAACTGTACTTGCTACAAGCAGCAACATTCAATATTTACACAAATAATATTTTTGCCGTAAATATCGCCATTCACAGTTCAAAAATATCATCTTTTTCATAATTCACACACCAGAAATAGAATCGGTTTTACAAATCGATGCGGCAAAAGCCTAGTGATTCACAGAGCGAAAAAGCAGCTCAGGGGATTGACTCTTCTGGCTCATAAGTGCTCCAACAATCGTCTGGCGTCATCATCATAATTTAAATTGGCCAAATTGCGAACGAAATGACAGAGACTCTTGCCGTTTGAATCACCTACATTAAAAAATCATACGCCTTGTGTAGTGTTATTGAAAAATAGTATAGAAAATCGAAACCCTCGGGTTATAATATTGGTACATTTGCTCGAGTTTAGTGATAAATAAATGCCTGACAAGGTTGCCGATTCGACAAATATTGATCCGTTGAGTGCGCCAGACCAGTCAGACCCAGGTCACTGGGAACGAACTGGCAACAGCGCACAACTCCCAGCTGATCAGCAGCACTGAGTTCGAGTCCAACAACCAAGTCTCGACTTGGTTTTCTACCCTGCTCTCCATGTCAGCCTCTTTTCTGCTTTAACATCAACCCGTGCCTCGACATTAGAGATCCTCAGAGCTCCTTTTGACAAATCACGCTCAGGGATTCGCACATGCCTCTGTCTCAGTTCTTCACTTGCCATTAGCAAGCTGTCGAGATAAAAACGAGGCAATTTCTATTCAAGCTTCTCTCATTCCCACTTCCTTCTATACTGCTAGCTTTGTCTTTTGCAATTTTTCTTCTCTTCTTCCTGAGCTTTCATACTCGCTTCGTCTCTATTTCTCCCCTTTTCTCACTATTTCTCCCTTTCTCACTCTTTCTCCCTCGTTCCTTCTCTTTCTCGCTCTCTCTCGCGCGTGGAGACTGAATCGATGATGTTACGTAACTGCTACCTCGTAGCTGATAGTATAACGGAAGCAATCAGCCGAATTCAGTTTCTTCAATGAAGTCTGTCTCTCCAGCCTCACAGTTTATAAAACTCAAGGTTGCTCAAGGGAAACCCGTTCTTGGATACTTTCACTTGGTTTTTGTGTAGCCGTAGAATTGTAGATGGAATCCCTTCGGAGAAGGGAGCCAAGGTCTTTTTCAATTGGTATAGTCTATATTTCACTTTTTAGGTGAGGCTATCATTTCACTTTTCAGGAGAAGCTACCATTTCACTTTTCAGGAGAATTTATCATTTCACCTTACAGAAGAAGATACCATTTCACTTTTCAGAAGAAGATTTATACCATTTCACTTATTAGGAGAAGCTACAAACTCACTTATTGTGTAAAGTAGGGTGGTGCAAAAAAAGCAGAAGTCAGAAATGTTATGTTCCTACCCCTCAAATTAGTTCCAAATTGAAAAAAAGCTACATTTATTTTGTTATTTTGAAATCGGACAATATTTATAGGTGGCTCAAAGCCCATTAAGTTTCCCATGTATTTTGTATGGGAAAAACACACTTTTTCGTAAATTTGCAATAAAATCGTTAATGCACCGAATCAGTTCTTGGAAAGTATTTAAAAAACAGTATTCCATAATTTATTTATTAATTTGTTGATATTAACTATTATTAATTTTTTGCATTTTTTTGAATTTTGGTTTTTTTAAATTTTACAAATAATAGTTAATTTCAACAAATTAATAAATTATGGAATACTGTTTTTTAAGCACTTTTCTAGAACTGAATCGGTGCATTAATGATGTAAGTGATTTTTTACGATTTTATTGCAAATTTACGAAAAAGTGCGTTTTTTCCAAGCAAAATACATTGGAAACTTATAGACTTTGAGCCACGTTTTAAATATTGTCCGATTTCAAAATAAAAAAACAGGGGTAACTTTTTTTCAATTTGGAACAAATTTGGGGAGTAGGAGCATAACATTTTTGACTTATGCTTTTTTTTTAGACCACCCTAATGTGAAGCTATGTAATATTTCATTTTTCAGGTGTAGCTACACTGAGAAAATATCCAAAGAATTGCCAATTTAAAAAACATTTAAGATTTTCCCTTGTTTTCTCTCTGATTATCCTTGTTTTTTTCTTTATTTTTCTTGTTTTTCTTCTCTTTTTTCTCGTCTTTTCTTTTTGCTTCTTCATAGAAGAGTATGCGTGTGTGTATAGTTTTTATTGTCGCGAGGATATCTCGAGCACGAGTCAACGGATTTCAATAAAACTTGGATGGTCTATTAGGCTTAGAAATATCTAAATTTGGAAACAGGGATTTTTTAAAATACCTAATCTAAATTTCTGGAGCATCTTTTTTCATCGAAATAAATTGCTTTTTGCTAAACATTTTTTCTAATCTAAAAATACATTTTAATGAATACAAAAATCATATTCCTTATTTCAAAACGAATCGATTGACATAAATAACGTTTATAATTGATCAAAATTTCGTTTAAATCATGTTTTTTCATTTCAAATTCTTTTTTTTTTTAATAACTTCTCCAATTCACTTTAATATTAATAACACAGGCCTGCAAAATTTTAATCTTTTTTAATTACAAGAACTTGCCGGTGTAATTCTTGTAGATTTTTTCGAGCCAGTATCATTTTGACACATGACTTAATTTTAGATTGTTATATTGTACAGAATGGAAATGTTATTTTGTACAACTGCTAAATGATATTTTGTACAATTTTGAAAAATGAATTTGTTATTTTGTACAATTCTTTAAAAAAGCTAAAATATTGTACTTCCAATGTTTTATTGCTTTTTTAAAAAATTGTACAAAATAACAAATTCATTTTTCAAAACTGTACAAAATAACATTTAGCAGTTGTACAAAATAACATTTCCATTCTGTACAATATAACAATCTAAAATTAAGTCATGTGTCAAAATGATACTGGCTCATTTTTTCGCGCAGAGCATGAATCTGTTGTCCAAAATGGTCTATCATGTCAGGGTTTTGAGTAACTCTAGATTAGGCCACAAAAATGTCTGTTTTTGATATTTTTGTGAATTTTATCTGGAAGACCGAAAGTTTTTCTTTAATTTTCTAAATTGTCAACATATAGTAGGCATTGGCAACTTTAAAACACATTTTTAAATTAATATATGATGATTTTTAAAGAAGTTATGGGTATTTGAATTTATGACATTTAACCATTTATAAAGAACTTTGACCCATTTACGTCTGAAATTATAAACATCGTAGCTTTATTTAGGAAATTGCACTTCAAGAAGGAAAACTTTCTGTAAAATATGAGAATAGCGTTTTGCTACTTTTTGCGGTCGCTCTACAAGATTGCGGGCTCAGATTTCATTTTTATCCATTATGCAAAACCAATATGACGACTTTTCTACAAAAATGCAACAAAAAATCGAGAATTTTTTTTAATCAACATTTCTTACCGAAAACGTTTTTTAAAAACGTAATAAAGTGTCACAAAATGGCACAGACTGTTGGAAGATTAAAAATATGTGTTAGTTAATTCATCAAATTCAAGATGGTGCGGTGGCGACAAAATGGCGGATATTGTAAAAAAGTAAAATATTAATATCTGTTAGACCCATCTTTAAGTTTTATGTAAAAATTGATGAATCGAGCATAAATTCCAAAGTAAAGCTACGATTTTTGTGATTTTAGACGTTAATGGGTTAATGTACTTTGTAAATGGTCCCTCTAAGTCTAATAATTAGCAGTGTTCTACTAAACATTAGTGAAATATTCACTATTTAATAGTTACCGATTTTTCTCTAATTCATTAGTGGAAAACCACTGATTCAGATTGAGAGAAGTTAAATGACATAAATTCAAATATTCATAATTCCTTCAAAAATCATCGTTTATTAATTTTTAAAAATGTGTTTTAAAGCTAACAGTGCGTACTATATGGTGCTAATTTAGAAAATTGAGGAAAAATTTCATTTTCCCAGAAAAAATTTACAAAAATAGACATTTTTGGAATATTTGATGTTAGAGTTATTTAATTCCTAACGTGATGGACCATTTTGGACAACAGATTTGTGTTCAGCGTAAAAAAATCTTGAAGAATTACTCTCTCAAGTTTTTGTAACTGACTCTCGCAGGCCTGTGTAATTTATTGCTTCTTCCATAATGAAGCAAATTTTTCTGCTTAAGCGGAAGCAAAAAGTCAATAAAATGAACATAATTTTAACCTATACTTTTATTCAAAATAGTGAACATTTCTATTAATTGTTAATTACTTTTCACTAAAGCAATATAATAAAAACTTAAAATCTAGTAGCTCCAATAATGAAATTTTGACTAAAAATTAGTTATATTTCTAGTAATTTAAGTTTGTGACCGCTATTTCACTAATATAGAGATAGAAAGCTAATAAAAAACATTGCACTTTACATGGGATTCTTTATCAACTTTCGCCAAAAGCACATAAAAATACTCGGTTCTTCTGGAATTTTCTTTCTAATCCTAATAAAAATTCTCGGTTTCTAAAGGGGGATTTTTATCTTATCCTACTAATTTTTACTGGGGGTTTCTTTCTAATCATAATCCTAATAAAAATAATTGGATTCTAAATGGGAGTTTTCTATCTTATCCTACTAATCCCATAAAAATACTGGGTTTCTACTGGGGTTTACTTTTTAAAGACTCAGTTTTTAAAGAGAAATTTTCTATCTTAAAATATACTCTCTAAATCTGAATTAGTAGTTTTCTACTATGAATTAGTCAAATTCATGGCTCATTTTTCTCTAATTCATATAGTAGAAAACTACTAATTCTTAGTAAAAAACTACTAATTGAAATAGTGAAACTCTACTTTTAAAAAAAGATTTTTTTACTAATTTAATTAGTAGTTTTCTACTACAAAATTAGTAGTTTTCTACTAAGAATTAGTAGTTTTCTACTAAGAATTAGTAAAATTCTTACTATTTTAATAGTAGCTCACTTTTCGCTAATTCATTAGTAGAAAACCACTAATTCAGATTTAGAGAGTATAGAGAGAATAAAACGGTAGGTATCCTCTTTACATTGGATACCTTTTTATCATTCTACCACAATTCTAACACAATTTAAAAATGTTTCGCAATTTTAACCCATATAGATGTATAAAGATACCCATACAAATATATACACTCATATGTCGATAACAATTTACCAAAGTGGGCCCTTTTCAAGCAGATGTACAGATATACTATCGGGTCAAAAAATATAGGTCCCTCACTTCGAATATTAACATCTCAAATAAAAAAAATTGGGCGATAAAGAAACAAAGACTTTGAGGATCAATAACATCTACAATATAAGCTATATCGATTCCCTGATTTTTTCCCAGGTTCTTTTTCAAACAATATTGGAATCATTCACATTACATGTCATACTCTAAAGGAAGGGGGTAGACTAAAAATGTCCGATTTCGTATGATGTAATATGTAGATGACCCCATTAGTAACAAAAAAAAGATAAAGTACCTAAAAATAGTATCCATTAATAATCATTAAATTTTTTTTACTTTTTCCCTATAATATTGTTTGAAAAGTAATCAAGAAAAAGAAGCGAATAACTACTCATATTGTGTTGTTGATCCTCAATGATAACATAGAAAACAAAAAAATAAGGTTTTGGAAATCGGTAAATGTAAATTTGCCTAGTTTTATTTGTCATAAAAATCACAATTTAATTCTTAGATAAGAATGTAAAAAAAGAAATTTTGGATAATTATATTTAAGAAATTTTATTTGTTTCAAATCTAAAATTCGTTTAAACCAAAGAAAGTTCATCTATGATTCAAACAAAATTTTATTTGACCCACTTGCTTATTGAATCAAACAAATGTTTTTCTCGGTGTATATAGCTAGATATAAGTGACATAAAACCAGTGAAATTTCGCTGATTCTCTATGCAGACAAACTGAAACTGATCTTTTCTCCCGTTTTTCTCTTCTTGTTGTTTTAACCTACATTAAGTTAAGCTTTTACGATGTTTCTTTATCAAAGAACTGATCCAAGTTTCCTCAAGTACCAAGAATCTAGAGAAGCTTCCTGTGTTGATAATATTACAAAAACCATACGAATCAGAAAATTTTCTTTTACTCTTCACGTTCTTTCTTCGATTACCAGTCTTATTTTGCTTCGATTGCAAAATTCTCTCAGTCACAATCCTTGAAAGATTTAATAACAATACTTGCACAATTCTGAGACTCCCACTAATTTTGCAATGTATGAAAAGAAGGAACAGAAACAAAAATATAAGAATGAATCAGCGCAATAATTTTGCATTATTTTTTACGACTTCCTATTCCTTTTCTCAAGGGTAATCTCTAAATTTGAATCGAGAGCAAAATTGAGAGTAATTTTAAAAATTGAATGTAAAGAATATTAATATAAAATAAATAAAGAGAACTTTTGGTAAAAATATCTATTTTGAAATATAATTTGAATGCATCAGCAGTTATAGAATATACGCTCAGTGACCCCACGTGGTTATTTATAATTTCCCTGTGACTAGGTATAGTCTGCTAGGGTCACAAATATGGCGTACAGTTCATGTTTTAGAAAATTCAACAATTTTCACATTTCTCAAGAATTTACATGATTCATCCAATGATAATAAGACTACATTTTTTCTCATATTTCTATCTTGTTTTACGTTAACTGAACTTTGAAAAAGATTATAAAATCAGCAGCTTAAAATTGATATTTGTTTTAATGGATCCAGACTTCAATTCACCCAAACTCAAATCGAGTTTAATTTTTATTGAATCTATCATTTGTTATTTCAACCAAGTCCTATTTTAACCAATCTCAATTTCTTAAAATTTTAATATAGACTCTATATAAGAGTAATGTTATTATGAATTTTATTACGTTTTGCATTTCGAGGCTTTTTTGACAAAAGAATTGTTTTATTATCCAATTTTTTATTTCAAATCTAGAGAAGCTATAGGATTAAAAATTTACATCATTTTGAGGGTGGGAATCGTTGAGGATTAAATTAACTTTTAAAAGTCCACAGCATTAAATTCAGGTTGTTTTTGTTTTTCCCTGGCCATGACCAAATCAAGGACATTTTGAAACCACCTTGGGAGATGTGACCCAGAAGCAATGTTCCTTGAAGAGGCTTTGCCACAAAGTTGAATACATCCTTAATTAGATTCTCGATTATTTCGCCTCTATGTCTAATTTTCTACCCTATAATTTGCAAATCATTGACCAACATTTCAAATTGTAAGGTATATAAAGAAAAGTAAGTTCATGAATATGATCATTTTATGACTGTAGAATTTTATTAGTCTGAATTGCCTGAGTGAAAAATGAAGTAAAGTGAATTAGAATCATGAAATCTGTCGAATAATGTGATTCTATTTATTATGTACGAAATAAAATTTAAATTCTGATAATTTTGTATAAATAAATTCTACATTATATTTGGGTTCTAATTAAGATGAGTATCAATAACATTCATTGTTAAAAGTAAATAATTTTTATTTTTAAACCGTAGATTCAAGTAAAAATTGCCCAGCATTGAGATTATCAAGATCTAAGATAAATTTCGATTGTCATAATCTAGATTGTGAAATCCTTTTCTTTTCCAAATCTAATTTCCTTGATAGCACTTTAATTCAATAACAATACTTCATAACACGAGGAGACATTTTTATATCGTTATCATGAGCGAAAAATAGAATTTTCGTATCGATTTAATTAATATCAATCAGAGGCAATATTAGATACACGCTATCGTTAAATCATGCTATCGGTTTATCAAAATTTTTATTCTTTTCTGTAAATAAATATTATGATTGATAATTATTTAAAACCGACGAAATTAAGGATTTTGGATTATTGATATAATTATTAATTCTCGACTACTGAAATGCTTCTGTCATACGACACGTTATTATCAGAAGCGTATTATTATGATTATGCCTTGAAAGGTACAATTTTCAGAAAACAAACATTACCGAATTCATTTCATTTGAAAAATACGAGAATTAAGTTTCCATCAAATTATCTCTAACTTTAGTGTTAATAATTGGATTTATTCGGAAAATAGGTCAAGCGAGTAGACAACCGTTTACTTTTGGTCGATATTTTTAATTAGGGTGGAAGATAATTTTATTGACAAAAATACAACCGTGCGTGACCAACATTCATTACGAAAATCGTTCTCCGAGTGAAACAAAACATGAATTGGTCAGCAGTTTCAATTCAAAAATAAACTTTAATTTACATGTTGAATTTAGTAGCAAGTTAATCTTAATTAAAATGTCATGTTTTTAAATTTCTGGGTGTAAATTTAAAATCTTACATTACAAAAAAAAAAAAATATATTAATTAGAATTTATATTTCTTGATTTATATTTATATTGACTAAATATCTATACTTGTCAATTTAGCTTTGTATTTATTTATCTTTATTAATTTATTGAAAACAAAATATTGGAAATAAATAAAAATTGCGGACAAAGCAAAAATATAGTTATCAAATCGATTTCAAAGTATGAAAGACTGATCAGTGAATATAAAATAAATCAATCAGTCTTATTTTAATAATAAAAGAGAACTGTCAACTCTTGCTCTTTATTTGTAATTAAGGTTTGCTGCTCTTTGGTACTCGTTAGGAATAATAATAACTGTCTGCCTTTGTCATAAGTATACATTAAATTAGAAGATAAAATAAAGTATTTGTTAAGTGCACACGTACTCACGAAGATACCAAAGAAATAATTTTTATCAAAATAAATACATTTCTTTTTTAAATACAATATTAAAATTAGTTCTCTTTAAGTTTGGATTTCTTAAAATTTATAAAAATATTGCAATTTAAAAGCATGCAAATTTGGAAGTCTTCATAAATAAACGACTTTTTTTTCTTGTTTAATAATCACATTAAACATATTTATCATCATTCTGACAATGTATATGAAAAGTTTAATTACTCCTGGGCAGATTTTAATTAAATTCTACTCGTTATTTTACTCCGAACAACGTGAAATTTAATTAATTAAAAAAAGTTAGCGCGGTTACACTGATATATTCTAAAACAGAAAACAATGAGTTCGTAACTTTTCTAATGAATTATTAGAAAGTTAGACATTAAAGAAATTAACAACATTCATAGCAAGAAAGAGAAAAATAAACCAATATAAAAATACAAATTGGTTTCTTGAATAGGTAGAAAAATATCTAAATTACTTTAGACCCTTACGTAACACTTTTAACTCCTCAAATGCAAACATACTTTTTTCCTTTTTTTTCTGAGATTCATCAGATTATAGATGTCTTTTTGAAACATCTAATTATTATTTTCATGTAACTTTGAAAAAAACGATGAGTTGATAAAACAGAATCTGTTTCACGATCTATCAAGAACTTTGATGTTTTCTATACGTAACCAACGATTATTATTTATATAATTTTTATAATCATCATCAATTTTCATCAAATGGATTAATCACCTTTTTAGATTGTTAGAAAATAATATAAAAGATTCAAGTGTAGAATATCAAGGCTTGTGCTGAGTTAAAATTAGAAATTAGATTTTCTAAAAAGGTCAACTGATAAAATGAAATTCTGAAAAATAATGTCAAGTTTGGGCAGAAAAATCAACTTTTTTAATCGAATTGTTTACAAAACAACATGTTTCAATTTTGTTTACAAAATACAATTTATCCTGAATTTACTCGAACTAAATTTAAATTTTTCGAAAACCAAAATTTCAATATTGATATGATAATTTGAATTAATGGAAATTTTAATCAGTTATTGAAAATATAATTTATCCAAACTTAATGAATCAAAATCTTTAATTATTAAAACATTAAAAATCCAAGACTGCAATCGATCTCAATTAGGATTAATTCAAATTTCAATCCATTCGAAATTTAATTGATCTAAGTTCATTAAAATCCAAAAATTTAATTTAAAAACAAAAAATTATAAAGGTACCAAATTTCAAATTTCTGTTAAAAGTAGTTGCAATATTTTGCTAATTTAAAAAAGCTCTCAGCATTTTTATCAGTTTCTAAAATTTTCCGAAAAAAGAAAAGCTAGAAATAATGAAACAGGCGAATTTTCTTTTTCATTAAGCATATTAAATAAAAAATAATTCACATTGGACAAAACTGAAATTTGCATCTCTGACTAATCATCCTCTAACCAGAAGATAACATATCAGTCAGTTGCAGCTGATAACAATAACAAATGTAAATCCAGAATAAAAACTGGATGATAAACTTTGGGGAAATTTCGTGAATAATATAAATTTTTCAAAAACTAAGCAATCATTAAGAAATAAAAAAGCGAATTTTGTCGAAAGTTCGAAAACAAATCAAAGTTAGAAAAAGTAGTACTTTAAGATTCGTATCAGAGTAATTCGCAATTCGGATCTAGATTTTAAAGCGTTCCCCAAACTCCTAGAATATTCAAAATCCAATTCCAGAATACAAAATCACAACAAAAAATCTAAATATTCTGAACCAATTGAAATTTCCAAGGATACAAAGTTTATAGTCCATCAGGGTGTCTATAGCGAATATAATAATTTTGAATGTTCCGGATCGTAAACAATAATAATTTACCCGGATTTTTTCGCTTAATAATATAATCAATAACGTGGTTTGAATGAAATATTAAGATTAGTTTAAAAAATAACTACAAAAATAAAAGAAACAAATAAATATTGAAAATTTTGAAAACATTCGAAATACTATGAAAAGACATCAACAAAAAATAAAGAAATTACAAAAAAGGTCAAAAATACTGAATAAATAACAAAAAAATTGAGAACATATTTAATGAACAATTAAAAAGTGAAAACCTTAAAAAAAAAAAAAAAACTGAAAAATGGCTTTTCCCACCAAACAAAAATATTATTAAAATTAATTTCACTAAATTTTTTAAGATTTAGTTGCACATTTTTTTTGGAGACAATTAGACTAAGTTAAATCTGTTGTCCAATAATAATTATTTAATTTTTCATGTTGTTTCTTTAAATCTAGTTATAACCTGAAATAGCTTATTGTTCTTGTTGAAAAATTCTTTACAATTTTTATTAGTGTGTTTTTTAAAATAATATTTTGTTTAAAAGTTATTAAACAAATAAAATTTGTTTTTTACGTACTTATTAAAGAAAATATTTTTTAACAAAATCTATCAAATGAATTTGTAGAAATTTGTATAAAAAGGAAAAAAGTTCCTTTTTTTCTAAAAAGGGAACAACTGGATCTTTCAAAATTTGGTGAAATTAATTATAATAATATTTTTATTTGGGGTGAGGTTTAATGAGATTTGAGTTCTAAATATCATTTAATTTAGAAATAAGAAACAGGGATATCTCTCTTGATTAATATTAATCCAAATTAGCAATTGATAATTGTTTTTTAGAAAAGCAAAGAAAAAAGGACTCATAATAAGTTCTAAAATTTATAAGTTATAATTTAAGTTTTTGAGAACCTCATTAGAAAAAATTTTCTTCTAGACAAATTATTATTCTTCGATCCTGTTTTTAATCAAATTTAATTAAATCTGGATTTATACTTTATACTTTTTAGGTTAGTAAAATCATATTTAACAGAATTTTCGTTTTACAAAATTTTTATTTAATCAAATTTTTTATTTAAAAGATTTTCCATTTAACAAAATTTTAAGTAGAAACCGGACAAACAATCGGAACAAAAGTTAGTCCAAATGAATAATTTGATTTTTGATATAGAAGACACATAAGATAATGTAATTTTTTTCAGGGAAAGTGTGGACATTTGTAGTTTTTACAAAATGAGCCGTTAAAAATTGCAATTTGATGAAAATTAAAAAAAATTGACGCTCGAAACGATTATTCAATTTGAGGTTCAAATTAATAGAAATTGAATAATCGTTTCCAACGTCAATTTTTTTTAATTTTCATCAATTTGCAATTTTTAATTGCTCATTTTGTAAAAACTACAAATGTACACACTTTCCCTGAAAAAAATTACATTATCTTATGTGTCTTCTATATCAAAAATCAAATTATTCATTTGGACTAACTTTTGTTCCGATTGTTTATCCGATTCCTCCTTAATTGAGCTGAGTTTTCTTTTAACAAAAGTTTAAATAAGACGAACTATTAAATATGCTAGAGTATCCAACAATTGGCTATTTGTAATTTTAAACAAATGAAAATTTGGCGTTTTACTAATTATATTAAATAACAATTAATGCAACTAAAATGTCAGACAAATGAAGATTCATTTAAATGAATATTCTAAAATTTAAAAATTCGACTTATTAAAAATTCTAGTTAATAACAATTCTGTTTAATAAAAATTTAGTTAAATTGGAATTCTCTTAAACAAATAGTTGGTAAAAACGAAATTGATCAAAATGAAAATTTTATTAAATATAAATTCGGTGGCCTAAAACTTATGTTGACTTATGTTCAAGAAAACAAAATTTTAAAATTAGAGAAATTCGAGAATTATTTGACAAATTTAATAGCAAAAAAATGAATAAAATTTTGGAAAATTTTAAAAAAATTTAAAAGTAAAGAAATTCTATAAAATAGAAGAACGATGTTCAAATGAAAATATTTAGTACAAGATTGAATTTACATAATATTTGTAATTATAAAATAAAAACTAAACAATTGAAAAGAAGGAAAAATCTTTCTAAGAAATGGAAAATAAATGATGACAAGAATTAAAGAATGAATTAAAACGCAAGAAAGGACTAAAAAAGAGTGAAACATTAAGAAAATTAAATAAACAGGAAGAATATTATATTATATAATTATATAATTACTCTTAAAACAAGTCCAACAAAAAAATTAGAAAAATAAAGAAAATATAAACATTTTATGGAAGAATAACTAAGTTTACAAAAAATCTCGCAAAACATAGACAAGATGTGAAAACAAATGGAATAAATTTACAGAAAAATGAGCGTATTTATTTTTAAAAATATGGAAATAATAAGTTTAGTGAATGTTATAATAAAAAAATTGTGTAAAATAATATTAAATAATTTGCATTAAAAGAATAAAATTTAAGAATATCCTAAAATAAAAAGACATGTAGAAGAAACGTATCAAAATTGAATTAATTTGAATTAATTAAAATTTAAAAGATTGAACAAATTGAAATACGAGTTAATTAACGTTTGGAATTTCAGGGCGGCCACAAAACTCAATTTACAAATTTCCCTGACATAAAATTTTTTATTATAAGTAATAAACAAACAGCTAAAATAAAAAAAAATTTTGCTTTATTCTTAAAAGCAGGACTGATAAATATCAAGATCAATTTAAAAAAGTAAAAAAAATCCGATTTTTTTTATTTAAATCAAAAATTGATTTTTTTTTAAAATATAAAGAGTATATTAAATCTCCAAATGTTTATTTGTACCTAAGTAGTTTATTAAAGAAATGAAGAAAGAATTTAAAAAAAGAACACCCCAAGAATGAAACAGTGGCATAAGAATATATAAAAAAGTAGAAACTCTTTTCAAAAATTAAACGATTTACGAACATTTTTTTGAAATTAAAATAATAAATAAGAAAATAATTAAAAAAACATTAAAATATATAATAATGTAAAAAATGTTATATTGGCTTTAGGATCCGTGAAAAAAAAGGTTTTAAATTAGAAAAATTACAGAATTATTTTACAAATTGAACTAAAAAAGAATGAATACAATTTTGGAAAATTTAAAAAAAATTAAAAAAGAAAAGAAATTTTATAAAATAGAAGAACGATGTTCAAATGAGAATATTTAGTACAAGATTAAATTTACATAAAATAAAATAAAAGAATAAAAGCTTTCAAAAAATATAAGAAATGGAAAAATGATGACAAGAATTAAAGAATTAATTAAAACGCAAGGAAGGACTAAAAAATAGTGAAACTTCAAGAAAATTTAATAAATAGAGGAAGAGAATGGAGAAATGTTTTTTTCCTTAAGGGCATGTGATGATAATGCTAAATTTGTCCGTAAACTTTCTCTTAAAGTACTCAATGTTTTGACACCAAACTTTGTAGAATTACTCAAAATACCATTAGAATGGTCTCTCTGATCCAATTTTGTTTCATTTTTGTCTTTAAACTAAATATTTTTCAAATTTACTTTTTTTTTAAAATTTTCCAAAAATTGTAAAATTGAAAAAAAAATTAGTTTAAAGATAAAAATGAAATAAATTTTGGTCAGAGAGACCATTCTAATGGTATTTTGAGTAATTCTACAAAGTTTGGTGTCAAAGCATTGAGTACTTTAAGAGAAAGTTTACGGACAAATTTAGCATTATCATCACATGCCCTTAATCTAAAAAACTATAAAAATATGTAAAAAGTACAAAAAATAATTAAATTTGGTAAGAATCTACTAAAAAATTAGAATTAATAAAAATAAAATTAAAAAAAATTTGTATCAAGATAAATAAAAAGTTCACAAAAGAAATTTAAAAATCCTTTGAAAACAAAAAAGTTTAGGCCAATTAACCCAAAAAAAAATTTATAATAATACACTTACAACAAGTCCAAAAATAAGTTTAGAAAAATTAAAGAAAATCTAAAAATTTTATGAAAAATTAAGTAAGTTTGCAAAAAATCTCGCAAAAAATAGACAAGATGTGAAAACATATTGAATAAATATACAAAAAATAAGCGTATTTATTAAAAATTATGAAAATAATTATGAAAGTTAACGAAATAAAAAGTTTAGTTATTATAACAATTAATTAATTTTTTTATAGTTCTTATAACAAAATTGTGTAAAATAATATTAAATAATTTGCATAAAAAGAAGAAAATTAAATAGAATCCTTAAATAAAAAGACAAATACAAAAAAAATATGAAAAGTAAAACGAGAAAAAATCTTAAAATTTGTAAAAATATGAAATTATAAGATAAACATCAAACAGTTTCAAAAAAGTAATATCTCTTAGAAATATTATAAGAAGTAAAAAAAGGATTATTGCAAATATGGAAAATAATTAATATTATTTAATTATTTTGCATTAATTATTATGCATTTAAATTTGAATTAATTAGAATTTAAAAGTTGGAAAAAATTGAAATATGAGTTAATTGATGTTCCCGTGAGGAAAAAATTCCTGGCAAGCCTGAATCCAGAAGTGGGCCTGATCTGGAACTGCCTGATATGGAAGACCGAGTCTGGTCCAGATCTGGCCCTGATCTGATAACCAGAATAAAAATTTGGAAACCTTTGGATTAACCTGATCTGGAAGGCCGAATCTGGCCCAGATTAGATTTGCCAGAATAAAAATTCGGAAACCCCTGGAATGATCTGATCTGGAAGGCCTAGTCTGGACCAGGTTTGGCCCTGATCAGGTAGGCCAGAAAAAATTATAAAAAATAGGTACAAATTTAACTTTTCTAAGATAAATATAGTTATTAGTTTTCCTAGAAATACTACAAGATAAAACAAAATGATTGAGTTTTTAAGGTTATTATATTTTAAATATTTTATTTAACGAGTAATCGGACATACAGTAAAAACAATCTTTTTGAAATATGTACGTAGAAAAAATAATTTTGAATATAAAGTTTTTTGAAAAGAAATGTCGAATTTTCCCTAGGATAAAACTAATAAATAAAAATTTAAATTAAGTCTTCAAAAGTTTTTAATGATTTTAACTCAAGTTATAATGGGTCATCTGAATTAGAATGATTAATGTTAATCAGACTTAAATAATTTAGAAGAAAATAGAAATTGCATTTTCTTTATAGTTTAAAATTGTGAAAACTTTATGTTTGTTTAACATCTACCAGGAAACATTAATTTTATGAAATTATTAATTAATTTTTATCAAACAAACAAAAAATTTACATTTTTGCATTTTTTTTAATGTAATGCCGAGAAAACGACTTTTTTTACCTTAAAGTCGATCCGATTCCTAGAGTTATCCAAAAAACTTAATATATGTTAAGTTTTTATTTTATAACATAACAAATTTTAGACAAACCAGGCAATTTTCAGGAAAAAAAAAACATTACAATTTTGGTTTGAACCAAGTCCAGTATAGCCAAAAATAAAATTAGGCAAACTAGTCTGGGCCAAGTCTGGCCCAGTTCAGGAAAATTTGGTGATTCTATGGAAAAAACGTTACACTACTGGTCTGGGCCAAGACTAGTTTTGCCAAAACTAGTCTCAGGAAAACTGGTCAGGGCCAGGTCTGGGCCATGTTCAATTTTCCTCACGGGTTTGTAATTTATTTAAATTATAATGACTTAAAGATTTTATATAAAAAAATTTTATATATAAAATTTTATAAAATAAAATTTTATAAAAATTATAATATTAAAATGGAAATTTTAAAAATTTATTCACAAATGTTTTGGTTTTTGTTTATGGTTTGAGATGTTTTACATGCAGTATTAGACATTCGGAGAATTATAAAGTTTTTTTTTTATTCAAATCATGATTTTAATGCAAATCCCCCAATTCGCATGATTCCAAAAATCGTGATTTAAATCAAAGTGATTTAAATCCCTAACAGCCCCGGGGGGAAATTGGAGCAAAACTTCAAAATAGGGTAAAAGTGGTGAATAGAGGACAATCTGTGATGCCTGGTATTAAATTCCCAGCAATTTCCCGAATCGCTAGACACCCTGTTAGTCAATATAATCATAACCCAAAATTCCCATATTCTGCATAAAAATACGAAAAAAAAAAAATAATTAAACAATTCGAGAACAAGGGTGGATTACGAGTATTAGAATTAGACCCGGAGAAAGGTAATGGCCGCCTTTGTCCTCGGTTGGGAATCCAGGTTCAGGTATGAGGTCGCATAAATTTATCTCTCCTCCAGTCGTTCTCTTTCTCTGTTTTGTGGGAGCTCGAGGAAGTGTGGTGTTTGAGCGTCGGCGCGAGGCAACGTTGCCGTTCAGACCAACCAGCAGCCACGAGGGAGTCACAGTCAGTCAAGTTGGTAAGCGAGTGGTTCAGTTTTTGTGCAAACAGCGCCGTGAACGTTTCGTTAGTCGGTCTGCTCTTTTGCTGCATGAAAGCTCGAGGATCATGTGACAAAAGACGAAAAACAAGGCGCTGGGAAAAATAGAGGGAAAGACGTGCGGCCAGCTGTTATAATCGTCGCGATTGACCGGTCTCTCAACAAAAGTGGCCTCTGAAACGCGACGGCAATATGTCCTCAACGGTCGACAACTCTGCCAGCAGCAAGTCTCCCATTTCCAGCAATGGATACTTTGCAAATGGTTAAAATTTTCTTCTAGCCACGGTTCTGCACTGGCCTTCAATATAGGTAGGTAGAATGCGGTTCCAGGGGCTCGTTCAACTTCTAAATAAAACAATCACCCATCAGTTTATTCATTAAAGAGTTTGCATTTTTTTTAAAGACACGTTATTGTGATAGTGTTACTTTTAAAGATGCTTCTGTCAAGGGTTTTAAAAAGAGGCTGTTTTTGGACGTTCACCTTTTACGCACGAAAAACTGTGGATAAAGTGTTTCTTTTGATAACAGGGTAAAGTAATTAGCCTCTGTTATTGTTTCTAATTCGATTTTAGGGCAAGCATGTAAACTTACCATTTAATGGGTATTGTAATATTGCAAAAACGTTTAGATGATTATTCTAAAATTTCCAGATTGAAAAAATCAAATAAGAAACAGACGATTACTTGACGACCTGTTACGAAAAGAGGCATTTTACGCACAGTTTTCCGTGTCTGAAATTCGACTTTCGAGATTGGCAAAATATTTTTGGCAACGATTTAAAAAATTCTCCAGAACAACAGTTCACAAAGAGTCTCTTTTCATGATACTTTTAGTTAGAACTATGACCTAATATCAAAATGAAAAACTCGTACTCTAGTGGCAAAAATGAATTTGCAGGTATTAGGAATGAGGGTGGTTTGGGGTCCATGGTGGTTGCTCTTAACCGGACTACTGGTCATCGCAGAGACGTCGAACCCATCGCCAAAATCGAGAGTTTTAGAGAAAAGAAGCATTATATGCCCAGCAGGATGCGAATGCGAGAATCAAGGATGGACGATCTACTGCGAGGATCGCAATTTCGTGGGTCTGGAATTGCAGCCAGGTTATCAGGACGTTGCCTTCAAGGATGTCCGAGTGCCAAAGATACTCGTCAACACTCTAAAAAACAACGTGGACCTTCGATATCTCTCCTGGACCCGGAGCGGTATCAAGGAAATAGAATCGGGTGCTTTTCACAGTACCCAGAAATTGGAGAGCTTGAATTTAGGTGACAATCGGTTATCAGATATTCCTGCCGATCTTCTTCAACCCCTTCATTTTCTCCGTTTCCTCAATCTGACCGGCAATCAGTTTGTCAGCCTGGAGCGAATCTGGCTACAGAATCTTGACCTCCTCGAAGAGATCTATCTGTCCCACAACAAGCTCTCGGTGATACCATATCAAGTTTTTGAACCAGCCTGGTCCCTCCGCAGAATCGATCTCTCGGGAAATAAACTCGTCTCCCTGCCCGATCACAGTTTCAGGCCCAATAAGCACCTCCAGCAACTCAATTTGTCATCGAACCGCCTCAAGAGACTGCCGTCGCGTCTCTTCTCAGGACTTTCTAATCTTCGTATTCTATGGCTAGCTAATAATGAAATTGACGTGATCCCACGCGGCTTCTTCGCCGAACTCAAGAACCTCGAACAGCTCGATTTGTCTGGCAATCCGATTAGTCGCTTGACAGATATCACCTTCCAGGGTCTCGTTAGTTTACAGTGGCTGAGTCTGAGTCGCACTCTGATAACTGATCTGTCCGGCAATGTCTGGAAACCTGTAACAAACTTGAGGACTCTGTTGATAGATGACAATAAAATAGAAATTATCAATAATAGAGATTTGTCGGGTTTGAATAATCTCGAGATTCTGAAAATAAGCAACGGTGCATTGCGCGAAATTGAACTCAAGGCACTCGACAGTGTTCCCAATCTTCGGAAAATTGATTTTCACAATAATGACCTCAGCTTCCTTCCGGCTAATCTGGCCAGTCTCAAGAAGTTGGAGGAATTGCATCTGCAGGGCAATCCCTGGGCCTGTGACTGCAGAATGTTCTGGTTCGTGAGATGGGCCGAACATCACGCTCACAGAGCTGCTTTCGAGTCTGGATTAAAGTGCGGTCAGACCATTGATACTTTGCAGGCCCTCCGTTACTTAAACTGCACACCTCCAACGCTTTGGCGCACATCTGGCAAAGAGCTCCACGTTCTTCACGGCTCGGTTTTACTGGAGTGTGAATTCAACGGAAATCCAGCACCTGCCCTCACTTGGGTTACTCCAAAGCTGCTGACGTTTCACTGGAATCCCGATCCCACTTTCCCGGACACATTTGTCCATCATCCGCAGACGCATCTTGTCAATGAACCACAAAAACCCTTCACAAACAGCAGAATACGCTTACTTGAAAATGGCTCGCTCTTTATTAGCCAATTGCTCAGAGAGGACGTTGGACTTTACAAGTGCTTCGCAATGAATCCTATAGCCAATGCCACTACTTATGTTACTCTTTACATGGATCCAGTTACTTATTACAATATTAAGATTCTCAGCATCGCCGTGGGTGCTGCCAGCGCTGCTGGATTCCTTCTTCTAACTCTTTTAGTACAGTTTCTACGACAACTATTTTTCAAGTAAGTATGACAATAGTTTTCTTTTGGCACTAGCTCCAGCTTCCTTTCAATAAAGACGAAGATTATTTTAATATTTAACTTTTCCTATTAACCTCTAGCTGCACTGTGGAAATCCCCACTTCAACCTTGAGTGGGAAAATCCTATTACAACAACAAGTTTCTCGTTGATTACTAAAATGCACTTCAAACGCTGGAAAAATGTACAGTAATTACTGATTATGAATTCATGATGATGATTATTATTCATGAGTAATTATGTTGAAAATTAACTAAAAATATGTGATAATTTCAGTAATATTATTTCTAATTTAAAAATTAGCAGGGATCACAGCGGTTTCTTTCTTCAATTTTAGGTAAAAGAGGGACTTTTTTAAAAAGGGGGAATATAAGGTGAAAAGGGGGAGAAACTATGATCCCTGAATTAGTAAAAATTATTCTGTTTCTGGGTCAGTTCAACCTGAAAAATACTTGATAATGTTTCATCTGAACATTACTTAATTAATTTTAACGAAAATTCATGGAATCATTTTAAAAAAACCTGAAAAAAATTATTAGATTTCAAATTTGCGATTTTCAACAAAAGTGCTTTTATAGATCGAAAAAAATTGGATAATTTTTCGATTTTCTATCTATGGTGTTTTTGAATTCTTTTGGTTATTATAAGATCATTATTTATATAAAAAAAGTTATTTTCCTAACGTTTAAAAATGCGTATCTTAATGGGTAGAATCTACAAAATCTCAGTGTCAAGAAAACTTGATTTTTTTTATAATTTTGAAAAACAATTTACGAAATTTATACCTTCTTGATAGTACAGAGAAGGTTCTATTAAATTTTTAATCAAAGAATAAATTTAAGAAAACTCGAATTTGGATGTCTTCAACTTGTTTTTAAAAATAAATTCTGAGAAATTCGCAAAGGTTAAAAACAAATCATTTTAATTTTAGAAGTTTAAAAAAAAATTAGACAAATTTCTAATAAAGCTGTATTTTTTAATGATGATTTTAATTATGTATTCACAATAGAAAAAAATTTCAGTCTCTCACGAGTAAATAAAAAAAAGTACAATTTAGTAAATAAGCATTCTTTAAAATTCTAATTAGTATTTTGAATTTTCAAATATAAATTAGATAAATATTGTAAATATTTATAAATTTAGTTTGAAATCATTAACAAACAAGTGTTTCTTCAAATACAAAACTTTAGAAACAAGTATTTAAACTTTACACTGTTTTAAATCAATAATTAAAATCTGAATTCATGACTTGAAAACTTAGGAAAATAAATGCAATAATTTTGGTCAATTTTAAAAATAGGACAAATTTAAATTTAAATTTTTCAAAAATTAAACGCTTTTAAATTCAAAAACTTGTCAAAATTTGGATATCCTGTAAATTAAAAGATTGGAAGCATTCAAATTTGGAAATTTTAAATTTCGAAAATTTTGAACAATAGACATTTCAATGTTTTTATAAATTTAGTTTTGAAATCATTAACAAACAAGTGTTTCTTCAAGTGGAAAAGTTTAGAAACAAGTATTTAAATTTAACACCGTTTTAAATCAATAATTAAAATTTAAATTCATGATTTCAAAACTTTGGAAAATAAATGCATAATTATTGTCAATTTTAAAAATTGGACAATTTCAATTTTGAATAATACACATTGCAATTCTGAAATAATGAAGTTTGGAAGCATCCAAATTTGGAAATTCTGTCTAATATTTGATTACACTCAAATTTGTTCAATTGAAAAATTAATTTTGCCAATTTCGAAAATTTGAAACATTGATTGACTTGTAAATTGGAAACAGTGAAAAATTTACTTTTTCAAATCCAAAGGCTTGGAAATTTGAAGGTCATTAAATTTAGAAACTTTGAAATTTGAACGCCTTTAAATTTAGAACCTAAGAAATTTGAACATCTTTAAATTTAGAAAATTTAAAAATAGAGGTACTGAAATTTGGAATCATTGAAAAATATACTCTTTCAAATTCAAAAACTTGACAAATTTTTATATTTTCAGAATTTTAATGTCTTTAAATTTAGATATATGAGAATTTGAACGTCATTTAATTTAAAAACTGTTAAATTTGAAAGTTTTAAAATTTTTAAAGTCTTTAAATTGAGAAATTTTAAAATTCTCAAAATCTTAAATTTGTAACATAAAAGTTTGGAAGCTTTGCATAATGTTCGTTACCAACTTCGAAAGTTTTGAATAACAGACGTTTTTAAATTGTAAAAACTTGAAATTAAAAAATAATCACAATTAAGCAGTAAATACAAATATTTTCAGATATTCTAATTTCTAATTCTAATATATACTTTTAAAACATTTTTAAAAAGCTTTAGAAAAAACGAATTCTTAAAAAACTCGATTTTTAAATAATAGTAACCAGCGTATTAACGAAGAATTTTTTTTTTTTCAAACTCGTGACTGATTTTAATTATCAAGTGTTGGGAAATACCTAGAATCAATGGACTTTCTGAGAAAAAATAATCAGCTAATTTTTAATTAACCTGAGCTATTAAAGTTTCCATTCGATTTCATTTGATTTTAATCTTTTATCTAACTTAATTTTGGATAATTAATTACTTTTAGAATCCTCACACTGTTATCCAATTATTTTCCAATCTATTCTAATTACTGTATAATCTTTTTAATCCAATTACTCCGTAATTTCTTTCCTCTGGATGGTAACAATTTTTTAATTCAAAAACCGTTAATGTTTTAATTTTACAAAAAAAAAAAATGTAATTCTTAATTTTTTTAATCTATGTTTGATTTTTAAATTTACTTTCAATTTTTTCATCTACTCTCAATTAATAAATCTGCTCCCAATTTTTTAATCTAAAAATGTCTTAATTTCCAAAATTAATTTTAGTACTCTAAAAGTGTTAATTTTCAATCAACTAGCAATCAATTTTCCAATTCAATTGCAAAAAATAATTACAGTGTCAGCAGCTAATAATCAATTATCGTAATTTGTCGTAGGTGCGGTTTAGAAAAATGGTGCCTGTGCTGTAGACACGTTGGAGCAACACCACGTGCAAAGCAAATTTACCAGATGCTGGACAATATAGAAAATTACAAAAGTCAGCAACTTGAGAGGCTACGAGAGAATTATACCCAACAAGTGCACAGAATTAAGGACAATTGTGCTCAGCAGGTAGAATGGATCAGAGAGAGTTATGAGGGACAAATGCGTCACATACGAGATATTCGGGATTATGGGACAAATCACCTAACAACCCTACGAGATCAGTATTACGAACAGGTAATTAGCCGTCATTTCGATAAGCTTTCTCCTTGTTTACAATACTCTCCTAATCACTTAATTTCAACTCTCACTGTATCAAGAAATTAATCATCTTTCAAACAAAATTTATCATCAAATTAAATTAACTCCATAAAAACAATTTCATTATTTAAATAAAAAAGTTATAAAAGTTATTTTTAATTTTCTATTTCTCGAAAATTAAACTGATTTTGCACTCTTTCAACTTTTGTTATTTTATCTGGATTCTTTTTCTTTAATTGAGTTCTTTCTTTTTTGTATTTTTTTTTATTTCGTTTCTTTTGTTTTATTCCTTTGTTCCTTTTGTTCTTTAATTCACTTCCTCCAGTTTCTGAGTTACGATTTTTCGAGAGAACTCAAAAGATTTTTGCATTAATAAACTTTCCAATTTTTGTTTGATGAAATTCTCGGATTTTAAACATGCCTAATATTCTTTGTCTCTTGATCTCTAATATCTCGCATCTCCAACTTTTCAAATCCGTCTACAACTTTAAAATTCTTACTCTTAATAGTAATCTGTTTTTAAAACTCGAAATTTCAACACCTCTCACATATCCAATTATCCAACTTTATCCTTCTTCAAATTTTACAATTCTCCTTCAATTCTCAATAGTTTTTTCCAAATTATTTACAACACTCGTTGCTTTCCAAAAAAAAAAAAAAAAAAAATTGGAAAGCAACGACTTGACCCCGATTTCAAATGGCCTTTTTCTACCACAATCTAAAGCGCTGACAATTATAATTCGCAGGTGAAAAGAGTGCGTGACTACTCGACAGGCCAGCTGAATTGGGTGCGTGAAAACTACGTCTTCCAGCGAAACAAGATCCGGAAATTTAGTGCTCATCAGGTGCTACGTTTGCGCGAGAGTTGTAAGTACCAGCAACAGACATTGAACAAAGTTTTGGAGAATTTGCCCAACTTGTACTTTGACAATTGTCGAAGTGGCTCGTGCGGCAAGAGTGAGTCAGCGGTATTCGACCCGAAGAACATCAACACTGCCGACCTGGACATCTACTTCAAGGTGAAGCTTGAGGATCTCGCGACAGGCGGAAGTCTCGAGGATGTCAATAGCGAGTACTACACGCCAACGGAACTCTCATCGTCCAGTCCTCGAGGGCCTACATTCCTTGATGATATTCACATCAATTACATTGAGAATGGACCGCCACCACCTCTCGAGCCTCCAATCGGTTGTAAATTGTTTCTCCATCGTATCGAGGAATTCGGCAGTTCGTCAACAATCGGGCCAAATTCCGAGTACGATCGGCCAATGTTTCGTGGTGCTAGTGCTGAATTTCTCGCCAAAGAGAAAAATTCAACGCCTGAAGTGTTGAGTCTTCTTGCGCCGAGTACGAGCCTTCCTGATCTACCGCGTGAGACGTCACTCTAGTCCCTGGAATAAATCTTTCTCTGGCTGCGAATAATTAAAGAAAAATTGTTTAGTTTTTTTTTTTTTGTTTTGTTTGTGGGAAGAAGTAACAAGTGTGAATTGTGACAGTGTTTGATAAGAAAAAAAGAAAAAAAATAAACAAGCGTGCTTCCTCGCGAGTGTCGACTTCTTTCTCAAATTTTTGTACCTGAAAGAAGTGTACAAAAAAAGAGAGCGTTGTGTGCCAAGAAACAATTTGATGCATCGACAAGTGTGTGTTTTGAAACTAGAAGAAAAAAAAAAGAATTGCGAGCAGACTTCAAGGAATGCTTCTGATGACCTTGAAATCTGCCCGCCGACGAAAGGAAATACTTTGAAATCTAATTAAAGAAGACTTAAACAATAATCACAAGACACATCCCTCCGCATTATTGCATATTCTTAAAGTTATAAAAGACAATTTTTTCACAAGTGTAGCTGTCAATTTGGCGAGGTTGATGTTTCCTAATTAAATTTTATTTGTACAGAGGATATTCAAATGTGAGTTGACACTCGCAATTTCTCTGATGACTGAATGCGAGGGCGTGACTGAAGACTGACATTTATTTGTTATTTTGTTTCGCGTCAATTTCAGCGAGCGAATCTTCCTAATAGACACAATTTTTTTTCTCTCTCTCTTACTCTTTTTTTCAATTTTTTTTTCCTTTTATCCAATCGACAAATAAAAAAGACGAGTGCTAAGAAAACTTCTTTTCACCTCAGGACACTCGTTAAACGAGATTTTATTCTGAATGTTGTGAGAAGATTTTATTCTCTTTTAACTTAGTACTTGTAAGGTTGTTTGAGAATTAAAGAAATATATTTGATTATTAATAGTAAAAAAAAAGAAATATTTAAAAAAAAACGAGGATAAACAAAAAAGACTAAGAAAAGTAAACAAATGGCAAATGTACGTAAAGTCAGTTGAAAAGCACTTATCAGCAATCAATTTTGCTGCGAATGTTTAGGTAAATAAAGATTTTATGAGAATTCTAAAATCTGAGTTTTCAGTAACAGCGAAACTCTTCTTTCCATTAAAAATCCTGTGATTTGTCAATATATTGATTATTATGATTACAAAAGACTTTTATCACAATTAATTCAAGTTTTAAACTTAAAAAAAAAAAAAAAAAAACTCTCTATTGAATGTGTGAAAATCTTTGATCTCTCTGCCCGACACTTATTAAATGGCCTTAATTCCCCACGAATTTGACATTATTGGCAAAAATTTTATTCGCAGAGACATTCGCGAATTATTATTTGTCAAGTAATTAAATGAAAGAAATTTCTTTCGTTATTATTGAAAAAAAAAGGAGAAAAACAATAAAAAGAATAAATAAGCAATAAAAGTATAAAAAGAATATTTTAAAATATGGCACATCGAATTCAACGAGACATTCTCTCTCGAGCCTCATTATTAAAGACTCGTACTTATGCTTCCCTGGTTATATATATTTTTTATACAATGTCATTTTATCCAGAGCCTTAAATCTTGCATGAGAATGTAGAGTATGTAAATTTAAAGTGTGTATCGTGAAAATCTCAAAGTAAGCGAACTTGAATAAAGGATATCGTGCTAAACTTCTCAAGTTTCTCGTTTCAATTCAAATCCCCCAGATTAGTTCTTTTTTTTTAAATGTCTCATTAGTTGCTTCAAGTTCTGAATAATCATATGAATGAAATAGTTTTTTCAATTTCCTCTTCAACTCAAATTTCAACAAGAACAAGGGATTTTGATTTAAAGGAAATTTTTTTTATCTGAATTAAACAAATTTTAGAAATTGAAAACTACAAATTTAAACATTTTTAAATTTGATTAGAATTAAAATTACATTTTAAAATTAGAATTAAACTTAAAAAATTTAATATGAAGAATACATTTAATACAAACATTCAGGTTTATTTTAAAACATTGCTTGATATTTTAGGTTTGATTTTATTTTTAAGCAAATGCTTTTTAAAGAGGAGCAAAAGTAATAATCAGTTTATAAAAATATGTGGATATAGGTGTAAAAAAATTCATTTACGTGAAAGTTTAGAACCTGGAGATCATTAAGTGTGACGTATTATACTGTTGATTCATAAGTTTTAAAATATTTAAGTAGTTTATAAATCTATAACTATAGAGCCTATCAGAGCTTTTCAAGGTTTATGTGGTGTTAGTATTGTAACTTTTTTATTTCCGCAAATGAACGCTGAGCCATATTAAACATGATTGAGAATACTTTGTGCAAACGATCTATTTAATAAAACTGTATCGCAAACATAATCAAATTGTTATAAAAATTGACATAAGCTTGAACAAATAATTTAAAAACAATTTTTAACAAATTATTGAAATTTAAATTAAACAGTTATAAAAATAAAGAAATGAAAAATAATACTGTGAATTAGAAACATATTCTTAAAGTTCTGAATGTTTAAATAAGAACATTCAGATTTTGACAAAAAGGTAAATTAATAACTTAAACAATATTTAATTTAATATTTTTAAAAAAGCAGTCCAAATTGAAGATATTTTATTTAATTTGGAATTTAATATAATTCACCGACTTGAAAAAAAAACAATATTTCATTTCTTTGAATTTTCTT
The DNA here is from genome assembly GCA_037103525.1 of Ganaspis brasiliensis. NCBI lineage: Eukaryota > Metazoa > Arthropoda > Insecta > Hymenoptera > Figitidae > Ganaspis > Ganaspis brasiliensis. Next base: position 2,030,084 of record JAZKLR010000013.1, on the reverse strand, counting down.
GTAATCAGTTTACGATTTTTAAATCTAAAACAATCAACTTTTGATATTTAAATAACTTTTTATTTTATACAAAATAAAAAAATATATTAATTCTATTCATTTGAATTTTCTTGTAATGAGTTTTCGACTTTTTAAATCTAAAACAATCAAATTTTAATTATTTTCTACTTTAATAAATTCATTTTGTAAGAAAAAGGACATTTTTTTGAAAAATAAGTATTCAGAAATAAGAATATGAAAAAATATACAAAATTAAATCAAAATCTTTGTTAATACATTTTGGTTGCGTTCGATTATTTTGTAAATCGTGATTTTGTGAATGAACTCTGTACTTAATTTTTTAGTTCTAAAACGAACGAATTTTTGACAATTTTCTGGTTCTAATTAAATACTTTTTAAAAGATCTCTATAAAATAATAAACAATCTTTAATTATCTGTAACTTTTAATATTGTATTTTTTTTTATCCAAAACAATCAATTTCGATTATTTTCTGTTTCAAATCCCGTAGTTTTTATAGGATTTCCAAAAGCATGAATTTTTTTCCCAATAATTTTAAATAATCAAACAAATATGATTTAAAAAAAATTGGAATGTAAAAATTATGATTCGAATTAGATCTTTTGATACAAGAATAAAATTTTTATTAAATTAAAAAAATTAAAAAAAAACTTACAAAATTAATTTTTAGAAATTTGATTTTACAATAAGAAACAATATTTATTTAATAAAAATATTTTATTCAAACCATAAGAAAATTATTTGATTAAAAAAGTTTTATTACTAAAATTAAATTTGGATATGAGTAAGGTCTGTTTGAAATTAATACCCGATTTTAGCGAATAAAAAAAAAGTTTTTGATCACATAATTTATTTTTTAATTATAGGTATAAAAATATTTGTAAAACTCAACCAACTTTTTAAGAAGTTCTCTTCATTGACATAACCTCAAATTAGAAAGTGCTTTTTCACGCAAAATAAAACTAATATTACAAAATTTTGAATTTCGTACATTTTTCAGTAAAAATTGGATTGAGCCAAAATTTGTTGTTAAAGAGGTTTATCCAAAAATCGAATTTCTACAGATTCTTATAAAATTTTAATGACATTAAACGCATTATTTTACATGTATGGTTACAATTTTATTGAAATTTACCGTTCTGCTTTTAAGATATAAATTTATAAAGTTGGAACTTTTACATAGAAATAGTAAAAAAACGGCTTTACAAATTTAAAAAAAATAATTAATTTATTTTATACTATAATATAATACATTTTTTATAACAATATTAAATTAATTTACCGTAAGGTTTTTAAGAAAATGTTATTCAAGGTTAGTAATTTTTTTTCTTTTTTGAAATAATCAGTAAAAAGAAATTTTAATAGCTTGAAATTCTCAACGAAAAAAAATTTTTCAACGAAATTCGTTTGTGTAATGATTTTAACTACAAAATACTATTTAGAAAGCAAATTATAGGAAGAAATGAAATTAAAAAGATATTGAATATCGTGATCTGATAGAATGAGAACCGCTTGAGCGGATAAACGTCCTTAAATAACGATTATTTAGTAATTTGTGTTTTTTCTTTAAATCTAGTAAAAATTTGTAATTTTATCTAATTTTCACAACTAATAGCTTATTTTTCTCTTTGAAATATTCGCTACAAGTTTATTTGTTGGGTTTCGTTAAACAATACCTTGTTTAAAAAATATACAAAAATCAATTTTTTGTTCCGTAATAACTTTGGAATAAAATGTTATTTAACAGAATCCAACAAATGAAATTATTAAAAATGTTTCAAGGAGCAAAATAAGCTATTATTTGTCAAAATTGGATGAAAATTACACATTTAACTAGATTTATAGAAAAAAAAAACAACAAAACGTTAAACAAATAACATTATTCGACAATAAATTTTAGCTTAATCCAATTTTTTCTGAAAAATATCTAATGGGATCCTTCAAAATTTTGTAAAATCAGTTTAAATAATATTTTTATTTCGCTTGAAAAACTACTTACTATTTTGAGGTTATGTCAATAGAGAGAACCTCCTTAAGTTTTTGTGTACTTTATAAATTATACTTCTTTCTTTCTTTTAATATAAAAAATGTTTAATGCTCATAAAGAAAGTGACGAAAATCGTTACAAAAAGTGTTTTTATTTAAACTCAATTGTTTTGAAGAATAAATAAGGTAAAATATTTCATTCCTACTTTTAATTTTTAAACAATTTTAATATACTTGGAAAAAATTGCAATAATTCCAAAAATCAAAACTGGAAATTTCATTACTATTTATCATATTATTAAGAGCGATTTTACGATGTGTTCTCGTGTGAGTTTTTATTCAAATAAAATTAATTTTTGATTATTTTCTGGTTCAAATCTGATGATTTTGTAAACTTTCTATCTGTCTATTAATCTTTGAATAATTTTAAATATCCATTAGAAATAAAAACACTAATTTGAATAACAAAAGTAAAAAATTCACTATAATTTATAATTATATAATTAAGCAATTTTATGATTGGTTCCGTTATAAGTTTTTTATTTCAATATAATCAATTTTTGATTATCATTATTTTTCTTTTTTCTAGCTAATTACATTATTTAAAAAAAAAATGTGTTTTAATTAATAAGAAATTTAAATATTGCTACAAAATATAATATTAAATTAAAATTATGGAATCTAAAGTTAGGGATGGAACTTTTTTTGATCATTTTGATTTAGTTACAAAAAGTAAAATCTTAATTATTATTTCTAGTTTAATTGTTTATCACAGATCAATTTTGACTTATTTTTTTACTTCATAATTTGGTTTTGTAAACTTTTCAGAAGACAATCTTAGTTTTTTAATTTTTTTAAAAAAAGTGAATAAGTAAACTACAGGTAGAAACTATAATTTATCATATTAATAAAAGCGATTTTATGATGTGTACTCCAGTGAGTTTTTATTCCTAAAAAATTAATTTTTTATTATTCTCTGGTGCAAATCTGATGATTTTGTAAACTTTCTATCTGTCTATTAATCTTTGAATAATCTTAAATATCCATGAAAAATAAAAACAAGGATTTAAAAAATAATTGTGGAAAATTCACTATTATTTATTATTATATAAAAAGCGATTTTATGATTGGTTCTGTTATGAGTTATTTATTTCAATGTAATCAATTTTTCATTATCTTTTCTTGTTTCCATTAGAGAATAACATTATTTAAAAAAAATTTGTTTTAATTCATAAAAAATTGAAATATCACTATACCAAATATAAAATAACATTAAAACTATGGAATCTAAGCAAGGAATGAAACTTTTTTTTTCAAATTTCGATTTAGTTACAAAAAGTAAAATATTAATTATTATTTCTCGTTTAATTTTTTGTCACAGATCAATTGTTACTTATTTTTTACACCAAAAATTTGATTTTATAAACTTTTAAGAAGATAATCTTTATTTTTAATTAAAGAAAAAAGTGAATAAGAACAACTACAGGTAGAAATTATATAACAGATCGTCAGTTTATCTTTAGTGTGAAAAGGTGTGAATGTGTTGTTTAGTACGTGATGTTACATAGTGTTGAGATAAGTTGAGACAAGGAAGAAAATGGAAAGCAAATCTTCGCGTATGTATCAGCGTTTAACCTCGAGAAACTTGCCTTTTACGTTTACTTTGACGTAGCGATAAGCACTTATGCTGTAAATTTCTTGTACTACCGGAAAAATAAATAAATATGTACACTTAAAAGTTAAGCTTTATCAGATTATCAGCGATTTTAGAGGGAGAAGTCAATGTTGACGAGAACTGAATCCCTACTACTGTACAATCAGAGTCAATGTCCAAATGATTCGTTGGGTGCTCAGATTATCTACATACGACGCAGAAAAGTAACGATATTTTTTACAGATCCTGTTATCATTCCAATACTTGAGGGATTTCAGTGCTTGTTCAAAAAAGTTTTAGAGCGATTCCAAAAGTGGGACTTCAAATCCTATTTATGACCATTTAACACGAACCTTTTTTCAATAAAAACTGGAAAAATAACAAATTTGAATTGAAATTTCAATCGGAATTGGAATCTCGAGAAGGAAGAATAATTTCGAAGCAAAGACTCAGAACGAAAATTAGAATGATGATGGAAAATTGTAAAAAGAGAAAAACTATCCTGCAATGAAACATCCGGTGAGGTGTGAGAAATCAATAAAACAGTAGAAACGATTTTCATTTTTCGTAATAATATCAAGCTTAATTATTTTACTTAATGTCATCAAATAGATTAATTAAAAAGCGTAAATAATATTTAATTGTGATTTGCAACTGCAAGTTAAAATTGAAAAAAAATACAAATATCGTTATTAATATTATTATCTTAAAATACAATTATTTTCTTATTTATACATTAATTTTGTCTTTCATTTTTGAATTATTTTACAGTGAAAAAAATAATTATTAATAATTACGTCTTTGTTTAATTATTGTCCAATTTCGTGGTTTGATTTACCAATTATTGAATTGTCTAATTATGTTGAAAATTGAATAAAAATTAATAGCTTACGATCTGTGCCGTAAGTAGAGCTTCACCCAGAACAAACAATAAATTGTACAGTGCCAGGAAATGCTTTGGGGGCATCAACAATTTAAGATTTAAAAAATAGTTTTAGAGGAGAGTTCGGTAAGTTGCCTGCGTGGTTTTCATAGGTTAATTTATCCGATTTTTCTCTACATAAAGAGTCTGTGATATCAATAAACTAATCCGTTAGTATATTAATTTCAGCTGTAAAAGTTTAGAATTTTTAAATTATAAAATTTGTAGAGCGAAATATAAAATAAAGATCTGTATTTGTCAATTTTAATAAATAATCATGGATCATTATACTTTTTTTAATTTCAATTATTGAACTTAAAATATGCAGATTTGTTGAATCTCTAACAACAAATTTTTCTTATTACTATCATAGTAACTTATTACTATTATCATCATTATTATCTATTGTTACAGATTTCTAATGACAGAATAATAATTTAATTTTAGGATTATCTATCCAAGAAATTCTCATTGGTTTTCATAATCTCGTGTGAGCAACATATACGACATCACTCAAGGATATTTTTTCTCCGCTGGATTAAAGACGTATTTCACATTTTATATTTCAGATTAAATTACTGTTTGAACTTTTCTGTTCTTTTTTTTTTTTAATAGAAATCGAAACCTTACGAGATAAATGTTTAAAATAAAATAAATGGTACATACCTTATCTGGCGTTCTGTTCCAGACTATTACTTTGTGCCCACTGTTGATTAAATTTTTAACTATGCCACTGCCCATAATTCCGAGTCCCAGGAATCCAAACTTCAGAGTTGAAGGCATGATATTCTTCTCCTTCAGAGTTTGAGAAAGAGTCTCCACGTCTAAAGGCGGAGTCACCTGCAGCAGACAACAAAGCAAAATTGCAATTTTTTTTATAGTGAACTACACCTTCAATGACAAGAGGAATAATAAGTTGGAATTTCTAATTTATAATCAATGTAGAAAAAGAAATTTGAATTCATTTAAGATACGAAAGAAAGAAACAGATTTCTTTGTTTATTACAACTTTAGAATATTAAAATAAAACGAGGATAATTCAAATTTTAATTAAACATACTAAAGTACTTAATTAAACATTAGAATATTAAAGTAAGTTTAAAATAATTATAATAGAGTTAAAACAAAATTAAATTACAGTTAAATATAAATCAGATTAGAATAAATAATAAAAGAGGTATTATAAATCATTAAATGCATTTATAAAAATCTTTTATAATTGAGATGAAATTAAGAATATTATTAAATTTAAACCATATTTTAGTGACTGATAATTTATTTTCGATTTCAATCATTCATTATAATTCATTTTCAATTCACAAATATTTAACATTTTTTATAAATCTGTAAAAAAAATGTAAATTCTAAAACGTAAATTTATTGTTTAAAAAAGTGAAAATAGCGATAAAGAATGGATAAAACAATCAAAAGTAAAATGCGAATTCATAATCATTTAAAAAAGTTTAAGTAGAAGATAATTTATGTTTTTTTAATTTACTTTTTTATATACTCTTTTGAAATTCTAATTTAAAAAATATTTTTTATTATAGAATATTTTTTTAATCGTGTGATTAAAAATTATGAAAATTCTTTGACGAGTCCAAAAACAGATTTTTAAACAATTGAATGGTTTAATTCTTATTTTGTTAATTTGTTTCTAATCAAAGTTTATTTTATAAATATTCCCAATTTCAATTCTAAGATTATAAAATAAGAAAATGTCAAAAAACTTTTTAATCACAAATTTAAATAAATAAACTTAATTATTAATAAATTAATGTTATATCTAAATTATTGAATTTGAAGTTAAAATTTCCACCATTATTCTATAAGAAAAATTTCGGGACGAGAAATGAATGTTTTTAGTTTTTTGAGAAAAATTTAGTAATCGTTAAAAGCGATAAAATTTGTAATTTTTAAAACAAGAATTATAATTTAAAAAAATATATTATATGTAATGTAATAAAAAAAATACGTTGAAAAAGATAAGGGGGAGGGGGGCAATCCCAATTTTTGAAGTTTAACTTATTCAGGGTGGCCGCAAAATTTTATTTTCAAAATTCTCTGATTTTTCTCTGACTAATTTTTCATTTTCCCAGACCAGCAATTTTACAGAATCTTTAAATATTGTTTTATTTATTGAGAATTTAAAGTCAACATTTTTTTCCTGATGCTACCCTCTAATTTTGTTCTAAATAAAAAAAATGAGACACGTATTTTCTTATTTAATATTTACCACTGCCGCTGAGGCCTTGAAAATTAACATTGAATTCTAATGGAAAAATTGCATTTTTTCTAAATTTAATATAAAATCTATAAAAATTGATATTATTCAACCTGCAATTTTTTTTAAAAATGTTCAGAAAATAAAACTCGATGCTTTATTTATTAATAAATTATTTTAATTATTTTTAATAACATCCTAAACCCTTCACCACCACTAACAAAATGGGAACTAACCATTATTTTGCGCTAATTCTGTTTGTTTAAAATGTTTTTAACAACAAAAAATATGTTACTGTTATGTGTGATTTTTAAATATTTATTAAATGTGACGCGGCGCTAAGAAAAGCACCTAAGCAGCCAAAAATGTTAGGTTATATTTGTAATTTTTGAAATGAAAATGTGCAAAAGGGATCAATTCTCAATACAAACTATTAATGTTTAAATCTTCATTATATCCAAAGTATTTAATAAAAACTGATGTAACTGTTACAGAATCAATCAAAAACGTTAAATCAACGCAAAACTGACACAAACATAACCCTAAAATGATTTGCTTCATAGGTGCTTTTCTTCGCGACGCGTCACAAATTGTTTAAATTATTTATTAATTATTATACCTGTTTATTTTTTGTTGTTTCTTAGGGAATAGGAATTTTGGATTTTGCAATTTTTTTTCCTATCATATGTTATAAACATTTCTTAATTTATAATTTAACAATTGTGTAAACAATTTCTTTTTGTTAATTTTAATCTTATATTGACAGTTGTACTTTTTTCATAGTTTTTAATTTGGTATATTATTAAACAAACAAAAAAAAGATTTATTAGTAGTTACATTAAAAAATGGTTAAACAAATTATTATTATTATTTTTTAATTTTTGTAGAAATGTATCAAAACAATTATATTTTTTCTGAATTTTTGTACAGCGTGCCTGAGGAATACTAAAAAAAAATTAATTTTAAATTTGAATAATAATAACCATAATTTGTTAAAACAATGCTTAATATATGTATTAATAAATCTTTTTTTTTGTTTAATAATACACCAAACTACAAATTAAGAAGAAAAAAGTTATGAAATAATAGCAATAATTTGTTTAAACAATATCTAATATAATAATAATATATTAATAGATTTTTTTTATTTATTCTCTAAGGAAGAATTTAAAATTGTTAATGAATATTAACAATAAATAATTTAAGCAATTTCAAAAATATTTGAAATAACACAGAAATATATATTTTTATTATTAAAAGCATTTAAAACAAACATAAGTAACAATATGATAGAGTAAAAAAGAATTTATTAATTACAAATTTTTTTTGAGACGTTATGAAAAAAGTTAAAATAATTTATTAATAAATAAAGCATCGGGTTTCATTTTTCGGACATTTTTGGGAAGAAATACATATGATTGTCAGATTAAAAAATATGAATTTTTACAAATTTTATATTAAATTTATTTTTATAATTATGTCCTAATTATGGAAGCAAAAAGTATGAGTTAAACACAAAAAATGAAAAAACTAAAGGAAACAAATAAAATCCTAGGACATTTCCAGGACGAGTAGACACCCTGTCTATTTTTCAATTCTAGAGATTTCTTAAAATTTTATTAAAAATTTATTAAAATTACTGAATTTGGGTCTTATTTTATTTATTATCTAAGCTTCAATAAATATTCCAAATATTTAAAAAAAAACATGAGAAATTCTTTATTGTAAAATGTAGTTAACGTTAAAAGCTATAAAATTTGTAATTTTTAAAACAAGAGTATTATTAATAAAAAAACAAATTATATGCAATATATTTTACTTCTTAACAAATATAAAAATTGATTATCTTATGCAGGAATAAAATAAGTTCTCCAGTCATAACAGAAGTTTCACATAACTGACGATAGAGGCGCTTACATCACAAATTCTTTAGCGAGAAATTGAGAAATGAAGATCCTCAAATCATAGAATTAAACCATTATTTCCCAAATTAAAAAAGTAATATAAATAATTGAGAATCACTTTTTCAAAAGTTGATAAATCCATTTTTGAAAAAAGTAGAGATAAACACAATTTTAACATATCAAGAACCTTGCAAATCGATTCTTCACTGTTAAATTTAAGAAAAAAATTTATTAATAAAGAATTTTAAATTTTAAGAAATCTGGATTTAACCAAATTGATTTAAAATTTTAATTTTTTTCCTAGAAATTACAAAAACTTCTAAATTTCCTAATTATGATAAACTTTAATTAAAAACAAATCGCCCAAAGTCCAAAAAACATTTTTTTTCAATAATTTTATGTAGTTTTTCTACATATTAATTAACTCTAGGGGTTAAAAAACTGAATTTAGTTTAATTTTCTCGAAAAAATAAAATGTGGATTTATCAACTTTTGAAAAAGTGCTCCTCAATTATCTGACAAACATTAGACTTGAATTAGCATTAAGGTTTTAATTCTCCTTCAAGTTTTCTAATGAATATTTAAAGGCTTTAGCCTGTACGGTTCTTTTTGTTACTTAATTTCAATGATACTTAGACTGTAATGACAATATTAGACTTATATTAGACTTAAATGTAAGCTTAGGACATCTAGAAGATTTCAAAGTAAGTCTAGGACTTCTAGTAGATTTCAAACTAAGCCTAGAACTTCCAGTGGACTTCAATATAAGTCTAGAATATCTATTAAACTTTAATCTAGGTCTAAGACTTCTATTAGACTTCAATATAAGTCTAGGACTTCCAGTAGACTTTAATATAAGTCTAAGACAATCATTGAACTTTTTTTTTCCAATTATAAAAAACATGCAAAATATTTTATAAACAATAAACTTACAGGTCTGGCAATATTTGAAGGCCTGTTCAATAATGTGGATCCTGATTTTCTGGCCGTAGAAGAATGATTTAAAGCTGGACTAAGGCTTCCAACTCGAATGCTATTGCTTGTGCTTGAATCTCTTCGTTGCTTTTTGGCCGGACGACGGATTTCTCCGCTATCGACTCTTTTTGTTTTTGGAGTTTCCTACATAAACATGTGCATTACATTTCGATTCTACTACAGTTTTTCTTTTAAAATATAATGTGTTTACACATTACTTATTTACTACATTATAACTATTACTTGATATCTATTGTTAATATTTATTTATTGATGTCTATTGTTACTATTTATTCCTATATATATATTACTCCGATTTTCCCTGATACTTACTACTTACTTAATGTTTACTATTATTGTAATACTACTTGACAATAATGATTACTAATCATTAATTACCATTTTTTAAGAATTAATCTTCTATTTACAATCTATTACTTTTCCACGATTATTCAAAGTTTGTTTATAATTATCTCATAATTGTACAGGGTCTTGTTGGTTTTAATGCAATGAGAAAGTAAAAGTACCAACCTTGCGTGGTTTTGGAGTCTTGGGGGTTTTCTTTTCCACGGGCATTGAATCATCTTTAAGACGATCAAACAACGAGTCAGTTTCCACGCCATCTTCGAAAATCTGAAAAATAATTCTTTGTAAATAAATTTGCCACTCTGTTTAAATAACTTTGCTACGTTAGGTTTCAAATATTTTGTTTAATATTAAACTTCGGTTTAAAATTAATTTATAGTCTCAATTGACGGGAATTAATTAAAATTTATTTGGTAACTTGCCTCTCCTTTAGCGATAAAATCCTCTATTGACTGAACTGCGTCTTTAAAGGCACCTGACTTGCTCGATTTTATCAAAGTATCTTTATATTCATGATAGGGTTTGATATTAGACTCCTCAATCCATGCACTAGAAATAGAATAACATATTTTTTAATATTGAAGACAAGAAAATTAGGAAAATATAGAAATAATTTACTTACTAGTTGCTTGTGCCAAAGAAGAATATGCACTGTACTGGGCCTTTCTTGGTGTTTGATGGTTTCTTTAAATCCTTTGTGGGATGAGAGACCTTTGAATATGGTTTTAATTAGTATTTTTTTCTAGTTAGTAACTTCAAATGAGTGTGTTGCATAATTTGCATAAAAATCAATTTAAATTACGAAAAATAGTGTTACCGTTTTAAAAAATTCAAGGTGAAATTTGAATTTAATAAAATATAAAATAAAAATTGCGCTTATTTGAATATTCTGAACTTCTAAAGATTATTTATATCAAAGTTTTATTAGAATATTAGAATTCAGGAAGAATTGAAAATTGAAGAATATTAAAATGGTAACACGATTTTCATTTTGAATTGCAAATTGTTTAATAACATTCTATTATAAATATAGTTTTTCAAGACTTTTTGTTCTCAATAATCTCTCTTTCGTCATCTTTTATAAAAACCCAGCTGAGACATATTCTCAAATTTCTCTTACTTTTGACTAAATCAATTTTTAATCTATTGAAATTATAATCAATCTAAATCTTCTAAAGTTTCTAACATTGTCTAAGCATGGATAAAATTAACACATAAATTTCAATTGATTTGTAATAACAGAATTCTCAAAACAAAACTCGGTCTTATTTTTTAAGATTCCTATTTCCTGATCCATTAAAACTGCTCTATTAGTCTTCAAAATAGAAATAGCAAAACTAGTTGCCAATTTTTATCATTCTGCTTCAACCTGGAGGTAGTATTGTTTTGTAAAATCTCCTAATATTAAAATTCTTTTATAAAGTTTGGAAACATAGCTTTAAGGTTTTTTAAAAAATAATTAACGGCAGATTTCAGCTTCATAAAATTATCATCAAAGACAAACTCTAAACTGTAAAGCACCTAACTCAGTCAAATAAATAAATCTATGAAATTATATATTTACTAATATTTATATACACTTATTATTATTCAATACATATGTATTGATATTTCAAGATAAATCATTCATTTTTAGTGAAATGTCAACCTTTTTATTGACACCACAAAACTGGTTGTCCAAATTTTAGAAAACACCTGACTAAAAGTCAGGTGCTATACACCTGTTTTGACTGAATTAGAAATCTATTTTCAAGAAAAAACGGAGCAGAATTAAAAGGCTGAAGATATATGGAATCTGAAGATAAGAACCGGGTAAATTTAGGTTATAATTTTACTGTCTGCGCGCCAATTTGAATTCGAAGGGCGGGTGTGGCGGGAGACGTACATTACATCTGAAAAGCATCGTCAACAGATGTATAAACAAGTTTTTGGAGTTTGAGAGGTTTGACTTAGATTGATAATTTCAAATAATAGTTTTTTGTAATGAGCAGCTATGAAGCTTGTACGCGCGGCAATGAAACGTGTAAGTGTGTAAAGTAAGAGGAGCCGTTAACAAGCGGCAAATGAAACTCACCCGACCAGGCCACGGTGAGAATCCCTTCATTTTTGCCCTGAAATACAGATAATAATAGGTTAATAAATCATCAAAAAGCTTCCCATGGCATTGCTAGTATAATTTTACATAATTTGAAAAGCACTTGATACACACCATACTAAATCACCTAATTTGAAAACTTCAGACATTTCGACAGTAATAACACTTCACTATAGCATCCACAAGCGACTCAAAGCGACTGAAGTGCCGACGAGTTCGCGTCGTTTTGTGTACTAACTGCGCTAGTCAAATCTCTTATTAAAAGGATTCCCTAATCAAGCGACTTGTTTTCTTGTCTTTTGTGACTCGAAAAAAGATGATTTATTAATTATTTGATTAGTTTTATGTTTCTATGAATAATTTCTTCTATTTTTAATGTCAATCTAGTTTATTTTAACTTCTTTGTAAAGAATGTTGAAACTTATTTGAAATTTTGAAAGCTACTGGTACTTTGCAAAAACAAGCAAATTTTCCCATCGGTTACACTTGTGGATTTTAAAAGAAACAGGTTTTTGTTAGTAATCTTTTAATTATTTTTTTAACATTGAAAATCATTTATTTTTTAAGATTTTTTGAATTTTCGATTGAAATACAAAATTTCCTAACTTAACTTCCGGTAATGGCGGCACAAGACCGGTCGGTAAGATAGAGCTTAGCTAATAGAATTTAAACACTTGACGAAGAAAAACAACAAATTGCTTTTTTGATTAAATAAATGAAATAATATAGTGTCTGACTATTAAAAATACTGAAAAACTATTCTATTTTGTAAATATTTTTTTTTTAAAAGAATGATATTTAAACAATGATTTTTTTTTAAATTAAAAATTTGAAAAATATATTTTGAGTTGTTAATTATAATCAGCAGCCAATGATAAGTTATTCTGAACAGAATGAGCCAATAGAAATCGTGCGAATTTCAATTAAAAAATTTGACATTTCGACATTTTGAGGTTATATATATAAAAAACAAATTTGACAGCCTTGACAGGAAAAAATATTATGCAATAAATCAATTGAGAAATAAGATTTTCGCAAAATACGCATTATTATATTGTTAAAATTATTTTTTCTTTACCATTTGAGTAAAACAAATAGAAAATTAAAAGTCCTTGACGTTGTAGCAGCAGAAAATCATGAATACACGGCAAGTCAAGTGAGTTTATCCAAGGACTTTCTGTTTCTGTGTGTTTCTGAAATCCATCTGTCAGCCATCAATTCACGTCAATTGTATACTTTTTTAGGTGAAATTATCAAGTTGATAGACTGTTCAGAATATTGCAAAAAGTGAAAACGTTATTGACGTTTACAGTGTCAATTTGACCGAGTATGGATAACAACAATCGTTTCAACTCGGTATGTTCAGACATTCTAGAAATAAATGTACAAATATTGATAAATTTTAGTCGTAAATGATCATTTACAACCTCATTCAATGTTTTGAATTATAGTTAAATCTGCTTTCACTTATCAAGTAATTTTTATGCTACATTTTATAAAATAAATCATGGTTTGATTTTCAAAAAATGGAATATTTTTGTAAACGCTTATATATTTGTTGGTTTATTAGAAAAGTAGTTTGTAATTGCTTTCTGCTATTATTAAATTGTATTGGTTGAATATTTACAAGTGTATTGACAAATTATTTTCGTGGTAATCAGGAAAACGATAGTTCGGGTGAAACATCCCATAAAGAGGAAATGTCATCTAATTTGACAGTAGCTTTACCGCCTGCTGTATCTGCTAATCTTGCTTCAAATATGACACCTAATCAACCCACAACAATATCTGAAAATTCCGCAGCAACAACAACAACAGAAGTGGTAATGTCTTATTGACATTATTATTAATTCATTCGCAAAAATAAATCAATCATGCTTTACATGTATATCCATTATTTATAACCAGTTTGTTTACTACTCCTTAGAGTTTTTAACATCACTCAGTAATTGTTTAGAATTCAAGATATGATGGATTGTTTTTACTTTCAATGTATTACTTGGTTTTGGATTATATAACCCTAATTTTAATCACTAAAGTTAGAAATTTTTGTAGTTTTTTAATTCTGTGTTAATATTAAAAGTTAGTTAAAAGAATCGTAATTTATTTCTCATTAACTAGTAGACTTTGAATTCAAATTTTTTGTTGTATATTTAAACATTATTGTGATAATGACATTTGAACAAGTTTGTCAACAACTTCTTATCATTTAATTGCAGGCAGAAGAAGATGAATTATCGCCGCCCAAATCCGACTTTTCTGCACCTCCCCCATATGATGTAGCTATTAAATTACCTACTTATGAAGAGGTTCAGCGTGAAAAGACACTTCAGGGAGAAGCAATTCCTCAGATACACCCACAAATTCATGCAGTGGGTTTTAAACGATATTTTTATATATTTTAAGTGCAAAACGACCTAAAAATATTTTTATTGAATATTTAAAGGCCTCAAATAGATTTTTGTATTTTTTAAACGGTAGTGAACACTATTAGATAATTGTTTACTATTCTATTAGATGGTTTCAAATTAATACTGTATTTTACAGCCGAGTCGAATCAGACCACAGCAACAACAACAACCTTTAACTATTCTTGCTATTGACACTGATGGAGTAGAAGGAGATCCTTTGTCAGAAAGTCGATTGTTACTCGGTACTGATTTTATGTTCTTCACTGCTTTTTTGGGTAAGTAATTTCAGAGTTATGAAAATGAATACCTTATTCTCCTTAATTGTTAATTAACAATTTATTAATTTTAATATAATTTACTTTTTAATCATATAGATACAGTACCGTCGAAATTTGTCAGTCCACCCATTTTTTAACGTTCGCAAAACGTCTTTAAACACACTAAATATAATTATTAACATTTTTCTGTCTTTATTGCCGCAAAGTAGATGGAATTTTGAGGAAAGTAAGACCTGAGTGAAGTGATTTAGTCAATTTTTCATTGAAAGATGTTCAAAAACTTGGAATTTGAATATTTCACAAACACTCAAATTACTCTCTAAATAATAACGGGTTTTTAAATTTCCCATACTTGTTTTAAAGGAAATTTTCTAAAGAATAAAACTATTGTATAAGCATTGAAGTGCAATTTTTCTATTAATAGAATATTAGAATGAATAGAATATTAGAATATTAATAGACACTTCACTCAGGTCTTATTTTCCTCAAAATTTCATTTACTATGAGGAAATAAAGACAGACAAATTTTAATAATTATACTCTGTACTTTTATAGACGTTTTACAAACCTTAAAAAATTGGTTGACTGACAAATTCCGACGGTACTGTGGAGAAGAATAATTAGAGTCAACTTTAATTTGAATTCATTGAATTGGATCAATAGACAGGCTTCAAAGGCCTATTTTCCCTAAAAGTCCCCTATTTCACTTTTAGACCCTAAAATTCCCTTTTTTGTAATATTTTCTTCTACTATCCCTTATCTTTCACAAAAATCTATTTAAAACGTTATCTAGCGATTCGAGAAGTTGCTGGTAATTTAGTACATAAAGATAAAAAATCGGGATTAGTAGAAAGATTAAAAAACTTTTTAAATATTCTGTAAATTTTTACGAAATGCCAGGAATTCGTAGAATAATACAGAAAATATTTAATTTCAATTTTGTATTCTCGAATAATCTGAAAAATTGAATTTAAAATGGTTCAGAGTACGATCTAAAAGTTTTGAGTTCAATAATATTAGATTTTAATAATTTCATATCGAATTTAGTCATTTTTTATAATTCA
The DNA here is from genome assembly GCA_037103525.1 of Ganaspis brasiliensis. NCBI lineage: Eukaryota > Metazoa > Arthropoda > Insecta > Hymenoptera > Figitidae > Ganaspis > Ganaspis brasiliensis. The sequence continues at coordinate 2,014,185 of JAZKLR010000013.1, read as the reverse complement.
AATAAATCCAAAACTCAAGTTGAATCAAACTTTTAAATTACAATTATTTCAAAATCCAACAGTTAAAAATTAATTATATCATGTTTCATTTTGACTTAATGTAAATATTTATGCCATCTTTTAAATTTTCTATTTATATACATTTTTTCCTTCCTTGACAATTTTCTGTTATCATTCTTTGATTTTTTAATTAACCTTATAATGTAATAATTATTGTTGTATATTGTATATAAATTAAATTAAATTAATTTAATATTAAATGATTGTTAAAAGTCCAATAAATATTATAGAATACATTTTGTTATTCACTCAATAAAAATTAAATATATTTCAATTTATTTATTTATTTATTTTTTTTTTTTAAATTTTTTAACAACTAGCTATTTATTATTCTTCAAAAAAGTTTTTCAGTATTTCGACACAATTTCTTAATTCTTATCACTTGTTGAAGATTTTTAATTCTATTGCTTCTCATTTTTTTGTGTTATAGATTTTCTTCTTTTTAGGCCAATTATTTGAGTTTATTTTATATATTTTTGGTTTTTATAACGTTCCGAAAAATTTATTTAATTTCTCATTGATTTTCTTATCTTTTTTGATAATTTAAGGTGACGGGAGAGTACAATTTTTTCTTCATTTATCTGATTGTTTTCTCGTTTTTCTTTTGTAAAATTAAATTTTTTTTATACTTTGCATCAATTTTTTCTCAAATTTATTCATTCTTTGATATAAATTATAGATTCTATGACTTTTTAACAATATTTGTTTCTAAAATTGTTTTAAAAATGAATCTAATGTTTTAATTTTTTTTCTTTTATTTTGTTAAGTTATTTACACATTTATTTTAAATTTTCTTTAAATTTTTATTATTTTTTCAATCTTTAATTATTTCTATCATTTTTAAATTATTTTCTCCAATTTTTAATTTATTAAATTTATTTCCAATCAATTTCCTAAATTTTCAGTCCTTCATCTCAAATTTCAATTATTTTCTTCAATTTACAATTATTTTTATCATTTATTAATTTTATCTTAGAATTCATACTTATTTGTATTATTATTATTTCATTAATTTCATAAAATGTCTATTGTTTTCATCAATTTAAATTATTTTATTCAATTTAAATTGTTGTTTCTACCTACTTATTAAATATTTTTAATATTATTTCAATTAATTTAAAAAACTTGAAATTATTTTTTTACATTCTAATTTTTTTCATCATTTTTCAATTATTTTATTAAATTTCTAAATTTTTTTGTAATCTTATCACTTATTTTTCATAATTTTTTTTTATTCCCTGTAAGTTTCAATTATTTCTATAATTTTGAAAATATTTTCTCCAATTTTCAGTTTTAAAAAGTATTTTTCATACGCTTTCTACATTTTAAATTTATTTATTTCAAATTTCAGTTAATTTGTATTATTTTACCATTATTTACAACATTTTTAAATTGATTTCTTTCATTTTCCAATTTTTTTCTACAAATCATAATTTTTAAAATTATTTTTTAACTGATTTACTAAACCTTTAATTATTTATTTCAAATTTCAATTAATTACAAAAATTTTTTAATGAATTTTAGAATTTTTCAATTATTTTTTTCAAATTTACAATTACTTTCGGCATTTTGTAATTAATTTCCTAAATTTTTTTATTATTCTACTCAATTCTCAATTGTTTTCTTCAATTATCAAATATTTTCTTAATTTTCAATTACTGTCTTCAATTTTCAAATATTTCTATAATTTTGCAATTTTTTTCTCCACTTTAAAATTTTTTAAATTATTTTTAATTTGATTTACTTAATTTTCAATTATTAACCTTAAATTAAAATTTTTTTTTCAATGTTCAATTTGTTTTATAACCCTTTCATTGATTTCTTCGATTTCAAATTACCTTCATCATTTTTTAATTAGTTTCCTAAATTTTCAATTATTTTTCTCAATTCTCAATTGTTTTCATGAATTTTGAATTTCTTTTCAATTATTCTTATCATTTTTAAATTAATTTTTTCAATTTTCAATTATTGTCTTCACTTTTCAGTTGTTTCTATAATTTTGCAATTAGAAAAACAATTTTTAATTTTTTAAATTATTTTTAAATTCATTTATAAAATCTTCTATTATTTGTCTCAAATTTGAATTACTTTCTTTTAATTTTTATTAGTTTTATAATCTTTTAATGTTTTTTTTTTCCAATTTTTAATTATGTTCATCATTTTTTAATTAATTTCCTAAATTTACAATTTTTTGTTAATTTTCCATTATTCTTATCTTTTTTCAATTGTTTTCTCTTAATATATATTCTGTACTCTTTAAAATTATTTTTCTCATTTCTCAATAATTATGAATTATGTTATTCTTGCCAATTATTTTTCAATTACTTTCCTCATTATTTAATTATCCTCATCATTTATATTTCACTTATTATCTTCAATTCTCAATAATTTCTAAAGTTCTGCATTCGTTTTCTATAATTTCGAATTATTATTTATCAATTTGAAATTGATAAATAATACTTTCCACAATTTGTAGTTATTTTCCTTTTTTTTTTTTTTGTATTAATTTGACAATTTTGTAATTATATTTCTTAATTTTATTTTTCTTTATCCTATAACTTTGTAATTTTGTCTTACCCAAATAAAATAATCGAGGTTCTACTGTATATATATAATTTATTTATCTTTATTTATGAATTTTTTAAAGTACCCTAAAAGTTTCCTATTTTTGTATATTCAGTCCCATATTTTCCCTAAAATATTCCTCATTCTCACTGTGAAGCCTGTATTTATAAATAAAATAATTTTTATCGTACAAGTTAATAATTTAATAATATCAGAAGAACTCTTTTAAAATTTGGTCCTGAAAATCAATTATGGTATACCTATATAATATATTTATCTTTATTTATTAACTTTTTAAAGTACCCCAAAAGTCCCTTAATTTCCCTAAAATATTCTTTATTGTCACTGTGAAGCCTGAATAGAAAATAATATCGATTAAAATATCGTCTTTAATTATTGACACTTAATACTCAATGTTTTTCAGTTGCTTTCTTATTTAACTGGATTGGTTTCCTGCTTCTGATGTGCTTCTGTCATACCGTTGCGTCCCGATATGGAGCCTTGGCAGGTTTTGGACTTTCGTTGACAAAATGGACCTTGATTGTTAAGCATTCAACTGATTTAGCTTCTCGTGAAAATTCTTGGCTTTGGTGGCTTATAATGGCATTTGGTAATTAATTATTTAAACAAAATTGACAAAATAAATGCGTTCTCTTAATTCTTTAAATTTTTTTACAGGCGTTTTAATCTGCGTCCGTGCCATCGTTCAATATTTGAATATTAAACGAGGATGGAGGCTTTTGTCAGGCAGTCCTCAAGAGCATTTCCTCTTTTTTTATTGAGGCTCTAAAAGAAAAATGTGCGATCATACACGCTTTAGAGCAACCAGCATTTTTACTTGAAATTATACTTGTATGGTACATAATATAATCAACACAAATAGAAAAAAACATCACTCTATACCTGTATGGACTGTTTGAAGGGAGATGAAGAAAAAAAAATGCAGAAAAAGGAACTAGAATTTGCCAAATTTGTTACAAAACCAATAGACTAGATCAGAATTTAGCAAAATTTGTAACCAGACAAAGAAGAAACTCAAATTTTAAATATATGTAAAATTAATTGACTCTTATACTTTTTTATTGCTCAAATAGCATCGATAGCGCTTGATGAAATTATAATTTTTTTTTCTTTTCTTACAATATTATTAATTTCAAGTATTCGTGTAAATTGTGATGAAGCTTTATTTTTCGTATTTGAAGACGTTGTTTGTTTGCACCCGATTTTATCGGACCGTGTGATTTATCAATTTTACTCTATTTTTGCTAATTCGCAAATTTTTAAAACGTATTTGGTAATGTAGTTTGTTAAAATTAATGCGGCTTCATATTAGAAATTTAAATAATATGTCCGTCGATATCTCTTGTTTTTACATTGTAATTTATATATAAATATCTTATACATATAAAAATATATATTATAAATATAAAAATTTACATAGGTTTAGTTAAGATACACGTTCACTTTTAAGTGTTTCTAAAATATTCAATTGACATTAATAATTTACTTATATTTTTGTCAAACGAATTAATTATATTATTAATATTATAATAGTACATTGTACTAAATGTATTATACATAGTACCTTTCTCAGGAGTTTTATTTCCTGAATATGTCAAAATCTTTCTTTTCTCTCAAAGTATCTCTTTTTTTTTATATTTGTTTTACCTCTTCTGGCTGTTTTTATGAATTTATAATTATTATATCTAGATAATAAAATACTCAAATAAATTCTACTGTTTAATTATTTACACCTGTGTGATTTAAATAAACAACTTTTTAAATATTTTAGAAGTTTTATTTATCATTTTGCTTCCTTATAGAGAAAGCTTTGTGATCGTTAAGATTTTCGATTTTCCAATAATAGTCTAAATCGACTCATTTTCATCTAAAAAGCGTAAATTTTCATTTTTAAGCAAATGTCCAGATGTTTTTGTCTCCAGGATATTTCGAGAACGCTTCAACGGATTTAAATAAAATTTGGATGACTTATTAATCTCATGAGTATCTTAATTTGGAAACAAGGATTTTTGAAAAATTTTTTTTTTAGTACCTTTTTTATAGAAAAAAAATCTTTTTCTGCCAAAAATTTTTTCCAGGCTAAAAATACAACTTAATGAATCCAAAAATCATATTCCTTATCTAAAAACGAATCGATTGGCCTATTTAAAGTTTATAATTGATCAAAAATTCGTACAATAATTCATGTTTTTTTCATTTTTTTGCATTTAAAATCATTTTTTTTAAATAACTTTCCTAATTAACTTATTTATTATTAATTTATTTCTTCATCTATGAGGAAGCAAATCTTGTTGCTTACTTGGAAGCGAAATGTTCATGAAATGGACATAATTTTTACCTATAGTTTATTATGTTTCTCTTTTTAATTTGAAAAATCTAGTTCTTGTGCTTAACATAAATATTATCTAAAAATTATTACAAAGTTCTTTTTAATAAGCATTAAAATACTAAAACTTATTTTTGAATGAGAATTATCAACTGTAATTTTTGTAATTAAATGGAATTAATCTGGTACCAAATTTCCTACGCTACTGTCTCAGGGCTGTGACAAAATTGGTATTCAACAAAGAAACAGTTTCTATAATTTTTATTAATTTCAAATAATTTGCTTGAATTTTTTCAAAAAATTCTATACAATTATTCTAATTTTATCAACAAAGGAATAATTTTTAAAAAATAAAGCAAATGTTGTGAAAATATTGACGTACCATATTTAACTAAAAATGTAACAAAAATGTCTCAACTGGTCCCATGGTGTAATGGTTAGCACTCTGGACTCTGAATCCAGCGATCCGAGTTCAAATCTCGGTGGGACCTGTACTTTTTGTTTTTTACAAATTTAAAATATAAATTCTGACTACTATAATATTTTGTTTACAATTTACAACGCTGTTACGCTGTTGTTATTTTTTAAAATAAAAATATTTATAATTATAAATGGATTTTTGACTAATATCAAAAGTCTGCTGTCACTGCCTCGCATTGTTTATATTTTTATTCATAATGAGTGCTTATCTCTGATAAAAGGTTTTATTTCCGAATAAAAAGTCTTTAAGGAAAAAAATGAAACGTGCTTTGGAAGTGGATCTTGATAATTATCACTCAGAAAAGAATCCAGTTGTATTTTTGGATATTGCAATCGGTGACGAGAACGGTAAGGAGAGGTTATGTTTACTTTTTCAAAACAATTTGTTTTTTTTAGAAGAATTATAATTCTTGCTCGATATTTAAGTTTAGTTCAATGTGATTAAATAATTATTTCAATTTTAGGGATAAATGTTACTATTTTAAACTACTTTTACCTTATTCCTATTTATAAAAGTTATTTTTTCAATTTGCTTCAAAATTTATAAAATGGGATTATTTTTTATGTTTTTAAGAATTTTTTGGTTTTGTGTAATGTTGATTGAGGAGGAATTAATTAAAAAAGAATACTAAATGATCACAGAATAGTAAATATAAATTTTGTAATTAATTAATCTCTGCATTCGTTTCAGAAATAGAAATAACATTATGAAGATTTTAAATATTTTAATTCGTTTTAAATAATATTTTAACAAAATGAAAGACAGTTTTGTTATATTTTAGTTTAACATTATATCTTTATGTGAAAACAGGTTAATTAGAATAAAGAAAAATACGATTAAATAAAATTATTCCATTACAGTGGGACGTATTATTATCGAACTTTTCAAGGATTTAGCACCACGTACAGTTGAAAATTTTCGAGCATTATGTACTGGAGAAAAAGGAGTTGGAATTAATGGAAAGAAACTCTGCTATAAAGGATCTATTTTTCATAAAGGTAATATCCAAACCTTCTATTCAAGCTTAATTTAAAACAGACATTGTCCTGAAAATCTTTTAAACAAGAGAACTATTAGGAATTTCAAATACTTGATTATTCCTAATAATAATTTTTCGAGTTATATTGTTAAACAATAGAAAACGAAGGTATTTTGCTAGTTTATAAAAAGTATATATACTTATATATAATTATATAATTTTCATTAGTTTTCAATATACAATTATTCTCTTTAAATTTTATAATTATTCTTAATTTTTTTTAAATTATATTGTTCTGTTGTCAATTATTCTCATTTTGTAATTTTTCTTTCCATTATCCACTATTTTTTTTAATTTTCAATCTGAGTCTTGACTCTTCAATTTGATTCTTTAATTTCCAATTTATTTCTTCAATTTTTAGTTAGTTTCTAAAATTCTCAAATATTTTTTTTCATTTTCAATTATTTTTATCAATTTTCAATTAATTCCTTAATATTCATTAATTCTCCCATCTTCTCAATTATCAATTATTTTGTTTCAATACAATTCTTCAATTTCCAATTGATTTCTTTAATTTTCATTTATTTTCTACAAATTTTTCTAAAATTTACACCAATTTTCAATTGGCAATTTATTATTCTCCTTCAATTTTATGAATATTCATTAATTTTAAAAAATTTTTTGTTCCAATGCCAATTATTCTCATCATTTTTTGAAATTTTTTCCCAATTGTTAATTATTTTTTTAATAGTTAAAATAGTTAATTATTTTCGTCAAATTGTAATTTTTCTTTTAATTAGCAATTATTTGCTTGAAATTTGAATTTGATTCTTTAATTTTTTAATTTATTTCTTCAATTTTTAATTATTTTCTTCAATTCTCAAATATTTTTCCTTAATTTTCGATTCTTTTTATCTATTTTCAATTAATTCCTCAATATTCAATAATTTTTGTATTTTTTCAAAAATTTTTTTCATTCATAAAAATTGTTTTAAAATTTCAATTCAATTATTCAATTCTAGAACTATTCTCTTCAATTCTAAGTTATTTTCTTCATATTTAAATTCCAATTTTCAATTATTTTCTTTAATATTAAAAAATTATCACCTTTTTCTATTATTTATATCGATTATAATTAATTTTCTTTAATTTTAAATACAATTGTTCAATTATTTTCTTTAATTTTTAATTCCATTTTGCAATTTTTATTTCCATTCTTCAGTTTTCAATTGTTTTCTTCTATATTAATTAATTATCGGCTTTTTTCAATTGATTTTTCTATTTTTAAGTATATTCCATAAATTTCAATTCCATTCTTCAATTTTTAATTATTTTTTTCAATTTTTAATCATTTTTCTCGATTTTCAATCCAGTTGTTAAATGTGCAATTATTTCCAACAATTGTTCCTATAATTTTTTTAATTTTTCAATTTGCAAGTATTTTTTTTAAATGTAATATTTCTTGTTAAATTTTTTCAATTATTTTTTTAGTTGTCTATTAATCTGGTCTTTTGAATTTTGTTTTCAATTGACAATTAATTTTGTCATTTGTCACATATTTTCTTTAATTTTCCAATTACTCTCGTCATTATTCAACTATTTTCTCCAATGATTAATTATTTACCGCTATTTTCAATTATTTCCTACAATTTTTTTAATTTTCAATTATTATCTTAAAATTTTATAACTTTTCTTTGATTTTTTAAATTATTTTGTTCGCTTGTGTATTAATATAGCCATTTTTGAATTTTTTTGAATTGTCAATTATTTCCGTCATGTTGTAATTTTTTTTCAAATTTTAATTTAATTCTCAAATTTTCAATTTATTTCCTCAATTTTTTATTACTTTCTTCAATTTTCAATTATTTTTTTCGATTTTCAATCTAGTTGTTCAATTCGCAAATTATTTGCAACAGTTATTCCTATAATTTTTCAACTATTTTGTTTAAATTTAATATTTATTGTTTAATTTTTTAAACTATTCTTTTCAATTGTGTAATTATGTAGCCATTTTTCGAATTTTGTTTTGAACTGCCAATTATTTTCGTCATTTTTCAGATTGGTATTTTCTTCAATTTCGTAATTTTCATTATTTTAATTTGCAAAAAGGTATAGTTTTACTTTTAAATGACCAGCAACAATGCAAAGTTCGTCGCGCGCGTTAATGTTGCTATCATTAATTAATAATTCAGATTATGATTTTTTCAGTTGTCTCACAATGCATGATTCAAGGAGGAGACATTATAAATTTCGACGGTACCGGCGGGGAGAGTATATACGGACCTCATTTCGAAGATGAGAGTCTTAAAACTCCTCATTTAGAAGCAGGTTTAGTAAGTATGGTTAATGAAGGTCGACCTCACACCAATAGTTCTCAATTTGTTATCACTGCGATGTCATGTCGACATTTAGACGACACAAATGTTGTTTTTGGAAAAGTTTTAAAAGGTTTGGGAGCCGTTATGGAAGTAAATAATGTCCCCACATCGAATCATGTACCTGACCAGGTAAATTTTATTACGTTATGTTTCTGCAATATTTTCATTGGATAAATTATTATTTTATCATATTTATTATTTATTTTATTATACACTATTTATTACTCATTTTGTAAGCATTTTTTTTACTTTTAGAAAGTCTCAATTACTAATTGTGGAGAATTAAAAAGAGGAGAAAGTTGGGGATTAGAGGAGAGTGATGGAACCAGTGACGTTTTCACTCTTTATCCTGAAGACTGGCATTATGAATCTTATGTTGAAAGATTAACAGTAAGTATATTTATTAAAAATAAAATTAAAGATTGACACATTTGAATTGAAAAGCCTTCAATTTAGTAATTGAATAATTTTGTAGAAATAATTTTACATCTAAACCTTAGATTATCTTGATTTTTTAGCACAAATACCTTCAGGGGGTTGTCACTAAAATTAAGGAATCCGGAAATTTTTATTTTTCAAACGGAAAATACACAGAAGCAAATAGAAAATATAAAAAAGCATTGAGATATTATGATTGGATTATGACGTTAAAAGACTTATCAGATGAACTTGATGAATCTTTCAAAAATCAAAATGTTGTTTTATTTTTAAATCTTACTGCCGTGAAATTAAAGCAACGAAAATACAAGGAAGCTCTTACACTTTGCAATAAGGTAATGAATATTTTTAAATTTATGCAAAAAACATATATAATGTGTAAATATATAAAAAAGTAATTATTGAAACATAAAATAATTGATTATATTCACTAACAATTTGTTTTCTGGTTTAGGTTTTGACAATAGATGAAAACAATAGTAAAGCTTTTTTTAGAAGAGGCCAAGCTTATTTAGGATTAAACGAATATCAAATGTGTTTGTTGGACCTTCAACAAGCGAACCAAGAATGTCCCAACAATAAAAATATTTTGCAAGAAATCGAAAAAGTTAAACAAGTAATGAATTCGTACTTAATCGTTGAAAAAGCAACTTTTAAGAAAATGTTTAAGTGAAGCAAGGCAATATTTTTTACATGTTAATTAATTATTACGTCATTATATATTTTTATACATTAATTAACAAGGTTTATGTTAATTAACTGACAAAATTTACCTTAACTAATTAACCTACTGAAATAAAATTCCAATTTAATTAAATTAATTTTTTCAATTTTTTATTAAAATGAAATTAAAGTTTTTTTACTGCTTTAATTTATCAATAAATATTTGAGATTGTATAGACTTTTTTAAAATCAATTTATTTACAAAACTGGTACACAATCTACAATTCACCAATTAAAATAATTCGAATTTTCGAAAAATGTAACATTACATTTTATTTAAAGCTAGAAACATTTAATTTATAAATAATCAACTATGGTTTCTCGAAAGAATGTTATTTTTTTAAATCTATATATTCAGTCGCTGTCTCATTGATGTTTTTTGAACTGTTTGTCAAGAGGCAAAAGGTCGTTTGAAAATGTTGACTGTAAAAATGTTCATCATATTTTTTGTGATATTGTTTTCAAATGAAAGTAGATTTTTTTTTACTGTATGTTTACTGTTAAAAACGTATTTAATGTAAATGTACCCGTTTTTTTATATGAGTGAGAACGTAAGATTTAGAAGTAATCAAAAATTTTGCAAATATACATATATATATTTTTTAAATCGTTTACATCGAAGACACAGGCGTACCTCTGATAACGAAATTAAACACATTTTGGGCCTATTTTCAGTGTAATACTATTTTTATGGGATAAAGATAAAAATAAGGTTCGTGTTTTTAAGATAATTTACTATGTGAAATTACACTGTGTATTACGCATGAAACATTTGTCTTGAAAATATATGTATATCGTTTCTAAAGTTACAAAAGTTTATTTTATTATATGTATACAGTATACTATTAAATAGGAAACAAATTATAATTCAAATTACAATTTATAATTATAATTCAAATTCAAACTTGAGCTTATCAGCTAATGGTTTTGAACAGGTTTATTTTTTCTATTTCTACAAAACAAAATTACCTAGATGAAAAAAAAAAAATAAATATTATGAATTGCTAAAAAATAGACAATTAAATTACGAAATTGTGACTTTAAAATTAAAGTAGATGTAGGTACATTATAAAATTAAAGTAAATTTGAAAAAAATGAGTTCAATATAAAAAATGACGAGACTATTTTAAAAAAGAAAGTATAAAAATACGTAATTTTGTTTTTTTGTTTGTTTTTCATTTTTTTTATAGAACGACAATATTTAAATATGCAAAAAAGCACAAAGCAAGCAGAAACTAGAACCTCTGCGAATTTTGTGCAACGTGGAATGTACTTCGTACTGCAAATAAATAACATGATTTATAATTATATCACATCTTATGGAAAATGATTAAATTACATGAACTCGAAACTGTTAAAGTTAAACTTAAATATAAAATGGAATAACGCACCTAAGTTTAAACTGTAGATTTAATCTTTAATTCAAAAATACTAATGACTATTCAATTTTTATTTTTGAGTATTTACTGGTATTGACTAGAATTTATAATCCTAGAAGCAAAGTTAATCTACTGTCAAAGAACGCGTTTTCTGGAGAATGACTGAAATTGTGTTTAAATCCAAGTGATAAAAGTAGAAAGTTAATCCGGATCTTTGATCTTTGCAATTTCATGACTGACATTGACCAGCAGGACGGATAGAAGTTTCAAAATAATCAAAAGCGTGCGTTTGGTTTCAAATGTAACAGCTAGAGCAAAGCTACTTTAATTATGTTTCATAAACTTTACACTATTTGAGTGCCAAATAACGATTGTGCACTTAAAACAACGAAATATTGAAAGTTGCCCTATAAAAGCCTTTAATGAAATTCTTATTTCCCTTGTAAAAACTATTTAAAAAGAAATCTTTTAAAGATATCGCCAACAAAACTTTTACCGCTCTTTTATATTTACAGCGAGCACTTTTGGTTAAACAGTTATTAATTTGGTGTGATCTTTGTCATTTTCTCCAAAGAGATTTTTTACAAATGTCCCAAAAAAATTTCTCTCAGAGCAAAATTTTTTTTTTTTCTTTGAATAAAATTAGAAACTTTGTTTTAATCAATTACAAAACTGCTACTTTTTCAAAGTTCTAGAATCTAATATAGTATAAATATCTAATATTGCTGAAGTTAAATATTTTAATTAACAACCAAAAATTAGAAAAAACACATTTTTAAATTGAAAGAAACAGAGAAAATTTTTTGGAGCATTCTAGAAAAGATGTAAGCCTCCTTTTAAATATCCACAACTATAGGAAACTCACGTCTTCTATCTTAAAACTACAACAAGGCATGAATATGTAACAATTAGCTATTTAGATTTAATCTTAATTAAACTTAGTTGTTCAAATTTTCCATTTTGCACTCCTCGGTAAAGTTTTCAACTATTTTCCGTTGTCCATTAACTTTTGTGTTTTTTTCTGCTTCCATCATACTTTGCAATAATTCCCTGCAAAGCACTTCTTCGCAGACATCCCTTTTAATAGCAGGATCATTAATTATATCATTGCAGTCATTTTTCAATTCTGCAGCCTCTTCCCCACATTTTTTCGAATTTTCAATTATATTTTTGAACTCTTCGCCTAAGCCCTCGTCATTTTTGGAAAAAGATTCGACGATTTGATCGTCACAACTAGTGAACATGTCAGGATTTTCATGAGAGTCAATTACCTCGGGATTGTCATTTGAATTGAGAATATCAGTATTAACTTCGTCATCCGTTGTGTCTGTGGATTGTGACACTTTTTTTAACACGCTATCAACAATATTGGAGGCGAAACTTTTGTTTTCGTTGCATTCTTGAATCGTTTGATGAATTGCTAAAGATTGAGGCCTATTTGGTCGATGGTATGGAAAAACATTCTCCTCGCCAGCGGGAGTATGCACAGCAGATATTTCTGTTTGGGTACTAACACCGTTATCAATCATTTGTGGCTTTGTCTGAATGTTAGACATACAGAGTTTTATTTCAGTCACTGAGTCCTGCAGTTGTTGTACCTTAAAAATCAAAATTATGTTAGAAATAATTCCACTTATAAATTATTTTAAATTGTCTGGATAAATTTATTTCAACTTTAGCAGCAATTTTAATAAAGAAAGTACATTTTACAGGGCTGCAATTGATGTAAATTATGATTTAAATCATAATTTAATCATTGGGACATTAGCATTAAAATCATGAGAGGTATGATTATGTTCTAAAATTAATTATTTAGAAGATTTATTTCATAGAATTTTATTAGGAAGAATCTTCTTTTAGTCGAAATTTCACTTTTTCGAATATGTTTTCAAACGAACGTAAATTAATCCGAATTTTGACCTAACAGAATTTTTAGGTCACCGAATTCATATTTAACAGAAATCCTTTTAATAAACTTTTCATTTGAAAGAATTCCAATTTGAACAAGTTTTAATTTAGAAGAATTTTTATTTTACATAATTTTAGGTTAATCGAATTTCTAAATACAAGAATATTCATTTGACAGAATCTTCATTTTTTCGAAATTGCAAATGGCCCAAAATATTTCTTTCGGATACATTTTCGGCCATTTGCAATTTCGGACAAATGAACATTTTGCATTTTAAATTTTATATTAAATGTCAATTCGTAAGAATACAATTTCGGACAAATGAAGATTCTGTCAAATGAATATTCTGGTATTTAAAAATTCGATTAACCTAAAATTCTGTAAAATAAAAATTCTCTAAATTAAAATTCGTTTAAATTAGAATTCTTTTAAATGAAAAGTTGGTGAAAAGGATTTCTGTAAAATGAAAATTCTGTTAAATATGAATTCCGTGACCAAATTCGGATTAATTTATGTTCTATTGAAAACATATTCGAAAACGTGAAATTTCGACTAAAAGAGGATTCTTAGAAATGAAATTCTATGAAATAAATATTCTAAATAATTAATTTTAGAACTTAATCATACGTCCCAAAATCATGACTTAAATAAAAAAAAAACTTCACAATTCTCTGGATATCTGATACTGCGTGTAAAAAATCGCAAACCATAAAAAAACCCAGAAATTTGAGGATAAATATTGAATATTAAAAATCTTGAATTAAGAAATATCTTAATATTTTATTCTTTATAAAATTTTAAAAATTGCGCTAATACAGATGATTAAAACACCTACGATCTACAAATTTTTGGTATGAAGATAGCAAAGAGTAGTATTAAATTTTTATATATTTAAGTCATTAAAATTTAAATATATTCCAAACGTCAATTAACTAATATTCCAATTTTTTCAACTTTTAAATTCCAATCATTTCAAATTTAAATGCAAAATAATTAAATAATATTAATTATTTTCTACATTCAAAATAATTTTTTTTAATTCTTATAGGATTTCTAAGAGATTTCACTTTTTCAAAACTGTTTCTTCTATTTATTTATTTTTTTTTTTTTTTACAAAAGTCTAAGATTTTTTCTTCTTTTTCTTTTGGTCTTTTTATTTTTTAGGATTTTTTGACGATATTCTTCAGTTTTCTTCCTTTTATGCACATTATTTAATATTATTTTACACAATTTTGTTATTATAACATTCACTAAACTTTTTAATTTGATGATTTTCTTAAGGAGGTTCTATCGTAAAGAGAATTAACATTACCATTTTCATCAAATTTGGTACACTGATAGACAAAGGTTTTATAATGATGCAGTTAAAATTTTGAGACTTCAATGTACTTGTGAAAAAAGTTATAAGCGTTTTTGTTTTTTAATATTTTTGAACATTTAGCATTGAGTCTTATGGGAAATTAGTAGTTTTTCATATATATTTATTTGCCACAAAGTATTTAGCATTATCAAATTAATGAAACTTTTTTTAATACATCACAGATGTATAAGGATTAAATATCTGATGAAAAAAGTGTCATTATGTACCTGTGAGAGTTGCAATAAATTAATTTGTACAAATATTTCACGTTTTACACGATACAGTTCAGACGTTCTGACATTTTAAAATGATGATTTTGATCACACATGAAAAATAGTCATATTTAAAAAGTAAATAATGTAAATAAAGTTAATAAATACAATTGTTTAATTATATATTCGTAAAATTAAATTTAAACCTAACCTCAAAATAATGGTCTCTGTTTTGACTAGTACCGTCATACCATAGAACCTCCTTAATTATTTGTATATTTTTAAAAATAAATACGCTCATTTTTTTGTAAATTTATTCAATTTGTTTTCACATCTTGTTTATTTTTTGCAAACTTACTTATTCTTTCATAAAATTTTTAAACTTTCTATATTTTTCTAAATATATTGTTGAACTTGTATTAAGTGTAATATTATAAAATATTTTTGGTTTAAATTTTCCTATACTTTTTTATTTTTAAGGGAGTTTCAAAATTTCTTTTCTGGACATTTTATTTATCTTGATATGTCCCTACATTTTTTTATTTTATTTTTATTAATTCTAATTTTTTAATAGATTCTTAGCAATTTTTTTTTACTTTTTTACAGATTGTTAGATTAAGAAAAAAAAAACATTTCTCAATTTTCTTCCTATTTATTTAATTTTGCTTCCTTATAGAGGAAGTTTTAAGATCGTTAAAATTTTCGATTATCCAAAAATAGTCAAAATCGAATCATTTTCATCTAAGAAGCGTAAATTTTTATTTTTAAGCAAATGTCCAGATGCGTGTGTGTATATATGGTGTGTGTATAGCGTTTTTTGTTGCCAAGATATCTCGAGAACGCTTCAACGGATTTCAATAAAATTTGGATGACTTATTAAGCACATGAATATCTGAATTTGGACAAAGAATCAAAGTAAATCATAAAATAATTCATGTTTTTTCATTTTTTTGCATTTAAATTTTTTTTTTTAAACTTTCTCAATTAACTTATTTATTATTAATTTACTTTTTCCTCTATGAGGAAGCAAATTATTTTGCTTACTTGGAAACGAAATGACCATGAATGGAAAAAATGTTCACCTAGTTCTTGTTGTTTCACAATTTTTAGTCCTTTCTAGCATTTTAATTAATATTTAAACTTTTGTCATCATTTTTCTATTTCTTAGAAACATTTTTCCTTCTTTTGAAATGTTTAGTTTTTATCTTGTAATTACGAATTTTTGAAAACATTTTTTAAATTTCTCAATTTTCTTCTTTTTTGAAGACTTTTATTCTTGTACTAACTATTCTCATTTTAACATTTCAACTTAATATATAAAAAAATCATATTCCTTGCATTAAAAAAATCGATTGACCTATATTCAGTTTATATTTTGTCAAAATTTTAAATAATAAATCGCAATTTTCATTTTGTTGAAAAATTGAATTTCTTAATTCCTAAAAAATTACTTTTATTGCTTTCTCCATGAGGAAGCAAATATTTTTGCTGGCGTGGAAGCAAAATGTTCATGAAATAAACATAATCCTCGGCTTGTTTAATTATATTTTTATTTATTTTTTTAATATAAAACAAATGTCCGTAAATAGTTTAATTTTTTGGAAAGAGTTTCTACTGTTTTATATATTTTTATGTCATTGTTTCATTCTTGTGTTGTTTTTTTTAATTTTTCTTTATTTTTTTAATAATGTCCATGACTTTGTTTATTTAAAAGACTTCACTCATTTTTTAATAGACTGTTTTCTTAACATTTGACGTGTTTATAATTAATTATTTTTTCGTTGCTTTTACCTAATTTTTTTTTTAATTTAGCGAACATATGAATTTAAAGATATGTTTTTGAAATCTTCTCATTTATTCGACATATGTAATTTGTTTGATTTTGATTAAATATTTTATTCTTCATTAAAAAATGGACTGAATTTTTAAATAAAAAAAAAATTGATATAAATTAAAAAAATCGGCTATTTTGATTTTTTTTAAATCATGATTTTTATCAGCTCTGGCATTTTACCTGATTGTGCAACAAGTGACAAGTCTGGGCCAAATTATTCACAACATCCATATTGGAATTCGAAATTCCTTCTCCATTAGTAGCTCCACTTTCTCGTCCACTTGAAGGCTGGAGTGCAACAACTTTTTTCCACAAGGCATTGATTGCCTGCATTTGCAGCAACTGTAACTTGTGCTCAGTTTCAAGAACACTTCGAGTTGCTTCCATATCGGACGATAGTTTCCTTTTAAAAAAGAGAAATTAGAAATAGTTTGAAAAGAACTTGTTTTTCTGAATTGGATGTAATTCAACTTACTGGATATATTTGTTTGTTCGCATCATCTCAATCGCTTTTAACACATCTGTCGTCTTACTATCCGCACTTCTCGTGTGGTAACCTCTCCACATTCTTTGAATACAAATCGCAGCCTTCTCGGTTGGATCATTTTGAACTAAATAACAAAAAAAGTATAATATAATAATAATATATAATAACTCATAATTAACAAGTTTGAGAGAAAAATTTCATCTCAATTTACCTTTATTCGTATCCTCCT
This sequence comes from Ganaspis brasiliensis, assembly GCA_037103525.1. NCBI lineage: Eukaryota > Metazoa > Arthropoda > Insecta > Hymenoptera > Figitidae > Ganaspis > Ganaspis brasiliensis. Next base: position 1,996,804 of record JAZKLR010000013.1, on the reverse strand, counting down.
GTTGCCTCTGAACAGCTCTATGCCGAATACTATTTAATTTAGCCTGGCAAACTTCGCTTTCCTCGTCACTGCTGATTGCACCAACATTACTCACGTCTTCGTTGACAAATTTCTTCAAAACATTGGATTTTATTCCCTCTCCAGGCGCCCTAGGTTTCAGATCCTTGCTCCTTCCCAAATTGGGCGAATTTTTCACATTCTTTTTCATGGGCAGAGTTTTACTTTGCACGTAATTATTGATCTTAACACTCTGAGGATATTTACCATTGGCAGTTGTCATAATAGATTTTGCAACATTTGCCCTACCAGGACTGCTATTTGTCGCTGAATTGCTTTTAACGCTCGAATTAGATTTTATCGTACTTGTGTTTGTTTTTATCGGAGTCGCTGTATTAAACATCGGCACTGGCTTATCCATTATATCACAAGGTACTTTGGTTGCTGTTGCAGTAATCTGAATCGGAGAGCTTAATTTACTAGGCGGGGTCTTTATCGGCAAAATCCGAGAAAGACCTGATGGTGGTCGGAAGTCCGGACTCATCAGGGATTCAGGTACTGGCACGAGTTTGGTAGCTGCTTGTAGAGGACTCGATTTTTCTAAAAAAAAAAATACGTTAGATTCGTTTAATGCAGGATGTCTACTAATTTCGTCCCACAAAATTCCCGGTCATTTCCCGGTTTTTGTTCTTATTTTTTCCGGTTTTTTCTCTTGTTAACTTAAATTTTATTTTAAGTATAAACAGACCTACAAATGGCTACAAAAATTGAATATAACAGTTGATAATTGAAGAAAATAATTGAAATTAAAAGAAAATAATTGAGAATTAAAAATTAAATATTAAACTTTACAAAAAATAATAATTAAGAATTAAAAGAAACAATTAATAATGAAAAGAAATAATTAATAATGGAAAGAAATAATTGAACAATGACAAAGATATTTGACAATTAAAAACAAAATTAAAAAAAAAGTAAATATTAATCTACAACTGAACAATAATTGAAAAAATTGAACAATGGTTATTAAATTCAAATAATATAATTGAAAATTGGTCAACTAGATAGAAAATTGAAGAAATAAATTGAAAATTAAATAAGCAAATTGAAATCAGAAAAACACAGAATTATTGAATATTAAAAAAAAAAACAATTGAAAATTGAGAAATAAAATTGAAATTCGAATACAATAATTGAGAATTAAAGAAAATTACTGAACAATTGGATTGAAAAAAGAAGAAAATAATTTATAATTAAAAAAAAAAATGGAAAATGACAGGAATTATTTAATATTGAAGAAAACATTAAAAATTGAAGAATAGAATTGTTATTTAAAGAAATTAATTGAGAATTGAAAAAAATAATTGAAAATAGAAGAAAATTATTGAGAATTGAAGAAGGTTTTGAAACATGAAATAAATAATTGATAATTGAAAAAAAAATAATTGAAAAAAGTCGAGATTACTGAATATTGAAACAAACAATTGAAAATTTAACAAAAAAAATAAAAATTAAAGAAAATAATTGAAAATTGAAGAAAATAATTAAAAATGGAAGAAAGTACATGAAAATTAAATACAATATTTGGAAACAGAAGAAAAATTTAGAAATCGATGGAAATAATTCGAATTGATGAAAATAATTTAAAAATTCTCAATTTAAATAAAAATTGAAAGAAAAACATAATTTAAAGAAGCTGGGAATTGTTAAATATTGAAGAAAATTGAGAAGAAATTGAAAATTGAAAGAAATTGAGAAACTGAAAGAAGTATGAAAAAATAATTGAAAATAATTGAAATTTAAGAAAAAAATTAGAATATGAAGAAAATAATTGAGAATTAAAAAAAATCATTGTAAAAAGCCTAGAGTTATTGAATATTAAAAAAAAATTGAAAATTAAATAATGGAATTGAATGTCGAAAATTATAATTGAGAATTAAAGAAAATAATTAAGGAATTGAACAATGGTATTGAAAGTAGAAGAAAATAAGTGATAATTGAAGAAAATAATTCAAGAATTGAACAATGGGATTGAAAGTAGAAAAAAATAAGTGATAATTGAAGAAAAAAGAAATTGAACAACCCAGGAATAATAGAATTTGAAAGAAACAATAAAAAATGAAAAATGTAATTGTAATTTGAAGAAATTAATTAAAAATTGTAGAAAATAATTTGGAATTGAAGAAAATGTGATTTTATGAAAATCGTGGAATAATAATTGATGAATTGAATTCAAGTTTCAAAAACATAATTGATAATTGAAAAAAATATAGAAAAAGGCCGAGAATTATTGATTATAGAAGAAAATAATTGAAAAATGGAGGAGTTATTGAGATGTGAAATAAATAAATGATAATTGAAAAAAATAGCTAAAAAAGTCGAGAATTATTGAATATTAAATTAAATAATTAAAAATTGAAGGAAATAGTTGAGATCTGAAGAAAATAATTAAAAATTGAAGAAAATAATTGAAAATTGAATCAAATAATTGGCAATTCAAGAAAAAAAATTATAGTTGAAGAAAATAATTAAAAATTGATTAAAATAATTGAAAATCGTAGAAAATATTTCAGAATTAAATAAATTAATTAGAAATTGATGAAAATAATTGAAAATTGAAGAAAATAATTGTCAATTGAAGAAAATAGTAAAAAATCGAAGAAAATAAATGAGAAATGAAGAAATAATTTTAAATTAATGAAAATAATTCCAAATGAAAGAAAATAATTGAGAATTGTAGAAAATAATTGGAATTTAAAGAAAATAATTGAAAATTGAAAAGAATTTATTATCTCAGAAAAAAATTCCCGGTCAATTTAAATTCCCGGTTATTTCACGGTTTTCCCGGTTAGTAGACACCCTGGTTTAATGTTAAAATTAGCATATTTTTATATTTTTCAAATTATGATCCAAAGAAATTATTATCAAGTTTGAGATTACTATCAATTAAAAAAGCTAGTAAAAATTAATATTCAATTAAATAAACCTTCAACATCTTGAAGAGGTGCGTTGTTTAACGATTTATTGAGCGTGTTTGATAACATATTTGGATCTAAGCTTTGCGTCATCAGCTGGTCCTGGCCATGATCGCCACTTAAGAGAGCGTGACAGGATGAAACCATAGCTTCTGTGTGACAGCTGGAGACCATACGCTCCGGTGATTGCATCCTCATCGAACTCCGTGAAGAACCTACTTTCAAAGAATCTATTTCAACACTAATGACTTTTTCTTAACTCTTTATCTGTTGATATAAAGTGCATGAAAGACGTTTGCGCTAGAAATGCTAGATGAAGCGTGCAACGTTTTCTAATCTTTGAATCAGAACCTGTTTCGTCTTTCAGTTTTTTTGTTCAAATTCTTCAGTTATAATATAAATAAATAAATCCCTGACGAAAGTATCGGATTGAATTTTATTACGTTTAAAGTGACTTGACGAAAATTTCTTTCCGAATCAATCCGTTCCAATTCTAATCGGGTTTATTCGGATTTGAAACGGATTGATTTGGATTGAAATAACAGGATTCGAACGGATGAAAATTTAGCTAAAGAATGATTCGGAAAGAATTTTCGTCAAGTTATATCTATTTTTAGATTCGGATAAAGACTGATTGGCTCAGAAACAAATTTCGGAATGCTTAGGAACAAAATTGATTGAAATTTAATCCTATACTTTTGTCAGGGAAAACAAATGTTAATTATTAATTTTTTTAATCTTTAACTACTTGATTAATAGTTTAATTAACTCTTAAATTAATTATTTGAGAGTTTATAAACATTTTGCGTTATAAAACAGGTTCTGAGGCCAAGTGTCGCAACAACTGTTCAGCTCTGTGACGATTGCTCGCTTCTAGTTTAATTTATGGCATAAATTGAACTGCACTAGAAGCCGATAAATTGATTGCTTCTGAGGAATAACTACGATAGAAGGCTTGGCGTTGATAGCGTGTACCTTTGCAAGGTGAGCGGAAGAACCTTGCGTTGTAAAATTGTCGTGTTTGATAATTTTTATCTTCATAGAACTCTAACGTCGGCGTGACTGGGAAAAACAAATTGTAACAGGAAACGTGTCGTGTGTAGTTTATCTTAATTTTAAAATTCAAAAAAATACTGCAATTCGATTACTTGAATCTGTTTCTTTCAGTTTAACGTTTAATTAAAACAAAAATGTTTAAACAATATTAACATATATACAAATTTGAAATTTAGTTTCAAATTCAAAAAAAGATTCAAAAAATAAATTGCAGAGGAAAATCTTCTTTTTGTTAAAAAGTATACTTGTGTGTTAACATGAATGAAAATCGAGAGGTTAACAGCGCCGTCTTATTTCAATTTATTCGAAATATAGAAAGAATTTTTTGCAAATTATGATGTTAACCCCGCGAAAAAAGTCTAATGAACTCTAATTTTGATTGAGACTCACTCGGTCTTCGGGGAGAACTGGTTCTGTTATGACTAAGTCTACGTCTAGTTGCTGGAGAAGGACTCATTCCGACGCTGCTAAGACTATGAACGCTTCCGGCATCACTCTGCTGGCTCAGTTGCTTTTGATGGTGCTGTGCTTTGCTCAAAATAAGCCTAAGCTTTCTGTCTGTCTCATTTTCGAGACACTCACCCGAAAGTGGACACACAGAGGCAAGATACTGGGCTAATAATGAATGTTCTCCAATTCGAAATTGTCGGCCTCTTCCTTGCGAATACAGCCACTCCGCCTTTAGACTGTGTATAACCATTAGCAATTAAAAGCAAAGGGTTCAAACCACTGACTTTTGACCAAAGGTGGTCGCTGACATATTTTAAAAAATATTAAAACATATATTACATGTATTAACGAAGTATTTAAATTCAACTTCTGAAGTTGTTTTAGCTAAATTTTTTAAATTTCAGCCATAAATTGTAATTCAAGGAGCAAGTGACAAGAAAAACATTTTAATTCATGTTTTACACGCATTTAATTCAGAAAAAAAATTTAATTTCTGTGCTCTAAAGAAAATACGTTTATCAGTATCCAAATATTTATTTTCATTAATATACTTTTGTGTAAAATAAAAAATAATAGTAATAAAATTAATTTTAAATAAAAAGTTGATAAAAAATCTGTCAATTTTTGTCACTTTTAAAATTCTAGTTTTTAGAAATCTACTTAACAAATATTAACGAAAATTAACATAATTATTTATTTGTACACTTTAATCATGTTTTCGCTAGAAAGAAATTAAATATTTGTTTTGTTATTGAATAATTTCATTTTGAAATTTCAAATTTAACCACAAAACACACATTTTTGAACTTAGACAATTTTTTTCTAGATGGATTTAAAAAAATTAACACTTTCCACAAATCTAAGTTTTTATAAAATGTACAACATATTAAATTCTCGCGAAGGTAAGTCGTCAAGTTTACATAAGTTTAAAATTTAATGAAAGAAAAGTTATTTTTTATATTTTAAACTACACTTCAAATTTGGCAATCCATTATTGACTTTAAATTCACAATTATTACTTATACTAGCAACATTAACGCGCGCCACAGCGCGCAAAAAACTTTGCATTGTTGTTGATCATTTATAAACTATAAATTTTTACAAATTCAAATAATGAAAATTACAAAATTGAAGGATATATCTGAAAAAAGATGAAAATAATTGAAAGTTAAAAACAAAATTCGAAAAATGACTGGATTAATAGACAACTGAAAAAAAAATAATTAAAAAAAATAAACAATAAATATTAAATTTAAATAAAATATTAAATATTATTAAATTAAAATGAATTAAATTAAATTTAAAAAAATAACAAGATTAATAGACAACTGAAAAAAAATAATTGTAAAAATCAAACAAGAAATGAAGCCGCGCGTGGAAGAGGGGCCTAACGTACAGAAAGTGAATTTGAGAAAAACGGAAAAAAGTGAAATTGCATTTTTTTAAACAAACAATAGTTTAATACGTTTGAGAATGAGGTAAAAATGATATAATATATTGATTTCTCTGATATTTTAGTTGCTTTCTTATATAAAAATGCGAAAAAAAATTCTTACAGTGGAAGAGAGATCTAACCGATATTTTACATAGATCCCTCTTCCACGATACAAAAGTTTTCAGCTCGTAACAATTTGTAGAAGATCGTTTTAATACTTTTTTCTTCACATGATGTCCTTTAAAAAGCTTAATCATTTATTGAAAATATTTAAATACATTTTTGGAAGCATTTCATAAAATACCTAATTATAGTTGTAGGTTAAATGATAAATTGGTTGTGCAGATAGATCCCTTTTCCACAATGTATTTATATTCGATATTAAAGTTAATTTCTCTTCTTTTGCTATTTTATCTTACAAATTATAACTTTTTTCTGATTCCTTCAGTTTTTTTCTTTCTTTGTATTTTCATATTAAAGGCTAATTTGTCCTTTTCTTGATATTTTGTCAATTTTACAAAATTATTTCTAGATAACCTGCATTTTAAAAGTTGACAGTTCGAAAACATGACAATATTTTTTTTTAATTTTTAGTATTAAAACATTATAGATATAAAAATTTTATCACAGAAATTGAAAGAGGATATTTAAAAGAATCTATTTTTCTATTTAGTTAATATTCGACAAAATTTGAGTTAGATCCCTCTTCCACGCTCGGCTTCAAATATTAAACTAAAAGAACATAATTTCAAACTGAAAAATTAAGAAAATTATGGAATAATTGGAAATAATTTCACGTTTAACAACTGGATTATAAATCGATAAAAATAATAAAAAATTGAAAAAATAATTGAAAATTGAATAAAGCAATTAAAAATTGAAGAATGAAATTAAAATTTATGGAATATACTTAAAAGTTGATAAAAAGTAGTTGAAAACAGCCGAACTAATGAAAATAAAATAAAACAATTGAAAACTGAAGAATAGAAATAAAAATTGCAAAATGGAATTAAAAATTAAAGAAAATAATTGAATTGTATTTAAAATTAAAGAAACTTAATAATAATTTTAAAAAAATAAAAGAAAAAGGCGATAATTTTTTAATATTAAAGAAAATAATTGAAAATTGGAATTTAAATATAAAGAAAATACCTTAGAATTGAAGAGAATAGTTCTAAAATTGAATAATTCAATTAAAATTTTAAAACAATTTTTACAAGTAAAAAAAATAATTGAAAAAAACCGAGTATTATTGAATATTGAGGAATTAATTGAAAATCGATAAAAATAATTAAAAATTAAAGAAAATATTTGAGAATTTAAGATACAATTAAAATTTGAAGAAATAGATTGGAAATTAAATAATTTGATTGAAATTTCAAGAAAATAATTGATAATTAAAAGAAAAATTACAATATGACGAAAATAATTAACTATTAAAAAAGACTGTTAACAATTGAAAAAAAATTCGAAAAATGATGAGAATAATCGGCATTTTAAACTTTTTTTTTATGAATAATCATAAAATTGAAGGAGAATAATAAATGGCCAATTGAAAACTGATGAAAATAAGGGAAAAAATTGTAGAAAAAAATGAAAATGAAAGAAATCAATTGGAAATTAAAGAATTGTATTGAAATTACAAGAAAATATTTAATAATTGATAAAATGCGAGACTTATTGAATTTTGAATAAAATAATTGAAAAACAAAGAATGCAATTGACAATTGAAGAAAATAATTGAAAATGAAAGAAATAAATTTGAGATTAAAGAATTAAATTGAAATTTTTAAAAAAATAGTTGATAATTGAAAGAAAAATTACAAAGTGACTAAAATAATTAAATATTAAAGAAAATAATTGAGAATAGAGGAAAATAATTGGCAATCGAAAGAAAAATTCGAAAACTGGAGAGAATAATCGACAACGGAACAAAATAATTATAAAAAATTAAAAAATAATTATAAAATTTAAAGAGAATAATTGTATATTGAAAACTGTTGAAAATTATAGAAACAATTATTGATTTGTTTATTAATGAAATTAAAATTATTTGAACTGATATTTATAAATTTTAATTTTAATCTATTTAAATACATTTTTTAAAAGTATCTGATTTAAAACAAAAAATATTTATGTGCCAAGCTTCAAGTATGGACAGAATATGAATGAAAGAATGAATGAATCTTGAGGATTATTATTATAGGTTTTGTCAGTTTATAACAATTAATATTAATTTAAAAAAATTCTAAATTTGTAATTTTCTATTTTTACAATTTTCTAAATTAGGACCAAAGTGGATAACAAAATATCAATAAAATATATAAAATTTACAGACAGGTGGATTGATTTTTGTTAAATCTCAATTTATAATTAAGGAATGTAAATTGTTTTTGAAAAGGGGAGGTATTTTTCTTTGTAAATTGTATTTTAGTTTCTTATAATTAATCAAATAAATCTCAAAACGAATCATAAGAAATATTTTCAACTTCAAATGATAAATTGTTAAAATAATTATGGAAAACAGTGTATTTATTTTTATTTTTAATTCTATATTTTTCTCTGTTAATTAATAATTTAATAAACCTTAACAATTATTAATAAAAATAATTATGAATTTAAATAAAATCATAAATAAAATACAAATTTTTAAATATGTTCTATATGTATTATTATATAAATTATAAATAATTAGAACAATTTAACTATAATTTATAAAGAGCTTTATTATTTTCCGATAATTCCTCGAAAGGTTGAAAAAAGGTTGTTTTCTTTTCTTGCAATTCACATTGCACAAAATATTGATATATTATATTATATTTTAAAATAAAAAAATAATCTTTTTTTCATTAAATCTTAAACTTAAAAAATTTACAAACTGGGCAAATTATCTTCGCGAAAATTTAATATGTTGTATATTTTATAAAAACTTAGATATGTGGAAAGTGTTTATTTTTTAAATCCATCTAGAAAAAAGGTGTGTAAGTTCAAAAATGTGTGTTTTCTGATTAAATTTGAAATTTCAAAATGAAATTATTCAATAACAAAATAAATATTCGTTTTCTTTCTAGTGAAAACAAGATTAAAGTGCATAAATAAGTATTGTAATTTTCGTTAATATTTGTTAAGTAGATTTCTAAAAAATACTTTTGAAAGTGACAAAAATTTTTTTTTATAACCATTAAGTTAATTTTATTACTATTATTTTTCATTTTACACAAAATTATATTAATGAAAATATAAATAAATAAATATTTGGATACTGGTTAAAAGTATTTTCTTTATAGCACAGAAAATAAATTTTTTCTTCTGAATTAGAAAAAAAGTCGATTCCGTCGATTATTTGACCTAATTCTTATTTAATCTAATTCATATTTAGCTTAATTCTTATTTGACCTAAAACAATTTGGCCTATTTCTTATTTGGCCTAATTCTTATTGAGCCTAAATCTCATTTAACCTAATTCTTCTTTGACCTAATTTTATGGTTTTATGACAAATGAAACTTAGGGAATATTCATGCGCCTTACTTATCGGTAATAGAAAAAAAGAGAATTTTTTTTTGAAAATATTGAAATTGACAGAAACTTAAATACCTCGTCGATAGAATCGGAAGTTGAATTTAGATACTTCAATAATACATATAATATAGGTTTTAATACTTTTTTAAAATGTCAGCGACCACTTTTTGTCGAAAGTCAGTGGTCTGTAGGCAAATTTTACAAGAGTCTTGCTAATCTGAATTAAACTCACCTCTCAATTGGATCCACTGCGTAGCCATCGATCGACTTTAGATTCATACACCAGTTGATTATAAAAGGACGATAATCGAATCCACTATTATCTACTTGTTAAGAAAAAGAAACTATCTATTTGATTTTATAAACTAACTTTTAACTAATATTTTAAGTTTCGACTATATATTTTGGTCTAAATTTGATCAATGATTCTAATTTAAATATTTATAATCTATATTTACTTAAATGGACTAATTTAAATTCTATTGAGATTGTGGGGATTATTGAAAAATTATTAATAAACGAGTAAGCAGTGATTAAGTAGAAAACAGAAATTTGTTAAAAATGCAAAGGATACATGTCGTTACCTGTCATGCTGACACACGGATTGTTTGCGATTGAGAAATTGACGAGATTTGTAAGATTCACCAAGTGAGACATTTCATTCAAATCTGTTATGTTGTTATTTGCTAGAGTGAATGTTTCCAAAGAAAATGGCAAATATCTCTCGCATTGGCGCAAGGTTATTATGCGATTATTGTGCAAAAACAGTTCCTAAAATAGATGTTAGTTAATTATGAATAGAAAAATAAACCTTTGAGATTTTAATAAACCTTTGAGATTTTAATAAACCTTTGAGATTTTAATAAACCTTTTAAATAAATTAAGCAGACAAGTAAATATTTTTCGTTATGTACCTTTAAATTTCTTAGAAATGATATATCCGAAACATGACTGATGCTGTTTTCTGACAGATCCAAATGCTCCAATTTTGCATTTGTCTGCAAATGTTCGATTGACTGGAAAGAATTGAATTAAAAATTATTGTTTTAATATCCGTTGAATTAAATTAATTCATAAAACAATTAAAGAATTTAACTAACCTTGATATTGTTTCCAGCCAGACAAAGGGTCTGTAAATTCACCAGGTCCTTAATACCCTCTATTTGTAAAATTCCGTTATTTGCTAGGTTCAATGTAACCAGATTATGAACTTTAGAAACACCATACATTCGAAGAAGCTGATTTCTTACAATGGAGAGCTGAAAAACAGAGGTTTTAAGAATTTTAAGAAAATACGTTTTAAAATGTCAATAAAGGTAACTTATGTTTAGAAACAAAAATTATTTCTTTTCTTGATCTAATAAACTTTTTTTTTAATTGATTTGCATAATAAATTCAGCGACGGATAAAAAATATATATTAATCTATTTTTCGTATGGATTTTTGTATTTAAGAATGACTATAAGTGTAATCAATATAATTATAAATGTTTAATGCTGTGACAAGAACTTAATCACAGATTAGGAAATAATTTTCAAATGTTACAAAAAAAAAAAAAAAAAAAAAGAATTATGAATTAAAATTATTTACGATTGGTTTAAATTTTGTTATAAATAATATAGACAACTGAACATCTTTGTTGACAAGTAGATTCGATGGTAAAAATTACTTTACAATGAATTGAAAAGCAGAATATAAGTTAACAAATTGTAAAAATGAACATACCTTGGTGATTCTTTTGTAAGTATCTAGATTGTCAAGTCGTTGAAGCTCATTGTCATCAATGATCAAAGTATTAATGTCAGCATCCGATGGACATCGACCAAGTTTTTTTAGACCTTGACTGCTTAAATCTAAAGTTTCACCTTCTAGGGACTCTAAAATAATAAAAGAATTCATTAATTTTTACGTACATATAATTTACTAATTTAAAAATGTACATCAGGACTTTTGCAAAAATGACCAGAGCTGTCAGAAAAGTTATGAATATAGTTTCTCAGAGCCGAATTTGTAACTGTATTCTAATTTTTCAGAGCTTCTGTTTCACAAACTCAACAATTAAAATACTTTAAATGTTAGAAGTAATTAGAGTTTATAAAGGAGTTATTAATTACTTACCCGTTGAATCCATGATGAACACAGTTCGACGCCAACACTGTAAAAAAAGAAATTTCGTAGAGAGGAGGAAAGTTTCTGAAAATTTCTATTCAGTAGTACCAATCGCAAATTAATTTACAAAAGTATTTTATTTATTTTCTTGTAATGTTTGTTACAAAACAGTAAACTGCGTTAAAAGTGCTTCTTTAATTTAATATATTTTCCATTTTTGTGCTAAAATTTGGTAGATCATAATTTATTTCTTTGATTTCGATATTTCTTTAATTTTGAATTAATTTGTAAAGTTGGCTATCCTTTTAAACACCTGCAGCCGACATTTTGAAAATAAAAATAAACATTAGTATTATATATTTTCTGAATGAAATATTAAAAAGATGTATGTAAAATAACGTAAAATATTAAAACCAGCTTAAAATAAGCATAAATATTTGTCACATTAGCAAACAGTATTTTTTTTCACTCATCATAATAAAAATTAAATTTCAGAGTTGGCAGAACTGTGTGTGATTTTGGGCAAGATGGCGACTTTTTGTTCTTGACTCGCCCCGTGTCCAAAACTTTGACAATTCTTTCGGTTCTATGTCAACAATTCATCCAGATTTTCACGTTTCAATTTACGTATGATGTCTTGAAGATAAAAAATAAGTGAAAATGTCTACTAGATCACAGCTCACGAAGGATTTAAACGGTGAGTTCCCGGATGTTTACGTTCGTGTGTTCGATCTGTCAAATTTGCAGTGTTAAAGTTCAGCCATTCAAAGAAATTAATACGAAAATGAGAGAAAAAATATTCGTGGATTTCTTTGATTGTTTTCTGGATAATAAAAAATGCAAAAACCAATATAACTAATGTAAATAACTTTTAATCTTTTCTTTCATTAAGAACTAGTTTATGAATTTTGATATCCACTTTGACCCTGTGATTAAGAATCTTATTTTCTTAGAATCGGTGAAATCATTGCTTGGAAAACAAGTCAAGATCCTGTTAAAAACTGTGGTTAAATTAGAAACAAAACCAGATAAACTCGAAAATCGTGTATTGGTAAGTCAAATTTTTATGTATTTTGATCATTTACAGATGTTTTTATAAGGTTTTGGTAATTTGTTTACATTATTTTTTACATGTTTATTATTTTGATTTTAGTGTTAGAAATCCCGGATTCTTTTTTGCGATTAACTATTAAAGTTTTTATTTAAAAATTAATTTTTAAACTATTACTGCAGGTTTTTATGTAAAATATAAACAATTTCTTGTGATAGAAATTTCATTTTAGTACCAAATTTGAATTGTTGTTAAATATCAGTAAAAATGAATAAACAATTAAGATGATATTTATCTGTCCAGTATGTTTTTGCTCTTTTTGAATAAATTTACTTCAAGGCCACTCCCATGTTTGTTAACTATCAATTATTATTTATATGGTTCATGAGTTCTTCTAAAATTGAACATTGTTCTCGAAGTAATAACAAAAACTTTGTCATCACTAATTATTTTTTACTGCGGACTAGTAAGTCAAAGACTACATTTAAAGTTTCTCTCTGCTAGTAAAAATTCAGATTTCTAATTTACATATATTAAAGATATAATTTTCGTCTGTTTTCAGGTATTTTCACCATGTCGCTTATTTCTTTTAACAGCAAAAGTGCCAACAAGGGTAAATATTCTTTTTTTTATTTTAAAAATCAATTAATTGGCATTATGAAACAAAATAAAAAATTTAAGACTTTTTATCAAATAACTTGTTTCTTTTTCAGGTCGATTTTCATTTTCATTACCTAGAAATCACAGCAGTGGAATCGAAAAGATCAAATCTATTATGTCTCACGGTAGGAGAAAGAGTTTACAATTTCACAACAATAGGAGCTGGTGCAGATACGACCGAGGTCGATGCAATGATCGAAGCTCTGCACACTGCAATAAGAAATATCTTTCCCACAGTTCCTCTAAAGTAAGTCATTTTTAAAAATCTATTCTTAATATTTTTCCCAATTTTTGTCTACTTTTCACGATTTTAAAACAATTTGCGAAATAAAACAGTTTTGAATTTCACGTTGAAGAAATTTTCCAAATTTTTAAATATTAAAAATGTTTATTATTTTTAAATTAATCGAATTTTGGTTTATCCAAATTTTAGTTTTCCAATTTAGCAAATTTCCTGAAAGAAATTTCCAAAATGGAAACTTTTTTCTTTCGTTTATTCTATATTAAAAAGCGTTGCGAACATAAAAATCTTGGCCGCAATTTTGTAGTGAAACCCCATTTAGATTTGAAGAATTTCTCTGGGTGGCCACTTGACCGGAAAATGACAGGGAATTAAAAAATTGACCGGGAAATTTGTTACTAAACCGAGAATTTCATCGTGGATCTAAAAGTACTGAGAAATTTTATCGAAAATCAATTTTTTTTCATATATCACAAATTTATAATAATAATTAATGATAATAATCCTCAATTTTCTTCATTCCTTCATTTATTTTTTGTCTATTCAATCCTGAAGTTTGGCATATAGATATTTTTTGTTTTAAATCAGATAATTTTTAAAAATTATGTATATTAACAGATTAAAACTTAAATTTATAATAATTATATCAGTTCAAATAATTTTAATTTCATTAATAAAAATAAATCTATAATTGTTTTTATAATTTTCAACAATTTTCAATATACAATTATTCTCTTTAAATTTTATAATTATTTTTTAATTTTTTATAATTATTTTGTTCTGTTATCGATTATTCTAGCCAGTTTTCGAATTTTTCTGTCGATTGTCAATTATTGATATTTATATTTTATAATTTTATTTAATATTTAAAATTCTTGTATTTTCTTGAAATTCCAATACAATTCTTGAATGTTCATTCATTTTCTACAATTTTTTCCGTAATTTTCATCAGTTTTAAATTAAAAAATATATTATTCTTCTTCAATTTTATGATTATTCATTAATTTTAAACAATTTTTTGTTTGAATGCCGATTATTCTCACCATTTTTTAAATTTTTTTTTTGAATTGTTAATTATTTTTTTTAATAGTTAATTATTTTCGTCATATTGTAATTTTTCTTTTAATTAGCAATTATTTTCTTTTAATTTCCATGTATTTATTTAATTCTTTAATTTCCAATCTATTTCTTCAATTATTAATTATTTTCTTCAATTCTCAAATATTTTCTTTAATTTTCAATTATTTTTCTCGATTTTTAATTAATTTCTCAATATTCAATAATTCTCTAATTTTTGCAATAATTTTTTTCATTCATAAAAATTGTTTTAAAATTTCAATTCAATTATTCAATTCTAGAACTATTCTCTTCAATTCTAAGTTATTTTCTTCATATTTAAATTCCACTTTTCAATTGTCAATTTTTTTCTTTAACATTAAAAAATTATCACCTTTTTCTATTATTTGTATCGATTATCATTAAGTTTCTTGAATTTTAAATACAATGGTTCAATTATTTTCTTTAATTTTTAATTCCATTCGTCAATTTTTATTTCCATTCTTCAGTTTTCAATTGTTTTCTTCTATATTAATTAATTCTCGTATTTTTGCAATTACTTTTTTTTCTAATTTTTAAGCATATTCTTTAAATTTGAATTTCATTCTTCTATTTTTAATTGCTTTTTTCAATTTTCAACTATTTTTTTTTAATATTAAATAATTTTTATCGATTTTCAATCCAGTTGTTAAATGTGCAATTATTTTCAACAATTATTCCTATAATTTTTTTAACTTTTCAATTTGCAATTATTTTCTTTAAATTTAATATTTCTTGTTTAATTTTGTTTATTATTTTTTTCAGTTGTCTATTAATCTAGACATTTTTCGAATTTTGTTTTCAATTGACATTTATTTTCGTCATTTTTGACATATTTTCTTTAATTTTTCAATTATTTTCGTCATTTTTCAACTATTTTATTCAATTATTAATTATTTTTCGCAATTTTCAATTATTGCCTATAATTTTTTCAATTATAATCTTAAAATTTTATAATTATTCTTTAATTTTTTAAATTATTTTGTTCGGTTGTGTCATTTTTGTTTCATATAGTCATTTTTTGAATTTTGTTTTCAATTGACAATTATTTTCGTCATTTTTGAAATTTTTTTTTAATTACCTATCAATTATTTTTTCAAATTTTAATTTAATTATTAAATTTTCAATTTATTTATTTAATTTTTAAGTTTTTTCTTTAATTTTCAATTGCATTAATTCATTTTCAATTATTTTTTTCAATTTTAAATAATATTTATCGATTTTGAATTATTTTCGTTATTTATCACATGTTTTCTTTAATTTTTCAATTATTCTCGTCATTTTTCAACTATTTCATTCAGTTATTTATTCTTTCCCGCAATTTTCAATTATTTCCTACAATTTTTTTAATTTTGAATTATTATCTTAAAATTTTATAATTATTCTTTGGTTTTTTAAAATCATTTTGTACGGTTCTGTGTTAAATCTAGTCATTTTCTGAATTTTGTTTTCACTTGTCAATTATTTTGGTCATTTTGTAATTTTTTTCATTATCAATTATTTTTTCAAATTTTAATTTAATTCTTAAATTTGTAATTTATTTCCTCAATTTTTTATTATTTTTTTCGATTCTCAATCCAGTTGTTCAGTTTGCAATTATTTCCAACCGTTATTCCTATTATTTTTCAACTACTTTGTTTAATTTTTTAAACTATTCTTTTCAATTGTGTAATTATGTAGCCGTTTGTAGAATTTTGTTTTTAACTGACAATTATTTTCGTCATTTTTAAGATAAATTCTTCAATTTCGTAATTTTCATTATTTAAATTTTCAAAAATTTATATAATTTTAAACAACAATGCAAACAATTTTCCTAGATTGATTATATTTTAATTAATATATTTTTTTAGTTACGTTATAAGAAAAATCGACGTGATACCAGTTAGCAGATTACAGAGCATAAGAGGCAGTGATTTGGCAAGAAGTACAGAAGCAACGAGACACACTGGCCCTTGTGGAGGATTTTCAACTCAATATGCTTGCATGTGTGATTTGCATGGAGTGCCATATAGAGAAGAAGTAGCCTGGGTAAGTTTTAACAATTCCAAATTTGATATCAGACATTGAAAATAAATTTAAATATATTTTTAATAGTTTGTAATAATTTATATCATAAATTTATTTTTATTGCAAATTTACAACAAATTATATATATTCTTAACAATAGTTGAAGAGTTAAAAACCTTCTTTATTTTTAGGATGTAGATACAATATATTTATCGCACGATACCAGGGAACTAAATTTACGAGATTTCGATCACCTTGATCAAAAAGATTTAGTGCCAATTATCTCGGCATTAGAATACAACACGTGGTTTACTAAACTAAGAGTCTCGCACTTGAAATTAAGTCACGAGCCTTTAGAAAGATTGCTGCATGTTCTGCGAAGATCTCTTTCTATTCAGGAAATTTACTTGGACAATTTAGGAATAAAATGGTAAAAAAAAACACGAAATTATTTTAGTTTTATAAGATTTTATTGGTGTAAGATAAATGTAAATTAATTTATTTCGTCAATTTAATACAAGTTAATTGATAAATTCTATTTCGTTTTTCAGGGATTTTGCACACAAGTTGTCATTAGCTTTAATCTCGAATGCAAACTCCATGTTGCATACTATAGATTTATCTAATAATATGATTGAAGATAAAGGTAAGATTTAATTTTGAATAATTCTTCACTACTGTTGAATATTGACGTGTTATATTGTTATTGTAATATTGTAAATGTAATACTGTTTATTCACCTAGTGTGTTGTGTATCCACGAACAATCACAAATCTCACAGTACACGAATTTTTTAATTTTGTAGGGGCCTCTAGCTTGTGTGGAATAATAGCCAAGTTAATGCAAGGTGTGCAAAGTATCACATATAATCAATTTAACAAGCATTTACATTTTCAGCATAACATTTTACTCTTCTATTTGTTAAACACTTCATTCTCTTCTATCGTATTTATATTTTCTCATCGTATTCACTTTTTATAAAATCGATCAATTGGTTTCTTACATTTAACGATTTCGATTTCAATATTTTGATAATTTAGTTTTTTATACACTATTTCACATTTCATCAATTTAGAAAGAAATTAGCTTAATTTTGAATAGTCAAAAGAAATCAAAAGATCGACATAATTTCGCAAAGCTTTATCATCGTTATCATGATGCATGCCGTCAATGTTGAATTTTTTCCTGCAATTTTTAACAATAATTGTGTAATTTAAGGAGCTTCACATTTGAATGGACCAATAACCAAACTGCCCAAAGGTCTGCAAAAGTTAAATTTAGCGCATTGTGGACTAACTGGAAAAGGCGTGGGTCAAATCGCACACGCTCTCAGTTTAAATAGGAGCATGCCAACTAGTCTTCAACACCTAAACTTTTCCGGAAATTTTTTAAAGGATGATATTAATGTAAGTAATAATTGCAAAAAAATTGTAATCGCTCGAAATAGTGTAATAGAAAATAATATTTATTGTACAATCAATTATTATTTCTACGGTTGATTAATTAGAAAATTTACAAGCCGTGATCCACATTTTCTCTATTATTAGTATTAAATGTTTAAAAAAGACTTTTTCTTGCAGAATTTATGTAACTTCCTGGCACAGCCTAATAGCATAACACATTTAGATCTAAGTGGTACTGACACTACTCTTGAATGCGTAAGTATCCGAAAAATACTGATAAATGTTACCTATTTAAAAAATATATTTTTTTATAAAGAATAATAATTATTTTTAAAAACAAAAAAGAAATTTAAAAAAATATAAGAACAGGCTAAAAATACTGGTAAATGTTACCTATTTAAAAAATACATTTTTTCATAAAGAATAATAATTTTTTTTAAAAAACAAAAAAGAAATTAAAAAAATATTATAAGAACAGGCTTTACAGGCTCCCTGTATTTTTCCTAAAAGTCCCCTATTTGGAAAATTTCCCCCTAATATCCCCTATTTTTCAGAAAAATATATTTAAAGTCAAGAGTATATAGTGATTCGAGAAATTGCTGTCAATTTAATATTACAAGGTATAAACTGGAAATATGTAAAAAAGATTCGAAAATGTTTAAAATGACCCGGAGATTTTTAAGACATTCCTGGAATTCCTAGAT
This sequence comes from Ganaspis brasiliensis, assembly GCA_037103525.1. Lineage (NCBI taxonomy): Eukaryota > Metazoa > Arthropoda > Insecta > Hymenoptera > Figitidae > Ganaspis > Ganaspis brasiliensis. The sequence goes on along the minus strand of JAZKLR010000013.1, from coordinate 1,978,101 downwards.
AAAAATAGAAAAATTTAGTTTTAATCTTGTATTCTAAAATAACTTGAAATATTGAATTTAAAATGGTTTAGGGTACTATCTAAAAATTTTGAGCAGAAGAAAAGTAAAAAATATTACATTTCATTAATTCCATGTACAATTTAGTAATTCTTTATATAATTCTTTATAACTTAAATAAATCACAAGCTCCAGTTGAATCAAACTTGAATTTATTCAAATTTTTAAATTACAATTATTTCAAAATTTAACAGTTAAAAATTATTTTATGTTTTATTGTGACTTAATTTAAATATTTACGACATTTTTAAAAAAATTTCCTATACCTTGACAATTTTTTTTATCATTCTCTTTTTTTTAATGAATTTTCTAAAGTAATAATAATTAAAAAAAAAATGGAAAATGACAGGAATTATTTAATATTGAAGAATAGAATTGTTATTTAAATAAATTAATTGAGAATTGAAAAAAATAATTGAACAATTAAATTGAAAATAGAAGAAAATTATTGAAAATTGAAGGAGGTTTTGAAACATGAAATAAATAACTGATAATTGAAAAAAAAATAATTGAAAAAAGTCGAGATTACTGAATATTGAAACAAACAATTAAAAATTGAACAAAATAATTAAAAATTAAAGAAAATAATTGAAAATTGAAGAAAGTACTTAAGAATTAAAGACTATATTTGAAAATAACAGAAAAATCTAGAAATCAACGAAAATAATTGCGACTTGATGAAAATAATTTTAAAATGATCAATTTAAATAAAAATTGAATGAAAAACATAATTTAAAAAAGCTGAGAATTTTTAAATATTGAAGAAAATTGAGAAGACATTGAAAATTGAAAGAAATTGAGAAACTGAAAGAAATATGAAAAAATAATTGGTAATTGAAGAAAATATTTGAAATTTAAGAAAAAAATTGGAATTTGAAGAAAATAATTGAGAATTTAAAAAAAATCATTGTTAAAAGCCTTAAGTTATTGAATATTAAAAAAAAATTGAAAATTAAAGAATGGAATTGAATGTCGAAAATTATAATTGAGAATTGAAGAAAATAAGTGATAATTAAAGAAAAAAGATATTGAACAACCCAGGAATTATAGAATTTGAAAAAAAAAACAATAAAAAATGAAGAATGTAATTGTAATTTGAAGAAATTAATTAAAAATTGTAGAAAATAATTTGGAATTGAAGAAAATGTGATTTTATGAAAATCGTTGAATAATAAATGAATTGAATTCAAGTTTCGAGAACATATTTGATAATTCAAAAAAAAAAAAAATATTGAAAGAAGCCGAGAATTATTGATTATAGAAGAAAATAATTGAGAAATGGAGAAGTTATTGAGATGTGAAATAAATAAATGATAATTGAAAAAAATAGTAGAAAAAAGTCGAGAATTATTGAATATTAAATTAAATAATTAAAAATTGAAGGAAATAGTTGAGATTTATTTATTTATTTATTTATTAACACAATAAAATCTGAATAAGATCTGAAGAAAATAATTAAAAATTGAAGAAAATAATTGAAAATTGAGTCAAATAATTGGCAATTAAAAAAAAATAATTTATAGTTGAAGAAAATAATTAAAAATTGATTAAAATAATTCAAAGTCGTAGAAAATATTTCAGAATTAAATAAATTAATTAGAAATTTATGAAAATAATTGAAAATTCAAGAAAATAATTGGCAGTTGAAGAAAATAGTAGAAAATCGAAGAAAATAATTGAGAAATGAAGAAATAATTTTAAATTAATGAAAATAATTCCAAAAGGAAGAAAATAATTGAGAATTGTAGAAAATAATTGTAAATTGAAAAAAATAATTGAAAATTGAAAAGAATTTATTATCCCAGAAAAAAATTCCCGGTTTGACGGAAAATTCCCGGTTAATTCCCGGGTTTTCCTGGTCAATTTAAATTCCCAGTTATTTCCCGCTTTTCCCGGTTTTCCCGGTTAGTAGACACCCTGTAATAATTGACAGTTTCTTCAATTTTGAATATTTGTCGAGGTCTCATAAACTTCTGAACCTTTTTCGATAAAATTAAGAACAATTTTTCGCAATTTTCTTAAAGAAGTACAATTTTTCTTTGTATTTCTTATGAGAAAAAGTGACGGTACCACTCAATATTGTTGGATCAAATTAAAAAAAAATAGGGGTAAATTTCTTTCTTTTATTTGTAGTCAACTCTCGAGCACCTTCAAACCATATTTCAAATTTTTCATTTTTTGAACCACCCTACTAGACAGAAACGTCGAGTATTATAGAAAAAATAATTTTAATACCTCAAAGTATAATTTAGACTAAAAAGAAATCAATTTTTCTATATATAAATAAACTGGAGTGTTAAAATTTCAATAACTACTAACCTTCCGTACATAATTTATGTTGAAACAAGCAAATTGCCTTAAAATTAAGTAGCACATTTAAAGCACATATGATAGCCAATAAAAGCATAATTTCAGCACAATTAGGCATTTTATTTTAGCATAATTCGACCTATTAAAAAAGCACAAAGTTCCTATCTCTACTTATCTATTTAAATTTTCTGATTTTATTCTCACTATTTTTAACTTTGTTGTTTATTTTACACTTTTCTATCTCTTGAAATATTAATTGATTGGTTCCAATTTATCAATAATCCGAAATTAAATTGATTGAATTTTACTATCTATTCGAATTTCAATCATTCCAAATTCTCACTTTTTTTAGAATTTTTTTGTCTTTCGTAAGATAAGAAGAAAGATTTATTTTTTACACTTATTCCGTACAAAAATATTTTTTATTTATTTCAAAATAATTAGTCCCACAATTTTGACTAAGTACCCATTTATGAATAAACTATTTTTTATCATAAAAGTTAATAATTTAATAATATTGGAAGAAATAGTGCAATTCTTTTAAACTTTGAACTACAAAACGTTTGGCCCTGCAAATCATTTATAATATATATTTTATTTATCTTTATAAATTTTTTAAAGTACCTTGAAAGTCCCCTATTTCCCTTAAAATATTCCTAATTATCACTGTGAAGCCTGTAAAAAGAAAGTTGTAATGATGTTTAAAAAAAAATGTGAAGCTAAATGCATAATTTTTCAGTTGTTTGGAGCTCTGTTGCGAGGATGCGCAACTAATCTAGTCCACTTGAATGTTGCTCGCAACTCATTTTCAAGCAAGAAAACCAAAGAAATTCCTCCTAGCTTTAAACAGTTTTTTACGGCCACTTTATCACTCAAGTACTTAAACATCTCGAGCTGTAAATTGCCACTGGAAGCGTTAAAACATCTTTTACTAGGGTTGGCCTGCAATGAGAGTACTGTTGGATTAGAGCTAGATATGAGTGGAAACAACTTGGGGTCAATGGGTGCTCATGTTCTCGAATCTTGCATTCATGGCGTTCGGTGCATATCATCTCTTGATATTTCTGATAGCAGTGAGTAAAGTTTTAATTTATTTTCAAGATTTTAAAGTAAAGATATACCTTAATATATATTTTCCCCTTTTTTTAGATATGGATGTTGATTTAGCTCAAGTAATAACCGCAGTCGGAAAGAACAAATCCATAAAACATTTGTATATGGGTCGAAATACAGCTGGGATGAAAAGCAAACACATTGCTGTTATTATGGATGCTCTGGTGCAAATGATACAGGAAGATGATTGCGTATTGCAAGCTCTACATTTGCCGGATTCAAGATTTAAGGGAGATTTGTATAATTTGATTAATGCTCTTGGTAGTAACACGTGTCTTCATACCCTAGACATAAGCGGTAATCAAATAGGTGATCCTGGTGCAAGACTCCTGGCTAAGGCTCTGCAGATAAATAATCATCTTAAGGTTATCATTTACGACAAAAATAACATTGGTCTTCAAGGATACTCAGACATTGTTCATGCTTTAGAAAAGTTAGTTATTACCAAAATTCTAATAAGTAAATTTAGTAGAATAGTTTGATTTTACAAATTGAATATATGTTTATGTATTTAATTTTTAGAAATTGAATTTATTGAGAATTTTCTTTGCAGCAATTATAGTGTTAGACATATGCCGTTTCCGATTTTCGATCTTCAGCCTTGCATGAAAGCTTCTGCTGAAAAAACAGAACAGCTCGTTAGAAAGATTCAAGATCTTCTTCAAAGAAATGTCACGCCATGCAAATATAGTCATGGCCAAGCTTTCAGACTTCAGCAAGGATTTTTATTGAGCTCAACTCAACAAATGGTTGATAGGCTTGTGGTTCAGACACAAGATACTATCAAGGCTTTGGCTGCTGAAAGCTGTGATGCTAATAATGATATTAATTACGCTACAGGACTCATTCAAGATGCCGATAATTCTAAACAGGTTTGTCGTTTTATTTTAATTACATTTTATTTCATTTAAAACTAAATTCTTATCCAATTTATTATTTCTTGTAATAATTATTATTATCATCTTTTACAGCTTTTACCAAGGTTGCATGAAATGCTGCAAAGGAAGGACGAAAACAACCAAATTGAAATAAAATTAATACAAATGGCAGATGATATTCATAAAGTTGTCTCTGTGTATTTAAAGGTATGCCTTTTTAAAAGTATAATTCATTTTTTTATCAAATATTCTGTTTAAAGAAATCAATCTTTTTCTAATTTCCTAATATAAAGTTAATATTATCTCAATTATAAAATCAAAAATTAATCTTTTGTCTTAAAAATAGAATTGGTTTCATAAAAAAATTTTACTATTTTTTATTTATTCAGGATTCTCTGGATGCAATGCTCAAATGCGCTAACGAACAATGCCCAACTATTCTTTCGCAAACTGTGATAAAAGACGAAGAAAGTGATCCAATAACAGTCGAGTGCGATCTTCGCGCCTCTTGCAAAGAAAAGAATCAAATCAATCATGAATTTATTCAAAGAACAATCACTGAACAAGCTGGCGCCGATATTCTTAATAAAGTAAAGTAAGTATCTATTATAATTTCAGTATAATTAAAAAAAATCAATTTTTGGTTGCAATAAAAAAAATCTGATTTAATTCACAAAAATCAGATTTCCTTAAAAATCATAATTTTTATCAGCCCTGTATGTCAATAGCTGTTGATCTTAAGGAGGTTCTCTACATTTACATAATCTCAAAATATAAATTTGTTTTTCACCTCAAATAAATATATTATTGAAATTAATTTCACCAAATTTTGAAAGATCCAGTTGTACATTTTCCAGAACAAATTAGTTTTAGCTAAAATTTGTTGTCAAATAATAATTATTTAACATTTTATGTTTTTTTCTTTAAATTTAATGAACAGCTGCAATTTTTATCGAATTCTGACAAATAAATAGTAGCTCATTTTTTTGTTGAAATATTGTGTACAATGTTATTTGTTAGATTTTATTAAATAATATTCTGTTTAAAAAATATGTACAGAATAAATTTTGTCTGCTTAATAACTTTTAAACAAAATATTATTTGCCAAAACCAAACAAATAAAATTGCAGAGAATGTTTCAGCGAGAAAAAAGAGCTATTATTTTTCAGAATTGGATGAAAATTGCAGTTGTTTATTCAATTTAAAAAAAAACATTAAATGTTAAATAATTATTATTTCACAACAAATTTTAGCTCAACCTAATTTTTCCCGAAAAATCTACAACTGGATGTTTTAAAATTTGGTGAAATTAATTTGAATAATATTTTTATTTTGGGTGAAAAACGACTCTCTATTTTAAGGTTATGTAAATTTAGAGAACCTCCTTAATTTCCAGTATTTTACCAATTAATTTCCAATTTCTTAAATATAATTTGCCATTTTCTTTTTAGTGAACTAAACTTAGCGGTAGCTGCACACGTTTCAGATCGTGTTACTGATGAAGTAATTGAATCATTGTCTAGAAGTTACAAAAATTTGGTAAGTTGACGTTTTTACAAAATTGTAATAAAATAATTAAAATGCTTTAATTACCGAAAATTAGAAAATTGAAACACCAAAGTCTCGATTTATAGTTTATAATCTAAATTATGAAATTTATATTTATATTATTAATAGGTAATGTAATTAATAGGTAAACAATAACAAAATATAAATTATTTAATTTACATTTAGATTGGAGATTCAGAATGTAGAACAAGAAGTAGTACTCCGGATGTTCTTCGACCGAGTGCAGGTTCTATGAGCAGTGGCAGTGTCATTGGCGTTGCAGTTGGAACTCAATCATTGAGCATTGGAAGGTCAAGTCTCGTTTCAGAAGAAGAAAGCACTCCGGAGAATTATTCTCTAACGAGCACTTTGGGTCCGTGTGTCACCGATCCCTCGCCTATGGTAAGAAAAGTTAATAGAATTTACGTTAAAATCAAATGGAAATTATTTTTTACATTTTTTCACGCTTTCTAAAGAAACTGGATTACCTGAATCTCGTAAGTATAAAAATAATTTAACATAATAATGTACAATTTTTGAAACATTGATTTTATTTGTTTATTTTTATGAGGTTTTATTAGAAATAAATAAAAACATTCGTTTAAACCAAAAAAGTAGACTTCTTAAATTGATTTTTGTGTATTTTCTCTTAATTGCTTTATTGGAAATTTCATTATTTGTACTCTTTTTTCACTTTTACTTATTTTAATTTATTTTCCATTTATTTTGTTTATAAAATTTTTCTTCTATTATTTTGTAGTTTTATTCTTTTTTATTCCTTCAGTTGTGAATTTATCAATTTTTGATTTTTCAAAATTATTATTATTTCTCAGGCAACTCCACATTTGTCAAATAAACGTAAAAGCCTACATGGAAGGAAATTGAGGCCTAAATCAGTCGTGGATTCCGTAGAAGGCCTCTCGGCTGATGATATTCCAGATTTGCTTCCTTCTCTTCCAAAAAGTCAAATTGAAGGTAATTTAAAACTCTGTATAAATGAATTGTTTTATTATGTTCTAGCATAAATATTTCGCGAATAGATAAATTCATATCTTTATCATTGATAATAGAGAAGCACTTTTTCAAAAGTTGATAATTCCATTTTTCAAAAAAGTAGAGATAATCACAAATTTATAAAACATTGATATTACAATGTTATTGTATTATTAAATATTACGTTTACAAATTAAATAAATAAAATAAATAAATAAATTTAATATATTAGGATCATTACAAATCAATCTGTTATTGTTAAATTTAGGGGAAAAAATTTATTATGAACTCTCAATTTTGAAAAATCTTGACTTATCCAAAATCATTTAAACTTTTTATTTTTTTTTCCTCGAAAAAGACAAATTTTAAGAAGTTTTAGGACTAATTTCAGGGCTAGGCGATTTTAGGACTAACTTTAGGACGATGTTTAGAAATTATTTAAAATAAAGTTAATTTTTCATCAATTTTAAATTCAGACTTAATGTTAAAATTCATAAAATTAATAAAAATGTTCAAATTCATAAATTTAGTAAACTACTAACAATCTAAATAGCATAACAGATTTTTAAAAAATCCCTAGGATTGATGCTTAAAAAGTTTTTAAGAAAATTTTCTACACTTTTATTTATTATTCAAAAATTTTAAATCCTTATTAAATTAAAAATCCAGAGAATCCAATAAAAATTATTTACTATAAATAATTTCAATAAATTAACTAATTTTATAACATAAAAGTTTTCTACAAAAAATCTACGATTGATTTGTAAAAAGATTTTCAGAAAGTATTGAAAAATAAAGTTATTTTTTCATCGATTTTAAATTTAGACTTAAAGTTAAAATCCAGAGAACCTAAAAAAAATGTTTAAATTTATAAATTTAGCAAATTAGCAATCTAAAGAACGTAAGAGTTTTCAAAAAAATCCTAAAATTGATTTTTAAAACGTTTTTACGAAAATTTTCTAAATTTCTATTAATTCTCCAAAAGTTTTTAATTCTTGTTAAAATAAAAACCCAGAGAACTACATACATAAAAATTATAGAATAAATAATTTTAATTAATTAGCAAATCTAATGACAAATGTTTTCTGAAAAGATTCCACGATTGTGTTCCACGATTTATCTTTTATTGATTCCACGATTGATTAAAAAAAATATTTTCAGAAAATATTAAAAAATTCGAAAAGTTTCCGAGTGAGTTCTATTGTTTTACTTTCTTCCCTCAATTTTATCTTTAAGTCTGAATTACAAATCAATAAAAATGAAGTTTAATTTGGTATATTTCCTAATAATCGTTTAATAAATTAATCTTGGGTTCTTTTTAAAAAACATTTATGTTATTAAATCAGTTAATTTATCAAATTTCAATAATTTTTTTAGGATTCTCTGGGCTTTTAACTTAATCAGGATTTATAATTTTTGAAAAATTAAATAAAAATTTAGAAAATTTTCCTAAGAACGTTTTACGAACAAATCCTAGGACTTTTTTGAAACACCGCTATACTGTTTAGATTGTTAATTTACTAAAATTATGTATTTAAACATTTTTTTTATATTCTCTGAATTTTATTTTTAAAAGTCTCAATTTACAATTGGTGGAAAATTAACTTTGTTTTGAATAATTTTTGAGAATCGATTTTTATATCAAACGTGAGATATTTTTAATATAAATATTTTTAATATAAATAATAATTTTTATAAGATTCTCTATTGTTTTTATTTTAATAAGGCTTTAAAATTTGTCAATAATTAATAAAAATCTAGACAATTTTCATAAAAAGGTTCTAAGAATTAATCTTTTATTTATTATTAGATTATCTGGGTTTTCATTTTTATAACGATTCATCGTTTTTGAATAATTAAAAAAAATCTAGAAAAATTTCTTAAACATTTTTAAAAATTAACACTAGGACTTTTTTAAAAATCTGTTATACTACTTATAGATTGTTAGTAGTTAACTAAATTTATGAATTTGAACATTTTTATTAGTTTTTATGAATTTTAACTTTAAGTCTGCATTTAAAATCGATGAAAAATTAACTTTATTTTGAATATTGTCTGGAAATCGTTTTATAAATTAACCGTAGGTTCTTTTTAAAAAATTGTTATGTTATTAAATTTGTTAATTCGTTTAACAAAAAAACTATATTATATTATCTAAATTGTATTTATAGTTTAAAGAAATTTAAAGTCTTTTTTTAGTAACAAAAAAAATAAAAGTAAAGAAATATTTTATAGAATTTAAAGCGAAAAATTTTAAGTGGATTTACAAATTTACTTTTCTGTTCACTTTTAATCAAAAAAAGAATCTAATGTGTTGCAAGAAATAAGTAGGGAAAATTCTATAAAATACTAAAATATTAATCTCTTTTTTAATTTCTTTTCCAGGAATATCTGAGAATGAACATTCTTTAACAGAATCTTTAGACTCTGTTTCCGAATTACCAAATACAGTTGGACAGCAATTACAACATCTTGTAAAGTCGAGACCCAAAAGAGCAAAAACGAGAGCACCTTCTCGGCCAATGCTGAGACCGGATCAACAGCCTGACGGACTTACTCTCGGCGAAGGTCTTGATGTGTTTTTTAGACCAACAACACCCACTACACCTCTTGTGTCACCTACAAGTGACGATAGGTAATTAAAAACCTTGTATCATTAATTTAAAATCTTCAATTGAAAACTCCGAGACTTCATTGTTTCTGAACAAATTGATTAAATTAAATTCTGTTGACTGACGTTAAGTTAATTAATTTTTAAAATTCATTTTAGCTCCTTGCACACTTTCCCGACCGAGGGTAGTCCAAATTTATCCACAAATAGTCAAAAAAGTATTCCACCCGACGCTGAAAAGAAGCACGGTTGCAGTTCTCCAATGTTAAAAACTCTTCTTGAACCTGCACCGCGTTCTAGGTCTAGCGACAATCTTGAAAAATTCTCACCTCTCATTGGCAGAAGATCCCAAGGTGATTCACCGTTGACTTCCTCGCCTTTAGCTCGCCGAATGATAAACGAAAGTCCACTCGAAAAAACGCTCTATGAAAGTAGTGCGGAATCGGGGATTAACGACAACATGTCAGACTCAATGCAGAGAAATACTTTACCAATTGTAGGCTCTAGTCTGACCTCGCGACCCGCTTTGAAAGACACGAATTCCGAAGAGAATGGAAGACTTCTGCAAACCAGTGCCAGCTTTAGTACTTCGGATAAAGATGCAGAGTCTAGAAGGGCGCTTATGAAGAGAGCAGACACTGAAAAAACTAGTCAAGTTTCTTCGATTAAATTGAGATCGACCGGTTTTGATCTTAAAAGTCCAACTAATGGTGCCACTTCGAAGAACGTTTACAATGATACTTCTAAATCTCCTGTTTTAAAATCTCTCACCAAAGGAAACGGTTCTATTGGAAAAATAACTCCGCCTGTCACTGCACCGAAACCAAGACCCTGGAGTATGGCTGCGGACAGAAAATCAGGTGAGTATGATGGAATTAATTTCAAATCAGGCAGGCTGACCAACTTCAGATCATAGATTTGATTGGCACTTGAATATATTATTGTTCAAGTAAAATTAGGGGCTACCAGGCTTCAAAGTGCTACACTTTTACACCTTTTTGACACTTTTTTGGGCATGTAGACTTTTTTACTACTATTTTTGGCCAAAAGCTACAAAAAGACACTTTAAAAAAAAGAAAAAAAAATATTATCCTATACATGATCAAAGATTTATGTATTTTTAAATCAATTTGTTGAATTTCGAAAATTCTCACGAAAACTGGGAATTTGAAAAAAAAACTTTAAAAAACTTTTGATCTCAAACTTAAATTTATTCAAATTTTTAAATTACAATTATTTCAAAAATTAACAGTTAAAATTAAAAAATTAATTATTTGTGACTCATTTTAACCAAGAAGAATAGTCTTCTCGATTTTATCTTAAGAAGATTCTCCAAATTTACATAACTTCAAATTAGAAAGTCGTTTTTCACGCCAAACAAAAATATTATTAAAATTAATTTCACCAAATTGTGAAAGACCCAGTTGTAGATTTTTCAGAAAAAATTATGTTGAGCTAAAAGTTGTTGTCAAATAATAATTATTTAACATTTTATGTTTTTTCTTTCAATCTAGTTATAATCTGTAACTTTCATCAAATTATGAAAAAAAATAGCTCATTTTTCTCGTTGAAACATTCTACAATTTTATTAATTAGATTTTGTTAAATAATATATATTCTGTTTGAAAAATACTTAAAGAACAATTTTTATTTGTTTAATAATCTTTATTTTAAATATGCTATTTTTCATGACACTTTTTTGACACTTTATTTAATTTTTAGGACACTTTTTACACTTTTTTTAGTCTTCTACAATGCTTCGAAGCCTGGGATACGTGTCTTTCCGATTTTCTAAAAAAACTATTACAATAACGTTATGAATATTTCAACTTTTACTAAAAAAACTTAAAAAAAACTTTTTCAATAATTTCTTTTGTGTGTCATTTTTTGTCTAATTACGGTAATCGATTTTTTTCTTGATTCTTGGAGGTGCTTTACAGGGCTCATAAAAATCATAATTTTGTTTTAAATATATAAAATCAGTATATAAAATTTTCAAGTGTTTATTTGTAAGTATTTTATTTTTAAATCGAGAACATTTAATAAGGAATAATGATGAAAAAACAGTTAATCAAAAAACAAATTATGTCGAATAAATAAGAAAATTTAAAAAAAATACCTTCAAATTCATATAATTGCAAAATTAAGCAAATTAGGTAAAAGCAACGAAAAAATGGTAAATTATAAAAAAAAAACATAAAGACGTAAAAAGATAAGAAAAAAGTTTATTAAAAAAATAAGAAGATTCTTTTAAATAAAAGAAGTGATGGACATTATTAAAGAAATGAAGAAAAATTAAAAATAATAAAATAACACAAAAATGAAACAGTAACATAAAAATATATAAAAGAGTAGAAACTTTTTCAAAAAATTAAACTATTTACGGACATTTTTTTCAAATTAAAAAATAAATAAGAAGATAATTAAAAAAAAATTTAATTAGGAAACTCAGAGAATTATTTTACAAATTGAAGAAAAAAAGAATGAATAAAATTTTGAAAAATTTTAAAAGATAAAAAATTCTTTGAAATACAAGAACGATATTAAAATGAGAATATTTAGTACAAGATTAAATTTACATGATATAAAATAAGAGAATTTTTTTCAAAAAAGTAGAAAATTTAACAATTTTAAAAATGTAGATAAAAACATCCATCAAATTTTTTCCAAAATTTGTAATTACAAGATAAAAACAAAACAATTTAATAAAGGGAAAAATGTTTCTAAAGAAATAGAGAAATAACGACAAAAATTAAAGAATTAATTACAAGGCGAGGAAGGACTAGAAAAATTGTGAAACAGTAAGAAAATTAAATAAATAGTAAGGAAATGGAGAAATGTTTTTTTAATCTTGCGAACTGTAAAATAATGTAAAAAGTACAAAAAAATGTATAATATTAGACTTAATACAAGTTCAAAAATAAATTTAAAAAAATATAAAAAATTTATAAGAGAATAAGTATTGTTTACAAAAATAGACAAGATGTGAAAACAAATTGAATAAATTTACAAAAAAGTGAGAGCATTTATTTTTAAAAATATGGAAAATAATTAATATTAGGTAATTAATTGTGGTGCATAAATTAATGTGCATTTAGATTTGAATTGAATAAATTGGAATTTTTGGGTTTTTTTTTAATGTTTTGTGATTTTTTACATGCAGTATTAACGTCCGGAGAATTGTGAAGGTTTTTTTTATTTAAATCTTGATTTTAATGCAAATGCCCAATGATTTAAATCAATTATAGCCCTCGTACTTTGTCCTCTTCAAAAATCTATAAAAACTTTTTAAAAATCTTAAAGTTAACCAAATGGCGACTGATTTTCTAAAAAAAAACTAAGTCAATTTTCTCGAAAACACCACCTTCGATCATGCTTAAAATTTTACCACAAATTGTTACTAATATAAGAAAGAATAAATTCGTAAAAGTTTGAAACGGGCTAAACCATATTTTAAGTCAGGAGAATTTTTTTTCCAAAATTAAAAAAAATTTCTGATCATATTGAGTTTTTTTTAGTAAGAATGCTGAAATGTAATTTTTTTTAATTTAAATATTTTTTTTTAATAAATATTTTCTTTTTATTAGAAAACAATATTTTTGTATCAAGGAAATGTTCGTTAAATTTAGAGTTTCGTAATTGAATGTTATTTTATTATATATATGCACTTAAAAATTTTATATTGTGAGTATTAATTTTAATACTTTTATTATTTATTTCTTTTTTATTTAACTTTATTGTTAGTCTTTTAAATCTGTAGCATTATGATGAGAGAGCGAGAAAGAGGCTGTTTTTACAGCCTGAAAGCTTGTCCTAAATTTGATAATGTACATAAAAAAACAAATGTATATCATCACAAATAACCGATTTATTAAATTAGAAGATTTGTCCTTATTTCTGCAATATTTGTAGACCCTTTAAATTAAAAAATAAATTATTTAAATCAAAGAAAATTATATCTCAGCATTCTTACTAAAAAAAAACTCAATAAGATAAGAAAACAATTTTTAATTTTTGAAAGAAATTCTTCTGACCGCAAATATGGTTTAGCCCTCTTCAAACTTTTACGAATTCTGCCTTATATTAGTAAATAGTAACAATTTGTGGTAAAATTTTGAGCAAAATCAAAGGTGGTGTTTTTGAGAAAATTGACTTAGTTTATTTTTAGAAAATCAGTAGCCATTTTGTTAGTTTTTAAGATTTATAAAAAGTTTTTATGGATTTTTAAAGAGGATAAATGTACCTACAAGAATCAAGAACAGAAAATCAATTATTTTAATTACACAAAAATGACACACAAAAGAAATTTTTGAAAACGGTTTTTTTAAGTTTTTTCAGTAAAAGTGTAAATATTTATAACTTTATATTGTAAATGGTTTTTTTTTGAAAACCGGAAAGGCAAGTATTCACTCATTTTATTTGAGAAAAATTTTGAACCTGATTTAATATGGATTCCATCGTATGGAAATTTTACTAAAAAGTGTGATCGAGAGATTGAGAATTGTTTTCTTTTTACTTTCTATTATGAATTTTTTTAGCTATTTTTTTTTTTTTGTTTGTTTATTTATTTTTTGATCTTAATTTATCTCCAATTGTTTTATTTGCAGGTGAATTTAATTTACTTAGTGACGGTTCGAGTCCAAATACTTCAGCAGGTAATACACCAGATTCAGGTGATGCGTTAGATGAATCAACTGACAGTGGAGTTAGTGGTCCAGCATCTCTACCACCCACATTATCTGGAAGCAGTACAACTAGTTCCTTAAGTAACTCAAGCGTGGAAAAAAGATCAGTAAGGGAATTAGCAGCTAGCTTGACTAAAACGAAAATGGATAAAAAGGAAAATGGTGAGATGTTAACAAAAACAGCACTGAAGTAATAGTTTGCATGTTAATTAATCTATCCGCTAGTTTTTAATTAAAAAATAGGCATTGTTTAATTTTTTATCGCTAGATTAAATCAATCCTGCATGTTAAGCTTTATTTTACCATTTTGGCTGTACATATTTTAGAAATTACCGCACCTGCAGCATGGAGGTCGGTGCTTCGTCGTTCTGTCAAACCAGCATCAACAAAGGTATTATAATTTGTTTATTTTCATTCTGTTTAAGTTCTCTTAATTTTGAAAAAATTTAAGATCTATTTTTGTTTAAGAACATTATGCAATATTCAATGCAAATAATCATAATACAGGTAGTTTATTTATTTTTTATATTGACATTTATTAATAATTAAATTTAGTTTACTTTGTTTAAATATTATTTGTTATACCTACATATTTATACTTTTTATCTAAAGAGAGACTATTTATTTTATTTCTTTACCTAAGCTAGATTTGCCTTTATTTGCTAATTTTATGAACATTGCGCAGATCGACAAAAGCTTGTTTAAAACTTTAATTTACTTAATATTAAAAGTATTTTGCAATTTTAAATAAGTGTTAAAATGTAGATTTACTAAAATCGTAACAATTAAAATATTACTTAAAAAGTGGACGTTTCTATGTTTAGAGAATGATTAATAATTGATTTTATTAATCGGTAAGTTGTAGTTATTTTTAGAAATATATCAGAGTTTTTGCTAATTTTAATATTTAAAAATATTTGCATGATTATCTTTCATTACTAATTTTTATCAAGTTTTTCATTAATAAAGTTTCATCTACTAATCAGTAATACTCAATTTTTTTGCAAAGCACACAATTTAACAAAAACTAAACTTTTGCAATTTATTTTTGCGGAATAAAGTGAAAACTCTGATATAAATAACTTGCTTATTATACCCAATTATTGAATATTTAAATATTTTAAATAATTCATTGATTCAATTTAAAGAATGTTGATAATAATTAATGTTTATTTCTTTCTACAGGCGGAAGCTCCGAAAACGGTTGAAGCTCCTCAAATTAGCGTTAAGTTGCGTCGCACTTCGTTTTTGCGAGACTCTAACTTCAATTACGATAATGACGTTGTTGACGTTTGAATCTCGTCTTTTTCGATTTCAGTTGATTTTAATAGAAACGATTGTGCCAATCCTGCAATATTATATCAGGAAACAATTTCGTTTTTTTTGAAAAAACGTTTACGAACAGTAGAAACAACTACATTCCATTACTGCAACGATGCCATATTATACTTAGAAAAAAAGCATAGCGACTCAGTTCAATATTAGGTACAGGGTACAACAACTCTTCTAGAAACGATTATTCTCTTTTTATATATACATATACATACGGACTGCAGTGATAATTATTCCCTCTTGACCACAAATTTAGTACTTAATCTGAAAAAGGGAAGTCTTTGTAAATATCAAATATTCCGCTTAACTTCAAATCAACTTTTAAAATCAGCTGTAGATTATAATAACTTTAAAAATTATTCAATGAAACGGTCACTTTAAAAGCGAGATTTATTTCCGATTAAAATTCAATTGTTTTTCGTATTAAAAACAAACTCTTTTTTGGATTTAATACAAAATTTCCAAAAATGTAAAGTCTTCAAAATGCGCGTGAATTTTAGTCTCGAGATTCCATTTCTTTGCGGGAAATTTGTTAAAAGAATTTTCAAATTAGTCAAAAGTTTATGAGAACAGGAGAAATTTAATAATATATTTTTACGGGTAAAAATCTGCAAAATTTTAGAATATTTTTTATATTTTGGAAAACTTTTATTGCAATTTTTTTTTATTTTATTAATTAATAATAAAATTTCTTAATGGTTCAGCTGGTCAAAATTTTAATCAGATAAGTTTTTTTTAAATTTTCTTAATTGATTCCATTGTTGGTCTAAGAAACTTTTTCGTTTATTAAATAATATTGACCCACTTTTTAATAATAATTGTTTGTTAACAAAATCATTTCCTACAATCCTATTCGTTGAATTTTGTTGCAAATATTTTGTATATTTTACTTAAAGTGTGTAATTTATTTTAAAAATAAATATTTAAGCAGCCTATATTTTTTTAAAAGAAATATTTACGTGATTCAACGAACATAATTGTAGACAATATTTTAGTGAATAGATTAAACTCTTATTTCTGAAAATAACTAAAAATAAATAAATGAAAAGATTCTTTATTATATTATTTTTCGTTTTGTACTGTTTTTTAAATTTAAACAAAATTCGTTAAAATTTGTTTTCATTAATTTTTTCCTGACTCTTGTAAACTGTTTTTTTTAATTTAAAATCATCTCAATACTTTGAAAATTCTTAATAAAATTTTAATAGCGTCTTTTTTTCTCGTTGGAAAAACCGCAATAGATTTCAGCATAAGTGCCTATTGCATATTGAAGCCAGTTACCGTGTCAGCTTTTTTCGTATTTTTTTAATTGAATAAGTTTTCTCCAATTGGAAGAGTCTTCCAAAGACAAGGCAGCAAGGTGTAATTTTTAGAAGACGAGTACATTTATAAGGGTTCTATTCCCAAGTAGCTTACTAATTTAAATTTAAGAAACAGCAAAACTTTTTCAAAATGAATAAATAAATTTATTTATCCAAAGTGAGAAAGTAAATTTATTTATTCAAGAATTAATTACTTATTCAAGATAGATAAATAAATTTACTTATCCAAGGTAAATGAATAAAAACATTTATTCAGTTGTAAATGATTCTGCTTTTCATATTCCAGTTAAAAAATAATGATGATTAGCAGTTTAATCATCGCAATCACTAAACTCGATTTCTTTAAGAAAACAAAGTATCGATCGATAAAATTATTCCTGCTGATTGAATTGAAAAAAAAAAATAATAGGCAGGTTGTATTTAAAATTAAGACGAAACTATAGTTGTCCAAGTCATAGTTTATATTTTAATTAGTAATTTAATGTAAATTTTACGGGATACTCCTGGGATGATGTATATTATATTGTGATTTGTTGGTTTTTTAATAGCGAATGACAGGAGTTGTGAGTGTGTAAATATTTTATGTAGACTAGCGCTATAATTTGCGAGAAAATGGTTATTATTCGTCTGAAAATGAAACATGCAGTTGGCTATAAAATTTTAATCGACAAATGTTTAAATACCGAAAAATTTCTCATATCGATAATTATATTATATTCGATAATGAATCAACTCTATCACAAAGGTACTTTGCTTGAAATTATTCAGAAATTAGTACACATTTCAAATTTTCAGTTTTTATTTACATAGTTATTGAAATGTGCAATATAAATATAAATATATATATTATAAACTTTACAAATCACTGGCAAAGTTCAATTTGTGACTGAATTATTGGATCGTTTACAATCCAATTTTTTTTTTTTTTTTTGTAATTATTTGTCTTGAATTTTATTTCAAGGAGTGGGATTTTAATTTGTTTGTTTTTAACAGTTTTGATTATTTTTATGAACGATTTTATTGCGAATTTATTTTCTGTTATGCAAGTAATTGTTAAAGACTGTACGATGAAAGTATTTGGATCGATCTGACATTATACATTTCTTCCACACGAATCTTTTAAGTTTTCAATATTTAGACAATATTTTAAGCTAAAAATTAAAAGCTAAAAAAGATTATTTTTAAGCAACAATTAGAGGTAAAAGAGATTAATTTAAGCTAAATGTAATATTTTTAGTATTGAATGTTTATACATTTTTAAATTCTTCCACTCTCGTAGTGTGTATTTAATTATGCAGCTTGAAAATTAATGTGACGTTATAATTGTTCTGATGTCGAAAGCTTTTTCGAAAACGTTTTGATAAACAAAATTGTCAATATTAAAAGATCGATGATTTATTGCACAGCATAAAATGCGATACTTATAACTTGTAATTTTAAAGGACTTTTATATGTATATTCAACTGCGTAATTTAAGTATGATGTAGTAGCTAAGGAGAATAATAGGCAAAAATGATAAATTTTAGAGTAAAGTATATTTAGAAGTTCAACTATAATATAGTTAATCTCAAAATTTAAGCGTACTTCCAAAATTTCAGTATATAACTAAACTTGTTCAGAAGTTTTACTCGATATAAAAGAAAAACTGCCCCTTAGAATTTTTACCTTTTTACTAAATTGTTTTTTATTCAATTTCGAGAATTTTATCATTTTGCTAAAAAACTTTTCACCTTAGAAGAATCCACTTTATCTATTTTAAAATGAAAATAGAAAAAAAAATTGAAAAATATTTACAAATATTTTGAAAATGTTTCGATGATTTTTTAATATTCGAAAGTAAAAGAAATATGTTTAATACATATGAGTTTACCAAAATAGTCATAAGGAGAGTAAAATGTATTTAAAAATTGTATAGACGTCGACTGTCGTTGACTTTCCGTCTCCTCTTGCTATTTTTTTGCAACGAGAAGGAATTTAATCATGAAATTCTCAATGCAAAATGAGATAAATCTTTGATTAAAAAATTCTAGATTTTCAAATCTTGGATTGATTTATTGGATTATTTTAATTATTGAATGATTTACTTATTGAATAGATTTCTGAAAATTTCATTGCCCAAAATAATAATTAATATTTTGTGTTAAAAAAAATCGAAAAAAAAAGAAGCTTCTTATTTTGCAGTGTGAATAAAACTACGCCTGTAACGTATCTTTTAACCGGGCCTACGTCATATTTCCAGACAAATAAATAGTCATTAAAAGTGGAATGATTTTTTATTTGAATTAATTTCAATTTCCCGCTAAAATGCAATGTCATCTGGTGAACGGGGATTTTAATTTTTCAGTGACGTCACGTAGAGTTGCAAAATTCTCGGTAATTTAAAATCCGGTTATATTCTCGAGAATATAACCGAGAATATTCTCCTTCCGGAGAATTTATGAGAATTTTCTATGTTTGAATGAGCTCCACCTATTATGAAACACAAACAATTTATTTAAAAAAAAATGGATAAATTACAAAATAATTATAATTACAAACTAACTATAACTCAATGAAGTGTAAAAATTATTATTATACATAACAATCATGAACAATATTAATTTTAAAATGAAAGAAAAATAAATTGAAAAAAATTAGAATAATAAGAAATTGGAGAAAATAATTTTGAAAATTGAAAAAAAATGATTGAAATTAAGATAAATGCTAAAAAAAAAGAAAATAATTAAAAATTAGAGAAAATAGATGAAAGGAAATAAACATAATTTAAAATTGAGAAGAACAATTTTTAATTTAAGACAAATAATTGCAAAAAATACAGAATATAGGTACATAAAATACAAGAAAATCTTAGATGTAATTGAAAATTGAATAGAAAAATAAAAATTTCAGATGAATACTTAAAAACATTCTGGAAATTATGAAAAAGAACTTAATTAATTGAAAATAATAAACTAATAACATAAATAAATAATTGAAAATTGAATTAAATAATTGAAAATGATTAAAAATTAAAGAAAATAATTTTAAAAAAATCAGAATAGTTAAAACTTGTGGAAAATAATTGGAAAATGATTATAAAATTTGAAACTTGAAGGCAATAATTAAAATATGATGAAAACAATAATAAGTTGAAAAAATTTTTGTAACTTTTTGTAAAATTTCAATTTTAATCTTAAATCTTTAATTTAATTTTTTAATTTTCCATTTATTTATTTAATTTTTAATTATTTTCTTCAATTTTTAAATGCATTCTTCGTTTTTCAATTATTTTATTGAAAATTCAATACTTCTCGCATTTTGTTAATTATCAAATATTTTCTTGAAATTTTGATACAATTCTTCAATTTCCAATTGATTTCTTTAATTTTCATTTATTTTTTACAATTATTTCCATTATGTTCATCATTTTTCAATAGGCAATTTATTATTTTCCTTTAATTTTATGAATATTCATTAATTACAAATTTTTTTTTGTACGAATGCCGATTATTCTCACCATTTGTCGATTTTTTTTCAATTGATTATTTTTTTTAATAGTTAATTATTTTCGTCATATTGTAATTTTTCTTATGTTTATCAATTATTTTCTTGGAATTTCTATTTAATTCTTTAATTTACAATTTATTTCTTTAATTTTTAATTATTTTTTTCAATTCCCAAATTTTTTTTAATTTTCAATTTTTTTTTATCGATTTTCAATTAATTTCTTAATTAATTCTCGGATTTTTTAAATTATTTTCTTTTATTCGTAAAAATTGTTTTAAAATTTTAATTCAATTCTAGAACTATTCTCTTCAATTCTCAGTTATTTTCTTCAAAATATAAATTTTACTTTTCAATTTTCTATTATTTTCTTTAATAATAAAAAATTATCGTATTTTTCCTCTTATTTTTTTCGATTTCGATTAAGTTTCTTTAATTTTAAATACAATTGTTCAATTATTTTCTTCAATTTTTATTCCATTCTTTAGTTTTCTATTGGTTTATTCTGTATTCATTAATTCTCTCCTTCTTTCAATTACTTTTTTTCAATTTTTAAGTACAATATTCTTTAACTTTCAGTTCCATTCTTCAATTTAAATTTTTTTTATTTTCTTATTTTCAATACAGTTGTTAAATGTGCAATTATTTTCAACAATTATTCCTATAATTTTCTTAATTTTTCAATTTGCAATTATTTTAATGTTTAAAATGTTTAGAATTTTTCATTATTATCTTAAAATTTTATAATTATTCTTTGATTTTTTAAATTATTTTGTTCGATTGTGTATTAATCTAGCCATTTTTTGAATTTTGTTTTTAATTGTCAATTGTTTACGTCCTTTTTCAGAAATATTCTTCCATATCGTTATTTTCATTTTTTGAATTTGCAAAAATTCAATATATAATTCTTACTATTAATTCAAATCACTACTAATAAGAATGACGCTAGAGCTTCTATTTTCGAAAATTGATTTAGAAAATTGGACTTAATTTAATAAATAAATAAAAAACTTAAATTCTTATAAATTCTCGATTAGAATTTTGGTCGGTTATATTCCCGGTTATATTCTCGTTCACATTACCGTTCTCAAGGTAATATTACTTCTTCGCCTTCTTCGCAACTCTAACGTCACGTGACACTTGTGACACTTGTCAAATATATCAGTAATGTTTAAATAGTTTAAATATAGTTTTTATTAATTAAAAAACACATAAAATGTCTCGTTCAAAGTCTGAAAAAGTTGGGAATGGCAGTAAGTGTGATTCCAGCGTTTGGATGCGAGCAATTACTGCAAATGCCGATTGGCCAGATAAAGTAAACATAACCTCACTTCTTACTTCCTTGTGTTAATTTGTTAATTATATTTTCAATTTAACTAATATTATTTATTTGCTACTTTCAGGAAGAATTTCTTGATGTGATATATTGGTCTCGACAAGTCATAGGAATATTAGTTGGTATTGCTTGGGGCCTTATACCTTTGAAAGGATTTTTAGGTCTTTTATTGTAAGTTTATTAATTACTTTATTTATTATTCTCTTCTTATTTTCTTGTCAGTTTAGTATTTCTTAAATTGATTATAATTTAGATTTTAGTTAGTTTTTTAGCTTATGTTCAATTGTTAAATTATTAAGCGTTTACGTTCAGTGAATATTCGTCACGTGTCATATTTAATTACCTAGACAGGTTTATCATTTTTATTGAGTTAAAATTTGTTTCTATCATTTTACTGTATCTTTACTTGTTAATAGTTCGAATTATACGAATCTGAAATTGATTTAATTTCTAAATGCTTCTTTATTCTTCATAGATTTGTCTTGGTAAATACAGGACTGACATATTTGTACTTCAGTAGTTATCAACAAGTAGATGAAGAAGAATTTGGTGGAGCTTGGGAATTAACGAAAGAAGGATTTATGACCTCATTTGCAGGATTTTTGGTAAGCAATCTTTCATTTTCATACGAATATCAATTAACTTTCCAAAAGCAAGATTTAAAAACAATAAATTATAAACACATTTTTCTGCCAAAGTTTTTAAAAATTCTAATTAAACCAGTTTTAAATTAATTAAGATTCTGATTAAAGACAACTATTCATTAAAAATTAAAGATAAATATAAGATAAGAATCTATATCTCCAAGTCCTACAGATTATCTGTTCTTTGCGCGCAGGTAACATGGATAATAATATATTCGGGTCTACATTATGATTAAACACATTTTCTACAAAAAGTGCAGTACTTCTACCGTGACTGAATGAATAACAAGTGGACAAAACGAACATTAAGTAGTTGTATTCTCCTAAAGACATGAAAATTGAAAGGGGAATGTGATGAATGGTATCTGCAAATAATGTGCATTTAATAAGGATCAAATGTTTTTTTTTAATGTTGTGTAAACAGCTTGCCAAAATTGTTACGTAAGTTTACAAATGTGTACAAAAGTAGACGATCTTTTAAGTTATAAAAGCTGCTGACTGACAAACTCGTACATAACGTTTCTTTATTTCAAAAATAGTCATTTTCAATCACTCATCCATTCTATAAACAATATTCATGATTTACATTCTGCTAAAAATATTCACGATAGCAATGTGTGAATATTTATACAACAATAATCATGAAAACTGACATGATCAATTCCAAAACCATTAACCTATCATTACTCGCTTCCGACCTCTCGATCGCACTTCTTTCAGCTTATTAAGCACTTGTTTTCCTTTTTCTTCTTCCTTCTTTTCTACATAGCACTCCAAATAACCTTCTAGAATAGTTACAAATAAATCATTCAATGTGGAATGTGCACTTTTTAGAGATCTTTCCAGTACGTACAAATCGACTGCAGAATCTTCCACAGAGCAATTTACATGCGCTAAGCCAAAATCTATTAATATGACTTGTTCTGGAAAAAAGGAATACAAAATTAATTTCTATTTAAGGGGGATTTAAATTGTTGACTAATATTTACAATGTTAATTTTATTAATACCTCTTGTCACAGTTTTGGATTCAACGGAAATATTTCGTAACAAAATATTAGAAGTTGTTAAATCTCCGTGAAAAATATTTTCAATATGCAATCTTGCAACTAAATTGCCTAAAACTTTAGCAACTGATTTTGCCGTTTGCCAAAATGTCTCTGTTTGAGAAATATTGTCGTCTATGAATTTTTTCGCAGTTACTGTATTATCCAAATATTCCATAAAAATGTTTCTGCGATGCAAATCAACGTAAAATAACGTAGGTGTTAGTACTCCTAGAAAATTGATTTTTAGTGCATTTTTTTAACGAGAGTTGGTATAAATAATAATCAGGATGTCCAGAGAACTTGAAATCTTACAATTCGGCTTGAATTTTTAAACAAATCTTAAATTAAAATTTTTATTTTGGTTTTGAAAATTAAAATATATTGTTTTAAGCTTGAAAATCTCTAAAAGATGTTTATTTTGTTGAAGATTTCCGATTTTCTGGGCACTCTGATATAATAATTAATTATTAGAATTAATTGAAAATTTGTACCTGCAGCTGTAGCGCGTGCCAAAGCTCGTGCTTCGCTTTTAATTTGGTGACTAGCCAAACTTTTATCCAGACTTTCGTGTCTATATTTCTTTTCAAATCTGTGCTTTATTAGTGCTGGTCTATTTAAATAAGTTCCTTTGTAAATCCTTGCTTCAGCACCTTGGGCTATTAGTTCATAATTTTCGTAAAAATCCATCGTACTTTTCTGCAAAAAAACATTTTGTGAATCATAACCTATAAAAAGTTTGGGGCAAAATCTGGAATATTTTATTTGTTATGATAAACTATTCCAAACTAGTAAAATTTAAAAATTAAAAACAATTTTAAACTTTATAAGAATTTAAATTTGATAAGAATTCATATTTTAGACAGATCTAGAATTTATAAGTATTCAGAACTTTATAAAGAAATTTTATTTATTATAATTTAAACTTTACAGGAAGTACATAATTTACTTTAACTATAATTACATTCAATAATTTTTCGAAATGTTAATAATTTTAAAATTTACAATAATTTAAATTTGTTAAGAAAGTAACTAACAAAGCATTTAAACTATTTTAAAATAATTATTTCACGTTTAAATGTAGAATGAAAAGCACAAAGAAATCTTGATATAAAAAGCCTTGAGGAATGAACTTTCCAGGCAGAAAGTAAAGGTGCAAGCTGGCAGAAATTGAGATTGCGAGGGGGCAACTTGCAGGTGGTGCGATTCGACGCAATATCCCCTGTATAAGTTGCTAGCGCTAGCGAGAGGGCGAAATGCTTGGCGAATCGATCGTTTGAAAGCGTCCTGCGCGAGAGCGACGCTAGTATTCATTCGCCCATATTTCGCTGCATCAACTTTATGTGAATAACAGTCACGTTGTCTTTTATTGAAAAATAAAAATAACAATTGAAACATGAAGGACGAAGTAAAAATGGACGCAAATCGCTTGATCGCTGAAGTCTACAAAAGACCGGCTCTATGGAATCAGAGGCACATTTCTTATCACAATAGAGAGGTGACTAACAGAGTTTGGATGGAAATTGCAACTATCTTCAAACTTCCCAGTGAGTTTGTTTTTATTCACTTTTTATATCAGTAATTTTTAAATTAACATGGTTTTCTTTTTTGTTTTTGTCAATTTATATCAATGTCGGTTCTTGTTTGATAATTTGAATTTTTTTTTTTTTTGCATTTTTGCAGGATTGATGTTTTTATATCAATATCTGTATTTTTTATCAATATTTTTGTATCAGTGTGTTTATTTTTACCTGCGCAGAAATAAAATTTAAAGATCATTTATAAACGGTAAGTTTATACTAAATCGATTTTGATAGGTGCGTGTTTGTAACAATCTATTCGCGTGACACGTTTGGTAGTATGTTACATCAAACACGTGTGATTATTTTAATCTCTATTAAACACAAGGTGCTTAATTTTATTGTCGTATTTAATAAAACAAATTTGTAAATCCTCGAAGGCATTAATTTATCATCTAGAAGGTTTAGGAAATAATTGGACGTTTTTAAATTTGAAAAAAAAAAATTAAAAACTGTTGATTTAATATTATTTACATTTAATGAAATTTTATTTTATTTGGCGTGGAACTTTGGATATTTTAAAACTTTAGGTATTATTTAACATTTAATTATTGATCAAACATATGTTAGGTGTGGAAAAATATTAAATATGGTTTTTACAAAGTTTTGTATAATTTTAAACATTGTACGAGACCTATATTTTATACGTCCCTGAACAGGCGTATTGATTTAATTAAAAACGTTGAATTTAAAAAAAAAAAACAAAATACATTTAGAATGATTGAAGTCTTTTTATTTCCTCTTTATCATAGAGTTAAAATCAATGACGAATTTGAATAATTCGAATTTTGTTTATATTGAAACCACTGTAAAATAGTATCTAGTGTACATAACCTATAAGTTTACTGTTTTGGAGAAAAAATGTGTTAAAATAATATTAAAGAAGAAACTTACTTTTATAGAAATTATGCCTTAAATTTACTTAATGCAGTTACAGACTGTTTCTAACTTTTTTTTTAAAAAATATTTATTATATGACACCTTTTATCACTGATTAAAATCATCAAAACACACGTTCTGTCACATTTACCAGTAACGTACCATCAAACAGGGTAATGTAAAAAAAAATTTATTTTATTTATTTTAATCGGGACGCATGATTAAGTTCTAAAATTTATTATCTAGAAATTCCATTTTATAGAATTTCATAAGGTAGAATTTTTTTGTAGCCGAAATTTCAAATTTTCGAACTTGTTTTCAATCGAATTTAAATGAATTCGAATTTTTACCTAACAGAATGTTTAGGTCACCAAATTCTGCAATTTAAGTTTTCTATCAAATGTCAATTCGTTCTATTAAAATTTCGCACAAATGAAGATTCGGTCAAATGAATATTCTGGCATTTAAAAATTCAATTAATTTAAAATTCTGTAAAATGAAAATTTTTCTAAATTAAAATTCGTTTAAATTGGAATTCTTTTAAATAAAAATTCTGTTAAATATGAATTTGGTGATCTAAACATTCTGTTAGGTAAAAATTCGAATTCATTTAAATTCGATTGAAAACAAGTTCGAAAATTTGAAATTTCGGCTACAAAAAAATTCTACCTTATAAAATTCTATAAAATGGAATTTCTAGATAATAAATTTTAGAACTTAATCATGCGTCTCTTTTAATCAATCCAAATTTCATACGGTTAACAACAATTAATAATAATAATATTTCCCCTAAAAGTCCCCTATTTAGACAATTTTGCCCTAAAATCTCCTATTTTTCATAAAAATATATTTAAATTCAAAGTATCAAGAGATTTTTAATTATTTTCAATCTTTAAATTTTTATTATTTTTTCAATCTTCAATTATTTCTATAGTTTTTCAATTATTTTCTCCAATTTTAATTCATTAAATTACATTTCAATAGATTTCCTGAATTTTCAGTCCTTCATCTCAGATTTCAATTATTTTCTTCAATTTATAATTATTCTTATCATTTTTTAATTTTTTCTTACAATTCATACTTATTTGTATTATTATTTCATTAATTTCAAAAAATGTCAATTGTTTTCATCAATTTCAATTATTTTATTCAATTATATTATTGTTTCTACCTACTTATTAAATATTTTGAATATTATTTCAATTAATTTAAAAAATTTGAAATTATTTTTTTACATTCTAATTTTTTTCAACATTTTTTCATTCTGTTTATCATTTTTTAATTATTTTATTAAATTTCAAAAATGTTTTGTAATTTTATCACTTTTTTTCATAAATGTTAATTATTTTCTTTAATTTTCAATTATTTCTATAATTTTGAAAATATTTTCTCTAATTTTTAGTTTTGAAAAGTATTTTTTCATACACTTTCTAAATTTTTAATTTATTTATCTAAAATTTCAGTCATTTGTATTATTTTTCAATTATAACCATCATTTTTTAATTGATTTCATTTTTTTACAATTTTAATAATAAATATTTTTTAACTTATTTACTAAACATTAAATTATTTATTTCTAATTTCAATTAATTAAAACAATTTTAAAGAATTTTAGAATTTTTCAATTAATTTTTTCAAATTTACAATTACTTTCGATATTTTGTAATTGATTTCCTAAATTTTCAATTATATATCTTAAATTTCAATTATTGTTTAAAATTTATCATTATTTTTGCCATTTTTCAATTATTTTCTTTAATTTGATATATATTCTGTAATTATTTTCAATTATTCTTCTTCTCAATTCTCAAATATTTTTTAAAATTAAAATTACTGTCTTCAATTTTCCATTATTTCTATAATAATTTTGCAATTTTTTTTCTCAAAATTATAATTTTTAAAAATATATTTTAACTGATTTACTAAGCCTTTAATCGTTTATTTCAAATTTCAATTGGTTAAAAAAAATTTAAAGAATTTTAGAACTTTTCAATTATTTTTTTCAAATTTACAATTACTTTCGATGTTTTGTAGTTAATTTCCTAAATTTTCAATTATTTATCTTTAATTTAAATTATTGTTTAAAATTTACCAATATTTTTGCCATTTTTCAATTATTTTCTTTAATTTGATGTAAATTCTGTAATTGTTTTCAATTATTCTTCTCAGTTCTCAAATATTTTCTAAAACTAAAATTACTGTCTTCAATTTTCAATTATTTCTATAATTTTGTAATTTTTTATCTCTAAATTATAATTTTTTAAATTATTTTTTAAGTGATTTACTAACCCCTTAATCATTTTAAATATCAATTAAATAAAAAAAATTTTAATGAATTTTCGAATTTTTCAATTAATTTTTTCAAGTTTACAATTACTTCCGGTATTTGTAATTAATTTACTAAATTTTCAATTAAATATCTCAAATTTCAATTGTTTTTGAAAATTTATCATTATATTTGCTATTTTGCAATTATTTTTTTAATTTGATATATATTTTGTCATTTTTTTCAACTATTTTTCTTAATTGTCGATTGTTTTCTTCAATTCTCAAATATTTTCTTAATTTTCAATTACTGTCTTTAATTTTCAATTATTTCTATAATTTTGCAATTTTTTTCTCCAATTTTTAATTGTTAAAATTCCTTTCAATTTGATTTACTTAATCTTCATTTATTAATTTTGAATTTCAATTCTTTTTTTCAATGTTTAATTTGTTTTATAACCTTCTCATTGATCACTTGATTTTAAATTACCTTCATGATTTTTTTAATAGTTTCTTAAATTTTCAATTATTTTTCTTAATTCTCGATTGTTTTAATTAATTTTAAATTTTCTTCCAACTATTCTCTACATTTTTCAATTAATTTTTTCAATTTTCAATCATTTTCTCAATTTTCAGTTGTTTTTATAAGTTTGGAATTATAGAAACAATTATTAATTTTTTTAATTATTTGTAAATTGATTTATTAAATCTTCAATTTTTATTAGTTTTATAATTTTTTTAAATTGTTTTTTCCAATTTTTAATTATACTTATCATTTTTTAAATTAATTTTCTAAATTTTCAATTTTTTTTTTAATTTACCATTATTCATTTATTTTTTCGTTTATGTATTTTCTCTTTGTTCATATATAGATTTCCGTACTCTTTTAAATTATTTTTCAATTATTTTCATCAATTATTTCTAATATTTTGCATTCGTTTTCTATAATTATGAATTATTATTTATCAGTTTTAAATTACTATCCACAATTTGTATAAATCCTATTCCTTTTTTTTTTTTTTTTATTATTAATCTGAAAATTCTGTAATTATATATTTTAATTTTATTTTTCTTATCCTACAACTTTGTAATTTTGTCCTACCCAAATAAAATAATCGAAGTTCTACTATATATAAATCATTTATCTTTATTTATGAAGTTTTTAAAGAACCCTAAAAGTTCCCTACTTTTGTATATTCAGTCCCCTATTTCCTCTAAAATATTCTTCATTATCACTGTGAAGCCTGCATTAATCGAATTTTAATTTTCTTTTTAAATTTCTTTTTTGAATAAATTATTAACTAAAATCATTTTTCAGAGCCAGTGTTAAAAGCTAAATGGAAGGGTCTACGAGACACTTTTCGAGCCGAATTAAAGAAGGAATTGGTTTATCAAAAAAGCAACTACCATCGGAATCGACCCGTCTGGATTCATTTTAAAAGTCTTCAATTTCTCAAAGAGCAAATGGTACCTCGGCCACCAATTTGGGAAAGAAATTGTACTCGAAATTCTGATAATGATCGTTCAGTGGATAGGGATGAGAATGGAAGTTCTGCAAAAGTAGATGAGAATTCAGGTCTTGATCTTGTAAATGGAGACACGAATATTGATACGGTCAATCATCAAGTTGAGGTGAAACAAGAGCCGGAGGAGCATTTTCAAAATTTAGAATTCCACAATGTGTCGGAGAATCTTGCTGACAATGAGATGATGCTCCAGAATCTGTCGCCTGAACAAGTTCTCATGGGAGATACGGATTCAATTAATGATCTCAGTGTTGATCCTCTTGAGGGAAATCGTTGCGATGATAATTATTACTTTTTTATGAGTTTATTGCCTCATATTAGAACGTTGCCGGCCGAAAGAAGAATGCTTCTTAGGATGCAGATGCAAGAATTGGTTTACAAGGAAGTCTACAAAAAAAGTAACAGTGAAAAAGAGTCAACTTCTTGAATAATTTAGGGTTAATGATTTTCTCTATGAGTCTATGAGATTCAATTTAGGAAAAATTGTTTTATCTTTACATTCTTGATAAACAATGGAAAGTCACTGTGATTGTAAAGTTTTGTGGAAGACTAACCAAAATAAGTTAAATATTTGCAGTATTGTGACTTTTTTGTCAATCTTAGATTTAGATTTCATTTTTGACTTTAAGTGCCTCATGTTCTTTAATATTTAAAAATATTCATTAGTTGAATATAAAAAATTTGGAGATAATATTTTAGTTTTGAATATTACAATTTTGATTTTTGATTTGAATAATTTTGAATGTTTTTATTATGATTTTATTTTTTCTAGTTTTAAGTTAAATTTAATTTGAATAGTTTTTAACAAAGTTATTTGGTGAAAGGTCTAAGGCATTAAAGTAAACTTTGTGATTTGAGGATAAAGTTACCATTTATTAAGAATCTAATTTTCAAAAGTGGTAATAGAATTAAGGAAAATGAGATTGTGCGAGAGCTAAGAAAAATATTTATTTTGTATTTAGAAGCGCTAGAAGCAACGAAGTGTTTGATTAGAAACAAAATATAAGTATTTATGAAAATGTTCATTTTCTGATTAATAAATATTTTTTGAATAATTAAAACTGTAAAATCGGTTACACTTGTATTTATCCAACTGAATCTAACCAGTTTTAATCAATTTGAAATTCTCTTGATACAAATAATAGGAGACAAGAGAGTTGAACTAAATTTAAGTTTATTTAATTTCTATCAGGATGATTTTTAGTTAATGATCGAGAAAAATATCCCTGAATTTTTTTTTTTATGAATTGAATAGTTGAAGGAATTGTTAATAGATCTTGCTTAGTTTTGTTAAGATTTTCCGAGAATAGTCTAAATCGACTTATGATCATCTAAAAAGCCTAAATTTTCATTTTTAAGAAAAAATCCAGATGGTAATTTTTTTGTCGCTTGGATATCTCGAGAACTCCTTAACGGATTTTAATAAAATTTGAATGGCGAATTAAGATCATAAATATCCAAATTTAGGCACAGGGATTTTTAAAAATATCTAACCAAATTTTTTAAGCACCATTTTTCACCAAAAAAATTTTTCACACTAAAAACTCAACTTAACAAATAAAAAAAAAACATATTCCTTGTCTCAAAACGAATCGATTGACATATATAAAGACTATAATTGACCAAAAATTCGCATAATAATTCATGATTTTTCATTTTTTTTTGCATTTACAATTCTTTTTTTACTTGACTAATTTTTATTTTATGATATAAATAATAATTATATAAAGTATTCATTTTATCCTAAATTTGACGAAATAAGGGAGATTCTTAATTTTTAATGAAATTTTAATTTTGATTTCTTTAATATAACTTCTCCAATTGTCATTTTTAAGTAATGATTCCTTTATAAAAAAATGTTTTACAATAAAGAACGAATTGATTGATATTTATATAGTATATATTTTTTTATTTTTAAGGAAATTTTAGTATTTATTGTTTTGCTTACATGAAAGCAAAGTGTTCATACGATGAACATAATTTTCACCGGTTCATTTGAATAATTTTAACCTTCAACAAAAATTGAAAGTAAACAAAATATAAGAAATTATAAAAAAATGTTCCTTTTCGGAACAATAAATAGTTTTATCAATAGCAATATTTACCTAATTATTTTAATTTAATTAAAATAATAAGTGCAATAACTTATACTAACTTCCCATCTTGAAGTTGCATACAAACAATAATGTTTTTTATAAAAATATCTGATAATCCCTGGCGCCTTGTTTGAAAAAGAGAAACATTATTTAAAATAAATTATGATTATTTTGAGAAAATTAACTATTAAAACAAAAAATTCTATTCTATTATACAAGCCACAAGCTTCTATGGTAAAATTATTAGTAAATGTTATCAATTGTCAGTTAAGTTTCGATCCTTATATTCAAATCACCCGCGAATAACGACCAATGGAATCGAAGAATGAAAATGATTCCCCCACTTTCTTGTAGTTTGTTGGTGTCTGCAACCTGCTGCAACTGCAACATATGTAAATAAGTGAAGAAATAAATAATTAATAAACAGTGATATGTTGCTAAATGTTTAATTAACGTTCTTCAGGCAATGATCTCGGCTGTTATACAGGTAAATTTATTTTCCATTACTCCAATCATCAGAGTATTTTTAGGTTATGTGTTTTCTTGAAAGGCTTGAAATCCTTAACTCTTTTTTTTTACCTCCAAGAAGCAGGTAACGTAAGCAAATTAACAGAAGGTTGAGAAACACGGTACTTTCTCGTACCTGCGTTCGAATTGCTTCATTATGCATGCATTTAACTAATACTGATTTGTTTTAACAGTGAGCATTTTATAAATAATACCAATTTCAAAATCTTTATTCAAGTCTAAACCGCAAGTTTTAAAACTATTTTCTACATACCCTAGACATTTTTTTTTTTTTTTTTAATTATTATAAAAATTGGGAATAATTTATTTATTCATTATAAAAGTATTCACGAAAAAGATTTTATCCTCTATACCGTAAATTTAATTGTCTTGGTCAAAGAAGACAATGAATACAATTCTTGATGTCCTGAAATGACGAGCATGCGTACCTGTTTGGTCCCTTTGACCAACCATTTCTTGCTTTCGCTGCTTTTATTCACTTTGCATTCTGACATTTACAGTTCCGCTGCCGTGTTCAGTGCCGTCTCCAAGCCACTCCAGGCTGAAACTAATTGCCATGGCTAAAACGCATTCAAAATTCTAATCTCGTGACCGTTAGAGTGTTAGACCTTCCTGTGTACCTGTTCCATCTACAGGTGTCTCAGACATTCCAATAGTGCATCGAAAGCATAGTTAAACTTTACACAAGTTTTCCTTGTTTTATCTAAATTAAAATCAAATAACCAAAGTGTGAAATTTCATCCAAGTGTTGTGATTTAGAAATTAAATAGGTGAGTCAATATTCAATTTGGTAATTTATTCTTTTGTTAAGATTGTTGCACCAGGAGGAGAATTATTGTTTAATTATTCAGAGAAATATTGTTTAATACCCCACTTCCACGAAATCAAAAGTAAACATTCAAGTGTAATTATAATTTCTTTATTTTTCTTTTTGGTTTATTTTTTAAAATTAATTTTATGTATTTTAATATTAAAAAATGATATTAGTTACATTTTTATTAAAATTGAAAATTGTATATATTAATTATACCACAATTTTAATACGATTCCCAACAATTATCGTCTTTCAAGAACAAAAGAACTCCTCTTTTTTAATATTACTGTCGAAGGAAAGAATGACCACTTTAAAGGTGAAACTTGACTTTTTGAGGACATACGTGCGTCAGCAGGTATTATTTGTCTCGTTTTGTCAAGTACGTTATACCGTCTGGTGTTTAATTACATAAAAACAAAAAATTAGAACACAATATCGTGATGGACATGCTCCCTTGAATCACAAGTTTGAACAACAGTTGTGTCCTTTTGTGATAAACAAAAAATCCTCACGGTCAGAAGAAATTGTGAAAGGATTAAATACAATGGATATTTAAATGACTTAAACCCACATGGTTAGAAATAAATTGCTAAACTGACAATTTGATGAATGGAAGACGGAACGATTGTGCAAGGACGATTCCATCGACTAAGGAAAATATTTTAAATATAAATTAATCTCTATTGCCGAAACTCGTTAAACGTTTATTTTCACATTTATCACAATTAATTTATCAATAATTTATTTTTTATCCGTTTCTACAGTATTTTTTAAAATTGACTTATTCTTAATCGTAGAATTTTTATTGTAAAAAATGTTATTTTCTGTAGAAAATATTTGATGTCTGTTCTAGGAACCATTATTCTATTCTAAATTTTAATATACTGAGAAAGTCAATTAATTCTGGCGTGTTGTTCGTCTGAATCAAGATTTCTTTAACTTTCTAAGATAAATCAGGAAAAAGAATTGCAACTTGCATGAAATTCGCAGACGAAATCTATAAAAAAATATGTTCCTTCAATTGAATAGGAAAAACAAGAATTACAGAAATAAATGTAAAAAGCCTCGAACTACAAAATTATCAACTATTCGAAACGAATTGTAGTATAAAAATACAGAATAATTATAGAATGGGTATTTATAAAATTTATAAATGGAAATCCAGAGCACCTAAAATAAGAAATAAAGCTCTCTGATGTCACGAAAAAAAGATTTGAAGATAAACATTTGCCTGAAATGAAAGAAGCAATCGTCTGAAGTCTTTATATAATTGTCATACATAAACAAAATTTTGATGATTGAGCTTTTGAAATGATTTTCGAGCCTAAAGGAGCATCTTTTAAATTGGCAAAAGTACGGGAAATTATGTTATAAAACACTTAAAAAATTTCTCAACCTATTTTCTCAAGAATATATCGAAAGCTACAGAGGTGTGACGCCAGTTTTTTCCCGTTAGTCAATGAAATCAAAGTGCTACGTGAAGGCATTGTGTATCTATCTGGTGTGAAAAAGAACACTTCAATAATGAGTTTATTTTTCTGGGATTTACCTGACTGAGAGCGAAAGTTATTTATAAAATGAAGCGCTCGATGAAAATTGGATGAAATGCAAACTTGAGGGAAAATTTTGAGAACTGTATTAATTTGAATTCAGTTTACGAGAAACAATTTT
Organism: Ganaspis brasiliensis; assembly: GCA_037103525.1. Classification (NCBI taxonomy): domain Eukaryota; kingdom Metazoa; phylum Arthropoda; class Insecta; order Hymenoptera; family Figitidae; genus Ganaspis; species Ganaspis brasiliensis. The sequence continues at coordinate 1,943,385 of JAZKLR010000013.1, read as the reverse complement.
AAAAAACTCAATTTTGGAAACAACAAAAAATTGATAAATAAATTCTCAAAGAGATAAATCAGTTTCAACAAGCAGTGAAATGTCTGGCATTTAAAATTACTTGTTTCAAAATCTAGATAAATTAAAATCTTTGACAAATGTTTATTAAGTCCTGAAGAAATTGTATTGAATTCCGAACGTTCTAACTTTTTAATTATAGTTTTTTTGAAGGCCATTGATAGAAGGTTTTAATGAAAGTCAAATAATGATCAAATAGATTCAAATCAGACATGATTTAATGACCTATTGTAATCATACAAGTCTTGTATAACATTCTTACGATCAGTTTTAAAATTTTTATCTCATTTTATCCATTTTTTGCATCGATCGCCTTTTAACGCTGTATGGCTTCTTTCACTTTAAGTTAGCCTTCTTAAGCATGAATTTATTCTAAGTTTTGAACTTGACTGACATTCGTTTTATCGAAGATATTTTTTCTTAGGATGTGGCGTTATGTATTTTTAAATTTGAAATTTACTTAAAATTCTTCAATTTATAGTTATTTAAGTATAGGTTATTGATTTTTGAAGTTATTTAAAATTAAATATTTTCGCATCTGCATGAAGTAAAAGTATCGATTGTTGTTTTATTTTTCTATTCATTTAGTCGCATTATTATTGATTTTCAGGTAGAAGTGCATATGGGTCAGGAAATAAGAGTGGCTTATATAGATAGTAACTTATCACTTCCGGAAGTGGAAATTATGGAGTAACAGGTGCCGCATTCTTTAGTGTCTTAAAATACCTGGGAATTTATTTCGAATCTTCGAGTCAAGTTTCTAAGAATGGAAAATTTTTTAATTTGAGAAAAAAATAATTGACGATATTTGACGGAATAACACAAATTTTAATGAACAAAATTTAAGAAGTTCATTTGAAATGTGTAGTGTAATGATTACAATTTTGTGGAATATTTCGAAAGTTAACTGAAATAATTTAAAAATATGTGATTATTTGAAAGTTTTGTTTTAATTTGTAGTATGAAATGTGAAATGATTAAATTTTGTGGAATACTTTGAAAGTTTGTTGAAGTAATTTTTAAATTTAGCGGTTTAAATGATTTAAGTTGTTTTAATTTATAAGAATTAAATAATAGTTCAACCGATGAATTATTTCGAAAATTTAATAAGGGAATTTAAAAACAATTATTAGAAATGATTGTTACACCACTACATATGTGATTAATGTGTGTATTATTGGCCTTCCAAAAATCGAACAAAATCGTTTTTGCAAATTATTAGAAATGTAGATTTAAAATTTAAGTTGAATATTTAAATTATATTTATATTCTTGAAAAGAATTAAACAGACACATGTTAGTAAAATTTTAATAAATTCCAATTTTATTCACGCTTTAATTGATACAATTAAATCAATTTCCTAATTTTAATTGATCAAAACTTCAATTCATCTATATTTGAATGTATCTATATTTTAATCTATTCACATTGAAGTTAATCAAAATTTCAGTCAATTCCAATTTTTTTGCGAGAATATTTATTGGTAGAATTTTGTATTCTAAATTTAAAGTCGATTTTAACTTCAATATATTCAAATTCAAATAGTTTTTTTTTTCAAATTTTAATCGATTTAAATAATTTAAATTTTAATCAATTCTAATTTTTTCTGCAAAAACATATATTCGTAGAAATTCCAGTTGATTCTAAATTAAATGAATTTTAATCAATTTTAGTTTGAATCAATCATGATCTTGATTTATTAATTCTTATTCAATATGTTTCGGTACAAATTTTAAATCCTAATTGTATTTAATCGGAAATTTAATAAATCTTATTTTTTATTTGCCAATATTTTGATTTAGGTACATAGTTGAAATTATATCGATTTTGAATTTAATTCAAATACATTTAAATTCTTTTTAATCTTAATTTGAACCAAACTCATATACCATGAAAACTATAATATTTATAAAATTGATAATGAATTAAAACATCTGTTTATTTAAATTTCAATCAATTCATATTTTTTAATCAATTCAAATTTTATTACTACCTATTTCAATCAATTCTAATTTTTATTCTTTTAAACTTTTATTGAACGTAAATTCTAGTCTATTCTAAATTATATTTAATCGATTTAAAATTATTTTCAAATTTAATTAATTATTTTTATTTGAATCAAGTTGAAACTGAATTTATTCTAATCAAATAACAATACATTATTTTTAATTGCAATCAATTCAAATTTTTAATGGTAAAAACTTTTATCTTCAACATCTGTCCGAATACTTAACTAACCAAAACTTTATTTGTCACAAAATTTAATTTTCCGAATACAAAACTTACTGAATGTGCATTTTCTCGACACAAGAAGTGTAGAATATCTCTAAGAATTTTTCATTTTTGAATGGCTGGTAATTTTTTTAAAATTTTAAGTAAAAATCATAATTTTGAATGGGACAACTTTCTTATAAAAAAAAAAAATTTACAAAACTTTTGATTCCAAACTTTAATTTATTCAAAGTTTTAAATTACAATTATTTCAAAATTAAATAGTTGAAATTATAAAATTAATTATTTTTAGATTCATTTTTAATTTAATAATGGATTTTCTAATTTAATAATTATGTTTCTTATTTCTTTAAAATTTTAAATAAATATAATTTTATAGAAAAATTCAATTTTTTTCTTATAATTTCTATTCTTAAAAAACAATGTCAGTATTTTATTAATTTATTATTTCTTTTGTATTTTTATACAATTTCTTAATGCTAATCATTTTTTGAAGTTTTTTCTTTTATTTGCTTCTAATATGTTTTAGATTTTCTTCTTTTTACGCAGTATTTCAGGTTATTTTAGATAATATTGGTTTTATAACATTTCGAAAAATTTATTAATATTTTTATTGATTTTCTTATTTTTAAGAAAGGGGAATTTAGGGGGGGAGGAGGAGTACACTTTTTTTCATTTATCTGATTATTTTTAGATTAACTCGCTTTTTATGTAAATTTATTCAATTTTTTTTACATTTTACCAATTTTTCGCAAATTTATTTACCCTTTTATTCTTACTATTTTTTATTTTGTAGTTCATTTTTCACTTTTTTGTTATTTTATCTAATTTTTTTCATAGTTTGTTAAACTTTTTTTGAAGATATTTTTCCATTTTCCAATAATATTGCTTTGTTTCTTTTTCTCTTTTTTATTTTATCTTTTTAAATATTATTATTTGATCCAAATTTACTAATCTAGTCATAAATTTACCAGAATTCCAATCTATTCAAATTTTATTACATTCAAATTTCAGTCGATTTAAATTCTCATTCTTTTGAGAATTGTTTAGATTTAAGAAATAAGAAAAAAAATTATTTTTCATACTTCTTAACCTTAAAGCTGTTTTTATTCATTTCATAATAAGTAGTCCCACAATCTGACTTTGTAGTTTTATTGTTTCATGTAAATATTTATAAATAAAATATTTTTTATCATAAAAGTTAATAATTTAATAATATTAGAAGAAATATCATAACTCTTTTAGAAGTTGGACTAGAAAATGTTTTTGTCTTGCAAATTAATTAGTGTACGTTTACAAGACCATATTCTTAATTCAATTTCTAACATTTTAAGAGGTTAATGGACCTTTTTAGATGAAAAATAAAGTTACAAACATTTTAAGTTAGAAGTGTCAAAACCCTAGGTTTATTAGCTTGAAGTTCAAGATCACTATTAGCGCCCACACATTTTAAAAATTTTAAATAAGATTGTTTTGTATTTTTAATTACGATAAAGTTATGATAAACGCATAATTCGTCGTGGACCAATAAAAAAAATTTCGAAAATCTGAACCTTCTATAGAAAAATGCGAATCTGTCGAAACATAAAATCGACAAATATTTTTATATATTCAGTCCCTTTTTCCCCCTAAAATATTCTTCATTTTGCTACTGTGAAATCTGTTATAATTCTATTTTATTCAAATTTTTTTATTTAAATCTTTTTGTGATAATTTTTAAAATAAATTTTTAGTTTCTGATGAGATCAGCCTAGCTGCCGAAACATTAAAATAAATTAACAAGGTTTTTTATCATTGACTCGAAGTGATTAAAAGTTTTTCTTTTGATTAATAAACTTCACCGATTGACAAATACATCTTTTACCAATATAAAAAAAAAAAATTCTTAGAAAAGAATATTTTTGCACACCCAGTATGTACTTAAATTCCGTATTGAGCATGCAACACCTCTGCGTAAAGAAGAGGGACGGTGAATGATCCGCACTTTTAACTCTGTCTCTCTCACCCACTCACTGAGATCTCGAGTCTCACAGACTCAGAGTCAGCCTCCTGACATTTCTCAGGTATGACTCATTGTCGGTTAGTCCGTGTCCGTGGTACCTCTGCCGTGTGCCAGTTTAGTTCTCCATTAGCTTTTCAGTTTCACTCGCGACTCCCTCTAGTCTAGTCTTTGGTGCATAAAACAATTTATTCTCACACGTCAACATAATACTCATGTAGACTTGTTTTTCTTTTTTTTTTTATTCAAGATCAACTCTCACGATTGTCGACAAGTCGACTGATTGAGCTGGCGGAAAGAGAAGGATGGTAAGCTCCCGTTCACCAGGCGTAAGTGTCACCTGTAATAACAACTCAACTACATCAGACGTACCTAACAAGAACGACCTGGTGATCAACAGTTCCACCAAAGAAGAGCCTGACTACAGGAATGACAACGAATCCGAGAGGAATTTAAACGACAGATCAAGATGGAACAACGAAAGTGGTCCACCTTCTTTCTCAATGTCTATAGATCTGAATCACGCCACTGCTGGTCAACACGATTCGGGATCGTTTTCGGCCAGTCCTGATTCGAATAATGCTGCTTCTTGCGAGGTCAAGGTCACTCAAGAGGAGGAAGAACAATTCGAGGCATTTGGATCTGTCGAAGGTGATTGTGACGAAGAAGCGGAATCTCCTGGTGGTAGCAGCTCTGCACCCTCACCTACAGGACCTGCTTCCTTAAGGTTTCACTTTTTCTATTCTTTATTTAATATTTATTCAATTACAGTTTTTAGAGCCATAGGATCTATGTACCAAGCTAATGTACAAAGCGAATCTTTTACTGCAAGGTTCAGGAAAGTTTCAGGAAATATCTGGGGCTGTACGGGTATACAGAACCTATAAATGAGTTGTTAATAACATCAATGCATTCTTTAAGATCCAAACATCTCTTTCGAATCAGATTATAAGATACTACTGACTGCAAGAGACAAATATATCACTTACATTCAGATCACATAACAAATAAATCAAAGTAATAATTACCGCAAAGATTGACAATTCGACGTCCTCCGACGTCAAAATGCTATTTTAAGCACCAATTCAATATGAAGTCATCTTCAAGATTTGTGCAACATAATCCTTTTCTTATATTCGGTGCAAGATAATCCTTTCTCAAAACTGCGTGCTACATAATCTTATGTGAAGTTGCGTTCAATATAATTCTTTCTCAAGCTTGAGAGCTTGATAATCCTAAATTTTTTAATGTAAAATAGTTCTGACCGAATTCACAATTTATTGGCAAAGAAAACTACCACCGTGGGCTGCGAGGCGCCACTTGTACCAAAACAAACATGGCCGACATCAGTGTGGTTTATTAAAGACAGTGCAATGTAGCAGTTGGTTTTCGATGTTTATTTTTGCAATAAGTTATTATTTTCTAAGTGTTATCATTAAACATTATGTTAGCTTTAAGCTTAAAGTAGTTTATTTTTTTTCTGCAAAGCTACTTCGTCATCTAGGAATAAGATAGAAGGCCAAAATGTTAATTTTGGCATGATAATACTGTGCAGAGTCAGTAATAAAACTGCGGAAAAACTCGAAATTTATTCTCTGTGTTTTCAAACCAGTGCAATAAATTCAGAACCACACAAAATCACTGGTGTTTTTTTAATTAATAATATTAAAAGTGAAGTTTGTATAGAAAAGATGACTTGTTCATTGTAAAACGGGAGAAATTTCGGAATTTTTGTTCAAATTCCACTGTTTTCACACAAAATAAATAATTATCACTCTTATAAAATTATCATTCACTTCTAAAATCACTTCAAAATCTTGTTTTTTTTAAAAAAAAATACTGAACTCAGTGTATAAACATTGTTAATTTCCACTCTGATGTCGGCCATATTGAATAGTTCCCAGAATAACCGATAGGGGTGTTTTGTAAATTTAAATTGCCAATATATGCTTAGAAAATTGGATTCTTTCTAAAATAACACGTTATAAAAAAAATGTTATAATATTATTTAAGTCTGAAACCTAATTGTTAATAAATAAAAGAGTATTTTATAATGTAAAAAAGTATGCTATGACGAGTAATTTTTGTAATTTTACAATTATTTCAATTTAATTACTCAAGTTTTAGAAATTATAAAATATTTACAATTCAAAAGTGTTTTTAATTTATAATGTTTTTAAGTCAATAAAAATCTGACGAGAGCTACAGAATTAATTTTAAAACAGCTGTTTAGCAAAAGTTTTTTTGTTTGGTTAGAATTTAAATAGATAGTAACTAATAATTAATGTATAATGTTATTAAAAATAAAAATAATAAAGAACTTTATTTTTCACACATATTATTAAAGCGAGATGTAGAGCATTAGAGAGAAAATTCATTTCGCAAAATTGAGATTTCTTTATTTATTTATGAGAAAATTTGATAAATTCGTTGTGGATAACTCAATTTTAAAGTATTCTTTTCTCAGTAGAGAGATATGATTGGAATACTCGTCAATTAGTGGAGATGAGTAAGTTAAAGAGTATTGGTGCTCACAATATATTTTTGTAACGTGTTATTTTAGAAATAATCTCATTTTCTAAGCATATATAAATTGAGAAAAGTATTAAATTGCACGTATTTGGTCAGAACTGTTTTACATTACGAAATTTAGGATTGTCTTGCTCTGAAGCTTAAAAACGAATTATATTGAACGCAACTTCACATAGGATTATATAGCACTCAGTTTTCAGAAAGGATTAAAGAAAGGATTAAATGCTATTTTAAAAAAAATAACGTAAAACAATTGACAAGATCTAAGAATTTCATTTTTTTAAATCAATTTATTTAATTTAAAAATTTTCAACATAAAATACCATATAAAATCAGAGAAAATTTTAAACCTCTAAATACATTTAATTGCAAATTTTAAAAAATGTCAACAATTTACTTAAATAATTCAAAAAAATAATTAATTGCAAGCTCATCTTGAAACTTCCTTAATTTAAGATTATTGCGGATGGAAAATTAATTCGTTTCCTTTTTTCAAATCAATAAACATCGTATTTATTATTTATATTCAAATAACGTTCATCTAAAAAAGTTATCTTATCTTTACTTTTGAAATCAGTATTATTAATTAATTTTTGATTCAATTATTAATTATATTAATTCATTATTTTAAAATTAATCAATCAGAAATTATAAAGATTGATTGTTATTTGTTAATTTTAAAATTCGAGCCAGATACAAATTCGATAAAATTAAAGATTCGCTCAAATAGATATTAAAGAATTTAAAAAAAAAACTACTCAGTTAAAATTCTGTTAAATGAGAATTCTGCTAAATGAAACTTTGGTTAAATTCGAATTTTTCAAAACAAAATGTTGGTTAAAAATAAGTATGAATTCGGTGACCTAAAAATTCTGTTGAGTAAAAATTTTGATTAATTTAAATTCGATTAAAAATCAGGGCCGAAGGAAGTAAATTTTTTATAGTTTGAAATTTCTATTTGAAGTGGAGGGAGTTCTAAAAGAATTAAATCTAAAAACAAAATTTTAGATTCTATAATTATCTGTTTGTAATATCTAAGTTTTATTTCTCTCTATTTATTTTTGTTGTTTTTCTTAATTTTTAGTTATTTATTAATTTTTCTGATTTTTTATTATTTTATTTACTTTCAGGTTTTTATTTTTAATTGTGACGCGCTCTTCTAACATTTTTATAATTTGTTTTTAATTTTTTTAGTAGCTTTTTTAAAATTGTTATATATTTACGCTTCTAGGGTTCAAAAATTCTCATTTGATATTTCCTCATTTTTTCTTAGTTTATTTGATTCTGATTAAATGCTTTTTATTCTATTTTTCATTAAAGTTCATCTATTGAATTTCAATTTTATTTGTTCGAGCAAAAGTCCGTCAGAAAAATTTAATTGCGAATCTAAAAATAAACCAATCATCAAATTGCCAAGAAAAGTCGATTTCAAAATTCACGCAGAGCTTTTATCTTTCGGTGCTTTATTTAAAATGTAGACAATAATAATTTGGCGTTTTAATATTTCTTTAAATTTATACCCTAATTAATACAAATAAAAATTCGGACAAATGAGATTCAGCTGAAGAAAATTGTTTATCATTTTAAAATTTAACAAATTTGAAATTGTGTTAAATAGAAAACTCATAAATAAATTTTCAGTTTAATGAAAATCTTGTTGCCCAGATAATTTATTATGGAAAAATTCGATTAAACACATTTTCTGTTAAACAAAATTTCGCTTGAATAAAAATATACAAATAAATACAAAAAATAAAATAAAATTTATTACTCTGATTTTTCTCCAAAACCGAAACAGTTTGCAGCATTTTTTAATCAACGGAAAAAAATAATTGTTTATGGTAAATTTTTACATGACCTTAAGTCGTGGTAATTTTTTAATTTGAAATATTCCCAGTGTTTCCTATTCAAATTTAGATTATGTAAACATCATTTTAAATTCAGAAACAAATTTTATTTTTTTCCAACATTGAGCTATTATTTATCTACTAATTTTCTTGGAAAATCAAGTTGTAGTAAAATCTTTTTAACTTGTGAATAAAAACGAATGCTTGAACGGAACAAGCTTTTTGTTTTCCGTTGATTAAAAAACATTGCGAAAGTCATATTTTAAGGTTATTCACGGTTACTATATACAGAACCGGAAAACCTTCAAGTCATGGATTTGTGAAAGAGATTGTGAAAATAAAAATAAATAAATTGTTTATTATTATTATTATTTTATTATATATATTAATTATATTTTGATTTAGTTCATTTTAGATCATTTTTTCATATATTCATTAAAAATATTAGATAATTACAATTTTTTTAAAAGTTGTGATCAGAAAATTTTTCGAAATTGGTCATGGAAAATTTTATAGAATTTGAAACCGATCCAATTACAAATGCAAAATTAACCTTAATTAGACAATTGAATTTTAACCAGTGATTTGTGAGTAATTTAAAAAAATGAACCCTATACGATGTTTATTTTTTCTTTATTAGAAATTTTCCTTATTTTTGTTTTGTTGTTTTGATGTTATTTTTAGATAATTTCGAGTTGATAAGTGCTGTGACAATAGCGTGCGATTGCAATGAATAAGAAACAATGCAATTGATAACGTATTGTATTGCTTCGAATACGCATTAAGCAATTTTGGTTTGTATTTGCATTTTTAATGAAACACGTTTCCTTTCTGTTGTGCTGTGTTAAACTTTTCAAATCTTTCCAGAATCATTGTTAACTTTTTCTTTAGAAGCGTTAATTTTTTTTTACAGTTTAAACAGTTTTGTTTAGTTTTAAAAGTTTAATTTGAAAAGTTTATTTCTTTAACATTTCGGTTTTTAACATTTCTTGAAATTTTTCTTTGATTCTAATTTTGAATATCTTTTCCTGATATTTTAGAGAGTTCAATGAAGGTAAAGTAAACGAATGAAGATAATTGATCAATCAGGTTTGAAATATAATCTCTTTAAAAAATCAATTTTTCTTCAATTCGAGACGTAAATATAAAAATAAAAAAGTGTCAGTATAAGAAAGACGAATAATTTTTTTTGATAAAATAAATTTAAAACCAATACAGAAGTAGTTTTATTATAAACATCTTAATTGTAAAAATTAATACAACATTTTGTTTTCTTTAAAAAATTCAATTTAGAACGAAAGCAGAAAAGATAACCGTCGTTTTATTTTGTTGAAAAATTTAATTTCAGACAAATTCAAGAAAAATGAAATAAGCGGAATAAAATTTAAATGAAGTAATCTTCTTTTTCTCAGCAGTTTAGATTCGAATCGCTCAGCTGTAAAATTTTTCTTCCGAGGGACAAAATATTATAAAAAATGTTTTCTCAACAATGAATACAAAATTTTAAATACTGTAAATATTTTCACAGCAAGTGAATAAGAAAATAGTTGCGTAACCGAAGTATTTTTAACAATAGCTTGTAGATATTATTTACCAGATAACTAAAATTTATTTGCTTATTATATTCATTATATTATTCTATTATATTATTATAGTATTATACTATTATGTTATTATTTTATTACATTATATTATTTTCTATTCTATTATATAATTAAACAAATTTATTATTATTATTTCTTTAGTTAGAATCAGGTTTAATATTTAAAACCAGTTTCAATAATAACTGAAATATGACATTAAAATAATATTCTTTAATATAAAATTAATAGAAATCTTAAATATATATTTACCGTATTCTTATTATCAGTTCTTTACAGTAATTAGTCTTTCCATGAGTCTATCTATTTAACCTCGTTAGAAATTGAGAACAACGAGAGAAAGCAAAGGCTTCCAAATCACTTTTTACTTTTTAAAATGACTTCGACATAAAATTTTAGTCCCCGGGGATGACTCTATATCGATTAATTAAAATAAATGAGGGGCGTATTGCTTATCACTAATCAAAGTTTCAATAAATTGCGTACAAAACAAATTTTAATAGAAGTAAGTTGAATGCTCGAGTTAATCGTTTAATTAATTTTGTCTATAATTAGCCCATTAATTTTAATCCTTTTGGTATGAATTAAAATTATCATTAATTCAGGAAGTATAAAATAAAAATGTTTTTTCAATCCAATAAACGACTTCTACTACTTTAAATATTTTGTGAAATTCTTTGATTTTTGTAAAAAAAAATCCCTAATTGGAAAACAAATCATAAAATTAAAATTACCTTTTGAGGCTCTCTCCATTTCAGGAAGTTAAATATCCACTGTTTACAAATTTTTCTTATAAATTAACTTTCATAAGCTATGAAACTCAAAAATTAATTATTTTCTTAAAGTAAATTGATTATTTTGTCAAGCAATCAGCTGATAATTATTATTGCCGGAAACTCAAGTATTTTTGTTTCTGGTGTCATTGGTCGAAAAGCGCGCCCTGATTTGAAATTATTAAAAACGTGTTTTTTTTAAATAAGTTTATAAATAATATAATATAAATATAATGTAATTCTATATTTTAATACAGACAAACGCAAAAGAAATTATATTTAATATTTAACAAAGCATACATTTATTTTAAGCTAAGAATATTTATTATATTTTATTTAAAAAAATATTTCAAATTAACGCGCGCTTTTTTCAACCATCAGCTATTCAAATAAAAACTTAAATGCATGCTTTTTGTTTTGATTAACAATGCATGGAGACAACTTCCTTAAAAAACAGTTTTTTGTAAATTAAAATAAATAATTTAAACTTAAAGAAATAATTTTGTTACAAAATTATTAATGATAAAACTAATTTGGCTCGAGAACATTAACTAGATAATTAATAGATTATTTAGAATACAGACTGTAGTTTGTTGCTAGTTATTTTTGACACCATTGACGTAATGTGAATGATGTTGAGAATTAATTCTTTTCATTGCATACATACCTTGCATCACAATTTCGTGGACGTAGCATGCAAGGACTTTTTTCGCTTCCTTTAAATCCGTGAGAATGTTGGTAGTTATAACCGAAACATAACAGGAAGAAGAGGATAAGGGAATAAGAAATCTAACCACCTTATTCACGATAATTCCAAGTTTCATGACTGCCACTGTTTATAAAAGTCTACAATTATGTGGTTATGCATGAAATTATAACTAAAAGAACGTGGCTTATTCATCACAAAAATTTAATGCATTTGAAACACGTTGTACAATAGACTTCGTCTTTTTTCATATCATTGTTCAGATACTCTCGAGCCCGAATAAAATGATGACGCGTTTTTTTTTAACTTGTCGAGGTTACATGCAATACACTTGTTTAATTTAATTTTGATGATTCTGTCATTCTTTCCGTTAAAACATCAGATTTTGCTTAAATCTGTAGAATCTTTACTTTTATTGAAACTGGTTTATAAATGTCAGAAAAATGAAAAATTATGAATTTTTGACAATATTTTTAAAAATAATATCCAAGTGGATATTTAAAAGTAATTTTCATTTCTTTTTTTAAAGATGCAATAGTTTTTAATAAGTTTTGTTATTCGTGAATATTGCAAATCGATTTCTGATATTTAATACTGAGATATTTTTTACGACATATTGATTTTCATGAATTTTTATCTGATTTAGAAATCCGAGAAGTCCTAACTCAACTATTGGCAGGCACTCTTGGCTCAGAACTTCGCTTAGAAGAACTCCTTCCGGGTAAGTAAATTGTTTTTTTTTGTCTTAAATATATGAGAAGAAGCTAGTTTTTTAATTGCTTCAATTGTTTTTTTTTTTTCAGAACTAACAGAAAAAGGCTGAGCTCTAATGCTTTAGCAAGGTGAGTTTTTAAACATTTTTAGTATTTTTCCTTTTTTTTTAATATTTGAAATTTTCCGCTTTTGATTAATAACTAAAAAATTTTAATTTTCGTCAACATTTGAAATTTTTATATTTGATCAATAATTTTTTATAACTTTTGTTAGAAATTTCTTACTATTGTTGATATTTCAATTTTTAAAATTGTATTTAAAATTCTGTTCTTTTTAAAAGTAAATAATTAACATACCAAACTGCAAGTAGATTTTAAAGAAAATCTCATAAAGTAAAATATGAAATTTTGTGTGATATTAATTTTTTGAATATTTGTTCAAGGTTTCTAAAAATTAAAACTATTTTGATTAATAATTATTTTTAAAGTAATTAGATCCCTTTTATTTTTTAATTATAATATCCTTTTTTTCTTGTCGATTGTTTTATTTTTAGAAAATAAAATAATTTTATTTTGCAGCCAACTTTATCGAAGCAGTAGTTTTAATAGTTCAGGAAGAGGATCAATCTGTGATACAGCTGAAGACATGTACAGCGATGTATCTTTAGAAGATGATGTTCTAGATCTCAATCACAGAGTGAGTAGAAAAAAATATTTATTTTTGTTTTCCAATATATAAATAACATTCTCGTGTATTTAAACTGGTTCTGTCTTTAAAAGTCCTCTCACTTTTCACTTTTTTATAACTTTTTCCCCTTTAGTGTTTACTTTTCAAACTTTTACATTTTACTGAATGTGAATTTTACAATTTACTCTGTAAATTTTTTCTTTAACTATTTACTTTTAAGAATTATGTTTTGAAACACTGTAAACAAAAAGTTTAACTTTAAAACCCAATAAAACATAAATTCACAGAATTTGGTTAATTGATAATTTTTTGAAAATTAGCATTCATTAAAACGAAATTAATCATCACTCTGTGTTTAAATATTAACTGTCATTATTATAAATTGACTAAAGCAAATCGTGATAATAATTTATTTATTCTTGTGCTATAGAAATCGATCGATTTCTTAAAACTAAAGTGGATAATTTCAGGGTTGTTAAAAATGACACTTTTGAAATGTCGGAAACCGTAAATTTAACCTTTGGAATTTACAAAATTCAAATTACCAATAAAAAATTGTCGTAAATTATACATTACAAAATCGAACCAGTGGAATTAATTTTCATTAAAAATAGTTGATTCACTTTTTAAAATCAAGAAAATCGGATTATTGTTTCTTGACAAACAGGTTCAGTCCAGCGACCTATGGTAGAAAAAACTTTTTCTGGAACAACTGATTCAGCATCAAATTGCAAAAATTATCGCAATCCGTATACAAATTATAATCCATGTGAATCTTATTATCATTATCAACCTCCGCCATCTTACCCTCAACAGTATCCAAGTTTGTTTAAAAAATTTATTCTTGCTCAGTATTTTTTATTTTATTTTCTAACCAAAATCTGAATTTTAAAAATCTACTCAATTATTTTAGGTTAAGTAATAAAATTATATTTTTGATAATCTTAGCACCGTGCACTTGTCAGTCAAGGAATCGTCCCTCAGATTACAAAACGTATGAAGTTCAATCAACCAAACAAACATCTTGGCTGCCAATTATTCTTTTTGCCCTTCTAATTATTTCCATAATTATCGTTTACAATTTCCTTCGGAGTTTCTTTGATGTTAAAAACTCTAATAATTCCACAAGGTCTAATCCCGCTTTTTTATCAAATCAGGTAATTTTTCTGCTTTTCGAGACTTGGCCGAATAAATTGAATAAAAAAATTTTGTAATATTTAGATTTTTAGTTAATATAATAAATAATACGTTATGTAGAATTCACAATCACTTCCAATTGGTCCACAATTACGAAAAATAGGAAAAAGAGATGCATCACAGAATTTTTCGCCAGAATGTTGTTATAATAAAGGAATAATTGAACCTAAAGAGGAACAAGTTGCTGAAACGTCTTCTCCGAAAAAAGTCATATCACCTTCATCTTCAACAGTTCAAGAACAAAAGCACCAATTAAAATTTGAAACCTCCAGCAATAATTCTAACAATTTGGAGGCCACTGCCTCCAATGAAAATAAAAAAAGCTCTGGAACTCAGATGACTGATGAGGAAAAATTAGCATTTCGTAAAAATTCTTAGATGGGACTTTTTCACCGGAAACTGTATTCCAAACAAGGAAGTGATGAGTTTTGGAAATTGGTCGTTAATAGTCCATCCATTTACGGATTTCTCCTCATTATGACACTAGTGGTTATTTTACTTTTTGTGTAAGTTTTTTTTTTAAATTTAACATTTTAAATGATTTTTTTTCATTTTAACATTTTTAAAAAATTCAAATTTAATATTTTCTGAACATTTTCAGAATATTTTTCTTTTTTGCTCAAAGAGAGTCTTTTTATTTATTATTCATAGAGATACGATTTAATAGCGTTAAACACGGAATGAGTCATTTATTGAACAAATTTGTTTTATCAGTTTTCCATTTAAAGCTAATCTAGTTTTAACAAAGTTTTTTAAAACTAGATTTATGCTTTTGCGATTCAAAAGAATGTAATTTAAAGAGAAATTGATATTGGAATAGAGTAGATGATACTATTAACAATAATTTTTTTTTTTTAACAAGCAGCGCGTTTTCCAACAAGTTTCTCAACGATGAATCACTGAATGTCAGAAACAATAGAAAAATGTCGATGATGAATAAAAGTAGGTTAACATTTTTCAAGCAAAGATTTAATAATCGTTTATAACTTTTGTATAATGTTTATTTTCTTGTTTAGTGAGTCAAATGTCTTTGACCAAATCTAATTCAGCAATTGAGCAAAAAGATTTAGAGAGCAGTGCAGCTTGATAAGAAGTGCAATCTTTCAGATCATCCGGTTTCAGAAAATTTAATATAAAGCGAGAAAAAGGTGTAAAATTTGTATTAAATAAAAGATCGTGTAAAAAGTTTATCTAATTATTTTTTTCTTTGCGAATGTGGTTCTTATTGATTTTTTAAATTAATGAAGACTATGTAGGAAGGAAAAATATTTTAAAAAATTGGTGTTAAGAAGAAAACAATATTGCTAAGAATTTTTGACTTCTGAAATTAAATATAGAAAAAAAAAACGAAATTGGGAGACAAGACAAAGAAATTTAAAGGAAATAAAAAAATTTGTAGGTGGAAAGAAATTGATAATTTCTAGCAGAAATTTCATTTGATTTTATTTTTCGTTTATAAATTAATTAATCAATTTTAACAATAATTTGTGGTATTGAATAATACTTTTTAATAGAAATTTTAATATTAAACTAAATATTTCGCGTTGAGTAAAAGTGAATATTTTTAGAAAAGGAAACAATCGATATTTATTTAACGACCTGGTTCAGAGTGGTTAGACTGTCACCTTTTTTGTTAATTAAGTCTCTGATACTAAATTCTGCTGTGATAAAGTTCACTTTCTCTCACGTATTTTCGATTTAACAACAAAAAAATAGTAAATTTATGAGAAAATTGGTATATTAAATTTTTTATTTAATGGCCTACGCAAAGGGTGTTGATGTTTCAAGCGACGGACTTTTAGAATGGAGGGGTTGGGCCTTTATTAATTTTTTGATAGTTTTCACCGCTCTCTCGTATCTTGGTGTGGAACTCTTCAAGAAATTAAAAGAATAGCATTCTTAATAAAGCAATAATAAATGATCGAAATATCTAAATTAAAAGTTACCAAATCAGTAAGTTAAATACATTTTTTATAAATTTGAAAAACACGAATTGCAAGTAACCTGCTTTGCTAAACAATTTTTTTTATTCTATAATTTTGTAAATTTTTGCTTTAAATTATACATTTTCTGAATATTGATTTATAAATTGTTGGCAAATTATTTCAATTATTAAAAAAATCTGTCGATTTTAATTAATTTGACTATTTTTTACATATTAATTAATTTTATTCTTTTGTTTGTTTCCATTCAATTTGATATTATTTTTGTTCGTTTTCATTAATTTTTCTATTTTTTATTTTAATCGCTTTTCTACTTTTAATTATTTTTGTCTTTTTCGTCGAATTTGTTATTTTATTTATTTAAAAAAATGTATATACGGGTCAGAAACCTTTACAATTGTTTTAAAACTTTAATTATTTATTTCTTTTAGAACTTTATTTTTTTAAATAAAAAGGGAAACAGATTTGAGCTACAGTTTTATATTATTTTTAATTATTAATTGATTAATTCTGTTACTTTTAATTATTTTCATTTGCTTTTATTACTTTTTTATTTTTAATTATTTCTTCAGTTCCAATTACAACCTTTATTAGACTTAATTATTTTCGTCATTTTGAAAAATTTGTTATTTTCTATAGGATTTTTTTTTTAATATGAAAATTGAAAAATATTGAACCACAATTCTATGCTTCTTTAATTACTTTTTAATTATTTTTATCTGTTCTCATTAATTTATTAATTATATTAATTATTTTTGATATTTCAAATGATGTTTTCAGTTTCAATTCATTCTTACTTTCAATTATTCTCGATATTTTTAAAGAATTTTTGAAAAAAAAAACCAAACAAAAAAGGTCATTGACGTTTTTTTTTTTTTTTTTTTGAGTTTAAAGAATTTGTTATTTGCTTTGAAATTTGTTTTTTTAATTAAAAAGGAAATATATAAAGCCATAATTTTATGCTATTTTTAATAAATTTTTTAGTTATTATTTTTTATATTTTTAGTTTATTTTTCAGTTTCAGTTTATTTTATCTTTTAATAATTCTCGACATTTTTTTTATTTTCGATAGTTTAAATTATTTTTCCCGTTTTAATTAATTTTTACTTTTAATTATTCTCGTCATTTTTAAAGAATTTTTGGAAGAAAAAGACAAATAAAAAAGGACATTGAAGTTTTTTTGGAGTTTAAAGGATTTGTTAGTTGATTTGAAATTTTTTTTCTAATTAAAAAGGAAAAAGATAAAATCACAATTTTATGCTATTTTTTTATTTTAGAAGAGAAATTTTAAAGCAGATAAACAAATTCGTTACAAAATATCAAGAATAATTACTTGTATTGAATAATGTTTTCTGTTTCAATTATTCTTGTTACTTTCAATTTTTTTTATTTATTTTTTATATATTTTTTGCAGTTTTAGTTATTTTTATCTTGCAATTATTCTTGATATTTTGTAACGAATTTGTTTATCTGCTTTAAAATTTCTTTTTTAAAATAAAAATAGAAAAAGGAAAAGGAAAAGGATTAAGTCACAATTCTATGCTTCTTGAATTATTTTTATTTGTTTTTATTAATTTATAAATAATATAAATTTATTTTTGATATTTCAAATTATTTTTTCAGTTTCAATTAATTTGTACTTTTAATTATCTTCGTCATTTTTAAAGAACTTTTGGAAAAAACGGAACAAGAAGGTCATTGACATTTTTTTGGAGTTTAAAGTACTTGTTATTTGCTTAAAATTTTTTTTTATTAAAAAGGAAAAATATAGAGCCACAATTTTATTCTGTTTGTAATAATTTTTTCAGTTTCAATTAATTTTGTTACTTTTAATTACTTTTATTTAGTTTATATATTTTTTTTCAGTTTCAGTTAATTTTATCTTTTAAATAGTCTCGATGTCATTTGTTTATCTGCTTTAAAATTTCTTTTCTGAATTGAAAAAGGAAAAGATTGAGCCACAATTCTAAGCTTCTTTAATTATTTTTATTTGTTTTCATCAATTTATTAATGATAAAAATTAATTTTTGATATTTTAAATTATTTATTCAGTTTCAATTAATTTTTACTTTTAATTATTCTCGTAATTTTTAAAGAATTTTCTGAAGAAAAAAATGAATAAAAAAGTACATTCAAGTTTTTTTTTTGAATTTAAAGAATTTATTTGCTTTGAATTTTTTTTTAACTAAAAAGGAGAAATATAAAGCCACAATTTTACGCTATGTATTTTTAATAATTTTTTCAGTTTCTATTATTTTTACTACTTTAAATTATTTCTATTTATTTTTTATATTTTTAGTTTCTTTTTCATTTTTGGTTAATTTTATCTTTTAATTATTCTCAATATTTTGTAACAAATTTGTTTATCTGCTTTAGAATTTCTTTTTTAAAATGAAAAAGGAACTGCAATCAAGAAAAGAGAAAAATCACGAGAAGAAATTTGTTGGAACACGTGCTTTCGGCTTTTAGTCACCGATGATTATAACTAGAAAATCATATTAAAGGAGTTAAGCGAAACGGAGTATGGAGTGCATAAATAGCCCACTACAACTCGCAGCCCACGACATGATCGAGACGATCCAACAAATATATTCGAGCAATTTAAGGCGTCGGCCAAGACAAGACGGAAGTGCGCGTTTTCCGCGAAACTATTCTGCATATAATTCACGCTGTTCTGTTTTTAATTAAAAAAAGAAAAATAATCTCTTCTTTTTGTTTGAAGAGAATAATAAAATTAAGTCGAGTTAATAAGGTCATATAGTGAGTAATCCGTGAAGTTACCACCAATGAAGTTAGAATGACGATCGAAGCATTGAGTCGCTGGAAAAAAATATATGCTGCTTATAACATGAGCACACGCGCTTGCGGCTTTTGCATAAAATATACTTTAAGTCGTAAAATGTCAAGTTGGTAGAATGGAAGTAGAGCTGGACTCGGACTGTGAAGAATCTGCTGTCGACAACGAAAGAAACAATTTTAAGAATCGCTCGGATTCCCGCGTGTTTTGTGCTGAAGTAACACCCGGTTCGGGACCTGGTGCTGGTCTTGAATACGACCTGTGGGAAGGTCAGTTTCAATTTTTGGGCCACTGTCCTTTACAAGAACAAAACCCTCGACAAAGTTTTCCACGAGACAATCAAGTAAGAAATAGGAATCATCGATCCTCCACCGGTTATTGACCGGCATCAACTTGTATAATCCTAGATCAGAATCTTATAGCTCTGTATTTAAAATAGAAATGTGTAGTTCCACTGGTTTCGATTACAACTAGCGAATAGGTAAAATATAGAAAGTCATGCAATTATTTTAAAAGCCGCGAGCACAAAGACTGGAATCGTGTTGTTTAGTTGAGAATTTGTTTTTATTTTCAAATACAATTTTTGTATTTTTAATTTGGGTTTGTTTATAAGTTTTGTGTCGCTTGATTGTTTTTTTTTTGTTATTGTTTTTAATTTGTACGATAATAATTTGTGATTGAAAGTTTATGTAAAATAATTTTTTTTTATGAGATTAATTCAGGGATCACAGAATGACTGTATTTTGCCTTTTAACCAAATTTCAAATTATGAACATTTTGATCGATTTAATTTTCAAGCTATCAAGTCGATTCAAATTATTAAATCAAAATAAAAAAATGTCAGTTCAAATTTTTGTAGATTCACAATTTAGTTTATCCTAATTTTAAGAGATGTAACTTTCAATTTATTAGAATTTTAATCCAACTTAATATATATTCAAGACTTATTTATTTAAATTTTATTAAAATACATTTTTTAATTTCTTTTCATAATTCATTTTTTACGGGGTCTAATACGGTTTTTAATAAAAATCAAAATATGTTTCAACATAAGACCCAAGATAAAAGTAATTGTGGAAATAAAATTATCAAACTGATGTAAAAAATTATTAACAAAAATTTTAATTATTCAAATTAAATCCATTTAAAATGAAATTTATCCAAATTTTAATCGGTTCAATTTTTAATCTATCCAAACTTTAATAACATCCAAATTTTCATCACTTTTATTTTTAATCATCTCAAATTTTTAATTTATCAACATTTCAATCGATTAAATCAATTCAAATAATCAATTCAAAATCAAAACGAAATTTCAATTAAATCCAAATTATCATCGACTTAAAATTAAATTCGTCCAAATTTTTTAAATCGCAAACAATTTTAGTTTTCATCAATCCTTAATTTTATTTTTAAAAAATTTATTAAATAACATTTTAATCGACTTTTAATTAAATCTTAAACGGTACAAATTTAATTTATTCCACTTGTAATCCAATTTAATTAAATGTAATGTCATAGTTTATTGTTCTTTAATCGATTAAAGTTTCAATTTATTTAAATTTTGCTTGTTTTAATTTTCAAAAAATCCAATTTCCAGTCTTATCCAAATTTTAATCGATTCCAAATTTAACTTATACAAATTATAACATGGTGAAAATTTCGATTTATATTAATTTTAATCCACCTGAATCTTAATCCAAATCTTAATCCAATCTTTATTCAAAATTTCGATTTAGACAACTTTTAATCAATTTAATATTTAAATTATTCGAATTTGATCGATTAAAATTGCAATTTAATTCAATTCTCGTCAATGTAACTTTCAATCGCTCCAGATTTCAAATTATGTACAAATTTCAATCAACTTAAATTTTATTCTATCTAAATTCCATTTCTATCCAAACTTTAAATAATTTATGTATTATGTTTTATTACAAATTTTAATTAATCAAACTTAAATTGATACAAATTGGTTATTTTTCACATTCATTTATTTTGTGTTAATATTTTTGTCACCTTTTTTTTGCCTGTTTTAAGAAAATAATTCCACTTTTCACATATTTAAAGAAAAAAAGTTTTGTGATCCCTGTAATAATAATAATATTTTATTTTAGGTTGCAGAAAAATTTGTTATCATTTCAATAACAAATATTTACTTTACAATTATTTACTGATTTTCTTTTATTAATGAAATATATTTTACATTTTCTTTATTCTTTTTTTTTAAAAATTGATTTTACATTATCATTAATTATAATTCACTCTATTATTACTTAATGGTTACACTTTATTATTTTTTCATTGATACTACTTGATTATTATTCATGAATATTTTTCTGGTTAATAATTAAATTGATTTAACTTGGTTATTATTTATTAATTTTACTGATTGTAATAATAGTTTATCAATATTGATTTCAGGTACAAATGATACAAGAACAAATGCACCAATTAGTAGATACACATTCTGTGGGAGAAGAGAGATACGCGAGAGCAAAGGAGCAAAATGCAACGCTTCAGGCCAGGATACTTATGTTAGAAGAAGCAGCCAAAGATGCTGAGAGTAGAGCTGAAGAGAGACTTCAAGTAAGTATAAAATCAGAGTAATTTAACTAAGTACAAAAAGCAACTTTAACTTGAAATAAAATCTTTTACATTCATGAAATTTAAAATCAACATTATTTTCCGATAGGCTGAGCAAAGAAGACATCGAGAATTCGCCTGTCGATTAGAACGTGAGAAAGAACTTCAACTGGAAAATTATTCGATAAAACTTCAAGCTATGGAACTTGAAAGTGCCAGTTTGAGAGATGAAGTCTCTCGATTACGAGAACAATTAGAAAAAGTTCGACTAGAAAAGAGTCAGCTGGAGAACTCTTTAGATGACGCAAGAAGAGACGCTGAAACAGCACATGAACTCGAACGTCGGGCTTTGAGTCGCTCAAACGAAGCCAATCACATGCTAGAAGCTGCTAGAAAAGAATTAGCTGCACACGTTGAGGAGCAGCAAAAATTAGAGGAACTTATGCAAGAAATTTCTCATTTACGAAGCCGAAATAAAAGTAAGTCGATAATGAAAATTTGATAATTATAAGTAAAAGTACAAGTTTTTTTTGGGTCGTATGCATTTACTTCAAAACCGAATTGATCGAACTTGCAATTGCCCGAAAATTATTTGTCCGAACTTGTAATTTTCCGAACTTCCATTTGTCAGAATTTTAAATCCCTATTATTTAATTACTACACCTCTTTTCAATTATTTTTGTCATTTTGAAGTACTTATGTTAACATTAAAGTATTTTTGTCAATTTTCAAGTATTTTTGCGACTTTGAATTTGATATTTTCAAATATCAACTTCATTTTCTACAGTCTTTAAATTATTGCTATAAATATTTAAATTTTTTACACGAGTTTTCGTTTATTTTTGTCATTTCTTAATTATTTTCTTAAAAATTACAATTATGTTCTTCAATCTTTACATTATTGTCAAGAATATTTGAGGAGCACTTTTTCAAAAGTTGAAAAATCCATTTTCCACAAAAGTAGAGATAATCACAAATTTAATATATTAAGAACCTTACAAATCGATCTATTATTGTTAAATTTAAGAAAGAAAATTTATTAACGAAGAATTTTCATTTTTAAAAAATCTGGACTTAAACAAGATAATTTAAATTTTTAATTTTTTTCCTTTGAAAAACTTACAAAAACGTTTAAATTCCCTAATTATTTTAAACTTAAATTTAAAAAAATCTCTTCATGTTCAAAAAACATTCTTGTATAAATAATTTCGTATAGTTTTTCTACTTTATAATTAACTCTAGCGGCTAGGTGTGAAATTGCATTTGTTTAATTTTTTCGATATAATAAAATGTACATTTATAAACTTTTGAACTTCATTTAAATTTTCTACACAAGTTTCAATTTACTGTTGTTGTTTTTCAATTATTTTCTTCAAGTTTCAATTACATTTGTCATTAATCAAGTATTTTTGTCATTTTCCAATTATTTTCCTAATATTTATATTATTTTTGACATTTTAGAGTTATTATACAAATTTCAATTATTTTTTCCATTTTTTTTATTGTGGTGAATTTTTAAATTTGTTACACCAGTTTTCAATTATTTTCTTTATTTTTTAATCATTTTCTTAATTTTTTTTCTATTGCCACAAATTTATTAATTATTTACACCTTTTTCAATTATTTTCTACAAATTTCAATTATTTTCTTCAAACTTTAATTACTTTCTTCATATTTACATTTTTTTGTCATTTTTTAATATTACTCTTCAAATTTCAATTATTTTCTTCAACCTCAATTAATTTCTTCAATTTCAATTATTTTCCACAAACTTCTAATATTTTTGTCAATTTCTCTATTATTGTCTATAAACTTTTAATTTTTACACCAGCTTTCAATTATTTATGTCATAACTAAATTAGTTTCTTAAAATTCCAATTCTTTCATCAATTTTTCAAGTATTGTCTTCAAATTAATCATTTTTTACACCAGTTATCAATTTTTTTTGTCATTTCCCAATTATCTTTTTCAAATTATAATTTTTTGTTGTTGTCAATATTCAAATATTTCTTACATTTTGGGATTATTTTCTTTAAATGTCATTTTCTGCAATTTTTTATTATTGTTATGAATTTATTAAATTTTACACCAGTTCTCAATTATTTAGGTCATTATTCAATTAGTTTCTTCATATTTTAATTATATCGTTAATTTTTCAATTATTTTAAAAGATTTTCCAATTAATGTATTAAATTTTTTTTACTCCATTTTTAATTTATATAATTCTTATTTTTCATTATTTGTGACGCGTTGCGAAGAAAAGCACCTAAGAAGCCAAACGGAAATTTTACAGGAGAGTGAAAAGAAGCGGCGCGCGCGCCATTGGATTCTGTACAAATCGCTGATGCTTAAGTCTTAAATACGTGAAAAATATTCAACGAAAATGTTTTCTGACTTTAGATAATGAAAAAGGGACATTTAATTAACCTAATATTATAAAAATCTGAAAATCGATTTTTTGCTTCTTAGGTGCTTTTCTTTGCGACGCGTCACATTTTTTTTCTAAATTTCAATTATTTTTAGCATTTCTTAACTGTTTTCTACATATATAAATTTGTTTTTACATTTTTTAATTATTTTATTCAAGTTTCAATTATTTTGAAATGCGAGTTTGGTAGTTTTATGACAAATGCAAATTGGGAAGTTAACAATTCGGAGAATTATAAATTCGGACAATTAAATTTCTGGTAATTGCAAGTTTGATCAATTCGGTTTTCAAAGAAATGCAGGCGACCCGTTTTTTTTTAAAGGTTTAAAGTTGGTTAATTTTTTAACGCGATACTGGAGTAAAAGAATATTTAGTATTCAATTAATTAAAATTTTAAGAAATTTTACAAAAATACAATGTCTGTTATTTTTAATCAGGTTTAGAAGAGTCGAGAGATGAACTCCAGGCAGCAGCGGCATTACAAGCGGGACGCGAATTACTAATGCTGAATCCTTGTGCAAATAATGTTGAAAAAGGATCTAGTCTTGCTGCTGAATTATTAGCAGGAATGAATCAGGATCAAACTGATTCGAGGGATCCACAACCACGCACATTAGCTGAAGTGAGTAAATTTATTTTTCTATTTTATTTGTATTAAAAGATATTACAATTTATTTTATTACTTTTAATATAAAAACGATATCGATTCTTTATGAATTTTAAGCTTAAATTTGTGCTTTCGCAGATGAAGCAAGCCCTTAAGGAACAGCAAGAAGTAAACTCTCAATTGCGAGCCTATATAGACGGAATACTGTTAAATATAGTTGAAAATTATCCTCAACTTTTGGAAGTGAAGCAAGTAAATTAAAATCAATTTTTCTGATTCTAGCTAAAGGAAGCATCATGTCATTAAATATAAATAGAATTAATTGTACAAATAGGTAGTTTTATAGCTTTGAGTGATAAAAACAGGGTGACTTTCCAACAATATATGGATTGATCTGAATCAACGAATTTTGTTATAATCTCATCTCATTTTGAGAAGACTCTATTCAAGTTTTGCTATTTTTAGAATTTCAATTCTACTGTGAATAGCTATTTTCCTATTTGCGAGATGTTCTCGCTTAAATTTTATTATTTTAGAAACTTTTACATTTTACATTTTATTAGATTAATTCAAGTTCTGTTTCTCGTCTTCGATTGGAGAAGTGTTTATATCGTTTAATCTTTACGATGATTATTACTGTGTAAAATAATCTTCAGTAACATTAATAACAATTCTGATGTCCATTCTTGAACTAAGAAGTAAGTCTTTATTGGAATAAGACACGTCTACATACTTAATTCTGTATTAAAGAAGAAAAAGAAATCACTGCCAGCGCCACTGATTCTAGATTGATGAGTATTATTATTGTGTCAGAGCGGCAGTGGGCGTTTAAAAAAAATTCGATTAGCATCAAGCGAGTTTATTCGTATCGTGTGATAATTTCTGTCTAAATTGGCATAGTTACGAAGTTTTATAAATTTTAAAATCTTTTATAAAGAGTAGACTTTCTTACAGTTTGTCAATTTGTATTATAAAATAAATTAATCTGTGACTTTTTTTTTTAATTTGTCTTTTGCACGCACTAATTTTAAATAGGTAAAAGTCAAGTTACCAGGAGTGAGAAAATTGAGAAAATTTGGAGCGAAAACTGTGATGAGACGTTTAGTAAATTCAACTGGCTAGTAACTTTCTGGATCTTTGTATTATGAAAAAGCTACGTTATTTGATGATTAAACGATTATATTTTGATATACAGAGAATTTTTCTTTCTACGTACCTTTTATTTTCAAATTTCCCTGTTTCTTGCATCTTTAGGTAACTCTTGTTTTTTTAAACTTAATATTTTTAAATAACTATTGCTTTGAAACAATATATTATATAAAATTTTTATTAACATAGAATATAATTTATTAATAACTTTACGACAAATTATATTTGAAAGGTAGTATGACAAAAGGAGTCAAGCGCCAATTTTTCGAATTTGAGATTTTTTCATTAAAAAATCAAGAAACACATTTTACACATTTTTGGAAAAAAAATTTCTTTTGAATTGTGTTTTTAAACCGATTTTTAAACAAAATTGAAATCACAAATGCTTAAATTTTTATCTACAATCACAAATCAATTGAAAAACAATAGAAGTGTAAAGTGGATAATAATATGTAAATAAGGTTAAAGAAATTGAAAAAATTCTATTTTTACAACGAAAGTGCCACATAAATGCAAAAAATACTTTCTATAAGAAAGAAATTTATAAAATGAAAAACTGAGTGTAATATTAAAATTTTAGTAAATAATTGTAAAAAAGGTTCATTATTTTTTTGAAAACAATCAATGTTTTGTTAAGAAACTTTTTTGCATTTGATTCGTAAATTTGTTAATTCAAAACTAGTTTTCCAATTTTTCTTTAAATCGTATACTTCTGTCACAGTTAACGTTTAAAGAAAAAATGCGTTTTATGTAACCTTAAACTAGCACAATCTTTTTTATATTTCTCGTTAATAAATTAAGTTAATATGCAAGTTTAGCTAAACAAATTATTATGTTTCTAAGTAAAACATATCAATATCTCGAAACGGTTTTCTTAGTTTTGTTTCAAATAACCAGTAAAGTCTTTAATTTTGTTTCTTCGCTTTCTGTAAAAACATGAAATTGGCACTTGACCCCTTTGTCATTCTACCCTTAATTTTACATGATTTATTTAAGGTTTTTCCGCATTTTTGGTTTTTATAAATTCAAAATTGACGCGCTCTTAATCTTTCCTTTACTACTTTTCCCTCAAGAGAGAGCCAGCGTCGCATGGAGGAAGTCAGTGTGAGTGACCGATCTTACTTAAGTAGTTCATGACGTGTCATAGGAAGAAGGATGAGTTGGATCAGCAAAAGCCAAAAGTAATCATATTTTTCAGTGGTGATAAAAAAAATAAACATATTTAAGTGATTATTGGAGAAAATATAGTTTTTTAAATGAATAATGTAGCCTTTGGAACCAGATGTTTCCATTTGAACACTGCAGTTTCTCACAGAAGTCAGTAACCTTATCATTAAACTTACGCCTCTTTTATTTATTTCGTCATTTAATCTGTCAATTCAGCAATTAATGTGTGAATGTATTCACTTGAAATGCTAACTGGCTCCTTTTTCATAATTTTCTGCAAATTTTGCGATTTAACTTTCTTCAAAACTGGCAAAACACTTTCTATTTTCAATTATCTGCCTGAGCCGAATGTTATATTTTTTTTGCTTTGTTTATTTAATTTATTAGGAGTTGCAGTAACTGAAATATCTTTTTATTAATTAAAAATCTGTCACAGCTTTCGTTCATTGGAGAGAGATTAGAATAAGCTTATTGGTACATACCATATGTGCCATTTAAAGTTGTAAATAACGGTTAAGCTAGGACATGATTTTCTACTCCAAAAAGGTGTTATTCGATGTTATCTCTTTTAGTTGTTTCTTATTTATTTAATTTGCTCTTATTTATTTCTTGTTTTCACTTGAATCAAAAAGAATAATCATGATAAATTATCATCATATTAAAAGTTTCAATAAAGCTGCATATTGAAAGAATTGAATGTATTTTTAAAATGCTCTATATTTTCTGTGATTCTTTAGTTCCTAAAATAAGTCCTTATTCAAATATTTATCTGTAAAAGAAAGTGCAGCAGTTATGTTATTTTATGAGAATAACTCTGTTACGTGCTTCCTGTTTCAAAACATTGTAAAAATAGTCTTTTAATAGATCCTCTATGTTTGTTATCTTAAAAAAAGAGCAGTTGATCTTTTTAAAATATTAAAAGTAAATTGAGTAATATCTAGTAAATTGCAAATTAAAGGGTTATAACAATTAAGAGGATTTAATTTCTGTTCATTAGATGGTGATTTATAACTGAATGACTAATTCATTATTAGGAAACGGCATGTATAATAATCTGGTTACAATTTCTCACGTGGGATGAATGAGGAAGAACTGTTGAAGCGATCGGCTGCTGAGCGGGACAGAATATTCAGTTGTTACGATCGTGGAAGAGAAAATGGTGCACACATCGATCCTTGGGAAGACCCAACTCTTCCGGTTTATCACACCACAGACAGATACGGATTTATACAGTAAGTCGCTAAACGTGATAAAAATTCTTATTGTTATTAATTCTTATTTATTATTTTTAATATTCCAGTGACGCGGAGTTACCGAAAGTGGATAAAAATGAAATTAAGATAAAGCAGACGGAAATGGAGAGGCTAAAAAAATGGGAAAAGATGACGAAGAAGTGGGACAGTCCTGCTACTAAAGAAAAATTACGACGTAGGATTTATAAAGGAATTCCTGATAGATTTCGAGGACAAGTGTGGAGCAATTTGCTAGGAATATCACATTTAAAGAGAGATCAGGCTGGCAAATATGAGGAAATGTTGAAGTTGGCGCGTCAATGGTCCACTGAAATAAGACAAATTGATGCTGATGTCGCTAGGCAATATAGGGATCATATTAATTACAGGTGGATAAATATTCTATGAACCTTGTTATTATAAATAAATTTTATTTTACCGGATTATTATGTTTCAGAGAGAGATATAGTATTAAACAAAAGTCCATGTTCTATGTCTTGGCGGCCTATAGTATGTATAATATGGAGGTTGGTTATTGCCAAGGCATGTCCGTCTTAGCTGGTTTACTTTTACTTTACATGGACGAGGAAGACGCATTTTGGGGACTTTCAGTGCTGCTCACTGATAAGAAGTACAGCATGCATGGTTCGAAATTTTATTTATTTATTTATTAAGAAAGAAGTTCATAAGACTAGAGAGCCCTCAAAAGAACATTATTTATATAAATTATAACAAAATGTCATAGCCGAAGATATAATCAGATTAACAAGAGATCATAATAATCATATAATAATACTACATTAGGCATCTTAAAAATTAAAAAATTTAAAACATTCATGTAGCAAATAGAATATATATATAAGTAAAATATTAAGGTTCCTAACCAAGGAAAACAAAAGATGCAAAATAAAAAATAAAGAAAACTAAAGGAAAAAAAGCAATTGATTGATTTAGAGATGATTATATAAATGTAAAATAAAATAAATTTTGATGAATGAATTTTGATGTTTTTAAAACTCAGTATTAAAATTATAATTAAACAGAGCTGATAAAAATCATGATATTTTTTAAAAAAAAATAAAAATCCGATTTTTTTTAAAGATAATATATAAAATTTCCAAATGTTTATTTGTGAGTAGTTTATTTTGTAAACTGAGAATATTTAATAAGAAATAATGAAGAATAAAATATTTAATCAAAATCAAATAAATTATGTCGAGTAAATGAGAAAATTTCAACAAAATATCTTCAAATTCATATAATTCCAAAATTAAGGAAATTAGGTAAAAACAACGAAAAAGAATAAATTTAAAAAAAAAAACATCAGAAAAGCGTAAAAAGATAAAAAAAACAATTTATTAAAAAAATGAGAAAATTCCTTAAAATAAAAAATGTCATGGACATTATTAAAGATATAAAAAAGAACTTTAAAAAAACAACACAAGAATGAAACAGTAACATAGAAATATATAAAAAAGTAGAAACTCTTTTCAAGAAATTAAACTATTTACTAAAATCTTTTTAAATTAAAAAAATAAATAAGAAGATGATAAAAAAAATGTTAATGTTAAATTATATTACTAAAGAGAACAAATTTTTAAAAACAGAAAGATTAGAGAATTATTTTACAAATTGAATAATAACAAATTAAGCAATTTGTTAAAACTGAATAATTTTTGAAAATTTTAAAAAATTTAGAAGAAAAAATTCTCTGAAATAAAAGAACGATGTTAAAATGAGAATATTTAGTACAAGATTAAATTTACATAAAATGAAATAAAAGAATAAGTCTTCAAAAAAGTAGAAAATTGAGAAATTTTAAAAATGTAGGTAAAAGCATGGAATAAATATTTTTAAAAATTCGTAATTACAAGATAATAACTAAGCAATTTAAAAGAAAGAAAAATGTTTCTAAGAAATAGAAAGATGATGACAAAAATTAAAGAATTAATTAAACTGCATGGAAAAACTAAAAAAATTCTGTAACAACAAGAAAATTAAATACCTAAATAGGATAAAAATGGAGAAATATATTTTTTTTAATGTAACAAACTGTATAAAAAAATGTAAAAAGAACAAAAAATAAAAAAAATTGGTAAGAATCTACTAAAAAATTAGAATTAATATAAATAAAAAAATGTACCTTTATAAACGTAAATAAAAAGTGCAAATAAGAAATTCAAAATTCTTTAAAAATAAAAAAGTTTAAGCAAATTAAACCAAAAACATTTTTATAATATTACACTTAAAACAAGTCCTACAATAAATTTAGAAAAAATAAAGAAAATCCAAAAATTTTATGAAAGAATAAGTAAGTTTGCAAAAAAAAGACAAGATGTGAAAACAAATTGAATAAATTTACCAAGAAATGAATGTTTTTATTTGTAAAAATATGAAAATAATTATAACATCAACGGAATAAAAAGTTTATTGAATGTTAAAAAATAACAAAATTGTGTAAAATAATATTAAATAATTTGCATAAAAAGAAGAGAATTAAAGAAAATCCTAAAATAAAAAGACAAAGACAAAAAACAAAAAAATACGAAAAGTAAGGAAAGGAAAAATCTTAAATTTGTATAAAAATAGGAAATTATAAGATAATAATTAAGCAGTTTTATAAAAGTGAAATCTCTTAGAAATATTGTAAGAATTAAAAAAAGGATTATTGTGAATATCGAAAATAATTAGTATTACCTATATAATTATTATGTATTTAAATTTGAATTAATTTAAAAGTACGAACAAATTGGAATATGAGTAGATTGACGTTTGAAATTTATTTAAATTATAATGACTTAAAAATATACAAATTTAATACTATTTTTTGTTATCTTCATACCAAAAATTTGTAGATTGTAGGTATTTTAATCATATGTATTAGAACAATTTTTTAAATTTTATAAATAACAAAATATTAAAATTGAAATTTTCAATATTAGTCCACAAATTTTTAGTTTTTTTTTTTTAATGTTTGCGATTTTTTACATGCAGTATTAAATATCTGGAAAATTGTAAAGATTTTTTATTCAAATCATGATTTTAATGCAAATTCCCCAATAATTAATAAGTGATAAATGATAAATCAATTACAACCTTGTAATTAAATATCTAAATTTTGCTTCTGCAAATCAAATTGAAACAAAATTAATTTCACAGGATTCTACGTAGATGGTTTTCCAAAATTGAATCGTTTTATAGAACATCATGACAAAATAATGAACAAGTTTCTTCCAAAGTTGAAGCGAAAACTAGACAAGAGTGGCTGCGATTCTATTCTATATTCTTTGAAGTGGTTCTTTGTCGTGTTTCAAGAAAGGGTAATGCTTTTTAAAAATTGATTTTCTGTTATTTGTAAGTTAATTATTAATCAACATTTTGCGGGGTTTTTGTAGACGCCCGTGAGTCTCGGACTTAGAGTTTGGGATATTTTTCTCCTGGACGGAGATCGCATTTTGCCAGCAATGGCCTATACAGTGATGAAATTACACAAGCGACCATTGCTTGGAATGGATAGTTTAGATGAGTTTTGCAATTATTTACAAATTAAGTTAGAGAAAGACTTTTCCTACGATGACGACGCCGTCATTTCTGCCATGGAACGTAGTATAGAGGAACTAAAACGGGCCAAGTTAGATTATCCGGGCCCTCCTTTGCCGCATGAATTACCTCGCCATCCTTTCGGCACTTTTAAGGAACCTACATTTACCAGCAAGGTATATAAATAAACATTTATATTCTTAGATTCGGGTTAAACCATTTTATTTCAATTAAAGTTAAAAAAAAATGGATACTTTCAGAAATGATTCGGCGATATTCTTTAAGTATAAAATGTAAGGAATTATTTGTAATTTTTTTTTTTTTAATTATGAGTTTAAAGCACAGGAATATGAAAAACTGACATTTTTCCAGCTAGTAGAAATTGCGGAAAAGATCCTAGAATTATTCTTAGAAATGTGGAAATAGTTATTTGCATTTGTCTAGAATAATTGAATTTATTATTTTTAAATAATTAAAGCATTTAATAATTTAATTACATACAAAAATAGATGAAATATGGATTCAAAATTCATTAAAAAAATAACCTAATTTAGCGTATTTCAGAAGTTATTTACAGAAAGATGAGTTTATTAAAAGAAGTTTTAACTTACTCAATTTGAAGTAATTACGATAAACTTTCAAATTTACTTGGCACTTTTTTAATTTTCTATTTAAAAATATACACTTCTTGCTAGAATTGTGGGGCCTCTAATTTTAAGATGCATGAAAAACGCCTGTAAACGTAAAATGTATGCAAACTAACATTTTGTTCTTCTTATTTCCTAAAAGCTAACAAAATTCTAATGCGAATAAGATCTAAAAGAAGTTATTTTATTTCCATTAGATATTTTTTAAAAAACAGCGTTTTTTACTGTTTTATTAAAATGAAGATTGCTTCTGAAATAATCGACATTTTTTAATGTTCTAAGGATTATTTTAATGGTAGTTTATTTCAAAATTGAAATTAATTATAAACATTAACGTATAATTTTTTTCCTAAAAATACAAGCTGTCAAAGTTGGGTCAAAAAAATGTTAAAAATCATGATTGATTTTTTAACTGAAAAATATGTTTTAAGGAGGTTCTCTCCATTTACATAACCTCAAACTAAAACCCCAAACTCACCCCAAATAAAAATATTATTCAAATTAATTTCACCAAATTTTGAAAGATCCAGTTGTACATTTTTCAGAAAAAATTAGATTGAGCTAGAATTTGTTATCAACTAATAATTATATTTAACATTTTATGTTTTTTCTTTAAATTTAATGAGCAACTGCAATTTTCATCCAATTCTAACAAATATTAGCTCATTTTTCTTGTTGAAACATTCTCTTCTATTAAAAATTTTAGAATACAGCTTTCTAGATTATAAAAGTCTCTGAACTTTGTCTTCAGTTTTACGTTAAAATTGTTTCGTAATGTATAATCAAATTTTAAAATGTTAAAAATATTCTAAACAAACTTTTAAAACATGTTAAACGAAAGTTAAGATTTTAGTATTCATTTTCTTTCATAATGTTTAGAAAAATTCAATCTTTTTTCACGATTTGGAATGAAGTGAAAACTTAGTGTGTATCAAAAAAAAAAAAAAAATTATTGTAAAATGTAAATATAAAAGTTTCAATTTCACTAGAATCACCAATATAATTCTCTTAAAAATTCTAAATAATAGCAAGTTTCAAATATTTTAAAAAATTATTTTTCTGTTAAAAAAATCAATTATAATTTTTAACATTTTTTGGTTCAACTTTAGATGCTTGCTTTTTATAGAAAAAGATCCACATGATAACATTTATAATTGATTTCAATTCTATAAGAAATTACTATTAAAAATAAGCCTTAGAACATTAAAAATCGTTAAGTATCTTAGAAGTAATTTTCAACTTAATAAAACAATAAAAATGAATGTTTTTTTTACTTCGAATTGAATAAGTTAAAACTTCTTTTAATAAATTCACCTTTCTGTAAATAACTTCTGAAATACGATAAATTAGGGTTTTTTTAGATGAACTTTGAATTCATATTTCATCTATTATTGTATATAATTAAGTGCTTTATAACAAATAATAAATTCAGTTAATCTAGACAAATACAAATAATTATTTTCACATTTCTAAAGATAATTCTAGTTGTTTTTTCGCAATTTTTACTATCTGGAAAAATTTCAGTTTTCCATAACTCCTATGTTTTAAACTCATAATTTAAAAGAAATAATAATAATTTACAAATAATTCCTTGTATTTTATACTTAAAAAGTATCACCGAATCATTTCTGAAAGTATCAATTTTGTTGAAAATTTCTCCGCGACCACTTTAGTTGGAATAAAATAGTTTGACCCATTTAAAAATTAAAATTTGATTTTAAGAAAAAGTAAAGATCTTCACGTATTTGTATATATAAATGTTTTATTAATTTTCAAGGTGGGAAGACGAACTGAAGAATTTAGCGAAGCTCAGCAGACGACTCGTGAGACGGTTGTTACTCGAAGAGACATGGCTGTAATCGAGGAAAATAGGGAAAGTTCGACGCCCGTGGAACCGGCAAATTGCGGTAGCCTTGGTGGTGAGTTAACCACTCGCACTCGTGAAAAACACGCTAATACTAGTGCTAGAACTAGCGATGCATTTAGTAGCGAGAGTTCAAGTTCTGAAGACAGCCTCAGTAATAGTTCTGATTCCAATATCAATGTACTCATTTATAATACAAGGCTCTGAGTCGATCTTCGGACATTTTTCAATTTTAGACGTATTGTGAGATTGCTCAAAAGAAGAGATATAATCGCATTTAACAATATTTATAAGTATCGTCTATTCTTCTACTCAGTATTTACAAGTTTAAACGCAATTATTTAGATAGAGTTGGTAAAAAATTGAAGGAAAATAAGAAAAAGTAAAAAAAAAAGATTAAGAAAAATTAGAAGTTAAGTGTTTAAAATGCTCTCTAATATGAATCTCTTGGTCACGTTATTAATCTGTGACTTTTATTTCTTTAATTTCGAAGTTCTTGTGTTCAAACAGCAAAGCTGTTGAATTTATCCATGACTTTTCTTTTGCCATAGTTGAATTATATAACAGTCAAATCGACTTTTATCTCAGTTTTTCGTAACTTGGACATGTGATAAATTATATTAATTGATTATTATATTAATAAAGAAATGTACAATTTTGCAAAAAACTCTTTTTATAATTGAAGGCAAAATTATCTAGGGAAATCAGACTATTCTCGACTCAACAATTTCAATTAATTTATGCATTCTGCGCAAATGCTTCCATTCTCTGCATCCTTTGTGAGTGATTCGTAGATTTTGTTTTTATAGCCTTTGTAAATAATTCTTTATTCACAGCCTTCGTAAATGAATCTATTTTCATATATCCTTCGGAAATTATTCTAATTTCGTATTCAATTTTCATTACGTTTTCGAATTAGAAATACCGGAAACCTAGTTGTAGCATTGTTTAACAGAACTTGCTTCCCCTTCACGTGCATGTGTGTGTTCTTAATTACTTAACTCGATCTGCAACACATAACACTGGACATTACATTTTCACTGTATTTTGTTCTTTAACAAGAAATAATTTTTTAACAAGAATATTTTGTTTTAACACAATAATAACAGGTGGTTTACTTTTTAAATTAAAAAAGACTGAGATTGATCTCTATTAATGGTTTTCTAGCACCTAATTACAAATTTTGTGATTACTTGCACAAATTAATCTGTAGATAAAATGTAAAACTATTTTTGGATAGGTGTATTTTAGAAGATGAGTTTTTAATGCTCTAATTTACTAACTTTGTTAAGGAGGTTCTCCCCATTTACATAATCTCAAACTGAAAAGTCGTTTTTCTCCCCAAATAAAACTATTATTAAAATTAACCTCATCAAATTTTGAAAGATCCAGTTGTACATTTTCCAGAAAAAAATAGGTTTAGCTAAAATTTGTTGCCAAATAATAATTATTTAACATTTTATGATTTTTCGTTAAATTTGATGAACATTTGACAACAAATTTTAGCTAAACCTATTTTTTTTCTGGAAAATGTACAAAGGGATCTTTTAAAATTTGGGGAAGTTAATTTTAATTGTAGTTCTATTTGTTGGAATCAGTTATTTTTTAGTTTAAGGTTATGTCAGTGGAGAACCTCCTTAATGTAATTTTTTCTAAAAAGTAAGAAACAAATTTTGAAAAATAATTTTCTTTTTATGAATATTTAACAGAGAAGAGTTTATTTTTTATTAAACAAACAGAGAACAAAATTATTCACATTTCTCTTAGTTTGTATTTTTAAAAATTTGTCACTTCTTACAATCTTAAAATTGACACAGTATTTCAATAAACAGAAATAGAAAAAAGTTATTTTTTTTATCGTTTCTAATTTTCAATAAAGTATATTTTCTTAAAATATTGCATTTTGTTTTAAAGAAAATATTCCTAAGAATTTTTTTTAGAAATAGTTATTTAAAAAAAATTACGGTAAAAGAACATTTTGCACAAATTAAAAATGTTAAATAATAGAATAATCAAGAGTTATTAATAAAATGGTTAATGATTGTTATAAAAATATGAAATAATAATATAAAATGATGAAAGAATAATCTTGAAACTGTTATTTAGAAGAGTAGTTTTCTTTTTGATAAAAAGTGTAATGTCAAGGTATAATGTAAATTTCTGTGTGTGTGCAGGAAGCAAGTTCTCCTTCGATCCAAGTCTAGACGATGGAACATCACCCAACGGGTCACGTCGGTCATTAGCAGACACATCCGTTACTTCCACAGCAGACCTGTCTGTATTCAGTTCAGCGACGCGCTCTCAGGCTCACGACAATAGTCTTGATACACAGAGCAATGTTTCTGATGGTAGTTCAGGTAGCGGAGGTTTGCCGACTCCTCGTGCATCGTCTCATCAGCCCAGTCCGGACGTCGTTAGAATATACGTACCTTACACATCTCCCACTCCAACTTCGTTTAAGGACGATCTTCCTCGCACTCTACCTCGCTCGCTAGAGACTAACAAAATTCGTATTCGGGTCGATCCAGATCAAACGCCTGTCGTAGAAAATATCAAGCCATTTGCTCTAGAAAGTCCAGAGCTCGAGCTCGATCTAAAATAATTTCACAAGCTTCTTTCAAGGTCTTCGCTTCAAATTTTCTCCCAGAAATTTGTCTTTTCAGAATTGTTCAGAATCTTATTCCATCTTGATTAATATATCAATCACGCGACCATATCCTCTTTTAGATCGAGATTTCTTCGAATTTTTAACAGATTGTTCTAAAAGGACGTATGATTAAGTTTTAAAATTAATTATTTAGAATATTTCTTTCATAGAATTTCATTAGAAAGAATCTTCTTTTAGTCGAAATTTCACATTTTCGAATATTTTTTCGATCGAACGTAAATTAATCCGCATTTTGACCTAACAGAATTTTTAGGTCACCGAATTCATATTTAACAGAATTTTTCATTTTACAGAAATCCTTTTAACCAACTTGGCATTTAAAAGAATTCCAATTTAAACGAATTTTAATTTAGAAGAATTTTTATTTTGCAGAATTTTAGGTTAATCGGATTAATGAAAATTTTGTCAAATGAATATTCTGGTATTTAAAAATTCGATTAACCTACAATTTTGTGAAATAAAAATTCTTCTAAATTAAAATTCGTTTAAATTGAAATTCTTTTAAATGAAAAGTTGGTTAAAAGAATTTCTGTTAAATATGAATTCGGTGGCCTAAAAATTCTGTTAGGACAAAATTCGGATTAATTTATGTTCGATTGAAAACATATTTGAAAATGTGAAATTTAGACTAAAAGAAAATTATTCCTAATGAAATTCTATGAAATGAATATTCTAAATAATTAATTTTAGAACTTAATCATACGTCCCGTTCTAAATGTTCCAAATTAAGTTTGTTTTGGTTTAAGGGCGTGTGATGGAGAATGACGTCACTGGTATAAGCAAAATTTGTTCGTAAACTTTTTCCTAAAATAATAAATATTTTAACTTCAAACTTTGTGGGATTACTTAAAATATCATCAAGAAGGTCTCTTTGGCCCAAATTTGTTTAAAATGTTGCCTCAAAGTTAATTTTTTTTAAAAAAATAGCTCATTTTCGGAAGTTTAAAAAATTTATTTTAAGGGAAAATTTAAACAAACTTGGGTTAGAGAAATCTTCCTAATGATATTTTAAGTAATTCCACAAAGTTTGGAGTTAAAATATTTATTATTTTAAGAGAAAGTTTACGGAAAAAATTTGCCTATATTAGTGACGTCATATTTCATCGCATGCCCTTAAAAAGGTTCTCTCCATTAACATAACCTTAAACTAGAAAGTGGCTTTACCAAATAAATTATTATTGAAATTAATTTCATCAACTTTTAAAAAAATCGGTTACGTTTTTCAAAAAAATTAGGTTCGGCTAAAATTTGTTGTTAAATAATAATTATTTAACATTTTGTGTTTTCTTCTTAAATCTATTGATAAACTGTAATTTTAATTGTTGGATTTTGTTGAGAGGTTCCCTCCATTTACAAAACCTCAAAGTAGAAAGTCGTTTTTCACCCCAAATAAGAATATTTTTGAAATTGATTTCACTAAATTTTGAGAGATCCATTTGTTTATTTTTCAGAAAAAATTAGGTTGAGCTGAAATTTGTTGTTAAATAATAATTATTTAACATTTCATATTTTTCTTTTAAATTCAAAGAACAACTACAATTTTCATTCAATTCTGATAAATAGTAGCTCATTTTTCTCATTGAAACATTTACTACAATATTATTTGTTAGATTTTGTTTAAACAAGAAGTAAAAAACAAATTTTATTTGTCTTATAACTTTTAAACATTATTTTCTTTAACAAAACCCAATAAACAAAATTGTAGAAAATGTTTCAACGAGAAAAATGAGCTATTATTTGTTAAAATTTGATGAAAATTACAGATTTTAACTAGTTTTAAAAAAAAGCATAAAATGTTAAATAATTATTTGACAACAAATTGTAGCTAATCCTAATTTTTTCTAGAAAATATACAACTGGGTCTTTCAAGATTTGGTGAAATTAATTTGAATAATTTTTTATTTAAGGTGAAAAACGACTTTCTAGTTTGAGGTTATGTACATGGAGAGAACCTCCTTAAATTATATTTTGTTTAAAAAAATATTAAAAAACTAATTTCATTACAACTTTTGAATATTCTTTAATAAAATAAAATGAATAAAATTGTAGAATATGTTTTAATGAGCAAAATGAGCTATTATTTGTCAAAATTGGATGAAAATGCAGTTTTTAAACTTAGAGAAAAAAACACAGAATGTTTAATAATTATTATTTGACAACAAATTTTAGTTTATTTATTTGGCGTGAAAAACCATTTTTTAGTTTCGTGTTATGTCAATAGAGAAAACAACCTTAAAGAAATTAACAGGTTTTTGTGTTTCGTATATGTTTAATAATTGTAAAAAAAAACCTTGGTATTTATAGACGCGAAAACCTTGGATTTTATAAATATAAATTTTTATATTTATCAGAATTTTATTCTAGAAAAATGCAGGTTTTCGATTTCTTTAAAAATTCAGGTTTTTAGAAAAGAATTCCGCCAACAGGCTGATTATTAAGAGATTATATAGACCTGGTTCATTTGTTAAAATTGTTTCAGATCTTTTTCAATGTAAAATTCATAGGCTCTAGAGTTTTTGCTATGTAACGAAAATTCTAAGATAAAAAGTTTTTTTCAGCAAGAAAATGATTTATTTTAAATATTTGGACAAAAGTTTTCTTCCACTAAACTGTCATCGGAATGTGTTTGAAAAATAAAATTTAATTTTGCAATCTGTTGTGTAAACGAAGCATCAATTTATATTGAATAAGTTTATCTTTTTTGAAATTTTTATTTAATTCTTATTTGAAAAATCACTCAATTTTAATCAGTATCTGTAATAAATGTGCATTTAACTATTTTCTAAAATGCATAGTTTATTAATTTTTTTAATATTTCATAAATTGTCGATTCGAGTTCACATTTCATGATTTATCTAAGATATTTCTAAATAAAAAAAAAATTGAACAATCGAATTGTAAAGAACTTGAAAAGTTTTGGAATTGAAATTAATTACTGCTCCGTTTACTCATAAGTTCATGTATGAAAATTTATTTATTGTTTTATTGACGGGACAACATTTGTAATATAGCCGCCTGAAAGATTTGACGAGTACATGTATTATTGTTAACTTATTCTTGATGAACTCTAAAATATAGATTCAGTATCTCATAACTTAAGAACAAAAATGTTAAAAAGCAGATGAACAAAATGTATAATGTTGTTTGTTAGCCACTTTCAATTATTAAAAACTCTTAAATTGTTAAATTACTCGATAATTAAGAAATAAATCCCTGAAAGGGACTAAGAAATAATTGAAAATAAGAAATGATTGAAAATAAGAATTAATTAAAGATAACAATTAACTGAAGGAAACAAAAAGAATCCTAGAGATAAAGCTAAAATGTAACAAACAATTTTCTACGTTTTCCTTTTGTCCTTTGATTTAAACGATGACGCAATTTAAGGACAACATCGTCGCCTAAAATACTCATAAAATATACACATGTGTGTATTCATATGTACATATAACGTACATGTATATAAATGAAGAGTAATTGGGTCAAAGGTCTCACTCTTCAGATATGTATGTCTACCAATTTATTTTGTGAATATTGTGTTCAAACATGTCATTATGTACAAGTAGAGCACAGAATTTAAAAAGAATACTTGTTGAATTCTTCTTTAGAATCGACTAAACGTTACGATTAAGATAGTCCAGAAAAAAGTTTTTCGAATTTGATCTCTCAATTTAAAGAAAAAAAAAAGTCTGAACATTACTCTCATCGTGAAATAAAAATATTTTTTTAACTCGTTTAATTAATTGACAATCTAGTTAATCAGCTGACAATTGTCAGTTAAATTCTCTTCATTTGAGAAATTATAGAAACTATTTTTTGTAAAATAACTTGTTTTATAGAGAGCACAAATTAGAAAAATATTTTTTCGGCATTTTATTTTAATGAGAGCTTATGTATTTATTTTTATTTCACTTTAAAGAGAATCTCAGTACACCTTTGTTTGAAAGGATTGTAATCATTTTTCATTGTCTGAGTTCTCAATGTACTCAAATTTCATCTGTGTCTAAAAATCAGACTCGAAATTGACTTTCCCTAAGGAGTTAAATTATTCGAAACTTATATGTGAAATTGACCAAAACAAGATTTTTTAAATACTTATTTAAGAAAGTATTATATAGCATAATAAAAAAAAATGTAATTAAAATTTGTTATACATTAAATTAATTTTCGGGACAAAGTTTGATTTTAAGACACTGTTTGTTTTTACTTTAAATGACGTAATTAATATAATATTAAGTATAAAAAGTCTTAGTCTTCGTGAAGTTAGATTTTGAGGATAGAGGCAAAATGAACAGAAGAATAATTTAAATCTGTTAAACTTGACATCATATCGTGTTGACTTGATGATTACATTAGATTATAGAGAAAGCAGTTAACTAAATTTAAAAAAAGAATTAATAATAATTGCCAAAGCCAAAGTGACTGTCACTGTCAAGTCCATAATGTGACTCTGTCGAAATAAGTCTGGCAATTTCTAGAACTTTTTTCAGTTGCAATTAGTGTTTATTATAAAAGATTCTCGTTAATGTCGAGTTTTGAAAATTTCCATTAATTATTATTATATTGATTTGTTGAGGAGTTTAGTCAGTTTTCCATGTACTGATATTTATTGCTGATAATATTATGTAGATAAAGTGCGCTTTATACCTGTATGAAGTTAATTCAAGAAATGCATTTAGGTGCGAATTGTGAAACTATTTTTAAGTTTGTAAGTTAGTTAACTTATTAAATTTCAAGCAGAAAATATTGTACTCAAGAGCGCAAGTGTGTAATTTAGTGCTTTCTCGTGAAATATGTTTTCCAACAACGAATGTCGTTCGTTCGTTATAAATATCTATAATTTATAATAAAAATGAATGCGTAAGTGTACATTCCTTTAATCTAAGTATTATTAGGAAAGCGTGAAGTGGTAGTTGAAATCAAAGAGCCTTAATTTTTCTATTGCTTTTTATCGCAGAGTATTATATTTGATTCTGGCGTTGTAAATAAATTTGATAAATACTAAATAATTAGGCTAGCGGACATTATCAGTTTTTGTATTGCTTCTGGAAATGAAGTTTTGTTTTCGTCAAATTACATCCACTTGTGTGTATAGCGACGTGGTCCTAAAAGTTTGGTTTTATTATTATCATTATTATTATTATTATAATGGGATTGAAAAAAGGAAGTGGTTTAGCTCAAATAATCTGGAACTGGTCTTACGCATATTTTATAAATTTATGATTTCAATGCAATAAATTGGAGCCACATAAATATTTTCGAAACTTATTTTTATCCCTGTTTTTTTTTAATCATTTTTCTATTGTTTTTTATAGAAAATTTAGATTTGTTACAGGATTTGAAGAACGTGGAAAAATCATGGATTTTAAAATATATAGTCTGGAATTTCATTTATTGTGGTAAT
The DNA here is from genome assembly GCA_037103525.1 of Ganaspis brasiliensis. Taxonomy (NCBI): domain Eukaryota; kingdom Metazoa; phylum Arthropoda; class Insecta; order Hymenoptera; family Figitidae; genus Ganaspis; species Ganaspis brasiliensis. The sequence continues at coordinate 1,901,008 of JAZKLR010000013.1, read as the reverse complement.
TTTTTGTAAAATTTTGAAATATATATAAGTTAAATTGAGAATTATTCAATAAATAGGTAATTTTATTGATTTTTCAAGGTTTATTTTTAGTTAAAAGAAGAATAATTAATTGAGAAGAAGAAAAAAAGTTTCAAAAAATAGAGAGATGAAATAATGAAAAATAAAGGAAAGAAGGGCAAATTGTAAAAGAAAAAAATGCTAGACAATGTAAAAAACAATCAAATGTTGCTAAAATTTTTAGAACGTATAAAGAAAAATTATAGAAAAGTGTAAATAAAACGAATGAAAGAAAAGATTAAAAGTAAGAATTGTGTAGAAAATTATTAGAAAACGAAAATGATAACTTCACATTCAGAAAAATCGATTGCATCAAAAATAAATAATTAGGTATAGGTACTGGAAAATGAAACAAGTGAAGAGAAAATACGTTGAAAAAAATGAAATAATAAACAATGAGAAAAGTTATTAAAACATGTAGAAAAATCATTAAAAATTTTAAAACACTATTTCAAAACAAATAAAAATGAATAAAAAAGAGAAGAACTTGAAGCAAATGTAATTTAAACAGAATCGAATTCACAGACAATATAAAAAAATAGTGTAGATAAATTCTTTTTAAAAATCCAAAAATGAGATAAGAAGATTAACAAAATAACTATAAATTTTTACAAATTCCAATAATAAGAATTACGAAATTGAAAAATATATCTGAAAAATGTCGAAAATAATTGACAGTTGAAAGCAAAATTAAAAAAATAATCATTATTACACAATTGAAAAGAATACTTTAAATATTAAAAAATAAATATTAAATTTAAACAAATTAGTTGAAAAATTAGATAGCAATAATTGTTGGAAATAATTGCTAATTGAACAACTGGATTGAAAATCAAAAAAAAATAATTGAAATTGAAGAAAATAATAAAAAAATTAAGGAAATGAATTGAGAGTTTAAGAAATAAATTGAAAATTTGTTAAAAATTAAATTAAAATTTGAAAAAATAATTGATGAATAAAAAACAAATTACAAAATGACGAAAATAATTGACAATTGAAAACAAAATTTAAAAAATGAAATAGATTAATACACAACCGGACAAAATAATTTTAAAAAATCAAAGACTAATTATAAAATTTTAAGATAATAATCGAAATTTGAAAAAACTGTAGAAAATAATTGAAAATGTGGAAAATAATTAAAAATTGAAGGAAATAGTTGAAAAATGACGAGAATAATTGACAAATTGAAGAAATGACGAAAATAATAGTCAACTGAAAACAAAATTCGAAAAATGACTATAGGATTAATAAACATCGGAAAAAGTAATTGAAAAGATCAAACAAGAAATATTAAATTTAAAGAAAATAATTGTAAATTTAAAATTGTTAAAAATTATAGGAATGATTATTGTAAATTATTACACATTTAACAACTGAATTAAAAATCGAAAAAAAATCATTAAAATTGAAAAAAATAATTGAAATTTGAAGAATGGAATTGAAATTTAAAGAATATACTTAAAAATTGAATAAAGCCGAGAACTAATGAATATAAAAGAAAACAATTGAAAACTGAAGAATAGAAATAAACATTGAAGAATGTAATTAACAATTAAAGAAAAAAATTAAACAATTGATTTAGAATTAAAGAAAATTAATGATAATCGAGAAATATAATAGAAAAAAGTCGATAATTTTTTATTATTTATTTATTTATTTATTTATTTATACATAAACGGGCAAGTACAAAGAAAAGAAAAGAGCACTTTCGTACAATGATGTACTCATAATAAGAAAAATTACAATAAATATAAAATTAAACAATCCATTTAAAACTAAACCAAGTCGCCGAGGTAACAACAATGAATAAAAACTATGGAAGTGTCATTAAATTATTAAAGAAAACAATTGAAAAGTGGGATTTAAATTTAAAGAAAATAACTGAGAATTGAAGAGAATAGTTCTAGAATTTAATAATTGAATTAAAATTCTAAAACAATTTTTATAAGTGAAAAAAAATAATTGAAAAAATACGAGAATTATGAATATTGAAGAATTAATTGAAAATCGATAAAAATAATTGAAAATTAAAGAAAATATTTGATAATTGAAGAAAATAATTAAAAATTGTAAAAATAAATTGGAAATTAAAGAATTAAATGGAAATTTTAAGAAAATAATTGATAATTAAAAGAAAAATTACAATATGATGAAAATAATCAACATTTAAATAAAAAAATCGAAAAATAGTGAGAATAAGCGGCATTCGAACAAAAAATTTTTTAAAATTAATGAATACTCATAAAAGTGAAGGAAAATAACCCCCACAGCACCGAAAATTTCCTGAAAATTTATTAAAGATTTATTTGCAAACTTCGGAATATTTAGGTGCAAAGCTTAGTGAAAATTGTGTAAAGATTTAAATGTCCCGATTAAATAAATGTTTAGCGTAAAAGTTGACTGAGGATTTAATTTAAATTTTCGTGAAATTTTCGTCGCGAAAGTTTCCTGAACATTTAAATTACATTTTCGTGAAATTTTCGTCGCGAAAGTTTCCTGAACATTTAAATTACATTTTCGTGAAATGTTTGTCGCAAAAGTTGACTAAACATTTAAGTGAATATTTGCTAAATGTTGAGCGGAAAGTTGACCGAATAAAAAAAATTATATTAAATAGAAGGGAAAAAAGTCAGTTAAACGGAAGTTAAATTAATATAAACACATTTATTGAATATTATTATTCAACATTTATTTTAGTTTTAATTTTCAGTAACAAAACAAAAGAAATGCAACACACAGGAAATTCTAAGTTGAAAGATTGTAAGTATTAGATTAAGAATTTGTAAAACGTTACAGAATCTTCAAAATTTTATTTAATAAATGTGTTTATATTAATTTATTTACTGTTTAACTGACTTTTTTCCCTTCTATTTAATATAATTTTTTTTATTCGGTCAACTTTCCGCTCAACATTTAGCAAATATTCACTTAAATGTTTAGTCAACTTTTGCGACAAGCATTTCACGAAAATTTAATTTAAATCTTCAGTCAACTTTCACGACGAACATTTCACGAAAATGTAATTTAAATATTCAGGAAACTTTCGAGACGAAAATTTCACGAAAATGTAATTTAAATGTTCAGGAAACTTTCGCGATGAAAATTTCACGAAAATTTAATTTAAATCGTCAGTCAACTTTTACGCTAAACATTTATTTAATCGGGACATTTAAATCTTTACACAATTTTCACTAAGCTTTGCACCTAAATATTCCGAAGTTTGCAAATAAATCTTTAATAAATTTTCAGGAAATTTTCGGTGCTGTGGGGGAATAAACTGTCAATTGAAAATTGATGAAAATTATGGAAAAACTGTAGAAAATAAATGAAAATTAAAGAAATCAATTGGAAATTGAAGAATTGCATTGAAATATGAAGAAAATAATTGATAATTGAGAAAATGCGAGAATTATTTAATATTGAATAAAATAATTGAAAAACGAAGAAGGCAATTAAAAATTGAAGTAAATAAATAAGAGTTGAAGAAAATAATTGAAAATGAAAGAAAAATCAATATTTTAGAGTAAACTATATATTTTATCAATCTTAGTTTCTTTAATTGCAGTAAATTGATTCTCATCAAAATAGACTCTGATTTTAATTTACATCTTTTATCTAATTTCTAATACTAATTAGTAATTAAATAACTTTAATAATAATTTGCTCATGCAATAAAAAAGAAGCATTTTGAGAACTAAAATACATCATTAATAAAATTCATTTTGTAGGTTTCTTTTAATAAAAATAACGTAGGAAGTTTTGAAGCAAAAAAATTTGAATCATTAAGAAATGAAAAAAATGATTTTAAAAAGGTGTTTAAGTCACATATAAATTTATTATTATTATGATATTACTGATTATTCTGCTTTTATAATAAAAGGCAATTAATAATTAAATACATAAAATAAAAACTTATATGATTTATAATTAATTTAAAAATATACTTTTTTTCAAACGTTACTTATCTAAAACAAAAAATATCTAAATGACAAACTTCAGGTGTGGACAGAATGAAAGAATGAATGAATCTTGTGGATTATTATTATAAAAAGAAAAAATATCAATAAAATAAAGACTACAGATCGAAAGTAATTAATAATGGTAAGAGTTTTTAGGAAATATAATAAAATTACTGAAATTAAAAAAAATGTCTTGAAAATGAAAAAAAAAATTTCAATTAGAGAAACAAGATCTAGGAAATAAAAAATTTAACGAAAAATTGTGAAAAGATTTTAGAAGATAATAAATCAATAATTTTTATTCAAACGTTATTTATTATAATTATATTTTATTTATTTATAAATAGGTAATTAGAAAAGGACAAAAATTAATAAATAAATAATTTTTTTTTCAAAAGTTATTTATTATAATTATATTTTATTTATTTATAAATAGGTAATTAGAAAAGGACAAAAATCAATAAATAAAAAATGTATAAAGTGTAGCTAAACATACAAATAAATGGGAAATCACTAAATCTATAAATAGAGAAAAAATTAAAAATTTTACTAACAGTAGTTAAACAAAATAATAGAAATAAAATTTTAAAAAAGCAGTTATACCTCTAAATTTGAAATTTTAATTTAAACGAAAAAAAATTATTAGAAAATGATAAATTAAATTAAATTAACTTGATTTTCATTTTTGTATATTCATTTAAAATTTTGTTCATTTTTAAAATTACTTATTGGTAATTAAATAACAACGTTTTTGTTTCCTCTCCTTTTAGGTCGGTTTTTAATTTATCGATAAAATTATATACAAGACGGTTTTTGAACACTACTCTCAATTTGAATATTCATAAATACAAAAATAATTCTTTATTATCTACATTTTTGTAATTAAATAAATAGTAAACATCCAGAACAATAACTCTCAATTCTTGTATTTTTTACCTTAATCAACATTTCAAAATATTACAAACTTTGTAGCAATTACTGTTTTTATTTTCAAGTTTTGATAATACTTGTACTAATGGCAAATAACGGAAACTATAATCAAAGTTAGTAGTTTGATAAGAACTTACTTCCGTATTTATACGCCTGTTTAGAAAATATACTTAATTACCATTCTTGCAATTTTAAACTACACATAATATATTATTTGCAAAAATCGCGCTTCTCTTTTTTATCAAATTTGTTTATTTATTTTTAAACTAAACAGAAATTTAAATTATTCGAATTGATGAAAATGATTCAAGTTGTCGGAAATATTCAAAAGTAGATATATATGTTAAGTGAAATACCATATAGATACAATTCTCGATTTTAAAATTGATTTTTCTTTTTAGGTGGGCAGGTGGATCCGAAAAGGTGAAAAGGTGGTGAAGAGCTTATGGTGACAGATGCTGGTTATAGGCCGCAGGTATTGATTATAAGCAAAATAACCGCGCAAACTCTCTGCTTACTGAATGAATGACGCGTATACATATGGCACCGACAATTCATAAACGATACAAGTGTGGATAAAGCTGGGAATACATCAGCTGTATGCTGTTCGAAAGGTGCAATGACGAAAATGAAATTCAAGCTCTTTCGCTCGACTTTCTTGATACCATTTGGAATGCTCATTAGTCTCACAACCGGGGCACTTGAATTCTATCAAGGTCAGTCACTGAGTCTTCTTTTACCACTATCAGCCTCTCTCGCTTCTAACAAACTTTTTTTTTACAAATATGTCTTGAACTTTCAAAAAAAACATGGTATCTTTTCTGAATTTATTTCCGTCTAATTTAGTCGCTTCTTCTCATCCTTAATAGCCAATCCTCGGTTCAATTTTTCGGGTTTAAATCTTCAATTTTAAACTCTTTCTGTTGACAGATCATTGACCCAGCACGGTTCCAATGCCCCAAAAGTACCTGAAAACAGTTTTATTATTAAAATTAACGTCATGACAATCAGTTACAAGTAAAATTAGTTTATTTTGAATTCTAAATGAAGCAGACTCCGTGTCTTTATTGTTATTTTTAACCCTGATAAGAAATTTTCAAGTTGAATGTCGTCTAAAAATTATATTATTTTATTTTAATGCGACGTAATTTAATAATTGTGGTTTTTAAAATCGTGTAGAATTTTTAGATTTACAAGTTTAGAGTGCTTTAAATTGTGTAATTAAATTTTCATGCTTTTTAAAATTTCATCCTTGTTAAAATTGCAGGTTGATTAAAATTCTATCTACATCTTATTCCATTTAAAATCTGATGCTACTTAAAATAGTTTAAACAGATTCCGGCCATTAGTTTAATCCTAAAAGAACTTTAAAATTCTGATTCTGCTAGAATGGTATTATGATTTTAAAGAAAAAGGACTTTTTGTCGTTTTAAAAATCATATAATGTATTAAATTGTTAATATTTATTTGTTAATGTTAATTCTTAATATCTTAATTCTTTAACATCTCACATAATCGGGTTATTAACGTCAGAATTAAACTTTCAAACATTTTTACAATTTGTGAATTGAATTTTTTATCGAGTTTCGATTGTTTCATTGTTACTGATAAAATAAACAATTGACCTGTCAAGATTGTATTGGTTTCTCCACTGGCATATTGTTCGAACTTCCAACACTTTTAATCACTTGATCAGCTGTCTCTTGAACTTGAAAACTTTTAAAAGAGAAATAATATCTATTTGCATACATGTTTCGTTCCTAGAAGAATCTCTGATAAAAATAAATCAGCTCCTTTGAAATAATCGCATAAAAATACCCTAGATTCATAACATTATTAAACTGTGTTTTATCAATAGTGAAACTATCGATTTCCTAGAGAATAATTTACTCACAATTAATGCAATTATAACTTCACTTAAAGAGATTCGATAATTTTAAGTTAATTATAATTAGTCCAATTATAAATTAATGTTCCAACTCGAAGAGATTTGATCATTTTAATTAATTTAATTATAAATTCTAGGACTCGAAGAATAATTTTACCATTAATTCGTTTAATTGTTAATTCAATCTTTATACATTCGAGAAGTTAATTAGATCAGGAAGATGAATAAAAATAAAGATGTTTAATGTTAAAAAATTTTGAAAATCTAAACAATTTCCTTTTCAGGGAGTAAAAAAAAATTTTTTTTTAACAAAAGAGAAACAGAAATCGGAATCCAAAAGCCAGAAAATTCGTGATAAACATCCATTTCCTAAAAGAGAGACTTTTAGAGTCTAGATATGATTTTTATACACTCAAAAAACTTTGTTTTGACAAGTTTACATTAAAAATGATTTTCTTGAATGTTGTATTTCTAATTTTTATTCTCAGATGCTGCACCAAAGATGCCAGACGACATTACTTTTGAACAGCTAGCTAGATATGTTGCAGCTCGCAACCACCAGCAACGCGGATCACATTTACCTTTGCACAATAATCAAAGGTCACAAAAAGATCAATTTGAGTATTTACTTCATAAACGAAGAAATTTTGAAACTCGAGACATACCGAGCTTAATTGACTTGCTGCAGAAACAAAACTTAAATCCATTAGACTACATTCAGCAGATTCATCGCAATGATTTATCATCGCCTGTCAGATACATTCCGAGCCTGGATCGTTACCCGGAGTATGATCCTTTCAAGGTATTAATATCTTTACTTCCTTCTCAATTTATTTTTGAATTTCCCTCGAGTTATTTTTTAATCTTTTCTCAAAAAATGTCTTGAAACTCGTTTCTAAAAATATCTATTTTTGTTTAAAAAAAATTCTTTAAACTCACTATCTCTCTCTCTCTCTCTATAAAAATTCTTCAACCTGTTCTCTATAAATATTTTTAATCCATTCTTCAAAGTTATTTAAATCGCATTCTCTGAAAATATTGTTGAATGCGAAACGAGACAATGAATAAAAAATGTGATTGAACTGCATCTTTGACAGAAATCAATATTTGAGAAGGAGATGGAAGAACGGTTAATAGATTATCCTGGAAAGTTTGCGAAAATGAACGAAGGAGGAGAGATGCAAGAATCAGAACAATTAGGAGAACATTACGAGAATATGCCTGAATTCACTTATGCCTTTGGCGAACCAGATCTCAGCGATAGTCATCCTTTTGCCGTAAGACCAAATGATCCTCGCTACTATCAGGAAACGCCGTTCTCGCACTGTAAGTTGAAATAAAAATAGATGAGTTTTTTTTATTTCTATCTTTTATTTATAATCTATCTAAATAAATAGAATCTATCTTTATTTTTTTTATTAAAAATCTACTGGGTAATTTGACTTTTTTCTGAGGGCTGTTGCTAATATGTTTTTAAAAACCTTGTTTTAATATATGTGAAACTCGATGAATTTCTATGTTCATTAATCATAAACATGGCTGATAAAAATCATAATTTTTTTAAAAAGATCAAGAGAATCCGATTTCTTTTTATTTAAATCAAAAAATGGTATTTTAAAAATATAATCAGTAGATGAAATATCTAAATTTTTATTTGTAAGTGGTTTATTAAAGAAATAGAGAAAAAATTAAAAAAACAATACAAGAATAAAACGGGGACATAAAAATATATAAAAAGGTAGAAACTCTTTTCAAAAAATTAAACTGTTTACTGATATTTTTTTATATTAAAATAATAAATAAGATGATAATTAACAAAATGTTCAAATATATTGCTAATGAGAACAAAATTTTGAAACAGTTTAAAAAAATTTAAAAGAAAAAAAAATTCTATGAAATAGAAGAACGTTGTTAAAATGAGAATATTTAGTGCAAGATTAAATTTACATATTAAAAAATAAAAGAATAAAAGCTTTCAAAAAAGTAGAAAATTGAAAAATTTCAAAAATGTAGATAGAAGCATCAAAATAAACGTTTTCAAAAATTCGTAATTATAAGATAAGAACTAAACAATTGAAAAGAATGAAAAATGTTTCTGAGAAATGGAAATATGATGACAAAAATTAAAGAATTAATTAAAACGCAAGAAAGAACTACAAAAATAGTGAAAGATCAAGAAAATTAAATAAATATAGAAAGAAAATAAAGAAATGTTTTTTTCCTTAATCTAACAAATTGTAAAAAAATGTATAAAGTACAAAAAAAAATTTGGTTAGAATCTACTAAAAAATCAGAATTAATGAAAATAAAATACAAAAATGCAGGTACTTATATATCAAGATAAATAAAAAGTAGACAAAAAAAATTTAAACATAAAAAAGTTTAGGCAAATTAAACTAAAAAACATTTTTATAATATTACACTTAAAACGAGTCCAACAATAAATTTAGAAAAATAAAGAAAATTCAAAACTTTGATGGAAGAATAAGTAGGTTTGTAAAAAATCTTGCAAAAAATAGACAAGATGTGAAAACAAATTAAATAAGTTTACAAAAAAATGAGCATATTTATTTTTAAAAATATGAAAATAATTATGAAAATCAACGAAATAAAAAGTTTAGTGAATGATATATTAACAAAATTGTAGAAAATAATATTAAATAATTTACATAATAGAAGAAAGAAAATCCTGAAATAAAAAGACCAGTAGAAAAAAAGTATCAAAAGTAAAAGAAAAAAACATCTTAAAATTGTGTAAAAATAAGAAATTATAAGATAAAAACTAAACATTTTCGAAAAAGTGAAATTTCTTAGAAATATTGTAAGCATTAAAAAAAGGATTATTGTGAATATGGAAAATAATTAATATTATTTAATTATTTTGCATTAATTAGTATGCATTTAAATTTGAATAAATTGAAAGTTGGAACAAATTTTTAACAAATTGGAATACGAGTTAATTAACGTTTAGAATTTATTTAAATTAGCATGACATAAAGATATAAAAATTTAATACACTACTTTTTGTTATCTTCATACCAAAAATTTCCACAAATTTCTGTGTTTTTATTTTAATGTTTGCGATTTTTTAAATGCAGTATTAGACATCCGGAGAATTGTAAAGTTTTTTTGATTTAAATCATGATTTTAATGCAAATTCCCCAATGATTTAAATCCATAACAGTCTTGATCATAATACTATAAAATAAATTTTATTTTATGATCATAATTAAATTTAAAAACTTTTTCATTTACAAAATTTCATAATTTTTTTCTGAAAGCTCAAAAAATGTTGAAACTTTGCTAATATATTTTATTCTTAATATAATTTACTTCCTATCAAAATTTGAGGAGGGTATTTTGCTTCGTTTCGGAAATATTAAATTAAAAAATTTTTTACTCAAAAAGGTTAATTTGAGGACTTGAAGTTAGAAAACAATTTCACATCTCTCTGTTATTTCATAAGAAAAGAGAAATGTAAAATTTTTTAAATCCTCGACTTAACCTTTTTGAGTAAAAAAATTTTCAAATTTAATATTTCCGGAACGAAGCAAAATAATCTCGTCAAATTTTAATAGCAGGCAAATTATATTAAAAATAAAATAACTATAAAGTTTCAAAATTTTTTGAGCTTTCAGAAAAAAATTACAAGTTTTAAAAAATTATGAAAATTTGTAATCGAAAAAATTTTTAAATTTAATTATAATCAAAAAATAAAATAATTTTATAATATTATGATTAATGAAAGTAGAAAAAAAATCTTTCTAAAAATCTAGTTTTACTTTTATTTAAGATCTACGCCTCTATTCCTGCCCTATTTTCAAATATAGTTTCATACTTCCAGTCACCGAAGCTGACGATGATAATAAAAAAGAACACCAAAGTTTCCAAATCGTTCAAGAACCAAAGAAGGTGATTTCCGGGTTTGAGGTGAAAATGAAGCAGGAACAAATACCCCGTGAAGATATTGAAGATTTGATTGATCTGCCCGAGCCAAAAAGAAGAGCTGATAATCCTCTGATTTTATCTGTTGAAAAAACAAACAATGATGATATATATTTTATAGGTAAGATTGTCAAAAATTCAAAATTACGATAATGAAGATTTTTTAAAAAATGATTTTCTTTTAGCTGTTGTTGCTGGTTGCAGTGCGGCTGCTATGTTCGCTTTAGTTCTCATCAGCTTAACCTGGTGCAGGTAATTACAAAAAATTCATAAAAGTAGATTTTAATAATTTTAGTGATTTGCTACGATAGTAAACAGAATTTCGTGAACTGTAGCAAACTTTATTTTTTATAAGATTATTTTACTTTTGAAAATTTTTAAATTAATTTTGAATTTTTATTTTCTGAGTTAGCATATTTAATTGCTTAAATATTTGAGGAGCACTTTTACAAAAGTTGATGGATCCATTTTTCAAAAAAGTAGAGATAATCACAAATTTAACACATTAAGAACCATACAAATCGATCTGTCACTGTTAAATTTGAGGAAAAAAATTATTAACAAGGAATTTTTAATTTAAACAAATTTGGACTTAACTAAAATGATTAAAAATTTTGTATGGTTTTTTTACTTTATAATTATCTCTAGGGGTTAGGTGCGAAACTGCATTATTTGCTTAATTTTCTCGAAAAAACAAAATAAATGTGGATTTATCAACTTTTTAATCTCAAATTACAAAATGGCTTTTCCTATCAAATAAAACTATTATTAAAACTAATTTCACGAAATTTTGAAAGATCCAGTTGTACATTTTCCAGAAAAAATTAGGTTAAGCTAAAATTTGTTGTCAACTAATAATTATTTAATATTTTACTATTTTTCTTTAAATCTAGTTAAAATATGATTAAAATCTGTAATTTTCATCCAATTTTATCTAATAATAGCTCATTTTTCTCGATAAAACATTTTCTACAATTTTGTTTATTTGATTTTATTAAATAATATATTGTTTGAAAACTATATAAATAACAAATTTTATTATAAGTTTTTAATAAAATATTGTTTAACAAAATTCAAAAAACAAAATTTTAGAAAACGTTTCGAATAGCAAAATGAGCACTTCTTTGTCATAATTAAATGAAAATTGCAAATTTTAACCCGATTTGAAGAAAAGAACACAAAATGTTAAATAATTATTATTTGACAACAAATTTTTGTTTAACTTAATTTTTTTCAAAAATATACACCTAGATCTTTCAAAATTTTCGTATAATAATGAATAATTTTTCATTGTTTTTACATTAAACATCTTTTTTTTAGAACTTCTTCAATGTTTATTTTTTAACAATAGTTACTTTGAACAGAATATTTTAGATTAAAAAACTAATTGGTCTATATAAAGTACATATATTTTTCCAGAAATTGACACTAAAAGCTATTTTTTGTTTTTAACGAAATTTAAATTTTCTTTTTTTTTATGTTTTGCTTACATGGAAGCAAAGTGTTTATACAATGAACATATTTTTTTATTTAGTACGAAAAACCATGTTTTAATTTAAGGTTATTTCAATGGAGAAATCTCCTTAATAATCATATAATAGGATATTTAAAACTTAGGGCATTCATTATTTCTGACATCAAATACTTAGTCTATTTATAATAGTTGCAATATTTAATAGTCAGGATATTAACACTTCAGAAAGTTAATATAGTTGTTTGAATCCATTTCAAATTATGCAGGCTGTCTAACTTAAAGTTGTAGATTTAATTGCCGCTAAAATATGTTATTCTATATGAGGAATGAAGGACACGTATTTTTTTATTTTCGATAAAAGTTATTTTTAACGAAGTTACGAGCACTTAAATTCTGAACGGTAAGACTCAAAATAACAGTGAAAAAAAATTTATTTAGCTTGTAATTTTTTTCCTAATTAATATAATAATCAAATTTTGTTTCATGGAACTTTTAGGTGGTCTTTTCTTCTTCAAAATTCCCTTTGAAAATTATAAAAAACTTTAAAATTAACAAAATTATAGATGATTTTACAAAAATAAATAAGGTCCATTTTATCAAAAACTCCACATTTTCTTTATTTAAAATTTTGACTACCTATAAATTCTTATCAGCATAAAATTTTTGCTAGCTAACAGTATGGTTTAGCACGTTTAAAACTTATAGAAATTTTTACTGATATTGATAAGAATTTACGGTCAACATTTTATAGAAAAAGGTGGGTTTTTTTTTTAGAAAATAGACCTTATTTATTTTTGGAATATCATCTATAATTTTCCTAATTTTAAAGCTTTTTATAAATTTCAAACGGCATTTTGAAGAAAAAAATATCATATAAAAGATCAAAGAGACAGAACTTAATTATATTAATTAGGAAAAAAAATTACAAGTGAAACAAAATTTTTTCCCTCTGTTATTTTGAGTTTCACCATTCAAAATTCAAGTGCTCGTAACTTGGTTTAAAATAACTTTTAATGAAAATAAAAAAAACATGCTCTTTTATTTTTCGTATAGAATAACATATTCTAGTGTCGGTTAAATCTACAACTTGAAGTTAGTTAGCCTACATGATTTGAAATGGATTCACCAGTTAATTTTTTAATTTTGACTTATAATTCAATAGTTACCGTTTTGATAAAAAAAAATCCAGAATTCAGCGAGTGTCGAAAGCTGCCGCAGATATTGAATATCCGGCTTATGGAGTGACGGGTCCGAACAAGGATGTATCACCCTCTGGTGATCAGAGGCTGGCCCAATCAGCCCAAATGTACCACTTCCAACATCAGAAGCAGCAAATCATAGCAATGGAAAAGTAAGAATATTTTCTAAATATTTTCTTTTTTTCTCTTCAAATTGTTAATATCCAAATTCTTTACAGTCGAGTGTCAGCGAATCGAGATCCAGGTTCTGTTTCCGAGGCAGAAAGTGATGAAGAGAATGAAGAGGGAGATTATACAGTTTATGAATGTCCGGGTCTAGCACCAGTAAGTTTCACTGTAAATTTTAAAAAATCATTTTAATTTTCCTGTTTATAAACAGAACAGTTTATTAAAATTAACATTTTAATAACTAATAATTATTATTCTTGGATTTATATTATTATCTATCAAGGACCGTCACGGAATTAATTTGGTTTTTAGAGTTTTTCAAAATATCTAGTAATAGTCAATAGATTTTACTTAAAGATTGAAATAAATTCATCAAATTTAAGGCAAAAAATAGTTGTACGTTGTTACAATTTCAAAATTGATTTTCTAATTTTTGTGATTTCGCTTAAACCGTAATTTGAAACGTAATTATTTTGTTTTGGTTCGTATTACGGTTCAAGCGAAATAACAAAAAATTCTGTGGCTGAAAGGTAAAACAGCACAAGCGCCATATTCATGGTTTCGAGTAAAACGTGTTTTTGTTTTTTTTCTGATTTCTGTAAAATCGAAATATGAACAAATATTTTGGGTGTTTGATATTTAATCCTGTTTTCTAATGTAGTTTTTAGATCTGTTTAACAAATTTAATGAAATTCAAAGGTCCCAGAGAATAACATCAATTATTTTTATCGATTTTAATGTATTTATGCGATTACGTTTTTTAATATTTTCTACGTAAATAAACATTTTAATAAATTTATAGTTATGAAACTTTAAAAAGTATATTTACATATATAGAATTCTGATGTTATCTCAAATTTGATAAAATTGGAGTTGTGCTGTTTTACCTTTCAGCCACAGAATTGAAAATCAATTTTGAAATTTTAACACCGTACAACTATTATTGACCTTAAATTTGATGAGTTGATTTAAATGAGTTTGATGAGTTGAAATTATCATTTTGAAAAAACTTCAAAACCAAATTAATTTTGTGACGGTCCCTGTTATCTATAATAATAATCCACAAGATTCATTCATTCTTTCATTCTGTTCACACCTGAAGTTTTGGCACATAGATATTTTTTGCTTTAAATCAGATCCTTTTTAAAAAGTGCATTTAAATTGATTAAAAATTCAAATTTATAAATATCAGTTCAAATAATTTTAATTTCATTAATAAATAAATCTATAATTTTTTCCATAATTTTCAACAGTTTTCAATATACAATATATACAACATGTTCTTTAAATTTTATAATTATTCTTTAATTTTTTTAAATTATTTTGTTTTGTTGTCGATTATTCCCGCCACTTTTGGAATTTTTCTTTCAATTGTCAATTATTTTCCTCATTTCTCAATTATTGTCTTTAATATTTAATTAGTTTAGTTACTTTGTAATTTTTCTTACAATTATCAATTATTTTTTTCAAAATTTCAATTTAATTCTTTAATCTTCAATTTAATTCTTTAACCTCCAATTTATTTCTTTAATTTTTAATTATTTTTTGTAATTTTTAATTGCATTCTTTGTTTTTCAATTATTTTTTTCACAATTCAATAATTCTCTCATTTTTTCAATTATAAATATTTTCTTAAAATTTCAATACAATTCTTCAATTTTCATTTATTTTCTACAGTTTTTTCCATAATTTTCATCAGTTTTCAATTGACAATTTATTATTAACTCCTTCACTTTTATGATTATTCGTTATTTTTTAAAAAATGTTTTCTTCAAATGCCGATTATTCTTACCATTTTTCGATTTTTTTTCTCTTTTTAATAGTTAATTATTTTCTTGAAAGTTCCATTTAATTCTTTAATTTCCAACTTATTTCTTAAATTTTTAATTATTATCTTCAATTCTCAAATATTTTATTTAATTTTCAATTAATTCCTCAATAATCAATAATTCTTGGATTTTTTCATTTATTTTTTTCATTCATAAAAATTGTATTAAAATTTTAATTTAATTATCCAATTCTAGAACTATTTTCTTTAATTCAAGTTATTTTTTCATATTTAAATTTCAATTTTCAATTATTTTCTTTAATTTTAAAAAATTATTGCCTTTTTATATTATTTTTTTTTATTATTATTGCTTTTTTTAATTTTAAATACAATTATTGTTCAATTATTTTCTATTTTCCATTCTTCAGTTTTCAATTCTTTTCTTCTATATTCCTTAATTCTCGGCTTTTTTCAATTACTTTTTTTTCAATTTTTAAGTATATATTCCATAAATTTCAATTATTTCTTTTAATTTTAATTATTTTTAATCTAGTTGTTAAACGTGCAATTATTTCCAACAATTATTCCTATAATTCTCTTAATTTTTCAATTTGCATTTATGTTCTTTTAATTTAATATTTCTTGCTTAATTTTTAAAATTATTTTCGTCATTTTTCACATATTTTCTTGAATTTTTCAATTATTCTCGTGATTTTTCAACTATTTCCTTCAATTATTATTAATTATTTTCCGCAATTTTCAATTATTTTTGTTTTGTTTTATATTAATCTAGCCATTTTTTGAATTTTTCTTTCAATTGACAATCATTTTCCTCATTTCTCAATTATTTTCTTTAATATTTAATTATTTTAGTCACTTTGTAATTTTTCATTCAATTATCAACTACTTTTTTAAATTTTCATTTTAATTCTCTAATCTCCAATTTATTTCTTTAAATTTTAATTATTTTTTTGAATTTTCAATTGCATTCTTTGTTTTTTAACTATTTTGTTAAAAATTTTCGCAATTACTCAATTATAAATATTTTCTCAAAATTTCAATACAATTCTTCAACTTCCAATTGTTTTCTTTAATTTTCATTTATTTTATACAATTTTTTCCATTATTTTCATCATTTTTCAATTGACAATTTATTATTCCCATTCAATTTTATGACTATTCATCTATTTTAAAAATTTTTTTGTTTAAATGCTGATTATTTTCACCATTTAAAATTTTTTTTTTTTCAATTGTTAATTAGTTTTTTTAATAGTTAATTATTTTCGTCAATATTTAATTATTCTCGTCATTTTTCAGTTATTTCCTTCAATTATTATTAATTATTTTCCTCAATTTTCAATTATTTCCTATAGTTTTTTTAATTTTCAATTATTATCTTAAAATTTTATAATTAGTCTTTGATTTTTTAAATTATTTTGTTTGGTTGTATATTAATTTAGCCATTTTGCAATTTTTTCTTTCAACTGGCAATAATTTTCCTCATTTCTCAATTATTTTCTTTAATATTTAATTATTTTAGTCACTTTGAAATTTTTCATTCAATTATCAACTATTTTTTTAAATTTTCAATTTAATTCTCTAATCTCCAATTTATTTATTTAATTTTTAATTATTTTTTTGAATTTTCAATTGCATTCTTTGTTTTTCAACTATTTTGTTAAAAATTTTCGCAATTACTCAATTATAAATATTTTCTCAAAATTTCAATACAATTCTTCAACTTCCAATTGTTTTCTTTAATTTTCATTTATTTTCTACAATTTTTCCATTATTTTCATCATTTTTCAATTGACAATTTATTATTCTCATTCAATTTTATGACTATTCATCTATTTTAAAAATTTTTTTGTTCAAATGATTATTTTCACCATTTTTCAAATTTTTTTTTTCAATTGTTAATTAGTTTTTTTAATAGTTAATTATTTTCGTCAATATTTAATTATTCTCGTCATTTTTCAGTTATTTCCTTCAATTATTATTAATTATTTTCCTCAATTTTCAATTATTTCCTATAGTTTTTTTAATTTTCAATTATTATCTTAAAATTTTATAATTAGTCTTTGATTTTTTAAATTATTTTGTTTGGTTGTATATTAATTTAGCTATTTTCGAATTTTTCTTTCAACTGGCAATAATTTTCCTCATTTCTCAATTATTTTCTTTAATATTTAATTATTTTAGTCACTATGTGTGACGCGTCGCGAAGAAAAGCACCTAAGAAGCCAAACGGCAATTTTACAGGAGAGTGAAAAGAAGCGGCGCGCGCGCCATTGGATTCTGTACAAATCGCTGATGCTTAAGTCTTAAATAAGTGAAAAATATTCAATGAAAATGTTTTCTGACTTTAGATAATGAAAAAGGGACATTTAATGAACCTAATATTATCAAAATCCGAAAATCGATTTTTTGCTTCTTAGGTGCTTTTCTTCGCGACGCGTCACATGTAATTTTTCATTCAATTATCAACTATTTTTTTAAATTTTCAATTTAATTCTTTAAACTCCAATTGTTTTCTTTAATTTTCATTTATTTTCTACAATTTTTTCCATTGTTTTCATAATTTTTCATTTACAATTTATTATTCTCCTTCAATTTTATGACTATTCATCTATTTTAAAATTTTTTTTGTTCAAATGCTGATTATTTTCACCATTTTTCGAATTTTTTTTTCGATTGTTAATTAGTTTTTTTTAATAGTTAATTATTTCCGTCAATATTGAATTATTCTCGCCATTTTTCAATTATTTCCTTCAATTATTATTAATTTTTTCCACAATTTTCAATTATTTCCATTTTTTGAATTTTGTTTTCAATTGTTAATTATTTTTGTAATTTTGTAATTTTTTTTCAATTATCAATTATCTTTTTAAATTTTAATTTAATTCTTATATTTTCAATTTTTTCCCTCCATTTTTTATTATTTTCTTCAATTTCAATTATTTTATTCGGTTTTCAATCCGGTTGTTCAATTTGCAATTATTTCTAACAGTTATTTAATTTTTCAATTATTTTCTTTAAATTTAATATTTCTTGTTAAATTATTTCAATTATTTTTTTCAGTTGCCTATTATTCTAGTCATTTTTCGAATTTTGTTTTCAAGTGTCAATCATCTTCGTCATTTTTCAGACATATTCTTTAATTTCGTAATTTTCATTATTTGAATTTGCAACAATTTATAATTTTAACTTGACCAACAACAATGCAAAGTCTGTTAATTTAAAAGAAATTTCAATAGGAATCTGTTAATGTTGCTAGTTATTAAAATAAAATGTACCATTTGTTGCAGACTGGCGAGATGGAAGTGAAGAATCCACTCTTTCACGACGATCCAACTCCGGCAACGCCTGCGACGCCGGCCAAAGCAAAGAAAGAAGAGGACCAGTAACTTCCATCTTTTCAGATCATGATCTAAATCCCATCCTGGTGTTTAGCTCACTTTTACTTGTCATATCGGAGATCTTTATCCTTATACTGAATATTTACAATTTTACCATTTATATGAAATACAACGTATAATATCGTAAATATAATTCACAAAGGGACAATGAAGCACGATATTTCTCTCAAGTATCGCTTGTTTCATTCGTCGGACTGATGCAGAAAGATCACAATTTTTTACATCATATACAACTACACCGACACTTTTTTGCAATAACAAATTAAAAAAATCCAAACATTAAATTTTAACCGACTCTTTTACACCGTAACTTACAGTTTGTATTGCATATGAAAGTAAAAGATTGTAGAAAATATATATGCTTATGTTGAGATTCGTTCTAACAAAACAAGTGTCAAGATTGATTTCTAAATGTCAATTGATTGAGTTGTCAATGTCAATTGATTGATTTTTAAATGACGATTGAATTTTAGACGATGATTATAGACAATTTTGCAAATAATTTGCAAATTTAATTCTTAGAATATGCATTAATTGAGATTTGTTCAGTCAGATGTGTGAAATTAATTTTTAAATGACAATTAATTGATTTGTAAATGTCAATTGATTCATGTGTAAACGTATGATACTTGATTTGAGTAAATCCTGCCTCGAAATTGTACCTCAAAATGCTATCACGCGCTTCTGAGCGTTTTGTCGCAAATTTTACAATGGCAGATACGTAGGGCCTACCACAAAACTTAGAACAAAAAATTGTATAACACACGTATCGATGAGCTTTAGCAAGTTGACCCGGTGTCACGTCAACATTATCTCAAATGTACAATTCTTTCTCTCTATAAACATCAACAGTTTTACGTTTTAATCCTTACATTAACGGTCTTTATTCTACACAAATTAACTGGTTCTCTGAAAAAATTTTATCCAAAAAATTACAAATTCACAAAATATTTACCTGCGAAAAAATTGAACTCGCTTTAGAATATTTTGTGAAATTTTCAAAATTTGCCGAATAAAATTTGTTCTTCGCAGTTTATTTGCCTAGAATCAAAATCACATAAAATACGTATTTTAATACACTTTCCAAGAGGGTTGAAGATAATAGTCCGTAAAAGTGCCAAAGAGTTGACTGTTCAACGATTAGTCGTTTCTTCTGCTTGAAATGTCCTCAATTTTTTGCATTTTATTTTTTTAAAAAACGTCGACTAGAGAAAATAAAAACGAATCAGAAAATGTAAAATCCAAGTACAAAAGATTGTAAATAATGTTGGAATTTACATTTTCTGGCTTCTTTCCGAAGTGTTTTTTAGCTTTTAAGTGTTACGCTTATTTTCAACAGACTATTGTATAAGTGTTTGTAATAGTTTATATTATTCAGAATGATTTGAGAAATCGATTCCATAAATTTATTTTTATTAGATCTATTTTCTATTTGCTAGTCTAATTAAAAGAAGAAAAAAAAAGAGTTGCCTAGATCGAGGGCGCTGGTCGTTAGCTCGGTTAAGCCAGTGCGAAAGATAATTAAAGGGTTATAAGAAAGATTACTTTTCAGAGTATCTAATTCAAGTCAATGCAAAAACAAATCAAATGTTCTCCGTTTTTCTCACTGCGTGTAATATTAGTGAATGCGCGTGAAAAGTTGAAAAAAAAAAACATTTTCAAGTAATTTTCACTGCATTCTTTTTATCAGATTTTGCGCATTTTTCTTTGATATTTTTTCTGTACGCATTTTGGGGCTTAAATTTAAATAAACGATGTCTTAAGGCACAGAAAAATAATGGGCGCGTGTATTTTAAAAAGAAAAGCTAGGATTGCACTTTGCGGACCATGAATATTGTATACACGAATGAAATTTTAAGTTTAGCCACAATCGCTAAAATGTATTATTGTCTAAATAATACACATTTATATTCTTTAATAACAAAGTATATATGTCAAATCAGTTTGTGACTAATGGAGACGAAAAAAGCATTGAATCTTCCGTGGCTGGCTGAATTACTTTTTAAGTGAAAAAAAATCTATGCGTCTTTACATACTTCGATAGAAAATATTTTATGAATGAAAAAGTCTATATAGATAGATAGATATATATATATACAAATATATATATATATATATTATATGTATTGTCCTAAAATAAAAAGAGTAGAATTATTGCAAATAAAATACAATAAAAGTTTTCATTTTGGTGATTATGAAATTCTTGCTTCCTTTCTTTGAATATAACTGAGAAATTAATTTATTATCACCTAAATTCAGATTTTATTTGACACTGTTAAGTTCTTGGAACATTTTGTAAAACACTTAAATTTTTATATATTTAAAAAAAGGTGTAAAGTTTCAAATAATTGTATCTAAAACATTAGCTAAATTGGCAATTTTTAACAACTGTACACACTTCAAAACACTAGATAATAGCTAGATTTATAATACAATAAATGCTTTAATTTACAATATGGAATCGTTCGTATATAAAGAGGTCTTTCAATGATAAATATGCTTTTATAAATTAATGAACACGTTTCAAATATGCATTAGCTGTACTTATCGGAAAAGCATGTCCGTTTAAAACAGTTATTGGTCCTGAATAGTAGCGCCAGAGTAAACTGCTTCCTCGTTTTAATTGATTGGTGCTTGATAAATGTGACCAGCAGTCGAGCCAATTGGTATAAATTGGCATTTGTGGAGGCACACCTGCTACCAATCTTTTCAAACAAAATTAATTATTATAAACTTCTTTGAAACATTTTTCTTAACCCTTTATCAGGGCTAGAAAATAATTCAGAATTAATACTGAATTATAATACTACATAAATAGCTGTTTTTTATACAACTTACCCGCAATTGTTGACAGCCATGCAATGAGAAACAACAAGGAATGGATACGTAACAGTCGCAGCCAAGAACTGAAAAAAATTGAAATTTAAAAATACAATTCTTTTATTATTTTATAAAATAATTTTTTATACTTTGTTACTCTAGTTTATTTTATTTTATCCCTTTATTTTATGCAGGGCTGTAAAATCATGATTTAAATAAAAAAAAACTTCATAATTCTTCAGATATCTAATACTGCATGTAAAAAATGGCGAACCATAAAAAAACTCAGAAATTTGTATATAAATCTTGAAAATTTCAATTTTAATATTTTATTCTTAATAAAATTTAAAAAATTGTGCTAATACAGATGATCAAAATACCTACGATCTACAAATTTTTAGTATGAAGGTAGCAGAAAATAGTATTAAATTTTTATATCTTTAAGTCATTGTAATTTAAATAAATTCCAAATGTCAATTAACTCATATTTTAATTTATTCCAACTTGTAAATTTCAATGAATTCTAATTTAAATTCGTACTGATTATTTTCCATATACACAATATTCTTCTATAATAATAATTCACAAGATACTTAAATATACATTTTTTTTATTTTGTTCTTTTGTCGATTATTCTCGCCAGATTTCGAATTTTTCTTTAGATTGTTAATTATTTTCCTCATTTCTCAATTATTTTCATTAATATTTAATTATTTTAGTCATTTTGTAATTTTTCTTTCAATTATCAACTATTTTCTTAAAATTTCAATTTAATTATTTAATCTTCAATATATTTCTTTAATTTTTAATTATTTTCTTCAATTCTTATTTATTTACTTTAATTTTCAATTATTTTATTTAATATTAAATAATTCTCGCATTTTCTCAATTATCAATAATTTTCTTAAAATTTCAATACAATTCTTCAATTTCCAATTGATTTCTTGAATTTTCATTTAATTATTTTCTTCAATTCTTAAATAGTTTCTTTAATTTATTATTATTTTTATCGATTTTCAATTAATTCCTCAATATTCAATAATTCTCGGATTTTTTCAATTAATTTTTTTACTCATAAAAATTGTTTTAAAATTTCAATTTAATTATTCAATTCTAGATCTATTCTCTTTAATTCTAAGTTATTTTCTTCATATTTAAATTCCAATTTTCAATTATTTTCTTTAATATTAAAAAATAATCGCATTTTGCTTCCTCATATTGCTTCCTCATAGAGGAAGCTTTGTGATCGTTAAAATTTTCGATTTTCCAAAAATAGTCTAAATCGACTCATTTTCATCTAAAAAGTGAAAATTTTCATTCCTAAGCAAATGTCCAGATGTATGTGTGTGTGTATAGCGTTTTTTGTGTACAAGATATCTTGAGAACGCTTAAACGGATTCCAATAAAATTTGGATGACTTATTAAGCTCATGAATATCTAAATTTGGACACAAGGATTTTTGAAAATACCCAACCAAATTTTTTTGAGCACCTTTTTTCATCGAAAAAAATCGTTTTTTGACAAAAATTTTGTTTATGCTAAAAATACAACTTAATGAATACAAAAATCATATTCCTTATCTCAAAACGAATCGATTGACCTATATAACTTTTATAATTGATTAAGAATTCGTAAAATATTTCATATTTTTACATTTTTTTGCATTAAAAATTTTTTTTCAACAACTGCCCCAATTGACTTATATACTATTAATTTTTTGCTTACTCTATGAGGAAGCAAATTATTTTGCTTACTTGGAAGCGAAATGTCCATGAAATGGACATAATTCTCACCTAGTTTATATTTTTTTTTAAATTATTATTAAGTTTCTTTAATTTTAAATACAATTGTTCAATTATTTTCTTTAATTTTATTTTTTTAATTTTATTATTATCAATTATTTGCTTGAAATTTCCATTTAATTCTTCAATTTCCAATCTGCTTCTTCAAATTTTAATTATATATTTAATTCTCAAATATTTTCTTTAATTTTAAATTATTTTTATCGATTTTCAATTAATTCCATTCTCCAATTCTAGAGCTATTCTCTTCAATTTTCAGTTATTTTGAAATTTTATTTTTAATTAACAATTATTTTCGTCATTTTTCACATATTTTCCTCAATTTTTCAATTATTCTCGTAATTTTTCAACTATTTCCTTCAATTATTAATTATTTTCGGCAATTTTCAATTTTTTAAATTATTATCTTAAAATTTTATAATTATTCTTTGTTTTTTTAAATTATTAAATTTTGTTTTCAATTGTAAATTATTTTCGTCATTTTGTAATTTTTTTTCAATTATCAATTATCACAAATTTGTTATTATAGCAACTAAACTTTTTATTTCGTTGGTGTTCTTAATTATTTCCATATTTTTAAAAATAAATACTCTCATTTAGATTTGTTTTTATTTTTCTAAATTTAGTGTTGGGTTTGTTTTAAGTGTAATATTATAAAAATATTTTTGGTTTAATTTTCCTAAACTTTTTCATTTTTAAATTTCTTTTGTGGATTTTTTATTTATCCTTATATACATTTTTTAATAATATTTTTATTAATTCTAATTTTATAGTAGATTAACAATTTTTTTTATTTTTTGTACTTTTTACATTTTTTTAAACAGTTTTTTAATTTATTTTTCTGTTTAGTAATATATTTATAACGTTTTTTTTAATCATCTTCTTGTTTACTTTTTCAATGTAAAAAAAGGGTCAGTAAATAGTTAAATTTTTTGAAAAGAGTTTTTACTTTTTTATACATTTTTATGTTAGTTTCATTCTTGTGTGTTTTTTTTTAATTTTTATTTATTTCTTTATTAATATCCATAATTTTTTTTATTTTAAAGAATTTTCTTATTTCTTTAATAGACTGTTTTCTTATCTGGGCATATCTCTGGAACATTTAACTTTTCAATAAGAAAAAATATTTTATTTTTTTTTGTAGCACAGTATTGAAACTTTGTCTACATAAACTTCAATTGCTAAGCTTTCAAATTATACAAATAGACAAATAAATCTAATTGTCTTCAAGAAATTATAAATTATTTAAAATTACAAATAATTTTTAACCTGTAACATAAAAATATTCAACAGGTGGTTGCTTTTTATGATGAAAAACAGTTGAAATGAATTGCTTGAGGAATTATCATTTTTAAAAAACGATAAGTTTGTTTAATATTTTCAATATTTATAAGAATAGTAAAATATTAATAATACTACACTAGGAATAAAGGAATAAAGTTCCATTTTTGTGTGAAAATCAATCTCGAAATAAACATTAAAACTTAACCTTCAGGTTTTAATTAATGACAATTTCTGTTGAAAACATTAGAATCGGCAACTTCAGACTTAAAAATTTCTTTCTAAAAAATTTCGGTCGATTACGGTCGACCGTAATTAATAAATATTTTCACATTATCATTGCAATAAAGTATTTTTTCTCAAAGCACATTCACACAATGTTAAATGGTACTCGTAAAAATATATGTAAGTACTTTTTGAATACTTTTATTTCATTTTCGTGAAGTATCATTCGTATTACGATCGTTGTCAAATTTTGTACACACGTGTTTTCTGTTATTTAAATTAGAATAGTTTTTTGAAGACATGAAGCACATCAATTTAGTATGTCTCAAAATAATTCTAATTATTTAAACTTTTATTTTCCATAAACTATTTTGGTGTGCCAATAGTCTTATTCAAGAAAAATGATAAATAAGACGATTACGGTCGAAAAGGTTAAAAATGAGGGACAACTTTTAAAAACATATAACTTTCTTCACAATAAACAAAATATTAATTTTCATGCACAAGTGTTCATCGTTTAATTAACTTTAAAAACATGTGTCATCTAACTAGTAATTTTTATTAATTACAAAGTTTCAACGTATAAACCATTCGAAAGTATGGTTAGGGACAAGTAAACATTGTTAAAAATCGGATGTTCAAATTGGAATAATTATTTATCTATTTAATAAATCAATGTGTAATCTTTTGGAAATAGTTTTTATATTTTTATCAGACCTGATTTTATGCCAATTTATTATTCTACCTTATTTCACTTTAGAACGAGAAAATCTTAATTTATAAGTAAAAGAAAGTTTGAATTATTGATCAAGAATACACTTACGGTCATAGTAGATGCGGTGAAACTTTTCATTTCACGATCCGTTATAATATATTTATTGATAACGTAAGTAGAAGTGCTAACTATAGCTAATGTAGCCGCATTTGCTATTAATCGAGGCATAAGTCCTGCAAAATATCCTGTGATTCCATTTTCTTTATAAATTTCTATAACGGATTGTACTATACCACTGAAAAAAAGGTAGATTAAATTTTAAAGCTTTTTTTTATTTTCAACATCTTGAGCAATTAAAAATTCTTACTTATATTTTGATTCGCCTCCTACAAATTGAGCCATCATTCTTAGGCCAATAACGTCTAGAGGATGACTGACAATAATTCCTACTGTTTTGCTAATTAAATCTCTTATAAAGTCCTGAATATATTTTTCAGCCCTAAAAATTATTTAAAATTAATACTTCAAGTTTTTGACCTTTTTTGTTGGAATTAAAGTTAACAATTGAAAATCAAAATAGATTATAAAATCAGAGAAAATTAAACCTTTCTTCTTCATCTTCAGCTTCATTTTCCCTAGATTCCTGTTCTTCAAATTTTATATACTCAGCAGTCTTTTCACATACTATAGAACTAACAGTATATGAGCAAAGTTTAGGCACCAGCCCTCGATAACAGCCGGTGAATCCATCAACACTTTTAATGTATTTAACTGTAAATAATAAAGAAGTTATTTCGATCGAAATATGAAATATAAATATGATTTAAAGCAGGACAATATAAAAATTCATTTATTACGATTGTCACTAATAATAGTTAATTAATAATAATTGAATACGACTAATTCAAAAAGAAAATAAAACCTGAGTCGTTTTTTCATACTTCAAAGTTAATAAAAAATAACTCACTGTATTTATACACATTTGGTAAAGCTAATGCGGGCCTGCCGAAAAGTGTTCTCGTCGGATAAGGCGCAATGGGTTCATGTCCGATCTATAAAATAATTAAATCATTTTAATTAAAGAAAACTCAAAATTGTCTATTTGAACATAACCTTTCAGGTGTTTACGTTTAAGATCTAATTTATACGTACCTGTATTAAAACTTTAGCATATTCTATAGGATGTGTAACTGCATTTACAACAATACGGCATGCGGTTCCAGACCATAAAGATTCATCTTTATCAGGAACCATATTAATTAATTATATTTGTTTTTCTACCGCATATAACTTTACCACCAAATACACATATACATTATACTGCATTATATACATACACAGTAGACAGTATGCTTATGTGAGTAACATCACATAAACGCCGCGTACTTCATGATATTTCAATTAACTTCAATAACCATACAGAAATAAATCAATAAGTAATAATGTAAAAATATTAATCGAGAATTATAATCAACATGTGTTTTACTATAAAAATGGTAACAATCAAATTATTCCGATAGAAATTATTTGATACAATAATCAGAAAATTTACCACTTTTAAAATTTTATCTGTCAAGTGAAGTTGTCAAATAGTCGTTACGGATAAAATTTTACATAAAAATGTCAAATAATCACTAAAATTTGAAATATTATTTACATTAATTAAAGAAACAAATCAAAATAATAAACACGTTAAAATAAACAAAAAATGAATTAAGTTTCTATTATTTCTAAACTCAAAACTTGAGAAATTCAAATCCCCCTCGCAATTCTCATGTCACGTGACCAAGCACATCCGGTCCAAGTGTTTAAATTTTTAACGAAAATATTGTCTTTATTAATAAAAGAATCCCTAAAATAAAACAATTTTATTATACCAAATATTTAGAATTTCATAATGTGTCTTCATAATGTGCCTCTGTGTCAGAAATGGTAAAAGATTTAAAATTCAAACCATTTTAATGGACTGAACCATTCCAACTGCTTTCTCACGTTATGTTCAGAAGTCAAATTTTTTTTCTTACTTCGTAGTTTTATGGTTTATTGAATAAATTTCAAAATTTCTATTCCAATTGTGACAGGGAATCGTAAATAAAAGAATGAATTTAATGTGAAAAAATTCACTGGATGTTACATCCCAGGTCCTTTCTTTTGGTAATTTCTCGATAAAATTTCTAGACGATGGTAATTTATGAAAATTTCATAAATTACTAACTGATGGTGAAATGCGGGAACGTAACGATGATTTCAAAAATTCAAATTATGATTGAATTTAATTATTGACATATTTAACTGATTTTATATTTAACTTTGATATGTAAGGTTATTTTAAATAAAACACTATAGTTTTTATAGTTGGAAAATTAATCAAAAACCAACTTTTATTACAGAAATGGTCAATTATTCAGTAATCACACAAATTTGAAATTACACAGTTTGTCATTCACTTTTAAAATGTTTTAAAACACTATTCATATTGTTTGTTATATTCACAATGTTATAATCTTTAAAATTATTAATTATTATAAACTTATAATAATTTTAGTTAAAATTAGTATTTAAATTCGTATCACTCATACTGTTGTTAACAAATTTTGTACTCAAAGTTTATATAAGCCATAATTAAATAACACTTCGAATTAATGTTGTTATTTAAAGTTATTTCACAAATTGAGTTTTAAACAATGATTTTAACCGAAGTTAAAATCTTACAAATTTTTAGATTGAACACACGAAGAAAAATGAGATAAAATCTCATTTATTGTTAAAACCATTAAGCAATTTTTCATCTTGAAACCGTTACATCAAATTAAACAAAACTTTTAATTTGTGTATTTTAACTAATAACCGTTTTATTTAATGTTCTTAAATTCACAACCGAATTTTTATAATTAGTTGTTTTAATAAATGATAAGATTAAAATCTTATATTTAAGAGAGCGATTTAAATGGATGAGAAAATAAAGTAAAAATCTGCTCTTCGTTCTGAATCACATACTTTTATAATCATATCCCTACTCCTAAAAAGAAGGGACTTTTTCCCTTTCTACAAATTTTTTAACCTATAATATTCTAGATTACGAAATTTTAGACCAATTAAAATCTAAAGGAGTTGACTTAAATCTAGGTCATGTTGCGCAATCGATGAGTGACATTTTTCTAGATTAAATCTACTGTTTATATTTTATTTCCGGTCTAACCGGCGCCAAAAACCATTTCTGATACTATTTTTATCGTGATGATTCATATTTTAACCAGTTTTATCCAGTTATACCAGTTTTATCCAATTATACTAGTTTTATCCAGTTATTTCAGGATAATTCTAATTTCGAGTTTTAATTATTTTTATCTTTCAAGATTTCTTTGAATTTTAATATTTTATTTTGATTTCTTGAGAAAATAAAGAGATTCAATATCTGATTTTTCAAAATTTGCCATTTATTTAAATTTAATCAGTTTTTATCATTAGAAATGAATTTCATATTTTTAAATTATATAAAAGTTCTTATTAAATATTTCAAAATAATCACTTTAGTTATTATAAAAAGGTTGTTATTTATCGACCATTCTGTATTAAGACGCAGGGTTCTAAAGCCCCCGCTTGGTTTGAAACCAGAAGGCCGTGCGCCGTCACACCTCCCTTATAAATTTCTAAAGAAAAATCAATTCTATGCGTTTGGATTGATTTTTCTTTAGTCGGACATTGTGAAGAAATGCGTCCCTGTTTTAGTTTGTGTTCGCGAGTTTTATGAGTTTTTCAAGTGGTTCGAGTGGTTTGTTTTCTGTGAATTTGTGGTGTTTGTTTTTTTTTTTTAAAAGTTAAAGGTTTAGTGTTGATAAATCAGCAGTAATTTTGTGTAGAATAATCAAATCCCATTTCAATGCTTTCAGAAAGAAAGATGCTTGCTCCTCTTCAAATATTCTCTTTTAACCTACAAATTCTCAAATTTAGAATCAAATTTTATAAAAATTTAAATAATTTTAACAAGAATTTCAATTGAACAAATTGATATTCGATAAAGGAGAGAATAAGATTTAACTTATGCATATTTTCATTAAAAAATTTTTTTTTTATTTTGAAAAAACACACTAAAAAAATTTGAATTATAAAAATACATGTCAGAAATATCGAGATGAACACGAAGAATAATAATAAAGATAATAATTTGGAGAGTTTTTATAAAATTGAACTTCATATATAAAACTACGATTGTTTGAGCATCAAAAATACAAAAAATACAATTGTTTGATCATCAAAATTATATAAAAAAATATATATTTACATATGTCAAGATTAACACGAAGTATAATAATAAAGATAATAATTTGGTGGCTTTTATAAAATCGAACATCATATATAAAAACTACAATTGTTTGAGTATCAAAAATACAAAAAATACAATTGTTTACGAAATAATGTCAAAAAAAAAGGAAACAATAATAGAGAAAAAAAGAAAAAAAGGAGGAGAAAAAAAATGATTCATATATAAAAAAAGGAAAAGAGAAAGAGAAAGAAAAAAAAACATCTCACTCTTTATTATCGGGACCTAGTCCTGAGTCTTCATTATCGTTGATTAATTCTAAAGCATTCTGGAAATCTTCTTCCCGGTCGCCGAAATCTTCGATTTCATTTTCAATTTGTATAAAATTTATTTGCGCAAGAGGTGGTTGAATTTCAGCCTCTGGTTGAACATATATCTGTTCGTTTACTTCGAATTCTACAGGTGGTTGAATCTCAGCCTCCGGTTGAACCTGTATTTGTTCGTTTACTCCAATTTCTACTGGAGGTTGAGGGATGTCAGCTACGAATCGACCAAATGGTAACTCATTTACCTCTCTTAAGGGATCCGGGGTTTCGGCGCGCATTTGAATATCAAGAATATAAACGATTTGCCCGTCAATTTGCCTTTGTATGATAACCCAGAAGAAATCCTCGATCCTGGGATTCAAATTTGGAACAGCTGATCTCCAAAGCACAGGTTGGTTATTTAGATGTACGTTCTCGATATTAACTTTCATGGCATATAATCGTGGTCCTTCGTTCAAGAGATTCCATCCACACTCGGATAGAACAAAAAGACAGGCACTGCAGTTTCCTGCTGGCTTTTCCTCCAATGGTCTTTCTCCGCACCCTAAGCAGTGTTTTTGCTCCATGACTGTGGATGAGCCGACCATGTGCATGGTGGAGACTTCAATGTTTATAGCTCCCACAGGTAAGTGTCCACGCATAAAACAATTTTCGCACCGTATTAAATAATCGCCGTTATTTGGATTTACCCCGGTCCACACTCGTCCTTCAGCATGTCTAATTATCCCATTTGTTTGGTGTAGGGTTATCCATTCACCCTTTTAACAAACAAGACCCAAGAATTTTTAAATTATTTTAATTTTTAGGGAGTAGAGAATAGAAAAAAAGAAAAAGAAAAAAAAACATATATATATCTTGATATATATAAAAAAATTTCATTTGTTTTGTATAATATATACGTAAAAAGCTTTGTTTGTTTGTTCTGATTTTTAAAAGGTTTATTTTACAAGTTATTTATGTATTATTTATTTGGTTTAACCGTCAATTTCATAAATTATTTTAATTTAATTTGTACTTACGAAAGAGAAATCCGTGAGAAATCTATAATTCCTTAAATTTTCGTAAAGTTGGTCCATTTTTGTTGTTTTTTTTTTTTTTTTATTTTTTTTTTTATTATGTTTTTTTATTTTGATCAATCCAATAAATCAATCCAATAATTAGGTACACTTATTTATCTATCTTGGTTTTATATATTTTTATTAATTTCACTTTTCAGGTCTGAGCCGGTCTTTTTAGTTACCAATATGATCACTGAATGGTATCAAGTGTTTTTGTGCTTGTGTTAGAATAAGGGCTGGACTGTCTTGGCCAGGGATGGTCTATTAGTCCCAAATCTAGTTATTTGTGTTTTACGTAATTCTAGTGTGAAGGAAGTAATCTAAATTTTTAAAATTTGTTAAACTTTTACTTAATGGTTACTTCCATTAATCACATTATTATTATTGTTTTGATTTAAATAATATTTATAAAAAAGGTATAACAAGAATATTTGTTTTATAAAATAGTTAAAAATATTTAGGCGCGAAAAATTTGAAATGTTTAATGTTATTTAAATGATTAAAGTTTTATTTAAAGGTCTTTATTGATAAATTAAAATTCTGAATAATGATACAAGAATAAAATTAAGAAAATAATATAGTACGTGGATTAATATTAAAAGAATAGTAGACTTGGACTAAATAAAATTTTTGATAATGGATAAAATAATAAAATGAAAGTAAGAACAATTAAACATATGATTTAATATAATAAAAAAAAATGATAGTAAAACACATACAATAATAATAAAATATTTTAATAATTATTCAAACTAATGGAATTGATTAAAAAAAAATAAAAAGATTTATTTTAAGATTAATAATAGAATAAATTTAAGAGGAATTTAATAAAGTATTTAATATTTAAATACTATAAATAGTAATAATATTAAATTAGATGTTTTAATAAAATTTTAAATAATAAAAATAAGAATAAAAATAATTATATATGTTGATTGTTGTTTAGATAATAATGACAATAATAAAACCAAATCAAATATTGTAATAAACAATAAAATAATAATTAATTGATTGATAAATAATATAATATAATAATTATTAGTAGAAATTAACGATAATGAATAATAATAATTTATTATATGGGTATATCTCACCCCTAATAAAATTTTATGAAGATGAAATTTGTTTGTTTGTTTTTTTTTTTATTTTTTTATTATTGACTTATTTTAAATAAAACTGAAATAAAACTTTAATTCGATTTTATATATCATATTACATAAGAATAATGGAAGTACATAGTTGATTATCAGTTATTATTAGCAATTTTTTTAAAAAATTTTTATATAAAAACAATTTGCAATAATTTTAAATATAACTCTTTAAATAAATCTAAGTGTGTTTGTTTAATTCTAAACGTCATTAATCTTAATATATACACATAGGGAATGCAAAGTAATTGAATTAAATTTATATGAAATTATTAAGTTCATGTATTTATAAAAAAAAATGTTATAATATTATAGTAAGATTAAATTGAAGAACGTAATTTCAACCATATGTAAAAATGGTGGTTTATATAGTATGTACTAAAGAGAAAAAAAATTTTATATCAGTTTTCTTCTAAACTCGTTAATTGTAATTTATCTTTATGGACCAGTTTAACTTCGTTTGTTTTGAAATTTTTTATTCTCACATTTGATTCACCGATCAATTCTAAGATTTCGTAGGGACCTTCAAAAAATGCATCGAATTTTTTATTGTTTCGTACATTTACTTTTAAATTTACTGTGTTCCCTACTTCATATTTTGTTGGGTGAATATTTCTATCATAATAATTTTTTGATCTTATTTTAGCTTTCTCTATACGCTCGCGCGCGAGAGCTTGCGTATTGTCGATTTTATGGAATAAATCGTGAAGATATTGGACATAAGTTTTGTCAACTTTACTATCATCGAAACTTGACGGAATTACAACTTCTTTACCAAATACTAAGGTATAAGGAGCAAAACCTGTCGATTCATGAATTTGCGCATTGTATGAAAACATTGCGTAACGAAGCCATTCATCCCAGGTTTGGGAATCACCGAATTGCCTGAGATACTCTACAAGGGTTTGATGACTACGTTCTAAAGATCCTAATGATTGTGGATGGTATGCTGTTGATTTTATTTTTTTAATGTTGAAAATTTTGCAAAATGTTTCCATTATTTTACTTGTAAAATTTGTACCTTGATCAGAGTGTATTACTTTTGGACATCCATATCGAGATATGAATTGTTCTGCTAATGTGTGTGCTATTGTTACTGAATCTATTTGTTTTAGGGCGTGTGCATCAGAATATTTTGAAAAAACGCATTGGATCGTTAAAATGTAGCGATTTCCATTAAAAGTTACCGGTAAAGGACCTACAATATCGATTTGTATTTTATCGAATGGTTCTTTTGGAGTATCTGTAATTCTCATGGGTTGTTTGGTACGTAACCTCGTAATTTTAAATCTTTGACAATTTTTACAATTTTTAATAAATTTTTGAATATCAGTTTTCATACCGGACCAAAAATAAAGCGATCTAATTCTCCAGTATGTTTTGCTAACACCTTTGTGTCCGCCTACTGTCGATTCGTGAAACTCTTTTATAATTTTAAATCTTTCTCCCGGTGATGGAAATTTAATTTCTCCGCTACAGACCATAACCTTAATACCTGTATCTTTAAAATGCTCTAAAAATAACTTTTCAACATTTATCCAAGATACTCCTTTTAAGTCATTATCTTTACTTGATACTTTTATAAATTTAACATTTAATAATTGTAATGAATTTTTTAAAGCAATTATTGATTTTGACAAATTGTTTAGAAAAACAACTTCTTCAAAATTATCTTTAGTAAATAAATGACAAATGTAACGATTTTCTACACTGAGTACTATTACTTGTCCAATTTGTGGATTTTCTTGTTTTAGCAAATTCAAGTTAAAAAGTTTCTTTTCCAATAATTCTTTAACTATTTTTGAATCCGTTCTACAATCCGTTGACATGAAATTAACTATATGTCCTTTTCCCATAGTAACGAAATCTTTACTATTTATTAAAATAGCTTTATTTGTTATTAAAAAATTGTTATTGTCTGTATTTTGACCTTTTTCAGAAGAAGTGATGTCTCCGCCTCCTTGGCCAGAGGAAGCTTCGACACCCCCGTCATTAATGTCAACCTGACAATTGTGACTCTCTTGTGAAAAAGCTACATGCACCTGTCTGGTGCCGCCGAATGATGTTAGGAACGTATTGTCGTCTTCCAGGAAGCACATCGAACTGGCATGAGTCATAACGGTGTCGTCTTTCTGAAAGATTTTATATACAATATCTTCTCCATCCTGCGAACAAGGAAATCCGTCAACTGATGCCACATCTTGTGTAGGCTCGATCATTCTTAATTCGTCTCCGATAACACATAGAGATTCTGATTGATCTTTCGCCGAATCAGAATTTGAATCATTTTGATGAATATTTGCCACAAGGGTGTGTATGGCTCCAATGGACGGACTGTCTATGCTCGGATTTTGGGAATATGGATTTCGAGATAATGCGTCCGCATTAGAATTTATTTTTCCTGGTTTGTATACTATTTCATAATCATATTCACTTAGTTTAATTTTCCATCTAGCCAATCTTGAGGCTGGATCTTTAATATTGTGTAACCAAACTAAAGGTCTATGATCCGTAACTAACAAAAACTTTGTACCGTATAAATAAGGTCTAAATGTTTTCACGCAATCGACAATGGCTAATAGTTCTTTTTCAATTGTAGAATAATTGATCTCGGCTGATTGGAGAACTCTGGAGGCAAATGCAATAGGTAAATCTCTACCGATTTCGCCTTGGCTAAGGACACCTCCTATTGCGTAATGAGATGCATCTGTAGTCAGAACGAATTTAATGTTAAAATCAGGAAATTGAAGAATTGGATGTGAACAAATTCGATCTCTAAGTTGTTTGAAAGCTGAAAAATGTTCATTTTTCCATTGAAATGTTTCACTATCTTTAAGTAATTCTGTCAGAGGTTTTGCTATTTTTGCAAATTGTGGGATGAACCTTCTATAGTATCCTACTAGACCTAAAAATTGTTTTATATTCTTTTTTGTTTTTGGAATTGGAAAATTTGAGACTGCTATTGTTTTTTGTGGATCTGGCTTTACTCCATCACTACTTATAACGTGACCGAGATATGTGATTTCTTTTCTCAGAAATTGACACTTATCTGGTTGCAAAGTGAGACCAGCTGTTTTTAACCTCCCTAACAACTTGTTCAATTTCTGAGTGTGTTCTGCTAAGGAAGATGCATATATGACTATATCATCCATATAGACAAATAACTCTATTCCCTGTAGTCCACTCAAAACTTGATCCATGACTCTTTGGAATGTATTTGGAGAATTCTTTAATCCAAATGGCATTCTTTTGTATTCAAAGAGCCCGAATGGAGTTGTAAAGGCGGTTTTTTGTATGGATTGGGGATCCATTGGTATTTGGTGAAATCCTGTTGCTAAATCAAGAACTGAAAAAATAGTCGATTTCCCTAATTGATCTAGAATATCAACAATGTTGGGGATTGGGTAACTATCACCTACAGTTTTATCATTTAATTTCCTATAGTCTATGACCATTCTCCATCTAACATTTCCTTTGGAATCAGGTTTTTTGGGAACTATCCAAAGAGGTGAATTATATGCTGAAATTGAAGGTTGAATAATATCCATTTCTTGTAAATTTTTTACTTGTTCAATTATTTCGTTTTTGTGTACGTGGGGATATCTGTATTGTTTTGTTTTAACTGGTATTTCGTCTGTTGTTGTTATTGTGTGTTTTAATGTGTTTGATTGTGTTAGTTTATCACCAGGTAAAAAGAACTGATAGGGATATTTCGCGAATGTCGTTAAAAGACTATTTTTTTCTTCATCATTTAAGTGGTCTAAATGCAAATTTTGTATTAGTTTGGAAAATCTCGTTGCATGCGTTTTATTTTCATTGTGTTGATGTTGTGTATTTTTAATTGTTCTTGGGGATGGTGGTATTGATTTGAATTCTTCTAAGGTTATAGGATTCATAGAGATGTTAATATTTGCGTTAGTACTATTTATTACGTATGTTTTCACTAAACCGTTTTCATTTGTAACTAATGTTTCTCCAGCATAAACATGTGGCCCCAAATCTAATCTTGGAATATATCCTTCTTTTATATGGGGATTTGTTATTGTGAATTGAACCAGTGTTTTACTTCTGGGTGGTAAGGTTAGGTGATTAGTAAATTGTAATGGAATTTGCATATTTTTAATGTGTATACAATTGTCTAAAAGATTTATAATGGCTTTATGTTGGCGTAAGAAAGACATTCCAATTATTCCGTTTTGTTTAATTGGAAAGTTATCTGTAACTACTTGAAAAGGTGTTTCTATGTTATCAATATGTAAAATTGTTTCTCCTATAGTACGAACCATTCCTTTACTAATTCCAACTAAATGAAAAATTCTTTTTGTGTTAATAACTGCATTTTTTATAAGTGATGTTATTTTGATTATGTTTACACTGGAACCCGTGTCAATCATGAAGTTAGTTTCGTCTTTTATAAATAAGTGATTTTCTAATTTGATGATGGGAGGTTCTCCTGAATGTGTATCACTTTTAATTGGGAGTACGATTCGTTGTTGGGGATAGTGTGTGTCGCAACCGTTTGATCCCCTGTTTGACGGCTGGTTTCTAAGTTTTTTTGTTTATCATTGTTAAATTTACGATTTTTATAATTTAATTTTGATTTTTCTAATTCATCTTGGTGTCTTTTTTTAAACCTACAAACCGAAATGTCATGACCCAATTTTTCGCAATATTGGCAAATTTGCTTCTCTTTATCTTCTCTATCATTTGTTTTTGAGTTGCTATTTGTTTTACATTCGTTTCTGTAATGCCCGAATTTTTTACACCCGTAACATTGTACGTCTTTTCTTAATCTTTTTGTTTTGTTATTATCTTCACTGGTTTCAATATGTGCCACTCTCTTTTGTACAGCTTGTGGAATGCTATTTTGTTGAACGCTATTATCGAAAATATGCTTAGTGTTCCAGCTTCTTAATCTGGCGTCTGCCTGAATAGCTAATGTTATTGCTTCATCCAGTGTAGAACCAGTTTGATTTCCTAATTGTTTAAATGTTTCTGAGTCTAATCCGCGAATGAAGTTATTTTTAGCTGCTATTGCGTAAGTGTTACATTGTTGTATACCTATATCCTGATAATCTGTTTCTTCTAAAATTTTAGTATGTAATTTATTTAATATTTTTTTTATTTTAGCACCATATGATTTAACTGATTCATCTTGTTTTTTATTTGTTTGACTTAATAAATTTATTAATTCTGTAGTGTCTTCAGTTGTTTTAAAATGTTGTTCTAGACACTGCAGAATTTCTCCTAGGTTCAAACTGATTCTATCCTGTATTACTTCGCGAGCTTCGCCTATTAATTTATTCCTAACTATCATCGTAAAACATGGTACATCGCTTATTTTTACCATTTTAATAGCCGCTTTGCAGTGTTCAATGAAAAAATTAACTGGCATATTTTTACCATCAAAGGTTGGTATAATATTTTCAACAACCTTTGGAATATTACTTGCTAGTTCTGTCCCTGCCAGAGAAAGAATATAATTTGAAAATTGCAAAGAGGCTGTTGCCGTATCTTTAATTACATTTTGTCTATTTTGATTTATAAATATTTCTCCTGATTCTGATCTATACGAATTATTTGTTTCTGATACACTATCTCTTGTGTTAATTTCACTTTGTATTATTTGTAATTGGTTTTCTGTATTTATTGCCTGAGGGGCTTGTATTATTGGATCGTTAGTTTGTTGTATATTTTGTTCATTTGTACTTGAATTGCCTCTATTTATGTTCGTAGTGATGTTTCTATTTGCTAGCGCTTTTGAGCGGGTTATTCTAGATTGCGACATTTTGTATTTTTATATCTAAAACTTACTTAAATGTTGTTTTCTGTTCTTCTTTATTCACTGTTATAAAAAAGATAAAAATAAATTTGCACTGTAACTAGTTTAAAAAGGCCATTTTGCATGTATAAGAAATATACATTTGTTTTTCACTGCACAACACTAGTTATTATTGAAATTCTTCTTAATTTTATAGGTGTTATCCTTATTATGGTTTTTCTGTTGCAGATATTACCACAGATGCTGCTACAGGAGCCTCCGCTGATGCTGCAACACGTAGTAAAATTCCTCTAATGGGCTGCCATCCTTGTACCAGTATCCGTTGTTTTTCAAAATAAAATATTTTCCTTTTTTATTTAGATGTCTCTTTTATTTTATGAGGTTTTTTTGATATTGGCGATGATGGAGTTACCGCTGTCACCAATTTATGTTACATCCCAGGTCCTTTCTTTTGGTAATTTCTCGATAAAATTTCTAGACGATGGTAATTTATGAAAATTTCATAAATTACTAACTGATGGTGAAATGCGGGAACGTAACGATGATTTCAAAAATTCAAATTATGATTGAATTTAATTATTGACATATTTAACTGATTTTATATTTAACTTTGATATGTAAGGTTATTTTAAATAAAACACTATAGTTTTTATAGTTGGAAAATTAATCAAAAACCAACTTTTATTACAGAAATGGTCAATTATTCAGTAATCACACAAATTTGAAATTACACAGTTTGTCATTCACTTTTAAAATGTTTTAAAACACTATTCATATTGTTTGTTATATTCACAATGTTATAATCTTTAAAATTATTAATTATTATAAACTTATAATAATTTTAGTTAAAATTAGTATTTAAATTCGTATCACTCATACTGTTGTTAACAAATTTTGTACTCAAAGTTTATATAAGCCATAATTAAATAACACTTCGAATTAATGTTGTTATTTAAAGTTATTTCACAAATTGAGTTTTAAACAATGATTTTAACCGAAGTTAAAATCTTACAAATTTTTAGATTGAACACACGAAGAAAAATGAGATAAAATCTCATTTATTGTTAAAACCATTAAGCAATTTTTCATCTTGAAACCGTTACATCAAATTAAACAAAACTTTTAATTTGTGTATTTTAACTAATAACCGTTTTATTTAATGTTCTTAAATTCACAACCGAATTTTTATAATTAGTTGTTTTAATAAATGATAAGATTAAAATCTTATATTTAAGAGAGCGATTTAAATGGATGAGAAAATAAAGTAAAAATCTGCTCTTCGTTCTGAATCACATACTTTTATAATCATATCCCTACTCCTAAAAAGAAGGGACTTTTTCCCTTTCTACAAATTTTTTAACCTATAATATTCTAGATTACGAAATTTTAGACCAATTAAAATCTAAAGGAGTTGACTTAAATCTAGGTCATGTTGCGCAATCGATGAGTGACATTTTTCTAGATTAAATCTACTGTTTATATTTTATTTCCGGTCTAACCGGCGCCAAAAACCATTTCTGATACTATTTTTATCGTGATGATTCATATTTTAACCAGTTTTATCCAGTTATACCAGTTTTATCCAATTATACTAGTTTTATCCAGTTATTTCAGGATAATTCTAATTTCGAGTTTTAATTATTTTTATCTTTCAAGATTTCTTTGAATTTTAATATTTTATTTTGATTTCTTGAGAAAATAAAGAGATTCAATATCTGATTTTTCAAAATTTGCCATTTATTTAAATTTAATCAGTTTTTATCATTAGAAATGAATTTCATATTTTTAAATTATATAAAAGTTCTTATTAAATATTTCAAAATAATCACTTTAGTTATTATAAAAAGGTTGTTATTTATCGACCATTCTGTATTAAGACGCAGGGTTCTAAAGCCCCCGCTTGGTTTGAAACCAGAAGGCCGTGCGCCGTCACACTGGATGAGAAAAAAAATTCAAAGACGATCTAGAATGATTGTTGGTTCCGTTCGCTGTTCTCAAAGCGCTGGCGCGAACGTTTTGTCGGCCATATTTCTCGTGGCCCTCGTTTTAAGTCGCGCGGTGGTGCAACAGTGACAATTTGGAATGAAATTATTACGTCTAAATCAATTACCGCGTGTTAATTAGGACGAGTGAGGGGTGCGATCATGGCCAAAGGGAATAACAATGTATCTGGAAGACGGTCACACGGAGGGAAACCCTACGATTTAAACAACGTGAGTACTTCTGCATGGCTTTCGTTTTCTTTACCTTCATTCCCCCGGCCACCAACCTGGACCAAACTCGATTTCCCGCAAATGAACATTTTGGTCGAATTATCTCATGTGTGAATTCACAAATTGCAATTCGTTAATCCTTTTTATATTTTTTTGAAACATCTCCGAGGAAAGTCTGTCCAGTGAATTCCACGCGTTGAAAATGTTGCGCTTGTAAATTCGTTAACCTCAATCTTAAAGCAGAGCGTGGCGATAATTTCTCATATTTCAGGCGTGTTAACCTTCACTCACTTGCTCATGTACTTCTTGCAGCACTCGAAACAATGTTTTGATAGAATATCGTTTAGCAAAGTGATTTCCGAAGTGATTGGATATCATGATTATTGCGCACTTTTTGTATCAAAAAATTGTCACAGTTGCTGTAATGTCTCACGAGGAGAGAGGGGCGTTTACAGTGATTTAAAGAATTTACGATTTTATCGAATTCTTTGATGATCTTGGACGATAATTAATTAATATTGAGCAATACGTGTTAATTGAGTTTGTCCCTGATTCCCTAAAGTTAAGTTTTTCAAGCATAGGCTGTCCTAATTTTAGAAATCGGAAATTTTATATTCTTGAAATTTCACTTCCTTAATCAACTGATCGGGAAAATTGTAACGGAATGATTTCATTGTGTTTATTTTGACACGATTTTTCGTTTCTAGGCTCAAATTAACATTTGTGACAATTTTATCAATCTTTCTACTTAATAAATATTATATT
Source organism: Ganaspis brasiliensis (assembly GCA_037103525.1). Classification (NCBI taxonomy): domain Eukaryota; kingdom Metazoa; phylum Arthropoda; class Insecta; order Hymenoptera; family Figitidae; genus Ganaspis; species Ganaspis brasiliensis. Next base: position 1,859,802 of record JAZKLR010000013.1, on the reverse strand, counting down.
TTCACGCAACTTCATTGATTTATTGCGCAATTAATGCTGACCTTATGATAATTTAAAAAGGGAAAAAGAATTCGACGGTTTATGTTAAAGAATTAATGGCAAATGAGTTAAATGTAATTCTTTATTTGTTACAAACTAATATATCCAATGTTCATTACAATTTAATGACACATAAATTTTATCAATAAAGGTTTTCCGAACAGTAATTTACTAAAGTTACTTTGGTAATATTAACATTACTATTCTTATTATTTTATTCATTTACAAATTAGAAAATTTTTTTTGCATCAACTTTTAAGAAATGTGGTAAATAATTATTAGAAGGCTGTTTGAATAAACAAAAATTTGTTGTTAGTCTCGTAAATTTTGGAAATGTTTTTAAATTGTTTAAATTGTTGTCAAAAAAATGAAAAATATGTATGAGGATTGTTGTTTTCAAAAATTAAAATGATGGCCAAGTTTTCCTGCATTTTAAAACATTTTCAAATTGAATTTTTCTAAATCTTGTAGATCTTTTCAAACTTCCATAACAAAATAGATAATTTTCCAATAAATTTTGAAAGACGAAAATGCCAAGAAAATCACATTTCTAAATATAACATTAAAAAAATAATTATTTTTATTTGAAGTTTATTTTTTTAAATAGTTTCATGCAGTTATTTCAGATCTATAAATATTTGGAACTTTTCATTAGGTCGCTATTAAAAAATTTATCAAATCAAAAAACTATATTTAAAAATTTTTAAAAAGTTAAAAAAAGTAGGGAATTTTCGTGCTAAATTTAAAATTCCATTACTCTTCCAGGCTTTCCTTGACTGAAAAAAATTTACCGACTATACTCGATTTTCAAGGTTTCCATGACCGTAGCAACCCGGGTTATGTAATATTAATACTAGTAATGATATAAATACTAATAATAATATTAAGAATAATAAAGAATAAATTTAATTATAAAAAGAAAAATAATAACAATATTTCTTAATAATTAATAATAATATATATAATATAATAATAATAATTAACCTCTAACGTTACACAATTTTTTAAATTTTTATATAATTCTTTTTTCAGTAAAATCTCAATATTTAACTAATCGAAATCATTCTAGTTATCGTCGTCATTTAAATTAATTAGTAATTACATTATACCTATCTTTTAATTTAATATTTTATTTAGCTAGTTAACTTGAGAATAAAAAATTTCCTTCAGTTTTTACCGGATTCTAATAATAATATTTTTTTAGTCATTCGTCAAAAAAGTCGCCACGAAGGTAACAGACTTCATGCCGCAGCGATCTTGGATCAGCAAATGGTTCAATAATTCAGAAGATAATGGAGAAGTTTTAAATGACTCTCAAAATGCCGAATGTGAAGAAACTACAGAGGAAGAGCAACAAGCACCTCCAGCAAAACGTCCCCGTATACGTATGGATGTTATTCATCCTCCAGGAACATTCAACATCCATTTAAGAAACAAATCAGCTCTAAATAAACACGAAGAATCTAAGGAACAATTTCCTAATCACAATGAAACAGTGCGTATACTTTTTTTTATTTAAATTGGCATGTTATTTGAATATATATATTGTATTAATTTGTATATTACAATATTAAATACACTGCAATATTTTACATTTTTGTCGTCTTATCTTTTAGAACGAGGATTTTCTCGAACCATTGGCAGCTGGGCCTAGTGGATTGCGACGTTTGGTATCTTCAACACCAGCTATTCAGAATGATGTTAGAGGCGTCACAACGCAACGATCAGATTTGAATTCATTGAATTCAGTTCAAGACAATGGAGTTATTAACGGAGCGGATGATAATTCTGAATCGAGTGAAAGTACCAGTGGGTGTAGTTCTCTTATTCCACAAAATAATAGACAAGAGGCTCCTTCAAATGCAAGCTTTGCATCTTCTTTCGTCAACAAGAAGAGGTTCATGGACGATAAAATGAACTACAGTAAGAATTACTTTACTTTACAGTTTACTTCCAGTTTAGAAGATATTTTTACTGATTATCTCTGCCATGCAAAATAAAAAGATACATATTTGCAATCTTGGTTAAACGGAGAAAACCAAGAAAAACTTTTTTTGCCTAGAACTATGAAATATATATATTTTATTCATTTAAATAAATGGGTATTCGGTCTTTTTGTGTTGCAACGTAAAAGAAACAACGACTTTGTGTTCTTTTTCTGTTGCATTTTGGTGACGTAGACAATTTCTACTAAAAATTTAAAAACACCCAAAGAACTTTATGCATTTTTTTCACTTGTATTTGCTAATATTTCTGACTTATCATTTTTAAACAATCTATTTTTGTAGTAAATAATTTTTAATTGTTCATTTTTTTACACAGTTCGATGCAGTTTCTTTTTACGAATCTAACGATACTAAAAACTTAATTTCGATAAAAATGTTACTTATAATAACAGGGTGTCAAATAACCGGGTAAAACCAGGAATTTTCTATGCTTAAAACAAAGTTTATTCAATACACGAATTTCTTTTAAAAAATTATCTTTCACTACAATTTTTATTGCCTTTATTAAAAATATTAAAAATTTATTTATGAATTTAATTGCGAGTGAAACATATCACATATATTTTAAATAATTATAAATTGATTTGTGATCTGCTTGAAGTAAATCATTTGGTAGAGTAAGCGACTATTTAACTGTTTAGAAGATTGCTTGAAATTTCTATTTTGACTATTGTTTTTCCAAAATCCCCGACTTTTTTTACTGAAAAAGGGCTAGACTTTGCAACTCTTTATGAAGTAATGATTCTAAAAAATATTTATTTTTGAAAATTTGAATTTTTCTGGCACGTGAGTTCCTTGACAAAAATATATTTCAATGTTATAATTTCTAATACTAATTTAGTTTTTAAATAGTTTTGCTACTGCATTATTTATTTCTATATTGTAAAATTATTTCATACTAAAAATTAAAAATTAGTAAACATTTCACTGTAGTTTCGTTTACTAGAATATGTCAATCAATTATATTCTACTCATTTTTATTTTGACTTATTTTTGAAAAATCTAATACTTAAAACAAATTTGTGATATTTTTCAAGGTAGTGTATTTGACATATTAAAATAATGGTTGCTTAACAATTAATTCTTTGTATAAACAAATGTTTTAAGTAGACCAGACTCATATAAATGATACAATGGCAGTCAGCCGAAGATATTTTTAAAAACAAATAATTTAAAAAATACGTAATAAATGTTTGGTAATTGTTTAAAAAATATTTAATTAATTTACTCTACTCCATAAAAATAATTACATAATATAAAGTAAGATATGAAACAAGTTATTAAAACCTATGTACAAAAGAGAAACAAATTTTGTCATTTTTAGTAATTTTTTCTGTTCTTCAAGTTCTGAACGTTCGTTTTAACGAAACTTTTTTTCCCAGGAAATATTTTAAAAAATAATTTTTGAAACACAAAATATAAAAGGGAAATCCAATTCTTAAAATATCCCAAATTATTTATTGGTATTTAAAACATTATTTGTGGTCAAATTTGAATTTAAAAAATGTCAAAACAATAATTTCGCTTATTTGAACGTTCAGAACTTTCGGTTCATGATATTTTTAAGTTAAGCGAATCAAGTCTTTTAAAACAATAAATATTTCAACTTTAATTCCATTCAATGTAAAACTTTTTTGACCTTCAGCGTAAAAATTATAAAAACTTATATTAAAAATGAAAGATTCTCATGATATCGACGAATCTTTAAATGTTAATAACTGATCAAGAAAAAAACTGAAAAATTCTCATATTTTCTAGAATATACTCTTTAAATCTGAATTAGTGAAAAACTACTAACGAAATGATGAAAAGTCGTCCACAAAATGAATTAGTAAAAAATTCTGTTAAGAACTAGTAAAAAATACTAATTCACATTGATAACTCTTACAAATGTGTATTAGTATTTTTACTATAAATTTGTAGTTTTTTTTCCTTAAAATTAGTCGTTTTTCACTAGTTCTTAGTAGAAATTTTTACTAATTCATTTAATAGACACTTTTCATTATTTCATTAGTATTTTCTCGCTAATTCAAATTTAGAGAATAATTATAGAATAATGCGAAATCTTCTGGATTCTTAAGTTTGGCGTTGCGATTTAAGCTATTTTTGAAAATAAAAAGATTAAAAATTTTGTAAGTATCAAGTATACTGCTTGGTTTTATCTGAAAAATATACAACTATTTTAAATTCATAGTTATTTTAAAAACGTACCCAAATGTAAAACACAAACTTAATAAGTTAATACATAGATTTAACTTTACATAAATATTCTAAAAATTTAGACTTTTTCGGGTTCTCTGATGAATATTTACTTTATCTTTAAAAATCATCTTCAAATCGAGAAACTTTAATTTTGAAGGTAAAAGTTCATATTTTTCTACAATAGAAATAAAAAACGGCTTAAGATTATATGAAATTAAAGTTAAAATAATTGTATATTTTTAAGAAAGGTTCGATTCTCGAAACTAAAAACACTTCCTAGAAGAAAATCATAAAAAATAATAAATTTCATATATTTTGTACAGAAACATTAATAACTTGTTGCATATCTTATTTTCTATAAACAAATATTTTTATTGAGTAAAATGCAAACAAATAACAAATTTAAACAAAGATTATTTTTGTATTAAATATATAAGTATATAAAATTGAAAAAATAATATCAAAAGTTCAATTTTTGTACTATTTGTATGATCATCAAGTGCGAAACGTTGACAAAAAAACGAAGATAAAAAAGTTTTTTTTTAGAAGGAGTGGTTTTGATGAACCCTTAAAATTAAAAGTAGTTTTAGATAATATTGATTGACTCGGTATTGATTTAGTGTAAAATTTTTATTTTGCAGAATGAAAATTTGAATTTAGAACATTTTTTTGTCTTCATTTTTTACAAACTTTGCTCACTTGACCATAATCTATTTGTACGTTTATTTATGCCTTAAATAAAATATATTTTAATTTTGCCAAGAGAAGATAAACCGGGAATTTTGTTGACCGAAATTAGTAGATACCCTATTATGTATTTACTTTTTACTTTGCACGGCAGACTTGTTTATTATATTTTTATTTTAAGCGTTTTACAATTAGATTAAAAATGTTGGATAAAAATACTATTTTTTGCTTTTTCAGCAAATCAATTGCAGTCGCCCAGGTCTCTGTTCTTGGACACGAGCAACAGGGACTCTCTCAGTAGTCGTAGACCTAGTTTTAATTCCTCAATTATGAGCAACACACTGGAACGTTCGTCTTCTCTTGCGTCTCCTTTTTACTCTGGTAATGTGACTTTTGGAGGAGCAAATGCAGCTGGTCTTTATAAGCGTAGTCGAAGTCTTTTCAGTTCTAATAACGAGGTATTAAAGGCTTTTTTTTAGTTAAGAGAGATTTTCGTATTTTGTAAAAAATAATAGATTACATAAAGGAGGTTTTTTGGTTTCATTGTTCTTTTTTTCTTTTTAGTACAAGCTTAAAGTCCCCAGAAGAACAAACATCCAAGTCAAACCTTCCAATAACGGAAACATCGATTCTTCTGGAATGAGTCAAACTGCAAAGAGGATATTGGAAGCGCTTGAGCATTACTCTTCACCAGTTTTGGATGCCAAGAAGATTCCAATTAGAAACGCGTCAAATTTGACAAATTCGGGTAGCAAAAAACGTCCCAGGGAAGAGATTTCAAATTCTTCTCCTAGAATCGGTTTGCGTCACATGACCCGACAGCTCACCGTACCAACTGTACCAGATTTATTGAAGATCAGAAGACGGCAGAGATTACAAGATACAACGCTTGCTGCCAGAAATATCGTTTCTGCAAATAGCGCACCTGCAATGACAGTGCCCTCCGAATATCGTCTCCGGTAAGATTTTCTTTTTAAATTCTAATTTTTATTTTATTCTGTCCTAAACTCCTAAGGTAAATGTCCCAGTTACGGTACGCTTCAGGGTCTTAAGAATTTAACTGTTTAAATATATAAAGTCAAGTAGGTTTTTCATTAAGAAAATTTTTGTATTGTGAAAGATGTACTCATATTCTACTCTTTTAGTAAAAAACACGAGTATTTTTTGCAATTTTAAAGATTAATTTAACAATAATATCATGTACCAATAACTGGCAATGAAAAAAAAAGTTGTTGGTCTTGCCAATTTTAAAAGTCCCAATAACTGGCAACGGTTTTAAAATTATAAAAAAGTATTTAAGTACTTACGAAAAAATTTTTATTATTAAAATGATAAATGGAAACTTTATAAATGCGAAATTAAAGTAACTTTTAATTTACTATTCTTAATCTCTCCGAGTCGGGTAAAAAAGAATTGACTACATCCTAAATAATTATGAAAAGTATTGAACAGACTATGTATCAAGTAAGCTTAAAATTACATTTTTAATAATTATTTACAATAACTGCAATTAAAATTTGTTAATATAATAATTAAATGTAAATGAACTGCTGATAGGCTCGCTTCTGGTCAAGTGGATATTTTATGTAACAATACATAACCGCGTAAATGTGGAATATAAAAATGATTAAAAATTGCAGTTTTTCGTATTCATTAACAGCTAATAAAAAATAAAATTCATGTTCCCATTCTACGTTATGCTACGTGGCTAATGGGACTTTTACCTTACTTAAATTATTTATTAACAAGGCTGACAAAAATCATTATTTTTTTTATTTAAATCAAAAACTGATTCTTTTTTTAAAGATAATCAGTATATAAAATTTGCAAATGTTTATTTGAAAAATGTTTATTTTTTAAACTGAGAACATTTAAGAAGAAATAATGAAGAATAAAACATTTAATCAAAAACAAATAAATTAGGTCGAATAGATGAGAAAATTCAAAAAAAATATCTTCAAATTCATATGATCGTAAAAGTAAGAAAATTAGGTAGAAGCAACAAAAAAATAATAAACTACAAAAAGAAATAAAAACAACAACATCAACAGAAAAACGTAAAAAGATAAGAAAACAGTCTATTAAAAAAATGAGAAAATTCTTTTAAATATAATAAGTTATAGGCAGTATTAAAGAAATAAAGAAAAATTAAAAAAAAAAACAACAAAGAATGAAATAGTGACATAAAAATATATATAAAAGTAGAAACTATTTTTAAAAAATTAAACAATTGAGGAAAATTTTTTTTTAATTGACAAAATAAATAAGCAGATAATTTAAAAAAAAAAAACGTTAAATTGTATAACTAAAGACATGAAAATTCTTAAATTAGAAAAATTAGAGAATTATTTTACAAATTGATAAAAAAAATCTATGAAATACACATTGACCTAACTGCAAACTAGAAAACGGGTTTTCAAATAAAATATCATATTATTATTTGTTTAATAATTTTTTAACAATATATTATAAACAAAATCCAACGAACAGATTTGTAGAGAATATTTCAAAGATTAGAATGAGCTATTATTTGTCAAAATTAGATGAAAATTACAATTGTTCATAAACTTTAAAGAAAAACTACAAAACTTTAAATAATTATTATTTGGTAATAAATTTTGTATGATGCTAATTTTTTCTTTAAAATGTACGGTTGTGTCTTTCAAAATTACGTGAAATCAATTCTAATAATATTTTTATTTTATTTTCTAAAAACCATTTTCTAGTTTAAGGTTAGGTCGATGGGTTGAACATCCTTAAGATGAGAATATTTGGTAATAAATTTTGTATGATGCTAATTTTTTCTTTAAAATGTACGGTTGTGTCTTTCAAAATTACGTGAAATCAATTCTAATAATATTTTTATTTTATTTTCTAAAAACCATTTTCTAGTTTAAGGTTAGGTCGATGGGTTGAACATCCTTAAGATGAGAATATTTAGTACAAATTACATTTACATAATAGAAAATAAAAGAATAAAAGTCTTCAAAAAGTTGAAAATTGAGAAATTTAAAAATTGTAGATAAAAGCATTGAATAAATGTTTTCAAAAATTAGTTATTATAAGATAAAAACTAAATAATTTAAAAGAAGGAAAAATGTTGCTAAGAAACATAAAAATTATGATAAAAATTGAAGAATTAATTAAAATGCAAGGAAGGACTAAAAAAATTGTGAAACGTCAAGAAAATTTAATAAATAGGAAGAAAATAAAGAAATGTTTTTTTCTTAATCTAACAAACTGTAAAAATTGTAAAAGCACAACAAAATAAAAAATTTTGGTAAGAATCTATTAAAAAATTAGATTATAATATTACACTTAAAACGAGACCAACAATAAATTTAGATAAATAAAGTAAATCTAAAAATTTTATTAAAAAGTAAGTTTGCAAAAAAAAAAAAAAAAAAAAAGATGTTAGAGCAGATTAAATAAATTTTTCAAATAATGAGCGTATTTATTTTAAAAACTACGGAAATAATTAAGAAAATTAACGGAATTAAAAGTTTAGCGAATGTTATAACACCGCTCGACACAAATTTGCACCCATGAAAATATCATGGATTTTTAAAAACTGACTTCAGATTCGTAATCAGCTATCCAAAAAATCCTTGGATGCAAAGTTTTCTAAAAATCTAGAAATTGTAAAGTAACTTCTCAATTACCTTTGATTTATAGGTCAAGTTACTTCACGAAAATGGTAGATTTTTTCTTGGGTGAAAAAAATGTTAAGTTTTAAATCTTGTAAAAATAAGAAATTATAAGATAAAAATTAAACAGTTTCGGAAAAGTGAAATCTCTTAGAAATATTCTAAGAATTAAAAAAAGGATTATTGTGACTATAAACAATAATTAATACTATTTAATTATTATGCATTTAAATTTGAATTGATTAAAATTGCAAAGTTTAGACAAATTGGAATATGAGTTAATTGACGTTTGGAATTGGTTTGAATTATAATGACTTAAAGATAAAAAAAATGTAATACTTTTTCTTATTTTCATATAGAAGATTGTAGATTGTAGGTATTTTGATCATTTTTATTTGCACAATTTTGTAAATTTTATAAAGAATAAAATATTAAATTTTAAATTCGTAAGATTTATCCACAAATTTGTTGGTTTTTTTTTTTTTTTGTAGTATTTGCGATTTTTTACATGCAATATTAGACATCCAGAGAATTGTGAAGTTTTTATTTAATTTAAATCATGATTTAAATGCAAATGCCCCAATGATTTAAATCAATTACAGCCCTGTTTATTAATGTAACTTTTCAATTTTTAGAACGGACGCAGATGATGATTTGAAGTTCCGAGGGAAGCTGAGAGTGAAATCAAAAACAAATGCCTTGGAGGAAGAAACTGTGGAACCAGTAAACCTCCCGACGATTGCATTACCTATTTCTACTCTACCGCGTTTCGACATTGCTTTACCTCAATACACAAAACCACACGACAGAAGCATCGATAAGGAAAATTCTTTCAAATTCGCTAGTCCAATTAAAGTGACCAATTCCATGAAAAGTTTCTCACCTATTAGCGATTTTACATTCAGCAAACCACTAAATCCTACAGATACAAATGATCTCGGTAACGACTTAAACAGTTCTTCAAAAACATTAAGTCTTGATTCAAATGAATCGTCCCTTAGCTTCAATTCTGCACCGAATTTCATGTGGTCTGGTACAACAGCACCAAGACCGAAAGAAAAATCAACAGTTAAAGAACCAACTGTACCTAAACCTGCTAATGAATTAAAGTCTGGAAGTGTCGTCGATTTTTTGAAAGAACTTGGTGATAAAACACAGAAAAGTGAAAAGACGGAAAATAAAAAAGTAGTTGACTCTACAAGTGAGGTGGAGGTTTTGAGTTCAGTTACCAAGCGTACTGAAAGTTGGGAATGTTCCGAATGTTTGATAAGGAACGACAGTACAGCAACGCACTGCACTGCCTGTAAATCTGTCAAGTCTGGAAACAAAGTTAAGGAGTTGCCAAAACTTTCTAGCACTTCACAGATTAAACCTGTTGAGAATGATTGCTTCGGCTCGAAGTTCAAATTGTCCTCCGATCAGTGGGAATGTGGGGCTTGTTTAGTCAGAAATAAGCAAACGGCTGATAAGTGCGTCTCGTGCATGACTCCAAAACCAGGAGACAAGCTTGTAAATTCAGGAGTAGAGTCAGATCTTTTGAAAAAATTCAAACCAGCAGGAGATTCGTGGGAATGTCCTGGTTGTATGGTGCGAAACAATGGGAGCGTCAGTACTTGTCCTTGTTGCACTACTCCTAAACCTTCGTCCAAAGATGATTCCAAGAAAGGCACAAGTCAAGCAAGTAGTTTGCAGATGAACAACAAATCTTGGGATAATTTGAAATCGTCGAAAAGTACCTGGGAATGTCCTTGCTGCATGGTTCGAAATGTGGATACAGTGACTGTGTGTCCCTGCTGTAAAGCTGTTAAACCAGGCAGCACAATCTCGAGTATGAAAAAACCGGAAGAACCTGCTCTAGCACCATTGCAAGGATTCGGAGATAAGTTTAAACAGCCAGCTGGTGCATGGACTTGTGATTCATGTTTAGTGTCGAATAAATCTGATGCTTCAGAGTGTATTGCTTGTGCAAGCGCAAAACCAGGAACTGAGAAAGCACCGCCCAGTAGCAGTGGTTCCAGTCTTCAGTTTTCTTTCGGAGCGCCACCAAAAGATTGTGGTTTCAAGTTCGGTATTAATAACGCTGACGCTAAACCTGCTGAACCTGCCTCTGGATTTGTTTTTGGTACAAAACCAGCAACAACCAGCACAGAGAATTTTACTTTTGGGTTAAAAAAAACCGATCAAAGTGAGGCACCAAAAGCATCTGGATTCACGTTTGGAGAGAAAAACACCGATAGTAGTAAAGTCGAACCTGATGCTGAAAAGAAGGTGAGTGAAAGCAAATCTACTTTTACCTTCGGCGTTCCGAAAACAGAGGAGAAGAAACCTGAAGTAACTGAGAAAGTCGAAAATACGGAGAAAAAGGCAGAGAAGTCTTTTAGTTTCGGAGTAGCTAGTTCTACAGCAACCGCGTCTCCTACCGCTTCTGGTTTCAAATTTGTGGCTTCGAGTTCTAAACGACCAGCGGAAGATGAAAGCCAGGCAAAGAAACCTGCTCCTGTTCAGGCGTCATTGACACCTTCTCCTTTCTCCGGGACAGTGACAAGCAGTCAAACGGTCACCTCAAACCCGAACTTTTCATTCACATCCTCTCCAAGTGTCGCTGCGAAGCCGATTTCATCAACGACTACGGAAACAACAACTACAACAGCAGCAACGAGTCTTCCTTCATTCAGTAACGCGACACCGACATTCAGCTTTTCAGATCAAAGTAAATCAAAACAACCAGCAACATTACCGAGCTTTGGAGCACCAGCTTCAAGTCCCATCAGCACCTTTTCATTCGGTGGAAGTAAACCTGAAACCACAACTTCCACGGAAAAGAAACCTCTTGCTTCTTTCTCTAGTACAACTCCAAATTTTGGATCACCCAGCACTGCTCCTCCATTTGGAAAAAGCGAATCGACTCCACTTCCAGCGTTTGCAACTTTGGAGAAGAAACCTTCCCTTTTCGGATCACAGGAGACCAAAGCTCCAGGATTCGGTGACAAGGAGACAAAACCTCCTCCTGCTTTTGGAACTCAGGATAAGAGTGTTTCTGGCTTTGGCGGTAGTAATACTCCGGCTCCTCTTTTCCCATCGGCTGCGCCTTCTTTTGGATCATCAACGGCAACGTCGCCTTTCACAGCACCAGCACCAGCAGCAACGCCGCTTTTTGGAAACACATCAACCCCTAGCTTTGGCTCTCCTTCAGCAAGTGTCTTTTCAGTGACAAAACCAAACGATGGTGAAAAAGCAGCTCCGAGTGCGGGTCTTTTTACCTTTGGCTCTTCACAACCAGCAACAACTGGTTTCAACTTTTCTGCTGGAAATTCTGCGCCTGCAACAACTGCCCAAAAAGCACCAGTTTTTGCCTTTGGAGCAGGTACGAGTACTACACAAGCTGGAAGTAGTTTTGGAGGAAATTCGTTTAGTACTTCGACACCAGCTGCTCCCGCCCAAACGGGTTTCTCGTTCAATTCACCAAAACCAGAAGCATCGTCAACATTTGGACAAACTGCGCCTACGCCAGCACCTTTATTTGGCGCTACACAACCTGCACAATCCTCTTTCTCGGCAGCTGGAACACCCAATGCTGGATTCAACTTTGGAGGTGCAGCACCTGCCGCACCACCTTCTGGAGGTTTTAATTTCGGTGGAATGGTACGTTTGTGATGTTTTTAAAAATATTCACCTTTATTTAAATATTAATTTATTTATTTTAGTTTATTTAAATTACTGTTCCTTACAACTTTAAAGAGTCTAACAATAATCAATCCAAATTTTTGATATTAAAAGCATTAATTAATTATAGTTGAGTCAAAACCACTGACTTTCGTCTGAGAACAGCCGCGGAAATCTTGCTTTAAAAAATTTGCATTTAGTCCCTAAAAAAGTAGGGGAGTGGGCCCCAAGATGGACATTTCGTATACAATTTTTGTTTAAGGTGGCAGTGCCTTATGCTTTTTGTCATTTTTGTTGTTTGTCTAGACGAAGATTTTGATGCACATTTGAAGAAAAAAAACCAGTTGGTTTTTCTTCTATACATGCCAGGTAATTTTCGGTCTAAAAAAGTTTTGTAACAGTTTTTTCTTAAATTGGTAAAGTTACTTAAATTTATGATTTAGAATGAGTACTTAACGTTATAATATTCTTTATTTATCGTATAATAATATCCTAAAATAATTTTACTAATTCAGTGTTCGTATATATATTTTTACTGGTGATTAAAAAATGGTGTCATGTACCCTAAGATGGACAGGCCTCAAATCTCAATGTATTTATTTGCATATTTTTGATTTTACACTTTTTTTAATAATTTTTTGAGACAATTAATTAAAATTTTTTATTTTCCACCATAAAATGTGATGTTATCGTTAGAGAATTTGATATATCTATATTTTTCGATATTTTATTACTTTTTACTGTTAAGCTATTAGATTGAAGTTTTAAGAAATGTTATTTCCTGATAAATTCCGTAAAATGATTAAAAATTAGTTTAAGAATTGTTACAGGATGTTAATTTCTTATTTACTACAATTTTCAGAGACTTTTAAGAAGGTGCCCATCTTGGGGCCACTTTTTTTTAGACCGAAAATTTTAACAATTAGAAAAAACGCTTTAAAAAATGTTTATGTTCAAAATAAATTTTATCTCTGTGGCCATAAGTTACCTTATAAATTGTACTTTCATCCGGTATAAAATATTTTAATATATTTTATTTGGTTTGGATTCTACAGCAATAAGACGAAAGGGTGTCCAACTTGGGGCCCTCTCCCCTACCATATTTTGAAAATTTCCTAAAATCCCCTATTTTTCAAGAAAATTGAAAATTTTAAAAATTTTATATCCTAAACTTTAATTATCTTAACTATCTTAAACTTTACTCATAGTTTTAAATTACAATTATTTCAAAATTTAACAGTTAAAATTCAAAAATTAATTATTTTGTGATTCATTTTAAATTAAGAAGGTTTTCTTCTTATACATAACCTCGAACTTCACTCGAAAGTCGTATTTCGCCTTAAATAAAAAAATTATTCAAATTAATTTCACCAAGTTTTGAAAGATTCAGTTCTACATTTTTCAGAAAAAATTAGGTTGAGCTGTAGCTCAGAATTTTTTTTTTAATTTGTGATTAAAAAATAATAATAATGACTATGTTCTACTTCCGATTATGGCTGATAAAAATCATGATTTTTTAATTTAAATTGGATTTTTTTAATTTAAATCGAAAATTGATTTTTTTTTTGTAAATATAATCAATATATTAAATTTCCAAATGTTTATTTTTAAATAGTTTATTAAAGAAACGAAGAAAAAATTAAATAAACAACACAAGAATGAAACAATTACGTAAAAATATATAAAAAAGTAGAAACTCTTTTAAAAAAATTAAACTTTTTACGGGCATTTTCTTTAAATTAAAATAATAAATAAGATGATAATTAACAAAACGTTTAAATATATTACTAAAGAGGACAAAATTTTAAAATTAGAAAAATTAGAGAATTATTTTACAAATTGAATAACATTTTGGAAAATTTAAAAAAAGTGTAAAAGAAAAGAAAATTCTATGAGATAGAAGAAATATGTTCAAATGAGAGTATTCAATGCAAGATTAAATTTACATAATATAAAATAAATGAAAAAAGCTTTCAAAAAAGTAGAATATTGAGAAATGTAAAAAATGTAGATAAAAGCATGAAATAATTGTTTTCAAAAGTTCGTAATTATAAGATAAAAATTAAACAATTGAAAAAAAGGAGAAATGTTTCTTAGAAATGGAAACATGATGACAAAAATTAAAGAAATAATTAAAATGAAAGGAAAAACTAAAAAAAATAGTGAAAAATCAAGAAAATTAAATAAATAGGAAGAAAATAGAGAATTCATTTTTTCTTTATAATCTAATAATCTAAAAAAATGTAAAAAGTACAAAAAATAAAATTTAAATTTATATATCAAGATAAATAAAAAGTCCACAAGAGAAACTTAAAAATTCTTTAAAAATAAAAAAAAGTTTAAGCAAATTATACCAAATTTATTTTTATAATATTACATTTAAAACAAGTCCAACAATAAATTTAGAAAAATAAAGAAAATTTAAAACTTTTACGGAACAATAAGTAAGTTTGTAAAAAATCGCCCAAAAAATAGACAAGATGAGAAAAAAAATTGAATAAACTTACAAAAAAATGAACGTATTAATTTTTTAACCCCAGACAGTACAACATTGCTGTCTCATACGTAAAAGTACAATTGAGGTGGAAAACTACCCTAAAATTTTTCGTTGCTAGAAGATTTATATTTAATGCAAAATAACTTTACTATATATAATTTTCTTCGTTTTTTTATAAGGAAGAAGATCGCTTTTTTAGTATTTTAATAGGATCAAAAATATTATTAAAAAATTACAAAAACCAAAATAAAAAACACAAATTTTGCAAATTTGACGTATTTTGAACTTTTTCTGGGGTAGTTTTCTACCACAGTTGTACTGTCTAGAGTTAAAAATATGGAAATAATTTTAAAAATCAACGTAATAAAAAGTTTAGTGAATGTTAAAATAAAATAAATAAAAAAAATCAAATAAAAAGACAAATACTAAAAAAATTTCAAATGTAAAAGAAGAAAAGATCTTACAATTGTTTAAAAATAAGAAATTATAAGATAAAAATTGAACAGTTTTGAAAAAGTGAAATCTCTGAGAAATATTGTAAGAATCAAAAAAAAAAGATTATTGTGAACATGGAAAATAATTAATATTATTTAATTATTTTGCATTAATTAATATGAATTTAAATCAATAACAGCCCTGTTTCTGATTAGTTCGAACTTTCAATTGGCAGAATTTCATTAAACAGTTCAATACTTTCATGAAGTCAAATGTATTTTTTTATGGAATTTGTTTTCAATGGAATGTGAATTAATCCGAATTTACATTAAAAAGAATTTCCAAGTCACAGAATTCTTATTTAAAAAAAGATATTTATCTTTTCACCAAATTTGGCAGAATCCTTAAAACGTCAAATTTCCATTCGTCCAAATAAGAATCCGACAGAAAAATTTTGGAGCAATTTTTAAAATTACCCAATTAGAAATTTCAGTCGATTCCGATTTCAATCTTATAACAATTTCAGTCTACTCAACTTTTATTTGTTTCAAATTTGAAACCATCCAAATTGTCAATCTTGATCCACCAAAACTGTTGTTATTCCAAACATTAATTTATTTAAATTGTTTGTTTCTTAACTTCAATTCACTTCAATTGATCCATATTTTGATAAGCTATTAAAATATTAATCGATTTAAATTTCATTCAATCCGAAATTCAATTTATCTAATTTTATTCCGTTGAAATTTTTATTTCTCCAAAATTTCTACTAATTCACATTTCAATTTATTCAAATTTTTATCGAAATTTGGAAACTTTTTAAAATTTAAAATGATAAAAATGAGGAGTTAATTTGGATTAGATTTAAAAGTTTAATAATTTTAAACTTGTATTGATTAAAAGATTTAAATTTATATAAATAGAAATGTTTATTCAATGAAATTTTGATCATTTGAAATTAAAAGCAATAATTTAAATTTTGAGTGTAAATTTAAACATAACTTATTTATTATAGAAATTTAAAATTCAAAAACTTTAGAATAAGTTTTTGTTAAAAAGAATTGAATTAAATTTAGATAAGTTTTTCACTGAATATTAAACATTAATACGTATATTAATTATTATTAATTTATCTTAATTTTTATTGCCTTTAGCCTGCAGCTACTACACCTGCGCAGCCAAATAGTGGATTTAATTTCACTGCTCCCAATCCAATGTCATTCAATTTTACTGGAGGAAATCAACCAACAACATTTAAGTAAGTAGACAGAATGAATTTATCATGATTTTTTTATTGAAAAATATTTTTAAAGTATCATATTATTGAATTCGTTTTAAAATATCAACATTTTTAGAAAAATAAGGCACTTCTCTTGTATATTAAACTTTGGCACAAGAGAAAATTTTTTTTTTTTTTTTTTAGAAAAAAGAAAAAATTGTAAGTAGAATTTTAAAAATATCTACTGGGCCACGAAATAACATAAATTTTCCATTGACCGATTTGAATAAAAATTACATTTTTTCCGTTTATTGAATGTGATTGTCAAATTTTAGGTATTTTATCAAAAACGTTTCCAATATATAGTAAATAGAAAATAGTCATTTTTATTCAAATGCAGCTTTAAATTGACTAAAATGTTAAAAAATAATATTGTTTACCCTTTCACAATAAGGGTTTTGAAATTTTGTTTTTTTCATTTAAAATATATACGATATTTATCCAAACTTTTATTTAACCGAATTTTCATTTAACACAAGTTTTATCAAATAAAAATCCGTTTAAACCCAAATTCGGTCAAAAGAAAATTCAATTTGCATCTTCTTTGTATTTTACTTCTTTTAAATATCTCCAATTTTTATTTTAAAACACATATTCACGTCTTAAATATTAAGATACTAAATATTTTACGTACATTTGCAGCGCTACACCACAACTGCAGCAACAAGCTCAACGAAAAATCAAAACAGCGAGAAGAAGAATAACTCCACGGTAGACGAGGAGGTCGATTGATTAAGGTGTGACGTAAAAAATCTTGTGTGTGATCAAGGTGCGTGTACTCTTCTGTGTCCGCATTTAAAAAAAAAAGAAACAAAAAACAAAAAAAAAGAAAGAAAGAACGAATAAAAAAGTAAGACAGTGGTCGCCCATCTTGCGGAACAACTATTCTTGTGATGGAATTTCAAAAACCAGATGGATTTAAAAGAATCGCATCGAGTTTGGTGGTACTTTAAGCAGTTTTTGTATTATATTTGTGTTGATGTCTTGTGCTTCAGTACTACCAGTTTTATTCCAGAAAGAGAAAGAAAGACGAAAGCGAAAGCTAGATCTAGCGATTTAAAGAAGCAATGAAAAGAAACAAAAAAAAAACAAAGAAAAGATACGAACGAAAGTGCGCTAAAACGAGCAAGAGAGAATTTTGTAAATTATAAATTATTTAATTATATTATAGCAAACAGACGAAGTTTTGAGATTGACATTCGTGAGTCAGTTTTAGCCACAAAGCGCGAAATATCGAAACAAAATTATGACTTTGCCGCGAATCGAATTTGCGTTAAGTGCATTTTAACGTGACGCAGCAAAAGAGAAAAAAAAACATATTGCCAATTCGCTAAAACTGAAACAAAAAAAGAGAGCTATTTTTTTGCTTTCATGGACACTCTTAAAACTAAACCGCTTCGAGATTCGTGTGCAATCAATGTAGCGGGAAAATCTCAACCTGCTCAGGTAAGTATAAGTCCTTCATACTGCTCGCAAAACGTGAGTTTCCACTTTCGGGAAAAACGCTTTATAGTCTCCCTACACCTCCGCCCCCGTTTTTCCCCTCTCTGTCTCGTGATAATTGTCGGGTTATCAGGCCTTTCGTTCATTATTTTTTTGACTGATCTGTGATTAATGCTCTGTTCTTTACCTCTCGTACACGAGACAGTTTCGTCTGTACAGTTTAGATTTTGAAGTTTAAGCGTCGAGAGAAAAAGTCTCGACATTTTAATACATACACGGATTTTCTCGAGTCTCGAAAGCTTAATTGCTCCCGCGAGAGGAAAGAAAAATCCTCTCATAGTCGATGTATCTTTAAAACAAACAAACAAAAAGCCCGTAAAGTTGTGAGTAACGTGAAGCGACTGTATATCAGTGGAATTCCACTAACGTGTAGGAAACATAAACTCAGAAAAAAAAAAGTTTACTATATTATATATATTTTAGCTAGGATCTCGGGAACGGCCCTACAAAAATCATGTAGCGCCGATCCACGGACGTTGTAAGATATACGTTAATTAAAACAAAAATGGCATTCGGATAGTACAAAAGCACGATTACGGAAAGTTTCCGCTGTTTACTTGAAATTGTATATTTTTTTTATATCCTTAGGAAGTAATCCTATAAGAGAATAATTACTGAATGCCATTTTGCTAGGCTCGTATCTTGATTATTATAAGGATGCTGTGTATTTTATCATAGAATGAGTGAAAAACTAAAACAACGGGACTGAGAAAAACCGCGGCTAAAATTACAATCAATTATAACGGGGCTTCTAAAAATGAACTCTTACTCTTGTTTAAATTAAAAAAAAAAAATCCAACACATTATACGTCCTCTTATTTAATCTAATTTTTTAAACTATTGTACTTTTTTTTTTATCAAGGATGCTATTCACCTTGATAAAGTTGTGAAGGGGACGTATGTTTGACTTTTTTGTATACTCTGATGAAAGTATGTTTAATAAGTAATTATTTGATAATTAAAATCTTTTTTCGCGTGGTGTCCAGATATTAGGGAAATAGCGAGTTTAAATTTATTATTATTATTATCTGGCGTTCTAAAATTCTTGAGTTTATATTATAATTTATTTTATAATTTTAGATTACTTTATTCAATAAGAGGGAAATTAATTTGAGTTGTTTTAATTTTTTATCTGCGCAAGGAAAGAAATTATGATGTTAATTACAATTAAGGTCTTTATTAATACAGAGATAATTGATTTGAATAAAGCATTATTTGTAAAAATCTCAAATATCTTCAAGTTTTTTTTTTTTTTTATTATTATTTTGTCCATCTAAAAATCCTTCAAGGTTGTCGCGCTTCATTTTAAGCAAAAAGTTAATTTTATCTTTGAAAGTGGTTTACTCAATAAGTAAAAGAGTTTTATTGTATTGAGATAAAAACTTCAAACGAGCTTTAACTTTTTGTTGAGACTATGTCGCGACCACTACCTTAAATTACAAAACTTCTGAAAAATCTCAGAAATAAATAATTATACATAAGTGTGTGTTTACATGTAAATTTACTACATTGTCGAATTTATAAATTTTTTTGATCACTTTTAATGTTCATTTCACGCTTAATAAATTTTCTAGGCAATCAATTATATAAGTATAATTTTAATATTTTTTATATGAATCTTAAATGGGGAAGATTTTTTATTTATAGTTTAGCAATATTTAAAATAAAAAAAAAAATTGTACGAAAATTGGCGAGAATTTTCAGTATTATTTTGATAAATAAAATAAACTTGAATTTTAACAGAAATATTTTACTTAAATTGCTATTTTTTAAAACATACAAATAAAGTTTGGTGAGTTTTTTAATTCGAAAAATTGTGATGTGGATTTAAATATATGTATCATATTTATTTAAAATGTTAATATTATTTACAATGAGTAAAATTCTGTAATTTTTACACGAAAAAATAAAATTAACGTTAAAGTATTGATTTATTTGATATTTACAAATCTATTGTTTTGAAAAACAAAACGTTCTTAAACGTTAAATAAAATTGAAGAAAAATATTTCTTTTCAAAAATCTCTGTATACGTCTAAACAGTTTATTTTATTACTAAATAAATGGGAGATAAGTTTTTAATTGTAAAAATCTAATATTTGAATAATAGACTTGGAACAGAAAAAGTCTGGACACCATGTCTTAAGACAAGAGCATTTTGTCCGGAAATTGTGTTTTATTCAAAACTTTAATCTTTACAAAAATTAAATTTCTGTTAATTTATTATTTCTTTTTAAACACCAAGTATTATTTTTTACAAATTTCACTTTTACAGTATGAATTTAAATTATATTTGTAATTTCTTGTACAAAATAATGTTTTTTTTTTCACTCTCAAGAGTTATATTTTTTATTTTTGCTCTTTTGCACTTTTTTTTCCGATGAGGTTTGTAAAGCTGTGAGCAAATATGGAATTTCTTCAATAAAAATTTCTTGACAATATAGGAAATTTAAGTTTTTTACGTGCAAAAGCAGTTCATTGAGTGATTGTTGTGTTAAATAAAAGACTTAGAATTTAAGAAAAAGAGAAATTGGGTAATTGAGAGTCGCACACATTCTTTTTAGAAGTCCCAAAGGCAAAGTAGTTAGGCAATGTGAAGAAGCGATTTACTTGAAAATTAAAGAGTTTTTTCGCCCTTCACTTCTTATTTAAGATTAAGCTAGACTGTAATGTTATGTCTCTAGTGTTGGCTTAATTCATATTGACAGTGGCCAAAAATAACTCGGCACATGATCCACAACTCCGCCATAATCTAGATATTTAAGTACAAAAAAAGAAAAACAAAAAAAAATAAAAAAACAAAAAATACATTCTGTTACAAATTTGTCTTACAAGAAAAAGTTTTTAATTGTGAAACGTCGATTTAATGTGTATTTTAAATATGAAATACGTATTTAATTGTAAAAAAATGTAATTCTCAGATTCGATAAAAACAAAAAGGTGAATTTGGATAGATTCGAATTTTAGAAAAAGTAGATTATTTTGTTACAAATTTGATAATTAATTGTAAATCTACGAAAAGTGAATCAATGTTTGACACAATTGGAAACTTTTTGCTGTGAGAGCTACTGTATAGTTTTTATTTGTTACTTAGCTCGAGTCTAACTCAAGTTGCTCCCACAAAGAAATTTCGACTTTAAATTGACTTTAAATTTTGAAAGAAATCAAATTCAAGCAAATCAAATTTGTAGAATTATTTTTTATTTGCGCGCAATTTCTTTGTTGGAGCGATTAAATGAATTCGATGGAACTATTTTGTGGTCAGGTCTCGAATTGAATACTCCTGTTTTAGTGAAATCGAATTTTTCGTTAGTTTTTCTAAAGCATTGCTTTTAAGTTACCAATTGATGATTTTCTTTATTTCACTAAAATGGAAGATTTTTGTAATTTTAAACCTAAAATGGAGTAAACAAATTATTCCAAAAAGGCGATCTTTGTTTGCATTTTGACTTGGAATATTTGAATTAAATATTTTGGAACTCTTCAATTATTGATTTAGTTTTAAAAAATTGAAGAAAACGATTTTTCTTTAAAATAAATATATTCTTTTACACTTCCATTTTAGTCTCGATTGACCTGCAATAATTTGATAAGTATTGTAATTAAAATGAAAATTGATAAAATGTAGAAAATGAGTCAATGGTACATAAAGTGAAGCTGCGCTGAGTTTTTTTGAATGTCTTACTGTCTAACACCGTGAACATTCTCTGGTAAGGCTGTGTCGTCTATAAAAGCCTGTCTTCGACGGGTGAGAAGAATTTCCAAATTAATCGATATGTGCGGACAACATATCGATTTGCTTCGCAAAGCGGTGGCATTTTTGCTAAAATAAAAGAAATCTCTTTATGGCCTTAAAAAAAGCGCATCACGTGTACGTGACGATAAATCATAATCGACTACTCGAGAAAGCGTATTGGAATTGTTTTGTAGCATTTTATACTCTCCATTGTAATACGTTTATAAATATAGACACTTAAAGAAAAAGTCCCTCAGAAACGATTAAATGAATAAATAAACAAGAAAAGATGCTTTATAATTTGCACTCATAAGAATTTTCGAATCTGATAATATTGGTCGATTAAGTTTTTCGGATAAGTTGCTTGTCAATGATAATTATTCTCTGAAGTAATTTCTATTCGAAAATTCTTATTGGAGTGTTATTTAATGCATCGTATATAATCAGAGGCCTTATTATGATCTTAGAGTCGATCGAAACCCATACGATACTGAATCAATACGAATTTTCAAATGTGCGTCGATAGCACGATTCATATTAAAAGAAAAGAGAGTTTGTTATGAAATAAATCCAATGACTGATTGTAACTAATTAAATAATTGAGAGAATGTTCACTGTATGCTTCCGGTGCTGTGGAAACACTGAAACGTCTCCACGAGGTGTAATGGTACATAACGTCTAAAAAAAAAAAAAAAAACGTCGACTGATGTTTCTCCACGAGGTGATTTATTAATAATTTTAGGAATAATTTGTTGATTTTGTAAACTGATTTGTAGACAATTTATCATAAGAATAGAGCGACAAGATCTATTTAAAGATTAGCTTTTTTTACAGTCGAAAGAAACTAGTTTAATAGCCTTTTTTTAAAGCTCTTCGACTTTGTTGATTGTGTCGATGATTTTATTGGAAAGGTGGACGATTAGGAAAATAGTCCTCGTCGAGAAACACCACGTTAGAGTATTAGATTAATATTATAATTATTATTCTCACCATTATTCTCCTCTGTACCGATTATATTATCCGATACTAGAATCTACGAGAATACAGTTAATGTCAGAAGTCGATTATTTTTCGTTAGTAATTTTATTATTTTAGACAGTAAAGCAATTGATTTTTAGGAAAAAAAAACAACAACAATTACCACCTAGAGTACGGAGGTTTGGACCAAAGAATTTTGCAATCTTTGCACATTAACGTACCGACTTGTTCGCGGGTCCTTTTTCTATTTTTGTTTTCTCTTTTATATAATGTATGTGTAAGTACGACTTGTACAAATCGAATAATAGGAATATTAAAAAATTGCGATAGAGTAATAGAAATTCTTTGGATCATACCGAAAGAGAGCGAGAGATAGAGAGATTAAGAAATGTAAGAAATTTAATAAATTGGTCTAAAGTAGATAGATATTTCTTTTTTCGGGGATTTTATTTGTTAATCAGTTTCTGTCTTATTACTTCGCTCTTATTTCTGTAATAGATTACTCACTCTTTGACAGTTCCTCAATTAAATATACGAAGTGAGAAGTCGATATTTCAGTCTATTTTCTATTCTGCTCTTAATTTTATGTCCAAATCCCTAAATTCTGAAATCCTTTTTTAATTAAATAAGATATTATATAAAAACACAGATGTTTTGCAAAATTTTACAATTCAATGTAAAATTATTTTCTATTTCTTATTTTTAAGAATTAATAATTATTTTTAAAACATTAGATACAATTTCAATAAACTGTTTCTTTTAAACGACTTTACTTATATCTTTAAGTATAAACGAGTTTAAAAAAAAATTATTTTCTTTAAGATTTAGTTTTTTTAGATAATTTTTAAAAGAAAATTTACAATTTCATAAGATTTGTTTATAAAACAAACCTATTTATTAACATTATTTTTTATTGATTTTTTTAAATTTAGAAACTGAAAAAATATAGGTCATTCAGAAATTTACAAATTGCTTGCTGCAAATGATTTTCTTTAGATTTATTTCTAAAAGATATTTTTTATAGAAGAATTTTTCCAATTCCAACACTTGTTTCATTAAAATGAACCAATTTTATGTAAAATTATCTTGTATGCATTATTTTTGAGAAATTGTTTTTAAAAGATTAATTTTTAGATATAATTTTAATAAGATGTTTTTTCTGAATCAATTTTGCCTTTACTTACATCTTTCAGTAAAACAGAGTCATTTAATAAAATAATTTTTTACAAATTATTTTCTTTAACGGGGTTCTCTCCATTTACATAACCTAAAACTAAAAAGTCGTTTTTCACCCCAAATATAAATATTATTCAAATTAATGTCAACAAATTTTGAAAGATTCAATTGCGCATTTTTTTGTTAAAAAAATTAGGTTGACCTAAAGTTTGTTGTAAAATTTCTTTTTTTTGCTTAAATATAATTTTAAACTCTGTAATTTTAATCCAATTCTGACAAATAATAGTTCATTTTTTTTCTTGCAACATTCTGTACAATTTTATTTGTTGGGTTTTGTTAAATAATATTCTGTTTAAAAGTTATTGAACAAATAAAATTTGTTCTTTACGTATTTTTTAAAAAGAATATTATTTAACAAAATCTACCACATAAAATTGTAGAGAATGTTTCAACGAGAAAAATGAACCATTATTTGTCAAAATTGGATGAACTTGTTAATTAAATTTAAAGAAAAACATAAAATGTTAAATAATTATTATTTGACAACAAATTTCAGCTGAACCTAAATTTTTTCTGGAAAATGTACAACTAGATCTTTCAAAATATGATGAAATTAATTTTAATAAAAGTTTTATTTGATGGAAAAAACCATTTCTTAGTTTGAGGTTATGTCAATGATGAGAACCTCCTTAAGATTTATTTCGAGATATTATATAAAAGAAAATTTACAACTTTGTAATCTTTATTAATAAAACTAACCAATTTCATTTAAAATTATTTTGTATTGATTATTTGCCTAAATAGGTTTTTAAATATTAATCATTAGACATTATTTTCTATAATTTATTTTTATAAATTATTCCCCACAGATGATTATTTTTAAATTTTATTTCTAATAGATATTTTTTATAGCAAAATATTTAACGCTTCAACAGTTATTTCAAAAAAATTTACTTCAAGGTTTATTTTTAGTCAGATATTATTTTCTGTTAATGAAAATTTATATTTTTTCAGTAAAACCAAGAAATTCGGTATAAAATTATTTTTCATAAATATTTTTTAAAATATTATTTCTAGATACCTAATAATAGGTATATTATTTTTATAAAATATTTCCTGTAAATGATTTTTAAAAATCTTATTTCTGATAGATATAAAATAATATTTACAATTTTATCTGATACCTATTTCAGTAATAATGATTATTTTCTTTTTTTCAGAAATGATTTTTTAATGATAAATTTCTAAATATTATACATCAGAAGATTTCTTTTCATAAATTATTTTCAATAAATGTAAATTTACCAATAAAATCAATGCATAAAATGATTTTCTATACTTATTTTCCTTTATTTCTAGATATAATTTTCTATAAAAGAAAAATTACAAAAAACGTCTGGTAAAATTTATCAATCTCATATATGAAATTCTTTTTTACAGATCATTTTTATAAATTAGTTTCTATAAAAAGTAAATGTACAATGCGTCAGCAAAAGTTAATTTAAAATAAAATCATTGTCAATTATTTGTTTCAGATTTATTTCTAGATTATTATTTTCTATAAAAGAGAATTTACAAATTCAGCAGATATTGCAGTAAAATTAACCAATTTTGTATAAATTATATTGTATAAATAATTTTCTATAGATTATTTTGTATAGATTATGTCTCAAAATTTAATTTCGACAAATTGTGTTCAAAAACATTAATCTCTAGACATTAGTTTCCATACATTATTTCCTACAAAAGTAATTTTACAACTGGAGCAGCAGATCTTTTAGAAAAATTGAACCAATCTTGTATAAAATTATTTTCATTGGGATACTTTCTAAATATTATTTTCGACAAATTATTTTATTGGGTTACTTTCTATAAATTGATTATTTTCTGTACAACACCTTCTTTTAGAACATTAAACAAAATTCAGCCAATTGATCCGATTTGGACTAAAAAACACTTTTTTATCACAAAAAAGGTACTTTTATTTTCTTAGAATTGCTTTCAGCAAATTTCTTTCTTCTTTACATAACAATAATAATTAATAATTTGTCCACGGACCTAAACAAATATTAATTTAAAGTAATGAAAATGAGTATGTGTGACGACACCGAGTTAAGGAAATAAATAGTCAAACATTCAATTTAACCATTATATTCGGAAATAATAAATACTGAATACAGTGACCAATTTTTATTAGTGTTTTAACTTGCCACAAGGCCTAATAACAGTGCTCTGCGTTCTTGACTGAGAGTTACCTTAAAGGAAAATCCGTAAAAAAAAAACACAAGGACGCACGTCAATATTGCAAAAGGCATAAAATTATCGTGTAAAAGCATTCGTATAAAAAAGGCGTCTTCTATTATTTCTATAACAAGAAATGCGCTTTAAATTCAAGGAACGTTCTCGCGATTGGTCCCTCTCTCGGCAAAGAGTTGTTATTTACAATAACGTTTTGTACTCTGTACAAGAAAACACAAGACACGAGGTCGATCAAAATTACGAGAGAGTCGAGACAATAATGCGAGTGAAGATGAAAGCACGTTTAACAGCAGCAATGAAGAACTGTATTAAAACTTGTGGCATTATGTTTATTCCGAGATTTACAACAGAATCAATGATCATTCAACTAGTTTAAAATGCCACTTAATCATGGGATATGAAACATTGACACAACATAAGTAATACAAGACGACGTGGACAAGATCAGATATACAATTTGGTACAATTCGAAGTAAATTGATTGGCTTGTTTTCTATTAACGTGTTCTTTTTTTTTGTGTCGTGACTGAATGTGTCTTGGATAGGCCGCAAAATCCCGGAGAGGTGCGCATTAACTAATTATTATTTAATATAAGACTCCTTGGCTGGTCACGTCGCTTGCAGCCCGAGCCTCTCCGGGTAGCCCAGTCAAATTTTTTTTTTTTTTTTTACTATTTATATCACTTCTATCAATGACATAATTTAGGTACAATCTTAATTATTCAATATTAATGAGAATATTAATAAGTATGTTTTTATTATTTTTTTTTCATGAATTAATTATAGGTTGTAATAATTATTTTATAAAGTCCCTTACACTAAGAATCATCAGACATGAAGGAATTTTGGGATTTCAGCTCCTCTAGTGTCCGAATTTGTTGACGGAGAAACAATATCCTGTAAAAACAGGATTAGATTAGATTATCAGGATTAGATTTTGTTTTTAAAATTGTCAAAATTGCTTTTCATTGTTTTCTTTGATTAATTACACAAAAATAAAAGTATTTAGGAAACATTAAAAACATACCTTTGTTCCTGTAACGTCGCTTGAATTTCTGTCAACCTGACTAACGATCTCGCAGTTTTTAATTCTGCAGAAACTCGCGTGCATTGTAAACTGCCCATTGTATGTGCTTCTTCACTAAGCTTTTGCGCCTAAAATCAAAAAATTAAAGATGAAAAACTCGACTTTGAACATTATTTTTCAAACTAATTTTTTTCAGTAATTATCGGAATAGCGGTATTTTTTGTTTTAGTTAATAAGTTCAAATAATAATAATAATAATAATATTAAATTATATTCAATAAGACTAAAATTATGAAACCAAATAAATATTCTTACTGACAAAACATTCTTAATAGTCCCAAAATTTAATTTAAAGTAATTTTTGTATTTTGAGGAAAATTAAAATTAAAGGGTCTGTGGTCTAAAGTTGTTAAGCGACACTTTCTTATGAATTTTTGATAATCGCGTTTTGCTATGAGTGGCATAGGTCTGTGGTCTAAACCTGTTATAAATGCATGGAACCCCATGGAGAATCCCTGGTTTCTCAAACATCTGCTAAATTCGTTCGTACAATAGAGCAGTTCGCCATTTTCAAAAATATTCGTCAGTTTCGTCTGCTTGGCATCAGTCTTGCCCAGGGTTGTGCATGTATTATACATGATGTATTTTACATAGGTTTTATACGTATAATACATGTGTATTATACATGAGAAATTGAAATTTAAGAAGGAGTGGGGGGTATTCTACGTATAATACGTATTTTACATAATGTAGAAAACCATGTATTATACGTAGAAAACCTCGAGTGACGCGTCACTGCACAACCCTGGTCTTGCCAGATACCCTCACTCATCGTAATTGCGCATGCTCTAAATCCTCAACAGTCATTGATCAGAATCAAAGTTACCATAGGAAATCAGACTTTCCGATGTTTCTGACCAATGAGTGTTGAGGCGAAGAGCATGCGCAATTACGATGAGTGAGGGTCTCTGGCAAGACTGCTTGGCATTCAAAATACGGAACAGTAGAACGTGTCTCGACTTTACGAGGTTAGTAAACTTTTACAATAAACAATAATAACATTCTGCATGCAGATTCATATTGTACCCATGTACAAATGTGTTCGGAAATCCATGTTTCCGAACATTTTGATGTATAATATTGTATACTTGTTTGTAGGTAGAGTGAGAGCGAAAAAAAATGCGCGCACGCGAAAAAAATCGGGTGCTGCGTTGCAGAGGCGAGGAGTATATAGCGACAAATGGGAAGAAAATCTCCGCGGTAAAAAAACCTTCTCTCAAGGTGAGAGTTCTATACAAAATTTGTTGACAATTTCAACGTACAGTTATTGAATTCTCATCACACTGTAAAAAAGAGTGAAATTAAGTTAACCTCAATGTGTCAAAATATTCTATTCCGTTAATTCACTTAATTGATATAATTTAATGAAACTAAATATAAAATTTGACTAAATAAATAAAATATGATATTTCTTAAACACGTTTTTTTTGTAATCCTGGAAAAATACGACTTTTATAGAATCCAGGGATCACAGTACCTATTGATATTGAAAAAGGTGAATAGGTGCGATTTTTTTTCAAAAATAGGGGACAGAAAATTTGCTTTAACTAATGTATTCGAAGATTTATTAAGACATTTTTATTTAAAAATTTTAAATATAGAAAAATTATAGGTTGTTGTTGGTCATTTAGTAAACTATATAAATTTTTACAAATTCAAATAATGAAAATTACGATTGAAGAATATATCTGAAAAATGACAAAAATAATTGAAAGTTAAAAACAAAATTCGAAAAATGGCTACATAATTACACAATTAAAAAGAATAGTTTAAAAAATTAAATATTAAATTTAAACAAAATACCTAGTTAAAAAATTATAAGAATAACTGTTGAAAATAATTGCAAATTGAAAAACTGGATTGAAAATCGAAATAAATAATTGAAATTGAAGAAAGTAATAAAAAATTGAGGAAATAAAATCAAAATTTAAGAAGTAATTGAAAATTTAAGAATTAAAATTGAAAAAAGAATGAAAAAATAACGAAAATAATTGACAATTGAAAACAAAATTAACAAAATGACTAGATTAAAACACAACCGAACAAAATAATTTAAAAAATTAAAGAATAATTATAAAACTTTAAGATAATAATTAAAAATTAAAAAAAATTGTAGGAAATAATTGAAAAATGAGGAAAATAATTAATAATTAAAAATAGTTTAAAAATGACGAGAATAATTGAAAAATTAAAAAAAATATATGAAAAATGACAAAACTAATTGTCAATTGAAAACAAAATTCGATAAATTACTAGATTAATGGACAACTGAAAAAAATAATTAAAAAATCTAAACGAAAAATATTCAATTTAAAAAAATGATTGAAAATTTTAGAAATACTGTTGGAAATAATTGCACATTTAACAACTGGATTGAAAATTGAAGAAAGAAATTAAAAATTGAAGAATGGTAAAAAAATACACTTAAAAATTGAAAAAAAGTAATTTAAAAAAGCCGAGAATTAATGAATATAGAAGAAAACAATTGAAAACTGAAAAATAAAAATTGAAGAATGGAATTAAAAATTAAAAAAAAGAATTGAATAATTGTATTTGAAATTAAACAAACTTAATAAAAAGAGACGATAATTTTTCAATATCCCAGAAAATAATTGAAAATTGGAATTTAAATTTGATAAAAATAACTTACAATTGAAGAGAATAGTTCAAGAATTAAATAATTGAAATTTTAAAAACAATTTTTATGAGTGAAAAAAATAATTCAAAAAATCTGAGAGTTATTGAATATTGAGGAATTAATTGAAAATCGAAAAAAACTAATTGAAAAATAAAGATAATATTTAAGAATTGTAAAAAATAAATAAAAATTGAAGAAATAAATTGGAAATTAAAGAATTAAATGGAAATTTCAAGAAAGTAATTGATAAATAAAAGAAAAATTACAATATGACGAAAATTATTGAATATTTGCGAAAATAGTTAACTATTAAAAAAAAAGCAAATAACAATTGAAAAAAAATCGAAAATGATAGACATTTGAACCAAAAAAAATTGTAGAAAATAAATTAAAGTTGAAGGAATCAATTGGAAATTAAAGAATTGTATTGAAATTTTAAGAAAATAATTGATAAATCCAAAATGCAAGAATTATTGAATATTGAATAAAATAACAGAAAAACGAAGAACGCAAGTAAACATTAAAGAAAATAATTGAGAATTGAAGAAAGTAATTTAAAATTAAAAAATTAAATTGAAGATTAAAGAATTAAATTGAATTTTTAAGAAAATAGTTGAAAATTGGAATAAAAATTACACAATGACGAAAATAATTAAATATTAAAGAAAATAATTGAGAAATGAGGAAAATAATTTACAATGGAAAGAAAAATTCGAAAACTGGAGAAAAAAATTGACAACAGAACAAAATAATTAAAAAAAATTGAAAAATTATAAAATTTAAAGTGATTAATTCTATATTGAAAACTGTTGAAAATTATAGAAAAAATAATGGTTTTATTTATCAATGAAACTGTGATGATTCATGACAACCTGTGATCTATTTATTTATAGTAAGTTAATTTCTAACTTTTTTTTTTAAGTGTGATAAAAAATAAAGGCTTTTTAAATTTTAAGAAGGACGCCCCCTCATTTCGTAATTTAATTTATTAAAATAAGATTTTTAATCAGACTGACATCGGGACCTTTTTCCGATGAAAAGTAGCGTATAATTTTTTATTAATATATCATTTGTTCCTTTCCAGTTGGCATGCAAATGTAATTGGAAGTGCTCGACTCTTTCCCATAAACAACGGATGCTCCTCTTCAATCAGTATCGATCATTGGACAAAAATTCACAGCGATCATTTCTCTGTAATCTCGTCGATGTTGTTCCTGCTCATAGATTAAAATCTACGGGGTCAAGCCGACGCCAAGTTTCAACAGTTTATCGACTTCTTGATGAAGAGGGGACGGCTAATACTGTGTGTAAATCTACTTTTCAAGACACTTTTGGGCTTAGCAGAGGAGAAGTGGACGTCTTACGTGAAAAAACGAAAATGGAGATAAACCCAGCAAAGGACAAACGCGGTGGCTGTTATAACTTTAAGTATACGACTTTGGACACTGTCAAAATTGTACAATTTATCAAATTGTTGCCAAAGGACATAAGTTATTACGGTCGTAAAGACTCCGAGAAAGAGTATCTAAGCTCAGATCTCACTTTTCAAAGCTTATTCGACGAATTCATGCAGAAGAACCCCGAGAAAAAAATATCAATTGAATTTTTCATTCGCACATTCAAAACAAAGTTCCCAAATCTGAGTTTTCATCGGACTCGAGTGGATACTTGCAACACCTGCGATAAAATGTCTGCAGCATTTAAAGGATGTAAAGCTGGGAGCAAGGAAGAAATGATTCAAAGAAAAAACTTGTCGGCACATCATGAAGAAGCCAATTTGGCGCAATCTGAAATGAATCTTGATAAGCTGTCTCCAGATAAAAATGTAACCTGTGTTTCCATTCATCTTCAGCAGGTCATACCTCTTCCTACTTTGACGCAAGGGGAGATGTTTTACCTCCACCAACTGTCCTGCTACAACCTTGGAGTTCACATAAACAGCGATGATCGTGCATTCATGTGCATTTGGCATGAGGCGATTGCCTCTCGAGGAGCACCGGAGATAGCAAGCTGTTTATTCAATCTTTATAATCAAGAAACATGCCCTCCATTGAAAAAAAATCTGATCGTGTGGAGTAACAATCGCCCAGGTCAGAATAAAAGTAAAATTTTAATTATGGCATACATGTTTATGATACACTGTGGATTGATCAAGTTGGTCGAGCATAAATTTCTTGTGCCAGGACATAGTTTCTTGAGTTGTGACGAGGATTTTGCACTAATTGAAAAGAAGAAACGAAATCGAATTCTCTACGATCTTGAAGACGTCGATAAATTAATTACGGACTCAAGAAAAAATCCATTTGAAGTCAGAGAAATGACAACGTTTTACGACTTTCGCAACGTAGCAGAGTGGTTTCTGAACACTAAGAAATTGTCCCTCAGCAGTGTATGTTGGTTTAGGATAACGTCTCCGGGGAAGATTGAAGTAAAGAGGCATTTCAAGCAAAATGATTTTGAAAAATTCACCATCTGGAAGCCTGGTTAGTATTACAAAACTCATTAAAAAATTTGAAACATTGATAAAATACACAGCTTTGACTAATGATTAATTTTGTTACAGGGAGAACTGCGAGCGACCTGGACAATTACGAATTTCAAGCAATGAGTTCACACGAACTATCGAAAGACAAAAAAAACGATTTACGAAAAATTATGAACATGATCCCAACAGAGAAGAAAGCTTTCTTTGACGAACTTTTGTAAAAGTTTTTATACGAAGAATTACTTTGTAAAACTTTTTTTAAGGCAAACTTTTCTATTCGAATAAATATTGTTAGACTTTCTGTACAAAGAACTTTGTGAAATTTTTTTTACGAAAAAATGTTTTGTTTGAATAAATACTTCTGTTATACTTTCTGTACAAAGAACTTTGTGAAAAAACTCTACGGAAAACTTATCTATTCCAATAACTTTTATTAAACACTATGTACTAAGAATTTATTTTCATAATTATTGAAAATAATAAAAAATGTTTTGTAGAAAAAATGTCTGGGAATGATTTAGACTTCAAAAAATTAACAACAATTGTGAAAATGAAAACGTTTTTCCCGTCCTGTAAAGTTTGTCAAATGTCGCTTAATAACTTTAGACCGCAGACCCTTCAATTAAACAAAAAACTTGGTATGAAAAAATGAAAGTAACATTTCCTCAATAAGATTAAATTCCATTTCTCAAAAGCAGGATAATATTAAATCTTTCATTCCATTACTTCAATTAAAAAACTTTTAGACATATAGTTTTTATACAGGGTTGCCGATTGTCAGGAAAATGTCAGATACAGGGTGTCTACTCACCGGGAATTCCGGGAATTTGCTGGGATTTTAGTTCGACCGGGAAATTGCCGGGGAAAAAAATTATATCCGGGAATTTCTAAAAATTTCAACTAATTTGTTTTCATAATTCTTCAAATTCGCTTGAAACTTATTACTCGTTTTCGAAGTCTCTGATTGTGAAAACGATGTCAGATTTACCAATTTTTCAAAATTCAAAATGGCGGATCCAATATGGCAGACATATTTTGCAAAATTGCTCAAATTTACTTCAAACTTGTTACTCGGTGGTAATCCATGTTCCTGGTTACTAATCTGAAGTTAGATTTTCAAAATAGTAAAAGTGTAACAAGTTTCAAGCGAATTTGAGCATTTTCAGGGCTGCCAGTGACTTACTTCTCTCATTTTTATTCATGTTTTTTAAAATCACTCACTATTACTCACTTTAAAAAAAATCACTTTTCTCACTTTCTTAGTAAAATAATAATTATTTTTTATTATTATATAGAATTATGTTCTTCAAATTTCAATAAATTTTGACATTGTTTAATTAGTTTCCTCTAATTTTAATTACTTTTTCAGTTTTTTAATTGATGTCCACGAATTTTTAATTTTTAAACCAGTATTGTCAATTACTTTCGTCGTCTTTAAATTTTTCCATCAAATTTCAATTATTTTTATTATTTTTCAATTATTTTCTGCATATTTCTATTAGTTTTAACATTTAAAAATTATTTTTATCAAATTTCAATAATTATTTTCAATCTTTTTTTTTATAGTCATCAATTTCTACACAAAACTACACAGTTTTCAATTTTTTTCTTCAAATTTCAGCAATTTTCTTCAATAATTTTATTATTATATATCAATAATTTTTAAATACTTTACACCAATTGACAATTTTTTTTTTCAAATTTCAATTTTTTTTCAGTTTTACATTTTTTTAAATTATTAACACCAGTTATCAATCATTCATGTCATTATTCAATTATTTATCTCAAATTTTTATCATTTTTGGTATTTTTCATGTATTATCTTCAAATTTCAATTTTTTGTAATTTCTCAATTTATTTTCTTTAAATTTCAATTTTTTTGTCATTTCTCGACTTTTTTTTCCTATTTTCAATTATTTTTGTCATTTTTTAAGGGGCCGTCCATAAATTACGTAAGACGTTTTTTCGGTCATTTAAACCCCCCCCCCCCCCCATACAAGATTTTTTACATACATTAGCGCCATTTTTTCTATTGGTCGTAAGATTTGCTGGACCCCCCTGCCCCCTAAAAGTCTTACATAATTTATGGATGGTCCCTAATTGTTTTTTAAAAATTTTCAATTAATTTAGTAATTTCTCAATTATTGTCAATATTTTCGAATTTGTTTTATTACTTTCTCCAAATTTTGTATTTATTTTCTTTTATCTTTAAATTATTGTCATGGATTTTTTAATTTCTTGCTTCAATTTTAATTTTTTTTTGTCAGTTCTCAAATTCTTTTAAAGTTTTAAATATTTTTATCATTTTTCAAGTCTTTTCTTCAAATTTTTTATTTTTACTTAATTTTTAATTAGTTTTGTCACTTTTTAATTATTTGTCTCAAATTTTTATTATGTTTGTTATTTTTCACATATTACCTTCAAATTTAAATTTTTTGTGATTTCTCAATTATTTTCTTCAAATTTCTGTCCTTTTTGATATTTCTCTATTATTTTTTCCTATTATAATTATTTTTCTCGTTTTTTTAATTGTTTTTAAAAATTTCAAATAATTTAGTCATTTTTCAAGTATTATTAATATTTTCGACATTTTTTTATTACTTTCTCAAAATTTAACTGATTTTCTTATATCTTTAAATTATTGTCATGGATTCTTTAATTTCTTACTTTAATTTACATTTAATTTTTCATTTTTGAATTATTTTTGTCATTTGTCAATTGCTTTTTATTTTTAATTTTAATTATTTTTATCATTTTTCAAGTATTTTCTTCAAATTTCAATTTTTTTGGGATTTTGCAATTATTTTGTCATTATTTAATTATTTTCTTTAAACGTCAATTTTTATCTCCAATTTTTCAATTATTGATTTCTAATTTTTATTTTGTTTCTCCATTTTTCAATTATTTATGTCATTTTTTACGTCTTTTTTTTCAAATCATAAATTTTTTACATAATTTTAAATTAGTTTTATCATCTTTCATTTTTTTTTCAAGATTCAATTATTTTTGTCATTTCTCAATTTTTTTTTTAATTTTAATTATTTTTATCATTTTTCAAGTATTTTTTTCAAATTTCTATCAATTTTATGATTTTTCAATTATTTAATTATTTTCTTTAAATATAAATTTTATCTTAAAAACTTATATATTACGCTCTTAATTTTTTCACTATTTTAATATTATAGATATTAATTATACATAAAAGAAATCCGGGAAAAATGTGATTTTTGATCTGGGAAAACCGGGAATTTAAAAATCATGTTTCGGTAGACACCCTGCAGATAATTTGATAAAAAGTGCTGAAAAAAATGTAAACTTAGTGCAAAGCTTAAATAACAGAGTAAACAGACGTTCTAAATTAGGCGATCTCCCGTAATTTTATTTGATCGAACTTTCGTTTGACACAATGTCTTTGGTCGAATTATTATTTGATAGAAAAAAGCTAGGTACACAATTGTCAGGGAAAAACACAAAATATTGTCTGGTAGCAAGAAGACTAGTCTGGTAGTGAGGGAAATGTAATGGAAAAAGAAAATAAAATTCTTGTGGCAACCCTGTTAAAGTTAACTATAAGTAAAAAAATCTCGAACTAATTTAGTATTTAGTTAATAGTAAAGAACATATATATAAGACTTTATTCCCGTAATTTATTGTCCTCGATTGAACAACTTTGATAGAATATTGCAGAATTAAGTACCTGTTTTTCTAGAATATCCGCTGGAAAAGCACGCACATGTTGAGTTAAATCTTCTCGATAATGATTAGCGAGTGAAGGCGTGAGGGAAGGCGTTAAAGGTGGTTGTACTCTGGACAATGCTTGTAAGCCACCTCCATTACCTAAACTTCCTAGTGAACCTAATGTGCTTAATCCTTGCAACGAACTGAGACCTTGAACACTGGAATTCGTAGCTCCAGGACTCGCTACTGAAAAAGCTTAAAGTAATTAAAACGAAAAAACGATAATATTAATTAATAGCAAAGTTTCTTACATTTTCTAACGTCAATACAGTCCTGAGTCTCCGAATGTGTAGGAGTAGGTGGACCTTCACTGGTGACATTGCCACTGGTATCAACTTTTAAAGGTGCCATCACGTCATTGGACATGCTAGATCGTTCTCCACTTCCAGATTGCTAAATTATAGAGAATTTTAATATATTAACGTTTATCTGGATCCTT
The DNA here is from genome assembly GCA_037103525.1 of Ganaspis brasiliensis. Taxonomy (NCBI): domain Eukaryota; kingdom Metazoa; phylum Arthropoda; class Insecta; order Hymenoptera; family Figitidae; genus Ganaspis; species Ganaspis brasiliensis. Next base: position 1,823,311 of record JAZKLR010000013.1, on the reverse strand, counting down.
CATTCATCAGTCCATATAATCGGATCTCTACAGTAGCAGGGTGATCATTTTTAAATTAACGAATTTTTTGGATTGTAAACTACATTTTCTTGGATTTGTTCTTTTAATGATTAACATCAGTACTATATAAATAGCAATTGATTTAAAAGAAATATTAGGACGAGCAGGAAACATTTAATTTAAGTTACTTTTATTTAGAAAAAAACGCATGTCCCGTATATGTAAATAAATAAATATTAAAAATCTTAACGAAAAAGTAAAGTTTAAAAATAAGTGAAAAAGTCTTAAGGCATTAGAAAATTAAAAGAGATAATATAAAAATAGATAATATAAGAAATAGATTTTAATTAAAAAAATTATGAATAAATGAGAAAGTTAGAGAAAGTACTTAAAACCATATTAAGGAAAACATAAGATAATCAAAGAAGAACTACTAAGAAGTAAGAAAAAAGTAAAAGATAAGAAAACTGTCTAAAAATTAAATGAGTAAGTTCTTTAAAATTAGAAAAGTTCTGGATATTATTCAAAGAAAGAGAAAATTATAAAACGTTATAGAATAATGAAATAAATGACAAAAAATAATACACTTAAATTTAAATAAATTAAAATATGGAGAAATGTTCCATGAAAAAAGTTAAAGGTTTTTTTTATGCTTTTAAAATATATTAAATTGGGAATAACGTTTGAAATTTATTTTAATTACAATGACTTGGAGATAATAAAATTTAATGTTATTTTTTACTTTTTTTCTACCCGAAATTCTTAGATTGTATTTCGACTAAATCTAGTTCAATAAAAATATTTAAAAATACAACACTGAAATTTTCGAGATTTATTTACGAATTCCCGGTACTTATTGTGGTTTTTTCATGCTGTACTAAACTTTCGATAATATCCCGGATTCTTCGGATCGCTAGACATCCTGCTACTGGGCATTTCTACGAAAATACAGACATGAGGTTGAAATTTAAAATTTATTATGATTCTAAAAGCAATTACAGAAAATATAAATTAAAAAACGTATGTATATTAATCTTTTTTATGGTTATTGTTTATTTGTATTTTATTACGTAAATTAATAAAATGACCAAAATTTGACTGACTTTTAAAAGTAACAAATGTAATAATCAGATAAAAGGCAAACAATTAGTTTTAATCGTTTTAATAACAAATTTAAATGATTAGCAAGGAACTTTTATAAAGGGAATTTATAGTTATGATTATATTATAAATTTAACTTAAGGGCCTTTTCACGTCAGAAATATCAGAGTTGTCAAAGGGTTCATCGATTTTCTTGAAACTTCGTGGTATTATACTGCTATATGAGAAACTTTTTCCCTCCAAATGATTTTTAAAAAAATTCAAAATTTTAGAAGATACGCCATTTTGAATATCAACATTAATTTAACAAAATTTTTAATATCTCGAAATATTATAAAGATATTTTGATGAAACTTACACATGTTTTAGTTAAAAATATGTACTTTTAAATGAAAATAAAGTCAATGAAAAAAAAAATTTTTTCATGTAAAAAAATTAAAAAACCATTTTTAAATTAAAGGTATATTCATAAGGAATTTAAAAATATTAATGAAATTTCTGTCAGAGAGGAGTAAGTAAATAAAAAATTGAATTAAAAATGGTTTTTTAATTTTTTTACATGAAAAAAATTTTTTTTTCATTGACTTTATTTTCATTTAAAAGTACATATTTTTAACTAAAACATGTGTAAGTTTCATTAAAATATCTTTATAATATTTCGAGATATTAAAAATTTTGTTAAATTAATGTTGATATTCAAAATGGCGTATCTTCTAAAATTTTGAATTTTTTTAAAAATCATTTGGAGGGAAAAAGTTTCTCATATAGCAGTATAATACCACGAAGTTTCAAGAAAATCTATGAACCCTTTGACAACTCTGATATTTCTGACGTGAAAAGGCCCTTAAATAATTTTATTAAGGGAAGGGACCGGTGAAATTTTAGCCCATCAAAATTTTTGATGCTCAGAGGTGTCAAGTTTTTTTCTTACATAATTTTAGATGTAGAATTATGGTATTACATAAAAATTAAAAAACAATATTTTTTTGACCATTTTCGAATTTTTATTTCTTCAAAAAATAGAAATTTTGCAAAATCCATACGCTTGATTGTAAAGATTCATTAAAATAGCGTAAAAAAAAATTGTCGATAAAAAATAATGAAAATTGTAGACGGAGTTCAATATTTAAGATGAGAGACCAAAAAAATTTAAGCCTATGCTCAGGGGTGCCAATTTTTTTTCTTACTTTATTTTGGATCTAGAATATAGATATACAATCAAAAGGTGTAAAAAAAATTTTTTCTAGCATTTTTGACCATTTCAGTATTTTACGATTTTTTATTTTTTTGAAAAATTAAAATATTTTAAAATCCATACGAGAGATTGTAGAAAAACATTTAAAAAGGCCACAAAAAAATTGGCGATGGAAAAAAATGAAAATTGTGGAAGAGGTTTAATTTTAAAAATTTGCATTTTTTCCAGAATATGTATCTTAAACTCCGCAAAAAATTTATTTTTATATTTTTGACATTATCCCATAATTTTAGGTCTAAAATTACACAAGAAAAAAAATTGGTAACCCTGAACATCGTGAATTTCCATAAGCTAAAATTTCACCGGTCCCTCCCCTTAATTTCTATGAATTAAAAATTTGGTTATTCTAACTTTCAACTAATTCAAACTTCCTTCAGTTTTTTAATTTTTTCAAGCTCTATCAATGCCAACTTTAACATTTTAGAATGTCACAATTTTTATTGATCAAAATTTTACTTAATCGAAATTTAAATTGATTCAAACTTTAATTTTAAAAATTGGAATCTAATGTAAATTAGTTTGATTTATTTTTTTTCTAATTGAAACTTATTCAAATTACAAATTTCCATCTAGCCGAATTTTAATTTATACAAATTTGCATCAGTCCTAATTTTTATAACCGGAAATTTATACTGATGAAAATTTTACTTGATTTTAAGTTGAATGCATTCAAATTTTATTTTATAAATTCTGTGGCTGTAAGGCATAACATCATAACTAACATTTTATCGAATTTGAGATAATATCAGATTTAAGTTAATTTAGTAATGCTTTTTAAAGTTTCATAAGGGTAATTCACGTAGAAAATAATCAATAACATAACAGCATAAGTGCATTCAACTCGAAAAAAAGAATTGATATTCTTCTTTGAAGCGTTTATATTTTATTAAAATTGATAAACAGATGCAAAAACTACACTAAAAAATAGAATACAATGTCAAACACCAAAAATAATGGTTGATTTTTCTATTTTACAAAACCAAGAAAATAAACAAAAACAGGTTTTTCTCAAAACAATGAAAATGCAGTTATGATATTCTGCCTTTCAGCCACAGAATTTCGGGAATAGGATATATTCTTCGAATTGATCTACGAGATTTCGTGCTCAGATTTTATTTTTAAAAACCAATAAATTCAATATGGATCCCTATTTTGAATTTTGTAATATCATTATCAGATTCTTAATCAGCGGAGCGATCCAAAGAAAGCTACAATATATTGAATTTAATAAATTTTGAATTTTGTCCGCCATTTTAAATTCTGAAAAATTATTAACAGTTTCTTAATCAGTGGTCCAAAAAACCTTATAATATAACATGTTCCATTAATTTTGTTAAAAAGATCTTTAGTCCAATATGTACCAAATTTTCTACTCATTTTTCAAATTTCACTAAACTGTATATTTTTAATCTTCATATAGATTATGTCACTTTGTATCAATTTATTTCATGCATAAGTAATGTGGCTTTGGTTAAATATTACGATTATAAAAAATAATTTTTGGTTTTTTGATACTATCTTATCAAAAAGTTTCCATATTGGATTTTCTGGTGTTTAAAAATAAAATCTGCAATCACGGAATCTTGTAAAGCGGCCCCAAAAGCATAAAGTAACCCTATTTTCGAATCTTAGAAAAATAACTTTCTTTATCCAGTGCAGTTTCAAATTAAGGCTATAATTTGACATGTTTTGGATATTAATAGGATAAAATTAAGCTTCAAAAAATTATATAATATAGTAATTATCAATGAATAATCGCGCGAATAGCGTGTTTGTTTTCTAGTTTTATGAAGAAAGCGTACAAAGTCCGTGTGTTACGGTAATTGAAAGCCTTGCGAATTCCATAAAATATATTAAAAATTATTGAATTCAATAGTAATGGCTTCTACACATTCTATACTTTATATTCACATGTATAAAATATTTAAAAAATATATTAATTATCAGAATTTACATGAATTATACCGAGATGATAAAATGCGTGTCCTAAAAACGTACGTGATCCACACGAGATTATTTCTTAATATAGGGTTTAAAAAGGTTTGTTTACTATTTTAAAAATTTTTGAATTATTTTTTGGTTTTTTTGGTATCATTTTGTATTGATAGTTTAAATTTACAAAACGCCCCTATCGGTTACTTTAGGAACTATCCAATATGGCCGCCGACAGAGAGAAAATTGACGTATTTAGTAAATAAAAATTCGATATTTATTCTAAAAACAAAATTTTAAAGTGTTTGTGAAAGTGAATTATAATTTTATAATAGTGAGAAATATTTATTTTGTGAATATACAATGGAATTCTCGATATTTTCTCTAGTTTTACTGCTAGCTCCGCATACCAGAATTAACAACATTTTGACCCTCTATCATATTTTTAGACGACGGAGTAGCTTTATTAAATGAAAATAAATTGTTTAAGCTTGAAGCTAACATACTTTTAATCGTAAAAACACTTCCGAAACAAACTTTTATTGTAAAACTAAATTCGACTGTCTTTGAATAAACTCTCTGTCAGCGGCCATATTTGTTTTGAACAGGTGGCGCCTCACTGCCCGCGGTGGTAGTTTTCTATGCCAATTAAAGACTATTGAAAGTTGCCAGAAAAGAAAAACTAATTGAAATTATCCTAATAATACGTAGAAATGCCCTACTGTTTTTGGAGAAAACAAAATGTCTAAAAAATCTTACCTGTCTGGTTAACATGATTGCGTTTTGTAGGGTTTGAAGAGCTTTTTGAGGCGTGATATCTGGTTGTTCTTTACTGCCAGTGATTTGTGACAGAAGTCGAGGTAAATTAGCGAGTGAAACTGGTGGTCCTGGAGCATTGCTACTACCGTGTTGTTGCGTTGGGGAACCTAATTTTCCAGGTGTTTGTGGTGCTGTTGAGGGATGTGATGATAACCGAGGTAACGCTAAAATAAGAAAAATCATAAATTTAGAAGCTTGCTAGATAAATTAGATATTACAGGGTGTCTACTAATTTCGTCCCACAAAATTCCCGGTTTTTCCCGGTTTTTGTTCCTATTTTTCCCGATTTTTTCTCTTGTTAACTTTGAAATTTATTTTAAGTATAAATAGACCTACAAATGTCTACAAAAATTGAAGATAACAGTTGATAATTGTAGAAAATAATTGAAATTCAAAGAAAATAATTGAGGATTGAAGAATTAAATATTAAACTTTACAAAAAATAATAATTAAGAATTAAAAGAAACAATTAATAATGAAAAGAAATAATTAATTATGGAAAGAAATAATTGAACAATGACAAAAATATTTGACAATTAGAAACAAAATTTAAAAAAAAGTAAATATTAAGCTACAATTGAACAATAATTGAAAAAATTGAACAATGGTTATTAAATTCAAAGAATATAATTGAAAATTGGTCAACTAGATAGAAAATCCAAAAAAATAGTTTAAAACTTGAGTTAATAATTTAAAATTAAAGAAATAAATTGAAAATTAAATAATCAAATTGAAATAAAAAAAACACAGAATTATTGAATATTAAAAAAAAAACAATTGAAAATTGAGAACTAAAAATTGAAATTCGAATACAATAATTGAGAATTAAAGAAAATTACTTAAAAATTGGATTGAAAAAAGAAGAAAATAATTTATAATTAAAAAAAAATTGAAAATGACAGGAATTATTTAATATTGAAGAAAACATTAAAAATTGAAGAACAGAATAATTGTTATTTAAAGAAATTATTTGAGATTGAAAAAACTAGTTGAACAATTGAACAATTAAATTGAAAATAGAAGAAAATTATTGAAAATTGAAATAGGTTTTGAAACATGAAATAAAAAACTGATAATTGAAAAAAAAGTAATTAAGAAAAGTCGAGATTACTGAATACTGAAACCAACAATTAAAAATTGAACAAAATAATTAAAAATTGAAGAAAGTACTTAAATATTAAATATAATATTTAAAAACAGCAGAAAAATTTAGAATTCGACGGAAATAATTGCGAATTGATGAAAATAATTTTAAAATTCTCAATTTAAATAAAAATTGAGAGGAAATTGAAAATTAAAAGAAATTTAGAAACTGAAAGAAATATGAAAAAATAATTGGAAATTGAAGAAAATAAATGAAATTTAAGAAAAAAATTGGAAATTGAAGAAAATAATTGAGAATTTAAAAAAAAGCATTGTAAAAAGCCTAGAGTTATTGATTATAGAAGAAAATAATTGAAAAATGGAAGAGTTGTTGAGATGTGAAATAAATAAATGATAATTGAAAAAAATAGTTGAAAAATGTCAAGAATTATTGAATATTAAATTAAATAATTAAAAATTGATGAAAATGATTGAAAATTAAATCAAATAATTGGCAATTCAAAAAAAAAAAAATTATAGTTGAAGAAAATAATTAAAATTTGATTAAAATAATTGAAAACCGTAGAAAATAATTGAAAATTGAAGAAATTAATTAGAAATTGATGAAAATAATTAAAAATTGAAGAAAATAATTGACAATTGAAGAAAATAGTTGAAAATCGAAGAAAATAATTGAGAAATTAAGAAATAATTTGAAATTAATGAAAATAATTCTAAATGGAAGAAAATAATTGAGAATTGTAGAAAATAATTGGAAATTGAAGAAAATAATTGAAAATTGAAAAGAATAATTTTCAGTAGAAAAAAATAATTGTGAATTTCTGAAAACAGTTGAATATTTGAAGAATTGAATTGAAGCTTGAAGAACGTAATCGAGAATTGAAAAAACATATTGAAAAAAGCCGAAAATTATTGAATATCGAAGAAAATAATTGAAATATGATGAAAATAATTGATAATTGAAAGCACACAATAGAATTGCCCATAACTATATAAACTATTATGCAATATACGGTCTAATAAAAAAACTGAAGTTCTATCTACATTTTTTCATAATAATTTGAGTTTTTCATGTTTAATGTCTTTCATTGTTTCTGCGGTATTTTTAGCGTTAAGAAAAAAAGATAGTAGACAAACATCTATATTTCATGAGAATATATTATATTATATTTTAATTTTTAATGTATATTTTTTATTTTTCAATTGCATAATTGTCGCATAATTACACAAAATTTAAACGCATAATCAGATTGGTTCAAAATGCATAAAGTTATTATCTTTATTTATAAAACAAATTGATATATTAGTCAAATTTATTATCCCAGAAAAAAAATTCCCGGTTTGACGGAAAATTCCCGGTTTTTCCCGGTTTGTAGACACCCTGATATTAACAAACGTAACCAATTAGATACTTTATAATTTATTTTATAAGAATCAAACATTTAATTACTTAGATAACAAATTTAAGCCAAGATGAGTAGAAAAATAAATGAAATCGTACCAGTTGCTAGCAGTACTGGCCCTTGGGGAATTGAATCGTGAACATTAGACGTCAAAGGTTCTGAGGTGGGTGTGGAATCGCCAGGCGAGATGTCCATGTCCTGCGTTTGACGTTCCACTCCCACCTCTTCCCTGCAGGTTTCTCGTTCCTTTTCGCGCTCCCTTTCTCGTTCTTTTTCTCGTTCACGTTCTCGCTCACGCGATGAGACGTCTTCTCGACTACTATTTCCGCTGCTACTGCTACATGAGACCCAGTATTCGCGCTTGTCAGTTTGCCGTGACGATTTGCCATCTCGCGCACTGCTGGCACTGCTATTTGATCGCGAGTTGGAATGTTTATCATGACCTGAAAAAAAGAAATGAAATTTTTAATTGTCCTTTTATCAATTGAAAAATCACAATTTTCTGTAATCCTCGATTAAAAACATTAGATAGAAATGATTTTTCCACTAATAGGGCTGACAGTGGACTTGCAGATTGAAAATAATAAAAAAAGTGACTTTTTAATTTAAAAAATTGAGTAAATAGTGGATTTTTAAGTGAAAAAGTGAGAAAACAATAATGAGTTTGATATTGCTGATGTTAATTTGGTTCCCGTCGAATAATGATTTATATTTATTTACTTATTAAGTAACTATATAATTATTAGAGTGTAATACACAATTGTTGAAAAAATTAATTAATCAGGGCTCCTCAATATCAGACGGTACACGAACAGCTGTGGGACTTTGAGGGTGTATGTTCCACCGAAGAACGTGTTTAACAATGTTTAAAATTCTTTACAATAATATAACGATTTAGGAAAGCCATTCAAATTTGAAGAAAATAATTCGAAAATCGCAAAAACAATTAAAATATGAAGAAAATAATTGAAAAATGACAAATACAATTCAAATTTGAAAAAAATGGTAAAATGACAAACCTAGTTGAAAAATTAATTAAAAATCAAAAAATGACGACAAAAATTGAAAATTTGAAACAAAATAATTGAAAAGTTTGAAAAATAATTTAAACTACAAGAAAATAATTGAAGGATGACAAAAATAATCTGAGACCCGTGTAAAAACTTAAAAATTTGAGTACAATAATTGGGATATTGACAAAATAATGAATATGTGAAGAAACTAATTGAATAATGACATAAATAATTGACAGCTGGTGTAAGAATTTAACTTTTTAGACAATAGTATTCTTCATAAAATTTATACAAAAAGCGAGAAAACATAAAAAAATTAATTTTTATAAAAGTGTTCAATTTTTGAAACCTCGATAATTCGGAACAGAATTAGAGTAGAAGGTTCGCAAAATAGTTCAATCAATGCATTTTCAAAAAAGAAAACGAATAAAATACTAACATTTTAACTTTTTTTAAAAAAATATATACAATTTTGCAAGAAAACGACTTTTTTAAAGTTTTTAAACGCGAAAAACAATAGTTAGAATTGATCGATCGGGTTGAAACGTATATCATAATTTGTTCCCTTGAGGGACCTATAATTTCGTAAAAAAACATAGTTGTAAGTATTATAATTTTTGAGATATTGGGCCAAACGTAATGTGAAATTTCAAGAAAATAATTGAAACTTGAAGAGAATAATTAAAAAATGTTAACAAAAAAATTATTTCTGTAGAAAGCAGTTGAAAAATGACAAAAATAACTGAAATTTGGAAAAAGGTTTACAAAAAATGAGAAATATAATTTAACAATGGAGTAAAACAAAATTTATTACATTAGTTGAAAAATTTTATAAAATAATTGAAAAATTAACGATGTAATGGAATAGTGAAGATACTAATTGAATAATGACATAAATAATTGAAAACTCGTGTACAAGTTAATAAATTCATGACAATAATAGAAAGATTAAAAATGACATTTAAAGAAAATAATTAAAAAATGAGAAAATAATTGTAATTTGAAAAAAAAAAAAATAATTGAGAAATGACAAAAATAATTTATAACTTGTGTAAAAAATGAAAAATTTGAAGAATGACATAAATAATTGAAAGCTGGTGTAAAATTTAAAAAAGGTATTGACAATAATTGAACAACACCATAATATTAGAAGATTGAGAAAAATAATTGAAAGTTGAAAAAATTAATTCAAATTTGAAGGAAATAATTGAAATTAAAGGAGAGTAATTGAAGAATGGCAAAAAACGTTTAATTATGAAGAAAGTAATTAAAGTTTGAAGAAAATAATTGAAATTTGTAGAAAATATTTCTAAAATGGCAAAAATAATTGAAAAATGAAAAATGTACTTAAATAATGACAAAGGTAATTGAAATTTAAAAAAAAAATAATAGAAAAATAACAAAAGTAAATTGAAACTAGTGTGGAAGTTTTAAATATTCCTGGCAATAATTTAGAGATTGAAGAAAATAAAATTGATAATTGAAAAAATTAAATTCAAAATCGCAAAAATACTGAAAAATTAACAAAAATACTTTAAAGTTGACAACAGTACTTGAAAAATGACAAAAATAATTGAAAAGAGGTGTAGAAATTAAATATATGTAGAGTAATTAAAAAATCGACGATGTAATTGGAATATGAACAAACTAATTGATTTATAAGGTAAATTATTAATCAGGCACCCAATATCAGAACACCCCACCCTACCACCGCAGCTGGAATAGACATTTTACTAAATAAGTTAGAAAAGTTTTTTTTTAAGCGAGTAATAGAGGTGGATTTTAAAAAAAGTGAGTAAAAGTAAGAAAAGTGAGTCACTGGCAGCCCTGGATTATAATTACAATTGCTTTGGTTATGTTATTTAATTAAGAATATTTATTCTTGGATCCACTATATTTATTATTGGATTAAGAATAATTGTGAAGAAACTAATAAAGAAAACTTGATGGTTAATAAAAAAAAAAAAAACGAGTGATTTAACAAAATGGGAATTTAAAATAAAAATGACTAAAAATTAAAAAAAATAATAAATAGGAATTAATCAATTATTTTACTTACTTGACCTACTGGAGTAGTCATTGGATTGGCGCTGACGACTATCGGTTCGAACTATCCATTCCCTTGGTTTTTCCCATTGTGAAACTTCTGTCTTGCAGTTGTAATAATACTTCTTTCCTGAAGAGCTCATGTGTTCCGACCAGTCGCCAAACCTGGCTGTACGTTCCATAGCTCCCCGTTCATCGCCACGTTTGTCCTAAACACAAAATTTGTTCAAATTTTAAATAAGATACTATAACATTTTATAACTGATTAAATGTGTATGTCCGTATAAAAAGGTACCATTTTAGAATTCAGCAAACTCAAATAATAAATCTAAATTAAATTTATCTAAAGTCGTATTCCTGGTTAAATTTGAAACATTTGAAGAGGTGTTATATTTCTCTAGATAAAAAATTTTTAAAGTTACTAAGATTTAAAGTTAAAAATGAGTAACAAACTTCGTTTTGAGAAAAAGGCAATCAAAGATCGAGGATGAATTAACAATTCTTGTTTATGATAATAATATTATTGATTACTGCTACAAATTATATTTTTACATCCTCTTACATTCTTTATGAATTATTGATTATTATTATTTTTTATTATTTTTTACTAATAATTCACCTAAATAATTATTCAAAATATATTTGTCTATTTAAAACTTTACTGACCTGACACGAATTATGCGTTGGCTTCCGTTGTGAAGACGATTCTCTAGATGAGTTTGAAGATATTTTTATGGGATGTAAAATCTGCCAAGACAAGAACCAATTTTATGTTAATTTTACATAATTTTCTCTTCTTAAAATATAAAATAAAGGGGTCAAAATATTATTTTTCCTATTAATAGATAAAAAAGTAAATAATTTTCTAAAAATAAGAGACAAGAAGGTGCTAAAAAAGTGATACAAAATACAAAATAAACTAATAAAAAAAAATGATCATATTTGTCGTGATTGGCGTTTGAATCGATTAAAATGTGGATTAATTAAAGTTAAAACTGACCGAGCTTTAGTCTGAATCAATTAATAATGAATTGAAATTAGAATCAATTGACATTTGTTTAAATTAAATCGTAATTACCACAATTAAAATCTTTTTTTATAAAAAATAAAAAATGATTGAAAATTATTTGTCTTTTTTATAAAAATTAAGAATAATTAAAAACTGGAAGAATTGAATTATAAGTCGTGGAAAAAATGGATAAATTGAAGTCTCGACCGATTGAATTTGAGGTTGACTAAAAAGTTGAACCTTATAAACCCCAATAACTGCAAATTTATACCTTTTAAATTTATGATGAATTAAATTAGAAAACAAATTAAAATTTAAACAAATTAAAATACCGAACTAATTCAATTGACAACAAATTCAAATAAAAATCAATTAAAATAAGAATAAACCAGAATATCACTAAATAGTGTAAATCAAAATTATGAGTCTGAACTTTTTTAATAACAGATTGGGAATATTTTTGTTTAATCCATTTACAAGCATCACAGCACCTTTTATCTTCAAAAAAGACAATTGAAAAAAATTAGAAAATTGTCGAGAATAATAATTGTCAACAGAACAAAATATTAAAGAATAATTATAAACTTTCAGAATAATTGTAAATTTTGAAAAATTTGTAGAAAATAATTGAAAATTGCGGAAAAAATTAATAATTGAAAGAAATAATTGAAAAATGTCGAGAATAAATGAAAAATTGAAGAAAGTATCTGAAAAATTACGAAAATAATAGTCAATTGGAAACAGAATTCGAAAAATGGATATATTAATAAAACAATACAAAAAAATAAAGAATAATTATAAAATTTTATGAGAATAATGGAAAAAATTGTAGGAAATAATTATAAATTGTGGAAATTATTTAATAATTGAAAGAAATAATTGAAAAATGACGAGAATTATAATTGGAAAAAATATTAAAAATGGAAGATTAAAGAATTAAATTAAATTTGTAAGAAAATAATTGATAATTAAAAGAAAAATTACTAAATTAATTAAATATTAAGAAAAATGCTTGAAAATTGAAAAAAAAAGTAAAAAAAAATCGAAAGCTGTCGAGATTCACCGACAAGAGATCAAAATAATAAAAAAAAAAATTAAAGAATAATTATTACGAAACTGAAGAAGAATATTAAGTTGTCAATTAAAAACTGAAGAAAATTATAGTAAAAATTTTAGGAAATAAATGACAATTGAAGAAGATAATTAAAGAATTATATTGAAAGTTCAAAAAAATAATTGACAATAATTGAAAAAAAACGATGGTTATTGAACATTGAATAAAATAATTGAAAATTGAAGAAAATAATTAAAAATGGAGGAAATGAATTGAAAATTTAAGAATTAAATTAACTCTATTCTTTTTTATAGCTTTTTTTATTACCTAAATCGGATTTTTGTTTTGTTTTATCAATCATCAATAAAACTAAATTCAAACATTGAATCTGAATTTTATGAACATTCTTCGTAATATTTACAAAAAATTATATATTTTTGACCCCAAAAAAGGTGAAAAAGGTGACAAATCATCAAAAAAAGTGACAAAATTGAAAAAAGATAAAAAGGTAACTGTCTGTGATGCCTGCATTTATTTTCATTACTTAACTTGCGCAGAAATTTTGTATTACACCTAATTACATTTAAGTTATTGTATAAAGGGTTTTTTCTCGACCAGTGGAACAAATAAATAAATGATTAAAATTTGGATTGATTCAAAATAAAAATCGATTAAAAATCAGTCGAACGTGAGAATTGCAAGTTTTTCAGGATTGCAGCTATTTTAAAAAATTTTTTCTCAATTTTCAAGGATTGGGACCCTTTATTTAATTATCCTCGTCCTTTATGTTTATCAGTATGAGAATTACAGAAAAAATATTCACCTCTCCGCTACTCCTATCATGATTGGTCCTGTGTTCCGAATCCCTGCTTTCGCGACTTCTCTTGTCTTTTGGAGATCGTGCACAATCTTAACAAGTATAATAAAGCAGATATATGATAAATTCTTGTTATTTTTGAGAATAATAAAAAATATCTCTCATCCCGTGAGCTTTCTAAACTGATAAAAAGAATGTACTTTAGCCACTAAGTTTAAGAAGCTGCAGATGATAAAGGTAAAAGGAATCTTACCGGAATACTTGTCCCTAGAGGAGGATAACTTATAGTCTCTGTTTTCTCTCTCCTTCTTGTAAAGAGGTTTACTGGCATAATTACGGGGGCTGTCTCGATCTGCTCCCATACCCATTCCCAAACCTCCGGCTGGACTGTATGAATTGCCATTCGGGGAATCTCGCATCCGACCCTCGTAACGAGAGTCCGACGTGTTCGACGAGGAGTAGCCACCCTTAGAACTACCGTACTTTGTGTTCTGAAAACAAATTTTAAATAATTAAAAACAATAAACAAAACATGTTCTTTAATATTTAGCTATTCAAAATCCCTTTTTTATCATTTAAAAATTAATCTCACGAATTTACACAACCTCAAGTATCACGGTATCTTTTCTCCTTAAAAAAAAGATGATAATTTTTCGAAAATATATCAAGAGAATAATTTTCCGAAAATAGGTTACAAGAAACTAGATATTAGACAAAATAAATTAATATTTTAAATAAACATATTTCCGTCGAATTAAACCTCTATTAATTAAACTTGGAAATAATTAAACTTTCGATAAACTGAAATTAAATTTGATTTAATTTATAATGAAATTTGAAGCAACAAGAATTTAAAATCGATTGGAATTTTCACTAATAAATTATTAAATCATTAAAAACTTGATGTCAATTAAATTTACAAAATGGAAAATTAGTCAATTAACATTTTATTCACTGTATAAATTCTTGCAAATGTGATTTTTAAGCATAAATCGATTTGGCAGAAAAATATTTCGTTATTACGGTGTTGCAATGTAAAGATTGTTTGATTTGAGTTTCTTGCATTTCTTTAAATATTACAAAATAACTTATTTAGACTCAAGAATATTATACATATTATTATCAATTATAAAAGTAATTAACAAAATGAGAATAATTACACTAAACATGATTATTCAATTTAACAAATTATCTCATGTAATTTTTATAAATTATACTACAAAAATACACCAATAAATTTTTTCTTCTATTGATCAAGACAATTATTCAAATAATTAAAAATAATTCACAAAATTGCTGAAACTATTGTGAATTAAAGAAAAATGTCTATGTTTAATGTGACAGCAAAAACTGGAGCAAAAACATTAACAAAGATTAATTTTCAGGCAAATGTCAATTGAAAAGTAGAATTTGATTATAAACTGCGAAATAGGCAGTTTTATAAGAATTTTGACGAGATACCTGCAACAATAAAAGGTCAACACAAGTATCTGGGTTATTGATTTTTACAAAAAGTGAGGTTATGTTTACAAGAAAGGCAATCAGAAATCTACAAATTTTAGGATAAATTGGTAAAAAAACGTGTTAGAAACATGAAAAATGTTAAAAATCGATAAAAACACAAAACCTACAACCAATGAAACAGAAAAAAGTCAAAAAACTCAAGCAGCAAATGATAAAAATTGACAATACGTAAACTTGAAAAAATGTTGTTTAATTTGTCAAAAAGTGTTAAAAGTTTCATTGTTTTAGCAATTTTACGAATAATTTGTAACAAATAACTCAATATTTAGCGTATTAGCAATAAAATGAACAAATTTTGAAGTTTACTCTGAAAACGATAAACAAAATTTTTAATGTCACATTAAACAAAACGAAGAATACCAGATTGAGAAAATAATTAGAACAATTAACAAAAATACATTAAAGTAAATAATACATATCAAAAACAGAATTTTCATCTCTAACAAAGCAGCATTGTTAACGAAATAATTTTCAATATCCTTGGGGGAGAAAGTTTTTGGCAAAATTGTCAAATTTTAGTAATCTCTGTGAAAACTCTCAAAGTTCTTGTCAAATTTAAAGGTATTTGATTCTAATTTTGGAATTTAAATGACAAAAAGACAAGGAGATAAGTTAAAAAATTGTCGCTTTCAAGATGTATCAAGTTGGAAAAAATGAGTGGTGGGGAAATTGTTGTAGGGCAAAAATTTAGAGAATGAGCTGAAAATGAGAATTATGTTAATAGAATAATGAAAAATAACGATAAAATACGTGTGACAAATGATTTGTGTTGTGAGATGAAGAAGCCCCCCTCCCGATTCCCGTGGCACCCAGAAAACACCTTTGATATTTACCTGATAGGGATGGGCCTGGTGCTTTTCGAAGTACCTGCAATCATAGAGAAAAATTGTCAATTAATCATAAAAAAAATAATTGGGCTTTCCTCGATGGATAGTTGGTAAAATCCATCACGGAAAATAAACCCGGGAATGGCGGTGATGATAGCTGGTCGGACAGACGGACGTCGTGATCGGTGAGGTTTGTGTCAGGATCAGGTATTTGACGTAGAGCCCTACCCATCGCTGATCCTTTGTGGTTTCCTCGCATGCATTACCATCAATGCCGGTGTCTAGGGAAAATTCGCGGCCTCGGAGGTTCCCTTTTTATTCGGTCAATGTCATAAAAACAACATTAACGTTTATTTAACAGTCAACTTTCTTTCACACGGACGCCATGTCAGATATTCTTGCCGCAACGAAGAAGTGTTTATAGATCATCCCGTGATTGGAGACACTCCAACATTTCGACTTTATTCCAGGGACGCATATATTTTTCATTCTTGTCACATTTTTTATTTTTCCTATTCTCATCCTTATTTTTGTTTATTTCTTCTTTAAAATGATTTCAATCGTGAAGGATAATTTAAGGATAAATAACACATTTTGACTTTTTATTTTACATCCAATAAACCAATATAAAGGTGATAATACTTTAATCCCGGGGTCGGATTTATTAATACTACGTTACTCATATTCTGCCCAACAAGATAATGTTCTTCCGTTACTCGAGTCAAAAATTTAAATCGACGTCGTTTTTTGTTCAACAAATCAAATCAAACACAATTTGACGTAAGTAATTATCGGTTTTGAAAAGCTCGAAATTATTCTTGAAACTGGTTTGAAAAAATGTAAATTCTTAAAAATTGTCTTTTACGGCACATATGTGATAATAATAAAATAGCAGTGGAAATTTTAAACAATCAGTTTATGGATTTTTTTTGGTATTGAATTTCCTAACCTCAAAAACACAAAAGCGTTCAGTCGATTGAACTTCAATTTATTTACTAATTTTTTCTAGACGTCTACAATTAAACAAAAGAATAATTATTATTTTAATAATCTAAGTTAATAGTGACAGATTGAATTTTAAAGTGAGTGGATATAAACTGCTAATTATAATTTTCAGAGTGTTCGGATTTTTCAAAACAATACCCGATATTTGTAAATAATTCCAAGCTTTGGAGAAATATCTTGTTACAGAAAACGATAAAAGATTATTTTTTTCACTTTTTGTCCTTTTTAGTTTTAAACATACCTATTCTTGTAAGTAAATTGTATAAATTTTGGTTAATTTTAACACAAAGAAATTGATTTTTCAGATTGGAAATTTAATGGCATGAGTGAAGAAATGTAACATGAATAACTCAGATGAATATAATGAGCACTTTCCTTGGCTTGTGAAATTCACTCCTCTTTTAAATGCAGTTATAGAAAGTGAAAATGACGATCTATTGGAATATGTCCTTTCTGTTTATGAAAAGTAAGAACTATAAATTTGTTTCTTTAACTAGTCATTATAATCCAAACGAAATATGTTAATTAATCGTACATGATTTTCATTACATTGCTTCTAATATTATAAAAAAATTTCTTTTCTAGAAATGTGTCTAGAGATTACTGCACATGTTTCCTGAAACGAGTTAAGCCCGTCATGCTTAAGAATCATATTAAAAACACTTTAAACTTCTTTCATTTTTATTGGCGTGATGTAAAAGAGGTACAAAACCAATTAATCTTTTTAATTAAAAGATATTTTAAAATTATGATAGTATATTTTGTACAAAATACAATAATATTATTAAATATTTCAGAGAATTAGCGATCATTATCCTTATTTGAATAAAATATCGGATATTCTTAAAATATATCTCGATTTAGAGGTTCAAATACATGCCAAACACGTCGATTCTGCGAGTATTCTTACCGCTCTCTGCCTCTACTTAGGTAAGATAAAAAATGATTGATAATTTAAAAAAATTTCAATATAAATATAAAATATATTTTTGCATTTGTTTAGATAACTCGGAGGAACATATTTTTAAAATTCTTCTGAAGGGTAGATATGAGTCAGAAGCTTTAAAGAAAATTTATTGCCCTATATTCGCGTAAGTAGTATTTAATTTATTAATAGATGATGTTATTTAATTTAGTTGTAAAATAATTTATCAGAATTTGTGTCAGTTTTTAATTTATTTACTATTTTCTTCTTGCAGAAAATTTTTGTCAAATGTCAAATTCAGTGCAGAGTCCATAAAAAATTTTACATACGCCCGGTATTTATTGGCGTTTAAGTTGTGGGAAAGGATTGTTGATAATCGTGACGAAAAATTAATAATTACAGACAAAGCTCTGCAAACATTGGGTTCTTCAATGCCGCAAATTGATGCAGAATTGTCAAAAATTATTCCAAAACCTCCTAATGGCCATGAGAATAAGACATTGTGGCTCCTGGAATACGGTCTGATTAATTTGCAAAAAATTTGTGATGATTTTTTGATACTTGAGGCGAAAATCCACTCTTTTGCTGGTGATGAAAAATCGAAAAATTCACAGGTAATTGTTTAATTTAGTAATTTTGTATTTTCTAAATACAGTAAAACGCAAATATATCGGAATTAAAGGGACCGGGAAAATATCCGATTTAGACAGGAATTCGATACACCCGAAAAAACGCAATAACCAAAATTTTTTCATTGAAATTTTTCATTTTTTATTAAATTATTACTTAAAAGCATTAAAACTCAAGTTTTCATGTGTATATTTAATATTTTATTTTAAGTTTTTATTTTTATTTTGGTAGAGTAGTATGCAGTTTCAGGGTGTCCACTTTTTTTTTATGAATTATCACAAAATATTAAAATCTAAATTTTTGGACAATAATTTATCTTAAACATTTAAAAGGAATTACGTATTATAATTCCACTAGCAACATTAACAAACTTTGCATTGTTGTTGGTCATTTAAAACAATAAATTTTTGTAAATTCAAATAATGAAAATTAAGAAATTGAAGAATACCTATATCTGAAAAATGACGAAAATAATTGACAGTTGAAAACAAAATTCGAAAAATGGCTACATAATTACACAATTGAAAAGAATAGATTAAAAAATTATACAATAAATATTAAATTTAAACAAAATAGTTGAAAAATTATAGGAATAATTGTTAGAGAAATAATTGCAAATTAAACAACTGGATGGAAAATCGAAAAAAATAATAAAAAATTGAAAAAATAAATTAAAAACTTAAAAATTAACTTAATATTTGGAAAAATTATTGAATAATTGAAAAAAAATGTATAAAGTGACGAAAATAATTAACAATTGAAAACAAAATTTTAAAAAAATGGCTAGGTAGATTAATACACAACTGAACAAAATAATTTAAAAAATCAAAGAATTATTATAAAATTTTAAGATAATAATTGAAAATTGAAAAAATTGTAGGTTATAATTAAACATTGCGGAGAATAATTAATAACTGAAGGAAATAATTGAAAAATGACAAAAATAATTGTCAATTGAAAACAAAATTCGATAAATTACTAGATTAATGGACAACTAAAAAAAAATAATTGAAAAAACTAAACAAAAATATTAAATTTAAAGAAAATAATTGCAAACAGAAAAATTAAGAACATTATAGGAATAATTGTTGGAAATAATTGCACATTTAGCGACCGGATTAAAAATTGATAAAAATAATTAAAATTGAAAAAAATAATTGAAAATTGAAGAAAGTAATTAAAGATTGAAGAATGGAAATTAAATTTAAAGAATGAACTTGAACATTGAAAAAAAGTCATTGAAAACAGCCGAGAATCAATAAATATAGAAGAAAACAATTGAAAACTGAAGAATGGAAATAAAAATTGAAGTATGAATTTAAAAATTAAAGAAAACAATTGAACAATTGTATTTAAAATTAAAGAAAATTAATGATAATCGAAAAAAAATAATAGAAAAAAGGTGATAATTTTTTAAGATTAAAAAAAATAATTTAAAAGTGAAATTTAAATTTGAAAAAAATAACTGAAAATTTAAGAGAATAGTTAAAGAATTGAATAATGAATTTAAATTTTAAACAAAAATTTATAAGTGAAAAAAATAATTGAAAAAAGTCGAGAATTATTGAATATTAAGGAATTAATTGAAAATCGATAAAAATAATTGAAATTGAAGTAAATAATAAAAAATTGAGAAAATAAATTAAAAATTTAGGAATTTAATTCAAATTTCATAAAGTAAATGATAATTGAAAAAACATTTCGAAAATGATGAAAATAATTGACAATTGAAAACAAAATTCAAAAAATGAAATAGATTAATACACAACCGAACAAAATAATTTAGAAAATCAAAGAATAATTATAAAATTCTAAGATAATAATTACAAATTGAAAAATTAAGAAAATTATCGAGGAATAATTGTTAGAAATAATTGCACATTTAACAACTGGACTGAAAAGCTATAAAAATAATTAAAACTGAAAAAAAAATTGAAAATTGAAGAATGGAATTGAAATTTAAAGAATATACTTAAAAATTGAAAAAAAAATTTGAAAAAGGCCGAGAATTAATGAATATAGATGAAAACAATTGAAAACTGCAGAATGGAAATAAAAATTAAAGAAAATAATTGAACAATTGTATTTAAAATTAAAGAAACTTAATGATAATCGAAAAAAATAATAGAAAAAAGGCGATAATTTTTTAATATTAAAGAAAATAATCGAAAATTGAAAAGTGGAATTTAAATTTTAAGAAAATGACTGAGAATTGAAGAGAATAGTTCTAGAATTGAATAATTGAATTGAAATTTTAAAACAAGTTTTATGAGTGAAAAAATTAATTTGAAAAATCCGCGAATTATTGAATATTGAGGAATTAATTGAAAATCGATCAAAATAGTTGAAAATTAAACAATATATTTGAAAAGTGAAGAAAATTATTAAAAATTGAAGAAATAAATTGGTAATTAAAGAATTAAATTTAAAGTTCAAGAAAATAATCGATAATTAAAGGAAAAATTACAATATGACGAAATGAATTAAATGTTGACAAAAATAATTTTAAAAAAACTTTAAAAAATGGTGAGAATAATCGGCATTTGAACAAAAAATTTTTTAAAACTAATGAATAATCATAAAACTGAAGGAGAATAATAAATTGTCAATTGAAAACTCATGAAAATTATGGAAAAAATTGTAGAAAATAAATGAAAATTGAAGAATTGTATTCAAATTTCAAGATAATAATTGATAATTAAAATAAAATTTACAATATGACTAAAATAATTAAATATTTAAGAAAATAATTGAGAAATGAGAAAAATAATTTAAAATTTGAAAGAAAAATGCGAAATCTGTCATGAATAATCGACAACAGAACAAAAAAAAAATTAAAGATATGCGCCAAACTTCTGGTTTGAACATATAAAAAATTAATGAAGAAACGAAAGAATTTGCGAATTATTATTATTATTACATATTATAGATTTGTGATGTATAAAAAAAATTGATTTTCGATAAAATATCTCAGAACTTTTACATCCACGAACAAATTCCCGGTTTACCTGTTAACAAAATTTCCCTGTCATTTCGTGATTTTCCCGGTCAATTTTTTAATTCCTGGTCAAGTGAGCACCCTGAGTTTTTTTTAAACATTTTAATGTTTATTTTTTATAAAGTTATTTGATATTTATTCTCAAAAGTTATTTTAATTAATAAATTGTATTTTATTTATATAAAAAGTTACTTATAAATTATACAATTCTAATCTAATCTTAAAATCTTGTCAATAAATTCAATGATATACATATTTGCACTTTCTTATTTATTTTTTACTTGTTTAAACAATTTTTTTATATTTATTGAGTGAATTGTCAAAAACTGATTATAAATTGTATCTGAATTTTATACAAAATTTTTAAGATCCAATATATATGGGAATAATTTAGCTTAAGGGAGTTCCAAGAGACCACAAAATTTGTTCAATGTAATCAGGAATCCGATATATGTGGGTTTAACTGTACAAATTTTACAGAAAAATATATTTATTATAAATTCTTTTTACATCCGCCTTATAAAATGTTAAAAAAATTTACAGGGCCTTTTGCGGTACAGTTTTAAAATTTCAGAAACTACATGTTTCGACTCATCAGAGTCCTCATCAGGTTTATTTAAGAGATTTATCGGATTCTTTGGATTTTTTAATTAAAAATTAATTTAAAAAATCCATTATTTTTTATGTTATCAAATTAAATCAGAAGATTGTGGATTATTAAATATTTCCATTTTATGAATCATTTTGTGAGTGATAAATTAAAATCATTCATAAAATGAAATCATTTAATAATTCACAATGTTCTGATTTAATTTGATAACATAAAAAAATAATGGGTTTTTTAAAAGAATTTTTAATTAAAGAATCCGATAAATCTCTTAAATAAACCTGATGAGGACTCTAATGAGTCGAAACACGTAGTTTCTGAAATTTTAGAACTGTACCGTAAAGGACCCTGTAAAATTGTTTAACAATAAAAATATATTGTTTCAGTTTGACAAAGAAGACGATCTTCGTGAGAAAGCACATGTACAAAAAAAAGCAAAGTGTTCCGCGTCAAAGTTAAAGAAGAATGAAGTGCTGCTGATTGATTTAACAAGTGATGATGACGAAGTGAAGCAAATTATCACGAAGAAGAAAGTTATCACGAAAAAGCAAAGAACAGTGAAAAGGCCCGAGTGGTTAAAGGAAATCAAAATTCGTCACAAATTTAAAAAACCTCAACCAATCTCAAAGCGCACCAAGTCAGTTGAAATTGCAGACGCCCACAGTACCGAGAACTGCGAGAGTGTTGAGATGTCGAGTGCGGAAATGTGCCAAAAATGTGATGTTACCTTAAATAATTCTATTGAAACTAATTCAAATACTGTAAACACGAATGAAACCTCGCTTACCGATAGTTATTATGATAAATCTAGTGATTCCCACCAGGATGTTGTACACAGTAGTACAACATGCGTTACTTCAGTCTGTGATAATCTTATCTCTAGTGTATTAAATCCTGAACCAAGGAATATATTTGATTATGATAATGAGGACATTTCTTCCCAAAGTGATACAAAATTAATATCTAATTGGGATAGTGAGCTGGACGATGATTTCAGCGATGTTTGGAGACCAATGTCATTCGGAGATCATTTCTCGGAATCATCTTCAGGAGTTGGAACAGATTATAATAGCGCCGATTCGGAAATTCCCGACACACTCACTTCATCTCCTTGGGAATTGTGTTTTAATTCGTATAAAAGTCTTGGTGAATCGTCAACATTAATTTACGAACCTCAGACATTTGAAAAAAGTCTACTTTCAAGAGGGATCTTTAATTCTTTACTGGGTTATTCGAACGGTCGAGAAATCGATCCAAATCTTCTGAAAAAGAAACCTGAAGATATGGACAGTGAGTTGGAGTTGGTTGAAAATGAAGTGGACACCAATGAAGATCTGGAAGAATTATTTCAACAAGTAAACGAGGACGAGCAGATGCAAAATGAAGTTTCTAGCACATCACCACCGACACGTTACAGGAAATGTGTTCGAAGAAATTTCAAAGAAGCGACAAAGTCAAGTGTTTCATTCGGCTTGGAAGATTTATTTCAGGAAAATTTGGTCCACGGTTGTTTGCCGTTTAAAAAGAAATATCTCCGTGAAAGAATTCATGAGAATTTGAGTTTTTTTAGTGAAGGTAAAGTAATTATTATCGATCAAATTTTGATTTTTTAGCATTTTTGTCTAAATTAGTGCGACCAGGAATATTTCAACAATGAAGATCTACAATGGAAGATGAATTATTTATTTTAATCAAGTTTATCTTGAAATCGTAAAATTATCAAGAATATATAATTTTTATTTAAGAAAACAATTCAGGGCTAATAAATTTTTTTTTTTTTAAATAAAAAAAATGATTTTTTTAAAATATAGTCAGTATATGAAATCTCCAAATATTTATTTTAAATAGTTTATTAAAAAAATTAAGAAAAAATTTTAAAAAACGACACAAGAAGTGACACAAGAACAGTGACATAAAAATATATTAAAAATTAGAAATTATTTTCAGAGAATTAAAATAATAAATAAGATGATAATTAAAAAAACGTTCAAATATGTTACTAAAGAAAACAAAATTTTTAAATTATAAAAATTAGAGAAATATTTGACAGATTGAATAAAAAAAAAGAATTAATGAAATTTTAAATAATTTAAGATATGGAAAAATGATGACGAAAATTAAAGAATTAATTAAAACGCTAGGAAGGGCTAAAAAATAGTGAAACGTCAAAAAAATAGTGAAACGTCAAAAAAATTAAATAAAAAGAAATAAAATTGAGTAATATAATAATGATAGTGACATAATAATGATAAATTCATCAAACCAAATAAAATGAAGTAATGTTCTTTTTCCTAATCTAACAAACTGTAATAAAAAGTTTAAAGTACAACAAATAATAAAATTTGGTTAGAATTAATAAAAATAAAATAAAAAAAATGTATATATTAAGATAAATAAAAAGTCCACAAAAGAAATTAAAAAAATCTTTAAGAATAAAAAAGTTAAGGCAAATTAAACCAAAAATATTTTTATATTACACTTAAAACAAGTCCAACAATAAATTTAGAAAAATAAAGAAAATCAGTAAATTTTATGAAAGAATAAGTAAGTTTACAAAAAATCTCGCAAAAAATAGACAAGATGTGAAAAAAATTGAATAAATTTACAAAGAAATGAGCGTTTTAGTTTTTACAAATATGGGAATAATTAAGAAAATCAACGAAATAAAAAGTTAAATAAACATTTTATAATAACAAAATTGTGTAAAATAATATTAAATAATAATTTGCATAAAAAGAAGAAAATTAAAGAAAATCCTAAAATAAAAAGATAAATACATAAAAAATATCAAAAGTAAAAGGAAAAAAAATCTTAAAATTTTGTAAAAATAAGAAATTACAAAATAAAAATTAAATAGTTTGGAAAAAGTGAAATCTCTTTAAAAAATTGTAAGAATTAAAAAAAGGATTATTGTGAATTTAAAAAATATATTCTACATTAATTAATATGAATTTAAATTTAAATTTGTAATTGAAATTTAAAAGTTGGAACAAATTGGAATATGAATACTTCAGTTTATTTGGTTTGATGAATTTATCATTATTATATCATATCATTATGATTATCATATTACTCCACTTTCTTTGTATTTATTTATTTATTATTTATTTATTTTCCATTTCTTAGAAACATTTTTCCTTCTTTTGAAATGTTTAGTTTTTATCTTATAATAACCAATTTTTTGAAACATTTATTTAATGTTTCTATCTACATTTTTTATATTTCTACTTTTTGAAAGCTTTTTTCTTTTTTATATTATGTAAATTTAATCTTGTACCAAATATTCTCATTTGAACATCTTTCTTCTATTTCTTAGAATTTTCTTTTTCAATTTCAAAAATTTTATTTATTCTTTTTTTCTTTAATTTGTGAAATAATTCTCTAAATTTCCTAATTTTAAAATTTTGTTCTCTTTAGTAATATATTTTAACGTTTTTTTAATTATCTTTTTATTTATTTTTTTTATTTTAAAAAAAATGTCCGTAAGTAGTTTAGTTTTTTAAAAATATTTCTACTTTTTTATATATTTGTATATCACTGTTTCATTCTTGTGTTGTTTTGTTAGTTATTGTTCATTTCTTTAACAATGTCCATGAATTTTTTTGTTATAGGAATATAAGAATATTCTGATTTTTTTAATAGACTGTTTTCTTATCTTCTTACGCTTTTGATTTTTTTTTGTAATTTATTATTTTTTCATTGCTTTTACCTAATTTTCTTAATTTTGCGATCATGTGAATTTGAAGATATTTTTTTGAAATTTTCTCATTTATTCGACATAATTTATATGAATTTGAAAAAATGTTTTATTATGTTCTTAGTTTGAGAAATAAACTACTTACAAATAAACATTTGGAGATTTTATATACTGATTGTATTTAAAAAAAATCAATTGTTGATTTAAATCAAATAAATCCGATTTAAATAAAAAAAAGTCCGATTTTATTTGATTCTTTTAAAAAATCCATGATTTTTATCAGCCCTGTTTTGAGTAAATTATACGAGTTTGCTATGATAAAGTTAAAATTCCTATATTTAAATATATTTTTTGATAATGTTTGTAAAAAAGAGAGTTTATGAAAATTTACAGGATTTAAAAATCATGAATAAGTTATAAAGAACCATTTGATCAAAAATCAAAGAATCTGTGATCAATTTCTATTAATTAGATATGATAAAAATTTAATTATTAATATTAAAATATATTTTTCCCTGTTAGCTGATCTTTGACTTCTGTTCATAAGACGACTTCATCTGAAGAAACTGAGAGACACAATCACCTGTAACGAAGATCACAAAGAAATCAACATTTCATCAGGTTTTTATTATTTTTCTAAATCTATCTAATTTTTATGTCTAGCTATGATCATAAAAATGCATTTTATTTAATTATTTATAATTCTCTGTACTTAACAGAAACCAAATTTTTTATACTTTGTACCTTTTATGAAAAAATAGGCATTTACGATATCGATATGTCGGACATTCGATAGTAATTAACCAAGTAGAATTTAGAAATCGCTTTCTAACATGTATACGAGTTTTCGGCTTTCAGGGATATTATTTTATCATAATTTATTTAATTATTTATCGATAAAGGCATTACTTGTAGGCATATTTTAATTAATTTTAAGCTTGTTACGTCTTCTGTACTTTTTATCTCAGATTTGCTTCAAGATAGCTTATCATTCCACATTAGGACTTAAATATCCTAAATACCTCTATTTTTAATATTTTTAATGGACTGCAGATTTTAAAAATATTTATTTTATTGTCTTCTAAAAAAAAATTGAAATTTTATGAGAATCGCTGAATAGTGATTTTTTACGGGATATTCAGTTTCAGCAGATGATTCCTCTGACTATATTCAAATTACTTCATGTGCCAATTTGTAACTTAAGATAGTCATATTATTATACATATATTCACAAAAGTTATAAAAATGTTTATTATACTCTTGTGTTGGATTTACCTTGTTTGAAATCAAAAACAAAATAACTTACGCTATCAGAAATTTTGTCGAACTAAAACTATGATTGTTTTGGGAATAATTTTAATTTGAAGAATGATAAAAAAAGGTACTCATTTACTTTCTGACGATAGTGTATATTTTTATAGAAAGTATTATTTTTTATTTATTCTAAATTTGAAACTTTATTTTTTTATTTATTTACCTACATAATTATTTTTGTATTGCATTTTTGCGTGTCTAAAAACCAAATAATATGACAAATTGATGAGAATCATGAAAATTCGAATTATTTATTTATTTATTAACTTTTTTGTTGTATGTTCAAACAAGGATTACCTGTAAAATATAAATACTCAAACTCACAAAGAGATTATTTAGTAATAGGTATATAGCGTATTATACTTATATTTTAAAAATTTACCGAAAACAGTTAATGATTAAAAATAATCAATTATAGTAGAACTTTTCATCTTTAATCAATCCGGAAAAGTTTGTTAAAATTCAATAATAATAATAATAATAGTAATAATAATAAAAATAATAATCTTACATAATAATCATTCTCCAATTTTGAATATTTTATTATTATTATTATTTTAAAATTTTGAAAATGTTTATGTTTGATCAATGATACTGACATTTTAATGTAATCGACATATATAAGTATAAAAGAAGTGAAAGAGTAGACAAAAAAATATAAAAACTTTGTTAAACTTTGTGTTTAACAAGATTTTTATATTTTATTTTGTACAAGAACTTTGTAAAACTTGAAGTTTGGCAAAGTTTTTATAAATTTATAGTGGCTTTATATTTTTTGTCTGATTTTATGAATGTGTTTTATAATTTGTATTCATTTTTATTACAGTATTAATTACTATTTTTTATACGACGACGAAATGTTTTAGTTTTAAAATATCTTTTCTTTCAAATAATAATTTAAGAATATTTATAAGAAAATGAGTCTATAGGATTAAGTCAAGTATTTTGAAACGCATTAGTACAAATAATAAAAAATAAGACAAACGTGATATAAAAGGAAATATTTCTAGCAAAAGAATCAGATATAGATTAAAAGTTTAAATTACCGTTGTATTCAAATTTCACTGATGTGAAAAATTCATGTAGGTAAACAAAAAAAAATTAAAATCCATCAAAATATCAGCATAATTGCTTCAAATGCAAATGGAATATTTCCAATTTTATATTACAAATACCATATATATTTAGATTTATACTGTAAGCTTTTCATATAATTGTATTAGTTACGCTGTTTTATTTTAAGGGATTATAATTTATTGTTTGAGAATATTTTGGAACTTTTATATTTGTATACGGAATGATACCATTATCATTAGATCAAAAATATGAAAGAAAAAAAAAAAAAAAAAAAAAGTAATAAGTAATTAAATATAAGAAAAAAAGATTGTAGTTAATCGGTATATTGGCCCAATTTTTTCGTATTACGTATATACTTAACAAAAAATGTACCAACTTTTCTGATTTTAATAATTTTTTAAGAGTGTGCCATCACTTTCTTATTGTGATTACGACAAAAACAGAATTTTGTGATATTTAAGTTTTGTGCAGGTAGAACATTAATTTTAAGATTTATATTCCTTTAAAATTGCTGTACAATATTACAGAAAAAAATTACAGACTGAGAAAATAAACAGTTTTCAATTAAATGATTTGTTTTTTTTTTTATATTTCCTAAAAATTTATCTCACTATTCCAAGTAATTAAAAAAATTAGTTTACAAACAGAGTGTCTACAACTTCCTGAAACAGGTTCCCTAATCTTTCAAGATTTTCCAAGACAATGCAAAATTGCATAAAATTTTAAAAAATACATAAAGGAAAAGTAAACAAACTTAAGGATGTTTAACCCATTGACATAACCTCAAACTATAAAATGGTTTTTCACATAAGATAAAAATATTTTTAAAATTAGTTTCACTTAATTTTGCAAGACTCAGTTGTACATTTTTAAAAAAATATTAAGTTGAGATGAAATTTGTTATTAAATAACAATTATTTAACATTTTGTGTTTTTTCTTTAAAGTTTGTAAACAATTGCAATTCCAATTTCGACAAAACGTAGCACATTTTGATCTTTGAAACTATCTTTATAAATCTGTTCGTTCAATTTTGTAAATAATATATTGTAAAAAAAATTATTAAACAAATAAAATTTTTTTATTTTATATTTTTTAAACATAACATATTTTAACAAAATTCAAGGAACAAACTTGTAGAGACTGTTTCAAAAATTAAAAAAACCTATTATTTGTCAAAATTGGATAAAAATTTCTCTAAATTTGAATAAAAATTAAAAAAAAATATATGGGCATTCGCGACGAGCACGAACTATAGAGGCGCTGTAATCGTGCACATGTGTTCGGGTCACGTGGTCTGGAAGAAGTCTCTAATGAATGTTTATCACCGCAAAAGCACAGTATTTCTTCAATATTTTGCACTTTCAATGTAGTTTTTGTGGTTGTCGCAATAAATAAAATAAAATATGTCTTTGCAATTTTAAAACTATTAAAAATTTGCAAATTTGTGAAAGGGAATTCGAATTAACAGAAGTAAAAGTTGTTAGTTTTGTACGAGTAGTTGTAAATTATAAACAGAATTTGGTAATTTTTGTTAAATTAAAGTATTATTAATTTATTTAACCAAAATTTACTATGAATTTCTGTAAACTACTTCAATTAGTTTACTTATTGTAATCATATTAATCATTGTGACATGAGACACATAACCTAAAATTATATATACAGAGAATTTTTACTCTACTTTCAATTGATATAATGCTTAAAATTTTTACTATTCTTAAAATTTGATGTAAACACTAAATAATCCTCACGCATTAACTTGTTGACAATTATTAAAAGATATATTATTTAAATTCATAATATATTCAGCATCAGGATTCACGTATATGAGACTTCTTGTAGAGCTTTCATCAAACGTCCGCTAGGTTCGCATTTTCGTGCTCATCGCGAATAGAGAAATTAAAATTTGTTTTTAAAAATAAAATATAAACTTTTTTTGAAAAATGTACAACTGTGACTTTCAAAATTGGGTGAAATTAATTTTAATAATGTTTTTATTTTATAAAAACCAGTTTCTAGTTTGAGGTTATGTCAATGGGTTGAACAACCTTAAAGGATTAGGGAGTAATAAGTTAAACGATCGGAAGAAAAGTCAGTTCATCTCCATATTTTTGTATATTTGAAATTGAAACACTGTATAAAGCGTTTTGGTAGACGGGTACAGAATTATAATTTTTTGCTTCCTATAACATTTTGGCCGCAATACAAAGTTCCATTTAAATATAAAAATTACAATTTTTTATGTACTAAAAACATTTTAGATAAAAAATAATTAAAAATTTGTCAATAGTGTTCAATGTTTGCAATAAATGTAAAATTGTAGTTTTTATTAAAATGCAATTTTTGATTGATCAAAAACTTTTTTACCCTTCCACCAAAACGTCTTTAAATTTTAGCTAGTTTTTTTAATCAAAATATATTAACTTGCACTAGTTTTTTTTCACGATTATTTTTCTGATTCCTCATTTCTAAAGTCTGAATGAAAAGAAGGGGAAAAAATAAAACATGTAGGTTATTTTTAGACATTGAAGGCGAGAATTATAATTTCCCTAAAAATTTCCGGTTTTGAACTGATCTGGTGAACATTCTTTCAAACCAAAAAAACAATTATTTAAGGAGGAATCGGACAAACAATCGGAACAAAAGTTAGTCCAAATGAATAATTTTGATTTTTGATATAGAAGACACATTAGTTAATGCAATTTTTTTCAGGGGAAGTGTGGACACTTGTAGTTTTTAGAAAATGAGCCGCTAAAACTTGCAATTTGATGAAAATTAAAAAAAATTGACGTTGGAAACGATTATTCAATTTAAGGTTCAAATTAACCAAATTTGAATAATCGTTTCCAACGTCAATTTTTTTTAATTTTCATCAAATTGCAATTTTTAACGGCTCATTTTGTAAAAACTACAAGTGTCCACACTTCCCCTGAAAAAAAATTGCATTAACTTATGTGTCTTCTATATAAAAAATCAAAATTATTCATTTGGACTAACTTTTGTTCCGATTGTTTGTCCGATTCCTCCTTAACAGAAAACAGACAAGAACAGTAACTAGGAACTTCAAAACTAAAAAAAAAAAAAACAATAAATAATTGAAAAAGCCAAAATGCAGAAACGTCCAAAGAAAACTTTAAATTTGAGTAATAAATTTATTTCACTTTCCATTTGTAACTTCGCAACTCTGATCGAACAGTAGTTACAGTGCTTGTTCTACAGAGTACAATGTAATAATAATCATCATAATAATAATAATCAAGCTACAAATTTATTGGTCTTACGATATGACCATTGTTAAATACTACAGTGAAAGTAAATAATTTTTAGCGTATATCAATATTTCTGTTCTTGCTGCATGAGAAACATGGAGTCTTCTTTTTTTTTTTTTAACACGGTAACAAATAGTCGATCTCGAAGCGAAAAGTCACCCGCTAAATTCTCAAAGATAATCGATAATAAAAGTCGTTATTTTTGTCTGTTCGCAACAAAACTCGAAGTGAAATTGGAGGGGGGTTTGGGAAAACAAAAACCACATTTTGGATTTTCGTTCGTTCGACACAATATTCTCTTTCTGAATCAAAACCAAGCAATATTTCCTAATAAATTAGCAATGAAACACTTAGTTTTTTTTTGTTGCCGTTTCCAACTGGAACATCGTCTCGTTGAATTCTTAATTGTTAAAAGCTCATCTCCGATACATTGGATGCCTAGTTTGCATCGATACTGAATTATCAAAAAGCTCAGTTGGCTATATCACGTTATTGCACCCGGTTTCGAATCTAGAACCGTACGCACACACAAAGGGACGAAGAAAATAAACGAGTTCGTATAAAAAGAAAAAAACAATTATAATAAAAAATAAAGCTGGTCGGGAAAGTACAAGAATTGCCCCTAATCTAAGGCACGAATATAAATAACAGCTTTTCTTTTTTTTTTTAAAAACTTCGGTGCCCCAGATCTCAATAGATACAAAAGCAAGAGTCTTGTTTTGACCTTTGTCATCTGAGAAATCTTTATTTAAATTTTTTATAAGATACTAAACATAAATAAATAAAAAGTACACCGAAGCGCTGGTAAATTCAATGCATCAATATCTGGAATATTATGGACTCAATTGCGACACCACTACTTTTTAA
Organism: Ganaspis brasiliensis; assembly: GCA_037103525.1. Lineage (NCBI taxonomy): Eukaryota > Metazoa > Arthropoda > Insecta > Hymenoptera > Figitidae > Ganaspis > Ganaspis brasiliensis. The sequence goes on along the minus strand of JAZKLR010000013.1, from coordinate 1,791,017 downwards.
GTTGCAGCTTAATCCCTTCCCCCGTCAAGAAATTAAAAGATCAAATTTAGGTATTTTAATTGTAAAAGCTTGGCTCGATCCTTCGCTTTTTACACATGATTTTGTTCAGTCATTAAAAACTGCTTAATCTATTTACAGTAACGTGTGAATAAATTCCAATGTCTGATTCAAAGTCCATCATCAAAATCTTCTATCAAAACACATTCAATGATATAATCCTAAATTAAAATCCTTAATTAAAACATTGCCATTGGCGCAATCCTTTTATAAGAGGCCGCGACATAAAATAAATTTTTTCTTTGTAAATGTGCTAATTGGAAATTTAAATAGTTGCATATCGTGACAATAATCGTAGTTCATTAAAAGACAGTGTTTTCTAATATTTGTTATTTCGGTCCTTAGAAAAGGATTCGTCCCTTCGCTTCTATGCACCATTTGCGCTATTCTATAATGAATGATCCGAAATTATGTAGTCTCTTCATCTACAATAGACGTTAATGGAAATATTTATTATGAACATTTGAATAACGAGTTAATTGTTTAGCGGTTCACAGTGATGGCGCCTTATGGCAAGGAGATTTTAGGCTAAGAAAAAAATGGGGGAAGGGCGTGCTGTGGTGTAAGGCAAAAACTTTTCAAATCAATTTTCCCAGGAGATAACCAACTATAACCATAGCGACGGCAATAGCAACACTTGTAAACGTTGGAGAAAGCTGAGGATTCATTTGCAATGAACCGACCGATGAATGATCTGTCACGTGGCTGTCTTTATCTTTTGACACATTTCTCAATTTTAAAAGCTCCTCCTGTAAAAAGAAAACAGAAAAAACATAATTTTAGAATCAATTTTTTTTGCATTTGTAATGACAATTTAAAAGTAATTTGTTTAAGATAATCCCTGATTAATTTTTAATATCTTAAATTAGAATGATTTTAAACAACATAAATTAATATTAGGGATTAAAGTAGGACTGAAATTGATTTAAATAAAAAAAAAATACTTCATAATTCTCCGGATGTCTAATACTGCATATAAAAAATCGCAAACTATAAAAAACCCAGAAATTTTTGGATAAATCTTAAAAATTGTAATATGTTATTCTTTATAAAATTTAAAAAATTGTGCTAATACAGGCGATCAAAATAACGATCTACAAATTTTTGCTATGAAGATAGACAAAAACCAGAACTGATAAAAATCATGATTTTGTTAAAAACAATCAAAAATTGATTTCTATAAAATATAACCAGTAGATAAAATCTCCAAATGTTTATTTGTAATTAGTTTATTAAAGAAATGAAGAAATTAAAAAACAACACAAGAATGAAACAGTGACATAAAAATATATAAAAAAGTAGAAACTCTTATCAAAAAATTAAAATGTTTACGGACATTTGTTTTATATTAAAATAATAAATAAGATGATAAATAACAAAACGTTCAAATATATTACTAAACGGGCCAAAATTTTAAAATTAGAAAAATTAGAGAATGATTTGATAAATTGAATAAAAAAAGAATAAATAAAATTTTGGGAAATTTAAAAAAATTTAAAAGAAAAGAAATTCTAGGAAAATGAAGAACGATGTTCAAATGAAAGTATTTAATAAAAGAATTAATTTACATAATATAATAAAATAAAAGAATAAAAGCTTTCAAAAAAGTAGAAAAATGAGAAATTTAAAAAATGTAGATAGAAGCATCAAATAAATGTTTTCAAAAATTCGTAATTATAAGAATAAAAACTAAACAATTGAAAAGAGGGGAAAATGTTGCTAAGAAATGTAAAAATGATGACAAAAATTAAAGAATTAATTAAAACGCAAGGAAGGACTAAAAAAATATTGAAAAATTACGAAAATTAAATAAATGGGATGAAAATGGAGAAAAGATTTTTTCCTTAATCTAACAAGCTGTAAAAAAATGTATAAAGTACAAAAACTAAACAAAATTTGGTTAGAATCTACTAAAAAAATTGGAATTAATAAAAATAAAATTAAAAATGTAGGTTGGTATATATATCAAGAGAAATAAAAAGTCTACAAAAGAAATTTAAAAAACATTTGTTTAAGCATATTAAACCAAAAACATTTTTATAATATTACACTTAAAACGAGTTTAACAATAAATTTAGAAAAATCAAGAAAATCTAAAAAATTTATGTAAGAATAAGTAAGTTTGCAAAGAATCTCGCAATAAATAGACAAGATGTGAAAACAAATTGAATAAATTTACAAAAAAATGAGTGTATTTATTTTTAAAAATATGGAATTAATAAATTATGAAAATCAACGAAATAAAAAGTTTAGTGAATGTTATAATAATAAAATTGTGTAAAATAATATTAAATAATTTGCATAAAAAGAAGAAAGTTAAAGAAAATCCTAAAATAAAAAGACAAATATTATTTCATTATAATGCATGAGTTAATTAATATGGCATATAAATTTGAATTAATTGAAATTTAAAAATATGAACAAATTGGAATACGAGTTAATTAACGTTTGGAATTTATTTAAATTATAATGATAATTTCATTTCTTCTTATATTTTGGTTTCTAAATAGTATTTTATAGTTAAAGTTATTACATAAACGAATTTAGTTGAAAAATTTTTTTTTCGTTCAGAGCTTCAAACTATTAACATTTTTCCTTCCTGGTTATTTAAAAAAAGAGAAGAATTACTAACCTTGAATAATATTTTCTTAAAAACCTTACGGTTAGATAGTTTAATATTGTTATAAAAGTTGTATTCTATTACAGTTTAAAATATTTTTTTTTTCTAAATTTGTAAAGAAGTTTTTTTTTTAAATTAATTAAAATATAGTCATTTTGCGCGTTTGTTACTGTTTCCATGTAAAAGTTCCAACTTTATAAATTTATATCATCAAAACAGAATGGTAAATTTCAATAAAATCGTAACCATACATGTAAAATAATGCATTTAACATGTCATTAAAATTTTAGAAGAATCTGTAGAAAATTGATTTTTGGATAAATCTTCTTAAAGAAATTCCAAACGTCAATTAACTCATATATTCCAATTTATTCAAACGTTTAAATTTCAATTAATTCAAATTTAAAAGCATTTTAATTAAGGCATAATAATAATATTAATTATTTTCCATATTCACAATAATTCTTTTTTTAATTCTTACAAGATTTTTAAGAGATTTCACTTTTTTGAAACTATTTAATTTTTATCTTATAATTTTTTATTTTCTCAAAATTTAAACATTTTTTCTTTTACTTTTGATATTTTTTTGTATTTTTCTTTTTATTTTAGGATTTTCTCAAGGATTTGTTTTAATTTTTTTCTTTTTATCCAAATTATTATTTAATATTATTTTACACTGTTATAACATTCACTAAACTTACTTATTCTTTTATAAATCATAACAATCGTTTTAGTTTAATATACTAATCTTTTTTATTTTTAAAGGATTTTTAAATTTTTTCTGTAGACTTTTTATTTATTTTTCCATTTTCTTCCTATTTATTTAATTTTCTTGTTGTTTCACAAATTTTTTAGTTTTTCCTTGCATTTTAATTAATTCTTCAATTTTTGTCATTATTTTTCTATTTCTTACAAACATTTGTCTTTTTTTTAAAATTATTTAGTTTTTATCTTGTAATTACGATTTTTCGAAAATATTATATCGATACTTTTATCAACATTTTTTAAATTTCTGAATTTTCTACTTTTTCGAAAACTTTTATTCTTAAATTATATATTACGTAAATTTAATCTTGTACTAAAACTTTCCAAAATTTTATTCACTCTTTTTTTCTTCAATTTGTAAAATAATTCTGTAATTTTTTTTTATTTTAAACGTTTTTTTATTTATCTTCTTATCTGTTTGTTTTTTCTTATCTTTTTACGTTTTTATGTTTTTTTAAATTTATTATTTTTTCGTTGCTTTTACGTAATTTTCTTAATTTTGCAACCATATGAATTTGTAGAAATTTTTTTGAAGTCTTCTCATTTATTCGATATAATTTGTTTGATTTTGATTAAATGTTTTGTTCTTCATTATATCTTATTAAATATTCTCAGTTGAAAAAATAAACTATAAATAAACATTTGACAATTTCATAAACTGATTTTATATGTTAAAAAAAAACAATTTTTGATTTAATTAAAAAAAATCCAAACAAATAAAAAAGAACAGGATTTTTTGAACTTTTTTTTTTAAATCATGATTTTTATCAGCCCTGCACTGAGAAAATGAGAAATGACTGAGTACTGTCCGGACAGGAATGGTTCCTGTCCAAATAAAAAATTTTAATTAGACAGCACTCATTGCTTTCTAGACATGAACCATTCCTGTCTGGAAAGGACTCAGTAATGTCTTGGACAGTAGTGAACCCTGTCCAGACAGGAGTGGTTCATGTCCAGACCTGAATGATAACGCTCCGATGGTGAAATTAAAAGAAGGTTAATTTGTAAAATGTAATAGACGTCATTCAAAATAATTGTTTATAAGTAGCATAATAGAAAGAGATATTCAAGAATAGATACAACAAAGTAAAGAACAGTCGTGTAAATCTTATTTTATATCCGGAAAAACTGTTTGCATGTTCTTTTATTTATATTACAAAGTAAGGTTTTTTTTTAAAAAACATTCATTTTTAAAATAAAAGTTTACAACATTTCTTTGGACACATTAAGGGACTGAAGATTTTAATGTTTATAAAAATCTTTGAAATTTTAATGCGTAATGTTACAGGTTAGGGGAAAACGCAGTTTTTCCTAATATTTCATATGCTTCATATGAATTTTCTAAATATCACACTGAACGCTCAAAAGGTTATATTGATGTCTGAAATGTTGTTTACGATTTTTAGTATGTTTCTTAGGAAAGTTAATAAAAGAGATTGCTCACAAAAAATAGTCTTTGAAGGTTTATTATTTTTGTAAATTTTGAATAAAACATTTGAAATATTTAGAAAAGTACGTTTTTTTCTAACCTGTAATTAATAAAATTTCAACTTTGTTTTTATAAAGATTCAAATCTTCAATCCCTCAGTGCAGTTTTGTCCAAATATAAAAAAAAAGTTATACGTGTGTTCTTTATCTTTTTGTGTGTATTCTCAAATATCTGTAAAGGTTAAAAAGGATGAAAGAAATCCCATTTGAATTTCTATGTGAATTGTTTCATTACTTCATTCGGATTTCATCTTAAATCATTTTGATGGTAAGATTACTAACATTCTATTAATTTCACTGTACTTTCTATTGACTTCTATTGGCAACCTTTTATTATGCTACTTATATACAATTATTTTGAATAACGTCGATCACATTTTACAAATTAACCTTTTTTTAATTTCACCATCGGAGCGTTATCATTCAGGTCTGGACATAAACCACTCCTGTCTGGACATGAACCACTCCTGTCTGGACAGGGTTCACTACTGTCCATTTCATTAATGTCCAAGACATTACTGAGTCCTTTCCAGACAGGAATGGTTCATGTCTAGAAAGCAATGAGTGCTGTCTAATTAAAATTTTTTATTTGGACAGGAACCATTCCTGTCCGGACAGTACTCAGTCATTTCTCATTTTCTCAGTGTGGAATAAAGTAATATTTTTCTCAAAATAGGTGAAAAGTTGAATTATTTTCGGTAAGTAGATAAAAAAAAAAAGTTTAACAAAATAAATTAACAGATACAAAAACTAATTTGCATCTATTGAAATGTTTATTCATTAAAGTTTGAATCAACTGCAATTTGGATAAAGTGAAATTTTAATAAATTTAAGTTTCTAATCGATAGAAATTTTTATCTATTTAAATTAAAATCAAGCATAATTCAAATAGATTAAAATTTTAATTAATTAAAGTTTATATTAAATGTAATTAAGATAAACTGAAATTTAAAAACAAAAAATTGTTATTTATTTAAAATTTGATAAATTTAAATTGAAACAAATTTCAATTTAGATAAATTAGAATTTGGATATGAATAAACGTTTCAACTAATTAAAACTAAGATTATCTTAAATTTGAATTAATTTAATTTTGAATATACATTTTTTAAATAAATAGACAACTAAAAAATAATGTTTTTTAATTTTAAACATTTTTCTTGATAAATAAATTCTTGTCTTTCCTAAAGGAAAATTAATAAACACTAATAATAATAAATTTATATTGTTTACAATCATTTTGATTTAGCGGTGTTTTGTTTTAATATGGAAAGTGCTGTTTTTTATAAAGACAAAATTTTTGTAACTGGGACACCTAAAAACTGACCTCCCAAATTTTAAATACTCAGTTGATTACAGCATTCAAAAATTGTAATCAATTCTTGAAATTCTCATAATTTGCTCATTATTAAAAGGTACACAGTTTAAAAAGATCACAGATTGTTTTCATTTTTTATTTTTTTTTTTGTACTTATTTGAGTTGTTTAAATTTTCAATTGTTTATTAAGTTAACAATTTAATTTCTGTAAACAATAGTGATTAATAAAAAATCTAATTGTAATGAAAAGAAGAATTATTTTTTATTTGTCTACCAAATATTGTGAAATTTTACCCAATTTAGCAGTGAATGATCGTAAATTTAGTAAAATGGTGCTTCAAAATTCAATTAATTATGTTAAATATTACATTGTCAGAAGCTTTTTATGAATTTTTCATAATAATCAAAATTGTCGATCTTGTATCGTTAGAAGAAATCAAGAAAAATAGCTTTAATATTGTGAATGAATTCCGTAAGGTATATACAAAGCACAAATCGATTCTATCACGAGTGCCCAATGCGAACAATAAGAATAAGGGCACGTGTCAATGATGTGACTATCGAACCTGCATAAAAGAAAATTATCATGCAAAACACCTTAGGCGAATTTTTTCAACATTCTTATAAATCCCCCGAAAAAACGTGCATCACGAATTTTCCATTTTGTTGCAGATGGAACTATTTTCCGAACAAAGAGTAAAAAAAAATAATAATACAATCAGCTTATTGTTTACTGATTTTTTTAAATATTTAATTTTAAAAATTAGATTAAGATTTAAAATTAGATTTAGAAATTAGATTTAAGTAAATATTTAAGTAGGTAATTTGAAGAGAAAACAAATTCTTGAACGAAATAAAGGAAACAAATCTAGAACGAATTAAATTCATATTAAAACAATATTAACGTTAATTTTTGAATGAACTGAATAAATTTACCCTCATTAGAAGATTTTCTTGCATAAGGTTGCTTTGTTGTACCCTAAGTTGATTAACATGTTGCGTTGCTCTCAGCAACTTCTCGTCAGTTTCCTCTTCGCTAAGAAGCTGCGACAGAAAAAAATTGGTCAATAAAGAAACTTGCGAAAATAAGAGCTGAAGAAAAAGATTTTTATAAAATTACTTTAGGCGAAGTTTTAGCAGTGTCTCCAGTTCCCTTATTTTTGTCATCGGGTGAAGTTATTTCAGATTTAGTTGATGTGGTGGTTGGTGTTCCTTTAGTTGCTGCACTCGAGTTTACGGGATTTTCAAAAACACATTTTAGTTTCGAATCCATTAACTGATTTGGATTTATATCTCTCCACTAAGAAAAAAAGATTGAAAAATTATTATAAATTTCATATTTCGACCATGCCTACTTTATTTTAAAAATTATAACTTACTTAATTACTAGTTTTTAAAAACTTATTATTAATTTTCAATATTATTTTCTTTCTTTTTCAAATATTATTTATTCAAAATACTTACTACGTCTTGTGGAAAGTCTTCATTGAATCCTTCAGGTGCTATAACTGATTGTACCATAAATTTGTGCTTACTCTTTTCTGTTGGATCAAAATCGTATGGTTGCAGGCAAACTGTAAAATTGAAAAAAAGTGTAATTAATGTTTTTTCTGGATAATCAAATAATTTAATTAACATTATCTAATAATTGATTTTTTGAAATTAATATTTTTTTAATTTATAGATGTTAATTGTTGGTTATTTTTGAAATTACCTGCTATTTCAATAACTTCTTTTGGTTTTAAATCTCCAGAATTGGGCCTCACGCAATACCTTTTTGGAGCAGTTGTCTTTATTTTAAAATAAACTTTATGATTTGATGGATTAGTAAGTTTCATGTACGAAGTAACAGGAGCTCCCGTGAAAGGTCCTACGAAAAAAATTAAATTTACAATAAAAATAAGGTTAAAATACTTGAGGAAGCAATATAATTTTAATTTCTAAAAATATGAATTAGCATGAGTTTAAAATATTATGATATAATGTAAATAAATAATAATCATGTAGATAAATAAATAAATAATAAAATATTTACATCACCATTTTCATTTTTCACAAGGAAATCACACTCGGATATACAAAACTAATTAAAGAAATGATTGTTATGACATAAAAAAGACACTGTAGCTTTGCAATTCCAATCTTTTTATTTTTTTACAGCAGAGATCGTGACTTGTGAAAAAAGGCTCAGATAAATTGATATCGTCATGTAAGAGTATCATGAAAACGATACTACATTATCATTTTGAGTTCAAAAACACATCTTGCTTCTGCTTGTCACATTTTATTTTTATTTTAAGTCACGAGAGGTTAATTGATTTAAAACCACGAAATCTAAATAATTCATTATACAAACAGTAAAAGTATGTATTAATAAAAAAAATATATAAATCATTTTATTTAATTCTTAGCATTTTTTGCATTATTGATTAACATAATAACTATAGAAATTCTGCAATGTCATTTAAATGAAGAAGTAAGCTCCTAGGTGCAAAGGGCAAAATTGAAGAGCAATTCCAGGTGTCAGATAAAGAATAAGTATATATAAATTTCAAATTCGTATGTTTTAATCTGTATTAAATTGAGATTAGATATAAATAAAGAAACTAAGGGAAAAATGAACTTTTAACATTATTTTTTAAGTTAATTGTATAATACTAGGATATCGATGTATGGAAATTTCAAATAAAAGTCGGCTCTAATTTTACTGATATTGAAACTGAAGGTGAAGAATCTTTAAATCCTGTTTGTCTTTATAGAAGTAAAACTGAGGATTTACTAATCTAATAATAAAGAACAATGCGATCGTGGTTTTAGAGATCTTTAAAATATTTTTACTATGTAGTAACTAAGACTCTATTATTTAATGAATAAAGTTTAGTCGGAGCAAGTAATTAAAGCGATTATGAATTCAAAATAATAAATTTAAAATTATGACACACGAGGTAAAGTTTTCTAACACCTCATTAATTCGAACTTCTCAGACAACCTACACGTTCCAAATGTTTACTTAGAATAAAATAACCAATATAATTACATCATCAATTCAAATTAATTGGCATTGAAGTTCAAAAAGAACATTTTTGCAAAGATTATTTTATTCAAATTAAAGAAATATTATAAACATTTCTTAAAATGGATGCTATTTCTTTTCAACGGACAAAAAATAATCCTAGTACCCAAGTTGAACACTTGGCATTCAATAAGGATTCTTGAATGAAAAGAAATATTATTGTAATTTTGTGATTCATCTATAGCTGAGAGTAAACATGGTAATTTGAAAACTAAGATCTGCTTTGTGTGCAAAACGTGCAGAAAAGAAGTACGAAAAATAGTAAAATATAAATGGAAAAAGGCATTTTACAGTTGAGCTGTGAAAAACATTAGATAATAAACACGTTAATAAGTTTTTGACAGCGACCATTTGACAACGTCATCGTCTAGCGATCGCCCTCAAAATTGTCGGTGTTGGGGATGATCCGGCAAGTTGGATTTCACCTTTGGTGTAGAGTGCGCGATTCACAGACGGTGACGATTCAGTGATATAAAGTCGCGGTAAATTAAAGGCGCGATTTTTCCGACATGACGCGTGGGATGAAAAACTAAAGACAAAAAGAAGGATAGATGGGCAGGAAATAAAGCAGAAAGCATGCTAATTCATTAAACAAATCGTACCCCTGAATCGCAGCTCATTCTGTGGTTCGATAATTAAAATTTGTTCAAGCTTCGACATCCTGCACCTTACACCCTCGAGACTTGTTTACACAGATATCGTCACCCTCGAACTTCAATTATTGTCTACTTTTTTCACTTTGTCTTGACAGGTTATTTGACGCACTAAATTTTTTCTTTGCACTGCCGCTGAACCCACGATTCCAGGTTTCTGGGATTCCGTTTGCCACAGAGGACGCATGCGTCTAAAACGTTACGTCATGACTCCATTTTACTGCACTGGTCATGTTTGCTTTTCAATGACAAAAAACAATGGCGCCAAGCTTGTCCACAATTACTGCCAATCAGAAACCGGTATTTCTGGACAAGTTGGAAATTGATTATTTCAAACAAACGAGTTTTTATATTCTTTCAATATTTTAAATATTGATTTTGGCTTTAATTTTTGCATCTGATTTTAGGTTTGATTAGGAAATTATGCTTCAATTTTATTACAGATTATGAGAAAAACAAGTAAATTCAAACTGTAGTGTTTTATTGAAAAAAAATTTTTTTTTGATAACGTTTGTTTGTTTTTCAATTTCTTAATATTTTTTTTTATTTAATAACTGAAGTTTAAATAATTTTCACACAGTACGAAATTTTGGTTTTATTTTTTTGACAATATTCAAATTTCCCTGAAAAAATATCGCATAATCTTGTTTTGAATCGATATGTAAACAACTTCAGTCTGTATCTCTGACGTTTTAAGTGACTGACAGTACAGAATCTTCTATTATTTACCGTTGTGAGATTGTTTTTATAAAACATTTTTTAATGTGTCTCACCGTTGTTGATTGTTTATTTGTGATCCAAACAGTGTGTTTGATAATAGTGAATCATGAAACAGTTTTGAGAATTTAATCAGTGTCAGTGATGAATTAGTTGATGAGAAAGTTACCGAGATTTTCAATCATCTGTCAAGGATAAACTGCTCAAGAATAGTGCGTGTTAATTTATAAATGCAGCGATAAATAAATTAATTACCACTCTGGAATTAGAGTGTAGTTCAAAATGATGGAGGATTATAAGTTCCTGTTCAAAGTTGTCCTGGTGGGCAATGCCGGTGTTGGGAAAACATGTCTAGTTCGAAGATTCACTCAAGTGAGTATTATTGCTTTATTATTCAATTTCTCCTCAACACGATTTCTCTTTACTTATAATTTGTAAATTTTCTTCTTCACCCTTTTAGTCAAGTAATTTATTAATTAGTTATTTCGTCCTGCGGGTATTTTGTTACAAGCTTGTCATTCTAGACGAATAATTAATCCTTTATCTTACGAAAAATCGATGGAAGTTAGATAAGCAAAAGTGTCATAATGATGATAGTTCATTTAAAAAGTATGTCAGGGTAAAAGATAGTGGTACATAATTTCTTTTATTTTACGCGAGAGTCTTAATTAATATTTTATTAAGAAAGTGGTACAATTATTTTTTATATTTTTCTCATTTCTTATCTGGTTTCTTCTTTTTATCTTCTCTTATATTTGTTTAATTTTCTCACTTCTAGAATTAAGATAATATTTTTTAATAACTTTTAATTATGTTTGGAATTAGGGATTGTTTCCACCGGGACAAGGTGCAACGATCGGTGTGGATTTTATGATAAAGACTGTAGGGGTGGAAAATGAGAAAGTAAAGGTATAATATCTTCTTTTTTTATATAATTCTATATAGAAAATAAATTTACGTATTTTGAATAATCTCGTCTAATTTTAGTTTTTTCGTAATTAATTTTATGTAATTTAGTTTTTAGTCATCTTAAATAATTAATTGCTTATAATATGGTCTTTTTATTATTAATTTCATGTAATTGAATGTTTTAGCTTCAAATTTGGGACACAGCTGGACAAGAGAGATTTCGTTCGATCACTCAAAGTTATTACAGATCAGCTCATGCTTTAATTTTAGTATATGATATTTCTTGCCAACCAACTTTCGATTGTCTACCTGATTGGCTTAGAGAAATCGAAGAATATGCGAGCAATAAAGTACTGAGGATATTAGTTGGTTAGTAGTTAATTATTGTTTTTAAACTGCTTAAAAACACAAAATATTCACTTGTACATGATAAAATTGATTGGAATTTTCAAGCAATAAAATTGATTATAATTTGCGAGGAAAAACATTAATTACAATTATCGGGTTATAAAGTTCATTAAAATTTGCGGGTATTAAAATTGATTACAATTTACAGGTAATAAAATTGATCGAGAAGATAGGGAAATACCGACACACGTTGGAGAAGATTTTGCTCAACGTCATGGTATGTATTTTCTTGAAACTTCTGCAAAGGAGGCCGAAAATGTTGAAAGGCTGTTTATGGAAATTGCAGCTGAGCTTATGGAGGTAATTTACAATTAATATTAAGTACAGGGCTGCCAGTCACTCACTTTTTTTTATTAAAAAAAAACACTTTTCTCACTTTCTTAGTAAAATTTTTATTCCAGCTGCTTTTTGTCAACTTATTGTTGTCAATTCTCGAGTATTTTTGCGATTTTAAATGTAATTTTTTCAAATATTAATTATTTTCTTCAGTCTTTAAATTATTGTCATGAAAATTTAAATTTAGAATACAAGCTTTCATTTAATTTCGCAATTTTTCAATTATTTTCTTAAAATTTCAATTATGTTCTTCAGTCTTTGAATTATTATCAGGAATATTTAAATTTTCAACACAAGTTTCAATTTACTTTTGTTGTTTTTTATTATTCTCTTCAAATTTTAATTAATTTTGTCATTATTCAGTATTTTTGTCAGTTTCCAATTATTTTCTTCATATTTCTATTATTTTCGCCATTTTAGAGTTATTTTCTACAAATTTCAATTATTTTATTCAATTTTTTTTATTGTTATGAATTTTTAAATATCTTACGCCAGTTTTCAATTATTTTCTTCAAATTTTAATCATTTTCTTTATTTTTTTATTTACTGCCACGAATTTACTAATTATTTACACCTTTTTTAATTATTTTCTACAAATTTCACTTATTTTCTTCAAACTTTAATTACATTTTCCATATTTAATTTTTTTCCATTTAATTATTCTCTTCAAATTTCAATTATTTTCTTCAAAACTTTAATTTCTTCTTTTAATTTTAAAATTCAATTAATTTCTTCAACTTTCAATTATTTTCCTCAAACTTTTAATATTTTTCTCAATTGTTCAATTATAGTCTATTAATTTTTAATTTTTACACAAGTTATTAATTTTTTTTTCTCATTTCCCAATTATTTTTTTTCAAATTACAATTATTTTTGTCACTATTCAAATATTTTGGACATTTTGGAATTATTTTCCTTAAGTGTAATTTTCTTCAATCTTTTTATTTTTGTCATGTTTTTATTAACTTTTACACCAGTTTTCAATTATTTATATCATTATTCAATTAGTTTCTTCACACTTCAATTATATCGTTAATTTATCAATTATTTTATACAATTTTTCAAATAATGTAATAAATTTTCTATTTTTTACTTCATTTTTTAATTAACATACATTTCTCATTTTTCATTAATTTTTTTTCAAAATCTCAATTATTTTTGTCATTTTTCAACTTTTTTCTACATATGTAAAATTTTTCTGTCATTTTTAAATTTTTTTCTTCAAATTTCACTTATATTCTTGAAACTATTATTGTTTTTTAAAAAATTTGCAACTAATATCTAAAAAGATTGATGTTTACACCAGTTTTCAATTATTTATGTCATTATTCAATTACTTCCTTTACAATTTAATTATTTTCTCAAATATCTCAATTATTGTACACAAATTTTTAATTTTTTACATCCAGTCTCAAATTATTTTTTAAAATTTTAATTATTTTTGTCATTCTTCAATTATTTTCTTGTTATTTCAATTATTTTCTTTGTATTTCAATTATTTTGTTTCAAATTTTCAATTTTTATTTTCTTCTTTTGATTTTTTATTAATTTTTCAATTAGTTTTATAATTTACATTTTTTTCAGATTTGAATTATTTTTACACTTTTTTCAATTATTTTCTACAAATTTCAAGTATTGTCTTCAAATTTAAAGTTTTTTACGTCGGTTATCAAGTATTTTTGCCACTTTAGAATTATTTTCTACAAATTTCAGTAATTTGATTCAATTTTTTTATTGTCATGAATTTTACAATTTTTTTTTCACCAGTTTTAAATTATTTTCTTCAAATTACAATCATTTTCTTAATTTTTTTTTATTAGTTTCATAAATTTATGTATTAATTTTTACACATTTTTCAATTACTTTCTATAAATTTCAATTGCTTTCTTCAAACTTCTGTTAATTTCTTCAACTTTCAATTATTTTCCTCAAACTTATAATATTTTTTCAATTATTGGCTATACATTTTTAATTTTTACACCATATTTCAATTATTTATGCCATTATTTAATTAGTTTATTAGCATTTCAATTATTTCGTCAAATTTTCAAGTAATGTCTTTAAATTTTTCATTTTTTACACTACTTAACAATTATTTTTGCATTTCTCAATTATTTTTTTCAAATTCCAATTATTTTTGTCATTCAACTATTTTCGACATTTTGAAATTATTTTCTTTAAATGTCATTTTCTTCAATTCTTTTATAATAATCATGAATTTATTAACTCTTACATCAGTTTTCAATTATTTATGTCATTATTCAATTAATTTCTTTACATTTCAATTATATCTTTCATTTTTCAATTATTTTATACAATTTTCTATTTAATGAAATACATTTTTTATTTTTTACTCCATTTTTTAAAACTATATTTTTCATTTGCATTTTTTTTTAAATTTCAGTTATTTTTGTCATTTTTCAATTGTTTTCTATATTTATAAATAATTTTTTTTTACAACTTTTGCCGAAGCAATTTTTTTTAAAATACTTAAAAAATATGTGTTAAATCTAAAATATTATTAATTTTGTATTTCTAAGGGATGAAAGCACCTCCCGAAAAATAGTTTTCAAAAATATATTTTTATAATTTCGTCCCTGCGGACTTTCAAAACTTCAGATACATATTATTTTTTTTAATTTTTCAACTATTGTCTATAAAGTTGAATTTTTACACTAGCTTTCAATTATTTATGTCATTATTCAGTCACTTTCTTTACATTTTAATTATTTTGTCAATATCTTAATTATTGTACTGAAATTTTTAATTTCTTACATGAGTCTCAAATTATTTTTCCAAATTTTAATTATTTTTGTTATTCTTCAATTATTTTCCTGTTATTTCAATTATTTTTGAAATTTTGAAATTATTTAATTAATCTTGATTAATTATTTTCGTGCTGGCGGGCCCCAAATTAATATCAGTAATATCAAACTCATTATTGTTTACCCAATTTTTTTTTGCTTAAAAACTCACTATTTACTCACTTTTTTAAATTAAAAAGTCACTTTTTTTTTACTATTTTCAATCTTCAAGTCCGCTGTCAGCCCTGTAAATATTATTTATATAATTTATATTATTTGATCTCTTATATTTGTATTTTAGTTTCTTAATTTATTTTTTAAAATTGAATTTAACTTATTATTAATAAACAGAGATTAATTTATTTCTATTATTACAGCAAGCAAGGTGCAAGGAATTGACGAGATATGAAACTAGTGCAACTTCCATTAACGGAAAAACAACTTCAATCGGAGATAATTCCAACTGTGGATGCAGTCGCTTCTCTTAAGTAATTTAATATCAAATTTAGTTGCTTGATTTATTTGAAATAAGGTATAAATTTAAGTTGACATGGTTGTTCCATTACGTGGAAATTTTATTCACCAAAGTGCTTTATTCTCAACACAACCTCAGACTATTTTCTACCTGCACATCACTTGCAATTTTCCAATTCACTTGAGATGATATTCCGAGGAATTGAAATTCCAGATTATATACGTTATGGATTAAAATACAATTTTTTTTTAAAGTACATTAAATTAAAACACAGATTGTATTTTAATCCAATTTCTACGATTCCTGTGGATAATAGACTTATTTTGGTGGTGCGAAGCATTTTTATTCGCGTAAGCGTTTTTTTATATTTATTTATTATTTGAAAGTTTTGATTATTTTCCATAAATTTGAACATGGAAAGCAGCATATGGTATAGTTTAAGTCCTAAAGTTAAAAAAATTAGTAAAATGCATTTGATTAAAAATCATTTCTTGCCGCCCACTTGCGTCGCGCTTAAATCATCACTCATTGTTAGCTCAAAGCTACTAATTGGTATTTATTTAAGCGTTTTTAAGACTAGCTTTTTAATTGAAATTTAGAGGGTATAGATATAAATATATTATATAAAGCTTATAATTACGTTGCACAAAAAGGATAAAAATATAACGTCGTTAATCTTATACGATTCTTTTAATCGGTTTCGAATTAAAATTTTAAATCTAATTAACAATTTATAAACTTAGGAATTAAATTATTAACAAAATTATTTAATAAATTATTACCATTTAGACTGTAGATTCTTATCAAATAAATTATAATCTACTAAATAATTGAATCTACTATAAATTAAACAAATATCGTGAAAGATTTTCGACGTTGCTCTTTCTCATAAAATCGAGACTCAAATTTTTGAATCAGTTTTAATTTAATGCTAAATGTCTCTGATTTTATTTTCACATAACTTGAAATAGATTTTTTGATGAAAGAAAATTGATTAAAATCTACTTCAAAACGTGTATTTTCTAGACTGTGATTATGTTTTGGAGTATTAATTTTTCTGAGGCGCTTGGAGAAAAACCTGCATTTTTGATCCTACACATATTATATTTTTGTTAAAACATCACTCTAGTCTTTCTACATTCTTGTCTTAGATAAAGTCAAGTTTTTCGAAAATATTCGAATATTTCGTGCTAATAATAATATTCGATTAATTCGAATATTATTGCTATTAAATATTCCAATATTTGAATGTTTATTTGATTTATAAAATGACAAGGATACAATTATTTATGCAAACCGCAATCATTACATTTGTTTACTCATCGCGAACAGTTAAGATTGTTACCGAAAATGAGTGATTGCGAGATCTCTTGATAATTAAAGTTAATGGTAACAACGAAAAGGAACCTTTTAGTCAATCTAATTACTAGATATTATTGATATAATCCATTATTAGTAAATTGCTGCGAAAGCGGTAAATTTTTAAACTTAAAACGATGTATGAAAGTAGAACATGTAACGATTTATCAAAATCACAATTTTTTAAAACTTATTTATCAGTAGGTGTAGCTAATTGGTGCTAGGTAATTTTGGGAGAGTTTTTTACCCCAATTTGCACACTTTGTATTTTTTATCAAATTACAAAAGAGGCACATAGCGTAGCGGACTTTTATATTTCCAACGACCAATTAAAAAAGTTCAAAAATTAGAATTTTACTGATAATTGAAAACAATCTCGAGCATGAAACTGAATATATTCCTAGAGAAACATTTTATATTGTTATTTTTAATCATTGATTATTTATTACTATTGGTTAATTAGTTTGAAATTGTTCAAATTTTTATTACGTCTCGAAGCAAGCAATTAAAGATTGTTTAGAACTGATGATGCTTGTTATTTTTTTCGGGTAAAAACAATTTTATATTTTCTATCTGTTGTTACTCTAGTCATAATGAAAAATATTCTCGCGGTGCCTCATGTATAATTTCTACAAATTATTGTTAATCAGAATTTTTTTTCTTAAAGATTTAAATCAAGAATAAAAATTGTTTAATATTCTTTTACTTTGAAGTAAACAGGAATAATGATAAATTACGTCAGAAATTAAATTAAAAATTACGACAAAACATTTAAAATAAACTGTTGAAGATTTGTTGAATAACTTTTAACGAAAGCGTGCTTTTTTCAATATAAAATATATTTTCAGTTTAATATAACATTGTTATAAAATCGCTGGTTGTTTAAGTTTTAATGTTGCGAGTAAAATTCTGGTGTTATTGTGTTACAAGCGACGAATTCTTTCTGTCTTTGCAATATTCTCCCGATAATACTCGAAAAGAATGAATGCATCGATCCAGATAGTTAAAAAGACATATCAAAACTCAAAAAAAAAGAGGAGTTTAGCTGTCGCGAAGTCGCGTAATAATCATGTAAACGGCTTTTCGTGGGCATTCTTAATTCAGCACTTTTGTGAAAACTAAATGCTTATTAGACATAATGATAATCGTCGTTATATTATAGCAATTACAGAATTAAGTCTCATTTTTCGTGGCCCCTACTTAATTTCAAAATATTGTAAATCTATTCAGTGTTTTAGGCATAAAACACTCATTTAGATTCCACGTCTGCACAGGAAATAAAAAATTCGTGCATCTTCCGTTTACATAAAAGTACACTTTTCATTTACATATTACAGTAAGATTATTCTAATTGTCAATAAAATATGCAAGATAAAAGACTTTTAAAACAAATAGCGAAACGATGATTTTGAAGTCTAGGATAATGAAAGAAAAAATGCTTAATAATATTGTCAAATTTGACTAAAAAAAAAGTCAAATTATTGCTTTCTTGTGATTATTATCAAGGACTTCAATCGAATTAACAATACCAATTTTAGTGCCTCTGAAAATGAGCTGAGATTTTTCTGATGAGGATTTATTTTCTATTTCGATATAAAATTATTTTATAACAATAAGATTGAGAAAATCGTTATTGAGAAAAATAAACAAAAAAAAATTGTTTTTTGATTGTCTTGTTTCGCGTTTTATGAAATGCATGCGGACGCCGAAAAGTTCGAGAGGATAAGTGTTTTTATAGAATGGTACGAATGTTCGTTATCTATAAAGTTTCATGATTCTACTTATTGCTAACGCTAGACAGCGTAAATACACTCACTTGCTACAAATGTAGGCGTACATATTTGTAATTAAATTATTTGAAAACATGATTTATTGTTTTATTGGTCCCCTTTCAACTTTTTTGTAAATTGGGAAATTTAATTTCACGTTCTTGAAATTTTAATATTTCACTGTAAATTCAGCTGTTAATGAATTTTATCTTAAAGGAACCATAATTAAAAATTCATGATTTTATTACCTTAAATTTCTAATAAACAAACAGGGTGGTCAGTTGACCGGGAAACCGGGGAATTTTTTACTAAATCGGAAATTTCTTCGTGGATCTAAAAGTTCTAAGAAATTTTATCGAAAATCAATTTTTTTTCATATATTACAAATCTATTTAATAGTAATAATAATAATAATAATAATCCGCAAGTTCTTTCATTCCTTAATTCATTTTTTGTCTGTTCACACTTGAAGCTTGGCACACAGATATTTTTTGTATACTTTTTAAAAAATGCAATTAAAATTTAAATTTATGCATATCAGTTCAAATAATTTTAATTTCGATCATAAATAAATTTATACTTTTTTCTATAATTTTCAACAGACTTCAATAAACAATTATTCTCTATAATTTTTATAATTATTCTTCAATTTTTTTTTAATTATCTTGTTCTGTTGTCGATTATTCACGACAGTTTTCGAATTTTTTTTCGATTGTTAATTATTTTCCTCACTTCTCAATTATTTCCTTTAATATTTAATTATTTTAGTCATTTTGTAATTCTTCTTTCAATTATAAACTATTTTCTTAAAATATCAATTTAATTCATTAATTCTTTAATCTTCAATTTATTTCATAATTTTGAATTATTTTCTTCAATTCTTAATTATTTTCTTCAATTTTCAATTGCATTCTTCGGTTTTCAATTATTTTATTCAATATTCAATAATTCTCGCATTTTCTCAATTATCAATTATTTTCTTGAAATTTCAATAAAATTCTTCAATTTCCAATTGATTTCTTCAATATTCATTTATTTTCTACAATTTTTTCCATAATTTTCATCAGTTTTCAATTGACAATCTATTATTCTCCTTCAATTTTATAATTATTCATTGAATTATAATTTTTTTTGTTCAAATGCCGATTATTTTCACCATTTTTCGATTTTTTTTCAATTGTCAATTATTTTTTTTTAATGGTTAATTATTTTCGTCATGTTGTAATTTTTCTTTTAATTTCAATTATTTTCTTGAAATTTCCATTTAATTATTTACCTTCCCATTTATTTCTTCAGTTTAAATTATTTTCTTCAATTCTCAAATATTTTCTTTAATTTTCAATTATTTTTAATCGATTTTCGATTAATTCCTCAATATTCAATAATTCTCGGATTTTTCAATTATTTTTTTCACTCATAAACATTTTTTTAAAATTTCAACTCAATTATTCAATTCTCGAACTATTCTCTTCAATTCTCAGTTATTTTCTTCATATTTAAATTCCAATTTTCAATTTCCAATTATTTTCTTTGCTATTTAAAAATATCGCCTTTTTTCTATTATTTATTTCGATTATCATTAAGTTAATTTAATTTTAAATTCGATTGTTCAATTATTTTCTTTCATTTTTATTTCCATTCTTCAATTTTCAATTGTTTTCTTCTATATTAATTAATTTTCGTCATTTTTCAACTATTTCCTTCAATTATTAATTGTTTTCCACATTTTTCAATTATTTCCTACATTTTTTTAAATTATTATTTTAAATAATTTTAATGTTCAAATGCCAATTATTCTTACTATTTTTCGATTTCTTTTTCAATTGTTAATTGTTGCTTTTTTCAATTCTCAAATATTTTATTTAGTTATCAATTATTTTTAATCGGTTTTCAATTAATTCCACAATATTCAATAACTCTCGGATTTTTTCAATTATCTTTTTCACTCTCAAAAATTGTTTTAAATTTTCAATTCAATTATTCAATTCTAGAAGTATTCTCTACAATTCTCAATTAATTTCTTCAAATTTTAATTCCATTTTTATTTTCAATTACTTTTTTAATATTAAAAAATTATCGCCTTTTTTCTATTATTTTTTTCGATTATCATTATAAGTTTCTTTAATTTTAAATACAATTGTTCAATTATTTTCTTTAATTTTCAATTCCATTTTCCAATTTTTATTTTCATTTCTTCAATTTTGAATTGTTTTCTTCTATATTTATTGATTTTCGGCTTTCTTCAAATTCAAATTAATTTTTATCAATTTTTAAGTATATTCTTTAAATTTCAATTCCATTATTCTACAATTTTAATTGCTTTTCTTAATTTTCAATAATTTTTTTCAATTTTAATTTTTTCTTTCGATTTTCAAGCCAGTTGTTCAATGTGCAAATATTTCCAACAATTATTCCTATAATTTTCTTAATTTTTCAATTTGCATTGTTTTCTTTAAATTTAATATTTCTTGCTTAATTTTTTCAGTGAATTTTTTCAGTTGTCTATTAAACAAAGTTATTTTTCGACTTTTTTTTTTCAATTCACAATTATTTTTGTCATTTTTTACATATTTTCTTCAATTTTTAATTATTCTCGTCATTTTTCAACTATTTCTTTCAATTATTATTTGTTTTCCGCAATTTTCAATTATTTCCTACAATTTTTTCAATATATTTAATCATTATCTTTAAATTTTATAATTATTCTTCAATTTAAAAAATTTTTTTTTGTTGTGTTTTAATCTAGCCATTTTCTGAAGTTTTTTTTAATTGTCAATTATTTTCGTCTTTTTGTAATTTTTTTTCCACTGTCAATTATTTTTTCCTCAATTTTTTATTATTTTCTTCAATTTCAATTATTTTTTCGGTTTTGAATCCAGTTGTTCAATTTGCAATTATTTCCAACAGTTATTCCTATAATTTTTTAAACTATTCTTTTAAATTGTGTAATTATGTAGCCATTTTTCGAATTTTTTTTTCAACTGTGAATTATTTTCGTCATTTTTCAGATATATTCTTCAATTTCGTAATTTTCATTATTTGAATTTGCAATTGTCCAAAAATTTAGATTTTAGTATTTTGTGATCATAAAATTTTTCAAGATTTAATTATACGATTTTATAAGAATGTGTAAATTTTAAATTTAAGTATAAAGTTATATTTTAAATATAAATGCGAATTTCGAAAAATTAAAAATTTTGTTTTCATTGTTCAGGAAAAAGTCAGGGAAAAATCAGGGAATTTTGAAAATTAAATTTTGCGACCACCCTGCCGTTAATTAAATTTCAAGTTAGATTATTTTAGAGTTTAGTTTCAAACCATAATTAAATTTCACAAATATGAAAACGTCTATTTTAGTTCATCAATTATTTAACGAATTTTTAGTAGCAATTTGCTTAATTTAAGTCTTTATTGTCAGAGATTGAAATTATTTTGAACGAATTTCGTTAATATTTTGAGAATTTCAAAGTCAAATAAAATATGCTGATATAAATATGCATACGGAATATTTATCTCAATATTAAATTCGCTAATACTGTTATAATAAATGCGTAACTGACTTAATAGAACATGGAGGGAATGACTAATTTGTACAAAATACATACGATGAATTTTAATTACGATTCAAGGAAATTTTTGAGTTTAACCTCCTCAAGGGACATTTTAAATAGACGATCTCGAGAATTAGAATCTAGAGCCAGAGGATTCACCGGACACTCTAGACAATTAGAAATATAAATTCCACCTTTGTTTTCAATTGAATTATTCACAGCAGCATAAACGACGGGAATAGCTCCTTGTTCGGGTGTCTAAAATTAAAATTAAAGTTGTTAATTAATTTAGCTTCCACTCAAAGGAAGTGATACTTTGATAATTAAATTAATTAAAATCTTGCTAATTACCTTAAAAATTATATTAAATAACAATTTTAAATGCCTCATGCTTGTGTGTTGATAAAGGTCTGTATTAACAAGTCCAGGATGAACAGCATAGGATTCTACATTCAACTTTTTACTTGCAGAAAGTTCTTGAATCGACTTTGTGAACATGACTTGAGCAAGCTTACTTTGAGCGTATGCTAATTTTCTGATGAATTCTTGGCTATAAAACATTTTAAATTATAAATTATAATAATAGAACGTAAAATTTTAATGATTTACAGCTTGAGCTAAAACTTATTTTCAATCATTCGTCGTAATTTTTCATTTTAGTATCAAATAATATTTATTATTATAATAAAATCAAATTGAGATATTATTTTAAAAAGTCAAAGAATACGTATGAACAGTATAAATTAAATAATTAAGTGTAAATTAAAAACATATTCAGTAAAAATAGATTTTTTAAAAGGAAAGTAAAAAACATTTTTAAAAAGAGAGAATATAAAAAATTTGTAAAAAAATAGTGAGTCATTTGCAAGAAAATTATAATTTTTAATTTAAGGTGGTTTTTTTTTCTATCAATGAAAAATGAAATTTACATTTTTGTTATCTGAACCGATGCCTAGTCAGAAAGAAAATTCTGTTTTCAGAATTAAAAAAAAAGGAGAAAAAATTATACACCTGTAAAAATTCTATAGAATAATTATTAGAATATTGAGATTATTTTTAAGATTAATATTAAGATTATTGTTAATATTATTATTAAAAATTTGTTGAAATTTAATTTTATTTATACCTGTCTTCCACGTGATCAAAATCAATTGTTCCAGCAAGATGAGCACAAGACGTGACATTAATAACCCTTGCATTTTCATTTACACTTCCAGCATTTTTTAAAAGAGGCATTAATAATGCTGTTAATAGAAAATGCGACAAATAATTCACCACCCATTGTTGTTCGAATCCCTCTTTTGTTTTTAAATAAGGAGTAAACATGATTCCGGCTAAAAAATTAATTTTAAATAGGAATCAGACAAACAATCGGAAAAAAGTTAGTCTAACTCCATAAAAGATTTGTTATAAAAATTAAATAATATGTAATATTTTTAGAATTTCGTCATCAAAATTATTATTATAAAAAATAATAAAAATTTAAATAAAATTATAAAAAATGATTCATTTTTCATCATAAAAATGTTTTTCGAATCTTACGAAAATTTTGATTCGATTTTAAAATTATTAAAAAAATTATTTAATAAATAAATACCATTATTCACTAAAGTGTCGACCCTTGAGTAATCTTTTTTAATTTCTCTAGCGAATTTTCGAACAGATTCTAAACTGGCATTATCCATGTGATAAACTTTTGCAGTGCCTGAGGTCACGCCTGATTCTCGGATTTTACGAATCGCATCTTCGCCGGCTTTTATATTTCTGCAGGCTAAAACACAATTTATTAAAATATTTGGTTTGTATTTCTTCAAAATTTTTGTAATTTTAAGAAAAATTAGATATTACCAACTATCACTTCCATCTCACATTGTAGTAGCATTTTTACGACAAAATATCCAATTCCTCGAGAACCTCCTGTCACTATTGCCACTTTTCCGTTTCGTTTGGGTAAATCTGTGAACGTAAAAAAAAAGACAATAAAAAAAGCAATAGTTTTTTATTTTAATTGTTTGTTGAATGATTTTTAAAATAAGCAAAAGATCATTAAAAAATACTTATTTTTTAATGTTTAGAGTGAATTTTTAATACATTATTTTGTTAAAAACAACATTATCCTACTTTTACTGATAAAAATTAAAAATTAAAATTCAATTATTCGAAATTTCGTAATTTATACAAATTTTAATAGATTCAAATTACAAATACTTTCTCTATGATTAATGCATTTCAAAATGCCCTTTAGAAAAATTATTCAACATTTAAATGCAGTCGGAAAATAAATTCACTTTCTTTAAAATTCAAATTCTTAATTCTCAACAACTTTCGTAACTTTCTTTTCTTGTTGACCGAATTACTGTTTGTATCCTTTTTCACGCAGTAAGCATCAAAGTGCTGGGTTTTAAAATTTTTTATTTTTATTAAATACTATATAATAAAAACCGGCTAATAAAATAAGTAATTCGGAGTATTTTAAAATTCGAATCTATTTTGAAGGAAAATAAAGTATAAATAAAACAAAATTAAATAAAAAACAAAGTTTTGTAAAAGAAAAACATGTAATGAATAAATAATCATAAATAAAATGAAAAGAAAAAAAGGTTCTAAAAAATCTAAAATGTATTTAAAAATTTTTAATTTACACAATGTTAAAGAAAATCGAATTTAATATAAATAGGTCATGAACTCTCTAATAGTTAATATGATATAAAATAATGAAAACATTGCTATTATTTTATTTAATTTGCATAAATATTACCTACTTTCAATTAGGGACAATTTGTTAATTTTTCTAGAAATAATTTATTAATTAAATTGTTTTCACTCACCAGTTTTGTTGTACCTTGCGTAAATAAACTCTCGAACTACTTCTTGAATTCCCATTGTTTGATATTTAATTTCGTAAATTAGTGTATTATAAAAAAACTTCACTTTATTTCGTGGTTTATGAAAAGCTAAAATACCCGCTATTAAAGCAAGAGCAGAACCTGCGACGAGAATCATTGTCAAAACAGTTATGTGTGTCTCTTGACGATGCTTAGAAAGGTATTCCCTCGTTTCGGTCGATGCTTATTATTATACAGTAATACCACGTGAAATAACGTCAGCAATCAGTGTACATAAAATCTTTTTTTAAATTTCACCTTATCGATTTTTATAACATTTGAAATTTAAAAAACTGATTTCTATAATATTCGAATTTAAAAAAAAAAAAAATAACTGGTTTATTAAAATATAAGAAATTATTAAATTCCTACTCGATGTTATTCAAGCTGCAATAATTTTAAATAAAAAAAATTGTACATAAAAAATTTTAAATACTGCGAAAGAAGCAAAAAATATTGTAAATTATGAGATATTTGAATTTTTTGTTATAAAAAGTTTAGAATAAATAAATGAACTTGGGTATAATAAATCAAAGAACTTATCTAAGAGACTCATTACTATTTAATGATTTTCACAAACTATAAATTTATGATTCAGCTTTTTTATTTGTTTACCAAAATGATAACAAAGTTTTAAAAAATTGTATATATACATAAATATCTATTTTTAACCTATAAAAACATTGTTATAAATTTAATACAAGAGGTTTAAAAGATGTTCTCAAAATCAATCTTCTTTACAAAAAATTTATTCTGAAAAATAAAAATAATACAATTATTCTCCCTCAATATAACTATTTTTGGTAAAACACAGAATTTTCTTTTAAAAACTTTTCCACTTACCACAAATATCAAAGAAAGTACTAAAAGAGTATTAAAAACTCCGAAAAATAGCAACAAATTTGTATCCAGAAAACTGGTCTTCTTGCTTTTTACAAAATACTTTTTGTTTACTAAACTTGAATTTTTGTTTATATTCTTGTCAAAAGCACATGTTTTCCAGCATTTTTGACATTTATCTTCCAAAACAGAGACACAGAGTCATCTGTCGATGATTATTTGAATTTCGAACTTAAAACTCAGCGAGTCACTGAGTCAGGTTTTCTTCTCAGGTGTTTGTGTGTGAAAGCAGGAGCAAGTTATTTCATTAAGTTGCACGTCGTTAAGTCTCAATTAACTGCATATCAGTTCATTTGCATGTTGTACAAAAAGTCGGTAGTTGAAATAGAAAAGTTTTTACGTAGTAAGGAAAGTTATCGAATCGACGAAAAAGTGAGACGTTATAACCTATAAAGCTGCAAGGTAAGTGCTCTTTATCTGTTCAAAGTCTAAATTTTACCGTTCTTTTTCAATTTCTGTAAACGTCGCAACCAAGGAGTCTCTTTTCAAGATTTAAGAACAAGTAAGAGATTGTTTGAGACACGTAATTTCAAATCAGGGACATCTTTCTTTATCTGCAGTGTCACTGTTTACTGCTTTAATAAACCTTAGAAACCTCGTGATTCTTGATCTTTTCTCACATTTCTGCTCGGTGTCTCTTCTGGATTCGTGCATTTTTTTTCCTATTTTGGTGAAAGAGGAATATGTGAAATTAGTTTAATAATTAATTGTAATTTATACAGGATGGCAGATACTACAAATACAGGCAGCACATCTCAACCTGAAAGAGGTTGGCCAAATTTGAAACAACATGTGGTTGAACATAAAATTGATGTTGGATTATGGGCCTTAAGACTTCTCGCGATACTTTTTACAATTGGGTATTTCATTCCCGTGTTTGGGTAAGTTTTACTATTATTTTCATTCATGAATACTCAGGTTCTTAATAACTCAGAGTAAATCAATAAAAGTGTTATTGATTCTTATATCAAGGCTCATCCAATTATTTGTTGTATCAGCCTTGATGAGGGAATTAGAGCTTTATTTATTTTCTTAAAATATCTGTTTTAAAACACTATTATTTATTTAAATCTCTTTTCCAAGTTGTGGTTTCATAGTTTCACAAGGAGTTTAAAACCTGGAGAAAAGTTTCTCTTACCTTTACCGCATAAATAAATAATTAAAAATAATAATTTTTGATCATTTCTAAATTTAATTTCTTTCAATTAATTTTATTCAAATTTATTTATTTATAACCGACAATATTCTCCTTCCGGAGAATTTATGAGAATTTTCTATATTTGAATGAGCTCCACTATTTTAAAAACACAAACAATTTATTAAAATAAAATTGATAAATAACAAAATAATTTATCATTACAAATTAAATATAAGTCGTAAAAATTATTATTAAATATAACAATTATGAACAGTGTTCTATATAAATGATAAAAATTCTAAACACTTTATGTTATCAACAATTGTAAATAGTTTAAATATAATATTTTAAAAAAATAATGTTAAATTTTGCAAATTGAAAAACAAAATAATGAAAACAATTAAAATTGTCGAAAGTAATTTGAAAAATCATAGAAATGTTTTAAAATTAAAGAAAATAATTTAAAATTGGGAATAATACTTAAAAATCTTAAAAATAAATTGAAAAAAATTAAAATAATGAAAAATTTGAGAAAATAATTAAAAATTAAAAAAAAGCTTGAAATTAAGATAAATAATTGAAAATTTAAGAAAATAATTGAAAAAAGTACATAAATAAAGGAAAATTAAAGAAAATTTCAAAAAAATACTTGAAACTTTTAAAAGTTCATTGCAAAAAAAAAAAAAAAAATAACTAAAATTTAGAGAAAATAAATGAAATATAATAATTTTAAATTAAAAAGAACAATTTTTAATTGAAGAGAAATAATTGCAAAAAATATAAAATATAGCTGTACATTAAATACCAGAAAATCGTAGATATAATTGAAGATTGAATAGAATAGTGAAATTTTCAGATTTAAATAATTGAAATATCAGATAAATAGTTTAAAATTTGAAAATTATGAAAAGAATTGAAAATGATTAAAAATGGAAGAAAATAATGGGAAATGTGAGAAAAATATTTTAAAATTTTAGAAAATAATTTAAAAAATAAGAATAATAAAAAATTAGGGAAAATAATTGAAAAATAATTTTAAAATTTGGAACTTGGAGAAAACAATTTAAATATAATAAAAGCAAGGAAAGTTGACAAAATTAATGAAATTCGAAATGAAAAATTGAAAAAATTGCTGAATTTTTTCAAAATTTTTGAAAGATCAGTTTGTTGGTCTCAACGTTCAAATTTATGATGCCTGCAACCTAATTAATAAAATGTTACGAAAAAAATAAAAATAAATAATTAAAATAGGAAAAAATTGAAATTTGAAAAAAATACTTGAAAATCTAAGAAATTAATTGAAAAGAATGAGAATAATTAAAAATGGAAGAAAAGCATTGAAGAAGGCTAAAAATAATTGAAATTATAAGGCAATTAATACAATTTTTTTGGAAATAATGAAAACAAATAAAAATATTTAAAAATTGTAGAAAATAATTGAAATTTAAGAAAAATATTTAAAAATCTTGAAAAGTACAATATGAGAATAATAATAAGGTATTTATGAAAATAACTTAAAAAATGATAAAAACAATTTAAAATTGAAAAAAAATTGAAATATAATGAAAATAATTAAAAAATTTCGATAATAATTGAAATATGATAAAAAAAATTAAAATTTGATGGAAATAATTACAATTTCAGATAAATAATTAAAACTTTTAAAAATTATGCGAAAAAAATGAAAATAATTAAAAATTGGAGACAATAATAGAAAAATTACAGAATTTATTTTTAAGTAAAAGAAAATAATTGAAAAATCGTTCAAAAAGTTGAAAATTGAAGACACAAATGATAAAAAGAAATTAATATTAAAAAAAATAATTAGAAATTGAGATATATATTTGAAAGTGCAGGGTATTAATTCAGAAATAATGAAAATAATTAAAAATTGAGGATAATAATTGCAAAATGAAGACAATAATGATGAATTTAAAAATTTAATTTTATTCTGCGATAAATAATATGAAATTTAGAAATAAATAATAAAATTGTTTTATTGTCGAAGAGAAAATAATCAAAATAAAAAAAGTGATTCATAGAATTTTAAAAAATAATTGCATATGGATGAAGGTAGATTTAAGATTTAGGGAAAAAAGTGAAAAACAATGAAAATAATTAAAAATTGCAGAAAGTAATTGGAAAATGATAAAAATAGTTGAAAAATGTAGTTTAAGTAAATGAAATCATAAGAGAAAAGAATTATTCAAAATTTCAGAAATTTTTAAATCACTTCAAATTTAGTATATTTAAACCGTGGATTAATTAAACTTTTAATCATTGCAAATTCAAATTAACAGCAATTTAAAGAAATTGAAATTGCTAGGTATAGATTAAAAATTTGAGAAAATTTGATTTAATTTGTTAAATAAATAAAAAAAATCTAAATTCTCGATCTCCAGGTAATATTACTTCTTCGCAACTCTAGTCAAAGTTGATGATAATTTTAATCATTTTATAATTATTAACTGAGTTGAATTTTGAATTAATTTAATAAAAACGTAATCTTGACTTTGTTTTTTTTAGGAATCCATACAATGTATATTACAAAGCCTTAATTAGTAATTCAGCAATTAATGCTCTGCGATTACATCAGAGAATGCCACCAATTCAATTCACAGCAGCTTTCTTTGCGGAACTGTGTTTAGAAGATTCATTCCATTATTTATTTTATGCATCAATATTCCTCTATGCTTCTCCAGTAGCACGTATCCTTTTTTACATAATGCATAAATTTAAAATAACAAATTTACTACCTTTTCAGGAAAAAAGTAGAAATATGAAAATGGCAACAAAAAAAAATTTCAGATAAAAAGCGTTTAGTTTGTAAGAGATTTTAAAACTAAGACTTTCGAACAAAAGACAAATTTAAATATAATTATAAAAGACACGTTATTTTATTTTATATCAATTAAAAAATGCACTTTTAATTTATTTTTCAAATCACCTATCGAGAATTGCTAAATCATCGGGAATTATAAAAAATGCAGAAAGAAAATATAAAAACTAGATAGGTAGAATATTTTAAAATAAAAAAGTACGAATATAAAATGAAAGCTAGACTGAAATAATTTAATTTAATATAATTAATATTTATATTTTCCTCAACTAATTAACAGTGGTTCTTCTTCCCATATTTTTATTCGCTTTGCTTCACTTTTCAAGTTACTCCCTCACATTACTCGACGTAAGTATCAATCTTTTATAAATTATCGTTATATAAGTAGATTATAGGCTGTAAGTTTTTCCCGTCATCTTTGGCTAATTATAATATTTTTCTTTTTACAGTGTTTGGGTCAAAATAGAATGTGGGCAGCACGATTAATGATCTCTCTAGTGGAATTTCAATCAGGCAATATTCTGCGTTTTATTGCAATGACTGAGGTCATTTTAATGCCAATTTCAGTCTTCTTAGTCTTCACGTGAGTTCAGTTTTTTATATTTTAAATATTTTTGTCTGAAAAATAGTAATTTTTAATTTAAAAAAAAAAATCATTTTTTCCAGGGGTCGAGCCGGTTTACTAACGCCCTTCATCTACTATCATTTCTTAAGATTACGCCTGAATTCGAGGAGGAATCCCTACACTCGTAATGTTTTTTACGAAATTAAAACTGCAATTGGTGTTCTTGCGTCAAAACCGGCAGTTCCTCAAATTATCAGGCGTGCATTAGCTTACTTTTTACATTTTTTGCAAATGATGGAACCTGTGCGTCAACAATAATGCTGATTCTTCGTTGTGAAGAAGAATTAAAAAACCTTACCGATCACAATTTAAAGTGTTCCTTGATCGCGTTTTAGATAATGTCTGTGAGAAATGTCAAGGATTTTTTATACGTGATGTCCTGAATTTACAAAGCCACAAAATCTTGTTTGACATTTCACGTAATGTGATACTTGCACATTTCACAGAATGGCAAAAATTAATGCTCTTTTGCATTAAACTACCAATACTTTTGCTCTCATTTCATCAATTGCATTTTTGAGATTTACCTAAAATAATAAGAATGACGTGAATTTGAAAAGAAAGTTACTTTATAAATCTTGGTATATATATATATTGAGAGAAAGAAATCTGAAGAGAAATCACCAAGTAAATTAGAAAAATAGAAAAGTGTAATTGATTTGAATTGGTTTGATTTTCTAAAATATCATTCAAAGATTATTAAAGAAGTATTCTAATTTATTTTTAAAAACTTGAAGGGTATTTTAGAAAAGAAAACAAACACGGTCAATTGGTATTCTATTTTTCTTTAGATTTTTTCTGTATACTTGCACCTTAGATTTCCGATTCTAAGCTTGAAGTAATTAAAATTTTTTATCTTTGTAAGATACCTGGTTTTGGATTTAATTACTTTGTATAAATTAATATTTATTCTTCAAACAATGATAAGATAAAGTTTCTATTTATATGGAGAATAATTATTAATGAAAACTTCGTCTTGGGTGTTTTGTTTCAATATTGTCGAAAACTGGCTGATAACTACATCACTTTTGTGTGAATAAAAACAGGTATTTGTCATTTTAAATCTTTGCTTTTCTAACAAAAATGTCCGACTCTTTAAAATGACAAGTACCATTTTTATCGTTCATGTTTTAATCTAAATCTCTAAAAAAGAAAAGAATTGAATGTTTTGTCTTGATGTACAATTATGACGAATTTTTTTATGGATTTAAAAATGTTGGTAATTATAATAGAAAATTCGAGCAGACAATTTTTTGTTGGAATAAAAAATTCTTGTATTGCGTAACAAATATAATAGAAATATATTTATTTATTGTAAAATAATAAGTCTTTTTCTTATTATCATTTTGATCAATTTGATGAAAATTCTTTCGGATTAAAGGATTTTCAAGTAGTCAAAGATTATTATCGTTTCATTCTTTTGAATGAATTCTAAACATTGTATCGTTTATTTAATGATATGTACCTAATTGAATTGCTTTGTTAAATTTTAATTGTTTAAATTATTGCTCAATTAATTCTACAGTATTTCACAATAAAAAGTATAATTTTTGCATGAACGTGAAGTGTGTTTATACATATTATGTTAATGATTACAAAAATAAATCAACAGAAAATAGAATTGTGTGAATGCGTATTTTTGTTAATTGTAATTCCACCATTAAAAACGTCTGCTCTGGGAATCAGTTGATTAAATCATTATTGGCCTTTTTTACACTATTTACTAATTGTAAATGTTCATTAATCACTGTGGTTATTTATAAATTTACACAGTTTATAATTAAATTATTAAAAAGTTTATCGTCATTATTTCATTCAACACCTTGCCCTTTCTTATTTAACTTATTTCTTCAATTTTCAATTGTATTTTTTAATTATTTTATTCAAAATTCAATAATTCTCGCATTTTTTCAATTATGAAATATTTCCTTGAAATTTCAATACACTTCTTCAATTTCAAATTGATTTCTTTAATTTTCATTTATTTTCTAGAATTTTTCATCAGTTTTCAATTGACAATTTATTATTCTCCAATTTTATGATTATCTATTCAACAATGTTAAAATATTTTTTGTTTGAATGCTGATTATTCTCACCATTTTTCGAATTTTTTTTCAATTGTTTTTTTTTTTAATAGTTAATTATTTTCGTTATAATGTAATTTTTCTTTTTATTATCAATCATGTTCTTGAAATTTCCATTCAATTCTTTAATAAACAATTTATTTCTTCAATTTTTAATTATTGTCTACAATTCTCAAATATTTTCTTCATTTTTCAATTATTTTTATCAATTTTCAATTAATTTCTTAATATTCATTAATTCTCGTATTTTCTTAATTATCAATTATTTTCTTTCAATTCAATTCTTTAATTTTTAATTGAGTTCTTTAATTTTCATTTATTTTCTACAATTTTTAATTGGATATTTATGATTCTCCTTTAATTTTATGAATATTAATTAATTTAAAAATTATTTTGTTCAAATACCGATTATTTTTACCATTTTTCAATTGTTAATTATTTTTTTTTAATAGATAATAATTGTTTTCGTCATATTGTAATTTTTCAATATGATATATTTTTCAATATATCAATTTCTTGATTATCAATCTTTTTCTTAAAATTTTCATTTAATTATTTAATTTGCAATTCTCAAATATTTTCTTTAATTTTTGATTATTTATATCGATTTTCAAAAAAATCCTTAATATTCAATAATTCGCGTATTTTCAATTATTTTCTTTAATATTAAAAAAATTGTCACCTTTTACTATTATTTGTTTCGATTGTCATTAAGTTTCTTTAATTAAAAATATTAATTATTCAATTATTTTCTTTATTTTTTAATTTCATTCTGCAGTTTTCAATTGTTTTCTTCTATATTAATTAATTCTTGGCCTTTTTTCAATTCTTAAGTATATTCTTTAAATTTCAATTCCATTCTTCAATTATCAATTTTTTTCCATTCTTAATTATTTTTTACGATTTTTACTCTAGTTGTTAATTGTGTAATTATTTCTATAATTTTCTTAATTTTTTAATTTGCAATTATTTTCTTTAAATTTAATATTGTTTAATTTTTTCAATTGATATTATTTTCGTCATTTTTCATATATTTTCTTCGGGTTTTCAACTATTTCCTTCAATTATTATTTATTTTCCGCATATATCAATTATTTTCTACAATTTTTTCAATTTTTAATTTTTATTTTAAAATTTTATAATTTTTCTTTGATTTTTTAAGTTATTTTGTTTAGTTGTGTATTAATTTAGCCATTTTTTGAATTTTGTTTTCAATTGTCAATTATTTCGTTATTTTGTGTTCAATTATCAACTATTTTTTAAAATTTTAATTGAATTCTTCAATTTTCAATTTATTACCTCGATTTTTTTATTATTTTTAATTTGCAATTATTTTCAACAGTTATTCCTATAATTTTTAATCTATTTTGTTAAAATTTAATATTTAGGTATTATTAAAAACTTTTCTTTTCAATTGTGTAATAATGTAGCCGTTTTTCGAATTTTGTTTTCAACTGTCAATTAATTTCGTCGATTTTCAGATATATTCTTCAATTTCGCAATTTTTATTATTTAAATTTGCAAAAATTTATAGTTTAAATGACCAACAACAATGCAAAGTGTGTTTAATGTTGCTAGTAAATTTAATAAATCTTAATAAATACAAACCATAATTTTCCCACTTTTAAAAATAATTCTATATTTTCTGCTACCTAAAAAAGTGACGTTTTTTCGTATCCCTTACACTTTAAAATCATATTTTAAGAATAATAAAAGACATTTTACCATAATTCTCTCGATTTCATACTCTAGAAACCATAAAGAATAATTTTTGAAAGTTTCAGATTTTTTAAAACTTTATCCACAACGAGTTTAATCGAAATAAAATGGTCTGAACCTATTTTTTTCATATACCAAAATTTAAATTACAGTTCAAATGGCAAATAAAACAAAAAATATAAAATTTCTGTTTTTTATTTTAAACGATGTAAAAATTAAACAGAAATTAAACTGGAATTTGTGGTGGTGCAGTAAGGTCTTTAGCAGCAGCCTTAATTTCAGACGAAGGTTGTAAATGTAGGACCTCGTCCTTTGGTTCAACCACGGAAACGTTATCAGGAAGAGGATTCTTTGGTCCTGTTTTACCATTAGGATCCCATGGTAACATAATTTTTACTTTAATTCCCAGGACACCTGAAAAGAAAACAAGTCCAGCATAAATTAATTTATTTTGCTCTGAAATATAAATTAAGGCATGAAATGCAAAATAAATTTAAAAATGCATACTTTTGTCTTTTTAAATTAGTCTCTTAACAACTAAATGACATTTATGAATTAAAAAATATAATAAATTGACTAAAATCAGCGAAAACTTAAGATTAAGCGAAAATTAATTTAAGATTCAAGTTAAGAGAGGAATAGGGTGTTAAAAATTCGTAAAAATAAACAGAATCTTAGAAAATTAATTAATTAGAGTAAAATAATGTTTTAAATTACCTTGTCTGAGAAGGACGTGGCGAGTAGCGGTATTAACATAGTCGTTTGTGGGTTCACCGGAGTGGATCATGAGACCATCTACGAACTTCATAGATTTTGCTCTCTGTCCACGGAGTTTACCGCTGACGACGACTTCGCAACCCTTTGCACCAGATTCCATAATAAAACGGAGAACTCCATAGCATGCTCTGAAAATATAGAAAAGAGAAAAAATATTAGTTCTGTCTAGTCCAAAGATCTGGACGTTTATATAAACAATTTCTTCTGTTTTAATTTTAATATGTTCACAAGTAACTTTTGGAAACAAAAATAAAGTGAATTCATTGTTTTCTAGTACTTAAATTAATTTCTTGGTATTTAGGAATATTCGTATGTTTCGAAGTTTCTGTAAAACATTTTTAGTATCCAATGAAGCTTATATTTACCAATAAATTGATAAATTTCAATAAATTCTATCTAGAAATATAAAAAAATGTACCTTCGAACAGCCAATCCTCCGATCAATTTATATCTCAAAGATTCAGCTTGAGCGATAGCGCAAAGACCTCTGGTTGCAACTTTTTCAGCGTAAAGTTCTACACTGTGATCTTTGAAGTTAAATCTCTTTTGAACGACGGATGTCAATTCTCTGATTCTTCGTCCCTTTTCTCCCAAAACGCTCTGTGTGTGTGTGGCCATGAGAATAATTTCTGTGCGTTGGGGTGTAACTCGCACCTCGACACCGGAATATCCATCTTCTGCGAGCTCACGAGTCAGGAACTCGTTCAACTCGGCTTTGAAGACTCCGTCTCCAACGAACTAAAATAAAATATTGATTTATTAATAAAAATAATAGTGTATTTTTAGGAAAATCGCATCAATAAAACAGGGAAATTGTACAATTGTTTTATTTGCTATTTAATAATGAAACTTAAAAAAAAAAAAGATAAAGCTCTGACAATATTTATGACAAAATTCCAATATTTTGTTCTAACAGAATTCTAAATTCTAGGTTCTGAAATTTCAATTTTAGTAAATTCAAATTTGACAATAAATACTATTTTACATACCAATCAGTTAAAAATTTTAAAATTACTTTCTTTTAAATAGTTAAGTGTTTATTTAAAGATAGAATTAAAAGATAATGTTTGAGGGTGTTTAGGTACAAACTAAGTTCCGGTGTAAAATAAATGTAACACCAATCGAAATAGAATCAAGTAAATTCAATAATAATATATATTAAGAGCCATTAAAAATAAATAAAACACTGGTAACCGAAATATAAATAAACAATAAGACTAAAGCTTAACTGTAAAACAAACGTAACACAAATGGTAAAATAATCCAGTAGTTGTTTCAAGTCAAACTCTTGTCAATAGCGACGGAAATAATATTAAAAAAAAAACTCTGGAAATGATAACAAAGCTCTGGAAGTAATAATAACCCACGGAACTAAATAAAATAACTGCCAAATTAACAGAAACATTACAAAAACTCGAAGCAAAATCTGTTTGTTATTAAGAGGCACATAACCTCAAAATGTCAATTTAAATCCAATAGATAAACGAAGGTGAATCGAGAACAAAATAGTTAGAATTATCAACGTATTGTTCATACACTTTGCACTATTAAACAAACTTTTCACTAAAACGTAAATTTCAGAACAATTAAACACTGGAGGCGACAGAGGCATGAAAGATTTACAGGTTAGAACATGAAACCAAATCCCTGTCATCTTCAATTTCAAACTACACTTTTTGGGTATATTTTTGCGAAATATGATGAAAATAAGGTCACAAAGTACGGGACGGTTCATATTTTACTAGAATTTTAGGACTATTTGACTTACTTTGCGTTTTTTTGATATAGAACGGGCTGCCATTGTACTACTATAACCACGAGCAGTCACAAGAAAAAGAAAGGAAATTTGGGAACCATAAATGCCGGAAGTTAAACACCGGATGTACACAAGTAGTCAAATATAATGACGCAACAAGCGGCGCTAAGTTTAAATGCTGTTTAAAAAATACAAGAAAAGATGTTTTACAGGGGTCAGTGCCCCTATAAAAGGGCTCAAATTCGAAATAATTTAAACATTACTGTTATTAATTTTTTAATTACGTTAATATTCTTGTCTACGCTTTTTTTAAATTAAGGGTTTATAAAATATGATTTGAAATGGAATATAATTTTAAAATTCCCCTGTGATATTAATTTATAATGATAAATTTCGAAATACTCTTGAATTATCAGATAGAGCAGGTGTTGAGTCATGCAGTGCGGATTTACAATAAACGAATGCTTCGAATTGTTTCTTTTAAGCAGTAAAGTAAGTTGAGAGTACTCGCATGGCTGATGTGAAGCCATGCAGTGGAAAACAGCGGTATTAACAATTTTGATAGTGAGTTTGTGTTTTTTTGCTGTGCCAATTAGAATCCGTCCGAACACTTCCGATCAAGAGTTAAAATTATTTAAAGCCTATGTCACGCGCTTTAATAAATCATATAAACACAATCCAGATGAGTACGATAAGAGATTTCATAGATTTCAAGTAAGTAGCAAATTTAAGCAATAAATAAGTAAATTTTCATATTATTGCGTAATTTGAAAAATGTCATTTTAATATTTAAATTAAACAAACACTGTTTTTTTTACTTTAGAAATAACCTAGATTTTTCCTAAGAATAATTGTTATTTTCCAAATTTTCATTTTTATACCGAATTCAAATTAAACCCAGATAATTCAATTTTACCTCGGGCTCAAAATGAACTGTGGAGGACTTTTTTATTTTGAACCAATTAAAAATGAACCTTTTTCGGGATAAAAAAAAATCAAGATTAATTTTTCAGCGTTTCAAAGTCAGGTTTTTAAAAATTATAACAAATTAATGAAAAAGAAAAATATTTTGTAGGTTAAACATGGCTGTTTAGTAATTTGCAAATTAAAACAAATCTTTTAAAAAATTAAAATTAATTTTTTTATTACGTTTGAGTTATTACAGAAAAGTTTTAATATAAAAGAAATGATTAAAAGTCATTTTTTAAAAATATATTTATTGAATTTAATTATATTTAAATATTTTCCTTGTTTTTATTTATTATTTATAATTATGTTTTTTATCATAAACATTTTTTGAATTTTTTTTACACTTGTCAGTTAAATTGAATAATTAAAGGGGAAAAACCAGTTTTTCGTTAAAAATTCTTTATTATGAAAGAACAAAAGTTTTTTTTTTATTGTAAATACGCTCAAGTTCCCTTCTTCGTTTTCGCAAGGGCTTCAGACATTTGATACTTTGCGGGTGTATTGGATAATAAAATTATATGACTAAATATATAGTTTTATAAATTGTTTTATTTTCCTTCTATTTTTTAACTTTTCTACGCAGAATTAAGTTCTGAAACTTAAAATTCTTAAGGAAAAAAAATTGAATTGAAAAATTGTGATTTGAATCGCAAAATTAAAAAAG
This sequence comes from Ganaspis brasiliensis, assembly GCA_037103525.1. Classification (NCBI taxonomy): domain Eukaryota; kingdom Metazoa; phylum Arthropoda; class Insecta; order Hymenoptera; family Figitidae; genus Ganaspis; species Ganaspis brasiliensis. The sequence goes on along the minus strand of JAZKLR010000013.1, from coordinate 1,752,359 downwards.
GAATATTAAAAATTATAATAAATTTACGTTTTAAAAAATTTTTAATTAAATCGAAAGAAGTTGTAAATTGCAAATTTTAAAGTTTCAAATAAATATAAATATAAATAAAAATAAATATAAATATGCGAATGAATAAAAGTTGGAAATAATTGAATTTTTTAAACAATTTAAACAATTTTTTTCCAAGAAACTATTGAAAACAAAAAAATATTTAACATTTTGTAAAGAATTGCAAAAATATTAATTTTTAATTTTTCTTATCTTATTATAAAGTTTTTTTGTAGAAATCTCTACGACACATCAATAAAATGAACAAAATGCGAACTTCCGAGAATAGTGCTTATTACGGTTTAACTCAATTTTCCGATTTGAGTGAGGAGGAATTTTTGAAATTACATTTACGACCGGATATTTCAGTAAGAGGCGCAAAGCATGTAATTAATCCAAATTATCATTCGCAACACTCTCAGGAATCTAATTCTGAATTAAAACGGAACCGATTGAAAAGAGCGGTCCAAGTTCCACCAAAATTCGATTGGCGTTTGAAAAATGTGATAACCCCTGTAAAAATACAGGGAAATTGTGGAGCTTGTTGGGCTTTTAGTACAATTGAAGTTGCAGAAACAATGTTTGCTTTACAAAACGGAAGTCTGCATTCTTTTAGCGTTCAAGAGGTAAAATTAAATATATTTTTTATATTATGGGACCTAAGAAGCAAAAAATTTTTTGGTTATGTTCAGTGATAGTTTTACCTTGATTAAAAGTTTTTTGCAAATTATATAAAATCAAAATCAGTTTTTATTAAATATTTTGGATCGAATGAAGACCTAAATATCAATGGTTTTTATTAAAAGTTGATTTTATTGTTTATTTTAAATTTGAAAATTACAAACATAACCTAAAATTTTTTGCTTCTTAGGTCCCTTTCTTCGTAGCGTGTCACATTTATATCACTAGTTTTATATTTAAAGAGTTAATAATTTTTACTAATTTACTAATTTATTTTTTAAAAGATGATTGATTGTGCGGGAAATGGTAATTTGGGATGTGAAGGTGGAGATATTTGCAGTCTTCTCATGTGGTTGGTAAAATCAAAAGTGCAAATATTTCTGGAAAATTTGTATCCGCTTACGAGAAAAAATGATGAATGCAAATTAGACAAGTGGGTATTTTACATAATTTTATTATTGTCATATTGTAATATTTTCTCAAACAAAATAACTTATTGACAAATTTCCTTCTGAATTGAAAATTTTAAAAGTACGGATTGGAATGTATCGTTTTGAATCGAAATTTTTTTTAACAACCTAACTTAAAATTTCACATTCGGACTTTCAATCGTCAATTCGTATTTTTAAAATCTTTGATTCACAAAGAAAGTCAACAAGTTTTTTTTTGGGATATGAGTCCTGGTAGAATAAGCGAAAGAATAGAAATGGATAAAATTATGAAATAGAAATTTTCTGTCCCTATCAAGTATACACACTATGAATTTTTTCTTATCTTTTTCTATCCGTTTTTTTATCCGTGGTGGACAGGAAGAAATAGAATTCTTTTTATCTCTCTACACACTTTACATTTTTTTAATCTTTTCCTATCCATTCCTATTCCTAATGTCTATATCTTTCTATCGATTGTGGATAAAAATTGATAAAATTTTCTATACCTTTTAATCCGTGTAAAGCCTTGAAATTTTTATCTTTTTCTAGTCACTTGAATCGATACCTATAATTAATTTTTTTATCCTATAGACATTTTTTATCCTTTTTTATCTTTCCTTCTGTTCGCTTCATATCCTATTCAATCCTTTGGATTGATAATTTTTTCGTTACATATTTTTAAAAGCTAGAATATAATTTTGGTATTGAAAAAGATTGGGAGAATAAATCAGTATTAAAAATTGATATTAATATGGATTCATTTCAGGGTAAAAGTAAGTTCTATCCTATTGTCCACAAAATTAATACAAAAATATTAAAAAATTCTAATACTTTTCAATTACTCTCTTCTTACTGGGGATTCAAGTCATGAATTAAGAAATTAAGATAATGTGACAGAAAGAGTATGATTTAAAATGATTTACTTGAATGTAGAGAAGGATTAAAAAAATTGGTTGCTATATTCAGATTTGAAAGGGATAAAAAACGATTAAAATGTGTAAAGAGAAGGAATTTAAATAATTAAACGAATAAAATGTGATAGAAACAAATTTAGATGGGATTCAAAATTATTCAATTTTTTACGAAAAAGAAAGTTTGAAAAAGATTGGTTGTTATTCAAATTATTGGAATAGATAAAAAAGATTGAAATGTATAAAGAGGTGATAATTTTGGATAGAAAATTCAGGATAAAATGGATAAACCTCTACGTAGTTTTAAATGGGATAAAAAAAATTCAGAACGGGATTCAAAATGATTTACAAAATGATTTGAATACAAAACTGAAAGATTGAAAAAGATTGTTTGTTATTTAGTTGTAGGGGGGATAAAAAAAGATTAAAATAGATGAAGAGAAGATAAATTTGGTTAGAAATTTAGGGACAGAAGTAGATATACTACTTCATGGTTTTAAATAGGATAGAAAAAGATTTATGTGGGATTAAAAATTTCTTATGTGTTTCTAAAAAAAAGATTAGTTTAGTTATTATAAACATTAGTTGTTATTTAGATTCAGCAGAGAAAGAAAATATTAAAATGGATAAATAAAGAATCAATTTGGATAGGAAATTTAAAATAAAAGTAGATAGATTCAGAATAGAGAAGGATAGGCAGAGATACAAATGAATAAAACTGGGATTGATTTAGATACAGTTTCTGGGATGAGAAAAGATAAATATTGTGATGTATAGAAGTAGGGATTAAAATCGATTGGTGGGAATAAACAGGGAATAGAAAAAGATATAAATGAATAGAAAAAGATACACAAATTCTATCCTTTTTAGTTCTAGACATTATTCGAACCGATCAATTTTCTATCCCATCAGATTCCATGACCAATTTTTTTCAAAAAGCTTAATTTGAGATTTTCAGTTTTTTATTGAATTAAAAATTTTGCATAATTTGGTTAGGATAGATTCTTAATTTTTTTCTAATTGGATTTTCTAGTTTATAATTAAAATCTTTAAATATTAATTTTAATTTCAATTTTGTTCAATCTTTATCTTTGTTTATCATTATTTAATCTTTGTTTTATCTCTCTTTCATATAAAAATATTCCTCTAAAAGAATTAAAATGCATACTTTTTATGTTATTGTTATCTTAATATTATTGTGGATTTATTGTTGTTTATTGTTATTCTATTGTTATTTCCTTGATATTTTATTTTCAAAACTCTAAAATAACAGTATTTTAATTTCTGTATTCCTTATTTTACAATTTATTGTCATTAAACGATATTTTTTATATTTCTTTATCAACAAATTAATTCTTTAATTAAACATCTGTACGAAAAGGCATTTCCATTTTGTTGTTGACACACTATAAGTAGAATCAAATAAATTCTGCCGCTTTAAACAGATTCAATATAACTTTAATAATTATAAACATTGTAATTATTAAAGTAAGATACGTTTTCAGAACAGCTTCGCAAAATACCGGAGTAAAAATAACGGATTTTACATGTGAGAGGTGAGTTTTTTTATTCGATTTAAAAAATAATTTAAAAATTTAAGGTTTCTTTTTATCTTTAAGCCCTTAAATTAATTAATAAATTTATATTAAATCACAATATATTCTAAGAATATTAAAATTATTATTCTAAAACGTCTATTCCAATAACGTCAAGTTTTCTGCTTCTCTTTTTGTAAATAATTCCAACTACAGAGAAAAATAAATCTTTCTAAGAACAGAAGATAACACCTTAACCTTCTTTACTGCTGCTAATTAAAAGTGTAATAAATGCAACATTTTTGCAGCAGTACTTAAAATATTGCATCTTAAAATTCGGTGACTGAACTCTTATGTTTATTAAAAACAACTTTCTTATAAATCTTTTTCACGGAAAATTTTTTTATGAATTCTATTTCTTTTTAGTTTTGTCGGCGCAGAAGATGAACTTTTGAATTCAATCGTGAAACATGGTCCAGTTGCAGCAGCAGTCAATGCCCTATCTTGGCAAAATTATCTCGGCGGAGTGATTCAATTTCACTGCGACGGTGCTTTCAGTAATTTAAATCACGCAGTGCAAATTGTGGGATATGATAATTCAGCACCGACACCTTTTTACATTGTAAGAAATTCTTGGGGAACTATTTTTGGTGACATGGGTTACCTATACATTGCCATTGGAAATAATATGTGCGGTAAGTTTTTATATCAATTAACAAAAAATTTAAATTTGTTTTTTTCTTTTAAAGTTTTAAAACAATTGACTAGTTTTTAAAGAGTACAAAAATAACCTACGTGTCGATGATTTTATCAATTATTATCTCTGAGATTATCGCTGATAGACGTCTTTTTTTAATGAAAAAAACAAAATTTTAGTTTAACCTGTCATTTTACTTGAAACTGTACAAAAGTAACGGTCGGTAACAGTAGAAAGTGTAGAATCGTTTACCGTCAGTCGATTAATTTTGGCGGCACTTTCTGTTATTATTACTTTCTTGGAATAAAGTAACAACAAACAGTACAATAACCATATTTATATTATTTATTTTTATAAATTTACACTAATAATATTTGTATATACAAATACATGAAAACTAAAGCTACTCGTTCTATTGACTAATTTTTGAACACAGATAGTGTTAATGAACGTTATAAAATAGTAAAAATAGTTTAACGATTAAATTAAAAACATTGTTAACGTATTATAACATTGCGATAATATTGCACAAAAATATTTCATTGAATTTTGTCACTAATAAGTATTTTTTTCCAGGAATTGCGAACCAAGTTTCTTCACTGGACGTGATTTGAAGAAATTGGAATTTTTAGACTGATATATAGAAGTTTTGCGCATATTATCAATTTAATTAATTATTGTGATCATTCTTTTCATAACTTTGCACTTTCTTGCAAACATGTTTTGTACCATTTGTATTAACGTAAATGTATATGTAATTTAGTCACAATTGTTCTTTTTTATCTCAACTTCATTAATAATAATAATCATTAACATTAATTATTATCATTAATATTGTTAAAAAGTTCAAAAAATTGTACATTCCTTTTAGTATTTAAGATTTAAAACATTTTCGAAAGTCGTCACAAGGAGGCTTCTGCAGAATTGGACGATATACTTTGCTCATCTTCCTGGACCCAGCATCCCCAACCCATTGACAATTTTGTTTTCATTTGTTTCGTCAAAGGTGGAATCAACTGCCGAGGAATCAGGAACGTCGAGAGATTGAATAAATCGAGAAATACTTTATATCTGTCACTGAAACAAAACACTGTTTAAATTTTAAATTCTCTAAAAAATTTAAATTATCTCAAAAAAAAGAGGAAAATTCCCTTGTAACATTATTAAAACAATTTTTAAACTACCTCAGAGTCGATTTAAGATATTGATAACCAGACGATCCTCCAGTTCCAAGTTGTTGTGACCCAATCATTCTTTGAACCATTATAACATGATTATCTAAAAAATCATCAGTATAGTTTAAATTTAATTTTACGTGGTTCTCGGTAAATAATGTATTAAAAATATATGGGAAAATTGTAATAAAATTATTAAGTATAATAGATATAAATAATAATAAATAATTTAATGAATTATTAAAAATTAAAGGGGTTTTTATTTCATTAAATATATAAAATAATTTAAAGATTGTCAAATTTTTAAATATTTTGTTGATAATATTCAGAATATTTAAGGAATAAATTATTAAAAAAGTGAATATTCTTAATTAATTTAGAGAAACAAAATATTTATTTATTGGATCAAAAATGGAAAATAAATTTGTTATCGTTTAAATTTTAATAGATTTATTTTAGCAGCTGGATGCTTCGGGCAAAAGAAACTGTAACTTTCTGAGATTTATTTCTTTTAAAAACAATTGAAAAGGGGATTAATTTAATTTTTAGAAGGAGGAAGTTTTCAAATGATCAACTTATAATAAACCCTCAATACATGTCCCCTCAATAAAGACAATAGAAGAAACTAATTTAAAAATATTAAAAGTAATTTAATTAGCAGACAAAATAGTTTTAAATTAAAAAAAGAAATAAGAAACGTAAAAATTTATTTAAACATATTATAATAAACAGAAATTTAGAAAAAGTAAATAAAAAAGTATTGAATTTAGAGGATTAAAATTAAAAATTGAAGAAATTACTTAAAAAAGTAATTGAAAATTAAAAACTAAGTTAAAATATACGAAAATGATCATTGAAAAATAAGAAGTAGACGAAATTTAGAAAAATTAATTTAAAAATGAGAAAAATAATTGAAATTGAAGGCAATAATTTAAATTTAAAGAGAACACCAAAATTGATGAAGAAACTGAAGACAAAATAGAAAATTCAAGATTGTAGTTGAAATTTGAAGAAAAATATTTAACCATGACTAAAAATAAAATTCCATTTAAAAATGGAAGAAAAAAATAGAGAATTGGAGAAATTCATTAGAAAATCATAAATATAATTAAAGGTTATTGATTACAAGTTAAATTTAACAAAATAACAAAAAAAGAAAGAAAATCTTAAAAATAAGAAAAATAATTAAAATATAAATAATAATTTAAAATTAAAGAAAGATTATATGGAAAAATGAATTAAGTCATTAACTAAAAAGTGACAAAAATAAATTAAGATTTTAGGCTACCTGTGAAAATTGAAGATATTTTTGAAAAATTAATAGTTGTATTGATGAAATTGATAAAGAATTAAAAGAAAGTTTTTATTGTTAGAAAATATAAAATAATACAGATATGACATTAAGAACAAAAAGAACTAAAATTTCAAAAAAGATGTTGAAAAATTTAGCAAATCTTAGAAAAAAATAATTGAAAATTAGAGAAAAATATTTTAAAATATTTAGAATGTAATTAAAATTTTAGAATCAGTTAGAAAACAATTTAAATTAAAAAAAAAACCACTTTAAAATCGATGAAAATACATTTATAAGAATTATAAATTTGAAAAATTGAAAACTAATCTGAAATTGAATAAAATATTTGAATATTTAAGACAATAATTAAAAATTGAAGACAAACATTGAAAGTTAAAGAAATTCATTAAAAAACAGCATATATAATAGAAAATTGTAAAATTAAAAAAATATTGAATGAAGAAGAAATACATGAAAAAATGACAAAAGTAATTGAAATTTAAGACAACAGTTTTAAACTGAAGAAAGAAAAATTGAAAGTTTAAAAAAATAACATCGAAAATCGAAGACAATTATTTTAAAAATTACAAGTATAATTGAAAATGAAGGCAACTCTCTTCAATTGAGCAAAATAAATAAAAATTGAAGAAAGTAAATAAAAAACACTGCAATTAATTTTAAAATTACGAAAAAAATTTAATCGAAGACAAAAATTTATAAATTGCGAAAAATAGTTGAAAATTGAAGACATTCAGTAAAAATGCCAAAGATAATTGAAAGAAGAAAGATAATCAAAAATTAAAACGAAACATTTAAAAATCAGGAAAATAACTGAAATTGAAGACAATCATTTAGAATTGAAAAATTAAATTGTTAATTGAAGAAATTCGTTAATAAATGATCAAAATATTTAAAAATTATAATCTACAAGTTAAATTTGTAGAAAATAATTGAAAAATAAGAAACTTATTTAAAAAAATATTAAAATTAATTCAAATTGCAGCCAAAATAGTTTTTAGTAATAAGAAAATGAAGAAATAGCATTTTAACATATTTTTAAAAAATTAAAATTTAAGAGAAAAATTGAAATTGGAAAGAAGTTCATAAACATGACAAAAATAATTTAATTTAAAGGATTAAAACTAAAAATTTTTGAAATTACTTAAAAAAATAATTGAAAATTAAAAACTAAGTTAAAATATACGAAAATAATCATTGAAAAATAAGAAGTCGACGAAATTTAGAAAAATTAATTTAAAAATGAGAAAAGTAATTGAAATTGAAGACAATAATTTAAATTTAAAGAGAAAATCAAAATTGCTGAAGAAATTGAAGACAAAATAAAAAATTCAAGATTGGAATTGCAATTTGAAGAAAACTATTTAACTATGACTAAAATAACGTAAAGCTGAAGAAAATAATTTAAAAAAGAAGAATTTAATAATTAAGTAATGACAAAAAAATTATATTGAAAACAAAAATTTAAAAATGGAAGAAAAAAATAGAGAATTGGAGAAATTCATTAGAAAATCACAAATATAATTAAAGGTTATCGATTACAAGTCAAATTTAACAAAATAGCAAAAAATGAAAGAGAACCTTAAAAAAAAAATGTTTGGATTTAAAATGAGAAGAATAATTAAAACATAAATAATAATTAAAAATTAAAGGAAGATTATATATAAATTGAAGTCATTAACTACCTAAAAAGTGACAAAAAAAAATTAAGATTTTAGGCTACCTGTGGAAGTTGTAGATATTTTTGAAAAATTAAAAATCATATTGATGAAATTGATAAAAAATTAAAACAAATGTTTAATTGTTAAAAAATATAAAATAATACGAATATGAGATGATATGAAGAGAAGAAATTCATGAAAAAATGACAAAAGTAATTGAAATTTACGACAACAGTATTAAACTAAAGAAAGAAAAAGTCAAAATTTAAGAAAATAATTTTGAAAGAGGAAAAAATCCATTTTAAAATGAAGAGAAAAATTTAGATTCAAGAAATTCATTTAAAATCACAAAAATAATTGAAATTGAAGACAATATTATGAAATTGAAGAAATTTATTTGACAAAAAATATCAAAAATAATTGGAAATTATAGGCTACAAGGTCCAAATTGAAGTAAATAACCGAAAATATAAGAAAATTATTTCAAAATGAGAAAAACAATTCGAATTGAAGACTATAATTAATTGTTAAGAAACAGAATTGCAAAATTTATATTTCAAGTAAAAATTAAAAAAAATAATTGAGAGTAGAAGAAAAACATCACAAATTGAAGACAATTATTTTAAAAATTACAAGTGTAATTGAAAATGAAGGCGATTCTCTTAAATTGAACAAAGCAAATGAAAATTGAAGAAAGTATGTAAATGAAAAACACTGCAATTAATTTTAAAAATACGAAAAAATTGTAATTGAAGACAAAAAATTTATAAATTGCGAAAAACAGTTGATAATTGAAGACATTTAGTAAAAATGCCAAAAATAATTGAAAGAAGAAAGATAATCGAAAATTAAGAAAAAATATTTAAAAACGAGGAAAATAACTGAAATTGAAGACAATCATTTAGAATTGAGAAATTAAATTTTTAATTGAAAAAATTCGTTAATAAATGATCAAAATATTTAAAAATTATAATTTATTTATAATTTACAAGTTAATTCTGTAGAAAATAATTGAAAAAGAAAAAAGTTATTTAAAAAAATATTAAGAGTAATTTAAATTGTAGACAAAATAGTTTTTAATTAAAGAAAGACATGAGAAACAAAGATAATAATTGGAAATCGAAGAAATTACATTTAAACATATTTTTAAAAAATGGAAATTTAAGACAAGATTGAAATTTAAAAAAAGTGCATAAAAAATGACAGAAATTATTGAATTTAAAGGATTAAAATTAAAAACTGTAGAAATTCCTTAAAAAATAATTGAGAATTAAAGATTATAATTTAAGGATGTTTATTCAAAAAACCAATTTCTACAGATTCTTATAAAATTTTAATGACATATTAAATGCATTACTTTACATGTACTGTTACAATTTTATTGAATTTTACCGTTCTGTTTTTAAGATATAAATTTATAAAGTTGGGACTTTTACATGGAAACAGTAACAAAATGCGCAAAATGACTATATTTTAATTAATTAAAAAAACATGGTTCTACAAATTTTTAAAAAACTAATATATTTTAAACTGTAATATAATACAACTTTTACAACAATATTTAATTAATTTACCGTACCGTTGTTAAGGAAATGTTATTCAAGGGTTACAATTCTCCATTTCTTTGAAATAATCATGAAGAAACAATTTTTTTTTCAATAAAATTTGTTTGTGTAATGATTTTAACTACAAAATACTATTTAGAAACCAAATTATAAGAAGAAATGAAATAAAAAAAATATTGACTATCATGGTCCGATAGAATGAGAACCGCTTGAGGGTATAAACGTCCTTAAAATATAAGAAAATAATTTAAAGATGAGAAATGGACGAAATTTGGAAGAATGAATTTTTCAACAATTGTAATTGAAATTCGAAAAAAAGAATTGGAATTTCAAGTAAACAATTTAACTACGACTAAAGTGACTGAAAATGGAAGAATTTATTTATTTATTTGAAATCAATTTCAAAATGGGAAAAAACAACTCGAATTGAAGACTATAATTAATTTTTAACAAATATAATTGCAAAATTTATATTTCATGTAAAAAATTATAAAAATAATTGACAGTAGAAGAAAAACAACGAAAATTGAAGACAATTATTTTAAAAATTACAAGTGTAATTGAAAATGAAGGCAATTGAAAAAATAAATGAAAATTGAAGGAAGCAAATGAAAAACACTGCAATTAATTTTAAAATTACGAACAAATTTTAATTAAAGACAAAAATTTTTAAATTGTGAAAAATAGTTGAAAATTGAAGACACTGAAGAAAAATGCAAAAAAAAATGATCAAAAAATGAGAAAAATAACTGAAATTGAGGACAATAATTTAGAGTTGAAAAAGTAAATTTTTATTTGAAGTAATTCGTTATAAAATGATCAAAAGGAGAAACTTATTTAAAAATATATTAAGAGTAATTTAAATTGTAGACAAAATAGTTTTTAATTAAAGAAAGAAATGAGAGACAAAGATAATAATTGGAAAACGAAGAAATTACATTTAAACATATTTTTAAAAAATGCAAATTTGAGACAAAAATTGAAATTTGAAAAATGTCAAAAAAAAAAATGTCAAAAATAATAGAATCTAAAGGATTAAAATAAAACATTTAAGAAATTCCTTAAAAAATATAATTGAAAATTCAAGACTATAAGTTAAAATATAAGAAAATCATTGAAAGATAAGAAATAGACGAAATTTGGAAAAAATTAATTTTCAAACAATATTGTAATAATTGTAGGAATTGAAATTTGAAGAAAAGAATTGAAATTTCAAGAAAACAATTTAACTGTGACTAAAGTAACTGAAAATGGAGTAAAAATAATTTAAAAAATATGAAGTTAATTAAGAAATGATAAAAAAATAAAATTGAAATCAGACATTTCAAAATAGAATAAATTTTATGTCTTAAATCGCGAAATCGTCAATTCTTAAAAATGAGAGAAAGATAGATATATCTTCTGTTTTTTCTCTCTCAATTGGGGCTCCCAATGTCAGTGAGCCTCTTCTCAATTGTTTTTAAAAGAAATTGAATTAAATGAGTATAAATCTAAGAGTAAATAAAAATGAAACTTAGACTTATTTTTTCAAATTTTTACTAAAAACGGACAAAAATCATTATAAAATTGTAAATAGTGGTTCTTACACCTCCATTTGGTGATTAGAGAATCGATATCCATGAGAGCAGTGAGAATTTGATGAGGCTGACTAAATCTGGGTTCATCTCGATAAAGAGTAATCATCACTGCTCCTTGCAATGCGGAAAATGAGAATCTTCTCTCGCCTCTTGATACAAGAGCTCTATGTAAAGATTCATTGAAAATTGTGTCAAAAACTGCCTGACGAGATGACAAAGTAGCCGTGAGGTGTCTTTGATGTTGCTCGTTTGATTGCTTCTGAAAATCAAATCAGAAAAAGATAAAGCAATTACACTGAGAAAAATATTTTCTTGATTTAAATATAAGTATTTATTGAAGATGATTTTCTGTTTGTTTGATTAAAAACTAAATTGTATTCAAATTAAACCAAATTTGTGTTTGAAGTCTTCATACTTGAAAGAAATATATTTTATGTTTGATTCAAATATATTGAATGCGCAGAGGTCTTTGCGCATTCAATATGGCGTCGTTACTGTTCTGACGTTAGTTTACTTTTTCTGTAAGACATGTACGCGTCGTTTCTAGTAGTTACGTGTGTTTGTCGCTTTATTAGAAAAAAAAATGTTTACAATCGTGGTTTTGTTTTTATTAAAGTGATTTCTTAAATGTGTAAGTGTTATTATTTTAACAAAAAATTAAGGTATATCTGAAGTGATTAAAACTTTTGTGCACAAGTGAGTTTACTAAAGATATTGAAATAACTCAAGTTAACAACGCTGCCCAGCAACGAATAAAAAAAAAATTTTTTTTTTGTGTATTTCAAAGCTAACAGATGCCCTAAGAAGAGAAACGAAAGTTAAACACAAACTTGCCCCCGGAACATCCCCCTATCTTCCCCTAAATTTGCAAAAATGCTAATTTTCAATATAAAAAATCCAAAAATTTAAACTAAAGCCGAGACCAATTTTTTGATTGCTCCAACTTGAAGCAATAGATGCCCAAAAAGTGTAAAAAAAATTTGGAACAGATATCGCCTCCTGAACATCCCACTATCTCCCCCCAAATTGGCAAAAATTCCAATTTTCAATATAAAAAATCCAAAAATCTAAACTAAAGCCGAGACCAATTTTTTTATTGCTCCAACTTGAAGCAATAGATGCCCAAAAAGTGTAAAAAAAACTTTGGAACAGATATCGCCTCCGGAACATCCCCCTACCTCCCCCTAAATTGGCAAAAATTCCAATTTTCATTATAAAAAATACAAAAATTTAAACTAAAGCCGAGACCAATTTTTTTATTGCTCCAACTTGAAGCAAAAGATGCCCAAAAAGTGTAAAAAAACTTTGGAACAGATATCGCCTCCGGAACATCCCCCTATCTCCCCCTAAATTGGCAAACATTCATATTTATAATATAAAAAATCACAAAATTTAAACTACAGCCGAGACCAATTTTTTTATTGCTCCAACTTGAAGCAAAAGATGCCCAAAAAGTGTAAAAAAACTTTGGAACAGATATCGCCTCCGGAACATCCCCCTATCTCCCCCTAAATTGGCAAAAATTCCAATTTTCAAAATAAAAAATACAAAAATTTAAACTAAAGCCGAGACCAATTTTTTTATTGCTCCAATTTGAAGCAATAGATGCCCAAAAAGTGTAAAAAAAAACTTTGGAACAGATATCGCCTCCGGAACATCCCACTATCTCCCCCTAAATTGGCAAAAATTCCAATTTTCAATATAAAAAATCCAAAAATTTAAACTAAAGCCGAGACCAATTTTTTGATTGCTCCAACTTGAAGCAATAGATGCCCAAAAAGTGTAAAAAAAAACTTTGGAACAGATATCGCCTCCGGAACATCCCACTATCTCCCCCTAAATTGGCAAAAATTCCAATTTTCAATATAAAAAATACAAAAATTTAAACTAAAGCCGAGACCAATTTTTTTATTGCTCCAATTTGAAGCAATAGATGCCCAAAAAGTGTAAAAAAAAACTTTGGAACAGATATCGTCTCCGGAACATCCCACTATCTCCCCCTAAATTGGCAAAAATTCCAATTTTCAATATAAAAAATCCAAAAATTAAAACTAAAGCCGAGACCAATTTTTTGATTGCTCCAACTTGAAGCAATAGATGCCCAAAAAGTGTAAAAAATCTTTAGAACAGATATCGCCTCCTGAACATCCCACTATCTCCCCCTAAATTGGCAAAAATTCCAATTTTCAATATAAAAAATCCAAAAATTTAAACTAAAGCCGAGACTAATTTTTTTATTGCTCCAACTTGAAGCAATAGATGCCCAAAAAGTGTAAAAAAACTTTGGAACAGATATCGCCTCCGGAACATCTCCCTATCTCCCCCTAAATTAGCAAAAATTCCAATTTTCAATATAAAAAATCCAAAAATTTAAACTAAAGCCGAGACCAATTTTTTTATTGCTCCAACTTGAAGCAATAGATACCTAAAAAGTGTAAAAAAACTTTAGAACAGATATCGCCTCCTGAACATCCCACTATCTCCCCCTAAATTGGCAAAAATTCCAATTTTCAATATAAAAAATCCAAAAATTTAAACTAAAGCCGAGACCAATTTTTTTATTGCTCCAACTTGAAGCAATAGATGCCCAAAAAGTGTAAAAAAACTTTGGAACAGATATCGCCTCCGGAACATCCCCCTATCTCCCCCTAAATTGGCAAACATTCATATTTATAATATAAAAAATCACAAAATTTAAACTACAGCCGAGACCAAATTTTTTATTGCTCCAACTTGAAGCAAAAGATGCCCAAAAAGTGTAAAAAAACTTTGGAACAGATATCGCCTCCGGAACATCCCCCTATCTCCCCCTAAATTGGCAAAAATTCCAATTTTCATTATAAAAAATACAAAAATTTAAACTAAAGCCGAGACCAATTTTTTTATTGCTCCAATTTGAAGCAATAGATGCCCAAAAAGTGTAAAAAATCTTTAGAACAGATATCGCCTCCTGAACATCCCACTATCTCCCCCTAAATTGGCAAAAATTCCAATTTTCAATATAAAAAATCCAAAAATTTAAACTAAAGCCGAGACTAATTTTTTTATTGCTCCAACTTGAAGCAATAGATGCCCAAAAAGTGTAAAAAAACTTTGGAACAGATATCGCCTCCGGAACATCTCCCTATCTCCCCCTAAATTAGCAAAAATTCCAATTTTCAATATAAAAAATCCAAAAATTTAAACTAAAGCCGAGACCAATTTTTTTATTGTTCCAACTTGAAGCAATAGATGCCCAAAAAGTGTAAAAAAACTTTGGAACAGATATCGCCTCCGGAACATCTCCCTATCTCCCCCTAAATTGGAAATATTCCAATTTTCAAAACAAAAAAATCCCAAGATTAAAACTAAAGCCGAGACTAATTTTTTTATTGCTCCAATTTGAAGCAATAGATGCCCAAAAAGTTTTAAAAGTTTTAAAAATCCTAAAATGTTCTCGGCTTTAGTTTAGATTTCTGGATTTTTTATATTGAAAATTGGAATTTTTGCCAATTTAGGGGGAGGTAGGGGGATGTTCTGGAGGCGATATCTTTTCCAAAGTTTTTTTACACTTTTTGGGCATCTATTGCTTCAAGTTGGAGAAATAAAAAAATTGGTCTCGGCTTTAGTTTAAATTTTTGGATTTTCTATATGTGACGCGTCGCGAAGAAAAGCACCTATGAAGCAAATCATTTTAGGGTTATGTTTGTGTCAGTTTTGCGTTGATTTAACGTTTTTGATTGATTCTGTAACAGTTACATCAGTTTTTATTAAATACTTTGGATATAATGAAGATTTAAACATTAATAGTTTGTATTGAGAATTGATCCCTTTTGTACATTTTCATTTCAAAAATTACAAATATAACCTAACATTTTTGGCTGCTTAGGTGCTTTTCTTAGCGCCGCGTCACATATTGAAAATTGGAATTTTTGTTAATTTAGGGGGAGATAGGGGGATGTTTCGGGGGCAAGTTTGTCTTTAACTTTCGTTTTTCTTCTCAGGGCATCTATTAGCTTTGAAATACACACAAAAAAAATTTTTTTTTTTCATTCGTTGCTGGGGCAACGTTGTTAACTTCAGTTATGTAGATATTGTTTCTTTTGTGCATTTTTCTTCAAAATTAGACTGATTAAAAGTTCCACTTTTCCAGAATTGTGTGCAGTTATAATAAAAAGTGTAATTTTCTTCGGTTTTTATAGTTTATATGTAAACACTTAAAGTAATCTCAAACATAAAGGATTATTTATATAAAAGCAAGGAACAAAAATTAAACTATCGCAGAACATATTTTGTGTTAAAAATAAAAAGAATAATATGATATCAGTGTAGAAATTGAAAAGAAATTAAAAAAGAAAGAAAAATAATATTAGAAATTGATTTTATAAAAAAGCAGTTTTCAAATTTACATCTATAGATTCTTTTTGCTCATCCAGCATAAGTTCCACTGCTCTTTTGTACTTTCCCCAAAAATCAAAATCATTGGAATCCAAGCCAGGCGTTCGAGCTAGCCACTTCTGGACCAAACAACTGAGGCTGGGCTCGCTTTCCGATTGTTTGATTGCTTCGATTGCCTTTGGATCTTTTCCAAAAACTCGAGTGTAACATTGATTGTATTTGACTCGGTGCTCCTGTTGAACTCCCAATTTATTTTCTATGAGTCGAAACTGCAAGGATTGAAATCCGGAAGCTGGGCAAAGATAATCTCGAAATGCCATAAAGTCCAGAGGGGTCATTGTTTCCAAAATCGTCACTTGATCCACAAGTAACTAGACAGACGGTATATTTAAAATTATTATATTAAAGAATACTTTTTTGAAAACATGGAAGAAAATTAAAATCGCACGTGGAAGAGGGATTTAACTTTTAGAGATTATTATTTTTTGAGATGAAAAGTTTTTTAGATTTTTATTTATTTAGATTCCTCGTCAAGGATACCCAGTAAGAAGGAGGAAATTGAAAAAGATTGAAATTTTATGATTTTCGAAGAAAAAGTCAAATTATGTAATCTTTTTTAATACGTTTTCTGTCCAATCCATTTGTATCTGGTGATAACACCTACTTTTATCCGCAAATCAATCCTTATTAATATGGGTTCAAATATTTGTCAATCCAAATTAATCCCTTTATAAATACAGAAAATAAAATGAATATTTTTTAATGTCCGCAGTTCAGGTTATTCAATACAAATGAATCCCTTTATAATGAAATTAAAATTTCTGAAAAATCAATATTTTTGAAGACCTACAGTTCAGATTTAATTAATCCAATTGAAACCTTTTATAATTAAAAAAATGATATAAATTTGTTTTAATACCTACAGTTTAGATTATTCAATACAAATAAATCTCTCTATAATAAAATTGAAATTAAAATAAAACTAATATTTTTAAATACCGACAATTCATTTCATCTCTACATGTGATTGAAACTTAATATTTGATAAATTTTTATTTATTTCAGATGAACTCATTTATAATGCGTCTTCGGCGCAAAAACTCTTCCAGTTATAAATACTTGAAAAAATCGATTTTCTATGGATTAATGGATTTTCTTTAAATTGTGAGAAAACGTTATTTTATATGTGCCTTCTATCTGATTAAGATTTCAGGACCCTTTACCGTCTAAAATTTGAGATATTCTTGTTCGAAATTTCAATTTTTTATCATTTTGCATGTAAAATTGAAATTTCGAACAAGAATATCTCAAATTTTAGACGGTAAAGGGACCTGAAATCTTAACCAGATAGAAGGCACATATAAAATAACGTTTTCTCACAATTTAAAGAAAATCCATAAAAAACGATTTTTTCAAGTATATAACTGCAAGAGAAATACCTTAATTGTGGGTTAAAAAGCGAAAAATACGTAAATTTGAAGATAATTTTTAGTGATCTTTATAATTTAAGACGTTGATGAAAGTTTCTTAAAAGTGTTCATCAATAAAATTTTTTTTTACTTAAATATTATTCTTGAATACATTTGAAAAGAATTTAAATTAATCATCTTTTGAAGCTTTTTAAATCTGAATTAGTGGTTTTCTACTATTGAATTAGTGAAAGGTGAGCTACTACTAAATAGTAATAATTTTACTAATTTTTTAGTAGAAAACTACTAATTGAAGAAGTGAAACTTTAACATTTCAATTAGTAGTTTCGTAATATTTCAATTAGTAATTTTTTATTAAAAATTAGTAGTTTTCTACTAAAAAAATTAGTAAAATTTTATTATTACTAATTTTACTAATTTTTTATTAATTTTTCCTCTTTTCAATAATTCATTAATAGAAAAACACGAATTCAGATTTAGAGAGTAAGTAATTAAATTTTTTTTTAGACTTTATTAAAAAAAACTTTTTTGAAATCTGTTATTGACAGTGTGTAATTTTTAAAAGAAAAACACAACTTCAATGTATGCCTCGATGTATGGTCAGTCAACATCATTCTTCAACTTAAACCTGAGAATAAAATAACACAAAGATGATGTTTATGAACCACCTAATTAATGGACTGCCTGTTTTAAGGACCATACTTTCTATTTTAATAAAGTAAAAATTGAGGCAAAAATTTTAGACAGAACGGGAAATTATAAAAAACGTATGATCCTTGAAATGAATTAACGGATACAACAGCAGTTAACGAACGTAATGACAGTAACAACTTTTCTGTTTTTTACCAATCAATTTTATAGTTTTAATCTCAGCAATATTTCTGTTTATATTTTCACGAGTATTTTCATTTACATCGTCACAAAAATGTTTCCCGAGGTCTAGACCTCGGGAAACAGAGGATTTAGAGCTCTAAAATCTTGACCCCTTCAACAATGCACCCACACAAACAAGTTTTTTTTCCCTATCGAGACAACTGAAACTTTTTTTGAACCCTCGCTTGATCCTTTTATGACTTTTAACATGTGTTTCATCTCAACTGTCACTTTCTTTGTAAACTCAGTTTTCGTTAAATTTTGATCCGGTCAACACGTACCAAAAACGCTCATTCAAAACTAAAAATTAAATTATACTGACACAATTTTTTTCGGTTTTCATTATAAAAACTATAAAAACGGTTGTGAAAGTGCTATATGGACTGCCAGATTTTCTGGATAGAAAAATGGATACTATTACTATGTAAATTTCAGGTATATATTATTTTCGTTTTTTACACCACAAATTATGAGCCAGTATCATTTTGACACATGACTTAATTTAAGATTGTTATATTGTACAGAATGAGAATGTTATTTTGTACAAATGCTAAATGTTATTTTGTACTATTTTGAAAAATGAATTTGTATTTTGTACAAGTATTTAAAAACTGGATTTAATTGTGATCCCAAAGGTTTTTAGCTTCTTTAAAAAATTGTACAAAATAACAAATTCATTTTTCAAAATTGTACAAAATAACATTTAGCAGTTGTACAAAATAACATTTCCATTCTGTACAATATAACAATTTTAAATTAAGTCATGTGTCAAAATGATACTGGCTCCAAATTATTAGCAATAGTTATAATATTTAATAGTTAATTATTTTCGTCATATTGTAATCTTTCTCTTAATTATCAATTATTTTATTGAAATTTCCATTTAATTCTTTAATTTTCAATTTATTTCTTCAATTTTTAATTATTTTCTTTAATTCTCAAATATTTTCTTTAATTTTTAACTATTTTGATCGATTTTCAATTAATTCCTCAATTTCCAATAATTCCCGGACTTTTTCAATTATTTTTTACACTCATAAAAATTGTTTCAAAATTGCAAATCAATTATTCAATTCTAGAATTCTTCATTTCTCAGTTATTTTCTTCAAATTTAAATTCCACTTTTCAATTTTCAGTTATTTTCATTAATATTAAAAAATTATCGCTTTTTTTCTATTATTTTGTTCGATATTATTAAGTTTCTTTAATTTTAAATACAATTATTCAATTATGTTCTTTAATTTTTAATGCCATTCTTCAATTTTTATTTCCAATCTTCAGTTGTAATTTTTTTTCAGTTATCAATTATTATTTTTTAAATTTTTAATTTAATTCTTAAATTTTCGATGTATTTCTTCAATTCTCAATTTATTTCCTCGATTCTTTAATTTTCAATTTATTTCTTCAATTTTTAATTATTTTTTTCAATTCTCAAATATTTTCTTTAATTTTAAATTATTTTTATCGATTTTCAATTAATTCCACAATTTCCTATAATTCTTGAACTTTTTCAATTATTTTGTACACTCATAAAAATTGTTTTAAAATTGCAATTATTAATGTAATTTTCTTAATTTGTCAATTTGCAATTATTTTCTTTAAATTTAATATTTCTTGTTTAATTTTTTCAATTATTTTTTCAGTTGTCTATTAATCTAGTTATTTTTCGAATTTTGTTTTCAATTGACAATTATTTTCGTCATTTTTTTACTATTTCCTTCAATATTATTAATCATTTTCCGCAGTTTTCATTTATTTCCTACAATTTTTCAATTTTCAATTATGATCTTAAAATTTTATAACTATTCTTCGATTTTTTAAGTTATTTTGATCGGTTGTGTATTAATCTAGCCATCTTTTGAATTTTGTTTTCAATTGTCAATTATTTTTGTCATTTTGTAATTTTGTTGTTTATTATCAATTATTTTTTTCAAATTTTCAATTTATTTCCTCCATTTTTATTATTTTCTTCAATTTCAATTATTTTTATTGATTCTCAATACAGTTGTTCAATTTACAATTAGGTATTTCCAACAGTTCTTCCTATAATTTTTCAACTATTTTGTTTAAAATTAAAATTTATTGTTAAATTTTTTAAACTATTCTTTTCAATTGTGTAATTATGTAGCTATTTTTCGAAATTCGTTTTCAAATGTCAATGTATTTTTGTCATTTTTCAAATATATTCTTCAATTTCGTAAGTTTCATTATTTGAATTTGCAAAAATTTATGTTTTTAAATGACCAATAATGCAAAGGTTGTCGCGCGCTTGAGCGCGCATTAATGTTGCTAGTAAATAATAATTGACAGTCAACAATTTTTATTTTTCTAACCATACACTGAAAAAAAAACAATGGAATATTTGCTTGAGTTGTCAAGTAAAATTTACTTTATAACTCAAGCAGTGCAAAAAAAAGTAAAACTTACTTTGTTTTTTAAGGAAAACAAAATGTCACTTTTAAAACAAATTTGACATATTGTACTTTAAAACAATGTTTGAGTTAATTAAAAGAAATAAACAATAAATTAATATGCAATTAACGTTTTTACTCACTTTTACTTATTCTTCCACTATTAAATCTTCTGGAATGTATTGAAAATTTAATTTTAACAGTTTGACACATAAACGTCAAATTTTGCTTCAAAAGTGTCAATTGTTTTTTTTCCTTTATAAACAAAGTAAAATTTGCCTGGTTTCACAGCAATTTTTGATTTTTTTTCATTGCTTGAGTAAAAAAGTAAAAATTACATTTAACTCAAGTAAACCTTAAATAGTTTTTTTTTCAGTGTAGGCCATTAATTTGTAAAATTAGGAAAAAGTTGTGTCTTTCCAGGTGAATTTGTGAGTAATTAAACATTATTAACAATAATTTGTTTATAACAATTGCAATTGGTTGTTGTGGTTAATTTTACTGAATAAGTTATTGTTTTAAAATATAAAAAAATAGTCAAGTCAGAAAAGACTACAACTCGCTAGGTTTATTTGGATATTAGTTATAAATTAATAATTACATAAATTGTGTATAAATACCCCCCATTTATGGGAGTTGTTTATAACCCTATAAATCGAAATTAATGAAATTAATTTCAAAAATTGAAATTCTTTGTTACTTCTTTGTTCTTTGTTTACACCTTACAGTGATTTCAAATGTGTTCTTTTAATCTGAATTAGTGAAAAACTGTCACTAATTCGAATTAGTGTAAGTTTCTACTAATTTTTAGTCAATTTTCACTAAAAATTTAGTAAAGAATTTAACAAAATTAGTAGAAATTTATACTAATTTGAATTTCTTCAGTGACTTTTCACTGATTTATTTTTAAAGAGATGAGTATTTAGAACAATGGATTTGGTTTTATTTATTTAAATTATAAAGAGATTAATTTGGATTGAATCATCTGAACTATGTGCATTCAAATATTAAAATTTCATTTTTTTCATTATAAGGGTATTTATTTTGATTAAATAAAACTGAATCGTGAGTATTTAAAATGTTCATTTTATATTTTTCAATTATAAGGGTATTCATTCGGATAAATTTTCATTTTATTTTAATTGCATTTTTATTATAAAAATATTCATTCAGATTGAATAATCTGACGTGTGGGTATTTAAAAATAACTTTTATTTTTTTATTATAAAGGGATTCATTTGTATTCAATAACCTGAACTGCAGACATTAAAAAATATTCATTTTATTTTTTTTCCATTATAAAGGGATTCACTTGGATTGACAAATTTTTTCAACCCATATTCATAAGGTTTGATTATCGTGTAAAAGTAGGTGCTATCACCGGATACAAATGTATTGGACAGAAAGCGTATTCAAAAATATTAAAATTTTTTAATATTTTTTAATTACTCTCTTCTTACTGGGTAAGAAATATTCTGCGACTACTTTTTTTCCATGCAGCTACTAAAATATTAGAAAAATCAATATTATATTATTAGGGTGGTCCAAAAATTTATTAACATAACCTCAAACTAGATACAGTTGTACATTTTTTAAAAAAAATTAGTTTTTCATACAAAATTTGTTATGAAATAATAATTATTTCACTTTTTGTGCTTTTTATTTAAAGTTTGTGAACAAGTGTAATTTTCATTTAATTTTGATAAATAATAGCTCATTTTAATCTTTGAAATATTCTCTACAAGTCTGTTTGTTGGATTTTGATTACATTTTTTCTGTTTAAAAAATATTTAATAGATAATTTTTATTTATTTAATAATTTTTTAATGAAATATCATTAACAAAATCCAACAAACAGATTTGTAGAGAATGTTTCAATGATTAAAATGAACTATTATTTGTCAAAATTAAATGAAAATTATACTTGTTTACAAACTTTAAATAAAAAACACAAAATGGTAAATAATTATTATTTCATAACAAAGTTTTTATTAATCTAATTTTTTTTTTAAAAAATGTTCAACTGAATCTCCCAGTAAGAAGGCTTGAATTAGATATAATTAAATATTTCAGAGTTATAATGAAAATGTGATCGTTTTTGTATTTTATTCAATTCCTGATTTGAATCCGAAGCTCAATTCATCCAGGAAAAGAAATTTGTTGAAAATATGAATTATACTCTATTCGCATAGCGCATTTAAATTAAAGTTGAATTCTGTAGAGAGAAATGCCAAATTATCATTTTTAATTACGTTCAATTCTGGCTAGAACTTCTTGGAATGCGTTTGGTTCTATTCCACTGACAGCAATAGGTAAAAATCTTCTCCAATTACATCCAATTCTTTTAACAGAAAAATGCAGTACGGTGCTAATTAAAATTAAGGAAATTAAATACTGTTTGTTTTTCAAGCTAAAATTTTGATTTTTTAAAATTCTAAATCTAAAAGTTCTAACAATTATGGATATCCAAAAATTTTTGAAAAAGACTTAGAATTAAAGAAATAGCAGCTTATCTCGTAAACAGTCACAGATATTACAAATCTGACATCAATTTTGAGTTTGGGTAATAAGTATATAAACCGAATTTATAAATCATGAAAAACAAGTATAATATTAAAATACTAAATATAAATTATTTATACATTGTAAAAAGGAATAATTTTTAAATGTTGAGTAGCTGGAATTAAAACGAATAGGATACTCTTGTTTTTCTTTGCTGATTTGGAAATTAAGCTTTGGATTCAAATCAGGAATTCAGTCGGATTAAAATTTTCAATTACATTCTATTCCAGCCTTCTTGCCGGGCTTTCAAACTTGGGTAAAATAAATTTTAATATTATTTCTATTTTATTATGTGAAACATCATTTTTTAGTTTGAGGTTATGTCAATGGGTTGAATATCCTTAAATCAAATTTAATTGACGCAAATATTTATAAGATACAAACAAATATTTATTTGATAATAGTCTAATATAATTGGTTATTTGAATGAAATACAATTTTTTCAGTATAAATTAAATTAATAAATTAAAGTATTAAATATAAAAATAAATTATTTAAATAAACAAATAACATAAATTACGTATTTTAATAAAAAGGTTTATAAAACCATTTTCGTACTAATTATATTAATAATAAATAATAAATTTAATAATTTATTTATAATTATTTTAAATATTCAGAATCACTAGAACAAATAATTCTTTTTCATTTTATCAGTCGTATAATGTTTTCATTTGCAAATAGGTACATGTGTACATGACACCCATGTGGGGCTTCTTTTCACGGAAAAAGTACAAAGCCAGAAAAAATTATAACTTACAAATGACGTTTTCATAAAGAAAATTTGTTTCCCCACAAAACGAGAATTTTGACGCAAATTAATAACTTTCACAAATTTTTTAAATTATTTTTTTTCTTTTCGTATTTTCTAAAAACTGTGTTCTTTTTACTTTTAGTCTAAGATATTTTAAATATTTATAATGATAAAATAAAAATTGAACGATTAAATAAAATTTTGCGTAAATATAAGTTTGATAAAATTAAGAAGTTAAATTTTAATTGAAATTTAATTTCGTCTCCAACGGAATTAATCCATTAATTTTGTCCATTTTTATAAATTAAAAAAAAAAAATAAATACCTCTATTGGACATTTTATTGCTTCAACAAATAGATATATCATTCCGAGAATAATAAAATAAGGTAATTAGAAAAAATTATTAGGCATACAAAAATTAATAAAATTTTGAAACCTTGCAATTAATGACTAATTAGTAAAATTAATAAGTATGACAGATTTCTAAGATTAAAAAATGTCAAATTTAGATTTTTTAAAATATTTTGATGATAATATTCAGAAGATTTGAGGGATAAATTTAAAAAAAAAACAAATATTTTTAATCAATTTAGGGATAAAAAACAATTTTTTATTGTCTCAAAAATTGATAATAAATTTTGTTATCATATTAAAAGATTTTTTTCAATTAAATTTTACAATTTTTTATTTTCAATGAAGATGGGTTTCAATTATTAAAATTAAAATAAATTAATTGTATTGTTATAAAAAAGATACAATAAAAAATATTGTTAAAAACATTTTACAGAGCATTTTGCGGTTCTTAAAATATTAAAACTACATGTTTCGACTCATTTGAGTCCTCATCAGGTTAAGAGATTTATCCGATTTTTAAAAAAACCCTTTTAAAAGCTCCATTATTTTTTGATGTTATTAAATCCAAATAGAAATTTGTGGACTATAAATTGATTTTATTTTAATTGTATGAATAATTTTTTAAAATTATAATTAAATTTTCTTAATTTCTCTTTTAAAATTAAAATGTTGTTTCAAAAAATGATTCATACTAGTAAAATAAAATTAATTTATAATCCACAAATTTCTATTTGGATTTAATAACATCAAAAAATATAATGGAGCGTTTAAAACGGTTTTTTTTTTAAATCGGATAAATTAAATTATTAAAATAAAATAACCTTTTTCAACAACCTACCCCGGAAATAAAAAACCTATTCACTTTTTTTTAATCGGCCACACGAGCTCCTTATACTAATTCGTGATCGGCCATGATGAGCTCAAGAAAATATTAACTCCGATTCAAATCATTTTAATTTGTTTTTTATTTTTTAGAAATATGTTCAACAAAACTTTTATATATTTATTCAATTTTAAAAAGTATTATATCAAATCTAACAACCCTGCACATAATTTATTTAAGTATAGCTCAATTAATTAAAAATTCCAAATTTTGTGTAAAATATGACAATCTAACCTCAAAATTCCAAACCGAATCATAAAAGTCAACACCGATTCAATAAATTTTGTACTAATAGGAAACCACTTATTAAAAATAGCTCCGATTCAAAACTATTCAGAATGTCAATCATTAATCTGCTTTTTTAAAAACTCCGATTCAATGGAGATTTTATTCAATAAGTTGTTTATATCAAGAAAATCTAAAGTGAATTAAATTTGCCAAAAATCAAGTGGCTCGACAGCGTTAAACAGAATAAAAAAATGGCAAAATCTTGAAATTATTTAAATGAGGAAAAATTAATTTATTGATTAATAAATTATGGTGGTATTAATGAACATGAACTAAGTCCTATGAATGTAAATGGAATGAGATGAAAGAGTGTCACAACCACATTTTGTGGTATTGTAAGAGCTCAAATGGGATGGTTACCTAACGAGATATAAGAACTGGCAGTGTCACTCATTGGTATCACATGTCGTGTAATGGTATCCCCTTTCAATTGAGTGACTATTTTGCTCCATGGGTTCTCACAAATACACCCAGCTACTGAACAAACGAGAGCAAAAATCAGAAAAATTAATCTCAACACACCTTGACCCAATTATGAATAGAAGAAAATATTTCTTTGCCTTCCCACATGTAACATATACATATATATAGTTATCGAGAAGAAATTCGATTAGAACCCCTGCAAAAGTAAGGGAATACCCCCAGTTGACTAATCGGCTTGACATTTAAGGGTTGTTCACCCTCAGGAAAAACACCCTTTTCAGTGTCATCTTTCGCACTGACCAGATACTTTTTATGAATTTATTTAAATATACAATTTTCAAATTATATCTTAAAATTAAAATAAAATTTTTCAATTATAACCTAAAATGAAAATAAAATTTTATAAAATACTTATTTTAAAAAAAAAGTGCATTTTATCTATTTTTCGTATTTTTGCACATTACACAAGATATATTTAAAAATTCGGCTTTTTTCGGGTTTGATTTAATTTAGGGTTTTTTCTCTCATTGTGGACGCATCTAGTGTCATTAAAAGCGATTAGAAATACTGATTCCTAAATTGCAATGACAGTGGAAAAGTGAAATAAATTCTTGTCTCGAATTACGTCAAAATGATTGCGTATGAATATCTTGAAGTGACACCAGACATATCATGTTCTGTACTCATGTTTGCAATTTATTATTGCAAAATTATTTATGGCTAAATGCTGCCAATTTTGTCTATTTTTGCAAAAAGATCTGTCTACATTATAATAACAAAAATTATGAGTTCATCTGCCTTTTTATTAATTTTAAAATCGTTCTGAAACATTTTTGTCGTTTTTTATTCGAGATTTTTTATCATTTATTTTGAACATTTTTTATTGTTTATCTTATAAACAATTTTTATGTTTTTTTAAAATTTTGTTTGCCACTTTTTATTCGACATCGTTTATTTTGAACAATTTTAAAATTTGTTTAAATTGAACATTTTTTAAACGTGTATTCTGGACATTTTCCATAATTTTTTTTAAAAAGGTTCTCTCTATTGACATAACCTCAAACTAAGAAATGACTGATATAATCAAATACAGCTATTATTAAAATTAATTTCACCAAATTTTAAAAGATTTAATTCTACATTTTTTGTTGAGTTTTGTTCAATAATATTTTGCTTAAAAGTTATTAAATAAATAAAGTTTGTTATTTACGTAATTTTTAAACATCCTTTAAAATATTCTTTATTACTTAACAAAATCTAAGAAATGAAATTGTAGAGAATGTTTCAACGAGAAAAATGAGCTATTAACTGTCAGAATTGGATGAAAATATTAAATTTAAAGAAAAAAACATAAAACCTAATTATTATTTGACAACAAATTTTAGCTCAACCTAATTTTTTCCGAAAAATGTACAACTGAATCTTTCAAAACTTGATGAAATTAATTTGAATAATATTTTTGTTTGGGATGAAAAACGACTTTCTAGTTTGAGGTTATGTTAATGGAGAGAACCTCCTTAATTTGAACATTTATGTATTGTTTATTTTGAATATTTTTTTATTGGTAATTTGAAAGTTTTTTTTATTTATTTATTTTTAGTTATTATAAATAATAATAAAGTTATTATAAATTGCTTACTTGAAGTATTTTAAACATTTTTGAACATTTTCTAAAATTATTCATTTGTGCAGGTTTCTTAATCATTTATTTCAAATACTTTTTTATCGCTCGTTTAAAAATTGTATTTATCGTTTATTTTAAACATTTTTAAAACTTTAAAAAGTAGTTAAATTTTAATACTATTTAAGGTGTTAAATTTATTCAAAATTTATTATGAACAATTTTGGTAATTACCAAGGGTTTGGTAAAAGTTTAATAAAGGAACAAAATTTTAAAAGTAAAAATTTTAAGAAACAATAGATATAGTTAAATATAAAAAAATAAAACTATTTATTCAGGTTTAGAAAAGGGGAAAGTGGTTTCTAAAGATAGTAATTGATTTAAAAAATAAGTCTATTTTCCCAAAAAGAAATCAGTTTTTATAATTAAAAAAAAACGCTTAATTGGAGATAAATCTTTTCTCCCCAAGAGAGAATTAATTAAAAAAGATAAGATAAGATTAGTGATGTAATCGAGTTTATATTTTTGGCAATTGATTATGAATTTTTACCTGTTTACACTATTTTTTCTCAGGTAATAAATTTATTTTTTGGGAAAAATAAAAATGTGACAATTAAATGAAAGAAACATTAAAAATATGATTTTTAATAAATTATTATAAAACAATAAATAATTTTCAGCTGATAATATTTACTTTCTTCTTCAATAATCATGTGACTTTTAAGTTACAAAAATTCTCTAAAAAAGATAATAAGATACAGTATTTTTTAAAAATTTCTAAATCAAATCAAATTCTCCGATTATATGAATAAAGTACTTAAATAAATTAATATTATTCTCTATTTAGAGATATCTAATGACCTTGAATCTTGACTCAATGAACTTTTCTTATTATCAAGTGCAAACTTGACCCCTATTTTTATATGAATCACTTTAAGAAATTACAGATCTTAGGATAAGTTGACATACTTTGAGGATAAGCACAATTCGATTGAGTCTCTTCAAAATTTCCAATGTCCTGGATTCATCGAGTCCTTCAAAAGAAATCGATTGATCCATGATCGTCTCTTGATCCTTGAGATTTTCTGTCGTAAACAGCATCCTGACCGAGTCCAGCTCGAAAATAATTTGCTTGAACCATAATTCGTAGGCTGTTTTAAAAACAAGTATTTTTTTTTAGTTTTCAATTTTTAAGTAATTTTAATCTGAATTTTAGTACCTATTACTTAATTAATTTACTATTAAAAAATATTTATTTTATTCAATACAAAAATAAAAAAAAGTAATAATAGTCTCTTTAATAAGAAGGGCAATTATATAATAATTATAAATGATTTTAATTAACTTATTATTCTTAATTTGCACCTTGATGAGTCACAATAAAAAGATGCTCGTCGTGTACTTCCTTATTAAATTCTGCACTTAATAATCTTTGGGCTGAGAGGATTTTATCTAGGTGAAGATATTCCCCATAAAGAAGACCTGGACCTTCTGTTAACTGTTCGCCATCTTGTCCAAAATCATCTCTGAAAATGCGATTTTAAATTTTAAAAAACTTTCATTTTTTAATTTACACTATTTTAGTTAGGTTTGATATAATGTAATTTTTATTAAGAAATAAGAATCGGCAATTTAAGAAATATATCAAATTATACATTATTTCGATTAACGAATTACATTTTTGAATCACAATTAAAAATTTTACAGAACTTAACAAAACAAAAAAACACTGATGATTTTTATTAAGCACCTTAATTGAGAATTATTTTAAAATCGTTTGAAAAATTTACACTTGTAATCAAAATAAAAATATTTCATAGTATTTAAATTTTCTAAATTTTCTCCACTTTTTTTTTCGAGAAAAATAAAAAGAAAAACTTACGATCCGTTTCCAATCGGACAAGCCATTTTTGTGGGAATAACACTTTTTTTCCGTGTTGAATTAATTTAATGATAAACAGATTGCGATAGATTTTGATCACCAAAAGGTGACTATTGTCGGTATTCTACTCTTTTTTTAATATATAAGATAACACAGTTCATGCTTTTGAAATATTTCTTTTCTCACAGTGTTTAAAAATAGTAATTTTAAAAATCCCACTAATTTTTAATTTGTACTTTTACACCTAAATTGTCTAAATTTATACCTAATTGATTTAAATTAAAACCCAATTTGTATCTGATTGTTCAGATTTTCAATTATTTTAAATTGTTATTATTTATTTTTGATTTTATAATTGTAGCACTTTTCAGATATTAAAAAAATTTAATTACAGATTCTTTTTAAATTAAAGTTTTCAAAATTAGTTTATAAAAAACAAATTTAATTCCAAATTATTAAAACTCGAATCGACAGGGTTCACAATTAAATAACATAATTATATTATAAAATCGAACGTAAACAAGATATTGAATAAAATAAAATAAATTCAATTTAATTTCGAATTTAGTTAATTATTAAATAATTCGATTGATTTAATTGATTACTAAATAATCAATTATCACTGTCAAATTAAATATCACACGATTTTTACAATTATTTTACAAAACCGATTAAAAAATAGAAATAAAAAATTATTTTTTAAAAAAATCTGAATGTAGAATTATTTAATTGAACAATAATTGTGATTAATAGAACAGAATACGAGGAACTGATAGTTCAAGAGACGGCCAATGTTCGACTAACGTGTGAACGTGAAAGCTCGCGCAAGTCTCTTTATAGATATATAGTAAATATATATCTGCCATGTGTGAATTTTATAAGTATTGCAAAATAAATAAACAAAAATAAAAAAAAAATAGATTTTTTCAAAACATTGTCTCAAATTTGTTTACAAGGCTTTCGGTATAATTGATGCTGTTGTAAAATTATGCACTCGCTTCGCTTGGTTAAATCATAAAGGACAAATTATGTATTTGTGCTCGACAGACCAGGTAATCATCAAAATTCATGATTTTGCGTTTTTACGAAAAAATTGTAAATTTCCTTTATTAAAAATTTGCGGTATAAAGCAACAAGCTCGTCTTCTAATTTTTCATTGAATAGGAATCGTTCCCTTCTTACTTTATATACGGTAAGTTTAGACGATTTTATAATTTTTTATAAAAATAGTAAATCTGGATTTATTTATTAATAATGTATTGAGAATTAATTAAAAACAACTTAATGGTATGTAATTAGAAAATATTCAACGATTCGGGGAAAATTTGCAAAAATTAAAGTTTCTGGATTGAAAAAAAACTATTTTAAAGAATATCATTTTAAATCCGCCATTTTGAATTTGTGAAAAATAAATCCAGATCCTAAATTATGCAAATTTTATCAATTTTTTAAAATACTGAATCAAATCCGACATTTTTGGTTTTTTATATTCGACATCTCGTATAATTTGTTTTATTTTCCTGAAAATTGGATAAATGGAAATTGCTATAAAACAGTGCTAAATATTATTTTGGAATTATTTTCGAAACTTTAAAAAATTATTTATAAATAATATTTAGATTCTTTTTATAGCAAACAATATAAAAGACAAAAAAGAAGATTTAAACATTCGATCAATTTTAGAAAACATATCGGCCATTTTGGATCCGACATTTTGAATTTTTGTAAACTGACTTCAGATTTGTATCCAGTCAACCTTAGGCAATTATTTCCAAGCAAATTTTATCAATTTGGAAAATATTGCCCAGATTAAATCCATTTTTGTATTTTAAATCAAACATTAGACTCTTATTTAGTGATTTTTATTTATTTTTCTGAAAATTTTAGGATAAAAAAATTACGTCTCGTAAAAAACGACCAATAAAAAAATTCTCGGAAATAAATACTGTCCAAAGACAAAAGCCGATGAAATTAGAATTCGGTAAATTAAAAGTTATGTTATGTGAATCTTCGGAAAAATAATAATTTCGTTGAAAAAGAATCGGTTAAAGTTGTGTTGTATGAAAATTATGATAAGATAATAAATACTAACCAAAGTTAAAAGTCAGTGAATTTAGAATTCGGTAAATTAAAAATTATGTTGTATGAAGATTCGGTAAAATAATAATTATGTTAAGAAATATTCGGCTAAAGTTCTGTTGTATGGAAATTCTAAGAAAACAATATTTTCTGTTGAAAATCGGGATAAATAAATTTTATTTCTAAGCAATATTTTGTTTAATATATGAAAGTAGAAATTCTATAAAGTTAAAATTGTGCCGAATGAAAATTCGGGAAGGTAAAATTTAATGGGAATTGTATAAAATAACTAAAAATAAATAAAAAATAAATAAATGGTAAATAAAAATTTGGAAAAGTAAAAATAATTAATGTTTAAAGTTGTAAAATTTTTTTTAGAAGAAAAATGTCAGCACCAGTGTTATATACCTATGATGCAAGTCCTCCATGCCGAGGTGTATTGTTAGCAGCAACTGCTCTTGGAGTTGTTTTAGATTTTCGTCAAGTAATGCTCCATGAAGGTGATCACTTAAAACCAGAATTTTTGAAGGTAAAATAATAATCATATAATTCGAGAAATAAATGCTTCGAGTCCGTTTACAGAGCCGGTTTAAAGATGGGCGAAAAAAAGCACGTTTTGTTTGAGGTTAAAAATTAGAGTGGGGGAGATAAGAGTGAAAGAGAAACTTAGTATACCTTCTCTCTCTTTCTCATTTCTGTCTCAAAGTTTACGTTACGCTCGAAATTTTATAAAAAATTTTTATAATTTTTTTATTTTTGTCTTTAAGCCGTCGGTGTAAACAAGCACGCTGAGAAAAAAGAAAAATAAAGAAAGAAAATAAATTGTTTATAAGCTAAATAAATTTAATATAGAGAAATCTTTTTAGATAAATCCTCTACATACTGTTCCAACATTAGATGATAATGGATTTGTTCTCTGGGACAGGTAAGAGTCGTAATAAAAATAAATTTATGATAAAACTTTTTACGAGACCTTATGACGAATATTTTAAGTTAACCTACAAATTGGTTTTTAATACAAATTGTTACTGATTTTGTCATGTACAAATTTTAGTATAATTATTTAATTTTTTATAACTAAAGAATCACCTTTATGGAGATTTTATTATTATAATTTTATTAACTTTTACTGTTTGATTTGTTTTTATGTATTTAAGTGGTGTCCTGATGAGGAAATTAAATATGTCGAAAAAATAATTTTTTAGGTTATCTTGAGATATTCGTTATAAGGTCTTGTTAAAAGTTTTACCATAAATTTAAATTACGAATTGTAAAAAATATCTACTAAAAAAAGAATTTACTTACGCTGCGGAGAAAGGGACCTAAGAAGAAAAAATATTAGGTTATGTTCAGTGACAGTTTGACCTTGATTCTTTTTTAATGTGGCAAAATCAAAATCAGTTTTTATTGAATATTTTAGATGCAATGAAAAATTGTCAATAATGATTTGTATTGAGATTTCATCCTATATTTTCATTCTAAAAAACTCAAACATAACCTAAAATCTTTTGCTTCTTAGGTCCCTATCTTCACAGAGCGTAACATTTCTTTTTTAAAATTATACATTATATAATTTTCAGTCACGCAATTATGGTCTACTTAGCCGAGAAATATGGTAATAATGACGCAGTTTATCCTAAAGACTTTCAATTACGGGCCAAAGTTAATCAATTTTTACAATTCGACAATGGATTTGCATTTACGGCTCTAAGAAGTATTATAGTAAGTTTATTTTCGATTTTAGTCGAAAGTCAATATTGAATTACAAATTTTTATATTTCATTTTTATCATATTTTGTATTATTTTGTAACTTATTAATACTTGTTAGGTTTTCGGGTATATGATTTTAATAAGTATGTGAGTTTGTTTTTACCTTTAAAAGTAGAGAGTAAAGGAGCAATTTATTTTAAGCGTGACGCGCAGTTGAAGTGGGGAGAGATAAGAGTGAGAGAGATACTTAGCGTCCTTTCTCTCTCGCTCTTATCTCCCTACTCCGACTTTCTGTTTCGTTTAAAATTTCTTCTTTAAACTTTCTTTTAAGCCTTCGGTGTAAACAGACTTTTTGTACAGTAGAACCTTTTTAAATGGGACCTGGATAAGTGAAAAATATTTCTTTCTTACTGTTCAGATAATTTTATAATAATAATAATAATAATAATAATAATAATAATAATTAAGTTTCAATTTTCATAGAAGCAAATTATGACAACAGGAGATACGAATATTGACGCTGACAAAATGGAGAGATTAGATTCAACCTATGATATTTTAGAAAAACTTTTAGACGGTCGTAATTGGTTAGTTGGAGATTCTTACACTTTGGCTGATATAAGTCTCGCTTCTACTATGTCATCACTAGAGGTTAGTTTTCTCGAAATTAATTTTACCAATTCTGTATTTAGTTCAGCTTTTTTAAAAAATTAAAATATTATTATACTAATTACTAATTATTTTTAAATAATTAGAATGATAATTATTTTATATTATTTTTAATAATTGAATTAAATTAAATTTTTTAATTTGTTATTTATAGAATTTTCAAAAATCCGAATTATTATTTAACAGAATTTTTAGCTCGCAGAATTCACATTTTACAAAAATTCCAGTTTGCAGAATTTATTATTTTGAATCGACTTCTATTTAATAGAATCGAAATTTATCCGAATTTTTATTGAACGGAATTCTGAGTCCGACAGAAATTTCATATTCGACAAAAATATTTTATCGCGAATTTACACAATTAACCAATTAGAGAAATTATTAAAAAAATTGTGATTGGGTAATTGGTTAATTCGCGCCAAAATCTTTCTGCCAGATTTTTGTTTGTCCACTTTGCAACTTCGGACAAATGAACATACGGCTTTTTGAGAATTTTATCAAATAGTAAATTTTACTAGATTTTTCAAATACAAATTCGAACAAACGAAAATTCGGTCAAGTGAAAATTCTGGCTTTTAAAAATGCTACTCTCTTCAAATTCTAATCAATGAAAATTCTGCTAAATGAAAGTTCGATTGAATTCGAGTTCTTTCCTTTGAAATCAAAATCCGATGAAAATAAATTCTCTAAGTATGAATTCGGTGACTTAAAAGTTCTCTTCAGTTAAAAATTCAGATTGGAAATTTGTAGGAAAAAATTTCTTTTTTTTTGGTTTTTTTATAATATAAATTATTTTATTTTGCAGGCGGTGAGACCATTTGATAAATACCCGAATATAAAAGCCTGGATTAAGAGATGTGAAGACACATTACCAGGATATGCAGAAAAAAATATTCCAGGAATGAAAATGGTTCATGAAGCTATTAAAAGCAAACTTCCCAACCCTATTTAAAAAATGAAATACAATTTGTACATAATTGAAAAAAAATAAAAATAAAAACATGGAAACTGTAAACAATTTTGTTAAAAATATTCAAATAAACGTTGATTGAAAATTTATTTTATTTTATAAAATTCTGGTTAACTTGAACTTTAGTTGAATTAACTGGAATTGTGGTAAACTTAATTCTAGGTAACCAGAACTCTAGTTAAATTAATACTTTTTTCCAGTTAATTCAACTAGATTTTTGGTTAATTAAACTAAAATTCTAGTTAATATAATTAGAGTTCTGGTTAAAATAACTAGAGATGTTTATTATTTTTACTAGAATTCCGGTTATCTTAACTAAATATCTAGTTAATTTTACTAGATTTCTGGTAAACCAGATTTAACAGAAAACAGTCGAAACAAAAAATTAGATTTTAGCAAATGATTTAATTATTATAAATTAGATTTATTTTTAAAAAATAAAAATTAATTATCGCGTGAAATATTTTTTTATTTTACAAAATCGACTGAAAAATGAACTATAAATTTATTTTATAAAATTCATTAAAAAATATGAATGTAGAATTATTTTATTGAAAAATAAAAAAAACAGTTTTCTGGGTTAAATAACAATGTATATAGTTCTGGAAAGAACATGTAATCATCAAAATGACTTGATGTTTTTTTACTAAAGAATTGTAAATTTATTAAGATCTTTGCGAAATAAAGAAACATGCTCACAGTTTTATTTTTCATTGTATAAGAAGCATTTTATACTAATATTTTGTGTACGGTAAGTTTCTGATATAAATTTTTAAATTTTAAGTAGTTAATAACAATAATAAAAAATACATTAACTTAGTATTAATTAATTTAATGATAGAAAATGTTTAAAGATTAATAAATTTTTTCTCAAACAATCTCTCTAAATTCGAATTAGGTATAAAAATAACGAATTTGAAAGCAAAAAGTCAGCCATTAATATTCAAATAGTTATATTTTTACTAAAAATAAAAACAATAACTAATTATTAAAAAGTAAAATAACTAATAAAATAAATTTTAATAAGTCAAAAATAATTAATTATTAGTTAAATTCATTTTTTTGTTATGTCAAAATAATTAATATTTTACTAAAATTATATTTATTAATTCAATAATTAGTCAAAAAAAAAAATAATAATAATAATAATATTTTTTAAGTGCCGGATTAGAAAATTCCATAATCGCGAATTCAATATGGCGGACAAATTTTTAAAAAGTTACTGAATTTGGTTAAAAATAATTACTTGAGCGTTCTCAGGATCATTGGTTACGAATCTGGAGTCAGTTATCAAAAATCCAAAATGGCCGATCCAATATGGCGAACGTATTAAACAAACTGAATCATTTTTAGAGAATCCATCCGACTTTTTGAATTTTTGAAAAGCGACTCTAGATTTGTATAAATCAGATACTTTTTTTATAATGATTTTTATATTTATTTGAAATATTGAAATTATGATAAATTATGAATAAATAAAAATTGTGCCTTGTAAATAAGGAATAAAAATTCTCTGAAATGAATACAATGCAAAGTTAAAAACCGATGAAATTAGAATTCGAAAAATTAAAAATTATGTTATATCCAGATTCGGCAGAATAATAATTCTGTTAACTAAATATTCGGTTTAATGAAGTACGTTGAATGTAAATTATTATAAGAAAATATTGAAGACCGGGATAAATAAATATTATTTCTCATCAATATTCTAAAGAATTAATAAAAATAGAATTTCTATAAAACTAAAATTATGGTAAATGAAAATTCGGAAAGGTAAAAGTTAATAGGAATTCTACGAAGTTAAGATTATTGTAAATAAAAATTCGAAAAGGTTAAAATTGATAAATTAAAAACAAAAATTAATAGCAATTTTATAAAATTAAAATTACGGAAAATGAAAATTCGGAAACGTACAATTTATGTTTTTTTTTTTTAAGAAAAATGTCAGTTCCAGTTTTATACACATATGATCCAAGTCCTCCAAGTCGAGGTGTATTGTTAGCAGCAACTTCTCTTGGAGTTGTTTTAGATCTTCGTCAATTAAAGGTCGATGAAGGTGAACATCTAAAACCAGAATTTTTAAAGGTAAAATGATCCTAATCTGGAAAAATATAATACTGAGTTCGTTTACAGCGGATGAGTTAAAAATAGGCTTCAAAAAAGATCATTCTTTTAAGGTTCAAAAATTAGAGTGGGAGAGATAAGAGTGAGAAAGAAACTTAGTATTTTTTCTTTCTCTTTCTCATCTCCCAACTCGAACGCTCGAAATTTTACACCTGTTTTTAAAAATAGTCGGTGTAAACAGGCTCACTGAGAAAGAATAAAAATAAAAAAAAGAATAAAAGTTGTTTATTACATACAAATAATTTTAACAGAATTAAATTTTTTTTAGCTAAATCCTCTACATACTGTTCCAACATTAGATGACAATGGATTTATTCTCTGGGACAGGTGAGAGTCGAGGTAAAAAAAATTTGTTTATGTTTTTAAATTATATCTTATATAATTTTCAGTCACGCAATTATGGTCTATTTAGCTGATAAATATGGTAATAATGACGCGATTTATCCAAAAGACCCACAATTACGAGCCAAAGTTCATCAATTTTTACAATTCGACAATGGATTTGCATTTACGGCTTTAAGAAGTATCGTCGTAAGTTTATTTTCGATTTATTAACTTAACTGTAATTGAATCACAAATTTCTATATAATTAACACTAACGCCCGATCTGAGCGGATCGAAAAAATACAACTCACTTAAAATCACGATAACTTGGTTAAAAAATAAGATAGAGAGTTAAAACTTAAAAATTTGGAAAGCTTATTAAATTCTGCTTTAGAATACCTATTAATTAAAAATTTTAGAAATTTTAAACTGATTATATTTGTTGATAAGTTGAAAGAAATTTTTTTTTAATTTTTTAACAATCGTTTAATATCTTTAACCCACTGCCTGATCTACAAAAATTGTATGAAAAAATTGAAACCTACTTCATCTTCTTCTTTGAAATAAGAGCTTTAATTTGAGCTAAGAAAACTTGAAAAATATTCAGTGGTTCTCGAGATATGACTAAAAATGTTGAAGCATGTTTTTCTCAAAATCTTCATTTTCAGTTAAAATTCATTTTCATTTTAGGTTTTCACTTAAATTGAAGCTGACATTTTAACAAAGAAGATAAAGTAAGTTTTAGTTTTTTTATAAAATTTTTGTAGATCAGTCAGCGAGTTAAAATTATTGACCTATTGTTTGTTTACATCACTAAAAATCAGACGTAAAGGAGAAATTTATTTTCAGCATGACGCGCAGTCGAAGTGGGGAGAGATAAGAGTGAGAGAGATACTTAGCGTCCTTTCTCTCTCGCTCTTATCTCCCCACTCCGACTTTATGTTTCGCTTAAAGTTTAAGTTTCTCTCTTTAAACCTACCTTATTTTGAGCAAACGGTGTAAACAAACTCTATGCACAGTGGGACCTGAATCAGTAGGAATTTTCTGCTACTTATAATATAATTCTTATTGCTTTGGATTATGTAATAATGACAATAATAATAATGTCAATTTTTTATAGTATCAAATTATGGCAACAGGAAATACGAATATTGACGCTGATAAAATGGAGAGATTGAATTCAACCTACGAAATGTTAGAAAAACTTTTAGAAGATCGCAATTGGTTAGTCGGAGATTCTTATACTTTGGCTGATATTAGTCTCGTTACTACTGTGTCATCAATGGAGGTTAGTTTTTTAAAAATGAATAATTATTTCATTATTTATCCTCAGTTTTAAGAAAAGGAAAATATTATTTTATTAATAATATTTATCGGAAGAAAAAATCAATTTACAAGAAAAAAGACGTTCAAAAATTATTTATTTTATTTATTTATTTTATTTTCTAGAAAAAAATATAAAGATTTCAAATTTTAACTATATTTTGAAAACATTTTTTGTAAGAAAAATGAAAATTATTTTAATTTTTAGTTCTTAAACAAAATTAATATAAAAAAATGCTTAGAAATTATTATAAATAATTGATTTATTTATTTGTAGGTGCTAAGACCCTTTGACAAGTACCCGAATATAAAAGCCTGGGTGAAGAGATGTGAAGACACATTACCAGGATATGCAGAAAAAAATATACCAGGAATGAAAGTGATTCATGAAGCTATGGGAAGCAAATTACCTAATCCCTTTTAAATATTTAAATTGTAATTTATAAATAATAAGAAAAAAAAATCCCAGAAAATGTGAAATGTTTTGTTAAATACGTTGAAAATAAAAATAAATTAAGATTATTGAAAGACGATTAGATTTCTTACAGGATTAAAAGTGATTAAAAAAGAGAGATGCTTATTTTTAGGTTATATACACATGATCCAAAACAGAAAGGAATCAAGTGATAATGCGGAATTTTACGAAAGTTTGAGCGCCACTGAATAGCGCTAAATTTAAAAACATATTTATTAATTTAATTATTATTATTTACTTAATTAAGATTATTATTTTGTATTCTATTATTTATTAAATTTATAAATTTTTATAAAACTTTTCGTAATATAATATTACTGGAAACTAACTATATTTAATATTATTAATTGTGTAACTGAATTTTACTGACAAATTAAATTTATAGAAAGTATCAATTTCACAAAAAATAATTTTAATATAAATTCAAATAAAACAAAAATGAAAATGAGGGAATCAATATGGCGGTTTACAAAATAGAGAGTTTTTAGGGACATTGAATACAAATTTGGTATTTGATTTCCAAAATTCAAAATGGCGGATTCAATATGGCGATTCATAAATATAGTTTCAAGGTATTTATTGACTGATACATAGTAGGTTGATATATAATATATATTCTGTTGGAACATGTGTTTTAAAATTTGCATAATGAAAGATGATTTATTCAGAATACGATATTGAAATTAGTTGTGTTAAACATAAATAAACACCAAGACGATGAAGACTAACGCAAAACATTTTTATTTATTTACACTTAAAATAAAAATAAAAATTAATTAATTTTTAATAAGCGAGTTTAGTATAAAAAAAGAGTTTGCAAAAAATAATTACAATTGTTTTAAATACCCTTATTGTTAATTTGGGAAAAAATACATCTTGCGCAAGTTATTAATTATTAATTAACGATTAAAAAATTTAGATTAGGTATTACATTCTTAAAAAAGAGATAAAAAAATTCGAGGTTATCTTGTTTGTGAGTTTTTACTTGCAAAATTAAAGTATGCATGTTAATTTTTAATTAAGATTGTTATTACTTATTAATAATGAAAATAGAGAAACAGAGCTTCAAACATTTTTTTTTCATATTTTTAAATGTACGTAATGTAATTGTATTTTGAAAAATATAAAATAAAACAGACCTGTTTGTTGTTTTTTTTAAAAAAAAGTATGAATTAGGTTCTGCTATTTAATGTTACGTTCCTATCAAATGAAAGCAATGATTCAATGTATCTTATATATATATTATTATGCCGCAATTCTCAACATCCCATAATTGACAATCCACTTTAAAGTGAACTGCAACACGAGAAGCATACAATTTTTTTGCATCTTCATTATTAAATTTCGTAAGTTTTTTATATCTGTTTTTCCAACTATTAATAAATATATAAAAAGATAAATAAATGAATAAATAAATAAATTAATTGTTTTTTAACTTTCAACAATAAAAATAAAGAACTTTATAAATTAATAATTTAGCTAAATTTTATTACAGAACAGAATATTTTGATTCAAACAAAAAATGTTTAAATTAAAAAAAGGTTTTAAAAACTGCTTATTTATTTAAAGTAAATGAACTCTTGGTAGTATAAAATGAGAATTTAAAATATAGTTTAAACATCATCATACAATATAATTTTAATTAAAATATTTGTTTAAATAAATCAAGTATTAAGCAGAAAAAATGAGTTTTTATTAATTAATTAATTACAAATCCGCACAGATTGTGTATCGATTTTATTATTATTATGATTTTTACTATTTTAATGTTACGTTTTTTATTACATACCACTTTATATTGTCATGTTCATTTGAATAGTGGATTTTTAAAATTTTTCCACTTGAATATTACTGCACATACTTACCTTGAGGATATTTTTTCACAATCTGACAAGATAAATGATTCTTGCAGACTATTTTCTATTTAAATTATTTTCTAAACAGAAAACACATTTTCGATTTAAACAGTCGGTCAATCTATAATTATTGTAATTATTTATATTCTTAATTATTTATATTCTTCATATTTACAGTCTTAATTATTTATATTATTAATATCACATATACAGAATTAATATTCCATAAATTTACATTTTTCAAAATTAATTTGAAAAAAGATAAAAAAAAAGTAAAATTAAATAAAACGAATGAAAAAATGAAAGCTTATAAATCTCAGGCAACATTAAAGTAAAGGAGTTAGTAAAAAAAAAAGTTGCGAGAAACTTTATCATTCATGCGGATAAGAATTTACCGAAATAATTAACACACTTATCTTATGAATGCCTCTTTTATTTCAATTTTTGTTTGTAAAAATTTAGGTTTATCAGTGTTAGGCTTTTATCGAATGATTGATATTTATGACTCGAAATTTATAAAAGAAGATTCATTCACGTCAAATTCTGCAATTAACAATCATTTAGAATTTTTATTCTTAAATTTTCACACACGCACGAAAAACCTATTGTAA
The DNA here is from genome assembly GCA_037103525.1 of Ganaspis brasiliensis. Classification (NCBI taxonomy): domain Eukaryota; kingdom Metazoa; phylum Arthropoda; class Insecta; order Hymenoptera; family Figitidae; genus Ganaspis; species Ganaspis brasiliensis. The sequence continues at coordinate 1,710,765 of JAZKLR010000013.1, read as the reverse complement.
CTTTTTTTATAATTTAAAAGTTCTCGCACTGAAAAAATGGTATTTTTACTTTAAGAATTATTCTTGACTCCTATTTAAGAATAAAATATTGTTATATTAAAGATATAATATTCCTTAAAATAGAAGAATATTCTTAAAATAAGAAGCATATTCTTAAAGATATGAGAAAATATTCTTAATTGAAGAATATGCTTTTTAATTAATAAAGTGATTCTTATATATCTTACGAATATTGTTCTTATTTTGAGAATATTATACCCTTAATATAAAAATCTTTTATTCTTATAGTCGCCAAGAATATACTTCTTAAACTAAGAATATCGTTTTTTCAGTGTGGAAGTTTGAAGAAAATTTATTTTTATAAAAATATTTCTTATCTTTTTCAGAAAAATGACACGTCCCATTTTGTATACTACTGATATTAGCCCCCCATGTAGAGGGGTTTTATTAGCAGCAGCCGCTATTGGAGTTGAATTAGAAACTCGTGAAACGAGTCTTCATACTCACGATCATATGAAACCAGAATTTGTTAAGGTAATTTAATCTAATTTAAGAATAAAATTTACAATAATTGTGAAAAAAACCAAAATTCAGAGCGAAATGATTAGGAATTCAGTTTGAGATGCAACAAAAATGAGCCAGGAGTCTCTCCCGGTATAAATATGCTCATAAAGAATAATAATAATAATTTCAGATGAATCCGCAACACACTGTTCCAACTTTAGATGACAATGGATTTATTCTTTGGGACAGGTAAGAAATAAATAAAAAATAATTCCTCAAAAATGGATGATACAATTTCAAATTTAGATAAAGCAGACTCAAAAAAGTTCGTTATTTTTATTTTTTAGTCACGCTATTATGCTTTATTTAGTCTCAAAATACGCAAAAAATGATTCCTTGTATCCAAAGGATATTAAACTTCGGGCAAAAGTTGATCAATTTCTTCATTTTGACACTGGATATTTGTTCGGTACATTGAGAGTTGTTGGGGTAAGAAATTTTTTTAGGTTAATTATTGATTATTGATAAAGTAAGTTTATCAGTTTATTTAATGGAAACTTAAATGTTTGAAATGTTTATTTAATATTTTTTATTGCTTAATATTATTATAACTTACCTAGCAAATATTGAGGCAATTTAATTTTTTAAATATTTTAATCACTCAAGATTATTATTCAGATAATTAAGGAAGTTCTCTCCATTGATATAACCTCAAATTAGAAAGTGGTTTTTTACGCAAAATAAAACTATTATTAATACTAATTTTACAAAATTTTGAATGATTATACATTTTTCAGTAAAAATTCGATTGAGCAATTTGTTGTTAAATAATTGTTGTTAATAATAATTTTGACAAATAATATCTATTATTTTTCTCATTGAGACATTTTCTACAATTTTATTTGTTGGGTTTTGTGGGTTTTGTTAAACAATACTTTGTTTAAAAAATAAACAAATATTAATTTTTAGTTGTTTAATAACTTTTCGATAAAATCTTTTTTAACAAAATCCAACAAATAAAATTATTGTAAATGTTTCAAAGAGCAAAATAAGCTATTATTTGTCAAAATTGGATAAAAATTACAGATTTAATAGATTATTTATGGAAAAAACACAAAATGTTCAATAATTATTATTTGACAACAAATTTTGGCTCAATCGAATTTTTTCTGAAAAATGTACAACTGGATCTTTCAAAATTTTGTAAAATCAGTGTTTTAATAATATTTTTATTTTGAGTGAAAAACTACTTTCTAGTTTGAGGTTATGTCAATGGAAGAAACTTCCTCAATCATACTTTTTTGGATCACATTTATTTTTAAATATTTATAGTCAGTTTTCAGTTTATGTTTATAGTTACTTTTTAATATTTTTAATGTTTTTTTAGAGACCGATGTTTATGTCGGGAAACACGGAAGTTCCGGAGGAAAAATTGGACATTTTGAACAATACGTTTGAAATTTTTGAAAAGTTTCTCGAAGGGAAAAAATGGCTAGTTGGTGACTCCTATACTTTGGCGGATATTAGTTGTGTTTCTACTCTTTCTAGTCTTAGTGTAAGAAAATTTATTAAATTTATTTATCTTTATTTAAAACCTGAAAAATTTAGTTAAGAGCCTGTTTACACCGTCTGGTTAGATTAACTATATTTCTGGTTAAACTAATCAGAATGTTAGTTAAAGTAACCAAACATTTAGTTAAACTAACCAAAATGTTAGTTAAAATTACCAAAAAGGTTAAACTTACAAAAAAGTTAGTTAAACTAATTAGAGTTTTATTTAAACAAAAAATTTCCAAAAACACAAAATTCTGGTAACTTTAACTATTCAGTGAACTGTTATTCTTTCCATTTATATTTATATTATTATATTTTTCATTTTATTTATATTGAACATTTTTTTCAGGCTTTCAGAAAATTGGATAATTACCCCAATATTCGAGCTTGGCTAAAAACTTGTGAGGATAATTTACCAGGTTATGCAGAAAAAAATGCTCCTGGAAATAAACAATTGCACGACTTTGTGAGGAATATTTTGCCTAATACTCTGTAATTGGAAAATTATAAATTTATATTTTTTCACGCACAAAATGAATAAAAAATAAATGAACCATATGGAAATTTTAGTTTTGTTTAAAATTTAAATAGGTTTTTAATAATAAAAATATTTAAAATAAATTAAAAAATTTTCAATATTGCAATAATAAAAATAATTTTACTACAGAATATATTTTTGTGAGTTATTAATTTCTTGGTTAATATAACAAAAATGTTAGTTAAATTGACTAAATCTTCTAAGTTATTTTCGTGACAAATTTAGGAAAAGCTTTTTTATTATATGATTTTTTTTTATAAACTTATTAATTTTTGTTATTTATGTTACTATTTTATTAAAACTAAACTATACTCCATGTTAATATAATTATTATTATTAATATATAATATCATAAATTTGTCTCCCTTTCGTATATTTTAATTTTAACGAATTACAATTAATCTTTTTCTTATTAATTTCACTTTTTACATTTTAACTAATTATTTTAATTAAATTGAATTATTTCAATTTTTCAGACAACAAATAAAAATACTTTTATAATATGAAAGTAAAATTAATACTTTTATTAAAAATAAAGAATTAAAATTTTTTTTATTACACTTTTATTAATACTTTAAACGTCTTATTTACAAAAAAATGAAAATAACTAATTGTTTAAAGTTTTGTTATTGTTTTTTAATCAAAGTGAATATCTTTATAATAATATATAGTTATTATTCGAATTCAATTAAAAATTTTTTACAATAATTTTGGTACTAGAAAATACTACTTACACTCCTGAGTCAGGAGCGTATATACAAATTTCTATTTAAAGGACCTAATAATTTCCAACTATCCATAAAGTGAGAATAAATTACAGTTTTTTTGTATAAAAACCAATAAAATCTCATTTTTAAACAACACAAATTATTTTTGTTCATAATTTGAAACACAGACAATAAATTTTTTCACATTGAGAAAAAAATAAAATCAGGAAATTAGGCTCCGAATTTTTATTTTGTAACGTCGTCCCTGAAGACTCAGCATTGGGTACCTTCAAAAATTCAAATTCGAACGTTAATTCAAATTTCGAAAAACAATCCATTAATATTCTTTTATTCTTGGAAACTTTTTCCAAAAATTAACAAATGACAAATTATTAAAATTTATTTTCCATCAAATTTACAAAGTTTAGTAAAAATTACATAAATTATCTTTAAATCTTTCGTACTTTTAAGTACCCAACCGTGATCAAGTCGGTGGCGAGAACTGCGTTCTCGTGTATAAATAACAATTTTTTAAACTAAAACTAAACCATGATAAATTATTAGGTAAGTACAATCGTATTAACTTTATAAACAATATTTTTACTTAGTTTTATAAACAAATATTGAAATTTTCATTCAGAATGTATTTTATTTTTCTTTCGTAGATATTGTAGACAAGTCTAGAGGAACTGTCATTTTCGTGATAAACATGCCTACAGGAGGAATTTTTGGCACTTTACTTTTCTGACAAAAGAATAAAAGGTCAGGTATACATAATCTGACTTCATGTAGAAAAGGGTTGAGAATTTGGAAGGTTATAGTTGAAGTAAAGTCGACTTTCTGTACTTTCTAAATATTCACGTAAGTCAGGTTATTTTTCAATTTAAAAGTAATTAGAAACATCAAACAAAATTCTTTTTTAATTTAGCAAATTTAATTCAGTTTAGAAAATGGAATCTAGGAGTGAAGAAGTGACAGATGTGGACTCTAGAAATATTAGAATTTTAAATGATTACTGTCTGTTACATATTTTTGAATATTTGTCAATTGATGATAAACTCAATGCAGAAGAAGGTAATACATTTATTATTATTTTGATTTTAATTATACATTAATTTATTGACATTTTTGTACATTTTAGTATGTTAAATATCAGTTTTTAAATGTATTTTAATATCATATTTAAAACAAAAAATTGATAATTTTATACAATTATCTTCTAGTTTTTTAACTGCATTATTAACTTTTTAATTAATTTTAGCCTCAAACAGAGTTTTTAATAGAAATAAAGAAAAAATATAAAAAAAGAAATATAAATAGAGTTTTCGTGTAAGTTTAATACGTATTTCTTCAAATTTTTTAAAACATATTTCCTGAAAAAATTCTTAAATTTAAATTTTCTTGTAATTTTATATTTTTTATGATTTTTATTTTATTCTTTTGTATTTATATTTGAACTTAATAAATATTCATATTTGTTTTCTTATTATTTCTTTTTTATATTCCTGTTTAATATTTCTTATTTGATATCTGTTTTTTATATACTTCTTACATTTTTTTGTTTTCATATTTTCTTGACTTTTCGAACAACTTTTATTGACCTAAATTTTTTTTAATCTATTCAGAGTTTAAGTTTAATTTCAAAAAACAATTTTATTATTTTATGAATTTGTAAAAAAAAAAATTAATTATACTATTGATTTGACACTTTTGCACATTTTAGTATTATTAAATATCAGTTTTTAAATGTTTTTTAATATTATAATATTAAAAAAAAAAAAATTATCATTTCACTCAATTGTCCTTTACTTTTTTAACTGCATTATTAACTGATAATTAATTTTAGCTTCAAATGAAATTTTAAATATTTCCGTATAAGAATTTCTACTCTTTCAAATATTTTTAAAACATATGCTTGTAAAAATTCTTGAATTTTAACTTTTTTTGTAATTTTATATTTTTTATGATTTTTATTCTTTCTATATTATTTTTTTTTTGTATTTATATTTTACCTTAATACTCATATTTCTATTCTTATTATTTCCTTTTTATATTTCTGATTAATATTTTTTCTTTGATTTCTTTTTTTTTATATTCTTCTTAAATCTTTTTAAATTTTTTTTTCATATTTTTTGCCTTTTTGAATAACTTTTATTGATCTAAAACGTTTTTAATGTATTCAGAGTTTAAATTTAATTTAAAACATATTTTTGGTAAAAATTTATTATTTTATTTTATTTATTCTTTTATTTTATTCTTTTGTATTTATATTTAAATTTAATAAACATTCATATTTGCATACTTATTATTTCTTTTTTATATTCTTCTTAAATCTTCTTACATTTTTTTGCTTTTTCGAACAACTTTTAATGATCTTAAATTTTTTAAATATATACAGAGTTTAAATTTAATATTTAGAAACAATTTTATTATTTTATAAAATTGTTAAAGATATAAATTAACTGTATATTAATTTATTGACATTTTTGTACATTTCAGTATTATTAAATATCAGTTTTTAAATGTATTTTAATATTATTCTATTTAAAACAAGATTTATTATTTCAGTCAATTTTCCTCAACTTTAATTTAACTGCTTTATTAACCTTTAATTAATTTTAGCTTCAAATACAATTTTAAATATTTCCGTGCAAGTTTACTATCTCTTGTTTCAAATATTTTAAAACCTATTTCTTATAAAAATTGTTGAATTCAAATTTTCTTGTAATTTTATATTTTTATCATTTTTATTTTTTTTTATTTTATTCTTTGGTATTTATTATATTTATTTAATATTTTATTTTACTTAATAATTAATAATACTAAAAATTACTTAATAAGTATTAATATTTGTATTCTTATTATTTCTTATTTATATTTCTGTTTAATATTCCGTCATTAACATCCCATTTTTATATGCTTCTTAAATCTTCCTGCATTTTTCTATCTTTATTTTTCCTTGCCTTTTTGAACATTGATTGATCTAAAAAAATGTTAATCTATCTAGAGTTTAAATTTAATTTAAAAACAATTTTTCATGTTATAAAATTGTAGAAAATACAAATTAAAAATAAAAAAAAACTATAAAATATAAATAATTCCAATATTTTCTAAAATTTTCAGTTTGTGAGAGATGGAAAGAATTATGCCAAAAAGTCTGGTGCCAGTATCAATTTAAAAATCTTTGTGTAGAACGAGAAGCTTGGAATTTGCCATGTAAATTACTTGATAATGATAGTACTTCGGAAAAAATATTATTACGATTGGCAAGATACATTACATCAATTGATTTAAGTCGGCCATTTCCCGGAATTGAGAAACAAGAAATAAGCATTCACATTCTTTTGAATGTTTTAAAAAAGTGTCACAAGATTGACACCTTTTTTTTGACATATCCTTTCGACGCGGACAGTGCATTAATTCAAGAATTAATTAATTGGCTGAAACACTATGCACCACAATTAAGAAAATTTGGCTACTGTCATCAGACATTTCTTTTTTCTGACGACATTTTATTCGGTTTATTTTCATCGATGAAAAATTTGAGTCTTCTTTTCATTGACAGTATTGTGGGAGAAAGATTTATAGAACATATTCCTGACTCTGTGGAAGCAATACTTTTAGAAAATTGTGGACAAATTGAAGTTAACTCGGTATTAAGTGTAAGTGAATGACATTTTTTATTTTTGAGAATTTAATTTAATAATAATTATGCTTAAAATTAGCGTTGCTCGTTTTAAAAAAAAAATTAAAAGTACATTTATTAGTTAAATGAGTAAAAAATAATTGTTTCTTAATGATTGTAATTGTTTTTTAAGGTCGTTACTAAAATGAACAAAATGCAAACGTTTTGTTCGAGTGGTTTAATAGCCAACGATGACTTATATTTTGATAAAAATTCATCCATAAGAAATTTGGGTGTAACTATGTGCTTTTCAGCTAATGATCCAAAATGGTCATTATCTGTCTGCCAGTTGAAAAATATCGAGAAGCTTAATATTGAATTGAATGATAACATTGACGATGATTTTTTGTACAATTTGTCAATATATTGTAGGAAAATTGTCTTTTTAAATTTTAGTGGTAAGTAGTTCTTTTTCTTTTTTAAATTTCATGATTTTAAGTTTGATAATTTCAAATTTAATGATTTTAAATCTGATAATAATCTTGAAATTAATGATTTTGAGTTTTATATTTTTTAACCTAACGATTTAAAACTGTTTAATAATACAAAATTTGATGAATTTAAATTTGATAATCTTGAATTTTATGATTTTAAACTTGCAATTCTTGAACTTGATGATTTTTAATTTGATGATATTCAATTAGATAATTATAAATATTGTGATTTTGAATTTAATGCTTTTCATTTTTCTAATGTCGAATTTGATGATATTCAATTTTATAATTAATAAGTTTCAAGATTTTGAATTTGAAAATTAAAAAGTTAATGATCGTCGACTTGAAGAATCTTAATTGGATAATCTTCAATTTAATGATTCTCAAATGATCAATAAAGATGAATTTAAAAGTCCCTGATTTAAAGTTAATGATTTATAATTTAATGAAGCAGGATTTGATGGATTTCAATTTTATGATCCTCAATTTGATGATTTTCAACTTCATGATCCTCAATTTAAAGATCCTCGATTAAAAAATTATAATTTTAAATTTGATGGTAATTAATTTGATTATCCTCAATTTTATGAAACTCAATTTCATGAACCTCAATTTAAAGATCCTCGATTTAAAGTTGATGATTTTCAATTTGATGATAGTTATTTTAAAAATCCTGATTTTTATGAACCTCGATTTGATAATACTCAATTTGATGACCCACAATTTGGTGATTTTTAATTTTTAATTCTCAATTTGATGGTCATTATTTTAGGATCCTAGATTAAAAGTTGATGATTCTTAATTTCATTAACCGTAATTTTCTAATTCTGAATTTTATGATCCATAATTTGATGACTCTCAATTTGATGACACCTAATTTGATAATTCTCAATATAGGGATCCTCAATTTGATTATAGTTTTTTTTAAAAATCCACAATTTAATGACTCTCAATTTAATGATTCTAAATTTTTAAGTTTTAGTTGATGATTCTTAATTTCATTGACCGTAATTTTATAATCCTCAATTTTATGATCCTAATTCGATGACAATCAATACGATGACCCTTAATTTGATATTACTCAATGTAATGATCTTCAATTTAATGATAGTTAAAATGATGATGATGATTTTAAACATCTACAATTAGATGACTCTCAATTTGAAGATTTTTCATTTAATGCTTTGCAAGTAAAAAATTCTCAATTTAATGATCAGCACTTCAAAGATCTTTGATTTAAAGTTAATGATCTCTGTTTCTATATAAACTTTAATTTGATAATAATCCTCAATTTTATGATCCTCAACTTAAAGATTCTTGATTTAAAATTGATGATCCTCAATTTGATGATAGTTATTTTAAAAATCCTCAATTTGATAAATCTTATTTTGGTGATTCTCAGTTTGCTGCGCATAAATTTTATGATTTTTAATTTAATGAACTTCAATTGGATGATTTTCAATTTTTAATGATTTTTAATTTAAAAATTTACTATTTGATGATCTGTAATTTAAATATCCTTGATTAAAAGTTGATAATTTGCAGTTTGATGAATATTAGTTAAATAATCCTCAAGTTGATGATCCTCAATTTAATGACACTCAATTTAAACATTATCTATGTAATGATCCTGAATTTTAAGATCCGCGGTTCAAATTAATTATTCTAAATTTGATGATAATTAATTCAAATATCCTCAATTTAATAAGCTTCAATTTGATGATTCTCAATAGAATAACCCTTGATTTGATGATTCTCAATGTAACAATCCTCTAGTTAAAGATAAGCAATTTAAATATCCTCGATTTAAAGCAGATATTCTTAATTTAATGAACCTTAATTAAATAATCCTCAATTTAATGATCACTAATTTAAAGATCCTCGATTTAAAGTTGATTCTTAATTTTATAAACCTTCATTTGATAATCATCAACTTATGAACCTCGATTTGATGATTCTCAAGTTGATGACCTTAATTTGATGATTTTAGATAGGATGACTTTCTATTTGTTGTTTCTGAATTTGATGATTCTCTATTTTGAGATCCTCGATTTGAAGTTCATATAGTTTTCAATTTCATGAACCTTTATCTGATAATCCTCAAGAGGATGATTTTTAATTTGTTAATCATCAATTTGATAATTCGCAATTTTATGATCTTCAATTTAAAGATCCTTGATTCAAAGTTTTTGATCCTCAATTTAATGAACCTTAATTTAATGAACTTAAATTTAAAGTTCCTTACTTTGTTGAATTTAAATTTAATGATCCTCTGTTTAAAGAATTTTGATTTAAAATTCATAATCCTCAGTTTGATAAACTTTAATTTGATAATCCTAAATTTGATTACTTTTAATTTTTTGACCCTCAATTTGAAGATCCCTGATTCAAAATTGATGATCCTCAATTTGGCGAACCTTAATTTGATAAACATCAGTTTGATGATTTTTAATTAATTTGAGGATCTCTTATTCAAAATTGATGATCCTCAATTTGATGAACCTCAATTTAAAGTTCCTTACTTTGATGAATTTCAATTCAATAATCCTCTTGTTAAAGATCCTAGATTTAAAATTGATAATTCTAAATTTGATTACTTTAATTTGATAATCCTAAATTTGATGATTTTTAATTTTTTGACCCTCAATTTAAAGCTCCTTGATTCAAAATTGATGATCCTCAATTGGATGAACCTTAATTTGATAAACCCAAATTTGATGATTTTTAATTTTTTGACCCTCAATTTCAGGTTTCTTTATATTAGTTGATGATCCTCTATTTGATATTTGATGAACGGTTATTTAATAAACCTCAACTTAATATTTTTTATTTTGATGAATTTCAATTTAATGATCACCTATTTAAAGATCCTTGATTAAAAATTCATAACTCTCAATTGGATTACTTTAATTTGACAATTCTAAATTAGATGAGTTTTAATTTGTTTACCCTCAATTTGAAGCTCCTTGATTTAAAATTGATGATCCTCAATTTGATGAAGCTGAATTTGATAAACCTCAATTTAATGTTTCTTACTTTGATAAATTTCAATTTAATAATCTTGTATTTAATAATCCTTTATTTAAAATTCTTAATTCCTAATTTGATAATCCTCAATTTGATGATTTTTAATTATTTTGACCTTCAATTTCATGATCCTTGATTAAAAATTCATGATTTTCAATTTGATGAACCTTAATTTAGTAAACTTCAATTTGATGTTCATTACTTTGAAAAAATTTCAATTTAATAATTCTCTATTTGAAGATCCTCGATTTAAAATTCATAATCCTTAATTTGAAGATCCTTGATTTAAAGTTGATTATCCTGAATTTTATGAACCTTAATTTGATAAACCTCAATTTAATGTTCTTTACTTTGATGAATTTCAATTTAATGATCATCTATTTAAAGATCCTCGATTTAAAATTCGTAATTCTCAATTCGATTACTTTAATTTGACAAATCTAAATTTGATGATTTTTAATTTGTTAACCCTCAATTTGGTGATCTTCAATTTGAAGATACTTGATCTAAAAGTGATGATCCTCAATTTGATGAACCATAATTTGATGAACCTCAATTTAAAGTTTCTAATTTTGATGAATTTAAATTTAATGATCACCTATTTAAAGATCCTTGATTTAAAATTCATAATTCTCAGTTTGATGAACTTGAATTTGACAATCCTAAATTTGATGATTTTTAATTTGTTGGTCCTCAATTTGAAGATCCTTGATTCAAAATTGATGATCCTCTTAATTTAATATTCCTTACTTTGATAAATTATAATTTAATAATCCTCTATTTAATGATCCTTGATTTAAAATTCACTATTCTCAATTTGATGAACTTTAAGTTGATAATCCTCAATTTGATGATTTTTAATTTGTTGATCCTCAATTTGAAGATCCTTGATTCAAAGTTAATGATCCTTAATTTGATGCTCTTCAATTTGATGAACCTGAATTTGATGAACCTCAATTTCGTGTTCTTTACTCCGATGAATTTTAATTTAATGATCATCTATTTATAGATCCTCGAGTTAAAATTCATATTTCTCAATTTGATTTCTTTAATTCGACAATCCACAATTTGATGATTTTTAATTTGTTAACCCTGAATATGAACAACAACATATGAACATATGAATATCAACAACTCAAAATCTAATTTCACCTTTTTTGTTAACAGGTTGTTCTTATGTGACCGATGTAGGACTAAAGCACCTAAAGTCGTTACCAAATCTAAATTTTTTAGCACTCGCAAGCATAACGGGCCTTAGTGGAAAAAATTTAGGAACAATACCAAATCTAGAAGTGCTTGATTGTAAAAATTGTCCAGACATGACCGACGAAGGATTGCTTGACATAGTCAAATTTTCAAACGGTTTGAGAATACTCAACATTAGCGGCTGTAAATCATTAACCAAAAATTTAATATGGAGTGCTGTTCATGTTACCAGAAGGCGTGAAAATGACGTAATTTTGTATATTTCCACTGAGCGCACTTCTATTAAACCGAGAGAGTTTAAGCACAAATCTCGCTTCCTCAGACTCAAATATCAAATTCTCTGTAGAATCGATTGTACCAGCAATTATAATGGATATTTTCCTACAATTCACAACTTTTTTTCCTGTTCGAAACAACGGGATGTCGAAAACGGAACAAAAGTTTACACCTTTTTAAAAATGGATTAACGGGAATCTAGAATCTCCGGTTAGCGAGACTGAAAAATTGTACATTTTACTAATAAGGAAAATATTTTTATTTTTTAATTAGTACTGAATTTATTTATATTAATGCTGTTTTTCAAGTATTTCTTTTTGTTTTCTTTTTTGTATTTGTTATCCCTTATTTATCTTACACAATTTTTAAATCAACTTCTACTCGAATTTTTTTGTTTTATCCAATAATTTATAGCACGATAAAGCATAATATGAAAAACAACATAAATTGAAGCTCTAAAATATTTTTATTTTGATTTTAAAGAATAGGATTTTTAACCACTGGTTTGGTAAAAATTCTATTATACATAATTTATTGTTGCGCCTAAGATTTAGTTTTAGGACTTTTAGATTTTTACACCTGCATTTGAAAAATTGTATTAGGATTTCTTTACAAACTAAATGTTTTTAATTAGGCGTCGAATTGATATTGTAATAAAATTGTTTACCTTTTTTCACACATGGAAAAAATGTGTGAATTTAAATTATGAACTGGTAATTGAGATTTTTGACACTTTGTGTGCAATCTGATTCCCAAAAAAAAAAAAAAAAATGTCGAACATTTTAAATCTATCGTACTTTAGTACTTTTATATTTTACATCGAATTTATTGTTGATTTATTAAATTCACATGTTACAAATCTATTTTCGTTTCTTATTATCAATTTTAGAATAAGTTTTTCCTCACGAAGATCATTAAAGATTGTTAGAAATTGTTAGAAGTCATTAGAGAAAATTTTAAAATAATATTCTTGTACTAAATATTTTTTTAAACCAAATTCAACATTTATAGAATTCACGTATCAATTATCTGGAAATAACTTGTACAAATACTTATTTTTAGATAGTCTGTGCAAAGTCTGGGTCCGTATCATTTTGACACTAAATTTTTCGTAGCACATGTTATATTGTTCAACCTAAGAAAATTTTATTTTGTACACCTTTTAAAAGCAAAGATTTTAATGTCTTATTTATTTATTGATTCATTTTAATACATTAAATTAATATTAAAAGACACAATTAATCCAGAAAATTCAAATATTTAATAATTAAAACTTAAAAATCTTGTGCTTTAGTAGAAGTACAAAATAACATTTTGAACAATATTGAACAATATAAAAATATAAAAATGCTCAGTGAAAACACTCTCTATGTCGTTAAAGAATTTAACATATTTCATCTTTTTAAATGAATTCAAAAATTATTTATTTCGCTCTTCACAACTTGACAAAAAAATGGTTGACGAAAGGCAATAAATTAATAAACATAAATTCTCAGTAAAATACCTATTACATTGAAATATTAAAATTAATTTATTTTAAAAATTTTATTTAATAACTTACAAGATTTTTTATAAACTACAAAATACTTAAACCAATGATTTTAAAATTCTCAATATAATGATTCTTAATTTTAATCCTCAATTTACTGACCTTCAAATGATGATCCTCAATTTGCAGATCCTCAAATGACGATTCTCAATTGATGAGCCTCAATTCTCTAATCTTCAATACGACATCAAAAATTGAATTTAAGGAAAAACAATAAATTAATAAACATGAATTCTCAATTTAATACCTATTTCATTGATATATTAAAAATAATTAACTTCTAAAATGTTATTTATTAATAGATTAAAAGGTTTAACCTTATTCTTTTATTAATGGACAAAATTTTTCATGAATTATAAAATACTTAAACCAATGATTTTTCAATTCTCTATTTGATGATTTTCAATTTTAATCCTCAATTTGATGGTCCTCAATCTGAAGATACTCCATTGATGATCCTCAAATGCTAATCGTCAATTCTCTTATCATCAATACAACATCAAAAAATGATTGTTTGGAAAAACAATAAATTAATTAACATGAATTTTCAATTTAATACCTACTTCATTGATATATTGAAATTAATAAACTTAAAAACATTTTTTTAATAATATACAAGATTTTTCATAAAGCAGAAAATACTTAAATGATTTTATAACCCTCAATTTAATGATTCTCAATTTTAATCCTCAATTGATGATCCTCAAATACTAATCTTCAATACAACATTAAAAATTGAATTTAAGCAAAAAAAAAAATTAATAAACATTAATTCTCATTCTAATACCTATTTCATTGATATATTAAAATTAATTAACATTAAAAATTTTATTTAATAATGTACAAAATTTGTTATGAAGCACAAAATACTTAAACCAATGATTTTAACATTTTATAATTTTCAATTTAATGATTCTCAATTTTAATCCTCAATTTGATGATCCTAAATTTGAAGATACTCAATTGATGATTCTCGATTTGATGATCCTCAATTGTTGATTCTCAAATGCTAATCCTCAATTCTCTAATCATAAATGCAACATTAATTTTCAAATTTAATACCAATCTCGTTGATATATTAAAAATAATTAATTTTAAAAATTTTATTTAATAATGGACAAAATTTTTTATGAAGTACGAAATAATTAAATCAAAGACTTTATAATCCTCTATTTAATGATCCGCAAATAATGATTCTCAATTTGATGATTCTCAATTTTATGATCCTCAAATGCTGATCCTCAATTTGATGATAATCAATTGATGATAATCAATTCTCTAATCTTCAATAAAACATCAAAAATTAATTTTTAGGAAAAACAATAAATTAATAAACATGAATTCTCAATTAAATACCTACTACATACATACATTAAAATTAATTGACTCAAAAAATTTTATTTAATGATGTACAATAATTTTTATTAAGTACAGAACACTTAAACCACTGCAATGATTTTGGAATTTTCAATTTGATGATTCTCAATTTTTATCCTCAATTTGATGATTCTCCAATGATGATTCTTAATGTGATGATTCTTAATTGATGATACTCAATTTGATGATTCTCAATTTTTAAACTTAATTTTCTGATCCTCAAATGATGATGGTAAATTTGCATATCCTCAATTGTTGATCCATCAATTCATTATTTTTCAATATAACAAGCCAAAATTGAATTTGACAAAAGATAATAAATTAATAAACTGGAATTCTAAGTTTAACATTTTATTAATGTATTAAAAAAAAGATTATTTATAACCTTTAAATTAAAAAAAATACAATATTTTTCCTAAAGTACAAAATTCTGAAACTAATGATTTTATGAGCCTCAATTTGATGATTCTCAATTTTAATCCTCAATTTTATGATCCTAAAATGATCATATTCAATTTGCAGGTTCTCAATAAATGATCTACAATTTATAATCTTCAATTGATTATCCTTAATTTATTATTTTCAACTGATTATCCTTTACTTGATTATCCTCAATTGATTAATTTCAATTGATTAACCTCTTTGATTATCCTCAATTAATGATCCTCCATTGATGAGCCTCAATTTTTTGATCCTTAATTGATGATAATCAATTCTCTAATCCTCAATACAACATCAAAAATTTTATTTGAGAAAAAAGAATAAATTAATAAACATTAATTGTCAATTGAATACCTATTTCATTGATATATAAATATTGATTAACTTTAAAAATTTTATTTAATAATGTACAAAATTTTTCAAGAAGTAAAAAGTACTTAAACAATGATTTTATAATCCTCAATTTGATAATTCTTATTTTAATCCTCACTTTTAATTCTCAATTTAATGATCCTCGAATGATGATTCTTAATTTGATGATTCTCAACTGATGATTCTCAATTTGATAATCCTCAAATGCTGATCCTCAATTTCATGATCCTGAATTGATGATAATTAATTCTCTAATCGTCAATACAACATCAAAAATTAAATGTGAGAAACAACAATAAATTAATAAACACGATATTTCAATTTAATACCTATTTCATTATATATTAAAATTAATTAACTAAAAAATTGTATTTAATCATGTACAAGAATTTTTATGAAGTACAAAATACTTAAACCAATTATTTTCTTATTCTCAAATTGATGATCGTCAAATGCTGATCCTCAATTTGATAATCCTCAATTGATGATCATCAATTCTGTAATCTTCAATACAACATTAAAAATAGAATTTGAGAAAAAGCTATAAATTTATAAACATTAATTCTCAATTTAATACCTGTTTCATTGATATATTAAAAGTAATTAACTTCAAAAATTTTATTTAATCTTGTACAATAATTTTTATTAAGTACAAAATACATAAACCAATGCAATAATTTTATAATCCTCAATTTGACGATTCTCAATTTTAATCCTCACTTTGATGATATTCAAATGATGATTCTTAATTTGATGATTCTCAATTTTAAAACTTAATTTTCTGATCCTCAAATGATGACTCTCAATTTGCTTATCCTCAATTGATGATCATCAATTCTCTTTTTTTAAATTCAACAAGCCAAAATTAAATTTGACAAAAGACAATAAATTAATAAACATGAATTCTTAGTTTAATATTTCATTAATATATTAAAAATAATTTATTTATAAACTTTGATTTGAAAAACGTACAATATTTTTCATAAGGTACAAAATACTGAAACTAATGATTTTATAATCCTCAATTCGATGATTCTCAATTTTAATCCTCAATTTTATGATCCTATAATGATGATAATCAATTTGTAGGTTTTAAATTAATGATCCTCAATTTATTATCTGCAATTCATTATCCTTAATTTATTATCTTCAATTCATTATCATTAATTTATTTTTTTTTTTATTTATTATTCATTATTGATTATCCTCAATTGATGATCCTCAATTGATGAGCCTCAATTTTTTTATCTTTAATTGATGATCTCCAGCTGATGATCCTCAATTGATGATCATCAATTCTCAATTTCAATCAATTTATTTTGACTAAACATAATTATTTAATAAACAATAAATCTCATGTTTTTATTTCATTAATATATTAAAACTATTTTATTTTAAGAAATTTTATTAAAAAACGTACAAGATTTTTAATGAAGTACAAAATACTTAAATCAATGATTTTATGATTCTTAGTTCATGATTCTCAATTTTAATCCCCAATTTGTTGATCCTCAAATTATAACCCGTAATTCGCAGATCCTCAATTGATGGTCCTCAATTGATTATTCTCAATTTGCTGATCATTAATTGATGATCCTTATTGTGTTGAACTTCAATTTGTTAATTTTCAATTGATGATCCTCAACTGATGATCCTCAATTGATGATTATAAATTCTCTAATCTTCAATACAACAGACCAATGTTTAGTTTGACAACAGACAATAGTAATATTCAGTAATATTCAGTAATATTTTAGAATTAATTCATTTAAAAGATTTTATTTAAATAACGTACAAGATTTACATTAAAGTAGAAAATACCTAAACCACTGAATTTTAAACGAATTATTTCTTCCAGTTTGAACGAGTTTTGTTTTTTAACTAATATTTTATTTAGAAGTATTATGTTTTATATTTTATATTATTTATTTATACATAGTATATTAAATATTCTAATTTATTTATCAGAAATATATATTTTTAAATTTTTTCAACTACTTATTTAGTCAGGTAAAATTTTAACGATTTTTTAAATCTCGAAGTAAATTACGTGGAACAAAAAAAAAACCAACATATTCTTGCAGTCTACAATCTCGTCGAAAATTGACTCAGCATTTTTGGATTTTAATCCTTAATTTTCTTGGGTTCGGGACAGCGATATGTAATTGCAAAAGAACTGTTTAAATTGTTTATTACGTTTTTTTGCTGGTAATCCTTGTCGTAATCGCTGACATTGAACCTGACTTCTAATACATGTTATTTCATTTTTTTGTCGTTTTAGTACCAACTTCGACGAGCAAGAATCTTGCAGAAATAAAAATTCAATTCTCCTACGAAATTTGATTTTTCAATTTAATGTTTCTCTTTCTCAGAAAAATAAAATTTTTCACTTACTATCTTACCTCAATTTTTATTATATATTTTTAACAATTTTTCCTTTATATTACTTTATATTTTCCTTTTTAATTGTTTAGTCTTAACGCCACTTTTTTTTAATTATATATACGTATTCAGTGCGAAGGCTTGACTCACGGCTGATTGCATATATCATCTTACTTTCTGGTTTCTAATACGTAATGCAACACTCAATATTGCAATCTTTTGTATATGTGTAATAAACACACATAGTCTCATTTTCTTCACGATGAGTTGCGAACAAACAACATTAATGGGCTGTTAACACTTGAGTTGACTGTCTTTTTTTTCTTCAAAAATCAACTTTTTGCCTTTAATGACGAGTTTATAGTTTATTCAAAAGAAATAATAAATCGAGGGTTGAAATGAACTCGAGTACGTTTAAGGAATAACAACCATATCATGTTAGTGACTCGGTTCTCTATACCCACTTGTCGGACGAGTTTATGGTTTTATAATTTTTTTTTCTCCCTTAAGTGTCGCTATTTTTAGATTTGCGAATGCTCAGAACAAGAAAGATACTTCGGATTCGAAAAAAATGACTTTTCGTATCTATCAATGTTATACAAGCAATAAAAATAATTTCTATAAAAGTTTTAGAAACACTCTTTAAATCTGAATTAAGTTAAAAACAAGTAATTTGAAGGTAAAAATTTAATCACTAATTCAAATAGTTATAATTTTACTAATCATTTAGTAAAAAATAACTAATTAGTAGTCAAATACATTTTTAGGTTATGTCAAAATTATAAATAATATTTCAAAATAAATATTTTAGTAAAATTATGTTTAATAATTTAAGAATTCTATTAAACATCAATTCGTGAAAATATAAATTTGAGCAAATACAGGTTTAATATTCTACTCACTTGAAATTCTCTTAAATGAAAATTGTGCTAAATGAAAACTCTGCTAAATGAGAATTCAGATAAATTCGAACTCTTTTAAATTAAAAGTCGATTAGAAATGAATTCTGTAAAATAAAAATTCTGTTAGATGTTAAATTCTGTTAAAATCTGTTAAGTATGAATTCGGTGACCTGAAAATTCTGTTAAATAAAAATTCTGATTTATTTAAATTCTTTTGAAAACAGAGTTCGAAGAATTAAAAAGAAATATCTAATTAAATTCTATAAAACTTTTTATAAAATGAATGAAAATTCGGACAAATAAAAATCCGGAGAACTGATATTCTGGTTTTTAAAAATTCTAATCACTTAAAATTCTGTTAAATGAAAATTCGGATTTATTTAAATTCTATTGAAAACAAAGTTCGAAAATTTAAATTCGAAAACTTAAAAGGAAATATTATATAATTATATCTAATAAAATTCTATAAAACTTTTTATAAACTCTTTATAAATTAAAACTTCTATCTAACGAATTTAAAAAAAAAAGAGTCCCGACAGTTTCTAAAAATCCAAAATGGCGGATCCAATATGGCTGCGGAAAATAGAGATTTTGTACAATTTATGTGAAAGATAGTATCTATGAATTTTTTAACACGCTGATTACAAATTTTAAACCAGATTTTCAAAAACAAAATGTCGGATAATTTTTTCTGCATTGTTTAATTATCAAAAAATAACACTATTTGGACGTTTTTTTTTAGTTACTAACTTCGAATTCGGAGTCAGTTTCCGAAAATCCAAAATGGCGGCCAAACTTTGAAGATTTTGTACAAATTACGTAAAAAATAGTATCTAGAGGTTTTTTTTGTAGCCGATTACAAATTTCAAGTCAGTTTTTCAAAAAACAAAATGGCGGATCTGATATGATGGTTTTTCAGTCAGCTTTTCGAAATACAAAATGGCGGATCCAATGTGGCGTCAGTTTTTAAAAATTCTAGATTTTGGAGATTCTTTTGTCATGATTTTGTTATTATTTAAACAGGATTTTCTTATTATCAGCTGATTGAGATAGTTACCCTACAAAATGCATATATTTAAACTGAACTTTATAATCTTAACGAGTGGTTGGTTTAAAACGCACCTTATGCTTTAATCGTTGAAATATTTTCAATTCTTGATAACAACCCGAGTCGTACAATGCAAGGAAAGCGTTTCGCAACCTGAATTCGACGGAAGTGATTATTCGACGATCATATTAATAAAGAATGGCGCGATGCTGGTTTACCGTGTCCGATTACAGGTTCTCTTATATCATTTGCAAAATTAAGAACATTTCTCAACCTCACATTGACTTATTAAAACGACAATATATACCAATTATTTCCAACCCTTTTCGTTTCTTTTTTCACAATTCAACATCCAGGAAGAATATTTCATATCCTTCCGACAAATCAATTTTTAAATATAGAAGCAATTTTAACTTCCACAGGATATTTGTTGTAAATAAAATATTATTAAACAACAATTTAAAAATCGCTATATAATTGCAATTTAAAACTTTTTTTTTTTAAATTTAAATTTTACATTTTGAGTTTATTTAATTTAATATAGTAATTTTGAATTTTTAGTTACCAAATGTTACTCAAAGTTTAATGAGTTATCGTATTTTTATGCAGACTCATGTATGGCGATTTTAAAGAATACATAATCCTCGTAATGATATGTAACATTTAGTGGATTACTTATGAAAACAATAAATTACGTATTCTGTGACATAATCTTTCATCATCTTCTTCTTATGCTGGATAATACGCTGCTTTTATTTCTGAGATTTATTCCATCATTTGATGGGAAAAATTATAATTTCCGACACTAGCAGGGTGTCTACTAATTTCGTCCCACAAAATTCCCGGTCATTTCCCGGTTTTTGTTCCTATTTTTCCCGGTTCCTTTTTTTTTGTTAACTTAAAATTTATTTTAAGTATAAATAGACCTACAAATATCTACGAAAATTGAATATAACAGTTGATAATTGAAGAAAATAATTGAAATTCAAAGAAAATAATTGAGAATTGAAGAATTAAATATTAAACTTTACAAAAAATAATAATTAAGAATTAAAAGAAACAATTAATAATGAAAAGAAATAATTAATAATGGAAAGAAATAATTGAACAATGACAAAGATATTTGACAATTAGAAACAAAATTAAAAAAAAAAGGAAATATTAATCTACAATTGAACAATAATTGAAAAAATTTAACAATGGTTATTAAATTCAAAGAATATAATTAAAAATTGCTCAACTAGATAGAAAATCCAAAAAAAAAATTTTAAATTTAAGTTAATAATTCAAAATTGAAGAAATAATTTGAAAATTAAATAATCAAATTGAAATCAGAAAAACACAGAATTATTGAATATTAAAAAAAACAATTGAAAATTAAGGAATAAAATTGAAATTCGAATACAATAATTGAGAATTAAAGAAAATTACTGAACAATTGGATTGAGAAAAGAAGAAAATAATTTATAATTAAAAAAAAATGGAAAATGACAGGAATTATTTAATATTGTAGAAAACATTAAAAATTGAAGAATAGAATTGTTATTTAAAGAAATTAATTGAGAATTGAAAAAAATAATTGAACAATTAAATTGAAAATAGAAGAAAATTATTGAAAATTGAAGAAGGTTTTGAAACATGAAATAAATAACTGATAATTGAAAAAAAAATAATTGAAAAATTACTGAATATTGAAACAAACAATTGAAAATTGAACAAAATAATTAAAAATTAAAGAATATAATTGAAAATTGAAGAAAACAATTAAAAATTGAAGAACTTAAAAATTAAATACAATATTTGGAAACAGCAGAAAAATTTAGAAATCGACGGAAATAATTGCGAATTGATGAAAATAATTTAAAAATTCTCAATTTAAATAAAAATTGAAAGAAAAACATAATTTAAAAAATCTGAGAATTGTTAAATATTGAAGAAAATTGAGAAGAAATTGAAAATTGAAAGAAATTGAGAAACTGAAAGAAATATGAAAAAATAATTGGAAATTGAAGAAAATAATTGAAATTTAAGAAAAAAGTTGGAATTTGAAGAAGATAATTGAGAATTTTAAAAAAATCATTGTTAAAAGCCTAGAGTTATTGAGTATTAAAAAAAAAATTGAAAATTAAAGAATGGAATTGAATGTCGAAAATTATAATTGAGAATTAAAGAAAATAATTCAAGAATTGAACAATGGGATTGAAAGTAGAAGAAAATAAGTGATAATTGAAGAGAAAAAAAAATTGGACAACCCAGGAATTATAGAATTTGAAAAAAAAACAATAAAAAATGAAGAATGTAATTGTAATTTGTAGAAATTAATTAAAAATTGTAGAAAATAATTTGGAATTGAAAAAAATGTGATTTTATGAAAATTGGTGAATAATAATTGATGGATTGAATTCAAGTTTCAAAAACATAATTGATAATTGAAAAAAAATATTGAAAAAAACCGAGAATTATTGATTATAGAAGAAAATAATTGAAAAATGGAGGAGTTATTGAGATGTGAAATAAATAAATGGTAATTGAAAAAAATAGTTGAAAAAAGTCGAGAATTATTGAATATTAATTTAAATAATTAAAAATTGAAGGAAATAGTTGAGATCTGAAGAAAATAATTAAAAATTTATGAAGATAATTAAAAATTGAAGAAAATAATTGAAAATTGAATCAAATAATTGGCAATTCAAAAAAAATAATTTATAGTTGAAATTTATAGTTTGTAAAAAAATTTTTTTTAGCGAAAACCGAAAAAATCAGGGTTCTTTTGAATGGTTGTAACTTTTGACCAAATTAACTTAACTCATTCGTTTTTTTTTAAATTGATGGTAATTTTATCCTCTTTACAGGTTGTTTGCGAAAAATTAATAAAGTTGAATATTAAGTGGTTTGAATGAAATATTAAGGTTAGTTTCAAGAATAAGTATTAAAAACGAAACAAACAAATTATTTAAAATTTTTAAAACATCCACAGTACTATTTAAAAAGAACTTTAATGAAATAATATAAAAATTATGTAAAAAGTAAAAAGTATTGGATAAATAAGAAAAAAAGTGAACAATTAATGCGATTTTAATTCTAAAATATTTTTTAATATTCTATTGCTAAACAACTGTGGTTAAAAAATACAAATTTAAGAAATTTTAGAAGGAACCCTTTACAGCACGAGGTTTTTAAAAATAGAAATAACCTTTTTTTGTCATAAGTATTAACTTTATTTATTTATTATAATTTTATATATTATATTTATTATATTTTATTAATTTATTTAACTTGATATTAATAGCCGTTTGAGATCGAACTTAGAAAAAATGAAAATCTATAACCCGAAAAAAAAAATTTTGAAAGAATGAAAAAATTAATGACGAAGTTAGAAAATTAGATGAAGTTGCAAATACTTAAAGTAAAATAAAATAAAATCCAAGCGAATTAATTTGTATTTATTGAAATTTAAGTTAATTAAAATTTTAAAGTTTGAATAGGTTACAAATTGTCGAACAATTAAAACGTAATTTTTAATTTTGCAAAATATAACTTTATACTTAAATTCAGAATTTACACATTCTTATAATCTTATTAAATAAAAATCTTATTAAAGCTTAAAAAGTTTTATTCTCACAAAATAGTAAAATCTAAATTTTTGAACAATAATTTAGGGGAGAGTGGCCATCAATGTACCAGTTTTTTCAATGAACCATTTCAATTTTCTCAGAAACAATTAAATAAAAATTCTCCTAATTTTAAATATAAATGAAGTTTGCGTAAACACACTACGTCCATAAATTTGAGACGTGTGGATTTATTCTTTACAGAGAAAACTGAAAAAAACTGTTTTTGATGCACTAAAGAAAAAATTTACCAAAAATACAAACCCGTTTTTTAATTGAAATAAGGCAATTTAAAAATAAATGTACTTACGATTTATTTTGTTTTGGGCCTTAACTACAATATTCTAATGAGATAAAGATTTTGAAATATTGGATTAAGTTATAAAAAACCATTTTTGTTGCAAATGTCATGTTGATTCAATGTACCGGGGAACAATGAACCACCTGGAATTTCAGTGTATTTTCGATTTCCAGAGTGGTATGCTTGATTATAAAACTAGGCATGCATACAGCATGTTACAGCGATTGTTATCAGTACTTTTCTCAACATAGCAAAACTAAAATGCCATTTTAGCTAGTTAACTTAAATTTGAGGTATATTTATGTTATACATTATCAATTAAAAAGTGTTAAGTAATAATTTTTTATAGTATTTGATAGAAAACAAGTTTTTTTACAAAGTGAAAATTGCAATATTATTATTGTTGAACATTTTTAGTGTTTTTATAGAGGTGGTTCATTGTGTACCCAGGATGTTAAAAATGAAAAAAGCTTGTAAGTTTAGAAAAATCCTAAATTTTATTATTTAATCAAAAGAAATCGTGTATTATATGTGTGCAATAAATAGAGAAGTGTTGTAGTTTTACATTGATGCAAAGAAGTGCTTAAAATTGGTAAAATTGAATAAGTACTATGACCTTGAAAAAAACCCGGTACATTGATGGCCACTCTCCCCTATCTTAAATAAATATTATTTATTATATGAATAATTGTAAATTGAAAAATTGCATTCAAAATCGAAAAAAATAATTGAAATTGAAGAAAATAATAAAAAATTGAGGAAATAAATTAAAAATTTAAAAAAAAAATTACAATATATACAAAATATACATCTGGATATTTGCTTAAAAATGAAAGTTTACGCTTTTTAGATGAAAATGAGTCGATTTAGACTTTTTTTGGAAAATCGAAAATCTTAACGATCATAAACCTTTCTCTATGAGGAACCAAAATTAAAGAAATAAATTGGAAATTAACTCTTTAAATTTAAATTAGTTAAAGATAACTAATTATTAGTAAAATCGAGGCTGAATTTCTGTTTCTCCAATTAGTTAAAATTAACTAATTATAATTATAAAATATAACTAATTATTAGTAAAAATATAACTAAAAAATAGTTAAAATTTGATTAATTAAATTAGTAAACAGAATTTTACTAAAATATTAGTAATTTTGACATAACCTAAAAATGAATTTGAGTAATAATTTGTTATTTTTTACTAAATGGTTAGTAGAAATATAGCTATTTCAATTACTGACTGAGTTTTGCTTTCAAATTAGTTATTTTTAACTAATTTAGATTTAGAGAGAAAGAATTAAATAGAAATTTCAAGAAAATAATTGATAATTAAAAGAAATATTACAATTTACAATATGCCGAAAATAATTAAATATTTAAAAAAAAATTTGAAAAATGATGAGAATAATCGGAATTCAAAAAAAAAAAAAGTTAAATTAATGATTAATCATAAAATTGAAGGAGAATAATAAATTGTCTATTGAAAACTGGTAAAAAATAATGGAAAATATTGTAGAAAATAAATAAAAATTAAAGAAATCAATTGGAAATTAAAGAATTGTATTGAAATATCAAGAAAATAATTGATAATTGAGAAAATGCGAGAATTATTGAATATTGAATAAAATAATTAAAAAACGAAGAATGCAATTAAAAATTGAAGAAAATAATTAAAATTTAAAGAAATAAATTAAAGATTAAAGAATTTAATGAAAGGTTCAAGAAAATATGTAGTTAATTATTGAAAGAAAAAATACAAAATAATTAAAATATTTAAATAAAAAAAATAATAGGTAATTGAGAAATGAGGAAAATAATTGACAATCGAAAAAAAAATCGAAAACTGTGGAGAATCATCGACAACAGAACAAAATAATTTTAAAAGCTAAAAAATAATTATAAAATTTAAAGAGAATAATAGTTGTATATTGGAAACTGTTGAAAATTAGAGAAAAAATTATAGATTTATTATTTAATAAAACTTAAATTATTATTGGTAAAAAAATAAAAAAATTAATACATTAATTTCAAAATTATATTGACAATAATAAAAAGATTGAAGAAAATGACATTCAAGGAAAATAATTCCAAAATATCAAAAATATTTATATATTTACAAAAATAGTTGTAATTTGAAAAAAAAAATTTCAACACCAGTTTCTATTCTACTTTTGTTAATTTTCAATATTTTTCTTTAAAATTCAACACTATAAAATGAGAATCTTAATTTAAGACGTGTCTCAAATTCAGCAAACCCTGCTATATAAATGCTGTAAAAAATACTATCTTAATCATAATGAATTTACAATAATTACAAATTTACCTATTCAAATTAATTAGAACTTCACCTTTTTTTGCAAATTTGAATTTTAAGATTTTTTTTTGGTATAGTTTAGAGCAAAAGAAAAATTTATAATTCAGCAAAAGCTGTCTTAAAAATGTTGCGTCTTAAAATAAGACAGCTTTTCTGCCTTAAATTAACACTTTCTTTTTACAGTGAATTGCTTTTGTCATTATTCAAGTATTTTTGTCATTTTAAGATTATTTTCTTCATATTTCTATTATTTTTGCAATTTAAGAATTATTTTCTACGAATTTCAATGATTATTTTATTCAAATTATTGAATGCGACCTTTATAAATATAGTAATTATTATTGTTATATTAAATTTTAATTTTATTGATACTTGAAATAAGTTTTAAATTTATTATATTAGTTTTCAATTATTTTCTACAAATTTCAATCATTTTCTTCATTATTTTCATTATTGTCATGAGTTAATTAAATTGGTCCATTTTTTTCAATTAATTTCAACAAATTTCAATTATTTTTTTTAAACTTAAATTATTCTCTATAAATTTTTTATTTATACACCAGCTTTCAATTATTTATGATATTATTCAATCAGTTTCTTAAAATTTCAATTGCTTGGTCATTTTTTCAAGTACTGTCTTTAAATTTTTATAATTTTATGCACCAGAATAATTTTTTTCAAATTACAATTATTTTTATTATTCAATTATCTTCTTGTGATTTCAATTATTTTTGAAAATTTGCATTTATTTTTTTAAAATTTCAATTGTGCTCTTCAATCTTAAATTTATTGTCAGGAATAACCCAATTTTCTACACAAGTTCAATTCACTTTCGTTATTTTTCAATTATTTTCTTCAAATTTCAATTAATGTTGACATTAATCAATTATTTTTGTCATTTTCCAATTATTTTTGTATATTTTTGTTATTTTTGCCATTTTAGAATTATTTTTTACAAATTGCAATTATTTTATCCAATTTTTTTTATTGTCATGAACTTTTAAATTTCTTACACCTGTTTTCAATTATTTTCATCGTTATTTTTATTATTGTCATGAATTTATTAATTTTTGTATACCTTTTTCAATTATTTTCTTCAAACTTTTTTTTTTTTTCATTTTTGAATTTTTTTGGACATTTTTGAATTATTCTCTTCAAATTTCAAATATTGTCTCCAAACTTCAGTCAATTTCTTCAACTTTCAATTATTTTTCTCAAACTTATAATATTTTTTTTAACTTTACAATTATTGTCTATAATTTTTTAATTTTTACACTAGTTTTGAATTATTTATTTCAATATTTCAATTGTTTTTTCAAGTGTTCAAGTATTTTCTTCAAATTTTTAATATTTTAAAGTTATCAATATTACTTTTGTCATTTCTCAATTTTTTTTTTCAAATTACAACTATTTTTGTCAATATTACAATATTTTTGACATTTTGGAATTATTTTCATTCAATGTCATATTCTTCAATCTTTTTATTATTATTAACTTTTGAATTTTTATTATTTTTTAACTTTTGAAGATCGGTTTTCAATTATTTATGTCATTATTCAATTAGTTTTTTCACTTTTTAATTATATCGTTAATTTCTCAATTATTTTATCCAATTTTTAAATTAATGTATTAAATTTTTTACTTCATTTTTGAATATATTTCTCATTAATTTTTTTCTAAGTTGCAGTTATTTTTATCATTATTCAACTTTTTTTTTATACATATATACATTTTTTTGATATTTTTTAATTATTTTTTTCTAAGTTTCAATTATTTTCTTGAAAATTCTATTATTTGTTTCAATTTTTTAACTCTTGTATATAAAGTGTAATTTTTACACCAGCTTTTATAATTATTTTTGTCATTATTCAATTAGTTTCTTTACGCATTTTACTTATTTCTTCAATATTTGAATAGTTGTGTGAAAATTTAAATTTTTTACACCAGTCTCAAACTTTTGTTTCAAATTTTAATTATTTTTGTCATTCTTTAATTATTTTTTTGTAACTTCAGTTATTTTTGAATTTTTTCAATTACTTACTTCAAATAACAATTATTTCGTTTTAATTTTTGTCATTATATTTTGTTTTTTAATTAAATTTTCAATTAGTTTTGTCTTTTACAACTTTTTTCCAAATTGAATTATTTTTGTCATTATTCAATTATTTTCTACATATCTCAATTTTTATGCAATTTTCGAATTGCTTTTTTCAAATTTGAATGGCTTTTCCTGCTGCACTGAAAAAAAAAATTATTTATGATTTACTTGAGTTTAAGGTATTTCTCCCTTAGAAAACAAAGTAAGTTTTACTTTTTTTGCACTGCTTGGGTTATAAAGTAAATTTTACTTGACAACTCAAGCCAAATATTACATTGTTTTTTTTCAGTCTGGCGCCCCCCAATTTAACATCAGTAGTATCAAACTCTAATATCTTATTCACTTTTTTTTATTTAAAAACTTACTATTTAATCACTTTTTTTATTTAAAAGCTCACTATTTACTCACTTTTTTTTTCACTTTCTTCAATCTGCAAGTCCACTGGCAGCCCTCCTTATTGGATAAATATTATTCATCGATTTGTTTTATTTACTATTATAATTTAATTCCTAAATTGTATGGAAAACTACGGAGATTATTAGTATTTAATAGATTTGTGATATGTGAAAAAAATTGATTTTCGATAAAATTTCTCAGAACTTTTATATCCACGAAGAAATTCCCGGTTTAGTAACAAACCCGGTCATTGCCCGGTCAAGTTCTGTTTGCTTATTAGGAACTTAATAAAATCATGAATTTTTAATTATCGTTCCTTTAAGAAAAAATCCCCTGACTTTTTTTCCTGATTTTCAGTTTTTCCCTAACCTGCGTCCACCCTGTATGAGAAAGCAATTGCAATACAGATTCGAAATGAATAGATTTAGTAAGAGAGAAAGATTTAAAAAAATCCCTAAAAAATAACTTTTTCCGACAAATTTTCCCTTTTTTCAGATCAGAATATGACTGGACCATGAACCGGTTGCCGGTTGTTTAGTAAACAGCTGAGACCTGCATCTGGTCCAGTGCCGTATCAATAACATGTTCTTTCTCAATATTGCTATTCTTTACGTTTAGCGAAGAATGAAAGAATCTGACAGACAGTGTTGAGAGAAACCAACTCAAGTACACGAGTCTCTTTTGCAAGTTGCAAATGTCGAGCTGATTGCGTGAACCACGTGGTCGGTACTCCCTTGGTTGTAGGTCGACAGTCTTTCTCGAGCCGCCGTTCGTCGAGGAACGCGAATTACCAGTGAGTGAGGCATTTCAGAAATATTTTAAAGAAAGTGAAATAAACGACTGAGTGAAAGAGCGTGCCTGCGACCAGGAGAGGAAAACCCGCGCACAAAAGAACTTCAGCGCAGGATCTCTTAAGATTTGCTCCCAAGGCTATTCCGTACGGATGAAACCCTTTGTCAGCCTTCAGAAGCCGGTAAAATTCACATTCTAAATTCTCAAAAACATTCCCGCTTGTAGTAAAAATCAAATATAAAATTGCGTTATTTTGAATGTTTAAAAATTGTTGGGAAAGAAAGACGAGAGAATAACATTTTTAAAAAGTAAAAAAAAAGTATTTTTGAAGGAAAATTTCTTCGCACTTCTTCGTTTGCTTTGGGTGGAAATTCTGGATTTTTAGTAAAAACAAAATATCTTGTTTTTATGAAGGGCAATTTGTGATTCAAGAAAAATAAAAATCGGGTTTTTTAATAAATACAAAATAACTTGTTTTGATGAAAGGAAAGTTTTGATTTAAGAGAAGAGTTTGTAATTTATGGAAATAGTTATTGGTAAAGAAATGAATTTTCGGGTATTTTTGTGTTTTTAAAGATTTTTGGGAATAAAAAGTATTTTTGAGTGAGAAAATAGTAATATTGAGAAAGAAACGTGTTTGGGGAAATTAGTTTATATTTTCGGGTATTTTTGTGTTTTTAAAGATTTTTGGGAATAAAAAGTATTTTTGAGTGAGAAAATAGTAATATTGAGAAAGAAACGAGTTTGGGGAAATTAGTTTATAAAAAAAATGTATGTTTGACTAAGAAAGGTAATTTGATCAAGAAATGTATTTTTAGACAAAAAAGTATTTTTATTAAGAAATATATTTTTGTCGAGAAAAGTATTTTTATCGAGAAAAGTATATTTATAAGGAAAAGTACAATAATCAAGAAAAGTATTTTTATCGAGGAAAGAGTATTTTGAACGAGAAAAGTATTTAGACCAAGAAAAGTACTATTTATTAGAATAAGTAGAAAAGAAAAATATTTTTTATCAAAGAAAAGTTTCTCTGATAAAACACTATTTTTGCTCAAGAAAAGTATTTTGAATAAAACAAGATTTTTTTGATAAAAAAGTATTTATTTTCCTAAAAAATTTACAAGAAAGTTACTCTCATAAAAAAGTATCAAACTTTTTTTTGATTTTTAAAATATATTTTTAACAGAGAAAGTATTTTTGATTAAGAAAAGTATTTTTAATCAAAAAAATACTTATAATCGAGAAAAGTATTTTTAGTTAAGAAAAGTAGTTTTATTCAAGAAATGTATTTTTAGTTAAGAAAAGTATTTTTAGCCAGCAAAAGTATTTTAATTAACAAAAGTATTTTTAACAAAGAAGAATATTTTTATAAAAAAGAAAGGATTTTGACCTAGCTAAGCATTTTATTTTAAAAAAAAAGTATTTTTAGTCAAGAGAATTATTTTATTCAAGAAAAGTATTTTTAGTCAGAAAAAGTATTTTAATCAAGAAAAGTAGTTTTAACTAAGAAGATATTTTTATCGAAAAAAGTATGTTGACCAAGAAAAGTATTTTGATCAAGAAAAGTATTTAGATCAAAGTTTTTTGAGCAAGAAAAGTATTGTGATCAAGAAAATTACTACTAATCAGGACAAGTATTTTGTATCAAGAAAAATACTTTTTATGAAAAAAAAGTTTCTGTGATTAAATATTATTTTTCTTCAAGAAAAGTATTTTGAACTTAAAAATTGTTTTTTATAAAAAAAAATTATGATTAAGATACGTTTAAACAAAGAAAGTACGTTTAAGCAAGAACATTATTTATGGCCAATAAAAGTATTTTTAACAAAGAAAGGATTCCTAGTCAAGAATAGAATTTATTCAAGAAAAGTACTTTTAACCAAGCAGAGTGTTTTCATGAAGAAAATTATTCTAATAAAAGAAGATATTTCGTATAGGAAAAGTATTGTGATCAAGAAAAGTACTATATTAATTAGGATAAGTATTTTCAATCAAGAAAAATACCTTTCATGAAAGAAAAGTGTTTCTGATTAAACATTATTTTGATCTCCATAATTTTTTCCATTATAATACTTAACTTGAGAAAAACCTTGGAAAATACTTTTCTTGTTTAAATTTACATTTATTGACTAAACATAATGTTTTTGACTGGAACTTTTTTTCTTGATCAAAAATACATTTCTTGATTAAAAATACTTTATGTGTTCTTGTTTAAAAACACTTTATTATTTAAAAATAATTTTCTTTACTGAAACAACTCTTCTTGACCAAAAATACTTTTCTTGATTAAAAATACTATGTGTTCTCGTTTAAAAATATTTTTATTTACTATGTGACAAACATGATTCTCTTTACTGAACTTACTTTTCGTGACCAAAAAATTCTCGATTAAAAATATTTTCTGTGTTCTTGTTTAAAAATTCGTTCATTAATTAAACATAATTTTCTTGCCCAAAAATACTTTTCTTGATTCAAAATACTTTATATGTTTTTGTATAATAACAGTTTATTAACTAAACATAATTTTATTTACTGAAACTACTTTTTTTGACCAAAAATATTTTTCTTGATTAAAAAAACGTTTATTGATTATATGACTAAACATAATTTTCTTTACTGAAACTTATTTTCTTCACCAAAAATACTTTTTTTGATTAAAAATACTTAATGTGTTCTTGTTTAAAAACAGTTTATTAACTAAACATAATTTTGTTTATTGAAACTACTTTTCTTGATTAAAAATACTATGTGTTCTAGTTTGAAAATACTTTTATTGACTATATGACAAACATAATTTTCTTTACTGAAATTACTTTTCTTGGCCAAAAATACTTTTGTTGACCAAAAAATTTTTGAATTAAAATATTTTCTGTGTTCTTGTTTAAAAATTCTTTCATTGATTAAACATAATTTTCTTTACTGAAACTAATTTTCTTGACCAGAAATACTTTTCTTGATTCAAAATACTTTTCTTAATTAAAAATAATTAATATGTTTTTGTTTTAAAACAGTTTATTAACTAAACATAACTTTCTTTACTGAAACTACTTTTCTTAACCAAAAATACTTTTCTTGATTAAAAATACTTTTATTGACTATATGACTAAACATAATTTTCTTTACTGAAACTTTTTTTCTTGACCAAAAATACCTTTCTTGATTAAAAATACTTAATGTGTTCTTGTTTAAAAACAGTTTATTATAACTAAACATAATTTTCTTGATTGAAACTACTTTTCTTGATTAAAAATACTATGTGTTCTCGTTTAAAAATACTTTTATTGACTATGTGACAAACATAATTTTCTTTACTGAAATTACTTTTCTTGACCAAAAATATTTTCTGTGTTCTTGTTTAAAAATACTTTTCTTGATTGAAACTGCTTAATGTGTTTTTGTTTAAAAACAGTTTATTAATTAAACATAATTTTCTTTATTGAAACTACTTTTTTTGATTAAAAATACTATGTGTTCTTGTTTAAAAATACTTTTATTGACTATTTGACAAACATAATTTTCTTTACTGAAATTACTTTTCTTGGCCAAAAATACTTTTCTTAATTAAAAATAGTTTCTGTGTTAAAAAAAGAAGAATATTTTTTATCTAGAAAAAGTGGTTTGATCAAGATAAGTAATTTTAATAAAGAAAACTCTTGTTTATACAAGAAAATTATCTGCATTTAAGAAAATCAGCTCGAATAAAAAAGAAAAATTTTTTGATTAGAAAGTATTTTTAATCAACAAAAGTTCATTGACACTTACAAAAAACTTTTTTGACAAAGAAACTTTTTTTTTATTAAAATGCATTTTTTGTAAAGAAAGTATTTGTAGCCAAGAAAGGTATTTTTAATCAAGAAAAGTATGTTTGGTAAAAAAAAAATATTTTTAATCAAGAAAAGTATCTGTAGTAAAGAAAAGTATTCTTAAGTAATTGTAAGTAAATTTGTACTAAAAGTATTTTAATTTTTTTTAATGCTCTCTTTTCCATTGGTTGAAAAAACCTTTGTAGACTGAAGTTGCATAGACTGAATCGGATATTTATGGTCCAATGCACATTTCTTCACATACCGTTCATAAAATGTAACAATGTATGCATAATTATTGTTTGCGGATAATGGTATAGTCCCAATTTCCGACAAAAGTTATACCATTTTTTTCATTCTGTAATTAGCATTGTTGCTTTTTTATTAAAATTTCACTTTAAAAAAAAATTATTTAAATGGTACTAATATATAAAATTACATTTTATGAACTTTTCGCATATGTTAAAAATATTTTTTTTGTAACAATTTTTCTAAAAATTGCTGCAAACAATGATTTAAAATATTGAAACAAAATATTTAACAAATTTGTAAAAAATATTTTTAATTCGATAATCGCAGTTTGTAATTTTTATTTAAATATTGCACCATAAATACGTGAAAACAATAAAAAAAAAAAAATTTGAAAAATGTTTCGTTAAATTTTGAGGATTGACAAAATGAGTTTAATGAATAGAAACCTATTGTATATTTATGATTAATTGAGAGTCGTACTATTTTTAACTGAACTTAGCATAGATATCAATCAATTATACAAATCTGCTCTGCAATGAATTATGTGTCATTACATCATTGTTTATAATAATATAGCGTGATTACAGCGAGGTCTAATTACACATCGAATTCCCTTTTTTCAGAAATGAACTTTGTTACCAGAAAGTTTTTCGTGTTTCATTTATAAATAAAAATTTCCTTTTCAGTTTTTTAAAAATTCCTTCAGTTTTCTTTATTACATTTCATACATTTTTCCAACTTATAAATACATTTTATTTGTAACATTTCTTATTTATAAAACATAATAGGCACTCATTTGTATAAATTTGTGAAGTTAATTTTCAAAAACCAGAAGTTTCACGAGGATAAAAAAATCATTTTATATGCGGATTAAAAAATCTCGTTTGAAGTAAATAATGAATAAAAGAATCAAATTCATTAAATATTAGTTAGGATAATTTTTCATGATGATTTATTTATTATTCAAAACCATGTAGCTGAGGAATTAATTACTTTTAAAATTTCAAATTCAAATTATAACTTTTTTATTTGCCCTCGATGTTTATAATTTATTTCCCATGATTGTAGCCTTTAGAGCATTTTTATTAAAAAGGCATTAAAAACTCGTGCATATTTAAAAAGCTTTTTTGTAAGTTTATTTTTCGAATAAAATGTACTTACCTAAAAAGTTAACTTCCGCTTTAACATGTTTTCGAGTGAATATTATTTGTGCAAATGTATAACTTAAAAAAGTACTTATTAGTAAAATAACTATTCAGTCAAGAATTCTAACATTATTTTAACAATGAGAATTTCAAATAAAAATTAAAACAAGAAATAACTTTCTCGTCATCGTGTGCGTCAATAATTTTTTCTACCGAAGTTATTGTCTAGAAATAATTTAAAAATTATTATATGTTTATTGTAAAATTACTAAAAGAAAACTGTTAAAAAGTGCAAAAAAGTTTTGATGATCATTTTAAAATAAAAATAAAATTATCTTCTCATTTTCTGAAGATTGTACTTATTAGTCATTAATTTGACCAATTACTAAAGATTTTTTGTTTTTTGTTTTGGTTTTATTAACGCTTGAATGACTTTTCTTAATCAATAAATGCTTTTTGTAGAACTTGCATTAATGTCATTTTTTTATAAATATTTAGACTAGCTATAAATCAAGAAAGTTGGTTTTTACTTTTTTTTTTACAAAATGTCGCTTTTTTGCTTCAAGGTACGTGAAAAAGATTTATTGGTAAATTATTAATTTAAGAAAGACGAAAAATTAATCATTATTTAACAATGATAATTTTTTATTTATATTCTATTTAATTTTTACATATTTTTTAAATTTAATTTTTATATGTTTATATTTTATTTTTTTACCTTTAAAAACGAGCGCACAAAAATCGTTGAATAAAATTATTATTAATAAAGTTTAAATACATCTTCTGAAATGGTTCAAATACAATAAAGTATTTTAAATCTCGATCAGATTTCTCAAATTCAAAAAAAGAAGAAAAAGCAGCGAACAATAATTTTAAATTATGAGACCCAACAAATAAAAAAAAATTCAAACAACAAATAAATAAATTCAAATAAACAAGAAATGTAAATAAATATAAATTAAAAAAAATTATACAATGTTTAACAAACATGTAGAATATAAATTTTACCCTTTATTTAGAATACTTTAATTCGGTTATAGAAACAAATGAAATAATAATAGTCATTAATTCTTGAATTTTTAATTACAAACTAATTTCCGAAAAAATATTTCTGTTATGAATTGAAGAAACTGTTTAAATCAACAATTAGCTTAAGATTGAATAAAATTATTATTATACCCTATTATCATGTATGGTAATTATTAAACTTTTTTTCGGATAAAAGATTTTATTCGAGGATAAACACTGTTTTTAAGAATTGAAAAAAGCGTCAAATCAAAGTTCACGTTAAGATAATCATTAGAAAATAAAAATCTCGTTTAATAAAACATTATTGTCAAACAGTGGTGCCTCTAGGAAGTACAACGTGAGGTAATTCTTAATTATCATGACATTTACCGATGATGTTCATTTGCGGTAAAAATTGTGTTTGCGGCTGAGTAAAAGATTATTAAATGCAAAACAACGCTCAAGAATTATAAAAAATGTATTTTTAATATGATTCGATTACAATAGAGAAAATCGTGACTCATTGAAAATAAAAATTAGGAAACTTTCGGTAAAAAAAGATTTGGGTTTCGGTTTATTAGTTTTGGTTTTATAGTTCCTTTTTAGGATTCATTTTTATTTTTTTCAGGGTGTCTAATAACCGGAAAAACCGGAAAATAACCGGGAATTTAAACTTACTGGAAAAAACCGGGAATTAACTGAGAATTTTTTTTCTGGGATAATAAATTCTTTTCAATTTTCAATTATTTTCTTCAATTTCCAATTATTTTCTACAATTCTCAATTATTTTCTTCCATTTGGAATTATTTTCATTAATTTAAAATTATTTCTTCATTTCTCAATTATTTTCTTCGATTTTCTACTATTTTCTTCAATTTTAAATTATTTTTATCAATTTCTAATTAATTTATTCAATTCTGAAATATTTTCTACAATTTTAAATTATTTTAATCAATTTTTAATTATTTTCTTCAACTAAAAATTATTTTTTTTGAATTGACAATTATTTGATTCAATTTTCAATTATTTTCATCAATTTTTAATTATTTTTTCCAAATATCAACTATTTCCTTCAATTTTTAATTATTTAATTTATTATTCAATAATTCTCGACTTTTTTCAACTATTTTTTTCAATTATCATTTATTTATTTCCCATCTCAATAACTCCTCCATTTTTCAATTATTTTCTTCTATAATCAATAATTCTCGTCTTTTTTCAATATTTTTTTTTTAATTATCAATTATGTTTTTGAAACTTGAATTCAATTCATCAATTATTATTCAACAATTTTCATAAAATCACATTTTCTTCAATTTCAAATTATTTTCTACAATTTTTAATTAATTTCTTCAAATTACAATTACATTCTTCATTTTTTATTGTTCTTTTCAAATTCTATAATTTCTGGGGTTTCAATTTCTTTTTTTCTTCAATTATCACTTTTCTTCTACTTTCAATCCCATTGTTCAATTCTTGAATTATTTTCTTTAATTTTCAATTATAATTTTCGACATTCAATTTCATTCTTTAATTGTCCATTTTTTTTAATATTCAATAACTCTAGGCTTTTTACAATGATTTTTTTTAAATTCTCAATTATCTTCTTCAAATTCCAATTTTTTTCTTAAATTTCAATTATTTTCTTAAATTTCCAATTATTTTTTCATATTTCTTTCAGTTTCTCAATTTCTTTCAATTTTCAATTTCTTCTCAATTTTCTTCAATATTTAACAATTCTCAGATTTTTTAAATTATGTTTTTCTTTCAATTTTTATTTAAATTGAGAATTTTTAAATTATTTTCATCAATTCGCAATTATTTTCG
Organism: Ganaspis brasiliensis; assembly: GCA_037103525.1. Lineage (NCBI taxonomy): Eukaryota > Metazoa > Arthropoda > Insecta > Hymenoptera > Figitidae > Ganaspis > Ganaspis brasiliensis. The sequence continues at coordinate 1,673,219 of JAZKLR010000013.1, read as the reverse complement.
TCGATTTCTAAATTTTTATGCTGTTTTCAAATATTGTATTTAATTTTCAAGTACTTTCTTCAATTTTTAATTATTTTCTTCAATTTTCAATTATTTTCTTTAATTTTTAATTATTTTGTTAAATTTTCAATTGTTTGTTCCAATATTCAGTAATCTCGACTTTTTTCAATTATTTTTTTTCAATTATCAGTTATTTATTTCATGTTTCAAAACCTCCGTCAATTTTCAATAATTTTCTTCTATTTTCAATTTAATTGTTCAATTGTTCAATTATTTTTTTTTTTAATTCTCAATTAATTTCTTTAAATAACAATTCTATTCTTCAATTTTTAATTTTTTCTTCAATATTAAATAATTCCTGGCATTTTCCATTTTTTTTTAATTGTAAATTATTTTCTTCTTTTTTCAATCCAATTTTTCAGTAATTTTCTTGAATTCTCAATTATTGTTTTCTCAATTTTCAATTGTTTTTTTTTAATATTCAATAATTTTGTGTTTTTCTGATTTCAATTTCATTATTTAATTTTCAATTTATTTATTCAATTTTGAATTATTAACTTAAATTTTAAATTAATTTTTTTTTGATTTTCTATCTAGTTGAGCAATTTTTAATTATATTCTTTGAATTTAATAACCATTGTTCAATTTTTTCAATTATTGTTCAACTGTAGATTAATATTTACTTTTTTTTCAATTTTGTTTCTAATTGTCAAATATCTTTGTCAATGTTCAATTATTTCTTTCCATTATTTATTATTTCTTTTCATTATTAATTGTTTCTTTTAATTCTTAATTATTATTTTTTGTAAGGTTAAATATTTAATTCTTTAATTCTCAATTATTTTCTTTGAATTTCAATTATTTTCTTGAATTATCAACTGTTACATTCAATTTTTGTAGGTCTATTTATATTTAAAATATATTTTAAGTTAACAAGAGAAAAAACCGGGAATAATAGGAACAAAAACCGGGAAATGACCGGGAATTTTGTGGGACGAAATTAGTAGACACCCTGTTTTTTACTTTTTTTATACCAAGATTGGAATATAAATAAATAGATAAGAAATATTTATTAATTTATTTCTTTCTCTGTGATCATTCTTACAATAACTAGTCCAACTTTTGTTCTGACCTTTTGACTGATTTCTCATCGTGAAATGAAGCCCAATCAATCAATTGATAGGCAACAATGAAAATCTAACTTTATTTGTACGATTTTCAACGTTTCGATTCGAGATTTGTTTTCCTCGAGAAACTAGCTCGACCACTGTATTTTCAAGATTCATTTTCTATGGAAGAAGGCAACATTCAACTGATGACGTTCGGGTCGATGGCCTTGAACCCTGAACCTCTTGAGCTTACAAATAATTGCAAAATGTCACAGAAATGCAATTTTCGCCTGTTTATTAATTAGTTTATTTATTTAAATACATAAAACAGTATTTATTTTAATCGATTCATGTTTATTAAAAAAAAATTATTATAGAGATTTATTAAAATCTTGAAAATTACCATTCAGTAAATTACAAACACGAAAGTATCGTCAATTTACAAAAATGAAAGTTTCCCTTTGTTTTTCATATTTAAATGTATCCGTGCCTAGAATCACTCTAAGTTTGCGAAATCGCGTCAATAAAATTTCGTTATTTTATTGCATTATAAACAATGATGTGACAAGTTGAGGATTTAACTTTCATTGTCTTTCATTGAACACTGACTTGAATTTTAAAAATGTACTCACCTTTTCATTGGGTATATATAAAATTCAAATTGTATTGAAATTCAAACAATGATGGCTCTTTTAGGAAATATTGAAACAGTTTAGCGATAAATGAAACAATTAACTGAGCTAAAGCGCGATGAAATTTGAATAAGTGGAATTTAAGAAAAGAATTGTAATTCTGAACAAAAGAAAAAAAGGTGAATTTTAGCAAGAGTGAACAGAAGTAAGAAGAAAAGAAAAAAATACAAGTTAAAGATCAATTAACCAACGCACTGCTTAAATTTCATTCGTAGCTTGCACTTTTTTTTTGCTGACAAAATACCTTTCAGTTTTGCGAAAAAAGAAAAAATTATTTTTAATTTCTACCATAAAAAGGAATTTCTTTCTTTTTATTAACAAGAAAGAAAAAGTTGAAAATAATAATTTAAGATTTCGTAACAAATATATGGTTAATTTATCAAGAATGACGGAAAGAGATAAAATTTTATTTTTGACTATATCTACATTTATTTACTTCCGGTCCGGCTTCTTCGCGCATTTAGCTGAATTCAATATTCGACACTTTATAAACATATTTATTCAGTATTTTAGATTCTTTTAACCGAAAGAATCTGTTTTTCAATAAATGAATTTCATCAGAATCTTCCTAATTTGCATGAATTATTTTTTGTCATCTAGGTTCTAGAAGAAGGAAGATGGGAGGTGACCAGCTTGGTCTCCTCCTCTGGAAGAACTATGTTGTTAGAAAACGGCAGCCGGTAAGTTTACCTAATTTCGCAACTCATTAGGAACATCTTAATTAAATTCTCAAACGTCAAATTATTATTCCGATTTCGAAAAGACGATTTCGACATTTATACTATTCGTATCGCATAATATATTCTTTATTTTCTGCCTGATTTTCCGTTAATTGAACTGTATTTTTAAATTATTTTTTAAACAATATAAACAATTTATAATTATAATTATTTTTTAAAAATTTTTTTTAACCGATGTAAATTAAAGATTATTTAGGTAATTTTGATTGGTTTATATTAATTAATTTTAGGGCATTCTGAGCCTGGTTTTTCTATGGCCAATTTTTGTATTCATGATTCTATACACTGTGAGAGATAATGTCGATCCAGAATATTTTCCCACATGCCAATTCCCTGCAAGATTCATGCCTCAAGATGGAATCTTGCCATTCGTTCAAAGCTTCGTTTGTGGTGTGGGAAATCCCTGTGAACCATTATCAGAATACGAGGAAGTGCCATCTTATAAAAATGCTATGTAAGTTTAACTGTACAATGAGGATTCCTTAACACCATCAACAATTTTACATAACAGGAAATTTAAATCAGATTTTGATAATTTTTAATCATTTCTAACACTTGTATATAGAGGTTTCCATTTAAACAGTTTTCCAGGCTAATAAGAATCTTAAACCTGTTTTTGACACGATTTTAGAATAATATTTTAAGATACTTTCCTCTTTGCTGTATTATTTTTGATACATGATATCATACAATGATATTTACAATTTTTATAAATCTACTATTTTTTGGTACCAGTTTGTGACACTGTTTGAACATATAAATGAATATTTTGATACCTATATTATTTTTTTATACAACTTTTTTCTACTTAGTATGTTATGATACCTATGATTTTTTTATACTTATAATTTTTTAATACATATTACTTTTTTTATACAACTTTTTTGTACTTAGTATGTTTTGATACCTATGATTTTTTTGATAGGAGAGAACCGGACAAAATGCCTGTGTAAAAGTTTAGAGTAAAAAAAAGTATTTAATGATACTTTTGGAAAATATAAACCATCATATATTAAAATAGAAACCTTTGAGAATTAAATAAGATAATTATTTAAAGAATTTATTTAAGATGTGTATTAATATAGATAAGAAAGAATAAATTATTTTTAAAATATCTTGATTAAGATTCGACATTTTCGATGAGTTCCGGGTAAATTGGCAAGACAAAAATAATGTATAAAAATAAAATAGTTTTGTTTGTTTTCTAAAATCAATTACCTTATTAATATTATAAAAAGAATTACCTTTTAATACAGGAAATATAAAGCTTTTCTTTCAAAATTGAAGTGACATCGAAAAACCGTGCTTCATAAAGGGGAAAAAAGACTATAAAAATATATTTAAAGCTCCTTTGGTTGAAATAACTTGTAGAGTTGAATTTCTAACACTTTAATAAATTATATAAATACTTGTTTGTTTAAAAAAGAGCGTGAGTTTTAGAAGGAAAACTTAAAATTTGATATTTAATGCCAAATGTGACAGGTTAATTCGCCATAATTAATCACGTTACTCCTGTAACTCTCGTAACCATACGCATTTTTTTCGCGCATGCGCCCTTCTTAAAATTAATCCCGCGCTTATTTAAAATTATGTTTTAAAAATATAGAAAAACTGATTCTTCAATGCACAATTATCATAATTATTACTAATATAAATGCAATAATTAATATAAGTAGTTTGTTAAAACTCTGTTTTTCTATGCAGAAGCAGTAATAGTTTAATATTTAGTTTCTATATCTAAATATAAGTAAGTCGAGAAATTTTCCGTATCGTACGTATCTTGCTTAGAAGTTTTACAGCAAAAAGGTAAATTACTCAAAAACAAACAGTAATTAAACTATTTTTTTTTTAATTTTAAGACTTATTTTTATAAATAAGCAAGGTGTTTAGAAAGCTAAATGTTTAAGGACTAATTAAAAAAAAATTATATACGTCTGTGAGATAAAAGTGCATATTTTCTAAAATTTAAAAATGAAAAAATTATCGTTGAAAATTAAATAAAAATAAAATAATATAAATTTAATATTTATTTTTGGACAAGATATTAACGATTGACAATTTACCCAAGTAGGCATTTTACACGGTTCTCCTCTACTAATTGCTTTTTAATACCTATTAATTATATACTCATGAAAAAAATTCCCAAATTGTAGGTTGAGTCCATTGATCACAGAACTTCAAACTGTTTTGAGAAATGATACAATTCTTACAGCCGTTTCTTATTTGCCAAAAGGCGTTCAACTTTTTATATCAATGGCTCAAATTCTCACAAGGCCGGAAATCAAACAACTTTTTGGTGAGTTGTACTTTTTAATTAATTTAAACTATTTAATAATAAAAAATATATTCACAAATTAATGAAAAAATAAACAAATTTATTATCAATAGACAGAGGGATTCGTCTCAGCGATTTGTTTAATAATCACGAAACAATTAAAAGGTCCTTGAAAAACCAAATGCCACAGGCGACGGATCACTTGCTCGATGGACTCTTCAATTCTTCAATTAAATTGGTCTACGTGAGTGAATAAAATTATTTAACTTTCTTGAAAATGATAAACAAATGGTTTATTTTTCAAATAACCAGAATATTCGTATTTTCAAATTTTATGAATTTAAATGTTTGCTATTTTTATTCTAATTGTTAATATTCTTGAACTATATTTTATTGATCATATTATTATTACTATTATTATTATTATTATTACATTATTATTTATAAAATCATCTAAAATATCAATAAATATAATAACTGAATCTCTAAATCTGAATTAGTGATTTTTTTAAAAATTAATTAGAGAAAATTATTTTTTAATTAATTTCCTAAATTTTCAATTGCTTATATCTCAATTTTCAATTTTTTTTTTTACAATTTACTTTTATTATATTGCAATTATTTTTCATGGTCCACTTCTTAATTATTTTTCATGGTTTTTTAATTAATCTTCTTTTTCATGTACTTTTTTCCAATTTCTATTATTTTCTCAATTTTTAAATAATTCTCTCAAATTTCAATTATTTTTATCACTTTGCAATTATTTTCTTCAATTTTCAATAATTTTTATTGTTTTTCCATTAATCTCCTAAATTTTCAATAACTTTCCTCAAATATCAATTATTTTCTTCAATTTTAATTAATTCTCTCAAATTCTAATTCTTTTTATCATTTTTCAATTGTTATCTCCAATTTATTATAATTTACATTATTTTCTAATTAAATTCCCAAACTTTCAATTAGTTTTTCAATTCTCTTTTTTTTAAACATGTTGCAATTATTTTCTCCACTTTTTAATTATTATTTGTCTTTGTTTTTCAATTAATTTCCTACATTTTTTAATGGTTCTTTTCATTCTAATTCACAAATTTAATATGCACAAAATAGTATTTCAATTATTCAATTATTTTCTCCAATTTTTTTCATTATTTTTCGATTATATTTCTAAACTATATTTCCCTAATTTTTAATTATTCTCATTCTTTCAATTAATTTCTAAGATTTTTAAATATTTATTTCAAATTTCTTCAATTATTTTATCTCAAATTATTTTCTTCAATTTTCAATTATTTGTATTCTTATCTCAAAACGAATAGATTGACTTATATAACGTTTATAATATTGCTCGAAAAGTTGTAAAAAAATTAATGTTTTTTCATTTTTTTACATTTAAAATAATTTTTTTTTTTTTAATAACTTCTCCCATTAACTTTTATATTATTAATTTATTGCTTCCTCTATAAGAAAGAATATTATTCTGCTTACTTGGAAGCGAAATGTCCATGGCAGGGACATAATTTTAATCTAGTTTTTTTATCAATAATTATTTTTCATAATTTAAATTTTTTTTTATTATTTTGCAATTAATCTCCTGAATTTTTAATTACATTTCTCCAATTTTCCATTACTTCCTATAATTTTTAAATAATTCTCTCAAATTTTAATTATTTTTATCATTTTGCAATAATTTTCTTCAATTTACAATAATTTTTATTATTTTTCAATTAATCTCCTAAATTTCAAATTATTTTTTCAAATTTCAATTATTTTCTTCAATTTTTAATTGATTCTCTCAAATTTTACTTATTTTATCATTTTGCAATTATTATTTTCTCCAGTTTTCAATTATTTTCATTGTTTTTCAATTATTCTCTTAAACTTTTAATCAATTTTTAATTTGTTTGTTTGTTAACAAGTTGCAATTGTTTTATCCAATTTTTAATTATCATTTTAAATTTTTAATTTCCTACATTTTTAATAGTTATTTTCATTCCAATTCACAAATTTAATTTGCGCAAAATCGTCTTTCAATTTTTCAATTATTTTCTCCAATTTTTTCTTATTTTCATTATTTTTCGATTATTTTTCTAAACTTTCAATTATTTTAAACCTTTTTATAATCTGTGATTATATCAATGAATTTATAAGATTTTCATTTTTTTCAAAATTCAACTATTTTCTTCTATTTTCAATTATTTGTATTCCTTTTCATAATTTCCAAAATTTTTCAATATTTATCTGATCATTCGAATATTATTTTTGAATTTTCAATTATTTCTATGATTTGTTTTAAATATTCTGTAGTTTTTGCAATTATTTCTTTTAAATTTCAAATTATTTTCTTCAGTTTTCAATTATTTTTATCATTTTTCTATTATATTCTCCAAAATTTAATTCTTTTCATGCTTTCTAATTACTTTTTAATATTTTAAAGTTTTTTTGCTCAAATTGCAATAAATTTCCTTCATTTCAAATTTATTCTATAACATTTTCAATTATTTTCTTAAATTTCATTTATTTCTTTCAATTTATCATTATTTTCAGTATATTTCAATTACTTTTTTTTGGTCATGTATATTCTGTAATTTTTTCAATTCTTTTTCTCAAAATTCAAATTATTTTCTTGTATTCTCAATTATTTATACTTTTTTAAAATTAGTCATTTTCATCATTTCCTAATTATTTTCTTAAATTTTCAATTTTTTTCTACAATTATTTTTAATTATTCTCATTTGTTTTAAATTAATTTCTAGGATTTCCTAGTTTTTTTTGTCAAATTTCAATTATTTTCTTCAATTTCAAAACATTTCTATGATTTTTTTTAATTTATATTTTACCCAATTTTTAATTGCTTTCATTATTTTTTTTCAGTTAAATTGCAATATTTGAATTGTTTTAAAAGTTTATTTTTAATTCTACTCTCTAAATCTGAATTATTTAAAAATACCTAATTATTAGTAAAATAAGACTAATTATTAGTAAAAAAGTAACTAAATAATAGTTCAAATTTGACTATATTTGAATTAGTAAACAGAGTTTTACTAAAATATTAGTTATTTTGTCATAACCTAAAAATGAAATCGATTAATTATTTTATTATTATTTTCTGCAATTACTTTTAATTACTCTTCTCATTTTTTAAAATTAATTTCTATGGTTTTCAAGTGTTTTTTTTTAAATTTTAATTTTCATCTTAAACGATATGATAATTAATTATTTATATTTTAGAAGACGATTGACATTCTTTTGAAAGATACAAAAATTGATTGATATTTTTAAGCGGTAATATTTATAATACGTGTTATTATTATTAATTTGTTATTATTATTTTTTTTTTATTATTACCATTTTTAATAATATTATTATTTTATCTACCAAAATATCAATCAATTATTAAATCCTTCAATAATATCATTCAATTATTACATCATTTGACTATGCCAATCAATAAAATAATTGATTAATATAACGAGTAGTTTTTTCAATTAATTTTTGTAAATCTTCCAATTCTAAATTTTTCAAAATATTCACATTTTCAACAGCTGATTGAAGGTGTCGGTTCAACCAATATTGAGGACATCGTCTGCGTTCCGGAAAATTTGAAAAAATTCCTTATCGTCCCAAAGGAGAAGGATTTGGTCACAATATCAAAAGTACTTTGTTCAATAGATCCAGCCAAAATTCCCGGTATTTTTGAACAACTCACGAGTCATTTAGATTTTACTTCTTTACTCGAGATGGTTAGTCGAGTTATGGCCAAATTTCAAGAATACGATTTTCTCAAAGATTTAAAAAAAACCGTTGAGACAGTTCTTAATCTAGAAATCGTGGAGAAATACGTTCCTGAATATTTAAGACTTAAAGAGTGGGTGCCAAAGATCATTCCAGTATTCAAAAATACCACCTTTAAGGAAATAGATCTCACCTTGTAAGTAGGAAGAAATTTTTATTCAATTCTTAAGATTTTTGTTTTTTTTTTAAGTTGTGATCATTATCATTTTAATAAAGAAAAATCTCTACTTTCTATTTATCTTCAAAATATATTTCTTTTTCTTTTTTTTTTATATATGTTTCTCTTTTTATTTTTTTTTAAAGATAATGTTGTTTCTTTAAACGAAAAACAATGTTTGCATATATTTTAATTTTATTTCAAGAATCGAATTTACAAAAAAATACTTATTTACAAAAATTATATACTTACAAAAAATAACTACCGTCAGAAAAAATATTATCAAAATTATATTTTCAGCATAAACAAAACTGTGGATATACTGGATAAAGTTTTTGAAGACGAAAGTGATTGGGAGACGGCTAGAAGTGCTTTTTTGAAATTCAACAATTTACTCGCTTTAGTAAAGAGCATTATTTTAAAAATGGAAGTTAGCCAGGAAAATATTTCAAGTATGATGAAAAAAATTGGAGAAAATGTCAAAGATGCGTCATCAATTTATCCCGAATTTGAGAAAAATATTACTAAAGCCCTGGATATTGGTTATTTAATTTTAGTGGATGGAATCAAGCTTACTAATAAATTAATTGCCCAGCATGAATATCAAATAGAGATGTGAGTTAATTATTTTTTGTTATAATTTAATATTTATCTTTCATAGAAATATCTTTTATATCTGATAAATCTTTGTATTTAATATTGTTAAATTTGCACACTTTCAAAAATAATATCTTCATATTTTTACTCAAACTTTATTTTCTTCCGTAAAATACAACGAATAAATTTAAAATGTTTATTTTCAGTGCAGCAGAAATCCTGGACGGACTGAAAACCTTTTTTTCGAAAAAAATATTATATATGATTACGTATTTGGTGTCAATGATTGATAATGTGACTCAAATGACTCATCAAATTGCCATTATTCATGAAGAATTATTGATCAAATTCAGGACTATTGCCGATAATCATAAACCTGTTGTAGAGCAAATATTTAAAACGATAGAACCCGATGTTTATAGGACGATTGTAAATTCCTTCTCTCGTTTGGATTTCATTGAGGTCAGTTTTTGAAGATGTAAATTTTATATGATACAGTTTATAGATAAAAATTGTACAAATAATTTTTTTACTATATTAAGAAAATAAAAATAATTCCTATAAATTCCTATTTAAGGAGAATAAATAATTTTTTCAGAAATTTGTGAATGATTTGTCTTCTAAAAGTGTTGAGGACTTAGTTTGTGAAGAATCAACTTTTCAAGAAGTGTTTGGCGAGCTAGAAAACAAGAAGGAACAATTATCGATAATGAAAGAAGCACTTTGCAATGAATCTGGAAAAAAATTCATTTCCGATATGTACAGTGCCTTTGGTTTAAAAAATTTCAGCCGAATCGTAAGTTAGGAATTTTAATTTAATAAGATTGTTTAAAAATATAGATAAATGTGAAATATAAAAAATAAGTTAAGAAGAAAGGGATCTAAGAAGCTAAAAATTTTAGGTTATGTTCAATGATAGTTTTGCTAAAAGTTCCTTTTTATAATTTTTATTTATTTATCTATTTCTGAATCGGTCATGAGCTCAAATGAATCTGCTTCCTTAAAACGAAATTTCCGATTAACTCCGACTCAAATCATTTTAATTTTCTGATTGTTTTTTACGTTTTTTACTTTTCAGAAATATGTTCAACAAAAAAATGTAAAATATGACAATCTAACCTCAAAATTTCCAAACCGATTCAATAAATTTTGTATTAATAGAAAATCACTTATTAAAAATAACTCCAATTCGAAACTATTCAGAATATCAATCATTAATCTGCTTTTTTAAAACCTCCGATTCACTAGAGGTTTTATTTAATAAGTTTTTTTTCCGGGTTAGTGAATTTAAATATAAATTTTAAGAAATATAGGCCACTTTGCGTATAAAATAAATCGATGCTGGTTTATTTAAAGAATTAAACAAATTGTAAATATGCTAACATGCGAAATGTATAATTTTTTATAAATAATTAATCGAATACATAATTTTTAATTAATATGTAAAATTAAAATCAGTTTTTATTGAATATTTTGGACGGAATAAATATTATAAAAATAGTGTGACCTAACCTAAAATTTTTGGCTTCTCAGGTTTCTTTCTTTATAACGGCTCATAAATATATAAATAAATATAAATAAATAAATATAAATAAATAAATATAAAAAGTTATATTTTTGAAATTAGGAGAACAAAAAAATTTTTTTTCTAATTTACAGATGGAAAACACGTTGACAACATTTTCCCTAATGGCACTTCGGAAACCCATGACCTTCGAAAAATCTAATCTAACAGCAATGGTGGAAAGTGTTAGATCTTTTGTGTCTTATCTTCAAGACCCCGAGTCAAAAAGATCCGATTCTGCTAATTGGACCTCGATTTCGGTTCCAGACGAGTGGCAAAAAGTTTTTGAGGAAACGAAATCTCAGGGACGTTTAGATATGTGAGTTTTTTTTTAAAAAAATAGTACTAAGTTTCTCAAAAAAATTTTAAACACAAATCAAAATCAAAAATTTTTTTCTTCCGTGACACTACGCTCGTGTATTTCTACGTATTTTTCTCTGTTAAATCTAAATCCGAAGTCAGAATAACCAGATTGACTAACATTTTTCAGATAATCTCAAAAAATTGCCAAAAAGCCTGACTAAAAATTTGATAGATTAAAATTATTCAATTTGATTGAATTAAAAAAATTCCTTTAAAGTTTATGTGCAGAAATTTAAATTAATTCATATTTAGATTTTTGGAAAATAAAATCTTAAAATGTTTAAGTAATTCTTTATTAATAGAAGTTTGAATTAATAAAAGAATCGATAAATTAAAATATTAGTTAATTAAAGTTTAAATTAAATTAAAGTTTCAATCGATTAGAAATTTCCAAATTTCTATCTATTTTTATAATTATATTGGTTGAAGTTTGAAATACCTAATATAAGCATTGTTAGAATTTGAAAATATTTAAAATTCATGTAATATTTCAATAAATTGATCAAATTTGAACCATTAAAAGTTTTAAATAATCCAAGTTTATTATTCTTGAAATTCGAATAGCTCATAGTTTATACTAATTAAAGTTTGAAGCAATTTAAATTAGTATTAATAAAAACAAGTTTAGAATTTTTAATTTAATTTAATTTGCAAATGTGGAAGATTGAAATAAGTTTTCCCACCATTGGGAATTAAAATAAAAGTGAGTTGTAAATCTTAAAATTTTGGTTATACATATTTCAATTTTGATTAATTCAAGTTTGAAATAATTTAAATTTGAATCGATAGAAGTTGGGAATTTTTTAATTTAGAGAAATGAAAATTTATATTGATAGAAATTTTGAGGAATGGTTTGTTGTTAATTGTATTTCTTATTATTTGAAGAAATTTTATGAATCAGAAATTCTTATCAAAAGAAGTTTGGAATAAATTAATACGTTTGTATAGAAGTTTAAATTATTTTGTTGAAAAAACTATTTAAAAAAATATTCCGACTTTTTGTAACCTACTATACAAATTTTAATTTTTAATTCAGGAAGAAAATCTGATTTATTCTTTAAAATTTATTTCTATTTATTAATTTGTAATAAATTTCAATAAATAAAAATTAATTCACAAAATTAAATCTGATAATATATAATTAATTTAATCTAAATAAGTTCATAGTTTATTGATAACATCACCTAAAATGGTCGATTTTACTAAAAAAATGATAAAAAATAATTTATATCAAAATAATATAAACAATTGTTTGTTAACAGATTGGGTCTTCATCTGAGTATCGCTAAAGCGATTGGATCGAAAAGTCTCACTATCTTTATAATTGAGCCGAATTTAATTAAAATGGATATTCTTGCCAGTTCCGTTTTGAAGGATCTTGAGTCACATCCAACAGAGTGGATCGCAGATGTTCGAATTCATAAATTCGAGTTGTTAGAATCCTTTTATTTGACTGTTGCTGACAGACCAAAGGTTAGTAGTTAATCCTGTTAAATTATTTAATTGAAAAATTAATAATTAAGTTTTTATTGAATAATTTTTTTTATTAACTCATTAACTTATTCATTAACTAATTAATTTTTTGCTTCCTCATAGAGAAAGCTTTGTGATCTTTAAGATTTTCAAATTTCCAAAAAGAGTCTAAATCGACTCATTTTCATCTAAAAAGCGTAAATTTTCATTTTTAAAAAAATTTCCAGATGTGTGTGTAGTTTTTTTTTTCGCTAGGATATCTCGAGAACGCTTTAACGGATTTCAATAAAATTTGGATGACTTATTAAGCTCATAAATATCTAAATTTTGACACAGGGATTTTTGAAAATACTCGAATCAAATTTTTTTAGCACCCTTTTTCATAAAAAAAAATCCTTTTTTGACAACATTTTTTTCCATGCTAAAAATACAACTTAATGAATACAAAAATTATATTCCTTATCTCAAAACGAATCGATTGACCTGTACAAAGTTTATAATTGATCCAAAATTCGTAAAATAAATAATGTTTTTTTTAAATTTTCATTTATTTTTATCAGAATGATCATTATTTTCTCCACATTTTAATTATTTTTCAATTAAGTTCTCAAATTTTCAATTAATTATTTTTTATCCAGTTCTTTATTAGCAAATTTACGGACTCAAATCCCTTTATTGTCTCAAGTATAAATTATTGTCTTCAATTTAAAATTTTTTTAAAATCATTATCAAATTAAGTATTTTTTGTCAAATATATTTTTTAACCTTTTCAATTATTTTTCTCAAAGTTTATTTATTATTGAACTATTCTTTATTAATTTCCTTCTCATGCAATATTACATTATTTTCTTCAATTGTTAATTATTTTGATCTATTTTCAATTATTATTTTTCCCAATTTTTAATTATTTTCATTCTGTTTCATAATTTCCAAAATTTTTTGATTATTTATCTTAATTTTCTATTTTTTTATTTCATATTTATTCTGTGATTATTCCAATTAATTTATTATATTTTCAATTCTTGTTCTTAAAATTTAATTATTTAATTCAATTTTCAATAATGTTTACCATTTTTTGTCAAGTAACTTCTATAATTTTAAAGTATTTTTCTCAAAATTCAATTTTTTTCTCCAATTTAAAATTATTTTCATTCTTTGCAATAATTTTCAAAAATTTTGATTATTTATCCCAAATTTATTTTATTTTATTTTGTTCTTTGTATGTATTCTGCTATTATTTAAATTAATTTATTAAATTTTTTAATCTTTTTCTCAAAATTCAATTATTTTCTTCAATTTTCAATTATTTTTAACATTTTTTAAATTATTTTCACCTTTTTTAAAAATTATTATCACTTTTTGTCAAGTAATTTCTAAGATTTTCAAGTATTTTTCTCAAAATCCAATAATTTTTTCCAATTTTCAATTATTTTCCTCAATTTTGAATTTTTTTCATTATTTTTCAGTTAATTTCAAAAACTGACAAGTTTTTTCGAATTTCAATTACTTCTTTCAATTTTGAAGTATTTGTATTGTTCTTCAATTAGTTTATTTTATTTCATAGAAAATCTGTAATTTTTAAAATGATTTTTCCAAACCTTTTAATTATTCTCATTTTTTCAATTAATTTCTCCTATTTTCAATTACTTTTCTCAAAATTCTATTATTCTTATTTTTTCAACTAATTTCTCCAATTTTCAATTATTTTCCCAAATTTTCATTTATTCTCATTGTTTAAATTATTTTCTACAAATTCCAATTGTTTTTCTCAAAATTCAATTATTTTCTTCAAATTTCAATTATTTTGAACATTTTCGAATTATTTTCCTTAGTTTTGAAATATTCTCATATTTCCAAGCAATTAATTTAATTCCCTAATTAGAATTTTAGAATTATTTTATTTCTAAAAATAATAATTAAATTAATTCCCTAATTTTTAATTGTTTTTATTATTTTTCAATTCATATTCAAAATTTTCAATTTTTTTCAAATTTCAATTAATTTTTTCAATTATTAGGTATTTTATCATTTTTGAATTAGTTTTTTTATTTCATAGATATTCTGCAATTTTGTCCATCATTTATTTGAAATTTCAATTTTTAATAAGTTATATTTTTGGTCAATTATTTTCTAAAATTTTCAATTATTCTCATTTCTTAAATTAATTTCTCCAATTTTCAACTATTTTTCTCAAAATTCAATTATTTTCTTCAAATTTCAATTATTTTGAACATTTTCGAATTATTTTCCTTAGTTTTGAAATAATTTAAAGCAATTTATACCATTTTCAAGTATTTTTCCCAAATTTCAATTATTTTTTTTAATTTTCAATTACATTTCCCCAATTTTTAATTGTTTTTATTATTTTTCAATCAATATCGAAAATTTTCAATTTCTTCAAATTTCAATTAATTTTTTCAATTATTAGGTATTCTATTATTTTTGTATTAGTTTCTTGATTTCATAGATATTCTGTAATTTTGTCCATTATTTTTTTCAAATTTTAATTTCAATTTTTAATTAGTTTTATCTTTTGTCAATTATTTTCCCAAATTTTAAATTATTCATATTTCTTCAATTAATTTCTCCAATTTTCAATTATTTTTCTCAAAATTCAATTATTTTCTTCAAATTCCAATTATTTTCCTTAGTTTTGAAATATTCTCATATTTTCAAGCAATTTATACCATTTTCAAGTATTTTTCTCGAATTTCAATTATTTTCTTTAATTTTCAGTTACTTATCCCAATTTTTAATTGTTTTCATTATTTTTCCATTAATATCTAGAATTTTCAAATTTTTGATTTTGAAATTCTTTCAAATTTCAATTAATTTTTCATTTGTGAGGTATTTTATCATTTTTGAATTAGTTTCTTGGTTTCATAGATATTCCGTAATTTTTTCCATTATTTTTTTTCAAATTTCAATTATTACCTTCAATTTTTAATTATATTCATCTTTTTTCAATTATTTTCCCAAATTTCCATTTATTCTCATTGTTTAAATTATTTTCTCAATTTTTCAATTATTTTTCTCAAGATTCAATTATCCTCTTCAATTTCCAATTATTCTTCATTTTCCAATTATTTTCCTTACTTCTTAAATATTCGCATATTTTCAAGCAATTTATAACATAAATTAATTGATCCAAAATTCGTAAAATAGTTCATGTTTTTTCCATTTAAAATTGTTTTTTTTTTGTTCAAAACTTCTCTAATTTTTATTTAATAATGATAGGTCCTTTTGATAAAATATTCTAGATTAAAAGACGAACCTATTGGTCTATATAAACTATATATTTTTCTGAAAATTGATAAAACTAATGGATATTTTTTTATTTTTACGTAATTCAAAATTTATTTTTTCTGCATTATTATAATATATTGCATCCTCTATGAGGAAGCAAATTATTTTGCCGACCTTCAAGCGAAATGTTTATGTATAAGTATAATTTTCACCTAGTTTATAAAATAATTAAATTTTTATTAAATAATTTATTTTCCATAAAATAATTTTTCGACTTAAGGGCGCTTATACCCTCAAGCGGTTCTCATTCTATCGGACCATGATAGTCAATATTTTTTTAATTTCATTTCTTCTTATAATTTTGTTTCTAAATAGTATTTTGTAGTTAAAATCATGACACAAACAAATTTTATTGAAAAATAATTTTTCCTTTGAAAATTTCATGCTATTAAAATTTTTTCTTCCTGATTATTTCAAAAAAGTGAAGAATTACTACCCTTAAATAACATTTTCTTAACAACTGTACGGTAAATTAATTAAATATTGTTGTAAAAGCTGTATTATATTACAGTTTATAATATATTAGTTTTTTTAAAAAAATTGTAAAACCGTGTTTTTTTAATCAATTAAAATATAGTCATTTTGCCCGTTTTTTTACTGTTTCCATGTAAAAGTCCCAACTTTATAAATTTATATCTTAAAAACAGAACGGTAAAATTCAATAAAATTGTAACAGTACATGTAAAGTAATGTATTTAATATGTCATTAAAATTTTAGAAGAATTTGTAGAAAATGGTTTTTTGGATAAACCTCCTTAATAATTGTAATTTTCTGTTAAGTAATTATTTTTTATGTTAAAAATAGGTACTGAAACTGCTAGAATACTCAAACATGACAGAAACCATCTGTATGGAAAAATCTCCGAATGCTTTAAATTTCCCTTCAGGATCAAATGCGACTTTTTTGATGAATATAATTTGCCGACCGATAAGAACAGTAGAATCGGCTCTGAGTTTGAATCTATCGAATGTGGAAGGTATCGAGGCAATGGTTTTAAAAAGAAGCGGTTTCAACTGGACAGCTTTCAATGAAAAAGTTATAAATATTTACCATTATATTGACTCCCTCGTGCATCAAGAAAATGGCGAAAATTACGTATACGTGAGTGATTCTGTGGAGAAATTTAAGCAATCTTGGACCGAAGACGTGACGCCAAAAGACGCCTGGGAAGTCAGGTTCGTAGAAACTTAATTTTTCGATTTTGATGCAATTTTCGGTGACATTGAAACAAAATTTAGTATCTATATATTTTTGTTATTCAATGTATTATATTTTATTCATTTAATGACGATTCGGTATTTTTGCAGCGTAGGCGTTTTGTGCAAATTATTTACCATAATGGAGTATCCTCTTTTTAATGCAAAAGAGATAAGTAATTGGGAAGATTTACAGGGAATCGCTTGGGCCGCTTCCTTACTTGCTGATAATATCGAGAATGTTGTTGATCAAATTGAGAAAAAAAATCGCACCATCGAGCTTGGAGATGTTTTGCATCTGATGCCAGAAACTGAAAATTTGCTCAGTAAATTTTTGAGAAATCTTGCCCCAGTGACTCTTGATATTGTGGATATGACTGTCAAAATTCCCATACATTTTGTAAGTTATTTATTTCTTAATTAATTAAAATTATTAATTGACTAGATTATAAAACGTGCGCTAGGGAGTGATTAGTTTTTGAGGGTTCTGTTATTATAAATATTTTAAATATAATATTAAAATATAAATCAAACAAGTTTTATTTATATGGGAAATAATTTGTAAAATTATACTGCCTAAATCTGAATTTGTAAAAAATAATTAATTTGAAGGGAAAAAGTTATCCACTAATTTAAATAGTTATGTCAAAAAATGAGAATAATTAAAAATAATTGAAAATTTTGCAATTCAATTGAAAAATATAATAGTGAAAGCAATTAAAAATTGGGTAAAATAATAATTAAAAAATAATAGAAATGTTTTGAAATTGAAGAAAATAATTGAAATTTCAAAAAAATACTTGAAATTCCTAGAAATTAATTGAAAAAAACCCTAATTAAAAAATAATTGCAGAAAGTAATTTAAAAATTAGGAAAAAATGAAAATGCATAATTTAAAAAATATATAAATAATTGAGAATTCAAGAAAATAAT
Organism: Ganaspis brasiliensis; assembly: GCA_037103525.1. Taxonomy (NCBI): domain Eukaryota; kingdom Metazoa; phylum Arthropoda; class Insecta; order Hymenoptera; family Figitidae; genus Ganaspis; species Ganaspis brasiliensis. Next base: position 1,655,021 of record JAZKLR010000013.1, on the reverse strand, counting down.
TTAAATTTGAGGAAAATAATTGAAAAAAATTTACAGAATATATATAACATAAAAAAAGTAATTGAAATATGCTGAAAATAATGATAACTTAAAAGAAAAAAAGGACATTTGGGAGCAAAAATTTTACAAAATACAGAATATATTTGAAATAATTAAAAGTTTTTGAAATTTGTGCAAAAATACTTGAAAATATTATAAATTAATTGGAAAAAATAAGAATAAATAGAAATTGAAGAAGATAATTGAAAAAATGATTAAAATATTGATAAATTGAAAAAAAATATTTGAAATTTGAGAGAAACAATTGCAAACATTACAGGAATATGTATAAAGTATAAAAAAATCATAGAAATAATTAAAAAATCAATAAATTAATTAAAATACCAGATAAATAGTTAAAAAATTTGGAAACTTTAAAAAGAAATATAAATAAATAAAAATTGAAGAAAATAATTAAAATTTAAGCAAAAATACTTAAAAATATTATAAATTAATTGGACAAAGTGAGAATAATTAAAAATTGGAAAAGTAGTTGAAAAATGATTTTAAAAATTAAAAAATGTAAAAATAATTAAATTTTGCAAAAAAGAATTAAAAAAATTATGGAATATTTTGAAATAAAAGAAAATAGTTGTAATCTAATAAAAACAATTGTAAATTGAAAAAAAATAATTACAAATTCATAACATTAATCGAAAAATAATGAAAAGAATAAAAAATCAGATAAAATAATTGAATAATTTAATGACAATTTTGTGCAGGATTAAATTTACGAATTAGAATGGAAAGAACTATTAAAATGTAGGAAAATAATTGAAAAACAATCAGAATAATAATTAAAAATAATTGAATATTTTGCAATTCAATTGAAAAATATAATAATGAAAGCAATTAAAAGTTGGGTAAAATAATAATTAAAAATAATAGAAATGTTTTGAAATTGAAGGAAATAATTTGTAATTTCAAAAGAATACTTGAAATTCATAGAAATTAATTGAAAAAACGTAATTAAAAATAATGGCAGAAAATAATTTAAAAATTAGGAAAATATTTAGAAAATAATGAAAATGTCTAATTTAAAAAGAATATAAATAATTGAGAATTCAAGAAAATAATTTAAATTTGTGAAAAATAGTTGAAAAAAATTTACGGAATATAATATAACATAAAAAAAATAATTGAAATATGTGACCTGGACAGTGAAAAGGGGGCTTACGTGTCAAAAAAAAATTTATTTTTGGTTTACACCACGTGAAAGAGCGTCAAAAAATCTATCAGAATCTGCAAAAAAATGAAAAACGATTTTTTGACACGTAAGCCCCCTTTTCACTGTCCAAGTCACATATGCCGAAAATAATGATAAATTGATAGAAATAAATGACATTTGAGAGCAAAATTTTTAAAAAATACAGAATATATTTGAAATAATTAAAAGTTTTTGAAATTTGAGCACAAATACTTAAAAATATTATAAATTAATTAGACAAAGTGAGAATAATTAAAAATTGGGGAAATAGTTGTAAAATGAATTTAAAAATTGAAAAATGAAAACAATAATTGAATTTTGCAAAAAAGAGTTGAAAAAATTATGGAATATTTTGAAATAATATAAAATAATTGAAATCTAATAAAAAAATTGTAAATTGAAGAAAAATAATTGAAAAAGCTTTAAAAGAATTGAAAAATTAGAAAAATAATCGAAAAATAACGAAAAGAATAAAAAAATTAGATAAAATAATTGAATAATGTAAAGACAATATTGTCCAGATTAAATTTACGAATTAGAATGAAAAGAACTATTTAAATGAAGAAAATTAGTTAAATAACAATCAAAATAATAATCCAAAAGAGGGAAAAATAATTGCAATATGATAAAAATAAAAAATAAAATTTTTAATTAATTTAAAGATGTCAATTTAATTAAAAAAATATCGGGCAAGTACGAGTTACACTCGTACCAAGTCGAAGGGTTCCGTACCGCTCTAATTTTTTTCAATTATATGAGTCAGAGATTATTTGAATAATAATTTAAATAATGATAAATTAAAATAATTTTTTTTATTTTTAAAGAAATTTAAGTATAAACTTAATGATTTTTATAAGATTAAAAATTTTCAATTAAATAGACTAAGCTTTTTTATATAATTTTAAATTTTAAAGCCAAAATGCGTTTTAGGTTAAATGGGATTTAGATTAAGTGGAATTTAGGTTAAATGAGATTTAGGTTAAATGGGATTTAGGTTAAATGGGATTTAGGTGAAGTGAGATTTAGGCTGAATGCATTTTAGGTTACATGGAATTTAGAATAAATGCGTTTTAGGTTAAATGGGATTTAGGTTAAGTGAAATTTAGGTTAAATGAGATTTAGGTTAAACGGAATTTATGTTAAATGGGATTTAGGCTGAATACATTTTAGGTTAAATGGAATTTAGACTAAATGCGTTTTAGGTTAAATGGGATTTACGTTAAGTGGAATTTAGGTTAAATGAGATTTAGGTTAAATGGGATTTAGGTGAAGTGAGATTTAGGCTGAATGCATTTTAGGTTAAATGGAATTTATACTAAATGCGTTTTAGGTTAAATGGAATTTAGGTTAAATGAGATTTAGGTTAAACAGAATTTAGGTTAAATGGGATTTAGGTTAAATGGGATTTAGGTTAAATGGAATTTAGGTTAAATGGAATTTAGGTTAAATGGAATTTCGGTAAAATGAGATTTCGGTTAAATGAGATTTAGGTTAAATGGAATTTAGATTGAATGGGATTTAGGTAAAATGAAATTTAGGTTTAATGGAATTTAGGTTAAACGTGATTTAGGTTAAATGAAATTTAGGTTAAATGCAATTCAGAATTAATGGAATTTTGGCTAAATGCATTTTAGGCTTTCTGATTTTAGGCTTAATGGGATTTAGGCTAAATGATATTTAGGGAATATTCATGCGCCTCCAATTTTTATGGTTTTATAAAAAATTCTGCATAAAATTACACATTTTTAACCAATTCCCAACCTTTCAGGATAAAGACGCTGAGATCTAGCATAGGGGTTTTTTATCATTTTTCAACTTTTCATTAATAACTTTTGAAAATTAAGTCCAGCAACGTTCGCTATATTTTTCCTGTAATCTACACGTAAAAATACCTAGGTATACCAAATTTCAAACCTCTAGGTTAAATGGTTTGGAAGATAAGGGGGGGGGGGGGGACACGTTTTTTTTTAAAAAAAAGTTTTTCCTTGACAACGCTATGACCATCACCTCCAATCATGTTCTCTATATTTTTCCTGAACTCTACTCGCGAAAATACATATGTGTACCAAATTTCAATACTCTAGGTCAAATAGTTTAGGAGATAAGGGGGGGGGGGGGCTAAAGAGGCATTTTAATGCATTTTTTGAAAAAAATCTTGTTATTTCCTTGACAACGCTATGAACATCACGTTCAATCATGTTTGCTATATTTTTCCTGTAATCTGCACGTGAAAATACATAAGTGTACCAAATTTCAACTCTCTATCTCAAATAGTTTGGCCGCTAGGGGGGGGGGGGGGGGGTAATGGTTTTGGGCGACGGACAAACGAGTGAAAACATAAGGATGTTCCGTTTGAACACTTTGTGTACTGAACCCTAATAATGTAAATAATAATAAATTGGATTAAATAATTGAAAAACGATGAAAGAATTGAAATTTGTGAAAATTAATTAAAAAATGAAGAAAATAATTGAAATTTGTTAAAAAATTAGTGAAAGATGGTAATTTAATTAAAAAATAATATAAATGATTATAAACTGTATTAAGCAATTGAAAAACGATAAAATAATTAAAATTTGAGATAATGAATTAAAAATTGAAAAAAATAGTTGATTTTAAGAAAAATAATTGACAGTTTAGAAGATTAATTGAAAAATATTAAAAATTATTGAAAATTGGAGAAAATAATTGCAAAATAATAAAAATAATTGAAATTTGAAGAAATTAATTTGAAATTTCAGAGAAATAATTGAAATTTGAGGAGAATAATTGAAAATTTGAAAAATTTGTTGAATAAAAATGAAAATAATGGAAAATTGTGGAAAAATACTTAAAAATATTTTAAATTAATTGGGCACAATAAAAATAATTAAAAATTAGAGAAATAGTTGAAAAATGATTTTAAAACTTAAAAATGAAAAAAATAATTGAATTTTGCAAAAAAGAGTTGAAAAAATTATGGAATATTTTGAAATAAAAGAAAATAATTGAAATCTAATAAAAAAAATTGTAAATTGGAGAAAAATAATTGAAAAAGCTTTAAAAGAATTGAAAATTTAGAAAAATAATCGAAAAATAATGAGAAGAATAAAAAATTAGATAAAATAATTGAATAATGTAAAGACAATATTGTCCAGATTAAATTTACGAATTAGAATGAAAAGAACTATTAAAATGTAGGAAATTAATTAAAAAACAATAAAAATAATAGTTAAAAAGTGGAAAAAAAAATTTTAACATGATAAAAATAAAAGTAAATTTAAAAATTAATTGAAAGATGGTAATTTAATTAAAAAATAATATAAATGATTATAAATTGTATTAAATAATTGAAAAACGATGAAAGAATTAAAATTTGTGAAAATTAATTAAAAATGAAGAAATTAATTAAAATTTGTGAAAAATAATTGAAAGTTTAGGAGATTAATTGAAAAATAATATAAGTTATTGAAAATTGGAGCAAATAAATGCAAAAAGATAAAAATAATTTAAATTTGAAGACATTAATTTTAAATTTCAGAGAAATAAATGAAATTTGAGGAGAATAATTAAAAATTTGAAAAATTAATTGAATGATTATGAAATTAATTGAAAATTGGGGAAAATAATTAAAATTAATAAAAATAATTGTAAAGAAAACAATTTTTCAAGTTTTGATAATTCATTCATTCATTTATTCATTCATTCACTTGATTTTTTTGGTTTTATTAATTTTGAATCCTTGTTCACCTATTTCAATTTTAGTCAAGTTTTAAATTTATAAAAATATCAATTTCATTAAACCTGCAATTAATCTGAACTTTCATTCATTAAAAATTTAAATAATCCACGCTTCAAGTTTATCAAATTTTTTCAATTTAAAAAAATTCTTTCCTACATACTATTATGATTTAAATTATTTACTACAATTTCCAACTATTTTGGTAATTTTAAAATTATTTTCTCGATTTTTTTCTTAAATTTGAAATTCACATTTCTCAAATTCAATTAATTTGTTAAATTTATTCAATTACTTTTTCAGTTTTTATTATTTTCATCAACATAAAAATCAATCTCATTAATTGTTAATTTTTAATATCACCTATTTTTTACATCGCATAAATATGCCCTAAATCATCTATTTTATGTCACACAAAATTACGTATTAAGAAATAACATACTTTAAATTTTTTAAACTAATTTAGATTAAACAAACCTTATTAGAAATAAAATCCGAAATAAAATACAATTTTCGTAGATTTCTGCCATCGACGAATACAAATCTCGAGAACCAAATTGGCCGTGCATCAAAAAGGAGAGTATTGGAGAGGCTCTTGAACTGAGAACAGGAAGTCGGGAATTGGTTCTTGAAATTGAAAAAATAGCCTGTGATCCGAATCCTTTAATGACAGAGTGGGAGGAACAGCCTCTACTGACAAAAGTTCGAAAAATTGTGAGTTATAAATATTGTAATTTATTTAAATATAAAAATGTTTAAAAATACAAAAATATATTATATTATAACAAACATTCCTCTCGATTATTGAAAAAAAAATAAATTAGTTTGAACACGATGATTCGGTTGATTTGCCGCCATTCAATTGGACCCAAGGTTACTCAAATTTTCGACGATTGGTAGAAAAAATGAATTCTTTATTGGATTCGCCAAATGATGTGGAATTATCCGATGCACCGAGTATATCCGTTTACTTAAAAAATTTTCTACCCGAGGTGAAGAAAATGGTAACTGAAAGTCTTCCCGAGGCGAAAGATCAAATGAGGTATTTATTTTTTAAATTTAGAGAATTTTATGAGATTTTGACAAAGGGTATTTATTTTTTACAAATAAGTATTTAAACAAAAAAAAAAAAATAAATAATAATTTTCGTTACGTTTGCATTTAAACCGTCAGTGTAAACAGGCTCTAAATTTTACTTATTTTGATTTCAGGAAAATACTGGATTTTATCGATTCTAAAATTGATAAAGGAGCCGATATTTTACACAGTCAGTTATCAGCGAAAGATGTTTGGGAATCAATGGGAAAACCTCGAGATTTAGATTATTTTCTAGCTCTTGGGAAATTTTTGACAAACGTTTTACACGATGTTTTGGTCCTTTTTTCTGACACACTCAGCGAAGGTAAAATTTTCGATATTATAAATAAAACAAAAAGGAAAAAAGAAACGAAAGCAAAACGAAAAAAAAACAGACAAAAAAATATAAAGTGAAAATACAAATAAAAATTTATCAATTAAATTTGTAATCTAGAAAAAAATAATTAAATTCAATTAATCAGGAAAATGTTTCTCAATGTTTTTAGGTCAAGAAAACATCAATCTTTTCTCACTTCTTGGATTTAAGAACAAAAGTGCCATTGCAATTGTTTATGATCGTCTTCCATTTATTTTAGCAACTTTAATAAATGGTATCTCTGATCCGACAATTGATAGTCGAGCAATCACAGACTTGAAAAATAATCGTATTTCCTGTGCCCAAGTGTTCTCGTGGTTTGAAAATTCCACGGTGGATCTTTCAATGGAAGAATTTAGAATTTTGAAAAATTTTACTTGTGACCTGGTTCCTGACAATTTTAATGCATTTACGGATCTTTACATGAAGGAGGCTGAAGTTTGGGAAAAACCTCTCGTTGACTATCAATCCTATTTTTTCAGCTTGGGAGTCGATCTCTTTCAATTGGGGAAAAAAATCGAGAATCGAACAAAAAGTGGGATGATGAAAGTTGTTTTTCCTTTCAGTGAAAAATACTTCAGTGATGTTGTAAAAACTCTGCAACGTGAGCTTAATTATAATGTTGATGAAGTTGGTGGAATTATACTTCGTGTAAGTTTAAATCAAATTATTAAATTGAAAAAATGATGAAAAGTATGTGCCAATGTTTAGAATGTGTTTAAAAATATTTAGAACATGTTTTAAAAAATTAGAACGTGTTTAAAAATATTAAGAACATGTTTAAAACTCATTAGAACATATTAAAAGCAATTTGGAACTGGTTTCAATTTGTTGGAAGTATTTAAATATGTTTATAAATAATTCAAAATAGTTTAAATTGTTTAACGTTACTTGAAACAGTTTAGAACTTGATTAGAATTTATTTCAAGTAGTTTCAATCTGCTTAGAACTATTTGGAATAATTTAAAAGTATATAAAACTGTTTCAAGCTGATTTAAACGTATTTATAACTGTTTAAGATTATTTCAAAATATTTAGAATTTTATAAGAACTGTTTAAAACTAGTTTAAGACTGTTTAAAACTATTTAAAGACTGTTTAAAACTAGTTTAAAACTGTTTAAAACTAATTAGAGTTATTTAGAACTAGTTTAAGAATGTTGAAAACTATTTAGTATTGTTCAGAACTTTTTAGAACCTTTTAAAACCTTCTACAAATTGTTCATAACTCATTACAACTAATTCCAAAACATTTAGAATTATTTAAAATTATTATAAATGGTTTTAAACTGTTTAGAAATGGTTCAGAACTGTTTATTAATATTTTTTTATTAAAAAAGTATCTAAAACTGTTTAGAAAAAGTTTAAATCTGTTTAGAATTATTTAGAATTTTATAAAAAATTTATAGAACTTGTTAAAACTAGTTCAAGACTGTTTAAAACTATATAGATCTCTTTAAAATGTACTTAAAACAAATTAAAACAAATTAAAACTGTTCAGAACTAGTTCTAAATCGATTAAAACTTTTTAGAATGTGTTTAAAAATATTTAGAACATGTTTAAAAATATTAAGAACATGTTTAAAATTCATTAGAACATATTAAAAGCTATTTGGAACTGGTTTCAATCTGTTTGAAGTATTTAAATAGGTATGTTTATAAATAATTCAAAATAGTTTAAATTGTTTAACACTACTTAAAACAGTTTAGAACTTGCTTAATTTTTTTCCAACTAGTTTCAATCTGTTCAGAATTGTTTGGAAAAATTTAAAAGTATATAAAACTGTTTCGAGCCGATTTAAATGTATTTATAAATATTTATGATTAATTCAAACTATTTAGAATTCAAACAGAACTGTTTAAAACTAGTTTAGAACTGCTTAAAATTAATTACAACTGTTTAGAACTAGTTTAAGAATGTTAAAAACTATTTTGTATTGTTCAGAACTTTTAAGAACTTTCTAAAATCTTCCACAAATTGTTCAAAACTCATTAGAACTAATTTCAAAACATTTAGAATTATTTAAAATTATTATAAATGGTTTTAAACTGTTTAGAAATGGTTTTAAACTGTTTAGAATTGGTTTAAAACTGCTTATTACTATTTTTATTAAAAAATTATCAAAAACTGCTTTAAATCTGTTTAGAACTATTTAGAATTTCATAATAAAATTTTTCAAAATAAAATTTACAGAACTTGTTAAAACTAGTTTAAAACTGTTTAAAACTATATAGAGTTGTTTAGAATTTGTACAAAAGAAACTAAAGTTGTTTACAACTAGTTCATAATTGATTTAAACTATTGAGAATAGTGCAGAACTTTTCAGGATCCTCTAGAACTATTTGGAACTTGTCTAAAACTCATTAGAGCTGGTTCGAAAAACTGTTTAGAACTATTTAAATTTATTAAAAACTTTGTAGTTTTTAATTTAATAATTAAATTTTAGTTTTTTTAAATTGTTTAGAACTGATTTCAAACTGTTTATTAATATTTATGAATATTTCAAACTAATTAGAACTGTCTAGAATAAGTTAAAAACTATTTACAACTGTTTCGAATTAGATAAAAAATTCTTAGTACTTTAGAACTTTTTAAAACGATTTAGAATTCTTTAAATCTAGTTAAAAACTGTTCAGAACTTCTTAAAACAATTTAAAACTCATTTTGAACTAGTTTTAGATGATTTAAATTATTTCAAACCAGTTAGAATTTGTTTAGAAGTATTTAAAATTATTAAAAACTATTTGAAATTGTTTAGAACTGATTTTAAACTGTTTATTACTAATTAAGAATTTTTTTTTAACTATTTAGAACTATTTAAAATTAATTAAGACTGTTTAGAGTTGTTTAGAAACAGTCCAAACCTGTTTGTAACTAATTCTAAACTCTTTAGAACAATTTAGAAATGCTTAAAACTACTTACAACTTATTTAAAACTCTTTTAAAATTGTTCAAAACAGACTAAAATTGGTACTTATTTTTTAAGACTATTTTGAATAATACAAATTTTGTTTAAAACTGAATCAAACTAGTTTAGGACTATTTCAAACTAGTTCAAAACTCTTTAAAACTATTTAGAACTATTAGAAACTATTTAGAACCGGTTTAAAACTGTTAAAACAAATTTAGAATTGTTTAGAACTGTTTAGGGATATCTAAAACTTTTAAAAATATTTTTAAAACTCATTAGAGCCTGTTCTAAACTGTTTAGAATTTTTTGGAACTACTTAAAACAGTTTAAAACCTTTTTAAACTAGTTTTAGATTATTAAGAATTATTTCAAACTAATTAGAATTGGTTTAAAACTGTTTAATACTATTTTAAATTAATTAAGACTATTTGGAATTGTTAAGAAACAGTTCGAACCTGTTTGTGGCTAATTCTAAACTCTTTAGAACAATTTAGAACCACTTAAAACTACTTAGAACTTGTTTAAAACTCTTTAAAATTTTTCAAAACTGACAAAAACTTGTTAATAGTTTTTTAAGACTATTTTCAGCAATACAAAATTTGTTTAAAACTGATTCAAACTAGTTTAGAATTGTTTCAAAATAGTTCAAAACTGTTTAAAACTGTTTAGAACTATTTAGAACTAGTTAAAAGCTTTTAAAATATTTTTAGAATTGTTTAGAACTATTTAGGGATATCAAAAAATTTTAAAAATATTTTTAAAAATCATTAGAGCCTGTTTCCAACTGTTTAGAACTTTTTGGAACTACTTAAAACAATTTAGAACTATTTAAAACTGTTTGAAACTATTTAAAACTATTTAAAACTAGATTAAGAAGTAGAACTTTAGAACTGTTTAGAACTTATTGAAGAAATAGAAAACTAATTTAAACCTGTTTGTGATTAATTCTAAGCAACTTAGAACAATATTTAGAACTACTTAAAACTGATCAGGACTTGTTGAAAAATATAACTGGCTTCAACATTGTTATAGTTATTTAGATTAATTTAAATCTACTTAAGAATCTTAAAAAATTATTAAAATTTGCTTATAATTATTTGAGACCCTTTTTAACTATTCAAAACTTGTTTAAAACTAATTTAAGCTAGTTTAGAACTAGTTTAAAATTGTTTAGAACTAGTTGAAAACAGTTTAGAACTATCTAAAAATGTTTAAAACTGTTAAGCGTTACCTAAAACTTTCTAGAATTTGTTTAAAACTTACTAAAACTTGTTCCAAACTGCTTAGAACTGTTTAGAACTATTCATAACAATTTTTAACTAGCTTCAAATTTATTTATAGTTATTCAGAATAATTTAAACCTAGGTAAAACTCTTAAATAATTATTAAATCTTTCTATAATTACTTGAGAATATTTTCAACTGTTCCGAACTTGTTTAAAACTGATTCAAACTAGTTCAGAACTAGTTTAGAATTGTTTAGAACTAGTTTAAAACAGTTTAGAACTATCTAAAAAAGTTTAAAACTGTTAAGCGTTACCTAAAACTTTCTAGAATTTGTTTAAAACTTACTAAAACTTGTTCCAAACTGCTTAGAACTGTTTAGAACTATTCATAACAATTTTTAACTAGCTTCAAATTTATTTATAGTTATTCAGAATAATTTAAACCTAGGTAAAACTCTTAAATAATTATTAAATCTTTCTATAATTACTTGAGAATATTTTCAACTGTTCCGAACTTGTTTAAAACTGATTCAAACTAGTTCAGAACTAGTTTAGAATTGTTTAGAACTAGTTTAAAACAGTTTAGAACTATCTAAAAATGTTTAAAACTGTTAAGCGTTACCTAAAACTTTCTAGAATTTGTTTAAAACTTACTAAAACTTGTTCCAAACTGCTTAGAACTGTTTAGAACTATTCATAACAATTTTTAACTAGCTTCAAATTTATTTATAGTTATTCAGAATAATTTAAATCTACGTAAAACTCTTAAATAATTATTAAATCTTTCTATAATTACTTGAGAATATTTTCAACTGTTCCGAACTTGTTTAAAACTGATTCAAACTAGTTCAGAACTAGTTTAGAATTGTTTAGAACTAGTTTAAAACAGTTTAGAACTATCTAAAAATGTTTAAAACTGTTAAGCGTTACCTAAAACTTTCTAGAATTTGTTTAAAACTTACTAAAACTTGTTCCAAACTGCTTAGAACTGTTTAGAACTATTCATAACAATTTTTAACTAGCTTCAAATTTATTTATAGTTATTCAGAATAATTTAAATCTACGTAAAACTCTTAAATAATTATTAAATCTTTCTATAATTACTTGAGAATATTTTCAACTGTTCAGAACTTGCTTAAAACTGATTCAAACTAGTTCAAAACTTGTTTAAAACTGATTCAAACTAGTTAAGAACTGTTTAAAACTTGTTCAAAGCTGTTTCAAAACTATTTTAAAATGTTTAAAACTCCTTAAAGCTACCTAAAACTTCTTAAGATTTCTTTAAAACTCATCAGAGCTTGTTCCAAACTGTTTAGAATCATTAAAAACTGTTTAAAACAGTTAAAACCTGTTCAGAATGAGTTAAAAAACATTTCAAACTTGTCAAAATCTGTTTAAATCTTTTTGTTTGTGCAAAACTGGTTTAAAATTGTTTGTAACAGTTTCAAAACTTGAAAACACTATTATAAAATTAAAAAAAATATATTATATTATATTATATTATATTATTATATAAAATTTGACTGAAAAAAACTCGAAAAAACTATTATAAAATTAAAAAAATATATTATATAAAAGTTGACTGAAAAAATCAATAAAAATAATCAAAATTGAATTTTTTAGAACAACCCAGAGGGAAAAAATTACCGATTGGCAGTGGAGGGTATTTCTGAAGTTTTGAATAAAATGGCAAAAACCTTGAGTGAAAGGGATTTAAAAAACAATGAACTTCATACTTGGGATTTATTTGAGAATGGAGATGTTCATCAGTTTGTTAAACTTTTGGAAAGTCATCCAATAGAGGCTATTTCGCTATTTGCTATTTTAAGTGAAATAAATCCCGAAACAAAGCAGCCTTATCCAATTAAACACTTTAAAAAAAATTGGTGCACGTCCCATCCAAAACCTGGAATTTGGAATCAACAAAATGCATCCCACTTTTTAAGAAGCGTTTGCTCTTTTGATTTTGATCAATTGCTGAAGTCTCTGACGAGTGAAGAATTATTTGTAAGTAATTATTCGAATATTTATACTTTTTACTTTTAAATTTTTTTTTAATTGGTTAGAAACTAGATTTTTTTTAAATCAACACCACATTAATTTTTTTAAATTCTCAATTTTAATAAACATAATTTTCCCTATTTTCACGTTTCTGGTAAAGTCGCGTGCGACGCTATTTGGAACGCTTCATCGGCTAAGACGTACAAATTTTTGGAAGTTTTCAAATTTAATTAAAGGAAAATATTTTTTAGAAATAATACAAGAATATAAGAAATTTGTAAAGAACTAATTTAAAATTTGTTTAAAAAATGATGTAAATAATTAAATATCCCGAATTTTAGTAAACTAAATTTTTATTAATTCTCTAGCTTGTAGCAAATGGTCACACGGATAAGTTGAAAAGAGTGACACCTCTTTCGAAATCAGTGTCACTTTTATTAGATCAGGTTATAAAATTATGGTCTCAGAGTCCTAAAATAATTTTTAAATCAAATATTTTAAACGCCACTACTTGGAGCAATATTCCCATTGATATTTGGAGGTCAATTAATCAGACTGAACTTTCGTGGGTGAATAAATTTGTCAGCGAATATTTCCCAAACGATTCACTACTAGGCCAATTGCACAGGTAATTTTTGTAACCAATTTTTAACGAATTTTACTCGAAAATTAGATTATCTTAATACCTATTATTTATTTTAATATTTATTTATTTTAAAATTCGTTTATTTTATTATTTATTACCTAATTAATTTAAGTACTACCTTAATTCATTCTGAAATAATTTTATTGGAAACTAAATTTAAAATAATTTTATTTACTCAATTTTTGGATAATTTTCTTTAAAGGGTTCCTCAGGTTTTGGTATCAGTTTTGCAACTTTTATCCGGAGGTGACGTTTGGCAAAAATTGAAAATAATTTACGAGGATTCGAAAATAATGCCGTTGCTGACAATCATTGAAGATTTACCGAATCTTGTAATAACTGTTGTCGACACATTTGTCAATTCCGAGAGACTCAGTGAGTTTGCTGAATTATTTTTTGCCGGAAAATTGAAACTTTGCGATATCGACAAATATTTAATGCCACCGAATTTCGTAAAAAAGAAGAGAATCCTCTTGAGCATTACAGTCATCTGTCAAAAAATAATAAACGGCGCTGAGAAGCTTAAAGCTCAAGATTTTTTGCCTCTCGACTTTTACGCCGAGGTAAAGAAATTATATTTTTGATCATTAATTTCACAGAAAAAGAATTTAATTTAATTGAAAAATTTTGTAGAAAGAGATTGATTTTAATGAATTTTAAATATATTAAAAAATAATTTTACAATTGCAATATATTTTTGTGAATAAAAAGAAATCAAAAATTGATTATAATTATTTGAATGAAATTTAAAGAAATAGGAGGAAATATTCCGTAATTGGAAAAAAGGATTTGGATAGAAGGAAATTTTTGATTAATTTAGAAATTGATTAATTTTCAGAAAGCACATTTGTACGAGATACGTAGTAATTCGGGACCAGAGAATATGATAATTTATAATAAGACTTATTTAATGGAAAAAATTCATCAACTTCAGACAAGTTTGATACAACTTGCTTCTGAAGATTTTAAGGAAGTGGAAATTCCACAATGGTGGATTTCTTTTAAAGAAGGGACCTTCAAAGATTTTGTTATAAAATACAAAAGTAAGGTGAGTATCAATTTTGTAGAATTTTTTTTTCATTTATTATTAAAACTAATTTTTCATAATTTAGGATTTGAGAAATTTGGCCCATTCGTCGATGAAGAAATCTGTCGGTGTTTTGTATAATATTTTAAATTCGACAACTGATAACGAGTAAATATTTTTTGGAATTAATTAAGTTAATTTGTATCAAATTTTAATTTTTTAATTAGTATCTGATTTTTATTTTTTGTGAATTAATACTATATTAATTCTTGAATTATTATAATACCATATTAAGTTTTTAATATGTATATAATTATTATCACTTTTGAATTTGTGTTAAACGAATAAAAATTTGTTATTAAGTAACTTCTAATTACAATTTGATACCTATTAAAAATAAATATTAATTTTTTATTAACTAATTTAGTAATTAACTAATTAACTAACTAATTAATTACCTAACTAATTAACTAACTAAATAACTAACTTTTAAATTGGTAAATTACAAACTAACAAACCTAACAATTATTAGGAAATTTTGTCCGGAGTTTTTTTTAAAGTTAAAAATAAAAATAATTATTAACAAAAATTTCAGGTTTGTCATTAATTAACTATCTCTAAGATTGTAAAAAATTCTATTTTATCATTTTTAGAAACTGTAGTTGGTGCCACACACTTATAATAGAAATTTTAAATTCTCAATTAATAAAACACGGAGAATATTCAAAATTAATGTGCAAAATACGTCAGATGAAGGTGACGGAAATTCAGGATACACTAATGCATGATTTTTATTGGAATAAAACGATTAATATGGTAAGATTTAAAAAACTTGATAATTAGAAATTATTCACTGACGAATTTACAATTTATTTCTGCAGTGGATAATTAATTTCATTTTATGTTTAGATAAAGGATTATAAGTATTTAAATAACAAAAAGACACTGAATCATTTTATGGCAGCTTTGGAAAATTCCTTGCATTACATAGCGGATATTTTAGTTGATTACCATAATGTTACATTTCAAAAAGAGATAAAAGAATGCTTCTATAAATTAATCGGAGGTCCTTCGTTTTCAAGGCCTGGATTGTAAGTAAAATTTACAAATATTTAAAAATAATTAATAAAGAGAATTTTATTGCGAATTGATTTGTTAGTTTAAATTTAAAACAATCGGTTAATTCAACAGTTAAACAATTAGTAAATTATATAATTATAATAATCTTCTTCACGTCTGAAATTTGTCATCAGAAATTTTGTCATGTTTTAGATTTATGGAAATTTTAATTTCTTCAAACTTCTTCCCTAAATTTTAAATTAACTTTGCGCAAATTTCAATGATTTTCATTAATTCTTTCAATCACTTTGTCAGTTTTAATTATTTTCTTCTACATTAAATCAATTTAATTATTTATTAATTTTGTATTTCTTTTAAAATACTTTCATCATTTTTCAATAATTTTTACAATTTATAATTATTGTCTTCAAAATACTTCTTCAGTATCGAATTATTAATGCAAATTTTTTTTATCTATTTCTATATTTTCAATCATTGTTTTCTATAAACATTTTTCAAATATTTTTTAAAATTAAAAACACTGTTTTATTGCTTAAATTTTTATTACATTTTGATTAATTTTCTTGAAATGTTAGTTGTATTTTTTAATTATTCGAATAATATTTTTCAATTTTTAATCATTTTCTTTTATTTAAAAAATGTTCTATAATCTAACATTATTTTTTATTCAATATTCAATTACTGGGATCATTTTACAATTATTTTCTCTAATTTTTAATTATATCCATTATCTTTTACTTAATTTTCTAAATTTCCAGTTAATTTTTTAAATTACAATTATTTTTTCAAATTCTAATTGTTTTTTTTTTTAAATTCCAATTATTTTTTTCAATTACCTATTAATTTTATCATTAGGCTATTATTTTCTTTTATTTCAACAATATTTTGTAATTTTTAAAATTATTTTTTAGTAATTGAAAATATTTTATTTAATTTTCATTTATTTGTATCATTTTACAATTATTTTTTCCAATTTTTAATTACCTATGTTCATTATCAACCAAATAATTTCCTAAATTTTCAATTAGGTACTTTTCTTGTATTTACTTATTTATTAGCAAACTTACGGGCTTAAAGTCTTTTATTATCTTAAATCTAAATTATTGTCTTCAATTTACAAGTTTTTCAAAATCATTTTAAAATATTTTTTTTTTATTTCAAAAATATTTTATAATTATTTCAATTATTTTTCCCAAACTTGAATTATTATCAAATTTTTCTTCATTAATTTGCTCCTTATAAAATATTACATTGTTTTTTGAAATATTACATTTTTATCCATTTTCAATTATTTTCTCCAATTTGCAATTATTTTCATTCTTTTTCATAATTTCCAAAATTATTATTTATCTGAAATTTAAATTATTTTCTTTTATTCTTATAAATTTAATCATTATTTCAAATAAGTTTTTCAATTTTTTCTTAAAATTCAATTATTTACATCAACTTTTAATTATTTTTATCATTTTTCGATTATTTTCCCCAATTTTTAACTATTAGCATTTTTTCAAGAAATTTATAAGATTTTCAAGTATTTGTCTCAAAATTCAATAATTTTTTTCAATTATCAATTATTTTGCCGAATTTTTAATTATTTTAATTATTTTTTAGTTAATTTCCAAAATTTGCAACTTTTTAAAATTATAATTACTTTTTTCCAATTTTGAAGTATTTTTATCCTTTTGCAATTAATTTCTTTTTTACTTCACAGATATTTTGTAATTTTTTCTATTATTTTTTTTCAAATTTCAATTATTATATTATCTTCAATTTTCAATTATTTTGATCATTTTTCTATTATTTTCACCAATTTTTAATTACTCTCATTTTTTGTCAAGTAATTTCTATGATTTTTAAGTATTTTTCTCAAAATTCAATTATTTTTTTCAATTTTCAATTATTTTTCCCAATTTTAAATTGTTTTCATTATTTCAATTAATTTCTTTAATTTTTTAATTACTTTTCTCACAATTCAATTATTTTCTTCAATTTTCTATTATTCTTATCATTTTCCAATTATTATTCTTAATTTTAAAATATTCTCATATTTTTAAACAATTTATAAGATTTTCAAATATTTCTGTCAAATTTCAATTACTTTCTTAAAATTTTAATTACTTTCCTGAATTTTAAATTGTTTTTATTATTTTTCAATTATTTTCATTTTTTCAATTAATTTGTCCAATTTTATTTATTTATCTATTTAAGAATTTAAACGGGTAATATAAACGGGAATAATTTTAAATTATTCTTCTCAAAATTCAATTAGTTTCTATTATTTCCAATTATTCTTATCATTTACCAATTATTATTTTCCTTAATTTTAAAATATTTTTACATATGAATTTATACGATTTTTAATTATTTTTCTCAAATTTCAATTATTTTCTCAATTTTCAATTATTTTTCCCAATTTATAAATGTTTCCATTATTTTTCAATTAATTTCCCAAATGTTCATTTTTTTCAAATTTCAATAACTTTTTTCAATTTTGAGGTATTTTATCATTTTTCAATTAGTTTTGTTTATTTCATAGATATGCTGTAATTTTTTCCATTATTTTTTTTCAAATTTCAATTATTATCTTAAAGTTTCTGGTACTTTTATAAAGTTTTAATTATATTCACTAATTTTTAATTATACTCATTTTTTGTTAAGTAATTTCTATGATTTTCAAGTATTACTCTTAAAATTCAATTCTTTTTTTCAATTTTCGATTATTTTCCCCATTTTGAAATTATTTTAATTATTTTTCAGTTAATTTCCAAAATTGGCAATTTTTTCAATTACTTTTTTCAATTTTGAGGTATTTTATCATTTTTTAATTAGTTTTTTTTGTTTTGTAGATATTTTGTTCTTTTTTCCACAATTTTTTTTTCAAATTTCAATTATTCTCTTGAATTTTCAATTATTTTAATCTTTTTTCAATCATTTTTCCAAATTTTCAATTATTCTCATTTTCTAAATTAATTTCTCCAATTTGTAATTATTATTCTTAAAATAAAATTATTTTTTTCAATTTCCAATTATTCTTATCATTTTCCAATTATTTTCCTTAATTTTTGAATAATTTCATTTTTTCAAGCAATTTATACGATTTTTAAGTATTTTTCTCAAATTGCAATATTTTCTTCAATTTTCAAATACTTTCCCCAATTTTTAATCGTTTCCATTATTTTTCAATTAATTTCCAAAATTTTCCATTTTTCCAAATTTCAATTACTTTTTTCAATTTTGAGGTATTTTACCATTTTTCAATTAGTTTTGTTTATTTCATAAATATTCTGTAATTTTTTTCATTCTTTTTTTTCAAATTTGAATTATTATCTTCAATTCTCAATTATTTTTATCATTTTTTATTTTTTTTACCATTTTTGAATTATTCTCATTTTTTCAATTATTTCCTCCAATTTTATTTAGTTACTTAAGAATTTAAACGGATAATATAAGCGGGTATAATTTTCAATTATTTTTCTGAAAATTCAATTATTTTCTTATATTTCCAATTATTTTTATCATTTTCCAATTAGTTTCCTAGTTTTTTAATATTCTTTTATTTCCAAGCAATTTATACGATTTTCAAGTGTTTTCCTCAAATTTCAATTATTTTCTTTAATTTTCAATTACTTTCCCCAATTTTTAATTGTTTCCATTATTTTTCGATTAATTTCCAAAATTTTCCTTTTTTATTTATTTTCACCAATTTTTAATTTCTCTATAAATTAATTAATTAATACTTCTATGATTTTTAAATAATTATTATTTTTCGCAACTTTTTAATTATTTGTCAATTATTCAATATTATATTTAGCTCGATTAATAAATAATTGCCAAATTTAATTCACAATCAGCCAAATAATACAATTTAAAAAATTCTGTTATAAATTTAAAAACCAATACAATAACATAAACAAATTAATTTTTTAGATACATTACCGCAATGATTGGAGTACTGGACGCTTTCGAAAAGAATGTCAAACTTTTTGATAATCCAACGACACATTCAGAAATAAAAAATCTAACCGACTTGGCGGAAAAATACGTCCCCATTTGGAAACCACTTCATGAAGTTGTTGAAAGTTCGAGCTTGGAAAAAATGGTCCATTTGCTTCCAGATGCAAAAATCAATGTTAATTTATTGGCTGGCGAGGCGGAAGGCTCTTTATGCTATCCTCGAGAACGTTGCCAAAATTCAACAGTTCTTTACGAAATCCTTCGTGGCAAACAGTTTAAGAAACTCCTTCTTTTAAATTCCAAAAACTCCAACTTTGCCTCAATTGATGAGATTTCCGAGTTACTTTCCAGCAGTCTTGATTTTAAATTGATTGAGCAAAAAATTGCCCTTTGGCGAAAAGAAGCTGCCTGGGATCTCACCTGGATTAAAAATATTTTGAAACACCTGGCCGCGGTTATGGAAGAGGGAGGAAATTTGTTTGATGTTGCCAGTAAAATTGACTTTGAAAATATTTCAAACACTCTTGGAGTTCCTGATATTGTCGACGGGGTCGTTAATATCGTCAATGGCCAAACGATTGACAAACTTTTCGAGGGGTAAATGCAATAATTTATTATTTTCTTATTTTTTGAAAATTTTAAATAATACCTTAATTGAAATTAAATTAAAAATCAAATTAACAATTAAACTTAAATAATTAAAATTTGAAAATTCAGATTTTGTTCTCTTTTTTCAATTTTTCAATATTTTAAACAAATTTTTATTTATTAGTTTATGTTTTCTGAAATAATGTTTAATTTTTATGATTCTTAAATAGAATAAACGAAATTCTTGATGACGTCGATCCATTCATTGAAGATCCTGTGGTAAAAAGAGACCTTCGAACTTTGGTCTACACTTTCGAGTCTATGGAGATTTTCAAAAATTTAGGACTTCTAAATATGAAATGTAGGTTACTTCATTTTAATATAAAATTTTTATTTATCTTCATTTATTCATTTCAATTGATTTTGCTTTTATTTTATTTAATTTAATTTCTTGTATTCTTACTGCATTTATTTCAATTTTATTTATTTCAACTTTAATTATTTCTTCTTCTTGTTTTTTAACTTCCATTAAGTTTTATTCATTTT
Organism: Ganaspis brasiliensis; assembly: GCA_037103525.1. NCBI lineage: Eukaryota > Metazoa > Arthropoda > Insecta > Hymenoptera > Figitidae > Ganaspis > Ganaspis brasiliensis. The sequence continues at coordinate 1,634,627 of JAZKLR010000013.1, read as the reverse complement.
AATTTTATTAAATCAATGTAACTTTCTTCAATTTCACTCATATCAATTTCATTTATTGTAACTTCATTTACTTAAATTTCATTTTCTTAAGTTCCATTTATTTTAATTTTAATAATTACGTAAGTTTTTTTTATTTTTCCTTTAATTATTCCAACTTCAATTACTTCCATTTGATATATTATAACTTCAATTACTTTTATTTTTTACTTCAGTTTCATTTTTTAAATTTATTTACTTCAATTTCATTTATTTTCATTTTATTTTCTTTAATTTGATTGAATTCAATTTTATCTACTTCAATAAAATTCACTTTAATTTTATATCTTCAATTTCATAAATTTTCATCACATTTACTTAATTTTTACATTAATCTTTCCCTTGAATTTATTTCTTCTTTGCAATTTTATTCATTTTAATTTCATTATCTTCAATTAAATTCATTTTAATATCGTTTATTCTAATTTTATTTGTTATAAGTTCTTTTACTAAAGTTTAATTTATTTTTACTTTAATTACTGTAATTTCCTTTTTTTTCAATTTTATTTACTTTAAATTGATTTCTTTTAATTTCTTTCACTTCAGTTTCCTATATTTTTCTTTCCTTTACTTCAATTTCCTTAAAATCGGTTTTATTTTCTTTAATTTTACTAAATTTAGTTTCATATCCTTCAATTTCATTTACTTCAATTTCGTTTACTTTAATATTATTTATTTTAATTTCATTTACTTCAGTTTCCTATATTTTTATTTCTTTTACTTCAATTTAATTAAATTCAGTTTTATTTTCTTTAATTTCACTAAATTTAGTTCTATATGCTTCAATTTTATTTGCTTTAATTTAATTTAAATTTATAATTTCCTTATAACTTAAACTTGTTTTATTTCATTTCACGCATTTTCCGTTTATTTGCTACAATTTATAAATAAATAAATTTCTGATCCTTTTAATTTTTTGATTTTAATTTTATTTTCTTCTATTTCATTTAATTCTATTTTATTTATAGATAAAAAAATTGAAGTATACTTCAACATTATTAACTTTAGTTTTATTTCTTCAGTTTCACTTATTCTAATGTATTCCACTTCATTTTCTTTAATTTTTGCATTAAACATTCTTCTACCTTCATTTCTTCTTTTCGACTTTATTAAAATGTTAATTTTATAATCTTCAATTTAATTTGTTTAAATCTCGCTTATTCTAATTTCTTTTGTTTTAAATTCATTTACTTAAGTTTTATTTGTTTTTACTTCAAATATACTGAAATTTTATGTTCTACAGTTTCATTCACTTAACTTTTATTTACTTCAATTTCACTTATTCTTTCTTATTTTCTTTCAATATCACTTTCTCCGCAATTTTTTTTCAATTTCATTAAATTCAATTTTATCTACTTCAGAAAAAAATCACTTTAATTTTATTTCTTTAATTTCAAAAATTTTCATCACATTTACTTAATTTTTACTTTAAACTTTTTTTTGTCTCAATTTTTTTTCCGATTTCATTAATACTATTTTCATAATCTTCAATTTAATTAATTTTAATCTCGTTTATTCTAATTTCATTTGTTTTAACTTTTTTTCACCAATCTGTCATTTATTTTTACTTCAATTATTTCAATTTTATTTTCTTTAATTTTATTTACTTTAATTTTATTTATTTTTATTTCATTTACTTCAGTAACCTATATTTTTTCTATTCAATATAAATTTTATTCACTTCAATTTTCTGATTTTAATTTTATTTTCTTCCATTTCATTAAATTCTATTTTATTTATAGATAAAATTGAAGTATGTGTCACTTTATTAACTTTAGTTTTATTTCTCCAATTTCACTTATTCTAATGTAATTCACTTCATGTTCTTCAATTTCATCTCATTTACTTAATTTTTATATCAAAGATTCTTTTACCTTCATTTCTTCTTTTCGACTTTATTTAAATGTTAATTTCATAATCTTAAATTTAATTCATTTTAATCTCGTTTATTCTAATTTCTTTTCTTTTAAATTCATTTACTTAAGTTTAATTATTTTTTACTTCAAATATACTGAAATTTCATATTCTACAATATGATTCACTGCAATTTTATTTACTTCAATTTCAATTATTTTATTCTTATTTTCTTCTATATCATTTTCTCCGCAATTTTTTTTTCTTCAAAGTCATTAAATTCAATTTTATCTACTTCAGAAAAATTCACTTTAATTTTATTTCTTTAATTTCAAAAATTTTCATCACATTTACTTAATTTTTACTTTAAACTTTTCCTTGTTTACATTTTTTCTTTTCGATTTAATTAATTTCAATTTTATAATATTCAATTTAATTAATTTTAATTTCGTTTATTCTAATTTGATTTGTTTTAACTTCTTTTACTAATCTTTCATTAGTTTTGCTTAAATTATTTCAATTTTATTTTCTTCAATTTTATTTACTTTAATTTTATTTCCTTTAACTTCATAATTTACTTCAGTTTCCTATATAGTTTCATTTCTATTACTTCAATTTTACAAAATTCAATTTTATATTCTTCAATTTCATTTACTTCAATTTCTTTTACTTCAGTTTCATTTACTTTAATATTATTTATTTTAATTTCATTTATTTCAGTTTGTTATATTTTTATTTCTTTTACTTCAATTTCATTAAATTCAGTTTTATTTTCTTTAATTTCAAATTTATTTGAATTAAATTTATTTCTATATTCTTCAATTTCATTTACTTAAATTTAATTGAAATTATACTTTTCTTAACTTAAATTTGATATGTTTTCAATTCACGCATTTTCAGTACATTTGCGACAATTTATAAATAAATAAATTTCATTTACTTTAATTTTTTGACTTTAATTTCATTTTCTTTCGTTTCATTGAATTCTGTATTATTTATAGATAAAATTGAAATATACTTCAACTTTATTAATTTTTCTTCAGTTTCACTTATTCTAATTTAATACGCTTCAAATTCTTCAATTTCATCTCATTTACTTAATTTTTACATTAAACATTCTTTTACCTTAATTTTTACATTTCTTCTTATCAGTTTTATTAAAATTTTAATTTCATAATCTTCAATTTAATTTATTTTAATCTTGTTTGTTCTAATTTCATTTGTTTTAAATTAATTTACTCAAGTTTTATTTATTTTTACTTGAAATACTGAAATTTTATGTTTTACAATTTCATTCACCTGAATTTTAATATTTTAATTTATTTTATTTTTATTTTGTTTAAATATCATTTACTCCAATTTTATTTTCTTTAATTTTATTAAATTCAATTTTATCTACTACAATTTCATTTACTTCAATTTTATTCCTCGAATTTAATTTCTTTTTATTTAAACTAATATCCTTTGCTTCATTTCTTTTACTGCAATTTCACTTATTTCAAGATAATTTAATACAATGTCATTCATCATTCAAATCATTTCATCCACTTTAATATTGTTTATTTAAACTTCATTTATTTGTAACTCATTTATTTTAGCTCCATTTATTGTAATTTCATTTAGTTCAATTTTTATTTACTCAATGTTATTTTCCGCAATTTCATTTACTTCAAATTTCTTATTTTGATTTTGTTTGTTTATTTCAGTTTCATTCATTTTATTATTTTCCAGAAATATTTATATGCTTTAAATATTTTTTTAAATTTTTTTGACTTTAATTTCGTTTTTTTCAATTTCATAAATTTTCATCTCCTTCACTTAACTTTTTTTTACATTTTTTTACATTAAACTTTCTTTCATCTTCACTTCTTCTTTTAAATTTCAATTTAATTGAAATTTAAAATTTAAAATTTAAAATTTAAAATTTTTCCATTTAATTTATATTAACTCCATTTTCACCAATTTCATTAACTTCAAACATCATAAAATTTATTTTCCTTTAATTTGTTTCACCAATCAAAAACTTTATTATTTAAATTCTAGACGGAGTTCACGACTTGTTCAGAAATTGGGACATTTTCAGAAAATATCTGTTGGAAAAAGCCGGAATTTCCAATGAGGCTTTGGACGTAATGAGTGAAGCTAAAGTCGATATGATTTCTGTATTCTTGAAAGAGCGAAAATCAATGAGTTTGAAGGATACAATTTGTTCTCCTGAAAAATTGAGTGAAATGTTGAGTTTCGAGCATTCTCATCTTTCAGCTGAAGAAGTCAGTTCTGTTTTGTGTGAATTGGACGGTGAGCGGACTCAAAACATGACAATCACTCTAATTTCAAACCTCAATTTCGAGTACATCTTTAAAACAGTACGATTTTGTTTATTATACAATTTCTAATGCAAAATATGTTTTAAAAAATAATTCTTCTCTTTTGCAGTTAATGAGCGCCAATGTCAAAAACATTTTATCAAACGCAAATCTCACAGAATCTGATGGAAAAGCTATTTTGGAAAATATTGGAGTTGTTGCCGAACTTGTGCCGTTTTTTAAAGACAAACTTTCTTCAAGTCTCTCGTCAGCAAAAACTTCCGTGAGCAACAATTCTTCCGAGTCCATGTCCCGTGAGTTATTTTTTTAGATTTTAGAATTTAGGATTTTTAGATTTAGAATTTTTTAATTTGAATGTTTATTTCAATTCTTCTTTTAATTTGAATTTTTTTGGAAAATTGATCTTGAGATTTGTATTTAGCAATGAGAAAAAATCAAAATTCTGATAAATTTGGAAAAAATAGTGATTTTAAAAAATGTACGCCATTTTGGAACCGCCATTTTGAATTTTGATAATCTAATATCAGATTTTCATTTCGATACTCCATAAATATCCGAATAACAAATTTAAATCGAATCTAATAAATTTTACAATTATTCTCCGCCATTTTCAATTTTAATCATTTTATCTCTGATGTAAATTAATCTTTGTCTCTATAAACCTTCGAGTAAAAAAAAATTCAAGTGAATCCAAATAGTTTTAAGAAAATTCATACGCTATTTTGGATCCACCATTTTGAATTTCAAAAATCTAATATTAAATTTGAATTTGGAAAAGTACAAGCAAGTCCAGTCATAATTAAAAAAATACTACTCCATTTTGTATCCGCTATTTTGAATTTGTAAAAAAATAACCCAAAATAGGAATTAGCGCCTTCAAAAATATTCCAGAAACAAATTCAAAAAATCTTTCGCTATGTTGGATCCGCCATTTTAAATATCCAAATATTCTTAAGTTAAATTATATTTTTAAAATTTATTTCGGTTAAAAAATTTATTTGCTATTAGAAGGTTTTAGAATTAGATACCCGAGGGTTTTTGGGATCGCGGAATCTAAACATAGTATCTAATTTGCAAAATCCAAAATGGCGGATCCAAAATAGAGATCAATTAAAATAGTGGCCAAATAGAAAAAAAACATTTTTTTATTCAGTGATTTATTTCGATTCATAATATTTAGAGGTTTTCAGAGTAGTTAGCAAATCTGACATTACGTTATTAAAATCCAAAATGGCGAATCCAAAATGGCGGCCAAGTTTCAAGGCTGCTCGAATCGCTTGGAACTTTTTACTCGGGGGGTTTTTAGGGTCGCTGAATCCAAATTTGACATTCAATTTTTAAGATTTAAATTATCAGATCCAATATTGCATAAAAATTTTGATCTAATTCGCTTAAAACTGCTTTTTTGAAAATAATTTACAACACATTAGAAATATTAATCAAAATTAATTTTCAAGGAACTCAATTTCTCGGAGAAGCCAGTAAAATGTTATGCAGCAAACCTTTAATTCAGGAAGGCGGTCAATTTTACAAAGTAATTTCCTCGATTGAAGACAATAAAAAAGCCCTGGACGACAAAGAACTGAAAACCTTGCCCAGTAAGTGAAAAAAATTTTATTTTATTTTATTTATATCTAATTATCTAAAAACAAAATATTTATAAATTTTTTTTTATATATTTAATAATCGTCTGTCAACAGCTGAATTTTGCAGAGACACCTACAAAAATGTTTTGAGCATGCCAGGTGGCAAAATCATCTGGTCATACGTGAAGCCTTTATTAAGAGGTCGTATCCTCTTCTCTCCCAACACCACTTTGATCCAGGAAGTGATAAAAGTTTCAAATCAAAGTTTCCTCGAGTTTGGAAAATTCTCAAGTTTAATGAGTAGTTTCCAAAAGACTCTCGTTGCTCTAAAAAATTTATCGGAAATGGGCGACAGCTTAAAAGACTTGGAAAATATAATGTCCTCTGAAGTTATGAAAGTTGCTGTCAAATCCATGAGTGGGTCTAGTGAATCCAATGTTAATGTCGATTTCTCGAATCTTGATTTGACTGAAATTGCTTGGGAGTTGAAAAATTCTGGGAGGTAAGTTTCTAATTTGATTCTTTTTGAAAGTGGTGAATTATTAAAATTGAGAATTTAAATAAAATTGAAGAATTTTTAGTAAGAAAGCGAATAGAAATTAAGTAATGTATAAATAAATAATACGAAAAAAATTGGGCGAATTAAAAATAAAAAAAAAATTAAAAATTCTTCCTATGACGTTTTTCTTACAATTGTATTTTTTAAAAAATTTTAAAAATGAAGAATATAATTGAAATTTTTGAAATCAGTTTAATTCTGAAGAATATCGTCAAAAATAATTAAAAATTAAATAAAATACTTGAAAGATTGGACAAAATTTTAAAAAATTTTTAAAAATTTTATTTTTCAAAAAATACAGTTTTTACAAAAAATGGTTATTTTCAATTATTTTATTACATTTTTATTTTTTCTTTTTATTATTATTAATTTATTTCATCAAGTTTTAAAATTATTTTTTTAAATTTGCAATTATCTTCTTGAATCTTTTAAATTTTTTCGACATTTTTTAGTTATTTTCATAAATTGTCAATTATTTTCTACAAATAAAAATGATATTCTTCAATTTTTAGATTAATCATATCAATATTTGTTTTTTAGTAAATTTTAATTAGTGTCGTTATTTTTCAAATGATTTTTCTTATTTCATTTAATTTTCAAATTAATAATACAAAGTATCTACATTTATCCAATTCAATATTTTCAATTATTATCATCTATATTAATTTTTCCAGTATACAATTATATTTTTTTGTTTCAATTTTTTTGTGAAATTTTTATTTATTTTTTAAATATCAAATATATTTTAAAATTTTGTCCATAATATTTTTCGATTTCCAATGACTTTCTTCTATTTCAAATATATTCTTTAATTTTTTCATTATTTTCATTATTTCAATATTATTATTGTTATAATATAATATTATATAATTATATAATATTATATTATATAATATAATATATTATCATATTATATTGTTTCAATATTATTATTTTATTATTTCATTATTTTCAATAATTGAATAGGTATATTTTTCAATTATTTTTATCAATTATCAATTATCTTCTTCAAGTTTTTCAATTATTTTTTTAAATTTTATAAAATTTTTTTAATTTTTAATAATTTTGTTCTATCTTTCAATTATTCTATTAAATTCTTAATTATTTTTGCCAATGTTAAATTGTATTTTTCAATTTTGATTTGATTTCTGAAATCCTAATTTTATTCTATGTATTATGTATTTTAAAAACGTTGTCCTTCAGTTTTAAGCCTTTAAATTTTTCAAATGCTTTTTTTCAAGATTGTAAATGAATAATTAAATAAATATTAAGATCTTAATAAATTTAAAATTTTAAATTTTCTATTTTTTCGTAATTATTCATTTTTTATCCAAATTCAATGTTTTTTCTATTTATTTCTCTAATTTCTAGTTATTAATGCAAATTTCAATTATTCATATCAATGTTCTTAATTATTGTCAACTACATACATTTTTTTTCAGTTTTTCATTTAAAATTCTATTATTTTTTAATAAATTATTTTATTCAGTTTTTATTTTCTTGAAATGGCAAATATGTTTTTAAATTTTTCAGTTATTTTCATCCATTTCAGAAATTTTCTTTAATTTTTTCAATTATTTTCCTTAAACTTCAAATTTTCTAATCAATTTTCTTTAATCTCTTCAACTATTTTTCTTAGTTTTTAATTATTCTCTTCAATTTTTAAAAATGTTTTTCAATCTTTCAATTATTTTATTTAATTTCCAATTATTTTTTATAATATTCTTCAGTTTTAAACTGATTTCGAAAATTTCAATTATATTCTTCATTTTTTTTTAAATTTTGTCCTATAATTTTTAATAAATCCTTCAATTTTTTCAATTATTGTTTTCAATATCCATTTACTTAAACACTTTTTTTTTTAATAAGTTTTTTTTATATTCATTTCCTTTAACAATTGTTTGTTTATTTACTTGAAACATAAAATTATTTTCTAATTATTCTCTTCAATTTTTAAAAATGTTTTTCAATCTTTCAATTATTTTTAACATTATTCTTCACTTTTAAACTGATTTCGAAAATTTCAATTATATTCTTCATTTTTTAAAAATTTTGTCCTACAATTTTCAATTATATCCTTCAATTTTTTCAATTATTGTTTTCCATATTTATTTACTTAAACACTTTTTTTTATATATATTTTTAATATTCATTTACTTTAAATATTTATATTTATTTACTTGAAACACAAATTTTATTTTTTAATTATTCTCTTTAATTTTTAAAAATGGTGTTCAAGTTTTCAATTATTTTATTTCCTTTTCAATTATTTTTGACAATATTCTTCAGATTTAAACTGATTTCGAAAATTTTAATTATATTCTTTATTCTTTAAAATTTTGTCCTATAATTTTCAATTATGTCCTTCAATTTTTTCAATTATTGTTTTCCATATTCATTTACTTTAATACTTGTTTTTAATAATTTTTTTGCATATTTGATATTTTTTTACTTTGATAATTTTTTGTTTATCTACTTGAAATATAAATTTTATTTTTCAATTATTCTCTTCAATTTTCTACATCAATAAATAAATAAATACATATTTAACTATTTTTTTCAATTTTGGATTATGTTAATCAATTTTTCAATTCTTTTCGTCAATTTTCAATTGTAATCTTCATTTTTATATTGATTTCTCAAATATCAATTATATTCTGCAATTTACAAAATTGTTTTCTTTTTCGATTTTAAATTATAAGCTTTTTAATTTCTTTTGTTATTTTAGAATTATTTTCTTTAAATTTAAAATATTTTCTTCAAATTACAATTATATTTTTTAATTTTTCAATTAATTTTATCAATGCATAATTATTTGGGTATTTTTTCTTTAGGTTAGTTATTTTTAAATCATTTTGTTAATTCTTCATTATTTAAAACTGTTTTTTAGATTTTGAAATGGTTTCTTTAATCACCCTTTTTTTAAAATTCCTCTTTCTTAATTAATTCTTTTAATTTTTAATTACTTTTTACCACATTTCAATTACATTTTCCAGTCTTTATTTGTTTCAATTATTTAATTTAATTTTAATTCTCTCTGAAATATTATTTGTAATATTTTTCAACATTTTTAATAATTTTCTTCCAGTTTCAATTATCTTTTTTACCTATTTCAAATACTTTCTTTAATTTTCAATTACTTTTCACAATTGTTGTTATTATTTTCTGCAAATATCATTTCTTTGTTTAGTTTTAGTTATTTTCTTCAATTTTTAATTATTTTCTTGAAATCCAAATGATATTATAACTCCTACTTCATTTTAAACTATTTTAATAATTTTAAATTATTTGCTTTAATGTTCAATTATCTCAATTAGTTGAAAATAATTTTCTTCAAATTTTAGCTAAGTATTTTCTGATTTATTGAATAAGAAATAAGTGATTAAAAGTGAAAATAAAACTATCTTGACTAAAATTTAATAAAAAATGAAATAATCCCATTAATTGCAAAAAGCAGTAATTTTTTCAGTAATTTTTTTTATTTCTTAACTCAGGTTAATAAACATGATAGAGATGCTGAACGATTTGATGGATTGTGTCCTCTTGGATCGATATAGAGGATTTTCTACGGAAAGGGAATTAGAAAAAGCTGCCGAGGATCTTATGGAAACAAATGAATTTTTAGCAGGTGTTGTTTTTATTGAAGATTCCCGTCAACATAAGAGGTCTTTGGAATATGAATTACCTCACAATGTGACCTATAAGATAAGAATGGACGTGGATTATGTTCAAACAACCACGAGATTGAAGAATCAATTTTGGCTTCCGGGACCGGAAGCTGATTTTTTGGAAAATTTGAGATACGTTCGAGGATTTATTCAGTTGCAAGATTCAATTGACAGAGCGATTATTAAAGTGAAATCTCGATCTAATCAAGACTGGGTAACTTTGACTCGTCAGATGCCTTATCCTTGCTGGAAATTTGCCCCGTGAGTAAAATAATTTAATCAGGGATAAATCATTCAAATTAAAATTGAATTGTGGATAATTAGTTCTAATTGGAATTAATTCTATTTCATGTAAAAATTGATTGAGATTGTTTTTTTGAAGAGACTTTTTCTCGGAAATGATGATTTATTTTTTATTCAGATGGAAACTTAATTTAAAGAAAAATTCTAAAGATTAATTTCTAAGAAGAAAGAAGATAAAATAAATTTTGTTTAAAATTTAATTCATTGTTAATTTAACATTAATTTATAAAAATCTAAAATTAAATTTGAATATTTTACAGATTTCAATCAACTCTTTATGAATCGCAAGGAGTTATTGTCTGTTTCTTTTTTGCTTTAATGATGTGCATTGGAGCTGCAATCAGACACATAGTTTGGGAGAGAGAATCTCAAAATGCAATGGTACTGAACAAAATTTGAATTTTTAATAAATAGAATTTTTAAGTTTTCAATGATTATTTTCTATTAAAACAATTTTATTGGAGAAATTAAAAAATTGCTATTTAACAAATTTTCGAAATTTCTTATTTAACAATTTTTTTTTATGTTCTTTAGGTTATGAGTGTAATGGGTTTAAAACCCTGGAGAAATACTGCAGCATGGTGGATAACATCGTTCATAGAATTAGCCATTATAATGTTAATAATTGCCTTAATACTCATCGCTGGAAAAATTCTTCCTAAATCCGATCCTTTGTTGCTGCTGGTTTTATTCTTTGATTATATTTTCTCAATTGTTGCATTCTGGTAAGTTTTTTTCATCACGTTGAAAAAATAAACAAAAAGTTTTTTATATAAGAGTTATAGATTACAATTTATATAAATTATAAATATTTTTCAGTTACATGATCTCAATAATGTTTAGTTCGGCTAGTTTGGCTGCTGTAACAGCAGTGACAATGTTTTTGCTCACGTACATGCCTTATATAATAGTGATTGCCATGGAAGCCTCAATGGGTCTAGGCTACAAATTATTAATCGTAAGAAATTAAATTATTATTAATTGCATGTGTATATTGTAAGATATTGTTCAAGATTTATTAACTTTCTGGTAAAATTAAACTTTATTGACAAGAACAATAAAATATATTTGATTAATCTGGGAGACAAAAATACACTTTATTGACCTAGGAGAAAAAAGTACACTTTTTCAAACTAGGAGAAAACAGTACATTTTATCAGACTAGAAAAAAGTACACTTTATCAATCTAGGAGAAAAAAGTATTCTTTATCAATCTTGGAGAAAAAGTACACTTTGTCAACCTAGGGGAAAAAGTACACTTTATTAATCTAGGAGAAAAAACTACACTTTATCAACTTAAAAGGAAAAATACCCTTTAACAACCTGGGAGAAAAAAGACACTTTATTGACCTAGGAAAATAAAATACATTTTATTAACCCTGGAGTAGAAAATGTATTCTAATGATCAAGGAGAAAAGCACATTTTATTGACTTAAAAAAATAAAGTACACTTTATCAGCTTAAGAAAAAAAAATGTCAACTTAATCAACCTAGAAGAATGAAGTCTATTTTATTGATCTTGGATAAAAAGTGTACTTTATCAACATAGGAGAAAAAAGACGCTTCATAACCTAAAAGAAAAAAAGAACAATTTATTAACTTAAGAAAATAAAATACACAGAAAAATAAAGTCTACTTTATTGACCTAGAAGAATAAAATACATTTTATTGATCTAAGACAAAAAGTTTACTTTATCAACTTAGGGGAAAAAAGACTCTTCATTGACCTAAGAAGAAAAAAATTAAAAAATGACAAAAATAATTCAAATTTGAAAAAAAAATTGTAAAATGATAAATCTAATTGAAAGATTGAACAAAAATCAAAAAATGAAGACAAAATTTAAAAAATTCAAACAAAATAATTGAAATTTGAAGAGAATAATTGAAAAATTTAAAAAGTAATTGAAGTTAAAAGAAAATAATTGAAAATTGACAAAAATAATTAAAATTTGAAAAAAATTGAGACTGGTGTAAAAAATTAAAATTTTGAGTCCAATAATTGAGTTATTGACGAAATAATTAAAATGTGAAGAAAATAATTGAATAATGACATAAATAATTGAAAAATTAAAATTTTTAGACAATATGGAAAAAAATTAGTGCAAAATGAGAAATATATAATTTATTTTTTCATTTTTTTATGAATATTTATTGATAACAGAATTTTTTTGTACGAAGGACGAATATTCTCACCATTTGTAGAAGTTTTTTTTTATTGTTAATTATTTTTTTTAATGATAATAAATTAATTTAATATTAATAAATTTTAATATATTTACTTATTTTCGTCATATTGTAATTTTTCTTTTGATTATCAATTATTTTCTTGAAATTTCTTTTTAATTCTTTAATGTCCAATTTATTTCTTCAATTTTGAATTATTTTCTTTAATCTTCAATTTTTTTTATCGATTTTCAATTAATTCCTCAATATTCAATAATTCTCTTATTTTTTCAATTATTTTTTTCACTCATAAAAATAGTTTTACAATTTCAATTCAATTATTCATAGGACTATTCTCTTCAATTCTCAGTTATTTTCTTCAAATTTAAATTTCACTTTTAAATTTTCAATTATTTTCTTAATTATCACCTTTTTTCTATTATGTTTTTCGATTATCATTAAGTTTCTTTAATTTTTAATTCTATTCTTCAATTTTTATTTTTCAGTTTTCAATTGTTTTCTTCTAGATTCATTAATTCTTGGTTTTTTTTAATTAATTTTTTTCAATTTTTAAGTAGATTCCATAAATTTTAATTCAATTCTTTAATTTTTCATTGATTTTTTCAATTTTCAATTATTTTTTTTTTCAATTTTAATTATTGTTTTGGATTTTTAATCCTGTTGTTAAATGTGCAAATATTTCCAACAATTATTCCTATAATTTTCTTAATTTTTCAGTTTGTAATTATTTTCTTCAAACTTAATATTCTTGTTTAATTTTTATAATTATTTTTTTCAATTGTCTATTAATCTAGTTCATTTTTCAAATTTTGTTTTCAAGTGACAAAAATTTTTGTAATATTTCACTTATTTTCTTCAATTTTTCAACTATTTCCTTCAATTATTAATTATTTTCCGCAATTTTTAATTATTATCTTAAAATTTTTTATTTATTCTTCGATTTTTTAAATTATTTTGTTCGGTTGTGTATTAATCTAGCCATTTTATGAATTTTTTTTTCATTTGTCAATTATTTTCGTCATTTTGTAATTTTTTTTCAATTATCAATTATTTTTTCAAATTTTAATTTAATTCTTAAATGTTCATTTTATTTCCTCAATTTTTTATTATTCTTTTCAATTTCAATTATTTTTTTCGATTTTCAATCATTTTCTCTAATTTTTAATTATTTTCTTTTTTTCAATAAATTTCTAAGAGTTACAAGTATTTTTCTAAAATTTCAATTCAATTATTTCTCTTCAAATTGCAATTAACTGTTAATATTATTATTATTATATTATTTTTATTATTATTTCTAATTTATAAAAATGCTGCATTTTTTTAATTACATATTTCAAATTTCATTTATTTATTTCAATGTTGAATACTTTTTTTCATTTTTCAATTATTTTCCCCGATTGTTAATTATTATTCTCATTTTTTAAAATTAATTTTTAAGGTTTTTAAGTATTTTTCTAAAATTTCAATTATTTTCTTAAATTTTAAATTATTTTCATTTGTTTTCATAATTTTCAAAATTTTAAACTATTTATTTGACATTTCAATTATTTCATTAAATTTTCAATTATTTATATTACTTTCTTCTATTTTCAATTATTGTGGTTCATTTTTATAATTTCCAAAATGTTTTGAATTATTTCTCTTTAATTAAAAATTATTCTCTTCAATTTTAAAATATGTTTGTCATTTTTCATATATTTTCTCTAATTTTTAATAATTTTCTTTTTTTTTTTTAATAAACTTCTGAAAGTTTTAAGTATTTTTCTAATTTGTTTTTAACTTTCCTTTATTTAAAATATATTAAGCAATATTTTCAATTATTTTCTCAAATTTTAATTATTTTTTTCAATTTTAAATTATTTATCTCAATTTTAAATGATTTTTTTTTCAATGTACCATTATTTTCTCTAATTATTCATTATTCAAATTTTTTCAATTTATTTTTAAGATTTTCAAGTTTTTTCCTCAAATTTGAATTATTTACTTTATTTTTAAAACATTTCTACGATTTTTTAAATTACCTTTTCCAATTTTTAATTGATTTGATTTGAATTTTTTTTCAGTTAATTAGTAAAATTGCATTTATTTTGTTTAATTTTATTTATTTTTTTCCACTTTTTTTAATTTTAAAATTTTATAAATTTTGTCCTAAATTATTATTTATTTTATTTTTTACATAGATTTATTTTTAAATACTTTAAGAAAATACTAATAAGAATGCCAATAGTGATTCTATTTTCGTACATTGATTGAGAAAATTTGAATTAATTTTAAAAATGGACGTCTCTCCTTGATAAAATGCTTATTCAATTGTCAAAAAAATATCATTCTAATTCGAAACTCAGTTCAATATGAAGTTAGATCATGGTCCGTGTAATATAATTCCTATTCAATGTTCAAGATAATACAATGCTAACTCAAAGTTTTGTTTAAAATAATTAAAATTCAAGTTTACGTACAATAAATATTAAAATGCCAGTTGAATTATAATATTATTTTATGCTTTTTCATTTTTAGGTGTCAAAGTAATAAAAATTCTCCAATTATTATCAATAATTTAATTAACGACATTTCTAGTTTATAAACTTTATAACATGAAATTAAGATCTTAAACATTTAGATTTAAAGCATTTTAAAAAAAATAACTACTAACTGATTTTTTAATCTTTTAATTAAAAATATCAACCTTTTAGACAAATATAGTACCGATAATTAATTATAGATTATTATAAGAATGTTAAATGCTTGACATTGAAAATATAATTTTTAGTAATTCTTTGTAAATGATAAATAAATATAAGTTTAATAATAAATTTTTTTTATCTAAATTATTGATATTTTTAATGAAAAAATTTAAAAATTAGTTTACTTGGTTTTAAATTTAAAAGTTTAAGATCTAAATTTTATATTATTTGTTTATAAACTAGAAATTCCATAACATTAAATTATTCATAATAACAGGAAAAAGTAAAATAATTTTACATCTAAAGACGAAAAGGAGAGAAATAATTTCAGAATTAAATTAGCATTTGTAATATTAAACATTTACAATGTTTATAATAATCTTGAATAATAATACTAAAGAGTTGGCTAAAATCTTAATATTTTAGGTTGAAATATTAAAAAATTAGTAAGCTTTTGTTTTAAATCTTCAATTAATTTTAATCTATTGAATGCATAAAATAGAAGATTAAAAACTTAATTTCATTTAATTTATTGTTTATAATGAGAAATATCATGCATATTAAAAACAACTTTGAGTTAGCATTATATTACTCTGAACATTGAATAGGAATCATATTGTACGGAAAACGAACTAGCTTCATATTGAACTGTGCTCCGAATTAAAATTATATATTTTTGGCAATTGAATAAGCATTTTATCAACGGGGGGCATCGAAATAAATAAAAAATAAAATAATACCGTTCTCCAGATAATATTACTTCTTCGCAACTTTAATTGACCTAGAGAAATAAGGTCTGTATTATTGCCCTTGGGAAATAAAGTGTATATTCTTGATTTAGGTTCACAAAATGTAGAAAAAAAATTCAAAAATTAATTAAACTAAGAATTAATTTAAAAATATTCAAATAAATAATTAAAAACATTTTTTAGTGTTTGAGTATGTCAACAAGTTTTTCGTACGGCTGCCTTTTTGCGGTAAGAAAAGAAGTTCAAGGAGTTGGATTGCAGTGGAATAGCGTGTGGGAGGAATTGATTCCTGGTGATGAAATGTCCTTAGGTTTGGTGCTCGTAATGATTTTCATAGATGGTTGCATTTACTCCATAATTGGTTACCTTGTTGCTAGATACACCAATTCAGGTAACGAAAATTTTTTACCTATTTGTCATCTGAGTGTCTTCATTTTTTAATCATTCATTTCTAAAACTTGTACTTATTTGCATTTTTAAACAATCACAAAAGGATCTGTGTTTGTCTGAAATCATTTTTTTCATCATCTGGACTCCGTGGAGTGGTGATGGGGTGTTTTTTTTTCTCCCGGAGATTGGGATCTGGATTTTTTCTTTTCTTTTACCTTGAGAAAGGCACTGGAAGGGTGCCGAATCGTCGGTAGTAACAAATTTAATTGATTTATTTTCTGCTATTTTTTTCATGAATTTTTATTTAACGAATTTTTCATATTTGTCTTATTTATTTTAGTTTCTTTAGGTTTTTTTTTCTCTTTGTTAATTTTTCTTCTCCTTATTCTCGATTTTTTAGTTCTTTTCGTTTTTTTCAATTCGGTTCTTAATTTTTGTTTATTTTGCTTTTATTTATTGTTTATTATTGTCATTTTTTTTGCCTATGTTTTCATTGCTAATGCTTTTGTATTTTCAGGTTCAGAGAGATGAAAGGAATGCGTAAAAAGAATAAAAGGAGGTAGTGAAGGTCTCCTACTTTCATCTCTCTAAAAGTGGTTTTTTATTATTATTTTTTTTTTTTTTTGGTCCAATTTAGATTCTTTTGCTTCCTCATAGAGGCAGTATTTATTTTGAATTACAATCAGGTTTTACTTGCGAAAAAAGTTCCTTGTTCTCTGAAAGTGAATTTAAATTTGTTTGAATATAATATTTACACACTGAATATTTTTATTTTATAACTCAAAATTTAATTTAACTGTGTTTAATTTTAATTTAATATGAGTCAATCAAAAGAATCTAAGCATAGCTCAGTTAATATTGAATTAAATTTGCTAAATTAATAATATAATTTTGATTCCCTTTTTTAACGCATTTTAATAATAATAACTATGAAGAAATAAATCCTGATATTGAAAACTCATCATCAATTCATTGTCTTCTGTGGGTGGAATTTTTAACATTAAAATTTTTGTTGTACTTGTCTACAATCATTAATACTTTAAAGTAATCATATTTTTGAATTTGTTGATATTAATATTATTAATAAAGTTCGGTGAATGATTTGTATTAATAATATTAATACTTACAATAATAATAGTAATAATAATATATTACCAGTCATTTTAATTTCGCTAATATTAATATTCTCAATAGGTTTAATACCTTGGATAACGTTGGTTGATATTAATACTGTTGATGTTATAATTTGTGTTTAGTTGTAATTTTACTAAAAAAAAAAGGAATGTGAGATCGTTAAGAAGAGTAAGTATACTGTTTGTCCAAAGTTAACTACTTACAGGCAAGGGTTTTCATGGATTACGATCTCGCAGTTTATGGTGGGGTAACAACCGTACCCTCTATGGTCTACCTAGCTATCTAGCTTTCATCAACAACCTTTATTTCACTAACGACGTTCTACACCCTTCAGACACGTATCAAGGTATTGAGGTTTCATCCTCACGCTAGCACATTGCATGCAATTAGGCTTGATAAAAATTCGATCACTCATCCTTATCAATTAAACCGATTAAAAATGTTCATTCATTAAAAAAAAAAGCAAATCCGCAATAGAAAGTATAAAATTATTAAGAAATTGTTCAAAACTGTTGAGAACTCGTTTGAAACAATTAATAATTATTTAAAACTACTTAAAATTGCTTAAAATTTGTTTCAAACACTTAATAACCTGTTTAAAACTCTTTATAACTAGTTGAAAACTGTTTATGACTAGTTAAAAACTGATTATAACTAGTTTGAAACTGTTTATAACAAGTTAAAAAATGTTTATAACTATTTAAAAACAACTTCTACAATTTAGCGATAGTTCGAACTGTTATAAAACTGTTTAGAACTAGTTCAAAACTACTTAAAACTACATTAAAACTGTTTAGAACAAGTTTAAAACTGTTAAGAACTAGCTTAAATATGTTTAAAACTATTTCATAAATTTAAAAAATATAGAGCTAGTTTAAATTGTCATAAAACTGTTTAGAACTAGTTTGAAACAGTTTTAAATTTCTTCAAAACTACTTTATAACTGTTTACTAATTATAACTACTTTCAAACTGTTTGGAACTAGTTGAAGACTGTTTATATCTGCTTTATAACTGTTTAAAACTTGTTTAAAACTGTTCAAAACTAGTTGAAAATTGTTGATAACTAGTTTAAAACTAGTTTAAATGTTTAAATATGCTTTAAACTAGTTTAAAAATGTTTAAAACTTGTTCAAAACTGTTTATAACTAGATCTAAACTGTTTATAACTACTTTATACGTATTCAGAACTAGTTTAGAACTGTTTATATACCTAGTTATATGTTTTAAACTTAAAAAGGATAGAATCAGTTTAAACTGCTATTAAACTGTTTAAAACTTGTTCAAAACTGATAAAAACTTGTTTAAAAATGTTTAGAACTGTTTTAAAAAGATAAATGGTTTAGAGCGTGTTTCAACTGTTATAAAATTGTTTAGAACTAGTTTTAATACCTAGTTTAAACAGTTTAAAACTATTTTAAAACAGTTTAAATACTAGTTTAAAATTATTTTAAAACAGTTTGAAACTAAGTATAAACAGTTTTAAACTAGTTTTAAACTGTTTTAAAATAGTTCTAAACTGTTTAAACTAGGTATGAACAGTTTAAAACTAGTTCTAAACAATTTTATAACAGTTTAAACACGCTCTAAACCATTTATCTTTTTAAAATAGTTCTAAACATTTTTAAACATGTTTTATAATCAGTTTAACAGTTTTAAACTAGTTTTAAACTGATTAGAACTATTTTATAAACTTTTAAAGTTTAGAGGTAGTTTTAACTGTTATAAAACTGTTTAGAACTAGTTTAAAACTGTTAAGAACCAGCTTAAAAATATTTAGAAATGTTTCATAAATTTATAAAATTTAGAACTAGTTTAAATTGTTAAAAAACTGTTTAGAACTAGTATAAATTGTTATAAAACTGTTCTGAACTAGTTTAAAACAGTTTTAAATTTGTTAAAAACTATGTTAAAAACTAGTTTATAACTGTTTATAAATTATAACTAATTTCAGACTGTTGCAAGCTACTTTCAAACTGTTGAGAATTAGTTGAAAACTGTTTATACCTGCTTTAAAACTGTTTAGAACTATTTTATAAACTTTTAAAATTTAGAGCTAGTTTAAACTGTTGTAAAAATGTTTAAAACTTGTTTAAAATTCTTGATAACTAGTTTAAAAACCAGTTTAACTGTTTAAATCTGCTTTGAACAAGGTTAAAAATGTTTGAAACTTGCTTAAAACTGTTTATAACTAAATCTAAACTGTTTATAACTACTTTATAACTGTTTAGAAGCAGCTTAGAACTGTTTATATATAGTTATATATTATAAACTTAAAAAGTATAGAGCTAGTTTAAACTGCTATCAAACTGTTTAAAACTTGTTTAAAACTGTTCAAAACTAATTTAAAACTGTTTAGAACAAGTTTAAAACTGTTAGAACTAGCTTAAATGTATTTAGAACTATTTCATAAACTTATAAAATATAGAGCTAGTTTAAATTGTCATAAAACTGTTTAAAACTAGTTTCAAACAGTTTTAAATTTGTTCAAAACTGTTCAAAACTAGTTTATAACTGTTTACAAATTACACCGTTCAACACGATTTTCCACACACACAAAAATCAAATTTTTCAGAAACTAGAACCAAAAAAAAAAATACCCGTATCTGGCCGTTTTGCTAGATCAAGATGTTTGTGGCTTCTAGGGGTGAAAACAATCCTTAAATGAAAAGTGACAAGATATCTTTTAAAAAACATTAATTTTTTATGAAACTTAATATCTAGGGGTTTTCGGGATCGCTGATTACGAATCCGATGTCTGTTTTTTAAAATTCAATATGGCGGATCCAATATGGCGAACAACTTTTTAAAAACTAGATTCAATTTGCCTGAAACTCTGTACTTGGGGGTTTTTGGAATCGCTGATTACGAATCTGATGACAGATTTTCAAAATTCAAAATGGTAGATCAAAATGAAGATCACAGATCTTAAATGAAATTCGAAAATTTAATTGAGTGATTCAATTTTGTTTTTTGCAATTAAATATTCTTAACTTATTTTGTCCACCATACTGGATCCGCCATTTTGAATTTTAAACATCTGATATCAGATTCGTAATTAGAGACCCCTAAAACCCCCGAGTAACGAGTTTCAGGCAAATTGAATCTAGTTTTAAAAAAGTTGTCCGCCATATTGAATCCGACATTTTGAATTTTGAAAAACGGACATTGGATTCGAAATTAGCGACCCCAAAAACCCAAAGATATCAAGTTTCTTAAAAAACGGGTATTTTTTTTTTTTTGTTCCTAGTTTCCAAAATGTTTGATTTTTTGGTGCGTGAAAAAAAGTTAAATTTTGTCGGACGGTGTTATAACGACTTTCAAACTGTTTATAACTAGTTGAAGACTGTTTATATCTGCTTTATAACTGTTTAAAACTTGTTCAAAAGTGTTCAAAACTAGTTCAAAATTGTTAACTAGTTTAAAACCAGTTTAAAAATGTTTAAATCTGCTTTGAACTAGTTTAAAACTGTTTATAACAAGTTCAAAACTGTTAAAAACTTGTTGAAAAATATTTAAAACTATTTTAAAAAGATAAACGGTTTAGAGCGTGTTTAAACTGTTATAAAACTGTTTAGAACTACTTTTAAATTGTTTATACCTAGTTTAAAACTGTTTATACTTAGTTTCAAACTGCTTAGAATTTTTTCATAAACTTATAAAGTTTAGAGTTGGTTTAAACTGTTCTAAAACTGTTTAGAACTAGTTTAAAACTGTTAAGAACCAGCTTAAAAATATTTAGAACTGTGTCATAAATTTATAAAATTTAGAACTGGTTTAAAATTGTTATAAAACTGTTTAGAACTAATTTAAAACAGGTTTAAATTTGTTAAAAACAGATAAAAACTAGTTTATAACTGTTTATAAGTTATAAATAATTTCAAACTTTTACTAAATACTTTCAAACTGTTGAGAACTATTTGAAAACTTTTTATACCTGCTTTAAAACTGTTTAGAATTATTTCATAATCTTTTAAAATTTGGAGCTAGTTTATACTTTTGTGAAACTGTTTAAAACCTGTTCAAAACTGTTCAAAACTAGTTTCAAATTGTTGATAAGTAGTTTAAAATTAGTTTAAAACTGTTTTTAACAAGTTCGAAATTGTTAAAAACTTGTTTAAAAATGTTAAGAACTATTTGAAATAGCTAAAGGGCTTTTTTAAAGAGCGATTTTAAACTGTTATAAAATTTTTTATAACTAGTTTTAAACTGCTTATACCTAGTTTAAAACTGTTTAGAACTAGTTTAAAACTGTTTATACTTAGTTTCAAACTGTTTAGAACTATTTCATAAACCTAAAAAATTTAGTGCTAGTTTAAAATGTTATAAAACTGTTTAGAACTAGTTTAAAATGTTATAAAACTGTTTAGAACTAGTTTAAAACGTTTTAAAACTTGTTTGAAACTGCTCAAAACTGGTTCAAAACTGTTTATAACTAGTTCAAAAGTTTTTATAAAAACTTTTAAACTGTTTAGAATTGTTTATAAACTTGTAAAGTGTAGAGCTAGTTTAAACTGTTATAAAACTGTTTGAAATTTGTCTAGAACTGATCAAAACTAGTTTAGAAATGTTGATAACTAGTTCGAATCTGTTTGAAACTTGCTTGAAAACAGTTTATTTGAAAAAATTAAACGGTTTAGAGCGAGTTTAGTCTCTTATAAAATTGTTTATAACTAGTTTTAAACTAGTTTAAGTGTTTAAGGCTACAATTAACCTGTGAACAAATAGTTAAACTATTTGAAACTATTTAAAACTAGTTTAAAACTGTTAATAAATAGTTGCAAAATATTTTGAACTACTTAAAAAAACTTAAACAGTTTAGAGCTAATTCAAATTGTTATAAAACTTTTTAGAACTAGTATAAATCCGTTTTAAACTAATTCAAAACTGTTTAATGCTACTTCAAAACTGCTTAGAACTAGTTTAAAACTGTTTATTATTAGTTAAACAATAATTAGAACCATTTAAAAATATCAACACTTTCGATTTAGTTCAAATTATTATAAATTATTTAAAACTAAATTAAACCCATTTTAAATTAATTAAAAACTGTTTAAAACTAGTTCAAAATTGTATAAAACTAGTTCAAAAATGTTTAGAATTATTAAAAAAATTTTAGTGCGTGTTTAAGCTGTTATAAAACTATAATGAATCAGTTTAAAAATGTTTAAAACCAGTTCAAAACCGTTCAAAACTAGTTCAAAGCTGTTCAATACTATTTTTTAAACTGTTCCAAACTTATTAAAACTAGTTTCAAACTATTTATAAAAAAAACTCATATTGGTTTTTGTCAACAATTAACAATTTTAATAAAAACAAGGTTAAAAACACAGTTTTAAAATAAAGAAAATTTTTAAAGAATGAACTTTTATTCTCAAAATTGCTAAAGTGAGTCGATCAATGAACGCAAAAAAAGGGAGGATATCATTTTTTCAACCATTCTTTGTCGCTTATTTGAACCATTAATGTTAAAAGAAAAATTTCATTATTAATTGATAACTTGTTTTTTTTTTTTTTGTAAATTGGAAATGTGGATTTTTGTTGTTAATAGGGAGAGGACTAACTTTTACTTAAGGAAAATTGCTTTAGAAAGATATTTTTTGTAAACTCTTGGAAACAATCTTCCTGGTGTAGGATTAGAGAAGTTATCAAATTAAATGTTCTTTTAATTACATTTTTCCTGAAATTTAGATGAGGAAACTGACTCGAGCAGCTTGACAGTGAATGAGGCACAAGTTGGCGTGAGTTTCGAAGGAGTTCGTAAAGTATATCAAACCGAACAAGGCTCCAGAGTCGCTGTAGATGATTTCACACTAAAGCTTTGCGAAGGCGAAGTGACAAGTCTTTTAGGAAGAAATGGCGCTGGAAAAACTACCATTATGTGCGTCAAAGTTTTGAAAATATTTCAACTTTTAACTCTACTTTTATTCTACTTTTCAACTTTAATTTTATATTTAAACATTAATTATTATTATTTTCAATATATTATAGTTTCACAGCTTTATTCATTAGGCAAGTTAATTGAAAAAGAAAATTTTAAAACAATTTTTTGAAATTTTTGTATAAATTTATTCATTTATGGTAATTAAGTTCTATGTACTCAGCTATACAAAATGAACTTTAATATTTAATATTTTGTTATTAAAAGCATAATAAGGCGATTTTTTATTTTCTAGAAAGATGTTGACCGGCATGATTGCTCCGACAAGCGGAGAAATTCGCTTACACGGAGAGGAAGGCACTAAACCGGATATTGGAGTTTGTCCTCAAGACAATGTTCTCATTCCGACCTTAACTCCAAGAGAACATTTGATGTTTTATGCCAAATTAAAGAGACCCACTGATCAACTAGAAATGAATAGAAATGTTGATTCGTAAGTAAAATGACTTTATTTTTCTCTGATTGATTAAACTTGAATGATAATTAGCAATCTTATAAAAATAGAATTACTTAATCAATTATAAAATCAACTTAAATTCAATGGAAATTTAATTTAAAGAAAAATAAACCGTATTTTATTTCCCTAGGCCCATTAAGTGTGCTTTATTTCCCTAGGTCAATAAAGTGTATTTTATTTCCCTATGCTAATAAAGTGTATTTTATTTCCCTAGGTCACTAAATAGTATATTACTTTCCTAGGTTAATAAAGCGTACTTTATTCCCCTTGGTTAATAAACGGTACCTTATTTTACTAGCTTAATAAACTGCACTTTATTTCCTTAGGTCAATAAACTGTACTTTACTTCGATAGATTAATAACGTTTATTATACTAGGATTTATTATTTTTTACTATGATTATAAAGTAGATTATATTTTACTAGGTTAATAAACTGTAGTTTATTTCCCTAGGTCAATAATCAGTATTTTATTTTCCTAGGCTGATAAAGCGTAATTTATTCCCCTTGGTTAATAAACTGTACCTTATTTTACTAGCTTAATAAACTGTACCTTATTTGACTAGCTTAATAAACTGCACTCTATTTCCTTAGGTTAATAAACTGTAGTTTACTTCGATATATTAATAACGTGTACTTTATTTTACTAGGATAATAAAGTTTATTATATTTTACTAGGTTAATAAATTCTAGTTTATTTCCCTAGGTCAATAAAGTTTATTTTATTTCCCTAGGTCGATAAGTAGTATTTTATTTCTCTAGGTCGGTAATTAGTATTTTATTTCCCTAGGTCAATAAATAATATTTTATTTTCCTAGGGTATTAAAGCGTACTTTATTCCCCTTGGTTAATAAACTGTACCTTATTTTACTAGCTTAATGAACCTTTTTTTTAGTAGTTACTAGTTATTAAATTAATTATTAAATAATAATAAACCGTTATTAAATAATAACTGTTATTAAATAAGTTAAATTATTAGTTTACTAGTTTAATAAACACTTTTTTTCCTTAGGTCAGTAAACTGTAGTTTACTTCAATAGATTAATAACGTTTATTATACTAGGATTTATTTATTTTACTAGGATAATAAAGTAGATTATATTTTACTAGGTTAATAAACTGTAGTTTATTTCCCTAGGTCAATAAAGTGTAGTTTATTTCCCTAGGTTAATAAAGTGTAGTTTATTTTCCAAGGTTAATAAACTGTAGTTTATTTTCCTAGGTTAATAAATTGTAGTTTATTTTTCTAGGTTAATAAACTGCAGTTTATTTTCCTAGGTTAATAAACTATAATTTACTTTTCTATGTTAATTCACTGTAGTTTATTTTCCTAGGTTAATAAACTATAGTCTACTTTTCTATGTTAATTCACTGCAGTTTACTTTCCTAGATCAATAAAGTATACATTATTTTACTAGGTTAATAAAGTGTATTTTACTTTACTAGGACAATAAACTGCAGTTTACTTCCCTAGGTCAATAAATTGTACATTATTTTACTAAGACAGTAAAGTGTATTTTACTTTGCTAGGGTAATAATCTGTAGTTTATTTCCCTAAGTTAATAGACTGTAGTTTATTTTCCTAGATTACTAAAGTGTACTTTATATATTTTAAATTAAAGATACACGTTTCAGGCCACTATTTTCCACATTTATTATATTCATAAATTAAAATAACGATGTTTCGTCAGTTACCGCTATAAAGTGTACCTTATTTTCCTTGGTTAATAAAGTGTACTTTATATCCCTAGTTTATCAATGTACAGATTGTTATTCTAACTCAATAAAATATTATTTATTTATCAATTTATTTATCAGTATATAATTATTTTATATACTGACTAGGGGGGCTCCGCCCCCCTGCGCGCTTCGCGCGCCAACCCCCTGTTTTACAACTTTAAAATTCAAATTTCACTTTATTTAAAAAAAACCTCTTATTTTTCTTTTATTTTTTAAAATAATTATAATATAATTGGTTTTTAGCCAAATTCATTGAAATTTAGCTCCACATTTGGTATTAATTATTATACTAAATATATTAAAAATATTAATATTTATTTTTAGTCAAATTCAAATATAATTCAATGAATTTGTTTCCAAGATACACTTCGGGGAAGTAACCAATGTCGTATCTCAAAACCTAGAATATAAAAATATTAGTAAATTTTTTAAAATCATTATTAAATTTGTAAAAAATCCAAATTTGTTATATCTAAAAATATAAACTTCTTAAAAAGTTATATATAAATTTTATGAGTACATCCAAAGTCATTAATATTTTTTTATTTGAAAAATAAAAATATCGTTTTAAAAGATATTTATTTAATTGTTTATTTATTATTAATTGGTTATTTAATTAATTGTTATTTATTTAATTGTTTATACAATTTACACTTAAAGTGTGTTCCATATCCAAACCAACAACTTTTATAATTTTATAGTTTATTGCTTAAACTAATTAAATGCTAAACAAATGCTAACAATGCTTAACTAATTAAACAAAATTATTAAATTTGATCGCTTGGTTATAAAACATACTTAAAATTTATAATTATTTAATTTTTTGAAAATGAATCAATTATATTAATTGATTAGGAGAATCCAATTAGGAGAATATTTAAATTTGTTTATTCAAAAATTTCTTCCCATACAATATTATTTATTAATTTTGAATTTTCACTATCATTACATTCAATAAACAGCTGATTTGGGTTTGTGCATCTAGATAAAGCTACATATAACTGCCCATGAGAAAACAAAGGTTTATTAAAAAATATTCCTAATTTATCAAAACTTTGACCTTGCGATTTGTTAATAGTTATTGCGAAAGCTAAAACTATGGGGAATTGTTTTCGAAATAAAATAAACGGTAAACTTGAGAATTCACCAGAATCTAAAGTTATCCGAGGTATAAATACTACGGTACCTTCTTTAGTTCCAGTTAATATTAGAACTTTTATATTAAACTTATGCATTTCCAAAATTTTTAATCTTGTACCATTGCATAACCCATCATTAACACTTAAATTTCTTATAAGCATAACTATTGTACCAATTTTTAAAATTAATTTATGAACAGGCAATCCTGGAATTTTTAAAGAGTTTAAATATTCAATCGGATAATTTAATTGTACATTTTCGTCAGTTTGATCCACTCCCTTTTGTTTTACACTATCTATACTATAATAAATTTTCTTTTTCCCACACAATTTATTCAATATTCTATTATTTAATTTAATAATATCAGTATTATGACAGGTTAGGATAGCACATTTTGAAACATCATCATTTTCTGTTATCTGTGATCCAAATATTTCAGTACAAACATCATTTGTTCTCCAATTAGTTATAGAAAATGAATTAATTTTACCATCTCCTATTTTTAAAAGAAATTTAGAAAAATTGTCATTAGATGTTCTCATATTTTTTGTTAGATTAAATATTTTAAAATTACACCAAAGATGAGAAAATTTTATAGTTTCTTGAACAATAATTTTTCTACAACCATTTTTAATCACTGGTAAAATCTGTCGAAAATCCCCTCCTAATATTATGAGCTTCCCAGCAAAAGGTAAATTTTCAATATAAGTACAATCTCTTAAAGTTTTATCAACTATTTCTAAAGCTTTCTTTGGGATCATCGAAGCTTCGTCCCAAATAATAATATCACTTTCTCTTAACTTGCGTTTATCTGATTGTAATTTTAAAAACGATGTTTCAATATTTGTTAAATCTAATGGTAATCTAAAAGTCCTATGACTTGTCATACCACCAGGAAGTAAAATAGATGCTATTCCTGTCCAAGCCATTGACAATACTTTTTTTCCAATACTAAGAAAATAATAAATTAATGTTTTATACAAAAATGTTTTACCTGTGCCTCCAGGTCCGTCAATAAAAATCATTTTATGATTCCCTTTTGTAATTTCATTAAAAATAAAAATTTGATCATTATTCAATTGATAAAAAAATTTTAAAAAATTTTCTCTATTTTCTTTTATAAACAATTCTTTTTCTTCGAGTGATTTTAAATTTTCCATTATTTCAGGTTCAGGTAAACCGAAATTGGAACACGTTAAATTTTCAAAACCTAAAATTTCACTGATTTCATATAAAGCGTTTTGTTCATTATTATTAAGAAATCCCTCACAGAAATTTTTTTTAAATTTATTCCAAATATTATATTGTGAAGATGAACTATCAGCAATAAGAAACCAAGCAAAAAATTTTCTTAATTCTCTTGGCATCATTATATTACAGGCTTCCTCAAAGATTTTAAAAACTTGAGTATCTGTTTCTATTAGCCCCATGGCTATAGCTGCATTTTGAAATGAATTGAAAGTAACACCTTCGTAAGTTCTTAAATCCTCAAAAGATGTTGCTCCTTTTACACGATTTAAAATTAACTTTAGATGAAACCTCTCAATGTCTTTAGGACTCGCACTGTTCATTCTGCCTAAAGATTTACAATAATTTTGTCTTTTAACCCATTTCTTTTTTTTTTTATTAAAATAATAAAATTTAGGAATATTGGAATATTTAATATTATTTGCAGTTTTATCTTTTAAATTCAATTCAAACCAAGCTGTTAAAGTTGTATTACAATTATTTTGTATCGCATCATGTTCTTTACTTTCTTTAAAAACAATTTGTTGTTGATTTTGAGTATGAACCGCTAAACGAATAATAGAATGTGATCTTCCAGACATTGGTAATTCTTCTATTCTCCATGCAGCTTCCATAGGACTAATATATCTATCGTCAATATATTCAGTAATTTCGTCGTAAATTTCTTTATCGATTTTTTTTTAAATCCAATAAAAGCTTTATCATGTCCTTTATGTAAATATTTATAAATATATTTAATGCTCATAATAGAAGCGCAGTATTCAACATTAATATGACAATTATATTTTTTTAAAAGTGATGGATTATACGAAACGACCATTGAATTATCTACACTTATAAATTTTCCATTTTGCTTTACATTATATGTACAAAAATTACTTCTATTATCTGTACGTTTATATTTTGGAAAACCATTTTTTTGAATTTCAGTATGATCACAAAATTCTTTAGGAAATTTTTTGGAACAAATATTATTATCTGTATTTATTAAACACGGAGAATTTTCATTATGAGGACCATGTAACATAAATTTTAAAACTAAATTTTTTAAATTATTGTCATTATCTGGAATTTCTGCAGAAATATGTTTATCTATATCTTCTGGACTCAATAATTTATTTTTATAATTTAGAATAAATAATAAATGGCTATGAGGTAATCCCCTTTTTTGAAACTCTATAGTATAAACATAACCTAAAATATCACCAAAAATCGAACCGCTAATGATATCTGCTATTATACATTGTAATTTTGCATAAAATAATCTAACTACAATATTTGGAATATCATTACACGTTGTACCCTTCGGAAAATTAAGAAGTATACTTTTTAATTCCGGCCAATTTGGATTACATGTTACTGTGATAAATAAATCAGGTCTACCAATTTCTCGATTTATAGTCATTGCATCTTGATAATTTTGATGCATATGCCGAGGACTGCCTATATGAGATGACGGTAAAACAAATATATTTCCCAAACGCTCTTTATTTTCAAAATTATTAGAATTATTTAATGCACTACGACCAACATGATCCATTAAACCCTGATAGCATTCTACTCTCAATTTTTGTTGATTATAACGAAGATAATTTAACCGTGTATTTTCAATTATTATATAAGCTTGAATTATATATTGTTGTGTAAGTCGTTCACAATATAAAATTGGACTAAATTTACTTTTTGGACGATACGCTAAACGATAAGAGTAATATTGCAAAGGTGTTAATCTTTTACTACTACTAAAATTTTGTTTTAAATTTGAATTCCAGCCCAAATCTCCAGAAGGGAACATAATTGTAAAAGTTAATGGATCTAAATGAAAAGATAATTTATTCAAAAAAGTAACTGACTCTTTACCTGTTGGTACAGGTAATAGGGGATCCTGAAATAGGGGAGGTTGATGGAAATGAACATGCCAATTTTACCAAATCAAAACTTCAGAATGGCCTATCCCAAATGGACATTTTCCCGAAAGAATCCAGTATTACCGAATTCGAAATCCCGAATCGGACATTTTCCCGAAAGAATTGGGTACTTTACTGAATTCAAAAGCTTATCCTAAATGGACATTTTCCTGAAAGAATTCCCGAATTGCCAAACTCCTTTGAATTCCAAGCTTTCGAATTCAGTGAAATACCCCATTCTTTCGGGAAAATGTCCGATTCGGGATTTCGAATTCGGTAATACTGGAAATGGACATTTTCCTGAAAGAATTCCCGAATTGCCAAACTACTTTGAATTCCAAGCTTTCGAATTCAGTGAAATACCCAATTCTTTCGGGAAAATGTCCGATTCGGGATCATATATATATGACATATATATATATATATATGTCATATCTAAAATTCCTGAAACTGCGGCGGCGGCGGCAGCGAAATCTTTTTATAATATAGAGAGATCTTGTATAATAAAGTGTACGTTATTGAACTAGATTATTGAACACTTTATTGAACTAGTATAATAAAGTAAACTTTATCAAACTAAAGAAACAGAGCGTACTTTATTGACTTAGGAGAATAAATTTCATATTATTGACTTAGGGGAATAAACTTCACTTTATTGACTTCGGGGAATAAACTTCCCGTTATTGACTTAGGGTAATAAACTTCATTTTATTAATTCGGGAAATAAACTTCACTTTTTAACCTAGTAGAATAGCGCATTCTTTCTTGACCTAGGGTAATAAAGTAAACATTATTGAAAGAGGGGAATAAAGCACACTTTATACTAAAATCGATTTTTATACTTAAAAATTTGTTGAGTTTAATCTAATTACAAAATAAAAATTCAATCTTGAATTACTTTCACTTTAAAAGTAGTCCTAAATTTAAAATTTTCAAAATTTAGTCCATTTATCGGAAATTTGCTAATTTTACGAAAAATTCGAATTTCAGAATGTTGGCGTCTTTAGAGCTGGGTCGCCAAGAGCACGATCCAATTTATCGTCTTTCTGGAGGGACAAAGAGACGACTCTGTGTCGCTCTGGCATTTCTTGGGTCGCCTAAGCTCGTGATCCTTGATGAACCTGGAGCAGGAGTGGATCCTGCAGCGAGACGCAGGATTTGGAGATTAATAGATCAACACAGAGTTGGAAGAACCGTGCTTCTGTCCACCCATCATCTCGACGAAGCCGACATGTTAAGTGACACTGTTGTCATAATGCACAAAGGGAAAATCCTCCGTGCCGGATCTCCTTTGACCCTAAAGATGACCCTCAACCAGGGATATAAAATTCATATATCATTCCCCGATACAAAGAACTCAAAATCCATCAATAAAAAAGCATTTGAGAGTATCTCCTCTCTTGTCAAGACTACTGTTTCCAATGTCTTTGTGAGAGAAGAATCCAAATCGGAAATCCTCGTTGTTTTACCCTTTCTTGGATTAAATGGAATCGAAAATGAGTGAGTTTTAGAAATAATTGAAAAATTGGTATATTTTTTTTTTAGCTTCTTATTAGATGTAGTAATTAAAATTGATTACTTATTTTTATTAATTATATTAATTAGAAAAAAGAAAGCTAGCTGGCTCGAGATTAGTTTCAACACCTTGTGTTATCGACAATTATAAATGTTTTAAATATAATTTAAATATAATTTTCAAAAGAAATAAATTATTTAGGAAAAAAATTTATAAAATTTTAGAATTAAATAAAATTGCAAAAAATAATTGAAATTTAAAAAAGATTGCAAATTTTGCAAATCAATTGAGAAAAAATAATGAAAGTAATTAAAAATTGGGGAAAGTAATTTAAAAAATCATAGAAATAATTTAAAATTGAAGAGAATAATTGAAATTTAAAAAAAACATTTGAGAATCTTAGAAATACTAATTGAAAAATTAGTATACATTTATTTTAGTTTATTATTAAATGTTGCGATTAGAATTAATTATTTATTAATTAAGTAGATTAAACAAAGCGCGCTGGCGCGCGATTAGTTTCTATGTCTTGTGTTCTTGAGAATTATAAATATTTTAAATATAATATTTTAAAATAAATAAATTATTTAGGAAAAAAATTTATAATATTTTAAAATTAAAAAAATTGCAAAAAATAATTG
Organism: Ganaspis brasiliensis; assembly: GCA_037103525.1. Classification (NCBI taxonomy): domain Eukaryota; kingdom Metazoa; phylum Arthropoda; class Insecta; order Hymenoptera; family Figitidae; genus Ganaspis; species Ganaspis brasiliensis. The sequence continues at coordinate 1,602,565 of JAZKLR010000013.1, read as the reverse complement.
AAATCTAAAAAAAATTACAAATTTTGCAAATAAATTCAGAAAACATAATGAAAGTAATTAAAAATTGGAGAAAGTAATTTAAAAAATCATAGAAATAATTTAAAATTGAAGAAAATAATTGAAATTTGAAAAAAACACTTGAAAATCTTATAAATAAATTGAAAAAATTTAGAGTCATGAAAAAATAAAGAAAATAATTAAAAATTAAAAAAAAATTATGGGAAATTGGGATGAATTTACAAATTTAGGATATTAGTTCAAATTAATTAAAATGATTGAAAATTGATGAAAATAATGAAATAATAAAATAAATTATTTAAAATTGCAGAAAATAATGAAAATTTAAGAAACATTATTCTAAAAATTACATAATATTTATTTTAAATAAAGGAAAGTTGAAGAACATTTTAGAAAAATACTTGAGACTCTTAAAAGTTCGTTGAAAAAAAGTAAAAAAAATAGTTAGAAATTAGAGAAAATAAATGAAAAAAAACGTATGTAATTTAAAATTGAAGAGATTGATTTTTAATTTCAGAGAAATAATTGCAAAAAATACAAAATGTACATAATATACAAGAAAATTATAGATATAATTGAAAATTGCATGAAATAATGAAAATTCCAGATAAGCAATTACAAACTTTTGGAAATTATGAAAAACAACGAAAGTAATTGAAAATTCAAGAAAATAATCAAAAATTAATATAAATAATTAAAAATTGAATGAAATAATTGAAATATCATATAAATAGTTTAAAATTTTTGAAATTATGAAAAAGAATGGAAGTAATTGAAAATCGAAGAAATTAATGGAAATTTGAAAAAAATACTAAAAAATCTTGGAAAATAATTTTAAAAAATGGGAAAAATTAAAAATTGGCGAAAATATTTGAAAAATGATTTTAAAATTTGAAGCTTGTAGAAAATAATTTAAAGATAATAAAAACAATGATAAGTTGAAAAAATAAATATAATTTGAGAGAAATAATTGCAGAAATTACATAATTTTTTTTTAAATAGAAAAAAAAATTGAAATTTTAGAAAAGTAGTTGAAAATTTTAGAGAATCATTTTACAAAATAAGAATATTAATTAAAAGTTAAAGAAAAAAGGAAATAATTGAAAAGTGATAAAAATAATCTAAAATTGAAATATGATATATTTGATTATATAATTGAAATATGATGAAAATAATTTAAAATACTTTCTTTATGAGGAAGTAATTGAAAAAGAAATTGAAATAAGAAGAAAAAATTATAGTTATATGTTAAGAAAAAGAAAATAATTACAAAATTACTTTATCATTTTTAATTGGAGAAAATGATTACAAAATCCCAGAAATAATTGATAATAAGTGAAAATAATTGAAGCTTTTGAAAATTATGCCAAATAAATAAAAATAATAGAAAAATAACAGAATTTACTTTTAAGCAAAAGCAAATAACCTAAATTTGAGATAATAAATGTAAATTTATTAAATTAATTGAAAAATAATTAAAATAATTAACAGATGGATAAAATAATTGCAAATTGATAAATAGAAATGAAAATTAAATAAGATAATTGAAAATTGAAAGATATATTTAAAAGTTCAGGAAATTAATTCAGAAATAATGTAAATGACTAAAAATTAAAGATAATAATTGTAAAATTTCCAAAATAATATTAAAGTAAAAAAAATTAATTTAACCTTGTTATACATAATATGAAATATAGGAATAAAAAATGAAATTGCTTTAATGTCGAAGAAAAAATAATTAAAATTGCAGAAAATAATCGAAATATGATTAAAACAGTTTAAAATTGTAGTTTCTGTAATTGAATTCATAATAGAAAAGAATTATTAAAAATTGAAGAAATTTTTAAATCACTTCAAAAGTATATTGGAAACGTGGATTAATTGAAGTTTTAATCAATGCAAGTTCAAATTAACTGAAATTTGAAAACATTAAAATTGCTATAAATTTAAAACTTGAGAAGATTTTAATAATAAGAAATATGATTTAAAAATTTTAAACAAACTTCAGATGTGGACAGAATGAATCAGAATGAATGAATGAATGACTGAATGAATTCATGAAAGAAACTTGTAAATTAATATATATAAATATTGCTATTAATTTAACTAATTTAATTTACTCAGTAATTAATAACTAGTAATTAGTTAGTAATTCAATGATAACTTTTTATTGCCGAAAAATTACTGATCAGTTTGGTAAATTTTCTGTTCTTGGTTTAGTATCGCGGCTGCTCTAAAAATTCTCGAGGATAACAAAAATATTATTGGGTTCACGCACTTTTCCCTGGAATGTGATACATTGGAAAAGGTCTTTTTGGATTTGTGTTCTGGTGTTGAAAATGGATCAGTAATGATGAGATCTAGTCAAGATAGTATCGTCTCTGCGCCATCAATTGGTAAATTATTCATAATGTGTATAATATAATTAATTAATCACTAATATTGTACACTACTGTTTCCTTATTTATAGAGGTAGGTTTTTAATACTAAACACATAATTCGAAAGATTAATTTAAATCAGGAAAACAAGTTTTTTTTAATAGAAAATCGATCTAAAATTCGATTTATGGCGCCCAACGTGGGGCTGGATTCTGTATCTGAAATAAATACAAACTTGTTCGATTCTATAAATTTGAATTCAGATTTCTAAAAAGCTGTTGGTCCTTTTTTATTGAATATAAATAAATTAAAGAATTTAACTTCATATTTAGCTAGAATTCAATATTTCAAATGATGATTTAAATAAAAAAAAAAAATTGTTCGTTTTTTAGATCTATTTCCGATGAATGATGACGTGGATCTAATTGGTCAGGAACCGGAACCAAAACCTACGGCTTTTAGACAAGGAAAGGCGCTGATAAAGAAGAGATTATGGCATTTTGCTAGAGACTGGAGGTCACCATTAGCTGCTTTAATTCTTCCCACGATGTTTGTGGCAGTGGCTATGGGATTCTCGTTAATCAGGCCACCATCCCAGGACGAACCACCATTAATTTTGAAACCGAAACTGTACAATGCACATCCAACTCACTTTTACAGGTTTGGAATTTTTAGTTGTAATTTGATGTAATCAAACATAGATTAGTGCATGAAACATAAAATGGGATATTAAAGTCATTCTTAAATACTTTTATATAAATTAATAATTTAATTCTTACAAAAATTGTATTCAATTAAAAATTATAATTAAATTTTTATATTAATTATTATTAGTATTTTAATATAATATTTTCTATATTACATTAATATTTTCAGTGTTGACAATGACTACGATCCTTTTCTTCAACACGTGTCGATGCAACTTCAAGATCGATTTGGAGGTGATTCAGCAGGAGCTTGGCAAACTCTTCCAAACGTATGATTTTTCTATTTTATTCTATTCTATTTCTATTTTTTTTCTATTCACCATGTTTTAGATAATAAATAAAATTAAACAAGCTTAAAACTGGATAACGGTACATTAAGAATAGTTTAAATCTGATTAGTACTGCATAAAAATTCTTTAAACGGTTTAAAACTGGTTTAAAACAACTTAAAACTATTAAAAACTGTTTAGAACTGGTTTCAAACTGATTAGAACTGGTTTGAAATAGTTTAGAACAATTTAAAACTACTTAAAACAGTCTACAACTAGTTTCAAACTGTTTAGAACGATTCAGACCTAGTTTCCGACAGTTTAAAACTATTAGGAACTAGTTCACAACTGTTTTAAACTAAATAGAGCTAGTTCCGAAACGTTTAAAACTTTTCAGAACTAGTTTTTATCGGCTTAAAACTACTTATAACTAGTTCCAAAATGTTTAAAAATATTTAGAACTAGTTACAAACTGTTTAAAAAGCATTTAGAGCTAGTGCAAACTGTTTAGAACTATTTAAAACTAGTTCAAAACCGCTTAAAACTATATAAAACTATTCCCAAAAAATTAAAACTACTCAGAACTAGTTCTAAACTGTTTACAACTATTCAGGATTAGATCCAAACAGCTTCAAACTATTAAGAACCAGTTCAAAACTGTTATAAACGGTTAAAAACAAGTTAATAATATTTCAAAACTGTTTAAAACTATATTTAAAACAGGGCCTTTCAATCCATTCCCCCGCCTTCCCCGCACAGGCTGTTTAGCCGGCACTTTTTGCACCGATTTGCACATTTTTGCTATGTTGAAAGACCTTGACTTAAAACGAGTTATAAACTGTTCCAAACGGTTAGAAGCTACTTAAAACTATTTCGAAACTGTTTAAAACTATCTATGGCTAGTTCCAAACTATTTAAAATCATTTAGAGCTAGTCCAAACTGTTTAAAACTATTCAGAGCTAGTTCCAAACAGTTTAAAACTAGTAAGAACCAGTTTTAAACTGTTCAAAACGGTTTATAACTACTTAAAAGCTTAAAACTACTTCGAAACTGTTTAAAACTATTTAGAACTAGTTCGAAACTGTTTAAAAACATATAAAACTAGTTCCAAAACCTTAATACTATTCAGAACTAGTACTGAATCGCTTAGAACTATTCAGAATTAGTTCAAAACCGTTTAAAACTATTAGGAACCAGCTCAAAACTGTTCTAAACGGTTAAAAACTACTTAAAACTATTTTAAAATTGTTTAAAACTATTTAAAACTAGTCCAAAACTTTTCTAAACGCTTTAAAACTACTTAAAACTATTTCAAAACTGTTTAAAACTATCAAGAACTAGTTTCAAACTGTTTAAAATCATTTAGAGCTAGTCCAAACTGTTTAAAACTATTTGGAGCTTGTTCCAAACAGTTTAAAACTTGTAAGAACCAGTTAAAAACTGTTTTAAACGGATTAAAACTACTAAAAATTATTTTAAAACTGTTTAAAACTACTCAAAACTATTTCGAAACTGTTTAAAACTATTTAGAACTAGTTCAAAACTGTATAAAACTAGTTTTAAAACGTTAATACTATTTAGAACTAGTTTTAAACTGTTTTCAACTAGTCAGAATTAGTTCCAAATAGTTTAAAACTATTAAAAACAAGTGCAAAACTGTTCTAAACGGTTTAAAACTACTTAAAACTATTTCTAAACTGTTTAAAACTATATTGAACTAGTTCAAAACTGTTTAAATCTATATGAAACTAGTTTCAAAACGTTAATACTATTTAGAACTAGTTTTAAACTGCTTTGAACTAGTCAAAATTAGTTCCAAATAGTTTAAAACTATTTAAAACTATTTCGAAACTGTTAAAAGCTATATAGAACTAGTTCCAAACTGTTTAAAATTATTTAGAGCTAGTCCAAACTGTTTAAAACTATTTTTAAATTTGTTTTTGAACCATTTTAAACTTGTTAGCAATTTTACCGGATTGGTTTGAAACTGCGTTGAACTATTTAAATTTATTAAGAAACAGTATATAAACTCGTTAAAACAGGTTTTTAACTATTTAGGACAGATTCTAAGCTATCAGAAACCACATAAAACTGTTAATGTTTAAAATTTGCTGAGAACTATTAACAACCAATTGAAACTGTTTAAAAACAGTTGACGTTACCTAATATTATCTTGAACTTGTTCAAAGCAGTTTATAATTGATTCGAAACTTGTTAAAAACTGTTAATAACAAGTTCAAAACTGTTTAAGATCTGATTAAAACTAGTTAGCACAGTTTAAAAATTTTTTTAAACTCTCCAAATTACATAAAATTTTTCATAGTAAGTTATAAACTGTTTAAAACAGGTTGTAAACTATTTAGATCCACTTATAACTGCCAAAGAGTTGCTTAAAACTATTTAGGATCAGTTTAAACCGGTTTGAACAATTAGACTCGCATGGAAACAGTTTAAAATCGTTTAGAATAGATTTTAGACCACTTAGAACATGTTTTTAATTGTTTGAGACCACTTAAAACTGTTTGAAACTGGTTTGAAACTGTTTAAAGCTGGTTTGTAACTGTTTAAAACTGGTTTTAAAATATTTTAAACTACCTAAAATTGTGACTAGATATTTAAAACTTTTCAAGACAAGTTTAAACCAGTTTAGAACTCTTCGAATTGGTTAAATTTTTTAAAGCATTTTTTCAAACTGATTTAAAACTGTTTTGAACATTTAGACTCCATACAAACAGATTAAAACCGTTAAGGACAGATTTTAGACAATTTAGAACAGGTTTTTAATTGTTTAGAACTACTTAAAACTGTTAAAACTGGTTTGAAACTGTTTAAAGCAGGTTTGAAACAGCTTAAAACTGGTTTTAAACAATTTGGAACTACTTAAAACTGTTAAATAGTTGTTTAAAATTGTTGAGGACCAGTTTGAACCAGTTTTAAATTCTTAGAATTGTTCAGATTTTTTAAAGACTTGTTTTAAACGTGTTTGTATTTTTTCAAACTGATTTAAAACTGTTTTGAACATTAAGGCTGCATAGAAACAGTTTAAAACCGTTTAGAACAGATTTTAGACCATTTAGAACTGTTTGAAACTGATTTTAAACTATTAATGATTGGCTAAAACTATTAAAAACTAGCTTGAACGGTCCAATATTGTTTAGAATTTGTTCGAAACTGTTTACAACTGTTTTAAACTGTTTAAATCTGCTTAATATTGTTTAGAACTCGTTCGAAACTGTTTATAACAAGTTTGAAACTGTTTAAAATTAGTTATAAACTGCTTAAAAATTGTTTAAAATTATTGAAAACTAATTAGAATCTGTTTAAAACTAGTTTGAACCTGTTCAAAATGACTTTCAATCTGTTTTAGACCAAAAAAATGACCATCTTAAAATATACCAATAAATTTCAATTTCAATACTATTTTAATCAAAATTTCTAAAATTTAAAACATAATTTGAAGAAATAAATATAAAAATCAATTGTAACCTAAAATTCAAATAATTTCCAAAACTTGATTCCAAAGGGAATCAGAAGTCAACTGAGTTTCGAAAGTCCTTTCTGAATCGAACAGATTATTAATTGTTTTGATCCACAACTGAATTAAATCCCATTATCAGGACACTGGCACGTGTGACTGTCTCGAGGGTCAACAAGTTTGTCGTGGAGTGTCCCAAGCTGTCGAGGGTCTGTTACAAACCCCACCTGGGCATCCGACTCTTGACTGGATAGTTTCAACCCATCAGGAGTACATAGAGAAGAGGTGACCAGCAAACATTGTTCAACAAATTGAAAAGGAATCATTTGCACTCTCGTTCAACACCCACTTCTCTTCCCACTTGACATTCAAACACTTTCAAAATTTAATTCTAAAACTGGTTCTTTTTCAAAATTTAACATTTTTGAAAATGGTTTTTTTGCTAAAAATAAAATCACTAAATTGGAAATTTTTTTCCTCATATTTTTTTTTCAGGTATGGAGGTTGGTCGTTGTCCCACTGGAAAGACGATCCGCTCTTTGTTGTTTGGTTTAATAATAAAGGACATCATGCCTTGCCGGCTTATCTCAATGCTCTAAATGAGGCGATTATGCGAGCTTCAGGTGTCGATGGATATTTGATTACTATTAATCATCCTCTGAAACTGTCCAGTGAGCAGCTCAATCGAACCACCTTGTAAGTATTAAGATTTTTGAGATTTTTTCAATTTTCTTTTAGTTTTTCGTTTATTTTTATTCTTTGTTTAATACTTTATTATCTATTTAAATAAACACGACGGAATTTTAACTTATTATTATTACATGATACGTAATTAATATAAATTTATTAAAAAAAAATTTACCTTCAAGGGGATTCGAACCCTAAACACACAGTTAAAAGTCAGCGCTCTTACCACTGCCCTAAGTTATCCTTGTGAAAATTTAAAAATTATTTCTCCAATTTCCACTAAATACAAATTAAAATTAGTTTTAAATTGAGATTTTAATCTTAAATTGAAATTGCTTTTAAATTAAAATTGATTTCAATTTAAATCTACTCTAATTTGATTGGTCCATTGATTAATTGATTGATTCTAACTCTAATTAATGTTTAATTAAAATTCTAAATTTTGTTAACTATTTGAATAATTATAATTTCCAAACCGCTTTCTGAGTTATTGTTACAAATATAACGCACTGTCTATGACTAAGAGTAATTTATAAAATAAAAATTTTACCTCCGGAGGGATTTGAACACGGAATCAATACAGTCAAAGGTCAACAATTTTACCACTAGCCTAAACTATCTTGTGAAAACGTTTAAAATGTTTTCAATTTCCGAATCCAAATTGAAAGTATTTCCAATTATAATTTGCTTAAAATTAAAATTGATTTCAATTTCAATTAGACGTATCAATTTCAATCGATCCTGAATTAAAATTAAATTAGAAACGATTTTAATGTTAAATTATTTTTAGTTAAAATCGACTTTGGTTTGGAATTAATCCTAATTGGAACCACCTTCAAATTAAAATAATTTAAATCTAAATTGAAACAACTTCGATTTAGGGTCAATTAAAATCACTCTTTCTCAACTGAGAAAAATTTTAATTATAATTTATTCTAAAAAAAAAATTATTTTTGGAAAAAACATTTGGATTTTCTACAAATCTAGGATAATTTTCCTACTTGCTGATAATTTATTTTTATTCTTATATGGAATCAATGCTAATTCGAATCTATTTTAGTTTGAAATATTATAAGAAATTCAAAAATCTATACAAATTTACAGAATATTTTAAATTGAAAGTCAATTTTTAAAATTTGAATCGATTTTGAATCGAACTTATCCGAATTTTGAAAATACAATTTTAAATCAATCCCAGTGTAAACCTTTCAAAATCGAATAACTTTTTATTTCACTTATTATGTGTCTTAATTTAAGATTATAATTACTACTAATTATGAATGCATGATCAATAATGACAGATTTTAATTTTCTACCAAATCCAAATCAAATAACACTTATAGCAATAACATAATAATTTATAACAAATATTACCATCTGCATTTTCCGATTGTAAATGAAGTTCTGTAAATAAGCAATTTCGCATGAATAATACGGAAATTGAATTATTTATAATAGGGAAATTCGCTCATAATGGTTGATTTAATTATTTCTCACTTCGCCATAATGAGGTTAATGATGTTTCAAAAACAGGACATGTTTGCAACTATAACGACAAAATAAATAGAGTTGATTAAAATCGAGAATATTAACCATTTCAGAAAACACACGAAAATTCGATTTCTGTTAAAAATAATATAAAATTGAATTCTTTAAATAATTATTTATTATTACATTGGTTACATGATTTATTAAATCGTTTATTAATTTATTTTTAAAACATTTATATTTTATTTACTATACCTATATATTTATTATTTAGTAATTTATTTTTCAAAAAGTGATTTATTTAAAATCGTTTCATTTTAAGCGTTCAATAAACAAAATGAAAATAAATATTTAAAAAAAAATTCGCAACTGTCACAGTGTTTTTGAAAAATGACAGATAATAGGGGACGTATTTTTATTCTAAAACATGGAAATGGCAAAGCAAACACGATACTTTGATTTATGACGTAAAGTTGGTGAAAAACCTAACGGCTTTTCGTTTTTCACAAATAAATGGCTCTGGATATCACTGGCGTGGGCAGTCAGCGATTTATGCAAATTATGGAAACATTTCCAGTCACGGACAGTGAGCACAAATAATTCCGTCTTCCAGAATCGCGGTAAGAAATTAATGAGAATCCAAGAATAACGCGGACAATGCGAAACGCCTTCCGGACATAATAAAGCATCAGGATTTTAATTGAATTTGTTTCCAGTCAGAAAATATGAGCAAACATGGCATCTTTCATTTACATTTTTTTCCAGAATCTGAACACTTGTAATTTTACTATTTAGCTTAAAAATAACTTAAGAGGAATCTGAGAAGATTTTTAATTGAATTTTATTTCTGTTAAATTGACCCCAAATTAAATTCGGTTCTGAAATTTACATATGCTCCAAATTAGAATTGGTTCTAATTTTAAGTTGAGTTCAAATTAAAAATGATTCAAATTTAATTGATTTAAAATTTGTATAGTGATTACAATTTGACTTGGTTTTAGGTCTAAATTGGTTCAAGTGAAAATCGACTCTAAATAGGTTATAATTTAAATTTACTAAAAAATGAAAATGGTTCCAATTTCAATTAACAAATAATTAAAAGCAAGTCCAATTTGTTTTTAATTTAATTTTAAAGTGATTCAAGTTTTAATTGTCTCAAAAACTTGATATAGTTTCAAATCTTATGAGAGAATTTTAATTGAGATTAATTTCCATTAATAAATAATTAATAATTTCCAGGTTGAAATTGGTTGTTATTTTAATTAAATGAATCTTGGAAGTAATTTGAATTAGAATTGATTCAAAGTTTAAATTTGTTCAAGTTTCAATTGACCCGAAATTTGATTCAATTTCGAATTTGAAAGGATTTTAAATTGAAATTAATTCTCTTCATTACATTGATTTCAAATTAAAATTGGTTTCAATTTAAATAGATTCCTAATTAAAATTAGATTCAATTTAAATTAATTTAAAATTGAAAATGGTGTCAATTTAAATTGACACAAAATTGAAAGTAGATGCAATTTAAATTGATTTTAAGTTAAAATTGTTTCGAGTTTTAAATTGACTCAACATTTGAAATTGGTTCGAATTTAAAGGCATTTTAAATTAAATTTGATTCCCAACAAATTTATTCCAAATTAAAATTGGTTTCAATTAAAATAGACTCCAATTTAAAATTGGATCCAATTGAAACAGATTCCAAATTAAAATTGCTTCCAATTTTAATTAATTCAAAATTAAAGTTGATTGTATATTTATTTCGAATTATAATTGTTTAAAATTTAAAATCACTTTAAATTGTAATGGGTTCCATTTTAAATTGGGTTTTAGTTAACATTGGTTCAAGTTTTAATTGACTTCAAATTTGATACAAAATAAAGTTTTGAAGAGATTTTCAATTGAAATTAATTCCTAACAAGTTGATTCTAAATTAAAATTGGTTTTAATTTGAACAGATCTCAAATGAAGATTTGTTCCAGTCTAAATTAATTCAAAATTAAAATTTTCTGTAATTTAAATTTACTTAAAATTTAAACTGGTTTTAATTTTAATTGGTTTAAAGTTTAAATTGGTTCAAGTACCAATCAAATCAAATTGAGATAGGTTACAGTTTGAACTTGATTTCAACTTGAAATTGCTTTCAATTTCATTTGGTTCAAAATTAAAAATGGTTCCAATTAGAATTAACTTAAAATTTAAATTGTTTTAAGTTTCGATTAAAATTGAGATGGGTTCGAAAATAAAAGAATTTTAATAGAAATAGAATCCTATATAAACTGACACAAAATTGAAAATGGTTCCAATTGATTTTAAGTGCAGATTGATTATAATTTCAATTGACTCTAAATTTTAGATTGGTTCGAATTGGAAGGGGTTTTTCATTAAAATAATTAAAATTAATAATTAATAATTTAATGGAATTAATTCATTAAAATAATTCAACTTAGATTTGTAAAAATTAAAATTGGTTCCAATTTAAATTGACTCGAAATTTGAATGTCATTCCAATTTGAATTGATTTCAAGTTCACATTGGTTCAAATTCCAACTGACTCAAAACTTGATATAAATTCGAAACTGAATGGTTTTTAAATTGAAATAGATCCTAATTAAAGTTGACTCAAACTTGAAGGTGGTTTCTATTTTAATTGATTTTTTAAGTGCAAAGTTGTTTTAATTTCAATTGACTCAATTGAGTTAGAACTCAAGTTGGAATCGAATCACAAGGACTTTTTAATTAAAATTGGTTTCAATTAAATTACTCAAAATTCAAATTGATTCAAATTGACATCGGTTCAAATTGAAGTTGGTTCAAATTAAAATTGACTCAATACTGAAAGTGGTTTTAATTTAAATTGGTCTCAAGTTTAAATAGGTTCAGGCACCAATCGAATCAAATTGTGGTAGGTTACAATTTAAATTTGACTTCAAATCAAAATTACTTTCAATTTCAGTTGGTTCCAAATTAAAAATGGTTCTAATTAGAATTGACTTAAAGTTTAAATTGTTTTAAGTTTCAGTATATCTTTATTTTGAGAAAGGTTCGAATGTAAAGGATTTTTAATTAAAATAGAATCCAATTTATATTAAAAATATTCCCAACTGATTTTAAGTGCAAATCAATTATAATTTCAATTGATTCTAAATTTGAGATAGGTTCGAAATTGAAATATTTTTTCATTAAAATTGGTTTTAATTTAAATTGTTTAAAACTGAAATTGTTTCCAATTTCCATTGACTCAAAATTTGAATCTGATTCCAATTTGAATTGATCTCAAGTTCACATTGGTTTAAGTTTCAACTGATTCAAAATTTGATATAGATTCGAAACTGAATGGATTTTAAATTGAAATTGATTCCAATTGAAGATGACTCAAAATTAAAGGTGGTTCCGATTTTAAATGATTTTTTAAGCTTAAAATAATTTTAATTTCAATTGACTCAATTGAGTTAGATATAATTGAAATTGGCTCATATTTAAATTGTCTCAAAATTTAAATGTGATTCCAATTTGAATTGATTTCAGGTTCATATTGGTTCAAATTTCAACTGATTTAAAATTTAATTTAATTAAAATTGGTTCCAATTTAAATTGAGTCAAAATTTAAATGTGCTTCCAATTTGTATTGATTTAAAGTTCATATTGGTTCAAATTTCAACTGATTCAAAACTTGATATAGATTCGAAACTAAACGGATTTTAAATTTAAATTGATTCCAATTGATCTTGACTCAAAATTGAAGGTGATTTCCACTTTAAATACTTTTTTAAAAATAAATTGGTTTTAATCTCAATTGACTCAATTAAGTTAGAACTCGAATTAGAATCTAATCAGAAGGGCTTTTTAATTAAAATTGGTTCCAATTTAAAATTCTTAAAACTGAAATGGGTTCGAATTTAAATTGATTCAAATTGAGATCGGTTCAAATTTGAATTTATACCGTATTGAAAGTGGCTCAAGTTTTAATTGGCTCCAAATTAATAGTATAATTCAAGTTTAATCAAAATTTATATATGTCCCATTTAAAATTGAAAGTGATCCTAGTCAATCGTTACAAATCCAAATATTTTTTTCCCCATTTTCACCAATTCCAAACTGAAAATCCTCCAATTTAAATTTTGTTCATATTGTTTTTCCCTTATAGACAAAAGCAATAAAATACCAAATTGCTCTATTAAAATTGTATTTTTAATCGTTTTACCTTAAAAGCAGTAAATTTCAGTAAATTTAATGAGAGACGCAATTTGAAAGAGATTCCTTTGTCTAGGTTGCAACACGTGGCTGACGTCGGAATCGCCTTAGTGCTTTTGGTCGCATTTAGTCTGGTTGGAGCCCAAGGAGCGAAGGAATTGGTTAGGGAGAGATTGTCGGAGGAGAAGAGAATCTTATATCTTGCTGGAGTGCATCCAGTGACTTATTGGACGACGGCTCTAATCTGGGACTTTCTGGTAAAGCAGGACTTCTTTCAGGACCTAATATCAATCTAATCCGAGTACAATTTATAAATAATGAAAGAAAACTTTCAAAAAAAAGAAGCATTACTTTTTTATTTATTGATTCTATAAAGAAATATTTAATACAAAAATATACAAAGATTATTTATTTAAATTTATGATTAATTATAAGTAAAAAAGATTAATTTTCAAAAATTCTGCTTTTAGGTGTTTGAATGTGCAATTGGCTTGGCAGTTATTGTTTTCGAAATTTTTGGCCTTCCTGCCTACGTAGCTAGAGATAATTTAGCAGGAGTTTGTTTAGTCTTGTGTCTATTCGCGTAAGTATTATATTATATAATTAATAATTTTTTTGTTCTCAATTATTTTCTAAGATTTTCAACTAGATTTTTTCAAATTTCGATTATTTTCTTCTGTTTTTAAATATTTTTATGATTATTTAACTGTATTTTAATCAACTTTTGCTTTCACTATTTTTCGATTAATTTGCAAAATTTGACATTATTTTTTTCGATAACATGTGTCAAATTGTGACCTTTTATCCATTAAAATAAATTAGGAGTCAATGTAGATATGTATTTATTCATTTTATTCCGTCAAATACATTTTCGCTATGAACAAAATGGAGTAAATATTAAATCAAAAAAGAGAAGATAAATACAACGAATCGAAACATCAACAAGCTAAAAAACTTACAGCATTGACAAAAAACGGATGTATTAATTTATTGTGTTTAGAAATTCAGTTTAAATTAAATTAGAAATAAGAATGAGGAATAATAACCTCAAACTTTTCGACATTATTTTTTTTTGCTGACAATTTAGTTCAAATATAATAAATCGGTTGTTAAAATCTTCACTAAAAAGCATTTAAAACAATTAGTAAACAAATATTTTGTCATTATTTCTTTTAGTAGAAACATTTTTTTAAAATATATCAAATATAAAAAGTTTTAGGTTATTTAAACATACACTTTTTGAGATTATTCAGTTCTTTTTACATATATAATTGTAGTTATTATTAATTTTTTTCAGATGGGCGGTTGTTCCGTTTACACATCTGGTGGAGAAGGCTTTTGACGACTCGAGTTTGTCAAACATGGTGCTCTTTTGTGTCAACACATTTTTGGGTGTAGCTTCCTTAACGACGATCCTTGTAATCGATATTCTCGGCAAAAGTCAAACTGCAGCAGACGTTCGTAATTTTCTACATCACGTACTGCTTTTACTACCTCAATATGCACTCGGCGATGCTCTTGTTCAGATGACGAGGAACGACATCACTGCAGAACTACTAGGAAGATTTAACATGGATACCTATAAATCTCCCTTAGGTTGGGACTTAATTGGCTTACATTATGTCTACCTCTTCGTCGTTGGTACCATTTTATACTTGGCAAATCTGGCAATCGAGTGCCGAGTACTTCCCGACATTTCATGGAGAAGGTAATTAAACCATTCAATTTTCATTGGCACAGACTTACCTGCTTGACTGATATAACTAATTCCGAAAATGACGTAGATGTTTGCTATAAGTTCATTTGGTAAAAGAAAAGAAAGAAAATTAATTTTTTTCGGTGTTTGACCTCACGACATAACCTCAAATTAAAACTTTAAAACTAGAAAACTACTTAAAACTTGGGATCTGAAATACAGCTATACGCCATCTGGTGTCAGAAAAACTTATTAAAAACAAGGTCCGATTCTGTATACGCCATCTGGTGTCAGAAAAACTTATGAAAATAACAAGGTCCGATTCTGTAGAGTTGCAAAATTCTCGGTAATTTAAAATCCGGTCATATTCTAGAGAAAATAACCGAGAATATTCTCCTTCCGGAGAATTTACCAGAATTTTCTATGTTTGAATCAGCTCCACTATTTTGAAACACAAACAATTTATTCAATATAAAAATGGATAAATAACAAAATAATTATCATTACAAACTAACTACCCCCACAGCACCTTAACTTGACTCAAATTTGCAAACCTTTCCTAAAGAGTCGCCAACTTTCAGAAAGTTTGCTGCAAGTTTAAAAACTTGAGGAAAGGTTGGCAAAGTTGAGGCAAATTTAGGTGCTGTGGGGGTATAAGTCAATGAAGAGTAAAAATTATTATTAAATATAACAATTATAATTTTAAAATGAAAGAAAATATTTTAAATTTGAGAAAAATACTTGAAAATCTTAGAAATAAATTGAAAAAAATTAGGGTAATGAAAAATTGGAGAAAATAATTGAAAACAAAATGATTAAAATTGGGATAAATAATTAAAAATTTAGAAAATTAATTCAGAAGATGATGAAAATAATTAAAAATTTAAGAAAATTATAAAGAAACAATATAAATAATTTAAAATTGAAGAAAATAATTAAAATTTGAGAAAATAATTGAAAAAATTGCATAATATATTTTAAATAATGGAAATTTAAAGAAAATAATTAAAAATCAGGGAAAATAAATGAAACAAGATCAGTATAATTTAAAATTAAGAAGAACAATTTTTAATTTAAGAGAAATATTTGCAAAAAATACAGAATAATAAAATACAAGAAAATCGTAGATATAATTGAAAATTGAATAGAAAAATGAAAATCTCAGATAAGAAATTGAAAATAATAAACAAATAATATAAATAATTGAAAAATGAATTAAACAATTGAAAATTGATTTAAAAATTTAGAAATTGAATTAAATAATTGAACATTGAATTAAATATCTGAAAATCAAATTAAATAATTGAAAGTGTTTAAAGATTGAGGAAAATAATGGAAAATTTGAGAAATTAATTGAAAAAAATGAGAGCAACTAAAAATTAAAGAAAATAATTGAAAATGTCTAAAAATAATTAATAAAAATGTTTGGAAATTATGAAAACAAATGAAAATTAAAAATTGAAGAAAATAATTGAAATTTAAAAAAAATTAAAAAAAAAAATTTTACAAAAGTAGAATGGTAATTAAGAATTTAAATAAATAATAGAAAAATATTCAAAATAATTTAAAATTAAAAAAAATCATTAAAATATGATAAACATAATTAAAATTTCAGATAAATAGTTAACATTTTTTAAAATTATGACAAAAAAATGAAAATAATTAGAAATTGGAGAAAATAATAGAAAATTACAGAATTTATTTTTAAGCTAAAGAAAATAATTGAAAAATCGTTTAAAAAGTTGAAAATTGAATACAATAATCTTAATTTGAGATAATAACTGAAAATTTAGAAAATTAATTGAAAAATAATTAAAATAATTAAAAGATGTGAAAAATTATTAAAAATTGATTTTTAAATTTGAAACTTAAGAAAATAATTGAAATATAAAATAAAATAATGATAAGTTGAAAAAAATAAATTAAATTTGAAAAAAATAATCGAGAAAATTGCAGATTTTTTTTTTAAATAAACAATAATACCTAATTAAAATTTGTGAAAAACACTTGGAAATATGAGAAATTAATTGAAAAAAATAAGAATAATTAAAGAAATTAATAAAAGAATTGAAGGAAGCTAAAAGAAATTGAATTTTAAGGTAATTAAGCAAACAAATTTCAAAATTATGAAAACAAATGAAAATAATTAAAAATTGAAGAAAATAATTGAATTTTGAAAAAAATGCTTAAAAATCGTAAAAAATAATTGTACAAAATGAGAATAATAATGTTACAAATTGAGGGAAATAATTTATATATGATGAAAATAATTAAAAATTTAGGAAATTAGTTAAGAAATAATGAAATTGATTAAAAATTAAAGAAAATAATTAATAAATAATATAACTATTAAAATTGAAGAAGATAATTAAAATTTGAGAAAATAAGTGAAAAAATTACATAATATATTTTAAATAAAGGAAACTTGAAGAAAATTTCAGAAAAATACTTGAACCTTTTAGAAGTGCATTGCAAAAAAAAGAAAAAGAAAATTATTCTTTCATATTTCATTTAAATTATTTTCATCATATTCCAATTTTTTTCTCAATCTTAAATTATTTTCAGCCTATTTCAATGATTTTTTTCAATTTTAAATAATTCATAATTCATTATCATTTTTCAATTATTTTCCTTGATTGTGAATTATTATTCTCATTTTCTAAAATTACTTTTTAAGATTTTTAAGTATTTTTCTAAAACTTCAATTATTTTCTTCAATTTTGAATTATTCTCGTTTTTTGCAATTAATTTCTAAGAATTTCAAGTATTTTTCTGAAATTTCAATTATTTTTGTCTGTTTTATAAAAAATGCTGCATTTTTTAAACAATTTATTTCAAATTTCATTTTTTTATTTCAATTTTGAATAATTTAAATTTTTTCATTTTTCAATTATTTTTCCCGATTGTTAATTATTATTATCATTTTCTAAAATTAATTTTTAAGGTTTTTAAGTATTTTTCTAAAATTTCAATTATTTTCTTAAATTTTTAATTATTCTCATTTGTTTTCATAATTTCCAAAATTTTTTATTAATTATCGTAAATTTCAATTATTTTTAGCTTTCTTCAATTTAATTCCCTAATTTGTAGTTATTCTAATTTTTTCAATTAATTTCTAAGATCATCATATAGTTTTCCCAAATTTAAATTATTTTCTTTTATTTAAACAGTAATTCTGTAATTTTTTCAATTATTTCACTAACATCTCATTATTTTTTACACCTTATCATTATTTGTATCATATTTCAAATATTTTCTTAAAGTTTCAAATTTCACTTTTCAATATTTTTTAGAATTTTCCAAAATTTTAAACTATTTATCCGACATTTCAATTATTTCATTAAAATTCAATTATTTATATTACTTTCTTCTATTTTCAATTATTGTGGTTCATTTTTATAATTTCCAAAATGTTTTGAATTATTTCTCTTCAATTAAAAATTATCCACTTCAATTTTAAAATATGTTTGTCATTTTTCATATATTTTCTCTAATTTTTAATAATTTTCTTTTTTTTTTCAATAAATTTCTGAAAGTTATAAGTATTTTTCTAATTTGTTATTAACTTTCCTTTATTTAAAATATATTATGCAATATTTTCAATTATTTTTTTCAATTTTAAATTATTTATCTCAATTTTCAATGATTTTTTTTCAATTTACCATTATTTTCTCTAATTTTTCATTATTCAAATTTTTTCAATTTATTTTTAAGATTTTCAAGTTTTTTTCTTAAATTTAAATTATTTACTTTATTTTTAAAACATTTCTACGATTTTTTAAATTCCTGTTTCCAATTTTTAATTGATTTGATTTGAATTTTTTTCAGTTAATTAGTAAAATTGCATTTATTTTGTTTAATTTCAATTATTTTTTGCCACTTTTTTTAATTTTAAAATTTTATAAATTTTGTCCTGAATTATTATTTATTTTATTTATTTACATAGATTTATTTTTAAATACTTTAAGAAAACACTAATAAGAATGTCAATAGTGATTCTATTTTCGTACAATGATTGAGAAAATTTGACTTAATTTGATAAATAAATAAAAAATTTAAATTCTTATAAATTCTCGATTAGGATTTTGGTCGGTTATATTCCCGGTTATTTTTTCTTTTTCTCATTACCGTTCTCCAGGTAATATTACTTCTTCGCAACTCCACGATTCTGTAAACAGCATTGAATATGACATTTGAAATTAATTATTTGTATTATGTAAATTGCGAGTTATTAGAATACTTATTTTAAAAAATGTATTCTTTTGAAAGAGTAGAAGTGTGTAAAATAGAATAAATTTGTGTATTATGTGACTACGTATAAAAAATTTGCTTTTTATAAGATACTATTATTGACGTTTTTAACATAATGCCTACTTTTCTGAAGACGATTCCAGTTAAAATGTTACAAAAAGTAAATTAAACCGATTAAATAAATTATAAGAAGCAAAATAGACAGAAAATATAAATGCTTTAGTTGTTTATTTGTTATGACAGCTACATGTAACTACATAACCTATATTTTTATACTTAAAACACTTTTAGAAGACAATGTTGTGTTCTTAAGAGAAAAATAAAAGAAATAACAGAAGTTTAAACATTGTTTTACAAATCTAGTCTATTTTAAAATTTATTATTTGCTTTAATAAGTAGCACTAACTTAATGACGTTTCAGATCCCAATAGCCTAAATTACGTAAAATATATATTACGAAAGAAAAATAGAAGATTGTAAATATATATGTTTTATTCAAATTTAAAATTCCCTAAGTATTTTAAACTTTGGAACTATATCTTTCGCAATCTACATTTTGTACACTATATTACAAACTATATTCGAGAATATAATTTGATATACTTCTGAGTAGCACCTGAAGCTTCAAAGGGCTTTGTAATAAGATCACGTCTAAATTAACAGCTATCATTATGAAGCGAGGAGTTTCGAGAGATACTCAATATCCGGAATAGGATAACTTTATTAATTGTCAAATATTCGACTTCATCGCATGAAACTCAAGTTGTCGATTTAATACCAATTTAGCAACATTCTTAATTTTCTAAAATACCACACAGGTTCGATTTTGATCTAAATTTTTATTTGTCTTTTTCACCAAATTAAAAACTCCCTTTTTCCTGAATTTAAATTTCAAAATTCTCAAGAAACAGTGATTTCTAAATCGAGAAGTAAGTTTTAAAATAAAACTATCATCATGACTGATTACAGGCGTAAAGTTTCTTACGAGGAAGTAAAAGAAGATCCAGATGTTGCCAGAGAGAGACTCAGGGTGGAGAAGGAATTAGTTCAAGACATTTTAAAAACCGTGAAATTGCGAAAAGAATATAAAAGCTTTTACGGAACAAACGTGGCTGTTCAGAATCTCAGCTTTGGCGTCCAGGCCGGAACTTGTTTCGGACTCCTTGGCATCAATGGGGCCGGGAAAAGTTCAACCTTTAAGATGCTAACCACAGAAATAAAACCGACTGCTGGCAGTATTTTTATCAATGAATCAGAAGTCGGCAAAGGACCTCTGTGTAATGGAGAAGTTGGATATTGTCCTCAAAGTGATGCACTTGATGGGTTTCTAACTCCTCACCAGTGCTTGACCATTCACGGAGAAGTTTGCGGTCTTGCCGATGTTGCCAGGGTAATTAAATTTTAACGAAACTTTGTCTATTTAAAAGAAAAAAAAATCAGTTGAGAAGAAAATTAGGTTTTTCTTGACTAATATGTTATTTTTCTCACAAACTGTTTTTAACTATAGAGAAGTGCTTCAAAACTGTTTTAAACTAGTTCAGAATTTTTCAAACCTAATTAGAATCCATTAAAATTATTTGTAACTTGTTTAAAACAGTTCCAAATTTGTTATAAATTATTTAAAACTGGTTTCAAATTAATAAAAAGTACGTTCGGAACTATTTAGAACACGTTCTAAACTCTTAAAAACTAGTTTAAAATTGTTAAAAACTATTTAGAATTAATTAAAATGTAAAAATAATTATTATTAAAAACAGTCCTTCACCTGTTAGAAATTATTTCAAACTGGTTCCAAACAGTTTCAAACTGGTTCTAAACTATTCTCAGAACACGTTCAAAACTTTTAAGAATCGGTTAAAAATACTTGAAACTTTTCAAAACTGATTCAATTAAAAACTTTAAAAAAAATGTTCAAAAACTTTTAAAAATATTTGAAACTTGTTTTAAATTGCTCGAAACTTGTTAAAAATGGTTTAAAATTTGTCACAACCAGTTTTTTAAGCTACTTAAAATTTAGAACTATTTGTTCAAAAAAGATTTATTCCAAACTATTCAGAACTAGTTCCAAATTTTTTATACCTGTTTTGAATTACGGAATTCTGTTTCTAACTACTTGGAATTAATTAAAAAGGTTTATAAATCCTTTCTCAAACTGCTAAAATTTGTTAAAAATGATTTAGAAACTGGTACCAAACTGTTTGCAACTATTCAGAACTGGTTTAAAACTGTTTAGAATTACTTAAAACTATTCAAGTTTGTCTAAAACTTTTTTGAATTACTCAAAACCTTAAAAAACTTGTTTAAAGCTGTTCAGGAAATGTTGACTACTATTCAAAAATGGTTTCAAAATATTTTAAACTCGTTCAAACTATACAAAACTGTTTGGTACCAGTTCAAACATATTTAATTTTACTATAACTAGTTTCAAACTGTTCATAACAAATTAAAGTCGTTTCTAATATGTTTAAAACCGAAATTTAAAACTTGTTAAAAACTATTTACAATAGGTTCAAATCAGTTTATAAATATAAAAAATACTTTTTAAATGCCAATATTTGATGAAAAAAGTGACGCTATAACGTCAATCTCATTATCGAATTCTAAGATGCAGATTATGTCTAGATGAACCAAAAAAGTTAAAAGGTAGTTGGAAAGATATGTTATAATGTTATATAATGTTATAATGTTATAATTGCCTTATTCGAATTGCAGCAATTATTTTATTTAATTTTTTCAATCACTTTTTCAATTTTAATTATTTATCCCTCGACATTAAATCAATAATTATTTATTATTACATTTTATATTATTCATCGCAAATTTAATTTTTGGACTATTTTTATTATTTTTCAATTATTTTCTGAAAATTTTAATTATTTTTAAATTGTTCTTTTTAATCTTAAATTTACATTATTCAAATTTCAATTATTTTATTTAATGTTTTCATTCCCTTTTTCAATTTTAATTATTTATCCCTCAATATTAATTCAATAATTATTTATTCAAAAATTCTATATTATTATTCCTTGCAAATTTAAATTTTGTACATTTTTTTATCATTTCTCAATTATTTTCTGCAGATTTTAATTATTTTTAAATTGTTTCCCTTAATTTTAAATTTACCTTATTCAAATTTCGATTATTTTATTTAATTTTTCCAATCACTTTTCCAATTTTAATTATTTATCCCTCGACATTAAATCAATAATTATTTATTCCTAAATTTTATATTACCGTAAAATGGGGTAAAGTCGGCCAGTTTTTCACGATTTTCTTAAAAAAATACGTTAAATAAAGAGAAGAAAATATTGATACTTCATATATATAATCTCTGACTCTTGTTTTTGAAGTTCATCATACAGGAAAAGTGAAATCCTTTTTAAAGAATTCACTATAATCCTTTTTTCCATGGCCGACTTTTCCCCTAAATGTGGGGTAAAGTCGGCCACCACTATAAACAGGTAGAATAATGTTGGTTTAACAAAAAATAAAATCATCTATAATCATGAAAAATAAAGTTAATTAAAAATACAATATGAAATATATATTTATTTAAACTTTATATTATGATTTGACAAAATTTCTTTGTCAGATTTTTAACATAACCTGAACAAAAAAAATGAACGAATCTGAATTATTCAAAGTTTTTAATTAGAGAAATAATATTTTCCATGCACCCTTCTCATTTTTAAGTTTTAGTTTAGAAACAACATTTTTTATTCTTACATTTCGGACATTGGGAACAAGTGTAAAAATATGATTTACAATATTTTTGTAAATTCGTACCATGGCCGACTTTTCCCTACAAAAGTAAAATTTTTAGAAAAACTGATTTTTCACAAAATTTAATAAACCCATGAAGGTTATTTTTATTTGTAAATTATGTCAGAGACACAAGCAACGCGATATACAGTTTGATTTGGCATAAAAAATTTTCAATCATTATTTACAACTACCTTTTTCACACTACTTATTTTTGAGATAAAGTAGGCATGCACACAAAAATATTATTTTTATTAGAACCAACCCATGAATTTGCGTCAAGTATTTTTTAAATTTAAGTTTGACATTTCTATTAACAAAAACAAAACAATATATTTAATTTTTCTTTCTAAAAAAAGGATAATTAAATACTTTAAAAATAGGTTATCGACTGGCCGACTTTTCATGACTGGCCGACTTTACCCCATTTTACGGTATTCATCGCAAATTAAAATTTTGTACTATTTTTTAATTTTTTAATTATCAATTATTTTCTGCAATTTTTAATTACTTTTAAAGTGTTTCTCTTAATCTTAAATTTACCTTCTTTAAATTTAAATTATTTTATTTAATTTTTTCATTCACTTTTTCAATTTTAATTATTCAACCCTCGACATTAAATCAATAATTACTTATTCCTAAATTTTTTATCATTCATCGCAAATTTAAATTAATTATTTTTTGCCTTATTTATTGTTATTATTTCTGTCATTTTGTAACTATTATTTTCAATTTTTAATCATTTTCATAATTTCTGAATTAATTTCCTGAACTTTCAAACATATATCTCAATTTTCAATTATTTTGTTGAATTTTCATTTCTTTTGATTATTTTTCAATTATTTTCTCCATCTTTTAATATTTTCATTATTCTTCAATTAATTTTCTAAAATTTTAGTTATTATCTGAAATTTAGATTAATGTCATGAATTTTCCAGGTTATAAATAATTTTTCAATTATTTTCTTCAATTTTTAATTAATTTCATTATTTTGGCATAATTTTCAAAAATTGCTATTATTTATCTTAAATTTAAATTATTTTTTTCAATCTTTGTATATTTCTGCGATTTTTTAATTATTCTTTTTAAGGGCATGTGATGATAATGCTAAATTTGTCCGTAAACTTTCTCTTAAAGTACTCAATGTTTTGACACCAAACTTTGTAGAATTACTCAAAATACCATTAGAATGGTCTCTCTGACCCAATTTTGTTTCATTTTTGTCTTTAAACTAAATATTTTTCAAATTTACTTTTTTTTCAAAATTTTCCAAAAAGTGTAAAATTGAAAAAAAAATTAGTTTAAAGATAAAAATGAAATAAATTTGGGTCAGAGAGACCATTCTAATGGTATTTTGAGTAGTTCTACAAAGTTTGGTGTCAAAACATTGAGTACTTTAAGAGAAAGTTTACGGACAAATTTAGCATTATCATCACATGCCCTTAAGTAATTTTGTAATTATTTACTTTTTTTAAACATACATTTTATGATATTATCAATTATTTCTCTCAAGTTTTATTTATTGTTTTCAATTTTTCATATTGAAATTGTTTTTAGAATATTTCAATTATTTTTTTCAATTTTGAATTAGTTTTAATATTTTTTAATTATTTTCCTCGATTGTTTAATTATTCTCATTTTCTAAAAATTATTTTCTAAAGTTTTTAAGTATTTTTCTAAATTTTCAATTATTTTCTTCAATTTTTTAAATTATTTTCATTTGTTTTCATAATTTCCAAAATTTTTTATTATTGATCGTAAATTTCAATTATTTTTAGCTTTCTTCAATTCTTTTCTCCAATTTTTAGTTATTCTCATTTTTTTAAATAGATTTTTAAGATATCATGTATTTTTTTCAAATTTCAATTAATTTTATTTATTTCTTACAATTATAATTGTTTATATCTTATTTCAATTTTTTTCTTCAAGTTCCAAATTTTAAAATCATTTTTCAAAATTTTTTTCCTTCATTTTTCAATTATTTTCGTTTCTTTTATAATTTCAAAAATTTTAAACTGTTTATCTGACATTTCAATTATTTCGTTCAATTTTCGTTCTTTTTCATAATTCCCAAAAAGTTTAGAAGTATTTCTCTTCAATTTTTAAATTCTGTTTATCTTTTTTCATTTATTTTCTCTAATTTTCAATTATTTTCTTTTTTTCAATGAACTTCTGAAATTAGGTAATTTTTTCAATTATTTCCTCAAATTTGAATTATTTTTTTCAATTTCCAACTATTTTCTCTAATTTTTCATGATTTAATTTTTTTTAAATTTATTTTTCAGATTTCCAAGTAATTTTCTCAAATTTAAATTATTTTTTTTATTTTTATGAAACATTTCCATGATTTTTTAAAATACCTTCCCCAATTTTTAATTGGTTTAATTATTTTTTAATTAATTTACAAAATTTAAAATTATTTTGTTTAATTTCAATTATTTTTTGCATTTTTTTTTAATTCTAAAATTTTATGCTCCTTAACAGTTACGCCAAACCAAAAAAGTTAAAAAGGGGTTTTTGATGAAAAAAAAGTAACGTTATAACGTTAATCTCATTAAAATTTTAAGGTGTAGATCTTGTCACGCATAGTTTTAATTGTTTTTAAATTTTTATGTTTAGGCAGTGGAGAGGATGTTAAAGAGGTTCGATCTTATAAAATACGCTCATCAGAGGGTGGATAGTCTCAGTGGAGGAAACAAGAGAAAACTCTGCGCGGCTATTAGTGTCATGGCGCCAGTATCAATAGTCCTCATGGACGAACCTACCAGGTAAAAAAAAGGTTTTTTATAAAAAAAAATGTTTTTTTTTTAAATTTTAATTATTTTTCTGATCAATGCAATTTTTAATTTCCAGTGGGATGGATCCAGCTTCCAAAGAATTAGTTTCTCAAGCTGTTCGTCACGTGACGAGAAATCAGGGTTCAGTTATCATGACCTCTCATAGTGTTGTAGAATGTGAGAAACTTTGTCCAAGGGTTGGAATTTTAGCCAAGGCGGGTCTCAGGTGCATCGGAAGTCCTCAGCATCTGAAACACAGGTGATTTTTTACTCTTTATCTCTGTCTTTTTCAGCAAAATTTTTTCCCCAAAAAAACCTTCATATTCTCCAAGGTCACATTCTATTGCGAAAAAAGTAGGGGAGAGTAGTCAGAGTTGGACAGTGGTCAGAGTTGAATCATCGCGTTTTTTAGATAATTAAATGTAGAAGAAATATGCCAAAGACAAATTAAGTTGACTAAAGTTGTTCATTAAGATGTTATACGAAATTGTGGAACGTAATTTGGTGTTTGTATAAAGCGTTCATGGTGTGTGTGTGATATGAAGCTAAACGACGCTTGAGTCAAGGTTGGTACACACAAAATTTTGCAATTCTGAAGCATTTTTGCAATGAAAATGAATTTGTTAACTTAAAAAGTGTGTCACAAACTTAATTTCTATTTGAAAGAAAGAAAATTCAAATTTTTGGTAATACTTTTTCACTTTCAGATCAATTTCGCTATACAAGAGGAAATATGATTTATTTCAATTTCATGTTTCCTTTTGTCATTTCCAAATGTATTTGAGTGTTATTCTATCATTCGAAGGCAAAGATATTGTCATTTTCAATCATTTATCTTCATATTTCATTGATTTTCTACAGTGACCCAACTCTGACTACCATGTTCAACGCTGACTACCTTTTTTTTTTTTAATTGCCTATAACTCCGAAACTTTTGGTCCAAATTTTTTGCAATGTTTAGCAAAAACATTGCATTTTAGTAGAACTTTCCAATAATATAAGAGACATTGCAAAATTCGGCCTACAGGAGAAGTTATAGAGAAAAGTCAAAACTATATCCAACTCTGACTACTCTCCCCTATGTAATTAAAGAAAAAACTCTCTAGTTATTGCCGTTTGTTAAAAGGGATGTGACTATTTAAAAACATCAGTTTTTAGAAAAAGGGAAATTATTTAATTTTATGTAAAAATTAGAGTAATTAAAATTTAGAGTGAATAATAATTTTAATATACGAATAAAAATTAACTTTATAAAAAATTGTGAAAAGTTGAAAATTATGATACCCGTATTTGAGAATTTTCTAATGAAAAAATTAAATTTTTCAAAATGTTTGTTAAATGCTAATTAGTACAAAATCACATTTTTATAAAGTGGTTTATATGACAACATTTTAGTATAAGAAAAGCTATTATACTATTTACAAATTTTGGAAAAATAAAATTTAATATTGCTTAACAGAAAATAATGAAAGTGACAAAAATTAATCTTTAAGAGAAAATACTTTTCTATCAAAGCTTTCTGTTTAAAAACTTTTTTCGATAATTATTTTGAACTTTTTTAGTCCAAGTCCCGGCCCAATGCTGTTGCTTAGCAGAAAATTTTAAGGCTTATGAAAATTAATAATTAGGAGAAAATTGTTTTCTGTCAGACCTTTCTTAAAAAAACTTATTTCTATATTTATTTTAAACTTTTTTAGTCTATATCCCATGTCCCGGCCTCATGGTGTAGCGAAACCGTAACTCATAATTATTTTGGAAATATAATTTTTGAAACGTTTAAGTGCAAAAACAAATGAAGTTCTGATGTTTAAATTATTATTTTCAATTTATAAGTACAAAAACAAAAGAACTTCTGTCCGTCAGTTTCTGCGCCATGAACCTTTGATAGTTATAATTCTATTAATTTGTAATATCCTGCCTTCTATTTTATCGATTGTCAATCAGTATGGCATAAACATCTTGTTGAACAGGATTTTGAAATAGGAAATTAATAAAACGGAAAAATTCTGTTTTTGCAAAAATTATTATTATTATGTGTAGTGTCGAGTTTCTTGTGTAAATAGATTTTACTGCAAAAAGATATTTTTATACAAGGTAAAATAATTTTTAATAGGAATTTAAATATTATTTGTAACAGCTTTTTATTTTTATTTTTCTCGTTAATAATAAGTAGATATTTTTTATTATTAATAGATATTAAATAAACATGAATTTTTTATTAGATTAATTCCAAAAAATAATAGTAAGAAATTTTATTTAGAATATTTTGGTATTAAATACAAAATATTTCGAAGATTTTTAAATTATTTAAAATAAAAATTTCACTCATATTTTTTCTTAAAAATTAATGAAGTCTGATTAATGCAAATTATATTTTATTTTATTCTTTAAAAATAGTTGAGTCAAATAATTAACAATATTAGAAAGTTCTAAATTTTTTCAATGTTTTTAACTAAAAAAATGTTTAAAAAAAGTCTTAATGAACAGAATTTTAAAAATTGTTCACAACTAATTTTTTCAAAATTAGTTTAAAGAAAAATTTCCAAAACTTTTAGATTTATACAAAATTTATTTAAATTTTGAGTTTAGATTTATGGAAATTATTCTGATTCGAATGTTTAATGAAATTTTGTAGTTAAATACTCTCAAAATTTTTTAAGAACTTTTTGAGAAAGATTCAAAAGGATAGAAATTGAAAAAATATTGTGGATAAGAAAAGAAATATTTTTAAAAATTACTCAAATGGACAGAAATAATAAATTGTTATTTACATCATTAAATTTTTTTATATATACCTATTATATTATTTTATTTATTTTATTATATTTATTTTTATTTTTATTATATTTATAAAATATCGAAACGAATAGAAAATTTCTATTTCTATTTAAAATTAATTTTATTTTTGTTATTATTAAATTTAGACTGAGTTTCCCTCAGACGATTATTATCCCATTAACGCCGATACGGGCGAAAAATTTGCTTTGACTTTGATCTTGTTTTTTTTATGAGAAAAGCATTTTAAAAAATTAGCACATATCAAATTCTTAGGTAGAATTTACCGGTATTGCAGATTCTGTGATTAAAATTTGTTTATAACAAACGTGTCAAAAGTTATAACTATAATTTTATTAAAAAAAAAAAAAAAAACAAGATTTTTCAAGGAAAAAATCCCTATTTTTACAAGAAAATTGAAAGGAGATTGGCTCGGGAGCTCAAAATATTTGAAACTACTAATTTTAAATTTCAAGATGGCGGACAAAAAATGGCGACCGTGAATAAAAATTCGTCTATTAGACACTCAGTGTGGCAAGTGTACGAAAACTTAAATTCCCTATTGTAAAACTAAAAAAAATTATGATTTAGGAATTAACGATTACAGATCTGATAATAGTAGTAAAAAATTCAATATGGCGGATGAATTTTTGAAAATTAATTAAAATTCACTTAACACTTGTTGCTTGAGGGTCTTTGAGGTCGCTGATTACGAATTTGACATTCGATTTTGAAAATTCAAAATAGCGGATGAATTTTTGAAAATTGATTAAATTCGCTTAAAACTTGTTACTTGGGCGTTTTTTGGGTCGTTAAAGTCGTCAAAGTCAAAGCAAATTTTTCGTTCTATCTGGCGTTAATTGGTTATAATAATTATAATCATCTATCTCACTTTTTATTTCTCGTGCTTATTACAGATAAATAATGAAAAATGACAAAGCAATTTTCAAATGGATAATTCCCAATTACGGGGATGATTCATACACCAACAAATTTATGAAATCTAAAAAGTTTACAATGACGAAAAATAAAAATATCACCTGGAGTTTGCATTTATTTAAAGACTTTTGTAATCTCGTTGATTTCGACGTACACTGTGAGGATATCCCAGAAAAATATCCGATTAAATTGATAATGAGTTTGTCAACTCTGGACTCATCGAACGAAAAATTATTTACACAAAGGAAAAAAGTCTGTTCTGACCAAATTGAGGAATTGTACTCGATTGGAATCATGAAACACGATTTTCTAATAAATAGTCGAGTTAACAATGATCTTGTACTTTTGTTTGAGATAGAAACAAGATTTGATGTAGATTTAACAATTTCTCCATTGTCCGAAAATCAGTTAAGTTTCATAACCAATGAAGAATCCAGTGACATTTGCCTGTACATTGAGAATAAACCAATTGACGCTCATCAAGCTATTCTTGTGTCAAAAAGTAAATTTTTCTTCGAAAAAATTTTAATGGACCAGCTGGAAATAGTGGACATTAATTATGACATTTTTGTGGAAGTTTTGCGATTCATATACACTGGTAGGGTGAAAAAATTAAATGAAATGGCCCTTGATCTTTTGAAAGCCGCGCACAATTACGAGGTGAAAGATTTGGTCACAATTTGCGAGAATGTTTTATCAAGAAATATTAATTTTGAGAACGCTATTACAATTCTGAAAGCAGCTGATGCATCTGAAGCTCAAAATCTGAAAACTAATTGTCTTACTTTTATTCATCAGCATTTTTCCAAGTTTCAATTTTCATCCGAACTTGATCAATTGAAGGAAATTCAATCACATCTTTTGATTGATATTATCCATGTTTTGAGAGTATAGCTGATTTTTAATAGATGATACGGATATTTTGAAAAATAATTTATACTTGAGAATAATTGTTTGTTTCTTAAAAAAAAGTTGGTACTTTTTAAAATGTTCTTAAAAAATGGACTTGCTGTTGAGTTGTTATCTAGTTAATGTATTTTGAGCAGATTAGTGAAATTATTATTACGACAAAATTTAATATACTTGAGGAAAGGCGATATTATGAAAAATATATATTTATAATTTTGTATTAGCTTGTAAAATAAATTGGTATATTCTTGTAATGGTTTTGATATAATTTATTATTAGAAGTATTTTTCACCGAGATTTTTTTTCTGTAAATTATTGACATTCTGTTAAACAAGTTTGGGATGATTATAATTTATTTTCAGAATTGTGTCAAAACAGATTTATAAACATTCTTTTTGGACATTTTGTATTTATAAATACAGGTCGCATAAAAGGTATTTGGACAAAATTAGAAAATTGGACTATTTGCAGTAGCTTCTATGATTGGGGAAAGTAATTAAATAAAAATTATAGAAATATTTTAAATTTGAAGAGAATAATTGAAATTTGAGACAAATACTTGAAAATCTTAGAAATTAATTGAACAAAATTCGAGAAATTAATTGCAAATTGAAGAAAATAATTGAAATTTGAGAAAAGTACTTAAAAATCTTAGAAATTAGTTTAGCAAAATCAGAGTAATTAAAAATTGAAGAAAAGAATTGAAAAAAGATCCAATGAGTTAAATATTGAAGAAAATAATTGAAATTTGAAGAAAAAGAATTGAAAAAAATACAAAATATTTATGAAATAAAATAAAGTAATTGAAGTATGATAAATAAAATTATAAATGTCAAAAGATAAATAATTGAGAGTAATAATAAAAAAAATTACTGAATTGATTAAAGAAAAAAATACTTGAAATTTGAGAAAAGCACTTGAGAATCTTAGAAATTAATTGAAAAAAATTAGAATAATTAAAAGTTGTGGGAAAAAATTAAAAAGCGATTTAAAAAATTGAACGTGAAAGAAAATAATTGCAGTTGGAATTTTAGTTTATAAAAATCTACTTTTAATTGCAAAATAGCACCTTTTAAAATTCAAAAGACCGAATCCGTTACAGCGGATAATTAAAAAAAGAGGCGCATGAATATTCCCTAGATCTCATTTAGCTTAAATCCCATTAAGCCTAAAATCAAAAAGCCTAAAATGCATTCAGCCAAAATTCCATTTAACCTAAATTGCATTTAACCAAAATTTCATTTAACCTAAATCGCGTTTAGCCTAAATTCCTTTAAACCTAAATTTCATTTTACCTAAATCCCATTCAATCTAAATTCCATTTAACCTAAATCTCATTTAACCTAAATCTCATTTTACCAAAATTCCATTTAACCTAAATTCCATTTAACCTAAATTCCATTTAACCTAAATCCCATTTAACCTAAATCCCATTTAACCTAAATTTCGTTTAACCTAAATCTCATTTAACCTAAATTCCATTTAACCTAAATCCCATTTAACCTAAAACGCATTTAGTATAAATTCCATTTAACCTAAAATGCATTCAGCCTAAATCTCACATCACCTAAATCCCATTTAACCTAAATCTCATTTAACCTAAATTCCACTTAACCTAAATCCCATTTAACCTAAAACGCATTTAGTCTAAATTCCATTTAACCTAAAATGCATTCAGCCTAAATCCCATTTAACCTAAATTCCGTTTAACCTAAATCTCATTTAACCTAAATTACACTTAACCTAAATCCCATTTAACCTAAAACGCATTTAGTCTAAATTCCATTTAACCTAAAATGCATTCAGCCTAAATCTCACTTCACCTAAATCCCATTTAACCTAAATCTCATTTAACATAAATTCCACTTAACCTAAATCCCATTTAACCTAAATTGCATTTAACCTAAATCCCATTTAACCTAAATTCCATTTAACCTAAAACGCATTCAGCCTAAATCTCACTTCACCTAAATCCCATTTAACCTAAATCTCATTAAACCTAAATTCCACTTAACCTAAATCCCATTTAACCTAAAACGCATTTAGTCTAAATTCCATTTAACCTAAAATGCATTCAGCCTAAATCTCACTTCACATAAATCCCATTTAACCTAAATCTCATTTAACCTAAATTCTACTTAATCTAAATCCCATTTAACCTAAAACGCATTTAGTCTAAATTCCATTTAACCTAAATTCCATTTAACCTAAAACGCATTGAGCCTAAATCTCACTTCATCTAAATCCCATTGAACCTAAAACTTTACTTGATTCAACGATATTTATTCTTAAATTAAAAAAATTTTTAGGTTCAATGGGATTTAGGTGAAGTGAGATTTAGGCTCAATGCGTTTTAGGTTAAATGGTATTTAGATTAAATGGAATTTAGACTAAATGCGTTTTAGGTTAAATGGGATTGAGGTTAAATGGAATTTAGGTTAAATGGACTTAGGTTAAATGGGATTTAGGTGAAGTGAGATTTAGGCTGAATGCCTTTTAGGTTAAATGGAATATAGGTTAAATGGGATTTAGGTTAAATGGAATTTAGGTTCAATGGGATTTAGGTTAAGTGGAATTTATGTTAAATGAGATTTAGGTTAAATGGGATTTAGGTGAAGTGAGATTTAGGCTGAATGCATTTTAGGTTAAATGAAATTTAGACTAAATGCGTTTTAGGTTAAATGGGATTTAGGTTAAGTGGAATTTAGGTTAAATGAGATTTAGGTTAAACGGAATTTAGGTTAAATGGGATTTAGGCTGAATGTATTTTAGGTTAAATGGAATTTAGACTAAATGCGTTTTAGGTTAAATGGGATTTCAGTTAAGTGGAATTTAGGTTAAATGGGATTTAGGTGTAGTGAGATTTAGGCTGAATGCATTTTGGGTTAAATGGAATTTATACTAAATGTGTTTTAGGTTAAATGGGATTTAGGTTAAATGGAATTTAGGTTAAATGAGATTTAGGTTAAACGGAATTTAGGTTAAATGGGATTTAGGTTAAATGGGATTTAGGTTAAATGGAATTTAGGTTAAATGGAATTTCGGTAAAATGAGATTTAGGTTAAATGAGATTTAGGTTAAATGGAATTTAGATTGAATGGGATTTAGGTAAAATGAAATTTAGGGTTAATGGAATTTAAGTTAAACGCGATTTAGGTTAAATGAAATTTAGGTTAAATTCAATTTAGGTTAAATGGAATTTTGGCTGAATGCATTTTAGGCTTTTTGATTTTAGGCTTAATGGGATTTATGCTAAATGAGATTTAGGGAATATTCATGCGCCTCTAAAAAAAAAACACAAGTGAATTTAACATAAGATTTCTAATATTTATAATGTCAAATCTAATATAGTGAATCAATTTTTTAAAAACCCTTAAAAGCCGCCTCTTAGCGAAAAATTTTTTTTTTTAAATGATCAATTTCAACTTAGCCGGGTGTCCCCTAATTTCTTCAGATGATCCAGATTTCAGACGATATTAGATGGTATTCTTACAACTAACACCTTTTTTTTTAGGAACGTTAATAAAAATTTTTGTAGTGATTAATAATTTTTAAATAAATTATTTTTAATTATTTTAGTAAGGGGTGATTTTTAAGGGTAGCATACTCTTATCATCATCTGGAAAATTTAGAAAGCATCTGCTAAGTAACTTTCTTCGATATAGAACGTAAACAAAAATTTTTTGTTAAAATGAATAATTTTTTTCAAAATTATTTTTAATTATTTTAGGGAATGGTGATTTTTAAGGGTATTTTACCCTTTTTATTATCTGGAAAATGTAAAAGAAATAATCTAAAGGAACTAATTTTGTTTTAGGAAGTTAATACATTTTTTTGTGGGCATTGACATTTTTTTCCAATTTTATTTTCGATTATTTTAGTAAAGGGGGACTTTTAAGGGTAATTTATCCTTGTTATCATCTGGCAAAATTAGGGGGCATACTTACAACTAACAAATTTTTTTTGAAGGAACGTTAATAAAATTTTTTGTGGAGATTTATAATTTTTTTTATAAATTATTTAGGATTATTTTAGTAAGGGGTGACTTTTAAAAATTATTTACCCTTATTATCAGCCGCAAAAATTAGGGGACATCTATCTAAGAAACCTCCTTCGATATAGAACATTAACAAATTTCCTCTGTGGAAATTAATAATTTTTTTCAAAATTATATTTTAATATTTTAGGAAGGGGTGATTTTTAAAGATATCTTACTCTTGTTATTATTTGGAATGTGCAGAAGACATAATCTATAGAAACTTTTTGTATTTTAATAGTTAATAAATTTTTTTTGTGTAAATTGATAATTTCTTCTAATTTTATTTTCGATTATTTTAGTAAGAGGTGATTTTTAAGGGTAGTTTACTCTTGTTATCATCTGGAAAATTAGGGGGCATTCGATTAAGAAACTTCATTCGATACAGAACGTTAACAAAATTCTTTTGTGACAATTGGTAATTTTTTTAAAATAATTTTTAATAATTTCAGTAAGTGGTGATTTTTAAGGGTAATTTACCATTGTTATTACCTTGAAAAATTAGGGGGTATCCTTACAACTATTATTTTTTGATATAAAACGTTAACAAATTTTTTTGGTGGATATTTATAATTTTTTTTAAAACTTTTTTTTATTATTTTAGTAAGGGGTGATTTTTAAGGGTAATTTACCCTTGTTATCACCTGAAAAAGTGAGGGGGTATCCTTACAACTATTATTTTCTGATATACATTGTTAAGAAAAATTTTGTTGGAAATTTATAAAAAAAAAAAAATTATGTAAAAAAGAAAATAATTCATTCAAAGTTTTGCCACCAGGTGGCGTATCGCAGTTTAACCGTTCCCAATAGTTCTTTCTAAAGAAAGATTTAAGTGTTTTTAAACATAAAAAGAGTAGTATTTATTTAAAGGAAAATCACAATAGAAGCTCGATCCGAGTTGATTCTTTTGAGGAGAGTTTCAAGCCACTGTTTAAGCGAGTCTCTAGGGAGAACGAAGAATTGACCTCGTTTCAAGAAACCGGTAAAGTTGGTTGACTTGACGTAAAATTGGCACCGTAAACCCTTAATAACCCTGCGGCAAGTAGCGTACACTGGAAAACGATCGTTTCGACCCTGACTGATAGCTCAGCACTGGTGAATGCGTACCCCTTTATATTAGACGTATTTGTATTCTCCCAAGTCACAACAACAACTCTACTTTAGCTCCCTTGCAACGTTCTATACCAGCTTCGATTGTGCTTCACGTTTACGATAAGAACACGAGACAAAATGAGAAAACTCGGTTCCTCTGCGGGAAATTACAAATTAAGATTTATCTAACCACAAGGTACTTTAAAAGTTTTCTTGAATCGAAATTATACTTTGGCTATTTTGAATTTTTATTTAACGGTATTTCAAAATGCGGAATTTATAAATGGAATTTTCAAATTACTAAATTAGTAAATTACTAATAATTTTAAATGAATAATTTAAGGATAAAGGAGATGAAAATTTACATGTTAATATATTGGAGCCGATATTTGAATTTTTAAAATCTGATTTGTAATTAGCGACTCTAAAAATCCCCTATTATATAACAAGCAAATAAATAGATATTTAAATTTTAGTTGTATTAGAGCCGCCATTTTGAATTTTGAAAATTGGACCTAATATTGGTATAATGGACGAATTTAAGAAACCTCGGAGTAAAATGTTTAGAATTGGATAATCAATTTAGATTAATAAAAAAGCCGCATTAAAGATTTCGGCATTAAAGGGTTAAATTGATTCCAAAGTGAAATTGGTGCGAATTCAAATTTACTCCAAATTAAAATTGGTTCTAGATTCAGTTCTATATAAATTGAAATTGGTTACAATTTGAGTAGATTTCGATTTAAAGTTGGTTTTAATCTTCAAACTGAAATTTTTTTTTAATTGCAATTGATTTTCAATTATAATTGATTTCAATTTGTTTCAGTTTAAATTAATCCTGAATTGAAATTTAACTAATTCAAATTTTCAAATAGGTCTTCACTTTCCGATTGTAGTACATTTTAAATTGCAATTGATTTCGAATTAAATTGAACCTATTGAAAGTTGTTTCGATTTAAATTGATATCCAATTTAAATTGGCTCTGAATATCTAAATAGTTGAAGTTGATTCTAATTTGAATTGATTCCAATCGAAATCGATTTCAGTTTGAGTTGATTGCATTTCAATAAGTTTTAATTTGACTTGAATCCAAACTGAAGTTGTTTTCAAATTGCGATTCGTTTAAAAGTTAAATTGAATCCAGATTAAAATTGGTTACTATTTTAATTTATATCCAATTGAAATTGATTTAAATTCTACATTTTAATTTATTCTAAATTTTAATAAGCTAAATGAAATTGATAAATAATTGAAATTTTTTCTAATTGAAATTAATTCCAATTTCAGTTGGTTCCAAATTACGATTAGTTTGAATGTTAATTGATTCCAGATTGAAATTGGTTACGATTTAAATTTATATTAAATTGGAATTGGTTTCAAATTTTATTTGTTCTAAATTTAAATTAGCTGAAAAAAATGATAAATAATTAAAATTGTTTCCAATTTAAATTAATTCCAATTTCAGTTAATTCAAATTTCAATTGTTACCAAATTGCGATTAGTTAAAAAATTAATTGATTCCAGATTGAAATTGGTTACGATTTAAATTTCTATCCAATTGAAATTGATTTAAATTTTAATTCATTCTCAAGTTTAATTAGCTAAATAAAAATTGATAAATAATTGAAATTGTTTCTAATTTCAATTAACTGCAATTTCAGTTGGTCCCAAATTACGATTAATTTGCAAGTTAATTGAATCTAGATTGAAATCGGTTACTATTTAAATTTATGTATCCAATTAAAGTAGGTTTCAATTTTAATTCATTCTAAATTTAAATTAACCGAATAAAATTGATAAATAAATCAATTTCCATTTTCAATTAATTTTATTTTCAGTTAATTCCAATTTCAATTGTTTCCAAATTGCAATTAGTTTAAATATTAATTGAATCCAGATTGAAATTGGTAACGATTTAAATTTACATCCAATTGAAATTGATTTCAATTTTAATTCGTTCTCAATTTAAATTAGCAGAATAAAATTGATATAAATAATTGATTTACAATTTAAATTTATTCCACTTTTGATTAGTTCCAAATATATTTGATTCTCATCTGAATCGATTTCAATCTGAATGGATTCCATTTTCAAATTAGTTTTAATTTGACTTGAATCCAAACTGAAGTTGGTTTTAAATTGCGATTAATTTCAACATTTTTAAATTTATATTGAATTAAAGTTTGTTTCAATTTAAACCTATTCTAAATTAAAATAATCTCTGGGTACAATTGATTAAAAAATTGATTCCAATGTGAATTTATTCCATATTAAAATTAATTTTAATTAGACTTGATTCCAAATTAAAATTGGTCCCAATTTCGTTCCAATTTAAATTACTTTGAAATTAACTTTGATTCGAATTTTAATTGTTTCCAGTCTTAAAATAGGTTTCCATCTTGAAATTAAAATTGATTTCAAATTTCAATTAGTTTCAATCAAAATTGAATCCAAATTGAAATTGGTTCCAATTTAAATTGATACTCAATTAAAATCTGTTTCTATTTTAACCTCTTCCAGAATAAAATGTCCAAACTGCTTGAAATTGAAAGTCTCCCAATTTGATTTGATTCAAAATTTAAATTGGTAACTCTAATTTAGATTTTTTGTTGATCCCGGACTAAAATTGGTTCTAATTTAAATTAAACCCATATTAAATTAATTTTTTAATTTTCATATTATAAATTCTAAAAAAAAATAAGCAGAAGATAAAATTTAGGAGCTTTTTTAAAATTTATTTAAAGCTTCATGCCCTTTCGAGTGAAGATCTTTGTAAAATATTATTTTATCTTACTAACTTTGTAGTTGGGGGTAAGAAAGACGTTGAGAGAAGAGGAAAGGCACTTACCCAACAGCTATTTACTCTAATTGAGACGCATTACACTCGAGAAATGTCTTTACTACACCGATGTTGTATCTTTAGACACTAAGGTGTCTCCCAAAACAGCCAAAGGACTCATAAATATGTAAATACCGTGCATAAAATGTTTTAGAAAATCAACTTGTTCGCTTAGGACTTTCCAGATTATAGTTTAGATAAATATCTCCATTTTTAGGATTTTGATTAAAATTACCAAAATGTTGACTTTCTAATTCTAAATAATTATTAAATTTAGAAAATAACATAAAAATAGAATTAAACTTAAAAACTTGAATTGCTTCTTCTAAAATTGTACCGATATGAAAATGATTCCAAATAGTTACAAATAAATATCTTTGTTTAAATTGAGAATAAATATAGCCGGATCTGAAATAGGAATTCAGTTTTCATTTTCTTTCAATTTGAATCAATTGGGAATTAATTCGCTACCAATTTAAATCAATTGTAACTTAATTCAATTCCAATTTGATTCAATTGTAAATTAATTCAATTCCAATTTGATTCAATTGTAACTTAATTCAATTCCAATTTAATTCAATTGTAACTTAATTCAATTCCAACTTGAATCAATTGTAACTTAATTCAATTCCAAATTAAATTAATTGGAACTGAATTCAATTCCAACTTGAATCAAAACGAAATTGATTCGCTTTCAATTTGAATTAATTGGAACTTAAAATGCCTTGAATTTGTATCTATTCAAACTTAAATCGTTTCTATCTGGAATTGATACAACCTCGCATTGCCCCAATTTAAAATTGATTTGAACTTGAATTGCTTCCAATTAAAATTGATTCAAACTTGAAATGCCTCCAATTGAAAATTTATTTTAACTTAAACTTCTTCCAATCCACATCAATTGGAACTTAAATCGCTTTCAAACTGAATCAAGTTAAAAAAAATCGCTTCCAACTTGAATTGGGTCAAACTTGAATTGCTTTAAATTGGAATTGATTTGAATTTGAATCACTCCAATTTAAAACTGATTTGAACTAAAACTGTTTTAATTTGAATCAATTGGAACTTAAGTCAATTTAAATTTGAATCAATTGTAACTTAAATTGTTCCCACTTGAATTAATACGAACTCGATTTGCTTCCAATTTGAATCATATGGAACCTAAGCAGCTTTCTACTTAATATGATACAATTTTGGATCGCTTCCAATTTAGAATTGATTTGAATATGAATCGCTTATAGTTTAAGTAGCTTCATATTTAAATCGCTTCCAATTTAAAACTAATTTGAACTAAAACTGTTTCCAATTTGAATCAATTGGAACTTAAGTCACTTTAAATTTGAATCAATTGAAACTTAAATTGCTTTCAACTTGAATTAATATATGGACTCGATTTGCGTTAAATTTAAATCAATTGGAACCTAAATAGTTTCCTACTTAAATTGATACAACCTTGAATCGCTTCCAATTTAAAAATCATTTGAACTAAAACTGCTTCCAATCTAAATCAATCGGAACTAAAATCGCTTCAAATTTGAATTAATACGAACTTGATTTGCTTCAAATTTAATTTAATTCGAAATATTTAAATATCATTTTTCAAATTTCTAATTTTTACTGTCGTCTGCTTTTATATAATTATATAAAATATATACATAACGTAAATGAGAAATTCGTGAAGAATTATTTTGCCGGATCTTCTGAATAGTAAATATTCCTGACTTGCACTTAGTTGAACTGCAGTTGATTGTCTTGTGGAATCTTTGTTCTTACAACATTTGCGATCGATTTCGAAAATTAGGAGGTATTAATCGGGAAGTACCCATTATCGGTTATCGATACTCACTGCATGTTAGGCTGATTACAACCACGAGCTATCTACATACTGCGAGAGACGTAATCACTAGCAAACTGGATAATAGTGCGAGAGAGAATATAACTTAGGACGATGTAATGTTTGAAACTCAAACTCTGCATCTCAAATCGTACAATTTAATTGCAATTGTACTATTATTTAATCAAGTAAACTTTATACTTAACGTACATAATTTATTTCACTGTTGATCAAAAACGGTTTTAAATTTAAGAAACAAAATTTTAGTAATTTACAAAAATTTACAAAAATTGTTAATAACAAAATGAAATTAAAATTCGGGATTTTTAGAAATTTTAAAAATTAAATTTTTGTATTTCTTTTAGAATTTTCACGGTGTTTTTCAACTTGAATCTCATTCAATTTGAATCGATTTGAACTTTATTTGCCTGCAATTTAAATTGATTTGAATTATAATTGTTTACATTTTTAATTTATTTGAACTTGAATTGCTTCCAATTTAATTTGAGACCAACTTGAGTTGCTTTCAATTTCAATTGATGGAAATTGTTATTTCTTTCAATTTAAATCGCTGTTTTAATATGAATCGCTTTTAATCTGAATATATTATATTCAAACTTGAATCGCTTCTAATTTCAGTTAACTCAAATTTGAATTGATTTCAATTTGAATAGCCTCCAACTTCATTGTTTCCAAGTTGTACTGATTTCAATTTTAAATAGACTTCAACTTGAATTGTATCCAATTAGAATTGAATTCAATTTGAATAGACTCCAACTTCATTTGTTTTCAATTTGAAACGTTTTTAATTGGAATATATCCGAATTTTAATTGCTTCTAATTTTAACAACTTCCAAGTTTAATTGTTTCTAATTTGAATTGACATTTATTCCAATTGCTTCCAATTTTATAGAAACTTTAATATCTTTCAATTTCAGTTGCCTCAAACTTGCATTGTTTTCAATTTCAATTTACTCGAATTGAAATTGAGTCAAACTTGAATTGATATCAATTTTAATAGACTCCAACTTTAATTGTTTTCCATTTGAATCAATTCCAATTCCTCGATTTTGAATCGATTCAAACTTAAATAGTTTTTAATTGCAATCTTTCCGAAATTGGAAGTGCTTCTAATTTAACCTAATTACAATTTGAATTGTTTCTAATTTGAATGGACTTTTATTCAATTTGCTTTTTATTTAAATTTACTTGGATTTGCACCGCTTCCAACTTTAGTTAACTCAAACTTAAATTGCTTCAAATTTGAGTAGATTTGAATTTTAATTCCTTCCAATTTTAATCTATTCAAACTTGAATCGCTTTTAATTAAAATCAATCCAAACTTGCATTGATTCCAATTTAAATTGATTTGAATTTTAGTGCTTTCCATTTTGAATTTATGCAATCTTAATCAATTTTAATTTGAATCTATACGAACTTGAATTGCTTCCAATTTAAAGTAATTTGAACTTTACTTGCTTCCAGTTTAAATATAGTTAAAATGAATTGCTTCAAATTTGAATTGATTTAAATTCTAATTTGCCCTCAATTTGAATATATTAGAACTTGAATTGCTTCTAATTTGAATTCAATTGAATTCTAATCGTTCAAAATTTAAATATATACAAACTTGAATTGCTTCTAATTTAATTTGACACCAATTTGAGTTGCTTTCAATTTAAATTGATGGAATTTTTTATTTCTTTCAATTTAATTGCTATTTTAATTTGAATCGCTTTTAATCTGAATAAATATCCAAACTTAAATCACTTCCAATTTCAGTTGACTCAAACTTGAATTGATTTCAATTTTGAATAGACTTCAACTTGAATTGTATCCAATTTGAATTGAATTCAATTTGAATAGACTCCAACTTCATTTGTTTCCAATTTGAATCGTTTTTAATTGGAATCTTTCCGAATTTGAAATGCTTCTAATTTAAACTAATTACAATTTGAATTGTTTGTAATTTGAATGGACTTTTATTTAATTGGCTTCCGATTCAATTGCTTCCAATTTTAATTTATTCAAACTTGAATCGCTTATAATTATAATCAATCCGAATTTGCATTGATTCCAATTTAAATTGATTTTAATTTTAGTGCTTCCCATTTTGAATTTGTGAAATCTTAATCGCTTTTAATTTGAATCTATACGAACTTGAATTGCTTCCAATTTAAAGTAATTCGAACTTTACTTGCTTCCATTTTTAATATAGTTGAAATGAATTGCTTCAAATTTGAATTGATTTAAATTCTAATTTGTCCCTAATTTGAATATATCTGAACTTTAATTGCTTCCAATTTGAATTATATTGAATTCTAATCGTTCGAAATTTGAATATATACAAACTTGAATTGCTTCCAATTTAATTTGACACCAACTTTAGTTGCTTTCAATTTAAACTGATTGAATTTTTTATTTCTTTCAATTTAAACCTCTATTTTAATTTGAATTGCTTTTAATCTGAATAAATATCCGAACTTAAATCGTTTCCAATTTCAGTTGACTCAAACTTGAATTGCTTCCAATTTTAAGTGACTGGAATTTCAATTGACTCAAACTTGAATTAATTTTAATAAACTCCAACTTTAATTTTTTCCAAGTTGAATTGTTTCCAATTTGAATTCATTTCTATTTGAATATACTCCAACTTCAATTGTTTCCAATTTGAATCGCTTCCATTTTGAATCGATACTAACTTGAATCGTTTTTAATTGAAATCTATCCAAATTTAAATTCCTTCTAGTTTGATTTGCTTCAAATTTAAATTATTTTCAATTTGAATCGACTTTTATTTCAATTGCTTTGAATTTAAATTTACTCCAACTTAAACCGATTCCAACTTGAAGTGCTTCTAATTTGAATTGATTTGAATTTGAATCGCCTCCAATTTTAATTTATTGAAACTTGAATTGCTTACAATTTGAATTGGTTTGCATTTTAGATTCAATTCAAGTTTCTATTCAATCTAAATCGCCTTTAATTTAAATCTATACGAACTGGCATTGCTTCCAATTTAAAATAATGTGATCTTTATTTTCTACCAATTTGAATATATAATTGAACTTGAATTACTTTAAATTTTAATTTATGTAAATTCTAATTTGTCTCTAATTTGAATATATCCGAACTTGAATTGCTTTCAATTTGAATTGTTTAAATTTGAATTTAAATTTTTTCCACTTTGAATAGATTTGGATTTGAATAGCTTTTAATTTAAATCTTAACCAAACTGTAACTGCTTCCGATTAGAATTGATTTGAATTGAAATCGATTCCAATATTAAAATATATAATTTTGTCAATTTCTATTATATTTTGTTTTTATACTTTTTTTATGTGCTTTATTTATCATAATTTACTTGACGTATTTTAATATTTAAAATTAATTTAATGCACATTATTTATTACAAAATTATTTAATATTTTGCCATGCTTATTCTACTATTATTATTTCATTTAAAAGGCAAATTTTATATTTTAATTTAATAGCTTTTATTTATTATTCCTTATTTTATGCCTTTTTTATTACATCTTATTTCTTGTATTTTAGTTACTGAACATCCAGTATTTTATATCTTTTTATTTACTACACCCTATTTCCCGTTTTTATTTATACCATCCTTTATTTTATTTATCATAATTTTATGTCTACACATTATTTTATCTACTTATTTTATTTTCTTTCATTAATTATATGCTTTTATTGCTCTTTATTGAAAGTAATTATTTCAAGTATCACATTTATATAGTTATTTGGTGCATTTTATTAAATTAAATATGACTCATTTCAGATTTGGCGAAGGATATATTGTTTTCCTGAGAATGAAGCAGTCATTGACACTTGATGATTTGAAGGAAGCAATTTCGAGACACATTCCAAAAGCTGTTATATGCTCAAGACAAGCGAGGACTGCGCGTCTTCTTATACCTCGGGGTCAGGAAATAACTTTGAGTATCACATTCACTAAAGTCAGGAATCTCGCTAAGGATCTCCAGGCTACTGATTTTACTCTCACACAAAGTTCCTTAGATCAGGTCAGTTTATAAACTTGTATTTTTTTAAAAATAGATATTAAATTAAAAATACAAATTTTACTACCTTTATAATTAATACTATTTTATTAAATTAAAGGTAGTAATTACTCTCTGAATCTTAATTAGTCATAAATTACTAATTTCACTGTAAAAATATGTTTACCTTAACAAAAACTAATTCTGAAACACAAAGATTTTAAAAAATATTGAATGGCTTTTTTAATTTTTAGGTTATGTCAATACAGGTCTGTAATTGATTTAAATCATTTGCATTAAAATCTTGATTTACATTAGAAAAAACTTAACAATTTTCCGGAGGTCCAATAATGTAAAAAATTGCAAACCATAAAAAAACACAAAAATTTGTGGATAAATTTGAAAAATTTCAATTTTAATATTTTATTCTTTATAAAAATTTTAAAATTGTGCTAATACACATAATCAAAATACCTGCGAATTACAAATTTTTAATGTGAAGATAACTCATTATAATTTAAATAAATTCCAAACGTCAATTAACTAAAAATTT
The DNA here is from genome assembly GCA_037103525.1 of Ganaspis brasiliensis. Lineage (NCBI taxonomy): Eukaryota > Metazoa > Arthropoda > Insecta > Hymenoptera > Figitidae > Ganaspis > Ganaspis brasiliensis. Next base: position 1,557,867 of record JAZKLR010000013.1, on the reverse strand, counting down.
AATTTATTCAAAGTTTTGAATTTCAATTAATTCAAATTTTAAATGCATATTAATTAATACATAATAATTAAATAATATTAATTATTTTCCATATTCCTTCTTTTAATTCTTACAAGATTTCTAAGAGATTTCACTTTTTCTAAACTGTTTCAATTTTAACTTATAATTTCTTATTTTTACAAAAATTTAAGATTTCTTCTTCTACTTTTGATATTTTTTTTTTGTAATTGTCTTTTTATTTTAGTATTTTCTTCAATTTTCTTCTTTTCATGCATATTATTTTGCACAATTTTGTTATTGTAACATTCACTAAACTTTTTATTTGCATGATTTTCTTAATTATTTCCATCTTTTTAAAAATAAATAAGCTAATTTTTTTGTAAATTTATTCAATTTGTTTTCACATCTTGTCTATTTTTGCAAACTTTTAGATTTTCTTTATTTTTCTAAATTTATTGTAGGACTTGTTTTAAGTGCAATATTATAAAAATATTTTTGGTTTAATTTTCCCTAAACTTTTTTATTTTTCAAGGATTTTAAATTTCTTTTGTGGACTCTTTATTTATCTTTATATGTATTTTTTAATTTTATTTTTAATTTTTTAGTAGATTCTTACCCAATTTTTTTTTTTTACTTTTCACATTTTTTACAGTTTGTTAGATTCAGAAAAAAAATATTTCTCTATTTTCTTGCTTTTTATTTAATTTCCTTGTTGTTTCACAATTTTTTTAGTTCTTCCTTGTATTTTAATTAATTCTTTAATTTTTGTCACCATTTTTCTATTTCTCAGAAACATTTTCCTTCTTTCAAATTGTTTAGTTTTTATCTCTTATAATTACGAATTTTTGAAAACATTTATTTGATGCATTTGTCTACATTTTTTAAATTTCTCATTTTTCTACTTTTTTGAAGACTTACTCTTTTATTTTATATTATGTAAATTTAATCTTGTAGTAAATATTCTCATTATAAAATCGTTCTTCTATTTCCTAGAATATTTTTTCTTCTGAATTTTTTTTTAATTTTCCAAAATTGTATTCATTATTTTTTTCTTCAATTCTTTGTAAATAATTCTCTAATTTTTCTAATTTTAAAAATCTTTGAATTATCTTCTTATTTATTTTTTTCATTTAAAAAATGTCTGTAAATAGTTTAATTTTTTTAAAAGAGCTTTTTTATATATTTTTATGACTCAGTTTCATTCTTGTGTTTTTTTTTAATTCTTCTTTATTTTTTTTTAATAATGCCCATAACTTTTTTTATTTAAAAGAATTTTCTCATTTTTTTATTAGACTGTTTTTTTTATCTGTTAATTTTTTTCATTTAAAAAATGTCTGTAAATAGTTTAATTTTTTGAAAAGAGCTTTTTTTATATATTTTTATGACTCAGTTTCATTCTTGTATTTTTTTTTTAATTTTTCTTTATTTTTTTTATAATGTCCATAACTTTTTTTATTTAAAAGAATTTTCTCATTTTTTTATTAGACTGGTTTTTTCTATCTTTTTACGTTTTTTTTTTTATAATTTATTATTTTTTCGTTGCTTTTACCTAATTTTTTTAATTTTGCAATAATACGAATTTCATGATATTTTTTTGAAATTTTCTCATTTATTCGACATAATTTGTTTGATTTTGATTAAATAAATTGATTTAATTAAATTGATTTATTTTTAAATTAGTATTTTTTTACTAATTCAGATTTAGAGAGAGATTTAATTTTTATTTAAAAAATTAAATAAAAAATAGTTATTAAATGGTATATTAACTTGCTAAAAATCTAGAATTGAATTATGTGGAGCACGAGAATTCTCAGTGATGTAAACACGAAATGGAAATTCAAAATTATATTTGATTTATGAACTAATTACTCAAATAATTAATTAGTATTGTGACTTTTATTGATCGTTTGGATTGTTCCTATAAATATCATTCATCTGCTTCATTACTACGTGCATATTTCCATCCGCTTGTCCATTTTCAGCAGAGGAGCAATGTTTGATTAATTATAAAATAATTAGTGGTTATCGAGGTCAGAAATTGTACCGGCTTATGACAGTGAGAGAAAAATAATTTTTCCATCCATGTGGAAAAAGTACGGAATGTTAAGAAAAAACCTGATAATTACAATTTTATGTCTTTTTTGTGGCAATTTCAACTTTAATTTCATTTTGTTTTTCTAATTGAAGCTGCGAGTTGAAGAGGGATCTAACCGTCAAACGTCAGTTTCGAGAATAATTAAAAAAAAATTAAATTGCATTATTTTGAACTAACAATTATTTAAAATGTTTTAAAAAAGGTTAAAAAAATTTTTAAAATGTTTTTCTTTGATATTTGCTTCATTTTATTATAAAAAATTGTTTTTCTTACTGAAGAAGAAGGATCTAAGTGTGACGATTGCACTTAGATCCCTCTTCCCAATGGGAACTTAACTTCTCTTCTTTTGGTTTTCCTTTTCTGTATTTTCGGTTTTTTATAATCAAAATATCAAATATTGTTTTTTTTTTCAATTTTGAATTGAATCCAATAGTAGTTAGAAATAATTTTTCTTTTTATACTTTAAAATTATTTCCACTAATATCTAAGATGTACTTCCGAATTTTTGGAAAAAACTTCATTTCATTTGGAAAAGTTTGCAATCTTTAAAAAGAAATTTCAAGTATTTTGTGAAAATTTTTTTTTGAAAAATTCGGAGTTATTTCCAATAATCTAGAAATATTTCCCACCAATTCAATGGATATATTTTCGAAAATACTTACAGTGTAGATCTGGTTTTAAAAAATAATTTTATATATTATAACATTATAATTATACAAATCTTATTATAGAATTTAAAAAAGGATGTTAAATAGGGTCTATTTTTATATTTAGTTAAATTAATAAAAACTCAGTTAAATCCTTTTTCTAATTCCAATTGGTCTCTTGGATTTCGCAAAATAAAAACTTGTTACTAAATTCAAAAGATTTCTGAAGATCAAAAATACCACGAATTTTTTCGTATTAATTTCAAGCGAAAGTTGAAAAGATTATTAAGAGTAATTAATTTATCCGAGCATAATTTTGCATGTATTACAATATTTACGAAATAATTTTTTGTTTTAAATTTCAAAATCATTTTCGTTAATATCTGGGATTTCTTTCTGAATTCTTGGAAAAAAATTCCGTTTTTTTTCGGAAAATTGTCCAATCTTTAGGAAGAAATTTCAAGTTTTTTTTTGTCACTTTTTTCATCTTTTTTGAAGTTTGTCACCTTTTTTGATGACTGTCACCTTTTTACGTCTTTTTTCACCTTTTTTGGAATCAAAAATATATAATTTTTTGTAAATATTTCGAAGTATGTTCATAAAATTCAGATTTAATGTTTGGATTTAGTTTTATTGATGATTGATACAACAACAAAAAATCCGATTTACTAATCAAAAAAGCCATAAAGAAGAATAGACTCAAGAAAAAACAGTTAACTAATCTTTTCTATGTTCCTGCTATGTAAATAGAATTAACATTACCATATTTCCTCCGTTTTTAATTATGTTCTTCAATTATTTTTTTGAACTTTCAATATAATTCTTTAATTATCTTCTTCAATTTTCAATTAATTTCATAAATTTTTATTTATTTCCTAAAATTTTTATACTATAATTTTATTTAGTTTTTAATTAACAACTTAATATTTTTCTTCAATTTTGTACCTAATTATCCTTTAAATTTTTTAAAATTATTTTGTTCTGTTGTTGATTATTCTCGACAGCTTTCGAATTTTTTTTACTTTTTTTTTCAATTTTCAAGTATTTTTCTTAATATTTAATTAATTTAGTAATTTTTCTTTTAATTATCAATTATTTTCTTACAAATATAATTTAATTCTTTAATCTTCAATTTATTTCTTCAATTTTTAATATTTTCTCCAATTATAATTCTCGTCATTTTTAAATTATTTCTTTCAATTATTAATTATTTTCCACAATTTATAATTATTTTCGACATTTTTTCAATTATTCTCTTAAAATTTTATAATTATTCTTTTTTTTTAAATTTTTTTCTTTTGCTGTCTATTAATCTAGCCATTTTTCGAATTTTGTTTCCAATTGTCTATTATTTACGTCATATTTCAGATGTTTTCTTCAATATTTCAATTATTCTCGTCATTTTTCAATTATTTCTTTCAATTATTAATTTTTTCAGCAGTTGTCAATTATTTTCTACATATTTTTCAATTTACAATTATTCTTGAAGTAAATAATTATTCTTTAATATTTTGTTCTGTTGACAATTATTCTCGACTGCTTTCTAATTTTTTTTAATTGTCATTTACTTTCTTAAAATTGTAATTTAATTCCTTAATCTTTAATTTATTTCTTCAATTCTTAATTGTTTTCTTTTCTCAATTATTATTTTTAATTTGAAATTCCAGTCTTCAATTTTCAATTATTTTATTCAATATTTAGTAATTCTTACCTTTCTTCAATTATCAATTATTTTTTTCAAATTTGAATTTAATTCTTAAATTTTCAATTTATTTCTTAATTTTGTTGTTGTTATTTTCTTCAAATTTTAATTTTTCAGTTTTCAATTATTTTCTTCTATATTCTTCAATTTTTAGCTTTTTTAATTACTTTTTTTCAAGTTTTAATTATATTCTTAAAGTTTCAATTCCATTTTTCAATTTTTTTTCGATTTTCAATCCAGTTGTTCAATTTGTAATTATTTCCAACAATTATTCCTACAATATCCTTAATTTGTCTATTTTCTTAATTTCTTAATTTAATATTTCTTGCATAATTTTTTCAATTATTTCTTTTAGTTGTCTATTAATCTAATCATTTTTCAAATTTTGTTCTTAATTGTCAATTTTTTTGATCAGTCTTCAGATATTTTCTTCAATTTTTCAATTATTCTCGTCATTTTTCTATTATTTCTTACAATTATTAATTATTTTCTTCAATTTTCAATTGTTTTCCGAAATTTTTTCAATTTTTAGTTATTTTCTTAAAATTTTATAATTATTCTTGGATTTTTTCAATTTTTTTGTTCGGCTGTGTATTAGCCTAGCCATTTTTTGAATTTTGTTTTCAATTGTTCATTATTTTCGTCATTTTTCAGATATTTTCTTTAATTTTGTCATTATTCTCGTAATTTTAATTATTTATTGCATTTGCAAAAATATATACTTTTAAATGACTAAAAACAATGCAAAGTTAAAATGATAAAAATTCATTTAGATCCTTTTTTTTCAATTTTTTTTTCCAATTCCAATTAGATTTCTTAAAATAAAAACCTTGTTACTAAATTCAGAAGATTTCTGAAGTAAGAACAAAAATACCCAGAATTTCCTCTTATTAATTTCAAGAGGAAGTTGAAGAAATGAGTTAAAAGCGATTAATTGATCCGAGCATAATTTTGCACGAATTACAATATTTACGACATAATTTATCGTTTTAAATTTCAATACAATTTCCACCAATATCTAAGATTTATTTCTGAATTTTCGGGAAAAAACTCAATTTAATTCGGAAAATTTTCCAATCTTTAAGAAGAAATTTCAATTTTTTTTGGGACGTGGTGAATTTATCTGAACTTTAGGAAATAATTTACTGTAAAATTATTCAATTTTAAGGAAAAAGTTCCAATATTTTCTGCAAATAGTGACTTTTCTGGAAAATTCGTAATTAGTTCCCATCATCTGGAAATATTTTCTACTAATTCAATGGATAGGGGAGAGTCGGCCAAAATGCATATAGTAAAGTTTGGAGCCAAAAAAAAAGTATTTAATTATAGTTTTGAAAAATATAAACCATCAAATATTTAGAAAACAACCTTTAAGAATATAATTAGGTAGTAACTTTAAGTATTTATTTAATTCAGAAAAAATAGAAAAAATAATTAATTAAATATTGATGTCAAAATTCGTCATTTTGGCTCACGACTGGATAAACCGCCTGTGCACAAAAATATGAAAAAATATGAATAAAAGTAAAAAAATTGTTTGTATATGTTTTCTATAATCAATTATCTTGTTAATATTAAATAAGGAACTAGCTTTGAATACAAAAATATAAAATTTTCATCATAAAACTAAAGTTTCAAGCCAAAGCAGTCTGACGAAAAATGGAAATAAAGTCTATAACAAATAAATAAAGCTTCTACAATTATAAAATAACTTGCAAAAGTAAATTAAACACTGTAATAAATTACAAAAATACCTGCTTGCTTCAAAACAGCGTGAGTTTTAGAAAGAAATCGAAAATTTTGACATTCAATGCCAAATGTGACAGGTTAATCCGCCATGATTCTTTATAGTCACGTGACAACACGTATCTCTCGTAATCTTATGTATTTTTTCTGCGCATGCGCACTTCTTTTTATTCATCCCGCTGTTATTTAAAATGATGTTTTAAAATATATATTAAAAATGATTCTTCAATGCATAATTATTATAATTATTATTAATATAAATGCAATAACTAATATAATTAATTTGTTTGAACACTGGTTTTTTATAAAGAAGCAGTAACAACTTGATATTTAGTTTCTACATCAAAATATACGTAACCTGAGAAATTTTCCGTATCGTACGTATCTTGCTTAGAAGTTTTACAGCATATAGGCAATTTAACCAAGGCAATTTGCCCAAAAACACACGATGTAATTAAACTAATTATTTTCATTATTTAGATTTCACAATTCACAATTTCACATTTCACAATTTTTTAATAAACTAGCAAAATAAAACGCGCGCCAGCGCGCGATTAGTTTTTCATACCTTTTAGAAATGATAAAATACAATAAAAAATATAACAAATCGGTAAATAATATTTATCTAATACGAAGAAATAAATATTTCAAATATAATATTTAAAAACCAATTAATATAAATAAAATAAATATTTATTTAGGAAAAAATTGTAAAATATAATTTTTAAAAATCAATTAATCTAAATAAAATAAATATTTATTTAGGAAAAAACTTATAATATTTTAGAATTAAAAAAAATTGTAAAATATAATTGAAATTAAACAAAATAATTGCAAATTTTGAAAATTAATTGAAAAAAAAATGAAAACAATTAGAAATTGGTGAAAGTAATTTAAACAATCATAAAAATGTTTTAAACATAAAGAAAATAATTTAAATTTGAGAAAAATACTTGAGAATCTTAAAAGTAAATTAAAACAAAATTGAATAATGAAAAATTAGAGAAAATAATTGAAAATTAAAAAAACATGGTTAAAAATTGAGATAAATAAATTAAAACTAAAAGAAATAATTAAAATTTAGGAAAATAATTAAACAAATTATATAAAATATTTTAAATAAAGGAAAGTTAAGCAAAATTTGAGAAAAATACTTAAAACTTTCAGAAGTTCATTGAAAAAAAAAGAAAATAATTAAAAATTAGAGAAAATAAATGAAAACAGATAAACATAATTTAAAATTTAACAGAACAAATTTTAATTAAAGAGAAATAAGTAAAAACTTTTTGGCAATTATGAAAAAGAACGAGAAAAAGAACGAGAGTAATTGAAAATTGAAGAAAATAATAAAAATAATGAAATAATTGAAAAGTCAGATAAATAGATAAAAATATTTTTAATTATGAAACAAATGTAAAGAATTGAAATTTGAAGGAAATAAATTTCTGGAAAATAATTGAAAAATGTTTTTAAATTTTATAACTTGCCAAAAATAATTAAAATATGATTCATTTAAATTATTTAAATAAATAAAAAAAAATAATTGAAATTTGAAAAAAAATACATGAAGATCTTAGAATTCAATGAAAAAAAAAAGAAAATAACTACAAATTGGAGAAAAGAATTGAATAACTAAGCTAAAAGTAATTGGAATTTACGATAATTAATAAACAAATTTTGAAATTATGAAAACAAAGAAAAATAAATAAAAATTTAAGAAAACAATTGAGATTTTAGAAAAATTCTTAAAAATCTTAGAAAATAATTTTAGAAAATGAGAATAACTAAAAATTGGAGAAAAGACTGGAAGAATGCTAAAAATAATTGAAATTTACGATAATTAATAAAATTGTTTGGAAATTATGAAAACAAAGAAAAATAATTAAAAATTAAAGAAAACAATTGAAATTTTAGAAAAATTCTTAAAAATCTTAGAAAATAATTTTAGAAAATGAGAATAACTAAAAATTGGAAAAAAGACTGGAAGAATGCTAAAAATAATTGAAATTTACGATAATTAATAAATTTTTTTAGAAATTATGAAAACAAAGAAAAATAATTAAAAATTAAAGAAAACAATTGAAATTTTAGAAAAATTCTTAAAAATCTTAGAAAATAATTTTAGAAAATGAGAATAACTAAAAATTGGAAAAAAGACTGGAAGAATGCTAAAAATAATTGAAATTTACGATAATTAATAAATTTTTTTAGAAATTATGAAAACAAAGAAAAATAATTAAAAATTGAAGAAAATAATAGAAATTTGAGAAAAATACTTAAAAAATTTTAGACATTTATTTTATAAAATGATGAAGACTAAAAATTGGAGAAAAGTCTGGAAGAAATCTAAAAATAATTGAAATTTATGATAATTAATAAAAAAAATTTGAAATTCTAATAACAAATGAAAATAATTAGAAATTGAAGAAAATGTTTAAATTTTCAGAAAAATACTATTCCGCGGATTCAATATATATCCTCATTGAGTCGTTTTCTAGAAACATTTATCAACTGCGAATTAATAATTTACAATAACACTTAGCTGTTTAATAGAAATTGACTTGACATTAAGCTTCAATTCAATTTTTCAATTATTCAACTATTTTCATAAAATCACATTTTTTCAATTTCAAATTATTTTCTTCAGTTTCCAATTATTTTCTACAATTCTCAATTATTTTCTTCTATTTTGATTTATTTTTATTAATTTCAAATTATTTCTTCATTTCTCAATTATTTTCTTCAATTTTCAATTATTTTCATCAATTTCTAATGATTTTTTTTAATTCTGAAATATTTTCTACGATTTTAAATTATTTTAATCAATTTTTAATTATTTTCCTCAACTCTAAATTATTTTTTTCAATTGCCAATTATTCTATTTAATTTCAATTATTCCAATCAATTTGTAATTATTTTCTTCAGATCTCAATTATTTTCTTCAATTTTTAATTATTTAATTCAATATTCAATAATTCTCGACTTTTTTCAATTATTTTCTTCTACAATCAATAATTCTCGGCCTTTTTCAATATTTTTTTTCAATTTTCAATCATGTTTTTGAAACTTCAATTCAATTTATCAATTATTATTTAACAATTTTCATAAAATCACATTTTCTTCAATTTCAAATTATTTTCTACAATTTTTAATTAATTTCTTTAGATTACAATTACATTTTTAATTTCTTATTGCTTTCTTCAAATTCTACAATTCCTGGGTTGTTCAATTTCTTTTTTCTCTAATTATCACTTATTTTCTTGTACTTTCAATCCAATTGTTCAATTCTTGAATTATTTTCTTTAATTCTCAATTATAATATTCGACATTCAATTCCATTTTTCAATTTTCAAGTGTTTTTTTTCAATATTCAATAACTCTAGGTTTTTTACAATGATTTTTTTTAAATTCTCAATTATTCCTAATTATTTTTCCATATTTCTTTCCATTTCTTCTCAATTTTCTTCAATCTTTAAAAATTCTCAGCTTTTTTAAATTATGCTTTTCTTTCAATTTTTATTTAAATTATTTTCATCAATTCGACATTATTTCCGTCGATTTTAAAATTTTTCTGCTGTTTTCAAATATTGCCTTTAATTTTTAAGTACTTTCTTCAATTATTTTTTTCTTTAATTTTCAATTATTTTGTTCAATTTTCAATTGTTTGTTTCAATATTCAGTAATTTCGACTTTTTTCAATTATTTTTTTTCAATATTAATTATTTCTTTTCATTATTAATTGTTTCTTTTAATCCTTAATTATTTTTTTTAAGTTTAATATTTAATTCTTCAATTCTCAATTATTTTCTTTGAATTTCAATTATTTGCTTCAATTATCAACTGTTATCTTCAATTTTTGTGGCCATTTGTAGGTCTATTTATACTTAAATTTATACTTTAAAAAAACCGGGAAAAATAGGAACAAAAACCGGGAAATTAGTGGGACGAAATTAGTAGACACTCTGATTATATTACACTTAAAATAGAGATTTAAATTGGACTTCTTAATGTGTTTTTTACACCCCAGGGTTATTTTCTGTTTGGAATTAAAATTAAATTAAAAAATAATTTTTCATATCGAATTTTAATGTCAAGTCAATTTCTATTAAACAGCTAAGTGTTATTGTAAATTATTAATACACAGTTGATAAATGTTTCTAGAAAACGACTCAATGAGGATATATATTGAATCCGTGGAAATAAATATTTAAATTTACCGCCAAAATGGAAGCAAGCATTATTTTTAAAACCTTTAAAACAATAAAACTAAAAGATTACTTCTTTAATAGGGACTTTAATGCGAAATAATTTTATATTTAAAAATTGTATTAATAGACGAAAAAGAAAAAAATTATTTTAAAAATATTGAGTAAAATAAAATTATTTTACGCTTTTGACATATTCGTAACTTAACCTCAATTTATCGTGTATGATATATTTTTTCTTTTACTGTCGAAATAAGCTACTCGTCTTAAATCGCCAGTGTTTTGCTGTGTATTTTTCTTAATTGGCGAACTAATTCATTTCTCTTAAATCGCCAGACAGCTGACTGGCGATTTAATTTGGGTTGCTTAAATCGCCAGACGTCTGGCGAAATAGACACTCCTGGCGAATTTTGACATCAATATTTAATTAATTATTTTTTCTGAAATAAATACTTAAAATTACTACCTCATTATATTCTTAAAGGTTGTTTTCTAAATATTTGATGGTTTATATTTTTCAAAACTATAATTAAATACTTATTTTTTGGCTCCAAACTTTACTATAGGCATTTTGGCCGACTCTCCCCTATTAATTTTAAGCTGAAGTTGAGGAAATAAGTTAAAAGTGATTAGTTTATCCGAGCATAATTTTGCATGAATAATAGGTGTCATTTATTGATCGCTATCAGAGAGTCTGAAATCTGAGGGACGACAGCTCGTGAGCATTGACTTAAGGGTTTCCAGGGAGGCAGTGGTACTCGCCTCCAACTGCTGATGTTCTAAGGTCGTGTCTCTCGCAGATGATGTACTACCGTAGAGAACCTCCCACACCATCCTGCCACCGTTCCACCTATCCTGAGGGATATTAATGGATCTGGTTAGCTGATGGTCCTAGGTAGTTGTGTGCCCCTCAGCCAAACCTGTACGTACCGGAAACTCGCTTCTGTGCAGCAAGCACCAGCACGATTGGGCAGGATGCTTGCAAAACTAATGGCACGACCTGAAGCCGCTTACGATGTTCACATAAATCATACATCATTCTTCGATTGAGATTAGGACGTATGCAGTAGCCTAATCCACTTATCCTCATTATTGATTTTCAGATTAAGGTCATCTCTTGACGTATGATCAATTTTGTTAACCAATATTCATTAGTCGCTGAGAAACTGGTTGGTGTGATAATTTAACGGTGATTGTATTCAGTCTGATTGGTAAATAAGAGCTGAGATTGAATTTTTTTGAATGGTCTTCTAGGATCGAGGAAATAAATAATAATCGATTCGAATTTCTGATCGGGATTGGAAATGATTTTTAGGTAGAGAGAGAGAGTCAATTGGAATTGAGGGGAATTTGAATTTATACCAAGTGGAATCAATTTTAAATTGGAGGCAATTCAAGTTTGTGTAGATTCAAATTAAAAGCGATTGAGATTGAATAGATTCAAAATGGGAAGGAGTGAAATTCAAACCGATTTAAATTGGAAGCAATGCAAACTTGAGTCAACTGAAATTGGAAGCTATTGAAGTTTAAATAAAATTGGGAGCAATTGGAATAAATCTCAATTCAATTTGGGGCCTATTCCAATTGAAATCAATTTAAATTGAAAACAATTGAGGTTCGAGTTTATTTAATTTGAAGTCAATTCAAATTGGAAACAATTAGAGTTGGAGTCTATTTAAATTGGTAGCAATTTAAGTTTGAGTCAATTGAAATTGGAAGCGATTCATGTTCGGATATGAACTGTTTTCTAAGATTCAATTGAAATTGTCTGGAATTTGATGTATTTGAATTGATACTAAGTAGAATCAATTTTAAATTTGAGGCAATTCAAGTTTGTGTAGATTCAAATTAAAAGCGATTGAGATTAAATACATTCAAAATGGGAAGGACTGGAATTCAAACTAATTTAAATTAGAAGCAATGCAAACTTGAGTCAACTGAAATTGGAAGCTATTGAAGTTTAAATAAAATTGTAAGCAATTGGAATAAATATCAATTCAAATTGGAGCCTATTCCAATTGAAATCAATTTAAATTGGAAACAATTGAAGTTGGAGTTTATTTAATTTGAAAGCAATTCAAATTGGAAACAATTAGAGTTGGAGTCTATTTAAATTGGTAGCAATTTAAGTTTGAGTCAATTGAAATTGGAAGGGATTCATGTTTGGTTATGAATGGTTTTCGAAGATTCAATTGAAACTGTCTAGAATTTGATGAATTTGAATTGATTCTGAGTGGGATCAATTTTAAATTGAAAGCAATTCAAGTTTGTATAAATTAAAATTAAAATCGATTCAGGTTAAATAAATTAAAAACGGGGAGGACTAAAATTCAAACTAATTTAAATTTGAAGCAATGCAGGTTTAGATTGATTCGAATTATAAGCGATTCATGATTAAATAAATTAAAATGAGAAGCTATTAAAATTGAAATCAATTAAAATTTAAGTCAATTGAAAGTCAATTCAAATTGAAAGCAATACAAGTTTGAGTCAACTAAAATTCAAAGCAATTGGAATAAATCTCAATTCAAGAAGTTGGCAATTCAAGTTTAAATAAATTTGGAAGTAATTGGAATTAATGTCAATTCAAATTGGAAACAATCCAAATTACGAGTAATTAAAATTCGGATAGATTCCAATTAAAAACGATTCAAATTGGAAACAATTGAAGATGGACTCTATTTAAATTAAAATAAATTCAAATTGGAAACAATTAAAGTTGGAGTTTAGTCAAATTGGAAGCAATTAAAATTTGAGTCAACTGAAATTGGAAACGATTAAGGTTCGGATATGAACGATCTTCTAAAATGAAGAAAATAAATAATAATTTTTCTAAATTTCTGATCCGGTTCGGAAATGATTTTTAGGTAGAGAGATTCAATTGGAATTGATTGACTCTAACCTGAATTGCGTTTAATTTGAAATCATTTTAAATTGGAATCAATTCCAACCACAATTGATTCTAATTAAATATTTTAACTTAAATTGGTTTGGAATTGTTATGGACTTGATCTTAAATTGTTTTAAATTAAAATCTCTTCGAGTTGGAATTGATTTCGATTGAAGGTCAATTCCAAATTAAAGTGATGCCAATTGAAGTTAATTTCAATTCCAAAGCAATTTGAATTTGAATCGATTTAAATTTAAATTGATTCCAAATTAAATTAATCTTTTTCAAATTGAACTGATTGTAAATTTAAATCAAATCCAACTAGAATTGATTTTGAATTGCAATTGACTCGAACTTGAATTAATGTTAAATAAGCATCTCTTCAAATTGGAATTAATTTCAATTCAAGAGCAATTCCAATTGGAACTAATACCTATTAGAATTAGAAGTAATTTTAATTCAAAAGCAATTCCAATTTGAAGCGATTCTATTTGAATTGATTGTAACTTGAATTGCTTTTTGATTGGAATCAATTTCGACTAGAATTTATTCTAAATTTGAATCAGTTTCAACTAGAATTGATTAATTTGAAATCGATTTTAATCTTAATTCATGCCAATTTTAATTAATTTCAAATTTATTGGATTTAGAACTTAACTAGAATTTGGAGTAAGTTTAATTCAGTTTGACTTGAATTTAACATTTAAATTAAAATTGGATTCGAATTCTCTTTCAAATTGTTTCAAACTTAAATTAATTATAAACTGGAATTACTTTCACTCAAATTGATTCTAAACTGGAATAATTTCTAATTATATTAGATCTAATTTGTAAGTTTAATTTTGAATTTCGAATAGATTCTGACTTCAATTTACTCTGATTCTCAACTTGAATTGATTCAAAATTGAATTAATTCAAAGTAAAATCATTTCTAATTGTAAATCAGTTTCAATTTCTAATTGGTTTCGATTCGAATTGATTCTTATTGTGAAAGCGATTTTTCAATTTGAATCACTTCTAATTTGAGTTGATTTTAAATTCAGAACTATTCTAACTTGAACTGATCCTGTATTGGAATGAATTCAAACTATATTAATTATAATTTTTGAAAAGATTTATATTTAAAATAAATTTCATTAAAAAAAAATTGTCGAATTGAAATTAATTTTAACTTAAATTTATTGTAAATTTGAATCAATTCCAACTTGAATTAAATCGAAATTGGAATTAATTAATAATTTCAATTTGAGTTGATTTCAATTTAAAATCGATTCTTCAATTTATATTGATTTTAACTTGCATTCATTTTAAACGAGTAATAATTCAAACATAAATTGATTCTAAATTTAAATCAATTCCAATCCTCATTAATTTCAAATTAGAATTAATTCAAACTAAAATATATTGTAATTTGAAATTAATTACAAATTGAAAGCAATTGCAATTTAAAACTAATTCAGATTTTGAGTAATTCCAATTTAAAAGCATTTTCGTAATTTGAATTGAATCTAAGTTGGTATCAATTTCAACTTAAATTAATTCTTAATTGAAATCAATTCCAATTTGAATTGATTTTAGTTTTAAAGTTTATTCTAAATTGAAATTAATTCTAACAAAAGTTAATTTTAAATTGAAATTGAATGCAATTAAAAATAAATTCCAATTTTAAATGATTTAAATTCAAAAGTGATTTCTAAATTTGAATTGATTTTAAGTTGGAATCAATTCAAATTGGACTTGATTTCAAACCAGAATCAGTTCCACCTTAAATTGAATATAAATCTGATTTAATTCTAATCTTAATAATTTCTAAATCATATCTACTTAAAAATGCAAAAATATTTCATTTGCAGTTTTCAATACCATTTTATTCCAGAAACGTTTTTTAAAGGTAAATTATAATGAAAAATATTTATCTTTCATTTCTCGAGAATATCTCTCTAGAAAAAATCTCGTCTTAACCGCATTTGTTTTTTACATTTTTAATCTCCTTTCTCATACATTCCTCTTTTGAAGGATAATTTGACCTATCTTTTTCCTCCTTTGAACATTCTTAAACACAAAAGATACCCTTATCAAATTTTCTTCAAAAACTGTTTATATTAAAAATTAATTAATCTTCCAATCTTGCCCAACTTTTGTGAGTTTCCCGATAATTTGAAACTATCGTTAAAAAAAATTATCTTCATAATTGAATAATATTTTAAATTAAAAATTATTTTCAATTGAAAATTATTTCTATAATTTCTCACTATTTTCCTAATTTAACGCTTTTTTCATAACTTTAAAAAAAGGATAATTAATTTCCCGTGCAGAGTGTTAGAAAAATTTACATTTAGGTTAACTTATTCTTGGTTATAAAACTCTTGAATCTGCAGGGCTTTTAAACCTTCAGTGAGGATAATGTAAAAGGTAAGTCAGTAGATAAGCAGTTCTGTTTCTCCATCGGATTATTCGAGTCTAGAATATCCATTTCAAGTAGATCGTCAATGCGGATTATTCTGGTTTATAGTGATCGTTATTTTTTCCCTCTTTTTTCTCAACATCCCCTAAAAACCTATCGAACAGATTCCATAACAAATCGATCCGGAATATTCTCGTACAGCCAGAGGATAGTATGAATAAGTAATAATTTTGATTGATTTTATTGGTGGATTTGCTCTTAAGCTTCTTGAGGAACAATTCCGAATTTTATTAAGGAATCGAAAGCAGAGAATGGAAATTTTCCAGATAACTTTACCTTTTATTTCCCTCGTTTTGTTAACATGTTATTGGAAAAATGCAAATCTACGAAGACAGTTAATTTTGTTTAAATAATTCGCTATAATTTCAAATATATTTCAAATTTGAAGAAACTATTTCTTATAATATACAATTATAAAAATTATTTCTTATTTTATAAGAAATAGTTTAAAAAAAAATTATATAGCAAATTATAATGTGACAAATTTCCAGCAAAATTTACTAATTACTAGATAAATATTCGTCTTCATGATTTATTCTAATCTTTCGTAATCCCTATACGAACTCCCTGTAACTTTTGTAATTTTGCGTAATCCCTTTAATTATCTGCGATTCCAGTGACTATTTTAATCCCTCGTATAATTTTCCCCGCTCTAAAATCATTTTAAAAATCCTTCTAAAGTGGTGGTTTTGCAAATTTGGGATAATAATTATTTTCGATTTTAAAAATACAGTAAATTTTTAAAGGAAAATATTCAACGGGATTAGAATTTAAATATTTATTAATTTTAACATTAGTTATAAGCGAAAGTTGATATTTGCGGAAACAAATTAGTTATTGTCGTATCTAGATCACGTGCGAATCTTTACGAACTGCAACTTGAAATCGATGGTCGTAGACGGCAGGTAATTGCGATAAGAGTTCGTCGCACGTTACTAGCCGTGTCGCTACTATCACAAGATTGCGAAACTGCCTCGTCTGATGGATCGATGCACGAGTTCCTTTCTAAATGAACCCAAGCTCTCCAGTCGTTTTTGTTAGTCTGTGGCACATGAGGAAGGTTTTTTTCCAAAATTAACAAAAGTCGAATTTTAAATTCGTCAGACTATTTTTGATTTCATGATTAACACGAAAATTGAAAGCAAAATTAAAAATGGATTAACAGAGTTTTCAGTTTGAATTGATTTCAAATTCTGGTCAAATAGAATTTAATTGTAGAAAATTATAGTTGAATGTTGAATTTAGATTGAATTTATTTCATCGTCAAGTGAAGTCCCATTGAATTGACTTTTAAACCAAGCCCAACCAGTTGAATTGACTTCAAATTCAAGTTAAATACAATTGGATTGATTTCAAATTCAAGTTGAGTCCAATTGAATTGAGTTTAAGTTCAAGCTGACTCCAATTGAATTGACTTCAAATTCAAGTTGACTCCGATTGAATTGACTTTAAGTTCAAGTTGACTCCAATTGAACGTACTTGAAATAAAATTCACATGGTCAAATACAATTTAATTGTAATAAATTATAGTTGAATCTTGAATTTAGATTGAATTTATTTCATCGTCAAGTCAAGTCCCATTGAATTGACTTTTAAACCAAGACCAACCAGCTGAATTGACTTCATATTCAAGTTAAATACAATTGAATTGATTTCAAATTCAAGTTGACTCCAATTGAATTGACTTTTAAGTTCAAGTTGACTCCAATTGAATTGACTTCAAATTCAAGTTGACTCCGATTGAATTGACTTCAAATAAAATTCAAATATTCAAATACAATTTAATTGTAGTAAATTATAGTTGAATCTTGAATTTAGATTGAATTTATTTCATCGTCAAGTTAAGTCCCATTGAATTGACTTTTAAACCAAGCCCAACCAGTTGAATTGATTTCAAATTCAAGTTGACTCCAATTGAATTGACTTCAAATTCAAGTTGACTCCGATTAAATTGACTTCAAATTCAAGTTGATTCCAATTGAATTGACTTCACAATTAAGTTGATTCCAATTGAATTGACTTCACAATTAAGTTGATTCCAATTGAATTGACTTCAAATAAAATTCAAATCCAACTAAATTAACTTCCAGTTTGATTAACGACTAATTGAATCGACTTCAAATTCAAGTCAAATCCAAGTTAAGTGACTTCAAACTAAAGTCAAATCCAATTAAATTAATTTGAAAACCCAGTCATATGCAATTGAATTAAATGGAATTTGAGACCAATCTGAATTGATTCTAAATCGAGATCAATTCCAATTTGAATTGATTCTAAACTTTATTTATTTTCAACTTCAATTGAGTCTAAAATCAAATCAATTCAAAATTGAATAGATTTTAGTTTAGAAACGGTTTTTCAGTTTATACTGATTTTAACTTGGGTTCATTCTACTGGTTTAATTATTGGTTTCAATTCAACCTTAATTGATCCTAAATTGGATTCAATTCCAATTGGAATAAATTTTAAATGAGATTTAATTCCAAATGGAATTAATTCTAAATTATAGTGTTGTTGAGAGGATGTAAAGGAGCACAGAACACCATTTAAAAGTAAAGTTCTTTATTTTAATTTTATTTGAATTTTTAATATTTGCTTTGAGAGGTGGACAAACGCTTCTAAGTCTTAATAATTCTCGACGTTAACTGACTTAAAACTTGCCCTTCAGTCGACTCTAAACCATTTCAATTACCGATTTCAGAAAATGACTTTATTGCCTTTATACGCCTCTTCCCAAAAGGGTCAGCTTATAGGCAGGTAAGCTCGTAAAGTCTACCTTCTCTGCATTTGTCAATGAAATTTCCCCGATTTTCAATAGACTTCTTAGTCTAATCGTTAAGAGTTTCCCATTATTTGCACAACATAAAATATTTCAAATAATTTGGGATCTCTTCCGTTTTTCACAAGACCACTGGTCTCATCGTTGGAAATTTCAATCCGATATCAGAGTCTGTTTTTTAAAACAATATACTTGCATACTAAGGCGTGTCCCCCTCTCTCACAAGTATAATATACAGACATAAATACATTTTCAATACATTATTATTATTGTAGCGATGAAATTTCCAGAACAAGCTTAAAGAAAAATTATTCTATTACATCAATTATAAATTTGTCAAACTAAGAACTGAAACAACAAAGATTAACACAAACTAAACGAGCACTTTTATTTCAATCTCTAACATTCTCCCATCCGTACGAATCGTAGTTTTTCGTACTTAAGCTATTTTGATCAGCTTGCAGGAAGGTCTTAATAAATTCTTCTTTCCGATTCGTATTTCTACTACACGAACCCTGTTATCCGAGCCAGGTAGAATTCGTTTTACAAGAGCCATTTTCCATGTATTCCTTGGTGCGGTATAATCCACTACAATAACCACATCTCCCTTCTTTAATGGAACATTTTCTACTGTCCACTTTGACCGTGTAAGCAAAGTAGGCAAATACTCCTTTAACCAACGCTTCCAAAAGGCATCAGCAAAGGATTGCGCTATACGCCACTGCCTTCTTGTACAAGAAGCCAACATGTCGAACCTACTAAATACACTTCCACCTCTTCCACCTGAAGAAGTCCCGATGAGGAAATGGTTAGGCGTTAATGCCTCCTGATCTCGAGGATCTAAAGAGACGTGAGTGAGAGGACGCGAATTAACTGAGTGTTCGGCTTCGGCTAATAATGTGAGAAAAACTTCTTCTTTAGGTTCTTGTTCTTTTAGGGTTACCTTGAGCGCATTTTTTACCGAACGGACTAATCTTTCCCATGCACCCCCCATATGCGGTGCATCCGGAGGTATGAAATACCATTTTATTCCTAAATTCGTTATGGCTTCCCGTTGACTTCCGATATTCAGTTCTTGCTGGATTGCGCGGAGTTCGTTGCTAGCTCCGACGAAGTTGGTCCCATTGTCGGAGTATAAGGCGTCTGGTTGGCCTCTTCTCGCAATCATCCGACGAATTGCCATTAATGCAGAATCCGAACTAGCCGAGTGGACCAATTCGAGATGAATCGCCCTTGTTGTTAAGCAAGTGAATAAGGCAACCCATCGTTTCTCTCGACGGCGACCCACTTTCACTATCATGGGGCCAAAATAATCAAGACCACAATGAGTGAATGGTCGCTGCTGATATCCTAAACGTGCAGACGGTAGGTCAGCCATTCGTGGAATGGTCGGTTTCCCTTTATTTATTTTACAATATTGGCATCGTACGACAACTGATCGTAACGTACTTCTAAGGTTCACCACCCAGTATTTTTGACGAATTTCATTGACGACAGTATTGTTGCTACCGTGGTTTGCCTTTTCGTGATAGTCTTGAAGAATCAATCTTGTTATCGGGTGTTTCCCGTCCACTATGGGAGGCTCATTATTGAAAGATGGATCCACTTGTTTACTCACACGACCTTGAACGTACAATAGGCCACTAGCATCCACTGCTGGTGCTAATGTTCTGATTCGGCTAGAGCTAGGAAGATCTTTACCTCTTTTTAATGCATCTAATTCTAATTGGAAAGAATCTAATTGAATCTGCTTAATTAATAAATGTTCGGCTTTCTTTAAATGCTCCAATTCCGGCTTGTGAATGATTATTCTTTTCCACCTGCTAATAGCAACTAGAATCATAGCGGTGCTGCATAAGAGACGGATCCAACTTGAGAATCTTTCAGGATTGGGAATACAATGTTTATAAATCTCCTTTACCACCATTACATGTTGTTTTTTAATTTCCAATCGTTCTGGACTATTACTCTCGACCAGTTCAACACACGTTTGCATGGGCCAATCATTTTCTTCTGAGATTAAAAAGTCTGGACCAGAAAACCATCTGCAATTTTGATGTAACGGAACTGAGGTAATTCTGGTGGCGTCATCCGCCGGATTTAACTCCGATGGTACCCATCGCCATTGTGACGTATCAGTCAAGTCGGTTATTTCCCCTAAACGATGTGAAACGAAAGTTTGATAAAGTCGTGGGTCAGACTTGATCCACAATATGACGGTTCGGGAATCGGACCAATAAAAACATTTGTCTATTATGATCGTGTGTTCCGTTCTGATCGATTTTCCTAGTCGACTCGCTAAAACCGCCGCTTGTAGCTCCAGGCGCGGTATGGACAATGGTTTTAATGGAGCTACGCGACTCTTACTAGCCACGAGGCTAATATGCACGGACCCATCCTCAAGTTTAAATCTTAAGTAAGCGACCGCAGCATAAGCCTTTGAACTCGCATCACAAAATATATGCAATTGGATTTGTAAAGCTCGTGTATTTAAAGGCAAGTAGCATCTCGGAACTGAACAAAGGTTGAGACTTGGTATTTCCTTTACCCATAACTTCCAAGATTCATACTCGTTGTCGCCTAAAATTGCGTCCCAATCAATTCCGCTTATCCACACTTCCTGCATTAAGATCTTTGAGTGAATTATATACGGAGTAAGGAAACCTAAAGGGTCATATATGGACATTATGATGCTCAAGAACTCCCGTTTTGTTGGTCGTCGCTGTCCACGTAATATATCCGTAGGAATTTTGGTGAGTCCTACATTGAAGAAAAACGCATCATCTTTCACTCGCCAGTAAAGACCTAGAGCTTTCTCAGGCTTTAGTTCTGAATTGTCAATACTAAGACTTACATCCTTTGATTTGCGTTGATCAGGCGGAAGCGAGAGCAAAACTTTGCTATTGTTACATGACCAAGAGTGCATATCAAATCCTCCTTGACTATTTATTTGCGATACTTGTTGAATCATTGTAGTGGCTTCATCGACAGTCTCCACACTTTTTAAAAAATCGTCCACGTAGGAATCGTTTATTATAGCGGACGCTGCCTCTGGCATCTCCGTCTTAAAGTCGTTCGCATTTGCGTTTTTGACGAATATGGCACTACTAGGCGAAGACTTTGCGCCAAAAATTAAAGTGGTCATCTTATATTCTTCTGGGGAATTACTTCTATTCTTTCCCCGCCAGAGGAATCGTTGTGCATCTGAATCCTCATCACACAATTTTACACGGAGGAACATATCCTTAATATCTCCTTTTATACCTATTTGATGTTGTCTGAATCGCATCAGAATTCCGAGTAAGGATCTTAATAAGTCTGGTCCTTTGAGAAGACGATCGTTTAAACTTATTCCTCCAGATTTAGTTGCCGCATCAAATACTAATCTTAGTTTATTACTTTTGTTTATGTTAGTAACTCCAAAGTGCGGTATATACCACGTCTTATCACCCACTTCTTTATCAGTGATTCATTGAGCATATCCATTGTCGATAAACCGTTGCATTTCTCTATAATATAAATCAGCGTATACCGGATCACGATCAAATCTTTTTTCTAAACTCCGCAGACGATTCATAGCAGTCTGTTTACTACTTACATTTGTGTTACCTTCGTCTTGACTCCAAAGTAATCCGGTCTGCCAGGCTGTACCGATGCGACAAGTCGTTTCACGTAATATTTTGTTAGCTCTTTCAACTGTCAAATTTATTTTTTCTTTAGATGACACCCCTAACGCATCAATATGAAAATAGCTTCTGACAAGCTCGTGCAATTCATAGTCCAACGAATCACGATTAACTTTTTCGACTTCTGTACACTGAGTTAAAGTATTGCATATCGATGTTTTCTGATGCGCCTTTAAGGTTCCACTTGCATCTCCATGTACTGTCCAACCAAGCAAAGTTCGTGATGCTGCTGTAGTTCCATTATTTATTGATCGAATTTCCCGCGAAACAATTAAATTCCAGTGATCTTGTCCTACTAGTATGGTGGGGGTAGCCTTTCTGTAGGATTTAATGCACAGGTCGTGTTCCATCTCAAATTTTTGTACTAAACTTTGCTGTATTGTTTGTCCAGGCAAAGATAGACGATTGATAGCGTGTATATTTTCTATTTTATAATCTTTCCCCTCGCCACCAATTTTCAGACTGACCTTTTCACTGTGGATGTCCATTACGTGATTATTTATACCTTTTATCGACAGTCTGGTAATTGGTCCAGTTAGTCCAATTTTGCGTGCTGTTTGTAGATTCATTAACGTTACAGTGGACCCTTCATCTAGCAATGCGTAAGTTTCTAGCTGTTTGATAGGACCTGTCAACTTTACTGGGACACTTTTTAAGTAAAATTTGCTCCTGTGATAGTCAACTGTTCACTGAGGGTCCCGCGAGTTCATTATCACCTTGATTCGTTTCGACCAACTCGTTTTTGTCACGAGCATCCCCTAATTTTGGTCGTCTTTGTTTATCATGAAGAAGATTATGATGTGATCCCCTGAAATAGTACATGGATCAGATTTGCATATTGCGACTCTGTGATCTTTTTCTAAACATTTGAAACAAATCTTGTTATTTTTTACCCAAAACCAACGCTGCTTTGGCGTTTTTTTTGCAAATTTTCTACAGTTGCTAATCACGTGCCCCCTTTTACTACAAAAATTACATGAATTTTTCTTCTGTCCAGTTAACTTCGATTCTGGACTAGTTGTATGTGATGTTTGAGGATCATCACACTCCATGTTTACTTCTATGGTCGTCAAAGCGTTCTTCGTTTTTCGAAGTCGTCGAGTTGTACCCGCTGCACATTCCATTTCCGCCTCCCTCAATAAATACTCTGATAATTTAATTAATCTTGGTTCGTCCGAGTTGTTTATGTTGACATATCTATTGTATCCATATATCAGTGAAGAAGGCAATTTGTTTACAATTTCTCTGACTAAATCCGGATTGCATAAGGCCAATTCTTTTTCAAATCATGCAGCGAGAATAAGTTTGAAATTTAAAATTGTTATTCTCATGATTTTTATTGTTCTTTAACTCAAAAAAAGAGAAAACTATTTTTTGGTTTTGCTAAAAAAAATTTTTTAACTGAGTTACGAGGTTTTAAAAAATTAAGTGTAAAGAGCGGTTTGTGAGTGAAATGTCAGATTTTTTTTTAAATCTCTCTATTTTCTTTAAAAATCAATATTTTTTAACTCTATTTTTTGATTTCAGTAGTAGTACAGGTACTCTTTCTTTACCTTTTTGAAATTTAAAAAAATTTTGAAAATTAACAAAATGGCGGCCATTTTTAAAAAAATCAAAAAATCCATTTTTCTCAAAAACATCATTTTTTTTTTTTTTTGAAAATTTTTTTGTGATTAGTAGATATAAAAACAAGTTATTTCCAATAGGTTTGGTGTCCGCTAAAACGTAGTGAGAGACACAATAATTTTTTTTCGAAAAATACAAAAATCCGATATTTTTGTTTATATAAGGCCAATATTCTGTTTAAAAAATATAAATCGATTATCTTATATATGTTTTAAAGAACAATTAATATAATTAATATAATTATGTAATATAATAAAATATAATATAATAATATAATATAATATTTATTTAGAGTTTGAATTCACATATTTCTATTTTTTTTTAATTTATTAAAACATATTTTATTTATTTTTCTTTACAAATGTAAACAGTAAAACTGTAAATCATGGAATCAATCTTTCTATATTATGAAATTTAACTTTAAAATATTGAAATTCTAAATCAATTTATGATTATTGTGTGAGTAAATAGCAACTACTTTTAATGAAATTGGTATTAATAATAAGAATTACAGAAACATGAAGATATATAACTAGACATTTTAAATGTTTAAAAGACACAAAAAAATAAGGACATTAAGCTTATTTTCAGAATAATTTTTACTTAGATTAATAAACTTTCCTGAGAGGATGCTTTGAAGTTCTTGCTATGTAGGATCCATTTTCATCAACTTTCCAATGATGACATTTTTGAACACCTTGAATCGCAGGAACCATTTTCCACTCATTAACTTTTTCTTTTCTGAATAATTCCAATTCTTTTTTTGAGACAAATAAAAGAGTGATTGCATTGGTATATTTTTGAACAGAAGATACGAACGATTCTGCATTATCGATTCTTTCCAAGTGTGATTTTTGCAAATTATGATTCGTCGCAAAATGTTTGACCAGGCCTCCAATTCCGTCGCAGACTCCTTTGCCATGTCCAGTAGCTGAGAAAATCCAATTCTTTTTTGCAGGTGTCTTACTCATTTCATAAAACTGATATCGATTTTTAAAATGAGCTGCTGCTCCATCTGATATATATGTTGTTTGTTCCACTAACTGACATTTTTCATTTTTTTCTAAATTTTCATAAATGCGATTTATTGCTAACAGTGCAGAAGAAGAATCGTGGTTAGTGTCGTCACTTATGACAGCAAAAATTTTTGTTAAATCGCCACAATAACAAACAGCAGTAAATATTGACACTTTGTTTGTCTTCCAATATGCACTTTGAATTTCATTTTTTGATATCACCTTCCAATTTTCTGCGAAATCAAAGTGCAAAACCATTTTTGTTTGGTCCATTTTAGCTTCATCTTTTACATTTCGAATAATTTCTTGTTGAATGCTTTTAACGTACTTGTGACAGTTAGCTTTCACCGTCCACAGAGCAAGCTCATCAAAAAATGTTTCTAAACTTGTAGATCTTTTTTCTATTTCACATTTGTTCCATAATGCAAATTGCACTTCATCAACGGCCATTTCTTCCGAAATGTTTAAGGTATTAACAGTGATGCCATTTAAACCTGGACACTCTTTGCATTCTCCAATTTTACAGAATTCAATTGCCGGTGAACACATTATTTTAGAGAATAATTCAATCTGTAATATTTCCAAATTAGGCTGAAGATCCTTCTTTATATTTTTTAAAGCAGTTACACAAAGCTCAAAATTAGTGCAATATATGCAAAGGCAAGTCTCTTGTAGAGGATCAATCATAACCCACTTTGGTCTGAGCGAATAAAATTTTGATTTACTTATTTTTAAATTTGGATATTTTTCTCGAAAAATATGATAAATTTCTTGAATACTTCGTGTCAGAAAACGTTTAACTTTCTTAGTTTTCATACCATTTTCGTAAACGATTCGGACATCCTTTTTATTTGGACTTTGTCTTGAACAATCTAAATCATCATTTAGGTAGTAGTCTTGAATTATTTTTACATCCTCTTCACTCATCGGATGACCAAGATATGGATCGGAAGATTGAAACACACCTTTTTCATTTTTCAGTTTTCTGGACTCATCAATCATGTATACTGTTACTTCCGGAAACATTGATACAATTTGAGTTTTTGTAAAAGTTTCGGGAACTATCGTGAGAAGACGGATTTTTTCTGACTGCGTTTTAGAATTTTGCATTGCCAATTTAAAATTGTCTCTCCATTGATCACAAGGTGTACAGTCGATTTTCGGTAAAGTAACTTCACACATTTTTGATAACTTTGACGTAGTTAATTCTGCAAAATTTTCAACGAGTTGTTTTCTTTTCCGCTGTGCGTAATCAATTTTAAAAGTTTCAGTCAGATTTGTTACATTTTTTACTGGCGAAACTTTCATTTCAAGTGTTTTTTTTTCATTTTTTTTTCTAGAAATATTATAAGCTGTCCTGATTTATTTAAAAAAAAATTCTAACATTATTTTTCACGGATATATGACAGTGTAAATGTAGTCGTGTTTTTAATCGCACAACTACGCCTATATATATACGTATATATATTGACGTATGTTAAACTTATAGCAGTAATTAATAACAGCGTGTAAATTTTGTGCATTTTAGCTACATATGTTTAAGAAACCTCCAAGTTTTCTGAAGAGTATTTTTATTTTTAGCAAGCAATATTAATTATATTTTGAATAATACTTTTTTTTATAAATGATTAATAATTTATACATTAAAAATAACAATTCACAATGCAAGTACGAAAATTCCCTTTAGACTTTTTTAACAGAATGATGACCTTATATAAACAAAAATATCGAATTTTTGTAATTTTCGAAAAAAAAATTATTGTGCCTTTCACTACGTTTTAGCGGACACCAAACCTATTGGAAATAACTTGTTTTTATATCTACTAATCACAAAAAAATTTTCAAAAAAAAAAAAAATGATGTTTTTGAGAAAAATGGATTTTTTGATTTTTTTAAAAATGGCCGCCATTTTGTTAATTTTCAAAATTTTTTTAAATTTCAAAAAGGTAAAGAAAGAGTACCTGTACTACTACTGAAATCAAAAAATAGAGTTAAAAAATATTGATTTTTAAAGAAAATAGAGAGATTTAAAAAAAAAAATCTGACATTTCACTCAGAAACCGCTCTTTACACTTAATTTTTTAAAACCTCGTAACTCAGTTAAAAAATTTTTTTTAGCAAAACCAAAAAATAGTTTTCTCTTTTTTTGAGTTAAAGAACAATAAAAATCATGAGAATAACAATTTTAAATTTCAAACTTATTCTCGCTGCATGATTTGAAAAAGAATTGGCCATAAATATCCCATATGGTTTAACGACCGTATCGCAGTGACACTGTTGTGTAACTTCGTTGCGAAACTGATAAGGTCTATTTTCCCGAAATCCAAATTAGGTAGTTTTTTGATTTCCTGAACTATCTTTTCTGAAACTAAGTCAGCATTTCCGAACCGTAGTTCCAAGGTCTTCATGACAGTTTCCGAATTGGCGTTTGTTACCATCAGAGATTCTACCGCTTCTTTGGCCGTACCCTTCAAAGCTTCATGCAATCTCATTAGGTTCTCAGCATCGGAATACATTCCTAAACTCGACGACGTTTCAAAGGCTGTTTTGAATCTGACCCATTCCAATGAGTCTCCCGAAAATTGTGGAAGACTTTTCGCAGTTGTTAATCTATTTACGAGTCGGTTTGAATTGTTTCCATTTGCAGAAACCTCTTTCAACGTTTGCATTGTTGCGACTAAAATGTTATTTAAATTCGGCTCCGTAGGTGTCGTCAAAACATTACGGGTTCCAGGTTCGGTCAACGGTCTGACCGGTTGAGCCTCGTTTATAGGAGCTTCCGGTGACATCTCTAAATCGTCCAAACCAGCGCTAGGTGAAGCGCGATTTACCCAAACCGTTACATCCGAATGAACCCTATTATTCCCACTCTCTACCGCGGTCGATCGGTAACTAGCACTGGAGGTCTCTCCCTCGACTCCTTCCAACTGTGCTGCTAATTTTTCGTTTATTAAGTCTAGCTCAATTTTCTCTCTTTCTTCAAGCATTCTACGTTTCAATCGCGCCCTCTCCTCAGCCGCCTTCACCATTAACCGTCTTTTAACTGATAAAGATTGACTTACCGAATTTACCGATGAACTACCTACTTGGTTTCCTGGTTCCTCAATTCCAGAATTTGTACCTCCTCGTACGTCCCCATTTTCCTGCCTTACTCTCCGAGTAGTTCTTCGATTATCAGCGCAGCCTGGCTGGTTTCGAGGTTCTGCTTCCGGAGCTTGAAGCGGTACACTTTTTCTCGGGCGACCACGTCCTCTTCTTGTTGGCAAGTTCGATGCCATTATGAATGGGATTGTACTCCTTCTTTTTATTTTGAATCCTCTTTAAATTATTTCCCAATGTTCAGTTAATTCCCGGGTTTCGGCACCATTTGTTGTTGAGAGGATGTAAAGGAGCACAGAACACCATTTAAAAGTAAAGTTCTTTATTTTAATTTTATTTGAATTTTTAATATTTGCTTTGAGAGGTGGACAAACGCTTTTAAGTCTTAATAATTCTCGACGTTAACTGACTTAAAACTTGCCCTTCAGTCGACTGTAAACCATTTCAATTACCGATTTCTGAAAATGACTTTATTGCCTTTATACGCCTCTTCCCAAAAGGGTCAGCTTATAGGCAGGTAAGCTCGTAAAGTCTACCTTCTCTGCATTTGTCAATGAAATTTCCCCGATTTTCAATAGACTTCTTAGTCTAATCGTTAAGAGTTTCCCATTATTTGCACAACATAAAATATTTCAAATAATTTGGGATCTCTTCCGTTTTTCACAAGACCACTGGTCTCATCGTTGGAAATTTCAATCCGATATCAGAGTCTGTTTTTTAAAACAATATACTTGCATACTAAGGCGTGTCCCCCTCTCTCACAAGTATAATATACAGACATAAATACATTTTCAATACATTATTATTATTGTAGCGATGAAATTTCCAGAACAAGCTTAAAGAAAAATTATTCTATTACATCAATTATAAATTTGTCAAACTAAGAACTGAAACAACAAAAATTAACACAAACTAAACGAGCACTTTTATTTCAATCTCTAACACTAAATTATAGTAAACTTCAATTTGGATTGATTGTTAATTAAATTCAATTCCAATTTGAATTTATTCTAAATTAGATTTGATTCCAATTTAAATAGATTCTAAATTAAATTTTATTCCAATTTAAATTGACTCTTAATTGGAGTGACTTCCAATTTAAATTGATTCTAAATTGAATTGACTTCCACTTTGAATTGATTCTAAATTGAATTCTAATCCAATTTGAATCGAATCTAAATTGGATTCTATTGCAATTCGAATTGTTTCTAAATTATTTCAATTTGAATTGGTACTAAATTACATTAAAATCTAGTTGAATTGAATTCAAGTTTAGTTGAAATCTGATTCAAATCTAATTGATTATTTTTTTCAATCAAACAAATTCCATCCAGTAATTAATTGTGTATAACGAAGATTAAATTCGTCAGGAAAATGAATCAAATTATCCAGAAATAATTCCCTGAGGATCAGGATTTTAATGAATAAATTAAGAATTAAGTTTGAATTTTAGTTGGATTTTAATTTTCATAAAATTCGGGACGAAATCAATTTGAATTGAATTTTTTTATGTATAAACGATTATTTCTGAAGAATATTTAATAAAGAAACGGATTTTTTTTAATGTCATGTTTTATAATTTTATGTTTAAAAATGTTTTATAATACGAACTCCACGTTACGCAGTGGTTAATAAGTCCAAATATATCTATGTATGTAAATTTTTATTCTAATAGCTCAATAACTCGTTGACAAAGCCTTGTAAGGCACTTAAAAATTATCGATTAAATTAAAATGAGTAAATTTTTGAACTGAGAAAAATAATTTTTAACTCCGCAAATATGAAGTTTTAAGCTCGTAAATTACGAATTTCTGGCCAGATTAAGAAACTGAAAATTTCGGATCAAAAAATATAGGAGCAAAAAATGAATAATGAATCGAATTCAACTGGAATTGTTTTTACATTTTAGTTAAATTTGACTTAAGTTAACTCCAAATTCTGGTCGAATTTGATTTAAATTTGTTTTAAATTTCAGTTTATTATAATTAGAACTGACTTCAAATTCGAGTCGAATTTAATTTGAATTCAACTCCTACTAACTCCAACTGGAATTGTTTTATATGTAAGTCGAATTCAATTGTGAATTAATTTTACTTCAATTCGAATTGAATTTACTTTAATTTAGAGTCAAATTTAATTGGAATTGATTTTAACTTCAAGTTAAATTCATTAAGAGTCGCCTTTAAATTCAAATTGAATTTAGTTGGATTTGACTTAAAACTTTAAATTCAAGTAGAGTTTGACTTTTTTGTATTCCAGTTTCAGACGATTATAATTTAAACTAACTTGACTTCTGATTCAAGTCGAATTCAATTGGAATTGGTTTTAAATTCGAATAATATTTGACTTGAAATAAGTTCTAATTTCCATTTCATAATAATTCGAATTGACTTGACTTTGAATTTGGGTCGAACTTAATTTTAATTGACTACAAATTCTAATGGAATTGACTTTATATTCGACTAGAATTTGACTTAAATTGATTTTAAATTCTACTTGATTCTAATCGCAAATGACTTCGAATTTAAGTTACGTTCAATTAGATTTGACTTTAAATTCAAGTCGAATTCAATTGGAATTATCTTTAAATCACCTAATTTGAATTCCAATTCGAAATGATTATATAAAATGACTTCGAATTCAAAGAGAATCCAATTAGAATTTTCTTTAAATTTGAGTCAAATACAATTGGATTTGACTTTTAATTCGAGTCGAATTTAATTGGAATTGACTTTAGACTCGAGTCGAATCGAATTGAAATTTTCTTTAAATTTGAGTGTAATTTGACTTAAATTAAATTCAAATTCCAACTGACCAAACTTTCAAATGAATTCATATTTAAGTCGAATTTAATTTGAATCGATTTTAAATTCGAGTCAAATTTAATTGGAATGGACTTTAAACTCGAGCCGAATCTAATTGAAATTATCTTTACATCACCCAATTTGAACTCAAATTCCAAATGATTATATCAAAAATGACTTCGAATTTAAAACGAATTCGATTAGAATTGACTTTAAATTCGAGTAGAATAGAATTGGATTGGACTTTTAATTTGAGTCGAATTTAATTAGAATTTACTTTTAATTCAAGTCAAATCCAATTGGAATTGTCTTTAAATTCGAGTATAATTTGACATGAATTAAATTCAAATTTCAATTGAGCATAATAATTTAATTGGAATTGACTTTAAACTCTAGTCAAATCCAATTGGAATTGTCTTTAAATTCGAGTATAATTTGACTTAAATTAAATTAAATTTCTAATTGAGTATAATTCTATAATTTTAAATAATTTCGAATTTAAGTCGAATTTCGAAGAAATTTTCTTATTAAAGTCGAATCTAATTGGAAACAAACAAAAGTTTAATTTAAATTTAATTTGAATTGACTAAAATTTTAATTTAAAACAATATTCTCCAAATTTTATATAATTCCAACCATGCATTAAATTTCAATTCACCTTTCTGTGATTCACGTATCTCGTATTTATTCTGTCAAAACGGGAAAAGTCCAAATGTTGAATGCAATAGGAACTAGAAAATAAAATGACTATAATCGAAAATATATTTCCAACATAAAACCTTCTGTATTCTCCTTTTTTGGATATGAATATGGGCTAACAGTAAAAAAGAAGTTATGGAAATTCTCTTGAACTGATCCAATAATGTGTCTAGAGATTCGAGGTCTAGTCGCTAGTAGATTTTTCGTGCTTTTGAAATTGAGAATCGTAAAAATTTCCATATATTTATGGCCATTCTGAATACAATTCACTTCTATGATTTATTATTAGCTGCAGTAAAATTCCGTAAGGTGAAAATTCTATTATTATATTAACTCCAAAAAAAAATCTATTCTTTTATGATAAAAAACGTAAAAATACGGGGAAAAATTATAAACAAGATTAAATGAATAAAATAAGTGATATTAATGTTAATACAATGCTTAGATTATTATTTAATTTTTTTAACCAAGTTTTTCATATTGTTAAATTTTCAATTTAATTACGTCTCTCATAAAAGTATACTAATTAACAAAATATTAATTTAACTCGAAAAAAAATTTAATTTTTTTTCCAATTATGATAATTAATTAGCTTTATTATTTTTCCAGGTTCTGGTGAACTTTTCAGAGCAATTAGAGGACAGTTCTGACAGTGCGATGTGCTTTATAAATACGTGCGTAAGCAGTGATGCCATTCATTTAGATACATTTTAAATTTCAGTTTTCTTCATTTTCTAAAATTAGCCAATAATTTTCATCATTTTCACATCTATTCATTTAGATTTTAAAAAGCGAACTCTCTCAATTAAGATAGTAATTTTAAAGGTTGATTTTAATTTAAAATTTTCCTTTCAAGTTGTATTTTTATTTGTTATTAAGTCAATGTTTATATGTTTTAATTCTTTAAGACTTCTTCTTAATATTAGAATCAAAATGGTATTTAAGAAGAACGAAAATGTATTCACCTCTGAGCATTGTTTAATTCTGCGGTATTTTTTTCGAACTTTTGCTCTAAATTTAATTCTGGTTACAATTAGGTAATAATTTCCCAATTGGAAAATTAAGAAGCAAACATTTTTTTTTAAAAACTATTTCTTTAGAAATAATCGAATAATCGTTCGGGAAAGTCGATAAAATGAAATTGGTGATTTACAGAAGAGCTGGAATTTGATTTTCTTAAACGATCGTAACAGAAGGAAGTGCACTTAGAATAGGAAAACATTCTAGTGCTTTTACAAGGTTTACGCTTTTCTTCTATTTTCCTTTATTTTGTATTTTTTACAACTCTTCCTGAATTTTCGATTTGCAATTCTCTTTCTTCTCTGTTTCTCAAGTAAATAGTTTGCTTCAATACCATAATAAAAGTGATCTTATGCTATCCGGAAAAGCACTCTTTCAAGAATGATTTGTTCGAATTTACAAAAAATGTTTCGCCAATTTGCCAAATTGATTTTAGCTATTTTCCAATTGGTAAATTTGACCTATTTTCCAATTAGTAATTTTAATAATTTTACAATTCGTAATTTGACTAATATTTCGATTAACCGTTTAGCCTGTTAATCAATTGGTAATTTAGCATATTTTTTCAATTAATTATTTGATCTATTTTAAAACTGGTAATTTGACTAATTATTTAATTGCTTATTTGTCCTACTTTTCAATTGGTAACTTGACAGATTGATTAAGTTAATAATTTTATTTTATTCAATTAGTTATTTGACTTATTGTTTAATTATTAATTTAAGCTATTTTACAACTAATAATTTGACTGATTGTTTATTTGATTATTTGACTAATTATGAAAATCAATTTTTTTTGTATTTACTAACTGACAATTTGACTTATTTTATAAATGGATTATTTGACCCATTTTCCAATTGGAAATTTAACCAATTGTTCCAATGATTATTTAACCTATTTTTCAATTTGAAATTTCGATTACTTGTTCAATTAGTAATTTTGTAAAATGGGTAATTTGACCCATTCCCCAATTAGCAATTTCATAAATCATTAAATTCATTATTTGACCTATTTTCCAATTGGAAATTTCGAATAATTGTTCAATTAATAATTGACCAAAATAGGTCATTTGACAAATTTCCAAATTTTCCAATTCACTATTAGTCAATTGTTAATTTCACCAATTGATTAATTTACAGATTAGTAGATTAATCAAATTTATTTAGAGTACAATTAATCGATTGAGTGTAAACAACTAGAGGTTAATCGATTAAAATAAAAATAATAATTGATTTATTTTCTCGGAAACGTAAAAAATACGTAGATACAAAACAAATTGTAAATTTAACAATCTTTATACCGTAATTAATTAAATGTTGCGACAGAGAAAGTCAGATATGTTTTAGGGTGCTATCGATGATTACGCTTATTATAAACTCGTATTCATGTAAAATAGGTATTATATGAACAAAAATTGTTTCCAAAAAAATTGTGAACCAAGAAACTATTTTCTAAACGACGTGATACAATTCCGGATTTAATAAAATATCTAGGTTAAGACGGTTTTTGCTAATAAAATGCAAACAAAATGAAAAATCTTACAAAAATGAAAATCGATTTTTTTCACCCTAATTTTTTAGAGCATTATTATTTTTATAGCTCATTTCATCGTTCTTGATTCCGACTAGAATTAATATCGAAGTAAGATTTATTCCGATTGGAAGTGATTTCAATTATAGAGGAATTCCAGTTTTAATTAGTTCTAAATTATTTTTAATTTAAATTTAAATTGAATCCAACAAGGATTCAATTCCGTTTTGAATTTATTTTAAATTAAATTCGATTCTAATTTGAATCAATTCTCAATTGGATTCAATTACAATTTGAATTGATTCTAAGTCGGATTCTATTCCAATTCAAAATTGATTCTAAATTGGAATGGATTTTAACTTGAATTGATTCCAACTTTAATCAATACAAAACTGGAATCATTTCCAACTCAAATTAATTTCTTATTTGAGTCAATTCTAACTGAAATAATTCTAAACTTGAATTAATTCCAACAAAAGCTGATTCCAAATTGAAACCAATTCCAACTGAAATTGATTCTAAATTAAAATCATTTCCAATTGGAGTTGACTTGAATTAAAAAACAATTTTCCAATTTCAGCTGATTCTAATTTGTTTACTGATTAAATTGAATTGATTTCTGTGTAAAATCAATTCCAACTTGAATTAATGTCAAATTGAGATCTATTTCCAATGGAATTGATTTCAATTATAGAGGAACTTAATTTTAATTCACTCCAAACTATTTTCAATTCCAATTTAATTTCAATCCCAATTGAATTCAATTCCGATTTAAATTGATTCTAAATTGGATTCGATTCCAATTTGAATTGATTTTCAATTGGATTCAATTCCAATTCTAAATTAAAGTGTATTTCAAATTTAATTGATTCTAAAAAGGCTGAAATTCCAATTGATTCTACATTTTAATTAACTTTAACCTGAAGTGACTCCAGATTGGAATCTTTGCAAATGGAATCAGTTCCAGTATAAAATCAATGCAAATATACTTTAATTTTAAATTGAGATTAATACCAACTTTAATTGACTCAAAACTGGAATCAAATCCAACTGGAGTTGGTTTCTTTTTTGAATCAATTCCAACTGAGATTAATTCTCAATTAAAACCAATTCCAATTGGAGTTATCTTGAATTAAAAAACAATTTTCCAATTTCAATTGATTCTAATTGGTTTATTGACTAAATTCGTTACCAACTTGAATTGATTTCTATGTAAAATCAATTCCGATTTGTATGGTTCATTAATTAGAATCAATTCCAACTTGAATTGATTTTAAATTGTAATGAAGATTCAATTATTTCTATATTAGGTTATATTTCAACTGTAAATGAATCTATAATTTAATCGACTAAAACATGAAATAATTCTGAATGTTACTATAATAGTCTAATTCAATTGGAATTAATTCTAATTATTTATCTATAAATTAAATAATTTCAATAATTAATATAAATTAATTAATTTTGAATTGATTCGAAATTAAAATCTTTTCTAATTGGAGTTAATTCCAATTCGAAAGCAATACTAATTTTAATTGTTGACTTGATTTTCACATTTTTTTCATCTTAATTTTAATTTCAAAATTGATAATTTTCTAATGTTTTAATTATTTTGAATCTGAATAATTATCATCTTAATTTGAAAAATTTGTCTAGGTAATGAGAATAAAAGACGATTGTCGATTATTTTCGGAAGTAAGTATCGATTGAAATAAGGATCATTAAAACGAGTAGGGAAACCTCTTAAATGAGTAATAGACTCGATTGCAGTCATTGTTTTTGCTAGCTCTCTCTTGTCCACAATCAAATCGGTTTAAACCAGCTGATGCCGGTGTAAAAGTGGACAAGGTTGTATTTACCGGCACTCCTAAATCATTCTATTTAGGTAGGTTCCGAAGACTCGTATTAAACTAACAGCGGTAAGTTCCTTCATCCACGTAAAACAATTAAAAGTTTTTTATTTCTTGAAATTCGCAATTGCATACCAAAAATAAACACCCAGAGAAACATCCGTTTGAATTACAAATGTAAATTATTATTGTAAATTGATAATTATTATGAAAATGTAGAAATTAAAATTGATGTGAAATAAATCTACAATAAAATTGGATGATTTCAGAAGCAGTCCATTTGTATATTTTTCATTTAGTTTTAACAGAATTATATCGTAATTAGAATAACTGATTTGAAATTAATTAAAGTTCATTGAATAAATTTAATGCAGTAATTTTACCGTTTCATTTAAAATAGCCCCAAGGAAATATGTATTTCCGTTCAAATATTTATAATTTGCAAATGCTACATAAACCTTTCACGAAGAATTGGTAATTCTGTGTGAAATCATAAACTAATTTATATTCTGGATTGTATTTCATGTACGAAATTACATAAAACTCAAATAATAAATTACAGGTATTTCAAACTTAAAAATAAACTTATAAAATGATTCTAAATAGAATTAAAGCAGATTCTAATTTCTTCGATTATTAAAAAAGTTCTGATTTGATTTTATTTTAAATTAAAATCAATTCGAAATAAATTTCATCGAAATTGAAAATAATTCGAACTTGAATTACTTAAAGATTTAAATTAAGTTAACTTTAAATTTATATTGATTTCAAATTAAATTCAAATCCAATTTGAATTGTTTCAATATATTTCCAAATTATTTAAATCAATTTCATTTGGAATTGAATTTCTTATTATAATTGCTATTTTAATTGAAATCACTTCCAATTTCAATTGTTTCGAGATCAAAATAATTTCTGAATTGATTTTCCTGTTTATTGAAATAAAATTTAATTTTAATTGATACCAAATTGGAATCCACTTTAATTAAAAAATTTTTTGAACTGTAATTGATTCCAATTAAAATTTTTTTTTACTATAAAATCAATTCCAATTGGAATGCATTTTAAAGTAGAATCAATTCCCATTCAAATTGAAACTGTTTTTATACTAGAATTAATTCCAGTGAGATTATTTTTTTTATTTGATCCATAAAAAATTTGATCCATTTATATTTAATCATTTCAAATTGGAATTGAAATTTTTTTTATACTATAAAATCAATTCCAATTGAAATAAATTTTAAATTAGAATCAATTCCTATTGAAATTAAAACTGTTTTTATACTAGAATTAATTCCAGTTGGGATTATTTTTGTTTTACTTGATCCATAAAAAATTTGATCCATTTATATTCAATTATTTCAAATTGGAATTGAAATTTTTCGGTAATCTCAATTTAAATTAGAATT
Organism: Ganaspis brasiliensis; assembly: GCA_037103525.1. Taxonomy (NCBI): domain Eukaryota; kingdom Metazoa; phylum Arthropoda; class Insecta; order Hymenoptera; family Figitidae; genus Ganaspis; species Ganaspis brasiliensis. The sequence continues at coordinate 1,520,600 of JAZKLR010000013.1, read as the reverse complement.
AATATTAGAAATACTTTCAAACTAATTTCCTTTAATTAAAATTCTAATTCAACTTAAATCTTTTTTTCTTGGAATTTTTTCTTCCGTCAATTTACTCCAGATTAGAATCAGAGTCACAATTGAAATTTTATCAAACTTTCTTGAATAGACGTCTGCTCATTAAATTTTCATAATCCCAGAAAAGATATCTAACGAAACTGAGATCAGTAAAAGTTTCTTTGCTGGTGGAGAATGTTTTAGAATTCTGGTCACCTTCGGGGAAAAGTAGTAATTTAATATTTTTGCTTATTTACCGAGATGTCAGAGAGCAACATTATCAGAGTTGCTTATAATAAGCACAGTTGCAACCATCTGGTTATAAAAAAAAAGAAAAGTTGGAAATGAGAAAAGGCGCTAAATTCTCGCTGGTTGAAATATAAAACTTCCGAGCCCGTGGACTTTATTATTAAAAGCCCTTTTTACAGGATGCGCGCCTCGGTCGAGCTTTACAATGTCGTTCCAAAGTTTGCAGGCTTAGCTCTCACTTCTACACTTTTTTAATGTTCTTCCGCAGTAAATATCGCTCGAGCTTCGTTAAATTCGCATCACTGGTGTCTGCCCTTCATTTTTCTTTTCTTGTCGATTATTTGCCTGGGCAAATGCCAGATTTTTATAATGTAATCCGATTATGTATTCTGCTTGCGATAAGAGTGAACCAAGTGGGGAAAATTTGTAAAGTAAAGAATTAGTATTCAATTTAAAAAAAATTGTGAATAGCTAAATAACAAATTACAATTGAATTGATTCTGAATTAGGATCAATATTCCAACTTGAACTGATTCTAAAGTGAAATTAATTCCAAATACAATTAATTCAAAATCGATTCCAATTTATTTAAAATCAATTTCAATTTGAATTAATTACAATTTAAAAGGGATCTTACAATTTCAATTATTTGCAAACGAGAAATAATTTTAATTTTCTAATTGCGATTGATTTTACGTTTTTACCAATTCCAATTGCATTTGATTCTAAGCTGTTGATAATTCCAATTGCAATTGGTTCTGAATTAAAAATAATTACACTAGCAGTTTATTCTAAACTAAAATAAATTCAAAATTAAACTGATTCTACCGTGGAATTAATTACAAATACAATTAATTAAAAAACGATTCCAATTAAATGTTAATTCCAATGTAAATTGATTCCAATTTAAAAGCGATTTGACAATTAGAATTTATTCTAAATTTGAATAAGTTTCATTTCGAATTGACTTCAATAGAAAAGACATTTTCCCATTTCAATTGATTTTAATTTAGATTCGATACCAACTAGAATTGAATTCAATTAAAATTGCTTCCAATTAATTCTGCATGGAAGGAATTCTAATTGAAATTGATTCTAAACTGTTTACAACTGCCATTGCAATTGATTCTAAATTATTAGCAATTTCAATTGCAATTGGTTCTAAGTTGAGTATACTATTTCAATAGCAATTTATTCTAAATTAAAATAAATTCAAAATTAAATTGAATCTAAAGTGGAATTAATTCCAACTGGAATTAATTCTAATTCGATTTCAATTTAAAATCGATTCCAATTTAGATTCATTCCAATTTAAAGGCAATATTCCAATTTCAATTAATTCTATATGGGAAACAATTTTAATTGTAATTAATTCTACACTTTTAACAATTTTAATTGCAATCGATTCTAAACTGCAAATAATTTCTATTCCAATTGATTTTGAATTAGAAATATATAATAAATTGCAATAACAATTTATTTTAAATTAAAGGGAATTCTAAATTAAATTGATTCCAAAAAATAATTAATTCCGACTACAATTAATTTAAAATCTATTCCAATTTGAATTGATTACAATTAAAAAATGAGTTTTCAATTTGACTTAATCCCAATTTAAAGGCAATCTTACAATTTCAATTAATTCTAAATATAGAAAACAATTTGAATTGCAATTCATCCCACAATTTTAATAATTGCAATTGAACTTGATTCTAAACTGTTAATAATTCCAATTGCAATTGATTTTGAATTGAAAATAATTAAAAATAATATCCATTTATCCTAAATTAAAAGAAATTCAAAATTAACCCGATTCTAAAGTGGAATAATTTCCAACTACAATTAATTCAAAGTCGATTTCAATTTGAACTGATTACAATTTAAAAGTAGTTTTCCAATTTGAATTGATCCCAATTTAAAGGCAATCTTCTAATTTCAATTTATTTCAATTGCAATTGATTTTGAATTGCAAATATTTAATTGTAATATCAATTTATCCTAAATTAAAGGAAATTCAAAATTTCACCGAGTCTAAAGTGAAATTAATTACAATACAATTAATTCAAAATCGATTTGATTTTAAAATTAATTCCAATTTAAATATGATCTTTCAATTTGAATTGGTTCTAAACTAAAATCAATTCCAACTTGAATTAATTCTAATCTTAAATCAATTCCAACTTGACTTGATTGTAAATTAGAATTAATTCCAATTTGAATTGGTTCTAAACTGAAATCAATTCAAACTTCAATTGATAGTAAGTTGGAATTTGTTTTAATTGTAATGCATGCGCCCAAACCTCCATCTCAAACCTACATACCCTACACATCTTCTCATCATCCATCTAATATCTACACTTTTTCATTTCCTCACCCATCCAAAATCTTAATATTCTATTCCACTTTTTTTCTTCCATGCATTCAAATACCGTGGCACACCTTCATTCTTTACCATCCAATACCATCTACTGTTTCTAGATTCCTTAATTCTCTCCCATCTCTCCTTCTGATCCTTTTCCCTCAGGAGCTTTTCCAATTCCTCCCAACTCCTCACCTTTTTTTCCTCTTTCCTCCTTTCTTATCAACCATCTTTCCTTCTCCCAATCAATTCAACTCTCCGTCCCTTTCCCTTCTCTTTCCATTACAGTCTTCCAACACATCTGTGCTATTCTTTTACCTCCTCCTTTCCTTAGCTTCTCCTCAAAATCCCTTACCCTTTTCTTTTGCCTCACTATCATCTTATCCCTATTCAATTCTTCTCGGATTATACACCCTGGGCAGCTTTATCACCCCTATCACCCCTATCACTCACCACCTCTGATTAAAATTAAAAATTATTTTAAAAATTGTATGGACAATACCCTGGGCAGCTTCCACTCACCCCCACTACCCACCTCAGAAACCTTTCATGCAATCTTTCAACCATCTCTCTCTCTCTCTCTCTCTCTCTCTCTCTCTCTCTCTCTCTCTCTCTCTCTCTCTCTCTCTCTATCCCCATATTTCCACACCACAACTTACGACCAACACACCAACAACGCATCAAACATCCACACTCTTCTTTTTCAATCGTTCTTAAACCTTCTCTTCTCTATCCTCCACACTGGTCCCATTACTTTACTAGCCTTTTCCACTCTCTTCCTAACATTCAACTTATTCGATCCATTCAACTGAAACCAATATCCTAAATAACAAAACTCATTAACCTCTTCCACAACCTTCCCATTCAATCTCAGCACCTCACCCCTCGCATCCTTCCTTTTCCTGAAACTCACCACTTTAGTCTTATCCATATTCACCCACAAGTCTCTCTCTCACACATACTTCTCCAATTTACTCAGTAACAACCTCATTCCACGCATTCTCCGCAAGCAACACCATATCATCAGCGTACGTCAGGGTATATATCCTCGATCTCCCTAGCACTACCCCTCCTTTTCCTCTCCTCCTCAACCTTTCCTCCAAATCCGCTATCAGCAGATTGAAAGGAAAAAGGAATCAAATAGAATTGATTCTCAATTAGACGGGGGTAATTCCTGATGAATCACGTCGCCGATATGGGTGTCAGGGGCATGGACCGGACGAGTCTACGGATTCCGCCGGTGATCCCTGGTTTAGCCCTAAGTCGGGTAAACGGCCTGAGGATGGAATATCTCGGAAGTGTAAGCCGAGACCCCAGGGGGAGAGGACCACGGAGACCCTTAGGAAGGACTTCGATAGACGAAAGTCAATCCTTCCCATTAAAGGTCTGGGCGGCGGGGGGACCCGTCGTTCGCCGGTTGCAGAAAACTGCATCCGGCTCTTCCAATGTGATTCCAATAGTACGTGCGGGGTTGCGCCCGTACCGAAATTGGAAGTGCAGGAGGGAAGGCGTATCTCCTGCATCTCGTAAGAGCACATTGTCAGCTCGCCACTGACCCTCCTCCCCTTGGCAAGAACCTTGACGTGGTGGGGAGGCTTACGCGTAATGAGTGATGTCTCGCATGAAAGGTGTGAATCATGGGTAATTAGAGAGGAACCTTTAGCAAGGTTCTTTCTCCTGTATGTATGCGGGGTATGCCAATAAGACATAATCCCCTCGAAAGGAGAGATTGATTAAACCAGAGAGATCAGTGCGAATGGGAGATAAATTGGAAATCGAATGAAAGAGCATAAATGAGGATCTGAATGGGAGCATCATATACTCAGAAACGCAAACAAATGCTTGCCAAAAACCGGCACCGTATGGCAGACCGATGGTTCTGTTATGCGGGGTCAGAAACCAGCCTACCTGATCAGGTAGTGTGTATTGGATGCAGAGGTCTGGAATTCTACGAGCAAGTACCTTCCTTCTGTCTTTTCCGAGAATGGCAAAGTATTAGGGTTGAGCCACAGGAAACTGAGGTAGGAACATCGTGTCCAAGGATGCATCCGTTGTCAACCAGGCGATTCGCATCCATTACACATAATGTGCTGGTAACCCTAAAGTATAACTAATTTATCGAGTTTTTTTCAGAAAAGAAGAGGAGGTTGTTGTAGCCTCTATCGACACACAAACCAATTTGATCCAGACTAGACCACCTCCGAAACCTGAGAAATGGAACACCTTTGGATTCTAGAGAAGCAGGTCCTCGTGACGAAAGAGCTGTTGTTTGTGCAGTCACGCCTACATCAAAAACAAGAGGAGATAAGCGGGAGGCGTCTAATATTCTGTAAGAGAGGACTTCAAAAAAAGTAAAAAAAGAAACTCGAAGAGTCTCGAAAGGAGACTTTTTTGTCAAGACTACTCGATAAAGAGGTTGGATCGCAGAAGGTGTTTAAAATGTTTAAAGTTATAAAGAGGATTTCTTACAAGATTTAAATGGGTGGTTTATGGCTTTCTGTGGGCATTGTGAAACAATGCTTAATCTGTTATAAAATCTTTAATTGAGTTTAAAGTTCCTATTGAGGTGGGAGTTCCCCTATTCTGTGGACATGCCTGCCTTCCTTCTCTCTCTACAGAATGGAGCTCGGATCGTTAGTGGGAGTTCTCCCAACCTATTTGGTCTGTCAGCGAGGGCCTGATGTGATGAAGCAGTCCAGTTCCGTTTTGGCCTTCTTTCAGTCCACATCGCGCGGGGCTTCGCTTCCACTTCCCGACATTTTATAACTAATCGTCCATTTTGTGTATATGCTGGGTCAACAAGTGTGACGTATTCTTTATGTGAAGTAACAATAAACTATCCGTTATTAAATCTAAAGTGCTGTGGGTTTTGTGTGAAATACCACCATCTAACATTTTTAACAGAAGGAATGGCAGGAAAATTCAACGATAAGAAAGAAAAAAGAAAGAGGAGGCAAAGCAGAAGAAAAGGGATGAAGATAAGAGGAAAAACCCCAAACAAGAAAGATAAGGAAGAACAACCCAATCAGGGTATCACTGAAGGAAAACGTTACACTTGTTGATGCCCTTAAACAGTTGAAGAGAATGTTCGTTATACAAAAGGTCGTTATGGAGAGATAAAGCTATTAGCTTTAAAATAAGCCAAAGAAAATTAAAATATCTTGACTGGTTCAAAAGTTATAAGTAAATGTGTAATACAAAAAAACGCAACGATTCTACTGCTCGCTCTACTATTGGCTGCGTAATACATGGCAAATAGTCTGAGAGGGGAGAAACGTAGGAATTGTTGTGTTTTGTTCAATATACACATTTCCTTATAACTTTTGAACCAGTCAAGATATTTTAATTTTCTTTGGCTTATTTTAAAGCTAATAGTTTAAGGATTAAATTAGCTTACTTTCAAATTTTTTCAATTACTTTTCTGGAAAATGCAGCCCACCAAACTTCAACAATGAAAATGCACAAAAAATTAACCTGCCTTATCACATTGATTCTACGTTGCTATTAATTAAAAAAAACTTTAAAATAGGACCATTTCACGGCAAATTTGATAAGCTTTCCAATGGTCTATGAAAAATTTTAATTCGCTAAGATCTGACAGAGTTATCAACGTTTTATGACGGTCATGTTTTTAATCCTATTTTCGTAAGTGGTCCTACAATTTTGGCCGGTAGTGTAGAATTGTTTTTCTTTGTGGAAAGAAGTTTAAACAATTTAGCACTCTTACTAAATTAAATTCGATTCTAAATCGACTTGTATAATCGATTCTCAATTGTAATTAATTCAAAATTAAATTATTTATATTTTCAAATCAGTTACAATTAATTATTTTTTCCTCTCATAAAAGCGGATCAGAAACAACTGTAATAAAATAAATATTCATTACTTTTAAATAAATGTTGATTATTTGACAGAAAAAATATATTTATATGTATATATATTAGGGTGGTCCTTAAAATGAGAATTTTCGAATTTTAAAGTTCTCACCCCCACATTTTGTTACTAATCGAAAAAGAAGAGATACGTATTTTTTTATTTTTTTTTATTTTAATATTTGATGGTGCCTCATCGACCCTGAAATTTCCCATGTATTTTGCATGGGGAAAAAACAATTTTTCGTAGATTTGCAATAAAATCATTAAAAATCAACATTTTTTTACCGGATTACTCTGTTTCTCTTAAAAAATGTTCAAACAATGACATTCAATAATTTATTTATGAATTTTTTATTATTAACTATTTTTTACAGGGCCGTAAAAATATCCCATAAATTGCAAAATTATGGAAAAATCGTTAAAAAATATTTCTTATCACATTTTACAATATTTTCCACTAAAATTCCGTTTAATTACATGGAAATTAACAACTAACAATTGTTGCATGTGTTTTTTAAATTGTTTAAACAAATTAATATTGTTTATTTGCAACTTTTCATCTAATAGAGCTAGAGAGCTGTAACTTTTTCCTAATTTTGCAACTATCCTAGCCAAGTGAAGCGCAATATTACTAAAAAACTAAAATATACAATTAAAAAAATTGTTTAAACAAATTCATATCGTTTATTTGCAACTTTTCATCTAATAGAGCTAGAGAGCTGTAATTTTTTCCTAATTTTGCAACTATCCAAGCCTAGTGAAGCCCAATATTAGTAAAAAACTAAAATATACAATTATAAAAATTGTTTAAACAAATTAATATTGTTCATTTGCAACTTTTCATCTAATAGAGCTAGAGACCTGTAACTTTTTCCTAATTTTGCAACTATTGAAGCCTAGTGTAGCCCGATACTAATAATAAACAAAAACCACAATTATGAAAATCGTTTAAAGAAATTAATATTGTTTATATGCAACTTTTCAATTAATTGAGCTGGAGTGTTTTAATTTTTTCTTAATTTTGCAACTTTTTAAGCTACATAAAGCCCAGTACTAACAGCAAAGTAAAATCAACAATCATTCAAATTTTTTCAACATATTAATATGGTATATTTTCTAATTTTTTATCAATGGAATTAAGAGAATTGTAAGTGATGATAAGTTATTAATTCTTGGGAATTTATCAATTTGTCTCTTCAAGTTTGTCTTTTTTTACTGCGACAAAAGTTTGTTTAAAAATTATGTCCAGGATTAAAAAGTGACTATTGATATTGCGGAGTGAAATGTTAAATTAATGACAGATTATAATGATCTAATAGTAAGAGATGAGGATCAATAACAGCACTTTCTATAAGTTGTTACGGAATATAGTAAACAGTTCCCAGACTCTCAGACTGAAATAAAAAAATGTTAACAGAAACAATGCTGTAATGGTAAAGAAATTTGTCGCGTTTTGTTTAAAAAGTAAACTGCAGAATTTCTGCACAAATATTGTGTTTTACATTCATTCTTACCTTTCCAAAAATAAAAGCTTGCGAATATAAAGAAAGTTACAGCTTTCTAGCCCTATTAGATAAAAAGTTGCAAATCAACAATATTAGTTTGTTTAAAAATTGTTTATAATGGTATATTTTTGTTTCTTACTAATATTGGGCTTCACTAGGCTTGGATAGTTGCAAAATTAGAAAAAAATTACAGCTCTCTAGCTCTATTAGATGAAAAGTTGCAAATAAACGATATGAATTTGTTTAAACAATTTTTGTAACTGTATATTTTAGTTTTTTAGTAATATTGCGCTTCACTAGGCTAAGATAGTTGCAAAATTAGGAAAAAGTTAGAGCTCTCTAGCTCTATTAGATGAAAAGTTGCAAATAAACAATATTAATTTGTTTAAACAAATTAAAAAACACATGCAACAATTGTTAGTTGTTAATTTTCATGTAATTAAACAGAATTTTAGTGAAAAAAATTGTAAAATGTGATAAGAAATATTTTTTAACGATTTTTCCATAATTTTGCAATTTATGGGATATTTTTACGGCCCTGTAAAAAATAGTTAATAATAAAAAATTCATAAATAAATTATTAAATGTCATTGTTTGAACATTTTTTAAGAGAAACAGAGTAATCCGGTAAAAAAATGTTGATTTTTCATGATTTTATTGCAAATCTACGAAAAATTGTTTTTTCCCCATGCAAAATACATGGGAAATTTCAGGGTCGATGAGGCACCATCAAATATTAAAATAAAAAAAATTAAAAAAATAAGTATCTCTTCTTTTTCGATTAGTAACAAAATGTGGGGGTGAGAACTTTAAAATTCGAAAATTCTCATTTTAAGGACCACCCTAATATATATATATATTTGTATTTATAAAATATACACGTTTAGGTTGAAAGGTGATTGATATATTTAGAAAAGGGATCCTTAGAAAGCTTTAAATTTTTTACAAAGAACGTTAAAAGAAAGTTCTATTCTCTCGAAAAAGATAAAACTTTGTTCCAATTTCGAGTTTAATGCTTTGAGCTTTACGTTTCAAGGTGCGTGATAAGAATAAATATTTAGTTAAACTTTTCTGAAGATACTAAGCAAGAAGTAATGCTTGAATAAAATCCTCCCTTTTAGATTTCTACAGTTCGATTGATCGATTGATAATTTTTTCTTTTGTTATACTTTATTATTTTATTACATAATTACTTCCTTCTAATAATAATACTAATAATTTTTATTTTAAATCGACAAAAAATAAATAAAACCTTTAAACTATTCATTTAAAAATTATAATATTGGAAATTAAATTGAAATGAATATTGGAGAAATACCGGGGATTTTATTAAATAATATAATTACTTTATACATTTTTTTAAACCTAAAATATAATCTGCAGGAAAAGCATATTTGATGAGAATTGAGTAGTTTGATGAAAATTCTTTGAATTCAAAGATTCATGGGTGAAGAAATTAAATAAGCTTCTCCTTTAACGGAACAGTTGGTGCCAATTACTCAAATGGAAATCGTTCGATGAAAAATTCTCTTTGATAGAAATTTCTTTTTGCAAAATCTGAACGCGAAGAATGAAGGGACAGGAATATTTGCCATCAGAGAGCAAGGAAACACCGATTTTCCGTGAGATTGCTTGACAAAGAAAGCAGTTGGTGGCGAGATGGTAGATATAATAGCTTCGCAGAAATAGCACTTACTTTACACTCGACCGGTCGTCTTTATGCAATTTTTCGCACTCCGAAAGACTTTTCTGCTTCTGATTTCGTCGAGACGAGTCGGATATGAAAAACCTTCGGAGGAAATTAAGAATCTTCAACAGTCGTTAGAAACAGAGTAGCCCCGAATTCCTGGCTTCTAAAAAATAACTTTTCTAAAAAATAAATTTTTTACGTTTTTGGCGCCCGACTAGGGTTTGTGTACAAAATGGCTCTGAGTATAACAAAAAAAAAACTGAACTCATATTTTCAAGTTACTCAAAATAATCCAGGTCCATATAAAATGTCAGGTTATGTTAGGCTATTTTGTAGTTGAAGATTTTCGATTTCTAAGTTGGTAGCATTTATCTTTATTTTAAGCTTAAACGATAAGTCTGCTTATATTAAAATTATTTATACCAAAAATGTACAAATATTAAAAACAATCAACCTTCGTATGGAATATGAGAATTTTATATATTTTACATTTATTGATCATAATATTAATTTATTGTTAATTTTATAGTATAAAAAAATAATAATAAAAATATTGTAATAAAGATAATGATAATAATTAAATAAATAATGCGTTTTTAAATTTAGCTCTATTTTATACAATTGCACAATACGAGGTTAGTATACCAACTGCTATTAAAAAATATATTTCCGTGTTCATAACCTAAAAATATGGGTTAACTATTTATCTATTAATTTCCTTAGTTTTAATTTACTTAACCGTAATTTTAATATTCTTTCATTTTTAAATTAGGTAAGTATTTTTTACAGTTAAAATTAATTTCTACCTTTTTCGATTATTTCCATAAATTGTAAATTATTTTCGTCAAATCACAATTATATTTTTCAATTTTTCAACTAATTTAATTATTTTTTTTTATTTAGCTTTCACATTTTAAAATTATTTTCTGCAAAGTTCAATTATATTTTCGGTTTATTTTCAATTATTTTAAATATTTTTTAATGATTTTTTTAAAATTTTCAACGATTCTTTTAAATTTTAAATTATATTCCTCAAATTCAATATTTACAATTTTGTTTTGTTTTTAACGACTAACTTCAATTTTATAATATTATTTGTTTTTTCAATTATTATTTTTCATATTTAAGTAATATTTTTTAATTTTTTCATATATTTTCTTCAATTTTCAATTAGTCAGTCATCTTTTGTTTCTTTTCTTCAATTTAAAATTATTTTCTACAATATTTATTATTTACGTCATCTTTTAAATGTTTTGTTCAAATCTCAATTACATTCCTTAACATTTTTTTCTGTTTACAATTTTTTTCAATTATTTTTCTTGATTAAAAATCTTTGTTCGTCATTTCTCAAATACTACCTTCAATTTTTCAATTATTTTCCTCCTATTTCAATTATGTTTTCCAATTTTTTCAATTTATTTCGTCTAGGACCTTGTATTTATAAATAAATATTTTCGTATATTTTTTAACATTTTAATTAGTTTCTTACATTTCTGCTTTATTTTAGTAACTTTTCTCAAAATTTTAATTATATTTTTCAATTTTTAATTATTAACCTCAGATTTTAATTATTTCTTTCAATTTTTATATATTTTCATTACTTTGCAATTGGTTTCTTAAATTAAAAATTATTTTTTACTCAATTTCCCAAATTTCCAATTATTTATCTTAAATTTCAAATAATTCTTTAAATATCTATCACTTTTTTCAATGCTTATTTTTTTTACTATTTTTTTATTATTTGCTCTAATTTTCATTAATTTTTTTGTTTTTGCTTTTAAATATAGGAAATATTATCACTAATTTTCCTAAAATTTCAATTATTTTCTTCAAATTTCAAATATTTTTATTATTTTGTAATGATTTTCTCAATTTTTAAATTATTTTTTTATTAATTTTCTAAATTCCTAATTATTTATCACTAATTTCAATTAATTTTATAAATATCAATTACTTCCTTTAATTTTTCATTGTTTTTATCATTTTTCAATTATTTTCTTTGATTTCGATTAAACGTTTTGATTTTTCTTTCTCATATGGAAAGTATTATGACTTATTTTATTCAAAATTGTAATTATTTTTTTCAATTTTAAATTATTTATCTAAAATTTAAATTATAATTATTTTCATTACTTTACAATCATTTTCTCCAAATTTTAAAGATTTTAATTGTTTTTTTATTAATTTTCTAATTTTTCTAAATATTTATCTCAAATTTTACTTATTTATTCAATTATATTTTTTAATTATAAAATTATTTTATACTGTCATCACTAATTTTTCTCAAATTGCATTTCTTTTCTTTAGTTTTGAATTATTATTATAATTTTTAATCTTTTTCTCCAATTTTTATTTTTCATTAAATTTTAAAGATTTTGCTTTTTCCTAGAGGAAGCTTTGTGATCGTTAAGATTTTCGATTTTCCAAAAATAATCTAAATTGACTCATTTTAACCTGAAATGCTAAAATTTTCATTAGCCAATGTCCAGAAATGTTTGTGTGTGTGGTGACGTTTTTTTTTGTTGACTTAATATTTCGAGAAAGCTTTAACGGATTTCAATAAAATATTTCTTATAATTATTAAATATTAATTTATTTGCCATTTTAAGATAAGAATCCTTCTTTATAGTTATAATTTCTTATAACATAGAAAATCATATTATTTTTAAAAAAGTCCACGTGGACATTTAGAGGGGAGTGGGGTCGTCAAAATTCCACGATTGTCCACAAGGGGGGGGGGGGGGGGATCAAAAAGTGATGAAAAATTATCCACGTGGTATATGAACGACCCCTCATTAAATTTGTAGAATACCTAATGACACAAAATTTAAAGTCATCATAATATCTTCAATTAAAAATTTTAGAATTTTTTTAAGATTTTTAAAAAAATAAAAATTTTTTCTTATTACTTTCATTGCAAGCACTACGTTTTCTTTTAATTGCCTAGATAAATTTCAAGTAAGTGTCTTGGCGAATTTCAGCATTAAGCTCGAAAGGAAGGATACATTGTTATTAAGCATACTCACTTCCGGCTGTTACTCGCGTAGCGGTTTAAAATCGACTTTGCAAATTCAGTGGATCAGATGTAGGGCGGTCGCGATTATACTCTCTGAGTTGAATTTCCCTTCCAAAGTCTCAGATTGCTACCGTCGTCGAGAACTTAAGCCACGGTTAAACTTGGAGAACAATCGCTGTCATCTGCAGATGCTCGACTCGCGACTAAGACCAATTTTAGTATATATGCATGCTCCGTATTTACCAGAAATGGCACTATATCTTTCGCAAAATGTTATACTAGTTGGAAATGCTAATGTGTAATGTCCTGAAAAATTTAACCACCACACTGCGTGCACTGGAAACATTAAAGCCAACCCTGCTACTGTTTCATCCAAATTAGCGACGAGTATCTAATTATTTCTCTCGTGGAAGTAAATTTTTGCATGAATCTGAATTAATAACTAATCAGACCCATATCATGAGAGAAAATAGCTGGACTCTATTAGAGTGGATAGTTTGTTTAATTTTAAAGATAATGGCTTGTCGTCGTTCCTTAAAGTGTCACTAATTTTTAGGTTATGAGCGTGACAATAAGTTCCAAGTCGCAGGGCTACCAACCTCAGAATTGCGCCACTATCGAAAAAGCGCCAAATTTGAAAACTTAGTATTTATTTTAATTTTTTATTTCAATTTTATTCTCGAGTCCTTTGATTTTTGGTATTTCTTTTTATAAATTGAGCAGTTTGGATTCATTTATGTCTGGAAAAAATACTATAAGATAATTAAGTTAAAATATAAACCTTTTTTGTGCCTGTGTTACAAATAATTAGTCTAATATAAAATAAATTAACATATTGCAAAATCAGATGCCTGACTATTATTATTTATGAATATATAGGAAGCCATAGGGAAATGTTTTAGCACCAAAAAGACACCATTACAATAGCAGCCGGCACTTATGTGTGTGCTTGAAATTTCCCTTGAGCCACAACATGTCTATTGAAAAATTCCATGCATGTGTAATCGGGGTCGAAGCTTGTGGGACATCAAAATATTTCTAAAAGTAATTGAAAGTAAATCTTGCGGAGATATTTACAGGCAAGAATATTTAGCTAAAAATTCTCGCAGTTTAAAGCGGATTTTTGGTAGGGAACTTTTCGAAATTTTTAGTTTTTTATTGATTTTTTTTAAAGCACAAACAAAAGTCAAAGTTGACAATTTCAGAAAATAAATAAATAATAATAATTTTGAAATAAAGTGCAATTCTACGAAATGCTTGGTTAACGCCTGTATTTTTAAAGTAAAAGATCAAATAAACCACACTATAATCAAGCTAGGTCAATCAGGATTAATCGTATGCAAATGAACCAAGTATCCAGTAGTCTCTGTGCGAAATTGAAACCATTCTCTTCTACCTTAATTAAGGGATAGAAACTTGATGAGGTATATAGTATAGATAATCAATTTGTAATTTTGATGAAAAAGTAGCTCTTTATTTAACTAAAAATAGAAAATCGGAAATAGGGAAATAGGGGTTAAAAAATTAAGGAATTGATTTTTTTACAAAAAGGAAATAGCGATTAAAAAAAATAGTAAAAGAAAAAAATAGTGTTATAAAAAAAGTACTACACAAAACTCGGAATAATACAAAAAAGTAACGATACAAAGGATACAAAAAATACAAAATACGAATTATAAAAATAAAAAAGAATTAGAAATAGTAAAAAAAATAATTACAACAGAAAAGGAAATAGAAAATGATGTCTAAGGAAATAATATAGTAATAGACAGAACGAAATAATGATAAGACTGTATAAATCGGAAAACTCGTAATTAGTTGGAAGTATAGATGAGAATATATTATTTCGCAAAAGTCCGAGGAATCTATTTTAAGTCTCGCAAGCGATTCACTAAATGCCAACATTCTAGTTTTAACTGGTTTGGGTGCAATTATAACGCTGATGAGCGAGTGTCTTTGCGACAATTAACAATACATAAGAAATTAAATATATGAACACACTTTAATGATCTAATGTTAACTTGTACTTCTTAGAAGAATTTATTCACTATTAATATCCATTCAACGACTTGTTCACATATTCACTTTCATTTACTTAGTCTGCTCTATAAAATGCCAACACGAGATTTATACGTTTTGCGATAAATATATTTTGATATAAATTTAGACGTCGATTTGATAAAAATAAACCGTAAACGTTTGTTTACGTTTAATATCACGTTTTTTGCACGTTGTTACTGACAAAAAATTATCTTCTTTTATCATTTTTGTGATTTTAGTGTAATTATCTAATAAAATATACATTAATTTGAAAAGACGTGAGAATATTTCTTGAACCTTTAAAGAATATGTACCTATCTTTTTTAAAATATAAACTTATTATTGATATTAAAAGTAATAAACGTTATTTTATTCAGTTTAAAATATTACTTTATTCAAAATTGAATTAAATATTTTCTTTAAGTTTTAATTATTTTCTTCAAATCTAAATTCTAAATGTAAAATTAAAAATCTTATATTTTTCAAATACTTTCGTCATACTTTTTTCCGCTTTCTAATTATTTTCTTCAATTTCTCAATTATTTTTGTCAATTTTAAATTATCGACCTTTAACAACTTTTCCAAATATTTTATTTTGTTTTTAATTGTTTCTTCAATTTTTCTAACTGTCTTTTATTAATTTGTCAATTTTCTTCTTCTTTTTTTAATTACTTACCTTAATTTAAAATAATACTCTTTAACTTTTTTAATTACTTTATTTTTTAAATATCTTTTAATGATATTCATTTTCAAATTATTTTCTTTATTAATCATTTTAAAATTATGTTCATTTTTTAATTTCTTTCCCTAATTTAAAGTAATTTTGTTCAATGTTTTGAATTATTTTTTTCAACTTTCAATTTTTTTTACTTTTCCATGAATTTATTCAATTAAAAATATGTTACTCAAATTTCAATCAGATTCTTCAATACATTTGAGATAAATTTTTTTCCATTTTACAATTATTTCCTTTAATTTAAAAATTATGTTTATCTTTTCTCGAATGTTGTGATCAATTTTAAATTATATTCTTCAATTTTTTCAATGATCACTTCAATTTTCAATCTTTTCTTCTATTTAAAATTGTCAATTATTTTCTTTCATATTGAATCATTATTTCACTTTTCAATTATTGTTGTCAATTTTTGATTACATTTAACAATTTCATCAAATATTTTCTTTAATTTTTAAAAATAACTTCTTTGTTATTTACTTTTTTTTAATTTTCAATTTCTTTCGTCAATCTAAAATAATTTGCGTCCTTTTCAATTACAATCAAGAATTGTTAAATTAGAGTATTTCTTTTTCAATGATTCTCTGAAAATTCAAATCACTTTCTTGAAATTTAAAGTATACAATTCAATTTTAACAATTAATATTTGTTTTCAATTATTTATATCAATTTTAAATGTTCCTATTTTTTTATTTGAATTTTTGTTTAATCGCAGTTGTTATATTTATCTTTCAATTATTTTCTTCAATTTTTAATTATTTACAGCATTTTTAAAATTATTTTCTTCATTTTAAATTATTATTAGCGTTACTTTTTAATAATTTCCTTTAAATTCCAATGATTATCTTCAATTAATAATTTTTATTCATTTTTCAATTATTTTTCTCAATTCAAAAATTATGTTTGTCGTTTTTAGATTATAATCGTAAGTTTCAAATTATTTTTGTATTTTTTCAATTATTGCCTTCAGTTTTCAATTATTTCATTCAGTTTCAATTAAGTTCTTCAACTTTTAATTATTTTATGATATTTCAATCATACTCTTCAACTTTTCAATTATTTTCTTCTATTTTCAATTATATTATTCTTATATTTTCTAATTTTTATTCGTAAAGCAATATTTATTTTCGTAATTTTTCAATTATTATCTTCAAATTCAAATTTTCAATAATTTTTCTTATTTTTTAATGATTTTCTTCTTACTTTAAAAATCTTAATCATTTTTCAATGATTCTATTAAATTTCGCATAATTTTCTTAGAATTTTAGGTATAATCTTTAACTTTCTAATTTATTTCAGTCTTCAATTATATTTTTATCAATTTAACATTTTCTTCTTTTTAAATTGTTTAATTGAATTCTTCAATTGTTTTATTTATTTTTCAATTATTTACTTCAATTTTTAATAATTTACACCATTTTTAAATTACTTATTTTCATCAATTTTAATTTATTTTTTTCATTTTTCAAATAATACCTTCATATTTCAATTATTTGTATTTGGTTTAATTAAATTCTTAAATTTTTAATTATTTTCTTAAATTTCAATCATATTCTTAAATTTTTCGATTATTTTTTTCTTTTTTAAATTATATTATTAATATTTTCATCAGTTTTTAATTATTTTCTTTAATTTTTTGATTAACTTCATCATTATTATTATTTTTTTACTTTTCAACTATTATCTTAAATTTTTTCAATGATTTTTCTCAATTTTCAATCTTTTCTTTAAATTAAAATTGTCAATTTATTACTTTCAACTATATTGAATAAGTTTTTTTAATTTTTATTCAATTTTTAAAATATTGTTTTCAATTTTTGATTACATTTAACAATTTCATTAAATATTTTCTACAATTTTCAATAATTTTCTTAAATTTTTAAAAATAACTTCTTCTTTATTCACTTTTTTTCACTTTTCAATTACAATCTTCAATTTTTAAATTATATTATTTCTTTTTCAATGATTCTCTGCAATTTCAAAACTCTTTCTTGAAATTTTAAGTATACAATTTAATTTGTACAATTAGTCTTTGATTTCAATTATTTATATCAATTTTAAATCTATCCGATTTTTTTATTTAGATTTTTTGTTTAATCCCAATTGTTATATTCATCTTTCAATTATTTTTTAAAATTTTTAATTACTTACAGCATTTTAAAATTATTTTCTTAAATTTTGAATAATTATTAGCGACGCTTTTCAATAAATTCCTTCAAATTCCAATTATAATCTTCAATTAATATTTTTTATTCAATTTCCAATTATTTTCCTCAATTCGAAAATTATGATTGTCGTTTTTAAATTATTATCGTAAATTTCAAATTATTTTTGTACTTTTCCAATTATTGCCTTCAGTTTTCAAAAATGTTTCTTATTTTTTTTATGATTTTCTTTTTATTTTAAAAATCTGTATAATTTTTTTTAAATATTCTCTTAAATTTCACATCATTTTCTTAGAATTTTAAGTATAATATTTAAATTTTCAATTTGCTTCAGTTCTCAATTATATATTTATCAATTTCACGTTTTCTTTTTTTTTTAAATTGTTTAATTGAGTTCTTCAATTGTTCATCTTTCAATTATTTACTACAATTTTTAATAATTTACGCCATTTTTAAATTATTCATTTTCTTCAATTTTAAATTATTTTTGTCATTTTTCAATAATATGTTTATAATTTACATTTTCTTGCTTTTAAATTGATTAATTGAAATCTTCAATTGTTTTATTCAACTTTTAATTATTTCTTCATTTTTTAATTACTGTATTCATATTTTAATTATTTGTATCTCTTTTAATTAAATTCTTAGATTCTTAATTATTTTCTAAAATTTCAATCATATTCTTAAATTTCCCAATTATTTCCTTCTATTTTTAATTATATTCTTACAATATTTTCATCAGTTTTTAATTATTTTCTTTTATTTTTGTTATTAACTTCTTCATTATTGTTATATTTTTATTTTTCAACTATTATCTTCAATTTTTTCGGAAACTTTTTCATTTTTTCATTTTTTTAATGATTCTCTTGATTTTCTATGAATTTTTTGAATTTTAAATTAATATCTTCAAATTTTGAGCAAAATATTAAATTTTTCTAAATTGTTTCAGTTTTTAATTATTTTTGACACTTTTACGTTCTCTTGTTTTTTAACTG
Source organism: Ganaspis brasiliensis (assembly GCA_037103525.1). NCBI lineage: Eukaryota > Metazoa > Arthropoda > Insecta > Hymenoptera > Figitidae > Ganaspis > Ganaspis brasiliensis. The sequence goes on along the minus strand of JAZKLR010000013.1, from coordinate 1,501,937 downwards.
TCGTATTGAGTTTCTAATTATTTTATTCATTTTGTAATTATTTTCTTTATCTTTTAATCATTTACGTAATTTTTAGTTTATTTTCTTGAATTCCAAACTTATTACTATCCTAAATTAAGAAAAAGTGTCTTTTAAATTATTATCTTAAATTTTCAATTATTTTCTCCGTTTTTCAATTATTGACTTTAATTTCAATCAAATGTATTATTTTGATCAATTTCACTTAATTTCTTCAAATTTTCATTATTTTCCGTAAACTAAAACCATATTTTTTAATTTATCAATTATTTCCTTCCATCTTCAATTAAATTATAAAAATATTTTCTACATTTTCTTCAGTTTTTAATTACTTTTTTGAATTTACCAATTTTTACACATTTTTCAATTATGTCCATCAATTTTATTATTATTGATTAATTAGTAAGTTACTTTTTTTTAAATTTATAAATTAAAAGTCACAAGTTAAGTTCTTATATATATATCACTAATTCTTAAATCTTTTCTCAATTTTCAAATAGAAGAATGTGTAGATTTTTGTGGAGGAAAAGATTTTTCATGTCAATATCGAGATAAAAGAAATAAATGGACAGAATATTTTTAAAATACATGCATCTTTGGTATATAAAAATTGAATAAAATAGACATTTGTATGCAACGCTTGTAAATTGAGAAGAGATGTCTTGGATTACAATCATTTCTTTCTAAAAATTCGACTGCATGATTGAAACAGGAAGTTAAAACTGTGCTCGACATAATTATGTCAAAACTTTAAATACCTACCTCAATTACAGAACGAAAAAGCGTCAAATCATCAGTTCTGGTTTTGATATCGAAGTTTGATAAACTAAATGGGAAGTCGAAGGTCAGCAGCAAGAAAATCGCAATTACCACCTTCTGAACACGAAAAAATCAAGTGAATTGGAAACTGATAACTGCAATTTAGGGACATTGAGCGAGCAAATTTTTCTCTCAATTGGTCGAAATTGTGGATAAAAATATTATCGCGTAAATTGATTTTTGCTTGGGTTTGATTTAGCAATTTATAAAGGGATTTATTTATTATTAGATCCATATAGATAAAAATATGTGAAATTTAATTTATTAGAAATTGAATGTTATGGAAAATTGGAGAAAAAAAAAGTATTAGGAAAGAAAAATTATTAAGAGGGAATTATTATAAATTATTAAGAAGAAAGTAATTTAAAAATGTTTATTAAGAAGAAGATTATTAACTTTTCCTAAATGGAAATAAATAAAAATACAATTTGATGATTGAAGTAAATTAAAGTAAATTAAATTATATTACAAATAGATTTAAGTAATTAAACTAAATGTTGGAAAAGGCGAAGAAATGAAATAAATACAAAAAATGGAATATTTCAATTTATTTATTTTGCTTCGTTTATAATTTTAAGAAGTATAATTTTAAGTTAAAGTTGTTAAGTTAAAGTTAACTCAAGTTTGTATAATTTTAATTAAATATCTGTAAGAAAGTTATTTAAGAAATGTGGAAATAAAACTGATTGATAAAAATGGAGATTAACAAATACAAGAATGAAAATTGTTATCGCTTGTTTTTAAATTGAGATATATATTATGATAATTTTGCGACTATCAGATTTTGTATAACTCTGGATGAATCATTAAGATTTTATTCAGAAAGTACAGTCAAAAACTTTATGAAATACTTTTTTTTATTATTATTATTAATATCATTGTTTTCGATCTCAAATTAAATTCAACCAAAATTGGATTCGACAAAAATGTAAGTCCATTTAAGACAGATTCACTCAAATTTCAAGATTAATTCAAATCGGAACCAGCTGGAAATTAAAATCAATTTAAATTGAATGTTACTTAAATTTAAAATCATTACAAATTGTATTTGACTCGAAATTCAAGATAATTAAAACTAGAGTCGATTCGAACTAAAACTCAATTCAAATTTAATTCGACTTGAAATAGAAGACAATTAAAATTGCATTTGAGCCGAAATATAAGTTAATTTAGTTGGAATTCGATTTTAATGTAAGTCAATTAAAATTGGAATTGACCCGAATTCGAAATCGATTCCAAATATTCAAATTAAATTTGACGAAAATTTAAAGAAAGTTCCAATTAGATTCGACTCGAGTTAAAAATCAATTCCAATTGAATTCGAAAGAAAGTTCCAATTAGATTTGACTCGAATTTAAAATCAATTCAAATTAGATTCGACTTGAACTTGAAGTCAATTTAAATTAGTTTCAATTCGAAATTGAAATTAATTTATATTACTTTCAACTTGAATTAAAAGTCAATTCAAATTGGATTCAACTCGAATTTCAAGTCAATTCTAACTGGATTCAAGTTAAAGTAGAATTCAATTCAAATTGGATTTAGCTAGATGTTGAAATCAATTCAAATTGAATTCAACTCGAAATAGAAGTCAATTCAAATTGAGGCTAAATTTTAAATTCGATTCAATTTAAAATTGAAATCAAGTCAAATTGGATTTGAGTCGAATTTGAAGTCAATTCGAATTGATGACTTGAATCTAAAGTAAATTCAGATTTGATTCGAGTCGAAGTGGAAGTCAATTAATTTAACTTAATAAACTTTAAATCCATTTGAATTTGACTAGATACAAATATGAAGTCAATTCAAGTTTTATTCAACTCGAGTTTAAAGTCAATTCCAACTGTATTTGAAATTTAAATTGGATTTAACTTAAAGTTGATAACAATTTATATTTGGTCTTTTCTCAAAGTGGAATTAAATTAAACTTGGTTTCAATTCGAATTTAGAGTCAATTTAAAATGGATTCAAGTCAAAGTAAAGATCAATTTAAATTTTGATTCGTCTCAAAGTAGAATCCAATTCAAATTGGTTTCAATTTTAATTTAGGGCTATTTCAAAATGAATTTAATTTAAAGTTGAAATTAATTCAAATTAAATTCATTTCGAAATTGAAATCAATTTAAATTCGTATTTTTCTCAAAATGGAATTCAATTCAACTTGGTTCCAATTCAAAATTAGGGTCAATATAAATTGGATTCAATTTAGAGTTAAAAACGATTCATATTCGATTCAATTCGAAGTTTAGTTTAGTTTAGTTTAGTTTATTGACGGCATTTATACACCTTTGTACATGAAAATTACATAAGTAAAGAACAACGAAGAAAAATTAATATTAATTCAAAATAAAAGAATAACATAATAAATTCATTTTGAAGCTGCCAGTACAGGCATAACAAGTTGAAATCAATTTAAATTGAATTCAAGTTGAAGTTAAAGACAATTTAAATTCAATTCAGTTTAAAGTTTTCACTCAACCTACTTTTGTATTTGATTATAATCTATATTCTGTATTTTATTTTACTATGTATTGCCCTATATGGTCTTGACTGTGGGCTTAATATTCTGACAAATAAAAAAAAAAAGTTGAAATCAATTGAAATTTGATTCAAGTTGAATTTGAAGTCAATTTGAATTGATGACTTGAATCTAAAATAAATTTAAATTGGATTCGACTCGACGTAGAAGTCAATTAAATTAACTTAATTAAATTTAAAGTTGTTTAAGGATTTTTTCATACAAATAAGTTTATCATTAAATTTACGGGCAGGTTAAAAAAAGTTGATACTTTAACTCAAGTTTAATTCAACTCGAGTTTGAAATCAATTTCAACTGGACTTGAAATTGAAATGGGACATAACTCAAAATTTAAAGTCAATTCAAATTGTATGCAACAGGTAATTGAAATCAATTCAAATTAGATTTAATTTAAAATTTCAATTACTTCACATTAGATTGAACTTGAAGTAAGACTCAATTCAAATTATATTTACCTATAAGCTAAGATCAATTCAAATTGGATGCAATTTAAAGTTGAAATCAATTCCAATTGAATTTAAGTCGCAGTTGAAGTAAATTCAAATTGGATTCAAGTCGCATTTAAATGAAATTTAAATTTAAATTCATCTCAAAGTAGAAATTAATTCGAATTTAGAGTCAACTTAAATTGGATTTAAGTCAAAGTTAAAATCAATTTAAATTTTCATTCGTTTCAAAATAGAATCCAATTCAAATTGGTTCTAATTCGAATGTATAGCCATTTCAAATTGTATTCAATGCAAAGTTAAAATTAATTAAAATTGGATTCATTTCGAAGTTGAAATCAATTGAAATTGGTCCCAATTCGAATTTAGAGTCAATTTAAATTGGATTTAAGTTAAAATTGAAATCAATTTAAATGTTGATTCTTCTCAAACTATAATCCAATTCAAATTGATTTCAATTCAAATTTAGAGTCATTTCAATTTTTATTTAATTAAATTTGAAATTGAAGTTTATTCAAAATGGATTCATTCAAAGTTGAAATCAATTCAAATTGGATTCAATTCGAAGTAGATCTTAATTCAAATTGCATTCATTTTGAAGTTGGAATCAATTCAAATTGGATTCAATTCGAAATTGAACTAAACTCAAATATGGATTCATTTCAAAGTTGAAATCAATTGAAATATGTCCCAATTCGAATTTAGAGTCAATTTAAATTAGATTCAAGTTAAAATTGAAATCGATTTAAAAGTTGATTTTTCTCAAACTAGAATCCAATTCAAATTGGTTTCAATTCAAATTTAGAGTCATTTCAATTTTTATTTTTTATGAATTCATTCGGATTCATTCCGAAGTTGAAATCAATTCAAATTGAATTCAAATTGAAGTTAATTCAAAATGGATTCATTCGAAGTTGAAATCAATTCAAATTGGATTCAATTCGAAGTAGATATTAATTCAAATTGCATTCATTTTGAAGTTGAAATCAATTCAAATTGGATTCAATTCGAAATTAAACTAAACTCAAATATGGATTCATTTCGAAGTTGAAAACAATTGAAATATGTCCCATTTCGAATTTAGAGTCAATTTAAATTGGATTCAAGTTAAAATGAAATAAATTTAAATTTTGATTCTTCTTAAACTAGAATCCAATTCAAATGTAGGGTCATTTCAATTTTTATTTTATTTCAATTCATTTGGATTCATTCCGAAGTTGAAATCAATCCAAACTGGATTCAATTCGAAGTAGATATTAATTCAAATTGGATTCATTTTGAAGTTGAAATCAATTTAAATTGGATTCATTTCGAAGTTGAAATCAATTCAAATTGTCCCAATTCGAATATAAAGTCAATTTAAATTGGATTCAAGTTAAAGTTGAAATCAATTCAAATTGGATTCAAGTCAAAGTTGAAATCAATTTAAATTTTGATCCGTCTCAAAGTAGAATCCAATTTAAATAGGTTCCAATTTGAATTTAGGGTCATTTCAAATTGGATGCAGTTTGAAGTTGAATTCAATTCCAATTGGATTTAAGTAGCAGTTGAAATCAATTCAAATCAGATTCAATTCTAATTGGATTCAGTTCAAATTTGAAATCAATTCAAATCTGATTCAAGTCATAATTGAAGTCAATTCAAATTGGATTTGACTCAAAATAGAATTAAATTCAAATTGACTTCAATTCTATCAAATTTGACTTGAATTTAAAAATATATTCTACTTTTTTTTTATTCTCAAACATTATAATCAAACAGCACTATTATCAAGTCAAAATATTATATCCCAATATTGATCTATTCAAAGTTTCACATCTCTGTCTCAATAGACTCGGTAAATAAACAAATTCCAGTGTCTGGGTAATTTTCCACTCGAAAATTTGACATTCAGTCGTACTTTGAGTGAAACTCGGTTTCTTTAATTAACTGTACTGTACATCGTGCGTCACACACACGATATTCAAAAGCCCACACTCTAAGGCAACAGGACACGGTATACATAGAGTCTCCAGCAGCGAAAGGAACCAGTGTAAAACGGCCTTCTGTCTGCACGGTATCGAATTATCAAGTGCTACTATTTACCGATCGAGCGAGACATCAAAACATTTTTTTCAGGAAATACACACTGGGAGTCAAAAAATTATCCACTTGCAATTTTCAGGAAAGTGTCAAGAGAAAGGTTCAAGCAGATTAGCAACTTGACTTGTTACTTTATGCACTGACAAAGACAACTAGTTGAATAACCAAGGTCTGACGGAGATACACTCAGGTCACACAAGTGTGTGTATTCGTGTGTCAAGTTCTGCACCTCAACACCAGTTCAAACGCCGCTCATTCTTTTAATATAAAACAAAAGGTAATGATAAATATTTGTTTTCATTTAACAATGAAAATTTTCTTTTAATACCAAATACTCGAGTATTTTTGTTTTCTCTTTACGTTAATTTTATTTTTATGCCTCTTCCGAAAGCACGACTCACATTGTCATATAACTTCCTTATCTTTAAATAGCGATGTGCAAGTAATGTGTGTGAGTTTCAATGACTTTTTCTTTATTTTGCGATATAAGACTCAAGTACATTTGTAATTAAATTTCACGACAGAAAATCGCTAACTAAAACATTGGTTAGAAAATTGGAAATGAAAATTTTGGTCGGAAAATTAGGAACGATAAATTTGGTCCGAAAATTAGAATTTCGAAATTTCGTTCGGAAAATTAACAAACTTCGTTTTTTTAATCAAAACTTTTTTAATTTGAACTTTTTACAACAGAATTTTCAAAACCTAAACTTCTGGCAACAAAATTTCCACAGCCAAAACTTCTGTTAATTAAACTTTCAGAACCAAAACCTTTCAAAACCAAAACTTTTAGCAAAAAATTTTCATAACCAAAACTTTTTGAACTAGAAGTTTTTACAATGAAATTTTAAGAACTAAAAAATTTTAAAATTGTACTTTTAGAGTCTAAACTAAATAAGAAAATTTTCAGATCAACAAAATTTTCAAAAACAAAATGTTTGCAACAAAATTGTTGGTGGCAAAATTATTTAAACCAAAATATTTGGTGGCAAAAGTTTGTAGAAATTTTGGGAATTTTCAGAACCAAAACTTTTGATAACAAAATTTCTACAACCAAAACTTCTGATAATAAAAATTACAGAACCAAAATTTTTGTCAGTTCAACTTTCAGAACCAAAACTTTGAACTAATATTCTTGGTGACAAAATTTTGGCTAGAAAAATTTTTTAAACAAAACTGTTTTTTTGGTTTTCGAAACAAAACTTTTTAAACTAGAACTTTTTCAACAAAGTTTTAAAAACCACAAAATCTGCATTTATAAAACTAAACAAGTTTTGCATACTTTTAGAGTACAAAGTAAGAAAACGTTAAGTGAGAAAATTTTCAAAACAATAACAAAATTTTCGAATAAAAATGTTTACAACAAACATTTTTGGTAGCAATATTATTTAAATTAAAATATTTAGTGACGAAAGTTTGTAGGAAATTTCAGCAATACAACTTTCAAAACGAAAATTGAAACTTTTGTCCAAAAAACTTTCAGAACCAAAACTTTAACAAAATTTTCCAAACTAGAATATTGTCGATAAGACTTTAAAGAAAAATGTTTTAGTAACAAAATAAGCTACAAAACTGTTTCCAAAAGTCGTAAATATTTTGATAATTATTTCAACTTTAACAAAAAGATAACAATTTTAAAAAAATACCTAATTCCTTATACAGAAAAAGTGGATCTAAAAATGAAAACTTAAAATTATGTCTATAATTAAACAAAATTTCCCATTTATTATAAGAATCCAATAATTAAAATCACATTTTACCAGTGTGATAAAACACCAAAAATATAAAATCAGTTTATTTTAATTGTCAAAAAATCCATTTTCTTTTAGAATTTTTATTCGATTTTGGTTTCTTTTGCCAAAACTAAACAATTATTTAAAATATCACTTCTTCTTTGATCAAATTTAATTATCTTAATCAATGGTTTAAAATCCCTTTGATCAATGTGCACTTTCAAAAAATGTATGCAGAATAAAGATAAAGAATTTCCATCAGATGCAAATGAGTGTCTTTGAACTATGGATCGTAAAAGGTGGAGATGATTTGCATTCAAGAATCAGTGACTGCAGTAATATACATAATATATTCACTGATTTTAATCAGTGAATTTGTAGATCGACGCGTGTTTCTTTGAATGTATGGTTTTGCGTCATGTGTGTTTGGAAATAGACGGTCTTGAGTCTCTACGGCTATTTCCAGAACATTCTTCGAACCTAAATCGTTACCAAATACATTTCTTAAAATGGTCCATTTTCCCAAAAAAGTAGTATATTATTATTCACGTACTTTTTATACTCTTAAAATATATAACTGAAAAATAAATAAAATTATAATTAATTAATATAATTTCCAACAATAGTAGCTAATTAATTTAAAGAACTATACACATCTATCCATAAATAAATTAAAATAAATAACAAAAATTATAAATTAATTACATTAGAAAGTTTCATTTGACGAGAATTCCTTTTGAAAGCAATATTCTCCTGTAGACGAGTCCAAATATTTACAGAGGCCGTAATTAATTCAAGACTCGAATGTTTACAAACAATATTTTTAGCCTGCAACCATACCGGAAGTTTGACTTTTAAATTTTAATTAAATTTTGCAAATGAAAATAAATTTGCGTTACGCCGTTTGCATAGAAACGAATAACAAGAGAATGCGGTCGGTATAGTAATTTTGTTTTGTTTGCTTTTTATTGTGAGATTTGGTTTTACACATGTATTTTACAGTAAGCGAGAGAAGTTATGAAAATGATGATGTCCTCATTCTTATTTCTCGTGTGAGTTTAAATTTAGATTTGAGATCATTGGCAGCTTTTCAACTTGCAATTTGTAAGCGAATTGATTATGATATTTGATTTTGTTTCTTTAATCGCACACAAATTTTAAAGTTAATTTTGTCAATTTTGTTCTACAATGTTCGATTAAAATCATCATAAATTGGAATAATACATTTTTCATATATATTCTTTGTCGCGTATATTACTCCCAATTTATTTCACGTCAATATAAATTTCGATTTTTTTTTGGGAAGAGCAACATTAACGATTCAAAGGTAAAACACGAGATGAAAAATGCTTTGGAAAAATGGATCAATTTGGTGTTTCTAAACACAAATAAAAGCAATACATTCGGATTAATAGCGTCAATAAATATTACATCCGACAGTTATTGTTTTTTCTCTGATAAATTATTGTTTGTCAGTCATTCGACTGTTCCTTTCAGCAATTCAGTTTTGGTGATAAATAATGTCTTTTTCTCATTGCTCCTGTAATTGCTTTTCCCTTTTTGCGTATTTTACAATTTTCACATATGCTGCCAAATTAAAAAAAAAAAAAACACAAAAATTCCATGAAAGATAAATGATTTATTTTAATGCGCATGAGAGATAGTTTTTTAAATTGATTCAAAATAATTTAGTTAATAATAAAAATATAAAATAAATAATAATAATAATGTAACCTTAAGTTGTAAAAAAATGAAATGTTTTTTAATCCTTGTTCGACTTTCATGATATTTCCTTTGTAATTAACATTTGTTTGACATCGTTAATGAATTTTTAAATAATAAAACTGAGTAAAGATAGTAATAATTGGAGTATTTAAATGCAGCAATTATACGACTTAATGAAGGTTTAAATAAACAGCCGCATAATTATTATAGATTTTTTTCTCAATTATATATTTATTCTGTTTGTACTGTTATCAGGTAATTATTTGATAATTTCATGAAACTAAATGACGCGAAGCTGATGCTATTTAATGAATCACGATATCGCGTTTTAACTTTTAATAATATACACAAACTGAACCAGCTTAACTTTTCTGAATGATCGTTGCTGCAGTGTTAAAATGACATTAAAAAGAAACTTATACGATGCCCTTGTGGAATTATATTTTCCGTATTTTATTGTGTATTACATTTTTTATGTTTATTTATAACTAAAAATTTGAATACATTATTATGAAAGTTGTATGGATTATGTATTATTTATTATTATTTTTATTATATATTAAATTTGTTTAAAATTTTAATTCGAGCAATTATAACAAGAGAGAATTAAAATTTAATTAAAATTATAGTACTAATAATAAGAATTATGTAATTGTTGAATAAGAAAATTAAAAAAGTCTTTTTTTAAGGTAATCTCGATTTTTCGTTAAACGGTTGTACATTTATTTTAGAGCGTATTTATGTCTAAATGAATGAAAATACGGATTTTAAATATTGGAAATCTTTTTAGAAAATCATAAAATGTGTAATGAATCTTTGTTTTATTAATAATCCTAAAAAACAATTGTATTGTCAACGAATTAAATAGTAGGGATAAAGTAGAACACGGTATTTTAGTCCCATGAACTTGAACATAACCTTAAAGTGTCGGTCTAGATTTATAAGCTATAAATAAAATACAAAAGTTGCTAGAAAGGAAAAGAAAGCAGAATATATAAAAAAAAAGGAAACAGAGGAAAGAAAAAGAAACAGAAAAAAGAAAAAACAAAAACAAAAAACTTGTAAAATAAAAAAGGGAATGAAAAAGTTGTCGAATTAAAAAAATAAAATTGAAAACAAAAACAAGCAAAGTGAAACAAACAAGATAAAAATAAATATAAAAACAGGAAAAACAAAGAAAGAAAAATAAAAAAGAATAACATAAACGGATAAAGAAAGAAGGAGAAATAAAAAAAGTAAAGTGAGGAAGGAAAATAAAAAACTAAAATTAAATACGGGTAAGAAAAAAAGAGAAAATAAAAACAAGTAAAGCAAAACAAACAAGGTAAGAAATAAAAAGAAAAACAGGTTAAGTAAAAACCGAAAAATAAAATCTAAGAAATAAAAACTGATAAAGTAAAATGAGAAGAGTAAATTTAAATATTTTAAGTTCGTAAGTCCACATAATTGTAAATAAATAAATAAATGAATAAATAAATAAAAAAAAGAAAGAAAGAAATAAATAATAGAAATAAATAAATAAATGATAAACAGAAATAAAATAAAGCAAAAATGTAATAAAAGAAATCAAAGCACAACCTTTAAAAAATAAAATAAAAATAAATGCAGGTAAATTAAAAAAACAAAGATAAAAAATATAATTTTCGCTGCAAGCTGTAGATAAAGACCGTCAGTAATAATTTTGCCAGTTGTTGGAAATTTATTCAAGATTTATCGCGAATCTTGATATATATAATTTAAGTAGTTGTAAATTGGATTAACCCTCTGCAGATACAAATGAATCCCCACTTCTTGAAATTCACACGCGATTGTAGTACCTCCTCCCCTCATGAGACTTCTGGAGCTTTTAAGCTCTCAAGAAGGGTTAAAAGCAGTAAAACAAGACAGAACAGTTTTCTTCAATTTCCCGTCGAGTTTCCCTCCATAAATCTAAATCAGCGAATAAGTGAATTTGTATAATTAATTTTCGTGTAAAATTCTAAGCTGAGCAGTGTCTTCGAAAATTGTCTATTATTTCATTAGACTGATTCATTATATTAACCACTTTCCCGATAAAGAGCTCTAATTGTCGTCGCGCGTGACTCCCAGAAACTTCGAAAATTTCGATTTTTACTCGATTTTTCAGTCTCGGAAAAAGTCAAGTCTCTATACGTATTTTTCCGTTGAATATTTTTGTTTAAGAAATTAAAAATGTTTTTTTTTTATACAGATATAGAGTTGCAAAATTCTCGGTAATTTAAAATCCGGTTATATTCTCGAGAATATAACGGAGAATATTCTCCTTCCGGAGAATTTACGAAAATTTTCTATGTTTGAATCAGCTCCACTATTTTGAAACACAAACAATTTATTGAATATAAAAATGAATAAATAACAAAATAATTATCATTAAAAACTAACTATAAGTCAGTGAAGTGTGAAAATTATTATTAAATATAACAATTATAATTTTAAAATGAAAGAAAATATTTTAAATTTGAGAAAAATACTTAAAAATCTTAGAAGTAAATTGAAAAAAATGAGGGTAATGAAAAATTGGAGAAAATAATTGAAAATTGAGAAAATAATTGAAAAAATTGCATAATATATTTTAAATAATGGTAAAGAAAATAATTAAAAATCAGAGAAAATAAATGAAACAAGATCAATATAATTTAAAATTAAGAACAATTTTTAATTTAAGAGAAATAATTGCAAAAAATACAGAATAATAAAATAGAAGAAAATCGTAGATATAATTGCAAATTGAATAGAAAAATGAAAATCTCAGATAAATAATTAAAAACTTTTTGGAAATTATGAAACATAACGTAAGTAATTGAAAATAATAAACAAATAATATAAATAATTGAAAAATGAATTCAACAATTGAAAATTGATTTAAAAAATTGAAAATTGAATTAAATAATTGAACATTGAATTAAAAAGAACTGTAAATAGAATTAAATAATTGAAAGTGTTTAAAAATTGAAGAAAATAATGGAAAATTTGAGAAAATAATTGAAAAAATTGAGATCAACTAAAAATTAAAGAAAAGAATTGAAAATGTCTAAAAATAATTAATAAAAATGTTTGGAAATTATGAAAACAAATGAAAATTAAAAATTGAAGAAAATAATTGAAATGTGAGAAAAATTTAAAAAAAAATTTTAATAATTTTACAAAAGGAGAATAATAATTAGGAATTTAAATAAATAATAGAAAAATGATGAAAATAATTTAAAATTAAAAAAAAAAATTGAAATATGATGAAAATAATTAAAAATTTTTAAAAATAATTGGAATATGATGAAAATAAGTAAAATTTCAGATAAATAGTTAAAATTTTTTTAAATTATGAAAAAAGAATGAAATAATTAGAAATTGGAGAAAATAATAAAAAATTACAAAATTTATTTTTAAGCAAAAAAAAAAAAAAAATTAAAAAACCGTTTAAAAAGTTGAAAATTGAATACAATAATCTTAATTTGAGATATTAACTGAAAATTTAGAAAATTAAATAAAAAATAATTAAAATAATTAAAAGATGTGGAAAATTATTGAAAATTGATTTTCAAATTTAAAACTTAAGAAAATAATTGAAATATAAAATAAAATAATTTATTTTATTTATTTATTTATTTATCATAAAAACACCCGCAGTCCAATGCGCAGTCCAATAATGATAAGTTAAAAAAAATAAATTAAATTGAAATAAATAATAGAGAAAATTGCAGATATTTTTTTTTTTTTAATTAATATCTAATTAAAATTTGTGGAAAATACTTCGAAATATGAGTAATTAATTGAAAAAAAAATTTGAATAATTAAAGAAATTAATAAAAGAATTGAAGGAAGCTAAAAATAAATGAATTTTAAGGTAATTAATAAAAAAAATTTCAAAATTATGAAAATAAATGAAAATAATTAAAAATTGAAGAAAATAATTGAATTTTGAGAAAAAATGCTTAAAAATCTTAAAAATTAATTTTACAAAATAAGAATAATAATATTACAAATTGAGGGAAATAATTGATATATGATGAACATAATTAAAAATTTAGGAAATTAATTCAGAAATAATGAAATTGATTAAAAATTGAAGAAATAATGAACAAATAATATAACTATTTAAATTGAAGAAGATAATTAAAAATTATTTTTAGCCTATTTCAATTCTCAATTTTTTAAATTAATTTCTAAGATCTTCATATAGTTTTTTCAATTTCAATTATTTTTTTTATTTAAAAAAAATTTGTAATTTTTTCAATTATTTCACTTAAATGTCATTATTTTTTACAACTTATCATTGCCTCTACCATATTGAGTTATTTTTTTCAAGTTACAAATTTTAAAATTTTATTTAAATTATTTTCAGTTATTTTTATAATTTCTAAAATTTTTTTTATTAATTATCATAAATTTCAATTTTTTCGGCTTTCTTCAATTCTTTTTTTCAATTTTTAATTATTCTCATTTTTTGCAATTAATTTCTAAGAATTTCAAGTATTTTTCTGAAATTTCAATTATTTTTGTCTATTTTATAAAAAATGCTGCATTTTTTAAACAATTTATTTCAAATTTCATTTATTTATTTCAATTTTCAACTTCCATTGTTTTATCATATCTGAATTATTTTCTTCAAGTTTCAAATTTCAAAATCATTTTTCAATCATTTTCTTTAATTTTTAATTATTTTCTTTTTTTTTTCAATAAATTTCTAAGAGTTACAAGTATTTTTCTAAAATTTCAATTCAATTATTTCTCTCAAATTTCAATTAATTATTAATATTATTATTATTATTATTATATTATTTTTATTATTATGTCTAATTTATAAAAAATGCTGCAATTTTTGAATTATATATTTTAAATTTCATTCATGTATTTCAATTTTGAATACTTTTTTCATTTTTCAATTATTTTCCTCGATTGTTAATTATTATTCTCATTTTCTAAATTTAATTTTTAAGGTTTTTAAGTATTTTTCTAAAATTTCAATTATTTTCTTAAATTATTAATTATTTTCATTTGTTTTCATAATTTTCAATTTTTTTTTTATAAATTATCGTAAATTTCAATTATTTTTAGTTTTCTTCAATTTAATTCCCCAATTTGTAGTTATTCTAATTTTTTTCAATTAATTTCCAATATCATCATATAGTTTTCCCAAATTTCAATAAGTTTTCTTTTATTTAAAAAGTAATTCTGTAATTTTTTCAATTATTTCACTGCACCTTATCATTGTTTGTATCACATTTCAAATATTTTCTTAAAGTTTCAAATTTCACTTTTCAATTTTTTTTATTTGTTTTAGAATTTTCAAAAATTTTAAACTATTTATCCGACATTTCAATTGTTTTATTAAATTTTCAATTATTTATATTACTTTCTTCTATTTTCAATTATTGTGGATCATTTTTTTAATTTCCAAAATGTTTTGAATTATTTCTCTTTAATTAGAAATTATTCTCTTCAATTTTAAAATATGTTTGTCTTTTTTCATATATTTTCTCTAATTATTAATAATTTTGGGCCCGTATCATTTTGACACAAATTTTTTCGGGCAACTTGTTATATTGTACTCCCGAAGATGAATGTTATATTTTACTCCTTCTAAAATCAAAGATTTTTAAGTCCTATTTATTAAATAATTGATTTTAATACATTAAATTAATATAAAAAGACTCAATTAATCTAGTAAGTTCAATTATTGAATAATTAAAACTTAAAAATCTTTGATTTCAGAAGGAGTAAAATATAACATTCATCTTCCGGAGTACAATATAACAAGTTCCCGAAAAAAATTTGTGTCAAAATGATACGGGCCCATAATTTTCTTTTTTTTAATAAACTTCTGAAAGTTTTAAGTATTTTTCTAATTTGTTTTTAATTTTCCTTTATTTAAAATATATTATACAATATTTTTAATTATTTTCTCAAATTTTAATTATTTTTTTCAATTTTAAATTATTTATCTCAATTTCCAATGATTTTTTTTCAATTTACCATTATTTTCTCTAATTTTTCATTTTGTAATTTTTTTCAATTTATTTTTAAGATTTTCAAGTTTTTTCATCAAATTTAAATTATTTACTTTATTTTTAAAACATTTCTACAGTTTTTTAAATTACTTTTTCCAATTTTTAATTGATTTGATTTTTTTCAATTAATTAGTAAAATTGCATTTATTTTGTTTAATTTCAATAATTTTTGGCCATTTTTTTTTTATTTTTAAAATTTTATAAATTTTGCCCTGAATTATTATTTATTTTATTTATTTTTAAATACTATAAGAAAATATTCATAAGAATGCCAATAGTGATTGTATTTTCGTACATTGATTGAGAAAATTTGACTTAATTTGATAAAGAAATAAAAAATTTTAATTCTTATAAATTCTCGATTAGAATTTTGGTCGGTTATATTCCCAGTTATATTCTCATTCACATTACCGTTCTCCAGGTAATATTAATTCTTCGCAACTCTATACAGATACACATACAGTTTTAAAAGTTCAATTGAAACATTCAAACATTTAATTTTTGTATTTTTAAGTCACTTGTGGCGCCATCTGGAACACGACTCGGATTGACATAACCTCAAATCAGAAAATATAGTTTTTCACATGAAATGTAACTGTATCGTTTAATAAAAGTGGGTGAAATCAGTCTTAATACTTTTATTTTACATGAAAAACCATTTTCTATTTTGAGGTTATATGTCATGAACATCTTTAATTACATTTTAGTTATAAAAAAGTGATTATTATTTTTTTTGTCTTTAATCAGCAATTTACTTGTGCAATTTTTACTCGACTTTTTAAACAAAACTTGGGTAAATTTTGCCTGTGTCTTGAAGAAGTGTGAAATTACGGAACAGAAGGTGGGAGAATCGAAATTAGATTTACGTAAAACGGTAGTTCTTGACAAGAGTGCCGGAAGTGCGAAAGAGACGTGGCAACATGACGGGAGTAAATTTATACTTCAGCAAAGTGCTAGACTAAAGTCATGCTTTCCTTCTGAGAATAGGAATCGATTTTGAATTACTTGCACATGGTACCTGGAATGATTTTACACAAAATAGAAACTTTTTAACTATTCGTATACACGGAAACAAATAATTCACGGAAATTAGCGATAAATTTCAATATTACCGTTTTTTATTATTTCTTACGATTTTATTTACCGAAAAATAAGAAAATTGTTAGAGGATTTAGAATTTATGCCGATTTTGAAAAATATTTGACATCTATATATTTTTATTGTGTTTGAGGTTAAAATTTTTAGAAATTCGTCTGCTATTTTGGTTTTTCTTTTTTTATGACTCTACACAATGACTCAAATATTCAACTTTTTTTTAGGTTAAAAGTCAATCTAACCGTAAAATTCTCCAAACGGTGACATTTGATTTTTTTTATAATTTGAAGACAAGGGATTAACATTCAAGGATTTACTTTTTCTTGATCCTTTTTCTATTTTCGTCCTAAAAATATATCTTATTATGTAACAAAATAAAAACGTTCCAATTTGTAATGATAAAAAAAGTGAGACGTTGTTAATGCAGAGTCTTTCATTTTGAAACTAGACGCAATTTTTCTCCGTTCTCAAAACACTTCTTGCCTCTTACTCTCAGTCTCTTTTTTTCATGTGACAGATTCTCGTCTGACCCGCATGAAGGAGATTTGTCATTTACCTGATAAGTGGACGAATTTCCTTTTTATAAAATTTCTAGTGCCATGGGTATTTTACATCCTTAACGTCGTATCCGTCAACTTTATCGCTCAAGTCGCCAAGTGACAAAAAATACATTTTTTAAAAATATTAATAATCCTCCTTATTCATTGTGTCAACATTATATTTGTTTTCAAGATAATTAAAAAATGTAAAAACATCAGAAAAACGAAGAAAAAAAATAAGTTTAAAAAAAGTAAGAAACTTTTTTTCAATTCCTATGGAATAAGAAACAATGAGAAGATTTTTTGAGAAATAATGAAAAATTCGATTGATTAAAATTCGGATTATATAATGTTGGACCGATTAAAATTTAAATTGAGGTTAAAATCGACCAAAAATAAATAAAATGGCAAATTATTGCCTGATTTTTCAACGTGTGTTGCTGAATTTAAAAATGTTGAAAATAATGTAGCGGAAGTCACGTAAAGAATATATAAAAGAAAGTTTATGATGTGTACAATATATACATATCTCTAAGAAATAGAAGGAACGACAACTCCGTGATAGATAGGGGAGAAAATCAGCTTCAGTCATAATGTGGGTCGAAAAGTATGAGACGGGAATAAAATTCATGGCATTTTCAAACAAGACGCCAGGATGCGCGATTGAAATGCAAATCTGCGAGAGACATCTGAGAACAGAGCCATGGGGTGCTTATTCTAACTTGACGACACTATTAAGTCATTGTCTTTTAGGTTCTGCAGTATACATTACGAGATAAATATTTTATGCGCACAGTCTCACATCAAAGTCGATCTTGTAATATACGAAAATAAAAGCGGCTTCTCACTTCAATCGTTTTCGCAAAGAAAATATTTTTCTTTTGCTCAGAAAAAATTTCCTTTTTCGCTCAGAAGAAACCTGGATTCAAATTGTACGCACTCAACTTGCATTAAAAGTGAAAAATCTTAATTTGAGTAAATTAAATATTAGACTGGATAGTTTGTTAAATTTTAAAGATAATTGCTTTTAGACGCACATCAAAGTGACACTTATTTTTAGGTTATAAACTTGAGAATAATTTCAAGCCGCAGGGCTGCCAACCTCATAATCTGCGCCACTATCAAAATAGCGCTAAATTTAAAAACTTGTTACTTGAGTTCTTATTATTTTTTCTTTTAAATTAATATATTTATTTTGTAATAAAACAATCGAATAATCACATTATGTTAAAATAAATTGATATTTATAATCTTATGCGTAGATTGATTTAATTAATTTTTTTAAAATCTTGTATTTTTTATCTTGAACAATCATTATAAAACTAATGTTAATGTTTTTAATAAAATGTTTCAGTAAATAATAATTAAATGGTTTTTTTTTAAAAATTAATATTTGTTAATATTAACTAAAAAGTAATACAATTAAACATAAAAGTATTTAGAAATTAATTTTAATTAATTAATTTCGAATAAGATTAAATTAGAAATCAAATAAAAAATTTATTTTCAAATTGAAAATTTCTTTGTTTCAGTTGGTTCAACTTTGTGAATGGATAAACATTTCTGCGGCTAGGCGGCAAATTGTTTAACATTTTTTGTTCTTTTTGGCAAAAAGTACAAAAACACAGCCCGTAACCGATGAGTGTAAGTAGCTTAATTTTCTCTCTGGAAAAAGTGTGGAATTTGTAAAATGAATCTAAACTATTAATATTCTAATATTAATCTATATTTTCTAATTCATGCTTTAAAAATTGCGATTTTGTAGATTAGTAAAGCCGCTTCACGTTTAAATGTAATAAAAGTAAAAATTTACGTGACAGACGGACAGACAGACAGACATGATATTTTTTTATCGTTATTTTTGGGCCCTAAGATGATTAAAACGAAAATTTACGTAAAAATTTCGAGGTTCCAAGCAATCTGCAGACAAAACTCTAATTTTATTTATAAATCAAACTGAATTGAAATAATAAAAATTTGCCAAAAGTCGCAATTAAATCAAATGTGTGTAAAAACTCAACAAGTTTTTTTTAACCTCTATCTCTCTCTTCACTCCTTTCAGTTGGCTCACTTCTCAAGGGGACACTTTTTAAAATTTTAACTACTTTTTAAATTTTTTTCGTTTAATGAAAAACAAATAAATTCTGAATGAAAACGAGATTTCACTTGTATTTTACTGAAAAACGAGTAAAAAGTTGTAAATTAAACTGAAAGTTGTTAAACTAGTTTTCAGGGCTGATAAAAATCATGATTTTTGTAAAAAAAACCCAATTTTTTTTTATATAAAACGGATTTGTTTTATTTAAACCAAATTGTTTTTTTTTAATATAGAATCAGTAATATAAAATTTTCAAGTTTTCATTTGTAAGTATTTTATTTTTAAACTGAGATAATTTAATAAGAAATAGTGAAGAATAAAACATTTAATCAAAATCAAAAAAATTGTGTCGAATAAATGTGAAAATTTGAAAAAAATTTCTTCAAATTCGCATTTAATTGCAAAATTAAGAAAATTTGGTAAAAGCAATGAAAAAATAATAAATTATAAAAGAAAAAAGAACATGAAAACATAAAAGGATAAAAAACAGTCTATTAAAGAAATGAGAAAATTCTTTTACATTAAAAAGGCTATGAACATTATTAAAGAAATGAAGAACAATTAAAAAATATTTAAATAAATTTTCCAAGTAAGGAAAAAAGATTGCTTTCTCATAGAAGAAGCAATTAATAATATAAAACTTAATTAGAGAAGTTATTAAAAAAAAATTTAATGCTAAAAAAAGAACAAAAATAAATTATTTTACGAATTTTTGGTCATTTTTGTTAAAAATGAAAATTTACGCTTTTTAGATGAAAACGAGTAAATTAGATTTAGATTAGATAAAAAAAGTGAACTATTTACGGACATTTTTTTGAATTTAAAAAACTAAATGAAAAAATAATTAAAAAAAAATTTTAAATTATAAAAATTAGAGAATTTTTTACAAAGAATTTAGGAGAAAAAGAATTAATTAAATTTTGGAAAATTTAAAAAAATTTCAAAAGAAAGAAAATTCTATGAAATAGAAAAACGATTTTAAAATGAGAATATTTAGTTCAAGATCAAAATTACATAATAAAGAATACAAGTTTTCAAACAAGTAGAAAAATGAGAAATTGAAGAAATGTAAATAAAAGCATATAGAATAAATGTTTTCAAAAATTCGTAATTCCAAGATAAAAACTAAACAATTTAAAAGTCCAGCAATAAATTTAGAAAAATAAAAAAAAAAACCATAAATTGTAGGAAAGAATAAGTAAGTTAACAAAAAAAAAAAAAAACAAGATGTGAAAATAAATTGAATAAATTTACAAAAAAATGAGAGTATTTATTTTTAAAAATATGGAAATAGTTAAGAAAATCAACGAAATAAAAAGTTTAGTAAATGTTATAATAACAAAATTGTGTAAAATAATATTAAATAAATTGCATAAAAAGTAGAAAAATAAAGAAAATCCTAAAATAAAGAGACAAATACAAAAAAATATCAAAATTAAAAGAAGAAAAGATCTTAAATATTTGTAAAAATAGGAAATTATAAGATCAAAAATGAAACAGTTTCGAAAAAGTAAAATCTCTTAGAAATCTTGTAAGATTTAAAAAAAGGAATATGGAAAATAATTAATATTATTTAATTATTATGTATTAATTAATATACATTTAAATTTGAATTAATTGACATTTAAAAGTTTGAATAAATTGGAATATGAGTTAATTGACATTTGGAATTTATTAAAATTAAAAGGACTTAAAGATAAAAAAATTTAATACTATTTTTTGTTATCTTTATACTAAAAATTGGTAGATTGTAGGTATTTTTAATTTATTACTCACAATTTTTAAAATTTTATACAGAATAAAATATTAAAATTGAAATTTTTTAGATTTATCCACAAATTTTTGGTTTTTTTTATGGTTTGAAATTTTTTACATGCAGTCTTAGACATCCGGAGAATTGTGAAGTTTTTTTTATTTAAATCTTTTTTATATATATTTATATATAATTTGAGGGTAAATTGCAATTATCATTTAAAATTTGAAAATAATGACAAAAATATATTTATTTCGAGATATGTGCGATTCCAAGTGACGTTATTTCCAGGCAGTGAAACTTAAAAATTTGAAAATAATGACAAAAATATATTTATTTCGAGATATGTGCGATTCCAAGTGACGTTATTTCCAGGCAATGAAACTTAAAAATTCTATTACATTTAATATAACTAATGTTTTACATAAATATTTAGGTCAAAATATTAAATAGTTTACGAGAATTAAAATTTTGAAAAAAATTTTGAAATTTCAATATTTTCCGTTCTATCAGCCGTATCAAGGTTTTATTTTTTTTAAAATCCTCAGAAAAATATAAGAAATATTTCTACTTCAGGTCAATTTTTTATGATTTTATTATTAAAAAAGTTATTAAATAAAAATTGTATAACTTTTAAGCAGCAAGATAAAACTTAATGACTCAAATGCTAAAACGAACTTACCTGTGTTCTTTTCAAGATTCCAAAAGAAATGAACTTCACAGTTACTTTTTTGGTATTTAATTTTAATAAATTATCCAAAACAGGTAGTTTGGATAATTTAAATTATAAATGTAAACATTGGAGATTTCTGTTATTAAGCAAAGCAATATGGAAATGCGCGCGCAACCATATTAATTTGTTTACTAACAGAAATCTCCAATGTTTACATTTATAATTTATTAAAATTAAATATCAAGAAAGAAACTGTAAAGTTCTTTTCTTTCGGAATCTTGAAAAGAACACAGGTAAATTCGTTTTAGCATTTGGGTCATTGAGTTTTATCTTGCTGCTCAAAAGTTATATAATTTTTATTTAATATCTTTTTTAATTTCAATTGGAATCGCACATTTGTAAAAATGTTTTTTTTTTCTGTTCAGGCTGGATTGACTGGAGGCCATATGGTGAAGCAGAGACGGTTTATTGGCAATACAAATAATAAGATGATCAATATACGGGAACATATTTAATCTTTTAAGCGCAGAATCACATGATATGTGATTGAAAGGACCTGACAGTCTGAAAAAAAAATTCAAACGCTGAATGCGTCCCTGTATGTGTAAGGAGCCAATTACTGCAGGATAGGAGCTCTCTGCCGTTTTATGTTTTTTTCAGGTTCTGAATAGGTATTCCAAAAAAAAAAAAAATCTCTGGATCGGTATTATTGATCCAGCTGTGATTATTTGTGATTTGGGAAAAGCTCCCTCTACCCGGTCGTGCTGTTTTTTACACAGGTAAACTCACTGGTAATAATTAAAATTGAAAAAAATTAACGAATAGAAATAATATGATGTAATGTATTTTAACAACACATATTAACAGAATATTAACAAAATAACGAATATTATAAGATATTAATTTTCTTTTTTATATTTTAACAACATTTATAATTTTACTTGTTACCTTTGTAGGTTTTAGGTATACTAATGCGAAGATACTTAGAGAAAAATTAATAAAGAGAAACAAAAAAGCCAAAGGAATCAGTGATATTTTTTTCAGTTTTATGTTTTTTGTACAAGGAGGAGACAAGTCGATGAGAATAATTAATACTTTACAAAAACCGATGGTGCTTTAATTAAAATAATAATTGGAGAAAGTAAAAATAATTATCTATGCGCTTTGGCGCTAAATTCTATCAGATTATTACTCTTTTAATCTTGGTGCCGTCAAGGCAGAGTTTTTCAAAATGGTGAGTACCTTTTTGCTTCAAGATTAAAAATTTTGTTAGATATTTACTGTAAAAGTGAACACGTATACTTTTTACGAAGCTATGAAATTAGGTTTTAAATGTAGATTTTACATGAAAATTAATTGAGATTAAAATCCCAATTAAACGATGATTAAAATATTAATTTGGTGAATTTTGATCATTATTAAAATTTGATCTGAAATTGGGATCGAATATGTGGATTAAAATTTGTACCGTTTAAAATTTGAATCTAAAAATTAGGATCGCTTTAAACTTAGAGTGTTTGGAATTTACATACTATTTAAAATTTTAATTAACTGAAAATAGGAACCGGTTAGAACTTGAAGCGATTGAAATTTAGGTCCTAAAAATTAAGATCGATTTAAATATTTTTAATTAGATCAGTTAAAATTTAAATTGTTTTAAACTTACAACAACAGTTCGAATTAAGAATGGGATTAATTATCCAATTTAAATTCAGTTGAATTCGGATGAATAGAGGTTTGGATCAATTGGAATTTGGATGAATTAAAATTTGGATAAATTGAAATTCAAACGAAATGGAATTTGGGTTAATTGTAATGTAATTGCGATCAATTTCAATTTTTTAACTATAAAATTCGGATCAATTGGAATTTTGATTTATTGGAATTTTGATCAATTAGAATTAGTATCAGTCAATTATTTAAAATGTAATCAAGATCATTGGAAACTTATATTAATCACAAATTTGCTGAATTAAAATTTAAATAAATTAATATTTATATCAATTTTACTTGGTATTAATTGCAATTGGTATAAATTGCAATTCGGATAAATTGATCAACTAGATTGGAATTTAAATTGGAATTTAAAAACATTCAAATTTGGATCAATTTAAATTTAAATCTAATTAAATTTAAAGCGATTAGAGTTTGGTTTTTATTAAAACCTAAATGGATTGAAAATTGGATGGATTATTATTCAATTTGAATTAAAACTATACTAATTGGAATTTAAATTTAAACAGATTGGAATTTGGATCAATTGGAATTCGAATGGATTGAAAATTCGATCAATTTGAATTCAGTTGGTATTAATTGGAATTTAAATAGATTAGAAAATTTAAATCAATTGGAATATCAATTGATTTGGATTACGGTCAATTGTATTTGCATCCATTTAAATTTGAATAGTTAAAGATTTCGACGTATTTGGATCAATTGGAACTTGAATTTCTTGAAATTTGGTCAATTGAAATTTAAATCAATTGGAATTTGGTTTGACTGGAATTATGAACAATTTCAAATGGTGTATATTTAAATTTGGATCAATTAATTTGAACTTTATTGAATTGGAATTTCTCTAGATTAGAATTCAGATGGAATTATATTTGGACTCATTAGAATTGAGATTAATTGAATTTTGAACCGATTTAAATTGATGAAAAATTGAAATTTGGATCGATTTGAATTTTATGACAATTTTAACATTAACATTGATTGAAATTAAAATAAATTGGAATTTTGGTTAAATAAAATCTGGATTGATTGGAATTACGACCGATTTGTATTTGGCTTGATTTAATTTTGAATAGTTTTAAATTTCGATTTACTTGGAATTTTGGATCAATTGGAATTAAAATCGTTTGGTATTTGGAGCAACTGAAAAAAAAATTTTTTTTCAGTTTGGTCAATTGAAATTTAGAATAATTGGAATTACGACTAATTTAAAATTGTATCAATTTGAATTTGGATCGATTTAAATAGGGATCAATTTGAATTTTGATCCAATTCAATTTGAATCAATTTAAATTTGGATTAATTAGAATTAAAATCGTTTGATATTTGGAGCAACTGAAAATTAAATTTATTGAAGTTTGGTTAGTTGAAATTCGAATTTGGATTAACTGGAATTACGACCAACTTGAATTTGGATCAATTTAAATTCCGATCAATTGAAATTGGGATCCATTTAAATTTGGATTAATTTAAATTTGGATCAATTAGAATTGAATTCGATTGGTATTTGGAGCAACTGAAAAATAAATTTATTAGAGTTTGGTCAATTGGAATTTGAGTTACGACCAATTTGAATTTGGATCAATTTGAATTTGGATCATTTTAAATTTGGATCAATTTGAATTTGGATCAATTGGAATTAAATACGATTGGTATTTGGAGCAACTGAAAAATAAATGTAGAGAAGTTTGGTCCATTAAAATTCGAATTTAGATTAATTGGAATTACGACCAATTTGAATTTGGATCAGTTGAAATTGGAATCAATTTAAATTAAATTTGGATCAAATGGAATTAAAATCGTTTGATATTTGGAGCAATTAAAAATTAAATTAATTGGAGTTTGGTCAATTAAAATTCGAATTTAGATTAATTAGATTTACGACCAACTTGAATTTGGATCAATTCAAATTTGGATCAATTCAAATTTGGATCAATTTAAATTTGGATTAATTGAGATTTGTATTAATTATAATTAAGATAAATTGAAATTGAAATTTGTAATTTCAATAACTAGAATTTAAATATTCAATCATTGTACTCACTTAAAATTCACACCTTTTTTTCTATCTTTTAATATTCTGCTGCTCTGAATTTTCTATCCATATTAAAAAAGAAAAAAACATGAAAAAATGAGTATTATAAAGTTAGTGGCTAACAAAGTTCGTTACTAAGATACAAAAGAAAATGTAATTAACATCTGAAAGAGCGAAAAAGTATTGAATTTTTCAAAGAGTTGCCTTGAATGCTGAAGCTGCAAAATGACAAGTAGACATGCACTGCCTTTAATGTAGTCGACCAATTAAAAGGGATTCAATTACTATCGTTCTTATCGGCAAAAAATGCAGAATTGCATAATTGAGCACATTTACTTTTCTTTGTTAGTTCGTGTAGCGGAGCTCTTTCTTGGAAATCGTTTGATTTTTCTCATTTCCTCACTCATAAAAATGCACATCAACTTAATGACATTATTCATTATTGGCTAAGTTACTTTTTGCCTACATGAAAAGGGTTTTCAGTTTAATGAACTCAATGGAATTTCTGATAAGAACATTTTTTTTTATTCAATTTCCAACTTCAGAAGAAAAGTGATTTTTTCTAATAAATAATAGTAACAATGAACTTTCATTAAATTAAACAAATTCTTCCGTTTTAATTATCTTTGATTGGAAAAGAAAATTTCGAATTCTAGACAAATATACTCTATTTTTATAAAAAGTCCTTTTATTCGTTTAAATCGCCAATTCAATTTGCGGGACAAATTTCCTAATTTTGTTCTTTCTCGAGCGAATTTTGCCGTCATTTGTCAATAATTTGAGAAATAAGCTCTAGGTTCAGTTTGAAGTTTTCATTTTTTAAATTGAATTTCACTCTATAACAGAATAAAGGTTCTGAGTGAACGGTCATATATCAGATAAATTGCATTTCGCATGACAGTATTTTTTCCGTTTTTACGGAGTCGTGGACTGAGTTTTAAAAAAGGCAGCATTCAATCGGAAATGCCGTCTTGCTCGGGTTTGCCGGCATTTGTCGATGGAGCGGAAATTTCCACTGGCTGGACTGTGCATGTAGGAATGGTTCTCCAAAACGTTTCGAACCTACAAGTTTACGTTGGAGACAATAATTTTCCATTCCCCAGTGAAAAACCAATAATTATTGCCTACTCGCTTAAAAATATTTATATCTATACTTTGAGATTATTTAACAGATTAAAGTCAACTGAAAATTGCAAAATGGTACTTATAAAAGGATAATTAAAAATGATTTTTAATAAGACTTAAGAATTAAATATGAGGTTTTGTGGAAATAATTAGAATTGAGTGTAAGATAATTAATTGAAATTTGAATCAGATGGAATTTCAATTAAGATGAATTGGAATTTGGTTATTTTGGAATTCGAATTGAATGAAATTTGGATCAATGGAATTTAGGTCCATTTGAATTTGAATCAATTGGGATTTAGATTGATTCAAATTTGGATCAATTAGAATTAAGATCTATTAAAATCTTGATTAATCGAAGTTTGGAATTACTGGAATTTAAATGAATTAATATTTACATCGAATGGAATTCGGATCAACTGAAACTTGCGACAATAAAAATTTGGATCAAATAGCATTTGAATTAATTAAATTGCAATTAATTGGAATTCGGATCAATCAAAAATTAATTTAAATTTGGATCAAATAAAATTTGTAGTAATTAAAATTGCGATTAATTGGAATTTGTATTATTTAGAATTTAAATTAATTGAAATTTAGATTACTGGAATACGCATCAATTGGAAATTGAATCGATTTGAGTTTGGATTATTTGGTATTAAGATAAATTAAAATTCGGATCTATTGCGATTTTGGTCAATATGAATTCGAATCAATTAAAATTTGGATTGATTGAGATTTAGACCAATTGGAATTAAGATCTATTAAAATCTGGATTAATTGGAATGTAGGATTACTGGAATTTAAATGAATTAACATTTACATCGATTAGAACTCGGATTAACTGAAACTTGGGAAAATTAAAATTTGGAACAAATAGAATTTGAAATAATTAAAATTGCAGTTAATTGGAATTCGGATCAATTAAAAGTTGAGTAAATTAAATTTGGATAAAATAAAATTTGAATTAATTAAAATTGCGATCAATTGGAATTAGGATCAATTGGAATTAAAATTATTAATAGGTTACTGGAATTCTGATTAATTGGAAATTGAATCGATTTGAGTTTGACTCAATAGAAATTTGGATCAATTAAAATATGGACCAATTGAAGGTTAGAATTACTGGAATTTAAATAAATTAAAATTTACATCGATTGGTATTCGGAAAATCTAAAACTTGGGACAATTAAAATTTGGATCAAATGGAAATTGTAATCAATTGGAATTCGGTTCGATTAAAAGTTGAGTCAATTAAAATTTGGATAAAATAAAATTTGAATTAATTAAAATTGCGATTAATTGGAATTAAGATCAATTGGAATTGAAATTATTAAAATTTAGGTTACTGAAATTTGGATTAAATGGAAATTGGATCGATTTGAGTTTGGATTAATAGGAATTTGGATCAACTAAAACTTGGGACAATTAAAATTTGGATCAAATGGAATTTGAATTAATTAAAAATGTAATCAATTGGAATTCGGGTCGATTAAAACTTGAGTCAATTAAAATTTGGATAAACTAAAATTTGAATTAATTAAAATTGCGATTAATTGGAATTAGAAGCAATTGGAATTAAAATTATTAAAATTTAGGTTACTGGAATTCGGATTAATTTGAAATTGAATCGATTTGAGTTTCGATCAATGGGAATTTGGATTAATTAAAATCTGGATCAAATGGAGGTTAGAATTACTGGAATTTAAATAAATTAAAATTTACAACGATTGGAATTCAGATCAACTAAAACTTGGGACAATTAAAATTTGGATCAAATGGAGTGTGAATTAATTAAAATTGTAATCATTTGGAATTCGGATTGATTAAAAGTTAAGTAATTAAAATTTGGATGAAATAAAATTTGAATTAATTAAAATTGCGATTAATTGGAATTTGGATCAATCGGAATTAAAATTATTAAAATTTAGGACACTGGAATTCGGATTAATTGGAAATTGAATCGATTTGAGTTTGGATCAATGGGAATTTGGATCAATTAAAATCTGGATCGATTGGAGGTTAGATTTACTGGAATTTAAATAAATTAAAATTTATATGGATTAGAATTTGGATCAACTGAAAGTTGTGACAATTAAAATTTGGATCAAATGGAATTTGAATTAACTAAAATTGCAATCAATTGGAATTCGGATCAATTAAAAGTTGAGTCAATTAAATTTGGATAAAATAAAATTTGAATTAATTAAAATTGCGATTAATTGGAATTAGGATCAATTGGAATTAAAATTATTAAAATTTAGGTTAATTTAATTGAAAATTGAATTATATTCGGGTTTGGATCAATGGGAATTTGGATCAATTACAATCTTGATCAATTGGAGGTTAGATTTACTGGAATTTAAATGAATTGAATTTTACATCGATTGGAATTCGGATCAACTGAAACTTGCGACAATTAAAATTTGGATCAAATGGAATTTGAATTAATTAAAATTGTAATCAATTGAAATTCGGATCGATTAAAAGTTGAGTCAATTAAAATTTGGATAAAATAAAATTTGAATTAAGAAAAATTGCGATTAATTGGAATTAAGATCAATTGGAATTGAAATTATTAAAATTTAGGTTACTGAAATTCGGATTAAATGGAAATTGGATCGATTTGAGTTTGGATCAATGGGAATTTGGATCTATTAAAATTTGGAACAAATTTAGATAAATTAAGATTCGAATCATTTGAAATTTGTCTCTATTAAAATTTGCATCAATTGAAATTTTGATCGATTAGAATTTAGAATTTTAAATCAATTAAAATTTGTATTAATTATAACAAGCGCGATTTATATTTCGCACTAATCTGAAATTTTATAGAATAAAATCTGCAAATTCTTTTAATTTTACAGAATAAATATTAAATTGGCAGGAATTCGGTTTCATTTGAAATTAGGATTAATTAAAAAGTTTTATTGAATTTCGGTTTTACTGCAATTTGGTTCAATAAAAATTCAGATCATTTGATTTTTGTGTCGATTTGAATCCTTGAATTTTAGATTGAGTGAAATTTCGATTTCTTAAATTTTCATTCCCTTAAAATTAAATTCATCAAATCCTTGAATTAATTCTGAATCCTTCATTAATCCTTGAAATTTATATTGAGTGAAATTCCGATTTCTTACATTTTCATTCCCTTAAAATTAAATTCATTAAATCCTTGAATTAATTCTGAATCCTTCATTAATTCTTGAAATTTAGATTGAGTGAAATTTCGATTTCTTAAATTTTCGTTTCCTTAGAATTAAATTCATTAAAAAACTCTATCAATTAAAATTGTCCTCCTTGAAATTTTGCTTCGATGAAAATTCAATCCTCTGCAATTTGTCTTCATTGAAAATTTACACCAAGTTGAAATGCATTTACGAAAATGAAATTAGAATTCATTGAATTGCTTGGAATTATTAAATTGTCTGGAATTGGAATTATCGATTTTGAAATTATGTGGTATAATTTTTAAGCACTTTTTAATTAGAATTAATGGAAAGTAACTGACAGAGTTATTAAGTGTAAATGATTTGCATTTAGAAGGGCAAAGTAATTTTACTCTCTTGAATTCGTTGTTTTTTAGCATATCACTTTAGCTTTGTTAGAGAAGGTCAGAGGAAAGCCCGGTCACGCATGAGTTCATCTTATGTAATCTACAATTATGAACAGAAATAAAAATTTCTCAAGATGTGGAATAAATTGACATTAAAAATCCCGTGCACATCTTCAAAAATCTCACAATTTACAGATTATTTGACACTATAATTAAAATTATTGTTTAATAATATTTTGCACAAAAAAAACCAAAGATAGAAAAAATTACAAATTAAACAGCTATAAATGAAATAATTAAAATGAATTCCATATTCTATTTTTTTAAAATTTGTAAATAATTTTCTATCACGAAAAGTTTGGATCGTGATGAATTTTATGTTAAATGTGAGCGCATAAAAAGATAAATAATAGTATCGGTGTGTTGATAAGATATAAATTGCAATTTGAATCTGACATATTAATACACTAATAAAGGACGTATTGTAATCGTATAAAAATTATTTTTATGTCTTATTGGGAAAAAAGAAGAGTTTGATAAAAAGCATAAGATGTGGAGCATGAAATTTAAATAATGCTTTGTGAGACAGTTTATTTTGTATATTCTTTTTTTATAGTTCCTGGCACTGCAATCGCGTGTCAAAAGCAAACCTCATGAAAGCGCAAATTATCACCAATCAATAACATTCTTTGATTTTATTCAAATGTTCTTTAGATGCAAAGTATTTTTGGTTTGCGTGTAGTTTTTCTGATTTATTTTTAAAATCGTGCAAATTTATTTCTTTTCGATAAATAAGAACAAATTCTACTTTGATAGGAAAAAGTATTCTGTTGATTTGTTATTTTAAGATTTTTTATTTACTAAATTGAATTTAAAACTAAATTTAATTAAAAATTTGTAAAAGTAAAATTTTTCAATGTTTTTAAATTTTTATTGAATTTAGAATTTCAAGTAAGATCTATTCTCGACTAAAAATAACACTTTAAATGTAATTTTCAGTACAACAATGATTTAAATCGTTTATAAACGAGCGATAATCAATTGATTTATCGACTCGGAACAATAAGATCAAGATCGACCTCGAGGAATGCTCTCTGATCAGGTAGCAAGTAATGTCAATTGTAATTGACCACAATCGGGTTCATTTTTAGTGTCATGATTTCATAAAATACTTGAGAATTTTCTAATAACATAGAACTGGATTATTCGAAATTTATAACAGAATAAATAAAATACATAACATAAAAATTTGTAAGTATGAAAATTAGGTAGGAAACTTTGAATTGATTTATTTAAAAGATTCATATTTTATATCTTGATATTTATATCATTTGTATCAATTTAAATTCGAACTAAATTTAATTTTAAAGGATATGAATTTGGTTCGATAGGAATTAGGATAAATTTGAATTTAGATTCTTTGGTATTTGGATAAATTAGAGTTTTGATTTTTTTAAAGTTAGATTGATTGGGATAAGGACCAGTTGGAATTTGGATAGATTGGAATTGGGAATAATTAGAATTTATTACCATTCAAATTTGAATCGATTAGAATTAGGTGCAATTAAAATTTACATAATTTAGAAACTAAATCGAATAAAATAAGGATTAATTGGAAATGGGATCAATTGGAATTCGTATCAATTGAAATTCGGATCATTTGCAATTTAGATAAGAATTTAGATAAGATTTAGAAAAGGTTCAAATGGAATTCGAATTGATTGGAATTAGGAAAAATTGAAATTTCGAAGAATTTTAATTAGAGTTATTTTGAATTTGGCTCGATCAAAATTAGGATCGTACGAACTTGTACAAATTAAAATTAATATTAAGTGGAATTGGAATTAAAAGGAATTCAGACCTATTGAAAATTTTAATTGGAACTTAAAAAAATTTTTTATTAGATTGATCAAAATTAGGATCAAATTGGAATCTATTGGAATTGAGATTAATTCGAATATAGATAATTTGAAAACTTCGTCGCTTTAAATCAGGATCAATTGGAATTGAATGGAATTTAACTCAATTGTAATTTGTTCGATTAAAATTTGAATACATTTTTATCAAGGTCACTGGAAATTAGGATCGATTGGAATTAGAATATTTACAATTATTGAAATTTGAATAGACTGGAATTACGAAAACCTGATATTTAGATAGTTTCGAATTTAGACAGATTTTGATCAGTTGTAAGTGTGATTAATTGAAATTTAGATGAATTTTAATTAGAGTCAGTTTTAATTACGATTGTTTAGAATTCCGATTGATTGGCATTGGAATCAATTGAATTGAGATCGATTGGAATTAAAAAATATTAAAAACTGTGGATAATTAGGATGCAGGAAATTTGGAAATTAGGTAGATTGGAATTAAAATCAATTTGAATTTAGATTGATTGGAATTTTGAGGGAATGAAATAACGATATCTTGATATTTAGATAGTTTGAAATTTTGACTGATTTTGATCATTTGTAAGTGTGATTAATTGAAATTTAGATGAATTTTAATTAGATTCAGTTATAATTAGGATTGTTTATAATTTAGATTATTTGGAATCGGAAGTAATGGTATTTTATATTGATTGGAATTGGAATCAACTGAATTAAGATCAATTGGAATTTAAAATTATTAAAATTATTGATAATTTCGATGCAAGAAGTTTGGAAATTAGGTCGATTGGAATTAAAATTAATTTAAATTTTGATCGATTGGAATTAGAATCAATTGGAATTTAGGAGGATTGGAATAACGATATCTTGATATTTAGATAGTTTGGAATTAAGACCGATTTTGATCAATTGCAAGTGTAATTAATTGAAATTTAGATGAATTTTAATTTGAGTCAGTTATAATTAGAATTGTTTAGAATTTAGCTTAATTGGATTCAAAAATAATTGTATTTTATATTAATTGGAATTTAACTATTATTAAAACTATTAGAATTATGAATAATTGGATTGCAGGAAATTTGGAAATTAGGTCGACTGGAATTAGAATCAATCGAATTTACATCAATTAGAATTAAAATCAATTGGAATTGGCATTAACTGGAATTGAATGAAATTAAGACTAATTGTAAGTTGTTGAATTGGAATTTGAGTAAATTTTGATCAAGGTCATTGGGAATTAAAATTGATTTGAATTAGGATCAATTAATATTTATAATTATTGGAATTTTGATGGATTGAAATTACGGTAATTTGAAATTTAGATAGTTTGGAATTATGATCGATTGGGATTAATTTAAATTATAATCGATTGAAATTTAGATAAATTTTATTTAGATCTAGTTTTAACTAGGATTGTTTAGAATTTGGTTTGATTAGAGTTAAAATCAATTCGAATTTAGTTTAATTAGAATTTTAAATTATTAGAGTTATGGATAATTAGAATGCAGGGAATTTGGAAATTAGGCCAATTGGAATTAGAATGAAACGAATTTAGATCGATGGGAATTAGAACTAATTTGAATTTATAACGATTAGAATTAGAATCATTGATATTTACAATTTTTGAAATTTTGATAGACTGGAATTAAGATAAACTGAAATTTAGATAGTTTAGAATTTGGATCGATTGGGATCAATTCAAATTATAATCGATTCAAATTTAGATGAATTTTAATTAGAGTTTTAATTAAGATTGTTTGGAATTTCGATTGACTGGAATTAAAATTAATTAGATTTTAGATTGACTGGAATTTAAAACTATTAAAATTATGAATAATTAGAATGCAGGAAATTTCGAAATTAGGTCATCGGAATTAGAGTTAATTTGAATTAAGATCGATTAGAATTTAGACCGATGAGGATCAATTGTTTTTGTGATCAATTGAAATTTAGATGAATTTTAATTAGAATTTTTATTCCCATTGTTTGAAATTCGGATTGTTCGGAATCGGGATCAATTGAAATTTAGATCTATTTAATTTAAAACGATTAGAAACAAGGACAATTAGAATGTAACTAATTTGGTAATTAGTTCGATTGGAATTAGAATTAATTTAAATTTAGATCGATTGGAATTAGGATCAATTGGAGTATGAATAAATTGCATTTCGGAAATACTAGAACTATTATCACTGGGAATTTGTACCAATTTTAATTAATCTATAATTAAATTTCGATTAATTAGAATTTATCGTAATTAGAATTTACATGGATTAGGATTTAAATAAATTGAGATTAGGAAAAATTTTAATTTAAAATAAGTTAGATTTTCTTCCATTTGAATTTGTAACAATTTAAATTCAATAAAGTTGCACACGTACCGATTGCGAAATTAAAGAACGATTTGAATTAATAGTTATAATTAGGCCCTAAAATAAAAATTGGAATGAAAGGAATAAAAGTAAATTAGAAATTTTGTTTTAACTTAATCTACATACAGTAATTAATATATTTTCAGCATATTGAAAAACTACAGTAATTCACTTATTATTATCAACAACACATGTTCGTAATCACTGAACTGTTTGTGTCTCACTCTAATTTATATTGTCATCCTTATCACCGAGATATTTTTGTAATTCCCTCGTTAACCTTAGAGATTATTCCTTACATAATGATTGATACGTAAGAGTAAATGTTAACTTAAAAATTTCGTCATTCAGTACGTTCTGTGTTTAAGATTCTACTTGAGTAAGAGTCGATATCAATACTCGCATTCTTTTTTGTTTAATTTTCTGATTATTAAATTTCTTAGTTGCCAACTCGACCTGTAGATGGAGCCACCTAATGGTTTTTAATCTTAGAAACATTTCACGCGGAAAATCATGCTATACTCAATGTTTACATAATATTCATGTCGTTTTCATTGTTTTCCGAATCCGATTAAATATTTAGTAATAAGCAAAATTTCCTGACTCAATGTAATTTACTTTGATAAATATTCCCGAATAACAAGAAATTATCCTGAAAATATAATAGTAATAGTTTCCTCAAAATCGTTTTTATTTGTTTCCCAAAATAATTACAATGGATTTTAATCACAGAAATCGCTAATTTTAAAAATTATTTCGAATATTCCAAAATGGATTTTTAATTCGTAAATTAATAAATGCGAATTTCTCAAAAAAGTACATTCCTTCATTTCTATCCAATTTTTCTCCAATAGATTAGATTCTCGAAATTTCAATAAATGAAAGATTCGGTGTAAAAAGTGTTTGGAATGCCGATTGGAATTGAAAAAAAAACAATCTTCTATTTTTGTTGGTTTGCTCTTTTTGTTTTTATTTTGTCGTTTCTCACATTTATGAATCGCGTCAACGCGTCATATAGTCAACACTGGTTCTGCCTGGGGCAACAAGGGGTTGAAACGAAAGAGAGATAAACATTTGAATACAGAAAAAGGTAAAGCTGAAGCTGCTTTCTGCCATCCAAATTTAACACGTATTATAAGACCCAGACAGTATTGTTCATTTTTCAATTTTTAAAAATCCAAACTTTTTATTTTCACTGCTCTTCTTCCTTGTTGTTTCGCGATCTTTTTTTTTTCTTTTATATTATGTTCTTCTCGCGTAAAAATTATTATTGTTAAATAAGGTTTTGTTTTCGTGATTGTTTAATAATTAATGTTGTTATTAAATTGTAAATATTATTAAACTCGGTTTTGTGTTTATAGATTCTCTTTGATGAACAAGATTTTGCAACAGATGCTTGAATAGAGTTCAATGACCTGATGATAAAAATATTGTAGAATTTTTAAAAATCCAGTTTTGAGAAAGGGATTTTAAAATATTGGGTTCAGAAAAGTATCAAGATCTAAGTTTAGAAAAATAGGCCTTTTACTTGATCAGTTATTTTCTATTTTGAAAAATTAACTTACTAGTGATTCCAAAAAGACAATTTTTTAATTATCGTCCGCGATGCTGGATTTGTCATTTTGGTATTTTTGAAACTGATTTTAAATTTACAATTAGTGTATTCAAATTTACTAGAATCAATTAGAATTCCTATCTACTAGAATTTGAAAAGATTGGTAATAAGGTAAATTAGTATTTGAAATAATAGAAATCTAAATTTATTTGAATTTGATCGAATGGAATTCATATTTATTGGCATTTAGATCAATTAGAATATGGATCAATTTAAATTTGGATCGATTGAAATTTTAATTAATTTGAGTTAATAATTGTGAAAAATAAAATTCGGAAACAATTTCATTTATATCTTTTAATAGTAGGGTCATTTTAAATTAAGTATAATTTCCAATTCGGATCTAGAAAATTTATAATTCATTAGACTTTAGAGTAATATAAAAATGCATCGTTTGGAATTTAAATCTATAAGAATTTAATAGATTGGGAACTACTGAAATTTGTAACATTTAGGATTAAGATAAATTAAAATTAAAAGATCTATTAGATTTTTGAGAAATTGAATTAGGATCAATAGCAACTTTTTGAATTTAGATTGTTTGGAATTAGGGAAAATGGAATTTCAAAAGGTTGAAATTTGAAAGAAATGTCATCAGGAATTATTGAAATTAGGATCAATTGGAATTTAAAAATATTGGAATTTTGATGGTTTAGATTTTGCATTAATTAGATTTAGGATCAATTGGAATTTCAAACGGTTAAAATTTAGAGTTTGTAAGTAACTCTATTAGGATCTATTAGAAATAGAATCAATTGGAGTTAGGTACTCTTGGAAATAGGATCAATTGGAATTAGGAACTGTTAGCAATAGGATCAAGTGGAATTAGGACCCATTATAAATTCGATGAGTTGGAATTAGGAACTATTAGAAATAGAATCAATTCGAATTAGGAAATATTAGAAATACGATCACTTGGAATTAGGAACTATTCGAAATAGGATCAATTAGAATTAGGAACTATTAAAACTAAGGTCAGTTGGAACGATTAGAATTAAGATCAATTGGAAATTAGAATTATTGGTATTTGTATCATACAGGATTTCTATTACTTGGAATTGGAATAAGAAAAAATTGAAATTTCGAAAGATTTAAAATTGGAAGAAATGTTACTAGGATCGATTGAATTTAGGACGAATTAGAATTCTGAATGATTGAAATTTGGATTAATTGAATTTCGGATCGGTTGAAATAAGGATCATAAGGAAATTACAAGGATTAAAATTTGGAAGTTACTCAATAATATCTATTGGAATTAGGATTAATTGAAATTAATTTTATATGAGTTTTCGATCAATTTGAATTTGGATTGATTGAGAATTACAATTACTGGTATTTGTATGATACGGAATTTTTATTAATTGGGATTAGGATCGGAAAAAATTAGAATTTCGATTTCGAAAGACTTAAAAGTGGAAGAAATGTCATTAGGATCGTTTAGAAATAGGAGGAATTAAAATTCTGAATGAATGAAATTTGGATCAATTGGATTTCGCATAGGTTAAAATTAGAAGCATTTAAAATTTAAAACGATTAAAATTTGAAAATAACTTCATTAGTATCTATTAGAACTAAGATCAATCGGAATTAATTTCAAATTTGTTATTGATCAATTTAAGTTTGGATCTATTGGAATTTCGACCAATTGAAAATTGGAATTATTGCTATTTGGATGATATTTGGATGATAATTAATTGTTATTAGAATCAGCACAAATTGGAATTTCGAAAGATTTAAAATTAAAAGAAATGTCATTAGTATTGATTTGGATTAGGACGAGTTATAAATCTGAATGATTGTAATTTGTATTAATTGGAAATTAGAAATTTTGTTATTTGCATGATACGGAATTTTTGATAATCGAAATTAGAATCGGAACAAATTGGAATTTAGACAGACTGAAAATTGTAAGAAATATGATTAGAATCGTTTGGAATTAGGACGAATTAGAATTCTGAATTATTGAAATTTGGATCAATTGGACTTCGGATCGATTGAGATCAGGAGTATTTGAAATTCCAAACGATTAATATTTTAAGGTAAATTTATAAGTATCTATTGGAATTAGGATCAATTGGAAATTCGAATTATTAGTAATTGTATGATACGGAATTTTAATTAATTGGAATTAGAATCTAATGTAATTGGAATAGCGAACGATTGAAAATTGGAAGAAATGGCATTAGTAGGATCGTTCGGAATTAGGACGAATTAGAATTCTGAAGGATTAAAATTTGGATCAATTGGGTTTCGCATCGATTGAAATTAGGATCATATAGAAATTCAAACGATTAAAATTCTGAAGTAAATTCATTAGTATTTAATGAAATTAGGATTCATTGGAGATTAGAATTCTTAGTATTTGTATGATACGGAATTTTAATTAATTAGAATTAGAATCAGAACAAATTAGAATTTCGAAAGATTAAAAATTGGAAGAAATGTCATTAGGATCGTTTAGAATTAGGACGAATATGAATTCTGAATGATTGAAATTTGAATTAATTGGATTTGGATTTGAAATTCCAAACGATTAATATTTTGAGGTAAATTGCTAAGTATCTATTGGAATTAGGATCAATTGGAAATTAGAATTATTAGTAATTATATGTTACGGAATTTTAATTAATTGGAATTAGAATCGGATGTAATTGGAATTGCGAACGATTGAAAATTGGAAGAAATGTCATTATGATTGTTCGGAATTTGGACGAATTAGAATTCTGAAGAATTGAAATGTGGATCAATTGGGTTTTGCATCGATTGAAATTAGGATTATATAGAAATTCAAGCGATGAAAATTTTGAAGTAAATTTATTAGCATTTATTAGAATTATGATTCACAGTAAATGAGAATTAATAGTATTTGCAAGATACGGAATTTCTGTTAATTGAAATTAGAATCGTAACTAATTGGAATTTAGAAAGATTGAAAATAGGAAGAAATGTCATTAGGATCGTTTGGAATTAGTACGAATTAGAATTCTGAATGATCGAAATTTGGACCAATTAAATTTTGGGTCGATCGAAATTAGGAGTATTTGGAATTTCAAACGATTAAAATTTTGAAGTAAATTTATTAGTATCTATTGGAATTAGGATCAATTGGAAAATAGAATTCTTACAATTAGTATTTGTATGATACGAAATTTTTATTAATTAGATTTAGAATCAGAACAAATTAGAATTTCGAAAGTTTTAAAATTGGAAGAAATGTCATTATGATCTTTCGGAATTTGGATGAATTAAAATTCTGAATGATTGAGATTTAAAATTTAAAATTTAAAAATTAGAATTATTAGTACTAGCATGATACGGAATTTTTATTACTTGGAATTAGAATCAGAACAAATTGGAATTGCAGAAGATTTAAAATTGAAAGAAATGTCTCTAGGATTAATTGCAATTAGACCGAATTAGAATTCTGAATGATTGAAATTTGGATCAATTGAATTTCGGATCGATTGGAATTTGGACTGATTTGAGTTCAATTATAATTTAAAACTATCAAAATCCACATTCCTGGAAATTCGCATAAACTGAATTCCGTAAAATTTGAAATGTTAATCCTCATTAATACACTTCTTAAAAAACATCCTGTTGTTAAAAACCGGAATCAATTTCAATTACAAATTCCTTTTATAAGTTTGCGCAAACTTTCGAAAACGATTGGAATTATTTTGAGACTCGTGTTTGCAAATATATATCTAGTGTTTAATTAAACATTATGAGTTTCAATTGGTGGTGATGATTCGTAATTTTGTGTTCTTAATGCTTCTGTAAATAGAAGTTGCGGTCGGTGTTAATTGAGTGCATGATCACAGGGAAATTGATATCAATACATATTACACGCTTCACTTCTAAATATAATTCTTCATGTTTTAATTTTATACACTCTTTAATTATTAAAACCTCGTGCTTTTATTCTATTTCTCACGCTTTTTTTTATTCTCTTTTGCTTATATAAATAAAATCCATAAATCTATAATATTTCATAATCTTGACTTCTTTGTTTTATTTTTGTATACTTCTCACATATAAGACTCGTATCAATCTCAAATAATAATTATCGACAATCAAATGACCGAATTGGGAAAATTCTGAGGTTTATGAAGGTAGCAGTGCTAATTGCTCTGACAGTGGAATCGAACTGATAAATGTGTGTTTGTTATTGGATGTGAAACGACGTCCTGTTTTTGACAGTAGTGGTTGTGATAATGATGGTTAGACATAAGTGATGATTCGATTGGTCAATATAATGTTTCCGGATTATGAAAGGTGGTTCCTTCCCTTCACTGATATCTCGGTGATATTCTCAAATGCATCGAGATAATATTCCCGCTTGATTTAGAGTGAGATCAGGCTGCATACACGTACATCATGTCTACTCATTACGGTTATATTGCGTATCCTTGCTTATAACTTCGATAACGATGCCAAATACTTGGTCAAGTTGAACAGACGCGTAACGAGGGCCTCGAGTACCCCGAGTAAAGCTTCTAATTACACGCTACATATCAACACGAATTTAATCTTCCAAACCAAGATTTGATGAATGTTCAGTTCAATTCAATTACGTCAACCGAGTGAGGAAAATGTCCCAACTATTCTGCACTCGATTCTCAATTATTGCAAATTATTATTATTGAGTCGTTGTAGTTAAATAATGACAAAGAAAAATATTATTTTATGACTAGCAAAATAAAACGCGAGCAAGCGCGCGATTAGTTTTTCGTACATTTTAAAAATTATAAAATACAATAATAAATATAAAAAATCGGTAAATACTATTTATCTAATAAGAAGAAATAAATATTTTAAATATAATATTTAAAAATCAATTAATATAAATAAAATAAATATTTATTTAGAAAAAAAATTTATATTATTTTAGAGTTAAAAAGAATTGTAAAAAATAATTGCAAATTTTCCAAAATAATTGAAAAAAAAAAATGAAATCAATTAAAAATTGGGGAAAGTAATTCAAACAATTATAAAGAAAATAATTAAAATTTGAGAAAAATACTTGAGAATCTTAAAAGTAAATTAAAATAAAATTGAATAATGAAAAATTAGAGAAAATAATTGAAAGTTGAAAAAATATGGTTAGAAATTGAGATAAATAAATTAAAATTGAAAAAAATAATTAAAATTTGAGAAAATAATTAAACAAATTACATAAAATATTTTAAATAAAGGAAAGTTAAACAAAATTTGAGAAACATACTTAAAAAAAGATAAACATAATTTAAAATTGAACAGAACAAGTTTTAATTAAAGAGAAATAAGTAAAAACTTGTTGTCAATTATGAAAAAGAACGAAAGTAATTGGAAATTGAATAGAAAATAATATAAATAATGAAATAATTAAAAAGTCAGATAAATAGTTACAAATTTTTGAAATTATTCTGTAAATTCAAGCAATACGCAAAAAAAGTTACACATCAAACTTTTACAATTAACTTTCTAAATTGCAAATTGAGCAACAGATTTAAAAAACACGAAACTATTTTCGAGAATTGATGATTTTTATATTAGTTTTTAAATTATTATGATTACTAGCAAAATAAAACGCACGCGATTAGTTTTTCATACATTTTAAAAATTATAAAATACAATAATAAATATAAAAAATCGGTAAATACTATTTATCTAATAAGAAGAAATAAATATTTTAAATATAATATTTAAAAATCAATTAATATAAATAAAATAAATATTTATTTAGAAAAAAAATTTATATTATTTTAGAATTAAAAAGAATTGTAAAAAATAATTGCAAATTTTCCAAAATAATTGAAAAAAAAAATGAAATCAATTAAAAATTGGGGATAGTAATTCAAACAATTATAAAGAAAATAATTGAAATTTGAGAAAAATACTTGAGAATCTTAAAAGTAAATTAAAACAAAATTCAATAATGAAAAATTAGAGAAAATACTTGAAAATTGAAAAAACATGGTTAAAAATTGGGGCCCGTATCATTTTGACACAACTTTTTTCGGGCAACTTGTTATATTGTACTCCCGAAGATGAATGTTATATTTTACTCCTACAAAAATCAAAGATTTTTAAGTTTTAATTATTTAACAATTGAACTTACTGAATTAATTAAGTTTTTTAATATTAATTTAATGTATTAAATCAATTATTTAATAAATAAGACTCAAAAATCTTTGATTTTAGAAGGAGTAAAATATAACATTCATCTTCGGGAGTATAATATAACAAGTTGCCCGAAAAAATTTGTGTCAAAATGATACGGGCCCAAAAATTGAGATAAATAAATTAAATTAAAAAAAAAAATTAAACAAATAACATAAAATATTTAAAAAAAAGGAAAGTTAAACAAAGTTTGAGAAAAATAATTAAAACTTTCAGAAGTTCATTGAAATAAAAGAAAATAATTAAAAATTTGAGAAAATAAATAAAAAAAGATAAAAATAATTTAAAATTGAACACAACAAGTTTTAATTAAGGAGAAATAAGTAAAAACTTTTTGGCAATTATAAAAAAGAACGAGAAAAAGAATGAAAGTAATTGAAAATTGAGGAAAATAATATAAAAAATAATATAAATAATGAAAGAATTGAAAAGTCAGATAAATAGTTAACAATGTTTGAAATTATGAAATAAATGTAAAGAATTGAAAATTGAAGAAAATAAATTTTGGAAAATAATTGAAAAATGTTTTTAAATTTTAAAACTTGACGAAAATAATTAAAATATGATACAAACAATGATAAGTTATAAAAAATAAATGACATTTAAGTGTGGCAATTGAAAAAACTACAGAATTTTTTTTAAATAAAGAAAAAATAATTGAAATTTGAAGAAAATACATGAAGATCTTAGAAATCAATTAAAAAGAAAAGAAAATAACTAAAAATTGGAGAAAAGAATTGAAGAAATAAGCTAAAAGTAATCGAAATTTACGATAATTAATAAATAAATTTTGAAATTATGAAAACAAATAAAAATAATTAAAAATTGAAGAAAACAATGGAAATTTTAGAAATTCTTAAAAATCTTAGAAAATAATTTTAGAAAATGAGAATAACTAAAAATTGAAGAAAAGACTGGAAGAATGCTGAAAATAATGGAAATTTACGATAATTAATAAAAGTTTTTGGAAATTATAGAAAAAAATAAACTAGGTGTGAATTCTGTCCATTTCATGGACACTTCGCTTCCAAGGAAGCAAGGTAAGTTACTTCATTTTGAATAGCATATTCGTTTTTTAAAATAAAATATTTTTTTTTAAAAAGGAACTGTGGTCAAAAAATAATAATTGTTAGAAGTTTTTTGGCAAAAAAAGAGATTTTTCGATGAAAAAAATGAAAAATCATGAATTATTACGTGGGTTTTTAGTCAATTATTTTTAGTCAATTCGTTTTGAGACAAGGAATATGATTCTTTTAATTCATTTGTTTGAATTTTTAGCAAGAATTTTTTTTTTGCCAAAACAAGAGATTTTTCAATAAAAAAAAATTAAAAATTATGAATTAATACGTGAGTTTTTAGTCAAATATAAAAATTATATAGGTCACTCGATTTGTTTTGAGACAAGGAATATGATTTTGTAATTCGTTTGGTTGGATTTTTAGCATGAAAATTTTTTTTGGCAAATCGCGAGATTTTTCGATGAAAAAAAATGAAAAATCATGAATTATTACGTGGGTTTTTAGTCAATTATATACTTTCGTCAATCGGTCAATCGATTCGTTTTGAGACAAGGAATATGATTTTGTAATTCGTTTGGTTGAATTTTTAGCATGAAAAAATTTTTTTTTTAAAAAAAATTTCCAAAAACGAGATTTTTTGATGAAAAAAACTGAAAAATCATGAATTATTACGTGAGTTTTTGGTGAATTATATACTTTATATAGGTCAATCGATTCGTTTTGAAACAAGGAATATGATTTTTTCATTCATTTGTCTGAATTTTTAGCATGAAAAATTTTTTTGACAAAAAACGATATTTTTCGATGAAAAAAGGTGCTCAAAAAAATTTGATTGTGTATTTTCAAAAATCCCTGTGTCTAAATTTAGAGATTTGTGAGCTTCATATGTCATCCAAATTTTATTAAAATCCGTTGAAGCGTTCTCGAGATATCCTGGGGACAAAAAATTTACCACATACACACACACATACACACACACACACATACACACACACATACACACACACACACACACACACCCACACACACATCCGGACATTTTCTCAGGAATGAAAATTTGAACTTTTCAGATGAAACTGAGTCGATTTTCACTATTTTTGGAAAATCGAAAATCTTAACGATCACAACGCTTCCTCTATGAGGAAGCAATAATTAAAAATTGAAGAAAATAATAGAGATTTGAGAAAAATTCTTAAAAATCTTAGAAAATAATTTTCGAATATGAGAATAACTAAAAATTGGAGAAAAGACTGGAAGAATGCTAAAAATAATTGAAATTAACGATAATTAAAAAAAAAAAGTTTGAATTTCTGATAACAAATGAAAATAATTAGAAATTGAAGAAAATATTTGAATTTTCAGAAAAAATACTTAAAAATCTGAGAAAATAATTTTAGAAAAAGAAAATAATAATTAACAATCGAGAAAAATAATTGAAAAATGATAAAATTAATTCAAAATTGAAAAAAATAATTGAAATATGCTGAAAATAATTTAAGATTGAGAAAGAAAATTGAATTATGAGGAAAATAATTTAAATTTAAACAATTGAAAACATTCAATAAAATTTGAGAGAAATAACTGAAAAAAGCATAGGGTATATGTTTAGAAAAAATTAATAATTACAAAATTACTTAAACAATTTTAATTAAAGAGAATAATTAAAAAATTGCAGAAATAACGAAAATAGATGAGAATAATTGCAATATCGGGTAAATAATTAAAATTTTTAAAAGTAATGACAAAATAATGAATATAATTATAAATTGATGAAAATCAAGAAAAATTGCAGAATTTATTTTTAAGCAAAAGAAAATAATTAAAAAATCGTTATATAATAGAAAATTGATGACAATAATCTAAATTTGAGATAATAACTGAAAAATTTAAGAAATTAGTTGCATGTGCATATATTTTAAACTTCTTCAAAAAC
The DNA here is from genome assembly GCA_037103525.1 of Ganaspis brasiliensis. NCBI lineage: Eukaryota > Metazoa > Arthropoda > Insecta > Hymenoptera > Figitidae > Ganaspis > Ganaspis brasiliensis. Next base: position 1,456,951 of record JAZKLR010000013.1, on the reverse strand, counting down.
CATAATAATGCTTGATTTTTTTCAGCTTGAAAACCTTGAAAAAATCTTGATTTTTGAAATTTGTGCTCAGGAGTCCCAATTTTCTTTTTCTTACAACTTTTTATTTAGAATTAAGATATATTGACAAAAATTGAAAAAAAATGTAGGATCATTTTAAAATAAAAAATTAAATTTCTAGAAATCCATATCATTCAGAGGCGGCGACTTGTAAATTTTTGATGTCTGCACACTTAATATTGACCTGGTGGGGGGGGGGGGGGCAAAATAATTAAAAATTGAAGAATTTGATTGCTAATGGTAACAATAATAATTGAAAATTGAAGAAAATTACTAAAATTTAAGAAAAATATTTTGAAATTTAGGAAATTAATGAAAGAATATTGAAAATAGTTAAAAATTCGAGAAAATATTTGTAAAGTAATAAAAATAATAAAAATTGAAGAATTGAATTAAAAATTTAGGGGAATAATTTAAAAATAATGAAAATCATTAAAGAAAATGTTTGAAAAGTAATAAAATAATTAAAAATTGAAGAAAATAATTTTAATTTGTAAAAAATTATTGAGAAAGTTACAACATAAATTTGTAATATAAGAAAATAATTGCAGAATGATGAAAATAATTGTTAATTGAAAAAATAACTGGAATTAGAGATAAATAATAAAAAAAATTAGAAATTGAATTAAAAAATAAATAAAAATGACAAAAAGTAATTGAAAAATGATAGAAATAATTGAAAATTGAAGAAAGTAATTGAAATTTGAGATAAACAATTGAACTTTTTCGAATTAGTCAATATTCAAAATAATATAAAATTTGTAAAAATCATTGCAAATTAAAAAAAAAATAATTAAAATTGACGAAGTAATTGAAATTTGAGAAAAACAATTGAAGAGTGATTAAAACTTTGAAAAGTGGATACGGTAACTTAGATTTGAGATAATGAATACAAATTTAGGAAATTACTTCAAAAATAATTAATATATCTAATTAGAAGGTGGAGAAAATAATTCCAAAAAGATAAAAGAAAATGAAAATTGAATAAAATAATTGAAAAATGAGATAAATAATTGTAAATTTAGGTATTTAATTGAGGAATGAAGTTTGAGAATAATTTAAAATTGAAGAAAATTATTAACGTGGAGAAAAATATTTCAAAATTTAGGAAATTAATTGAAGAATAATGAAAGTAATAAAAAAATCGAGAAAACATTTTAAAAGTAATAAAAATAATTAAAAATTGAAGAAAATAATTTTAGTTTGGTAAAAATAATTGAAAAAATTACAACATTTATTTATAATAAAAGAAAATAATAGCAAAATGATGAAAATAATTGTGAATTGAAAAAATAACTGGAATTTGAGATAAATAATAAAAAAAATTCAAAAATTAATAAAAAAATAATTGAAAAAGACGAAAAGTAATTGAAGATTAATTGAAAAATAAATTTAATAAAAAAATAATTGATACTAGATTGAAGAAAATAATAAAAATTTATTTTATATATTATTATAATATTTATAATATTTATTATTATATTTATTATAATTTAATATTTATATATTATTATAATATAATATTATATATTTATATAAATTTATGATTGAAAAAAATGATACCACAAAGCAAAATAAATTTTATGGGTTAAAAATTTAGATCCGGTTCCCCGTAATTAAAAAAATTTCGTTCAGATTTAATTTCTTTTTTCGTTTTTCAATTATTTTCTTCAAAGCATCTTTCAACTTTTCAATTATTTTCTTCGATTTTTAATTTCTTTCATTATTTTTTTTTCATTTTCCTAAATTTTAAATAATTTTCCGCAAATTTTTAATATATTCTTTTACTTTTTCAATGTACTTTTCAGTTTTAAATATTTTTCTTCGTTTTCTAATTATTTTAATAAATTTTAAACTATTTTCTTCAAAATATTATTCAAATTTTCAAGTACATTCTTCCATTTTTTATTTCTTTCACTGGTTTTCTTTTATTTTCCTAAATTTTAAATTACTTTTTGCAAATTTTTATTATATTATTTCATTTTTTCAATTTTTAGTTTCAATTAGTTTTTAGTTTGAATTATTTTCTTCTAAAATAAATCTGGTTTTCCATTTACCAATTACTGCCGATCAGTTTCAATTTATTTTTTCGTTTTAACACGCTTACAACAAACATAACTTTCCTAAAAGAAAATAGACTCACTTAAAAACAAAACAACTTTCCTATAGTTGGATTTTTAAATTCCTAAAAATAAAATTAACTTTCTTAATACAAAAATAACACGCTTACAACAAAAATAACTTTCTTGGAAATAAATTTTAACTTCTTAAAAACAAAGTTAACAAGCTTAAAACACAAAAAATATTTATTCATAAAACCAAATTAACTTTCTTAGAAACAAAATTACCTTTCTTAGAACAAAATTAACATGCTTACAACAAAAATAACTTTCTTAGAATTTGATTTTTATCTTTCTAAAAAACAAAATTAACTTGTTAAGTTTCATAATAACATGGTTATAACAAAAACAACTTGCTTAAAATAGAATTAACGAACAGAATTAACTTCTTAAGAAATAGAGATAACTTTCCCATAACAAAAATATAACTTCATTAAAAACTTAACTTGCCTAAAACCGAACCAACTTTCACATAAACAAATTATTATTTCCAAAATAAATAAAAAATATTGTGCAAGAATTGAAAATACGATAAATAATTTTTAACTTAGAATTTCTTAAAATTTTCTTCCCTCTGTTATTGAAAACAATATGTGAATTCCTAAATCAACTGCACAACGCTTTAACGAAACTTGGGATATAATATTTGCTTAAATTCTGTACTCGCAAGACTTGAGAGGCATTCAAAACGCTTTATTTACCTAGCAGCGACATTGCCCAGCACGACATGAATTTCTTACCTTCCGTTCTTTATTCCAGCCAGAGGTAATACGAAAGTTTAATCTGGACAAAATGCTTTTTTAGAAGATTGCCGTATAAATAAGTCTGTAGCAAACTTATATCTTAGAATACCATCTCGAGTAAAACAGAAAACTAAATAAATTTTTCGTCTTAGAAAAATCTTAATGCTTCTCTGCTTCTCTTTACAACATTTATTTACCCGGAATATGAATAAAAAATCCACCTTCTACAGCTGAAAATCCCCTTTCATAAAACAGGCTTTTTTTTCCAAGTATGGAAATTTTTTCTCCGCAAAAAATGTTGTTATCTGAATTTGAAAATTTAAAAACTGTTTGCTATTATAATTTAAAAATGGAGGAAACTTTAGATATGATTTTATTAACGTCAGAATGTCTAGAGATATTAAAAAAAAACAATTCAATGTTTTCATGGTTGAAAATAAATTATGTCCACTTTTTAATAATTGTAACAGTAGCCGAAGATAGTTTTAAATTGGAGAAAATATATGAATTTGGAGAAGAAAGTTGAAAAAATCGAAGATTTAAATGAAAATTGAAGAAATTAGGTGAAAAAAGAAGAAAATAATTGAAAAATAACGAAGCTAATTGAAAAGCAATAAAAACTTTTGAACTTGGAATAAGTAAATTGAAAGATTAAAGAATATAATTGTTATTTTAGAAAAACAGCTTAAATTTATAAAAAGAATTAGAAAATGAAAATAAAAATAAGAAATGAAAGACATTAATTGATAAATAAAGACTATATTTAATATTGAAGAAAATAAATGAAATAGAAATATAATTGAAAATTGAAGGAAAAAAACTGAAAAATTTGAAAAAGATAAATGACATTTGAAAAATAGTTTAAAAATAGAAGTATATAATTGAACGAAAATAATTCAAAATATTAAAAACTATAAAAGTGTATGAACTGAAAAAAAAAAATAGAAAATTGAACGTAACAATTGATAAATTTTGGCATTGAAAAAAATAATTGAAGAATTTGAAAGATATAATTGAAAATTGAAAAATGTAACTCAATTTTCAGAAATAAATTGAAAATTGAAGAATAAAATTGAACATTAACGAAAAAACTTGAAAGTTTGAAAAAATTATTGAAAATTGAAAAAATAATTGTATAAGATTGTAAAAACTAAAGATTATATTTGAAAAAAGAAAATATAATTAAAAATCTAAGAGAATTATTAAAGAATTATAAAAAATAGTTAATATTTTAAGTAAATATTTAAGAATTTAAAAAAAATTGAAACCAATAAATACAATGTTAATGTTAATATTCTAAAATTAATAAAAATAAATAAAAATTTAATACAATAATTGAAACAAAAGAAAATCTTTACTTTTAATATTGAAAAGTGAAAAAAAATAAATACAAAAGACAATAATTGGATATATATTTAAAAAATTGAATTAAAATGAAAAAGTTAACTGAAAAAAGAAGAAAATAATTGGAAATGACGAAGCTAAATAAAACATAGTAAAAATTATTGAGTAAAGAACAAAATAATTGAAAAATTGAAGAATAATTTGAAAACGTATAAAAAAAATTGAAAATGGACGATATTGATTTATAAATAAAAAAATAAATTTCATATTGAGAAAAATAATTAAAAATGAAAAGTAAATTGAAAATTTTAATTCAATTTAAGGTAGTTTTGTATCTATTGAAGTTAATTTTTAATTATAAAATTTGTTTCTTCTGACCACGTTAACTTTGTTCTCATAGGAAGTATAAATTCATTTCCAAGAAAATTATTTTCGTTTTTAGCAAAGTTATTTTTGTTCTAAGAAAGATAATTTTGCTTCTTAAAATTAATTTTTATTCTGAGCCTGTTGTTTTTGTTTTAAGTATGTTAACTTTAGTCTTAGGAATTTAAAAATCCATTTCCAAGAAAGTTATTTTTGTTGTAAGCATGTTAATTTTGTTCTAAGGAAGGTAATTTTGTTTCTTAAAACTAATTTTTGTTTTAAGCCTGTTTTTCTTTTAAGTATGTTAATTTTTGTCTTAGGAATTTAAAAATCCATTTCCAATAAAGTTATTTTTGTTGTAAGCATGTTAATTTTGTTCTAAGAAAGGTAATTTTGTTTTTTAAAACTAATTTTTGTTCTAAGCCTGTTTTTGTTTCAAGTATGTTAATTTTAGTCTTAGGAATTTAAAAATCCATTTCCAAGAAAGTTATTTTTGTTGTAAGCATGTTAATTTTGTTCTAAGTAAATTAATTATGTTTCACGTAAGTACTTTTTATTCTGAGCCTGTTACTATTGTTCTAAGTATGTTAAATTTATTCTTTGGCATTTAAAAATCCATTTCTAAAAAAGTTATTTTTGTTTTAAGCAAGTTAATTCTGTTTTATGAAAGTTATTTTTGTTTTAAACACTTTATTTTTACTTTCAATAGGTTAATTTAATTGCAAAGAAGTTAAAAATTCAATTCTAAAGAAATTATTTATATTTTAAGCAAGTTGATTGTCTTTTAAGAAAGCTACTTTTGTAGTAAGCATGTTATTTTTGTTCTGAGGAAGGTAATTTTGTTTCTAAGGAAGTTAAGTCTACTTTATAGAAGTTATTTTCGTTCTGAGTATGTTAACTTTGTTTTTAGGAATAAGTTAAAATTAATGTCCAAAAAAGTTACTTTTTTTGTAAGGATGTTATTTTTGTTCTAAGTAACTTAATTTTGTTTCACCAAAGTAACTTTTGTTCTAAGCATGTTATTATTGTTCTAAGTATGTTAATTCTATTCTTACACATTTAAGAATTCAATTCTAGAAAAGCTATTTTTGTTTAAAATAAGTTAATTTTTTTCTAAATACGTTAATTCTATAGTAACAATGTTATTTTTGTTTCAAGCCAGTTATTTTTAATTTCGTTCTTCGGAAGTTAAAAATATTTGTATTTCCTTAAAATTGTTTTTGTTTTAACGAGTTTTTTCTGTTAAAAAAAAGTTGTTTTTGTCGTTAGTAACCAAATTCGGTTCTGCGTAAAACAAAAAAACATTATTTTCTTATTATTTCTTTTTACGAAAAACTATTGGATTAACGTATAAATTAGTTCCAGTTTCTACAATAAATTAGTCAGGTGTTTTTTTTTATTTCCTTGTGTAATAAAGTGACATTAATTTAATTATCGTTTCGTGAAGCATGTGCAATTCAGAATTATTTAAGAGCTACTACTTTTTAAAACTATGTTTAATTTTAATTTCCTTTATTGTATCCTTTGAAAACTACACTGGACAGAGATGAAAATTAAAATTACTACAATTACGGTTCATATAATGGGAACAATAGTTTTTGGGATCATAAATTTGTTAAATAAATAATCGCACATAGTATTTACTTTTTTATAAAAGTTAACAAAAAATTGGACGTCATCAGTTATCTAGACCTAATATTCAGTAATGACTGAGCTCTTTTGTTGCTGACTTCGACATACAGAAAATTACGGTAAATCTTTTTAAAAATTATATTTTTGAATATAAAAAAATACTTAAAAAAATAAATATATTTATTATATATATTATATATACAGAAAAAATTCAGGCAAATTTTTTACTCAAATTTTGGGTTAAATATTTTGGGGCTGAAATAATAATTTTTAAATAGAGAAATTCTAAGCAAACAGAATACTGTTTTGGAATCTTATTTTTGTTCTAATCAAATTAATTATATTCTTAGGAATTTAGCAAATTTGTTTGAAAGAAGATAATTTAGCGAGTTAATTTTATTATAAGAAAATTAATTTTGTTGTAAGCTATTTCTAAGTAAGATAATTCTGTTATTTTTCAAAAATAACATTCTAAAACAGAATCAACTCCTTTACAATAAAAATAAGTTTTATAATAGAAAAATTTATAATTTATATTTTTATATTAACAAAAAGGAAATAACAATATAAGATTGTTATTTCCTGATACGAAAATAACTTATGAGTTATTTTTGCCGTAAAAGTACTCAGTACTCAGAAAGTTATTTTTGTTATTTTTGCTCTTAACAAGTTAATTTCATTTTAAAATAGTCATTGATGTTATAATTGCGTTAATTTTTATAACTAAGTTAATTTTGTTATGAGGAAGTTAATTTTGAAATAAGAAAGTTAATTTTGTTGTTTGTAAGTTATTTCTGTACAGAAAAATATAATAATTTTCCTTGAAGTAAGTCACTTTTGTTCGAAAAATGTTATTTTTGTTGTAAACATGTTAATTTTGTACTTAGAAAGTTACAAATTCAGTTCTAGGAAATTTTTTGTTTAAGTTAATTCCATAATAAGAAAGTTATTTTTGTTGTAAGAATGATAATTTTTTTGTAAGTTATAATCTTGTTGGGAAGGAGTTAATGTTATTTTTGCTTTAAGAAACCTATTTCTCTTTTAAGTAAGTTAATTTTGTTGGAAGGGTGTTAATTTTGTTATAAGAAAGTTATTTTTGTTGTAATGAAGTTAATTTTGTTCTCAGGAAGTTAAAGATTCAGTTCCAAGAAAGTTATTTTTGCTTAAACAAGCTAATTTTATTTCAAGCAACTTAATGTTAATTTATGAAAGTTATTTTTGTTTAAAGCGATTTTATTTTGTTCTAAGTAAGTTAATTCTGTTTTGAGAAAGTTATTTTTCTTGTTGGTATATAATGTTAATTTTATTCTTAGGAAGTTGAAAATTCAGTTCCAAGAAAGTTATTTTTGTTCTGACCAAGTTAAGTTCTTCTACCAACTGAATTTTTTTCTAACCTAGTTAATATTCCCCCAGAAAATCTAACATTATTTTAAAAATTTTGATTTTACTTAAAAAAACGCCAAGATTGTAAAAACCTAATAATCCATTTTTAATTCATTCCACATATCATTTATATGATTGATAATAAAGCGAGTTTCATATTAAAATCCATATTTTTCTTTTGCAAACTTAATCTGCGGAAACGTTGTTTTATTCACACTTTTTCGCTTTACGAATACGGGTAACGAGCTTACATTCGTTACTTTTAACTTTATTTTTTATTACAAAATGGGAGCCCCGTAATGAAAACGAATATGTGCATACATAGCACTGAACGACTGGTTTTTTTTTTAACCAACTTGTGTATGTACTATCAAACTCATATTGAAGTTTTTCTCTTTCCATGTTGGTACATTCCACACATTTTATGTTTACAACAGATTCCGTGAATGAAAACTGCAACACTTGCAGTAATTGTCCCATGAATGTATTTACCACGTAATTTCTTTTTTCCAACTTTTGAAAATTTCCACTTTTTCATTTCAAAAGTTATGCTTTAATTTCCAAAGGAAAAGTAAAAATAAATTTGCTCATTCCAAGAAGAAAAATGTAAGAATGAATAAATTTTGATTGTAAATAAATAGATAAATAAATAAACTAAATATATACCACCTTTTTTCTCTTTCTAATTTTTTGAAAAAAGATTTAGAGAAGAAAATTTTCAATTTACAATTTTTAAAGGTCGTAATTGAATAATAAATTAAATTGAAGGAAACAAGAAACAGGGCGGACGGAATAATTTTTTTTTTATTTTGTGGTATAACTTTTTACTATGCCTTATAACGAATATAACAAGAATTAACCTAAAAATGATTTATTATTTGTTGTTAAATTCCAAAAACTAAATTTTTTTGAGTTGCTCCTACAAGCGGAAGGGAGGGAAGGCTAAAAAATAAAAATTAAATAATAATAATTAATTTAATAAATTAAATAAAAAAATGTATTTTTTTAAAATACATACCAAAAGCACTTTTTTTTATTCTTTTAGTTACTTTGATTTTTAATTTATAATTCTATTTTCTAGTAATCTTTCTTCATTTTCTAGTTATTTTTCTTTCTTTTTAAGTTCTCTCTTTCTGCGAATTTTTTTAACATCTTCAAATTTTTAGTTCCAAAATTTAGTTGATTTTTCATATTCTAAAATATTATTTCATAGGTTTTACTTGTTTTTCTTTAATATCTAGATATTTTAAACCCAGATATAATATAGAATTAATTTGTTCTTATTTTTAGATTCTTTTAATCAACTTTTAGTTATTTGTCATAATTCTAGTTATTTAGTAACCTGCTAGTTATTTTTATGTATTTTTCAGAATTTCATTTAAATAAACAATTTTTTTACAAATTCATATTTATTTTTTTAATATTCCAATAATTTTGCTATTTACTAGTAAGAAAGCTTTTATTTTTAAGATGTTTTTTTACGTCTAGAAATTATATCCCTCTTTTAGTTATTATTCTAGAAATTCGAAATATTTTTTCTTTCAACTAATTTTTCATAATTTTTTAGTTCTTTTTTTATATTCTTGTAATTTTTATTCGCTATTTTAAAATTTTTTAAAAATTTTTAGTTTCTTTTTTGATTTTTTAAATTATTTTCCGCTTTAGAAATAATTTTCAATTTGTAGTCATTTTGTCAGTTTCTAGTAATTTTATACCTTACCTTTATTTATTTTGTCAATTTCCTTAATATTTATTCTAACTTTCTTTTAGTTTAATATTATTTTTTAGGCAGTATTTGATTATTTTTTATTTATCATTAATTTTCATCATTTTTCAATTACTTCTCTGACTTCTTAATTATTTCTCAATTTTATATTAATTTTATTATAAAGGTGTTTCCTTTAATTTCTAGTCAATTTATTTCTTTTTTACTTTTTAGTCTCGAATTTCAAAATATTTTTCAACTTACAGTAATTTTTCTATTATTTTAGTTCTTTACTTCATTTGCCTACTATTTCTAAAACTTGCTGCTAAATTTGCTTATTTTTTAATTATTTCTTTGATCTCTTAATTTCTTTTTATTTTCTAGTTACTTTTCTCCGTTTTTAAATTTTTTCTTGAACTTTTAGTAGTCTTCTTACATTTCTAGTTACTATTCACCAATTTCAAAATATTTTTTACGTTCTAGTTAGTTTTCTTTATTTAGTTTTTTTTTTAACAATTCATAGTAATTTTTGAAAAATTCTAACTACGGATTAATTTCCCAGTAGTTTTTCACATTTTAAATATCGTTATCACTTTATAGTATTTTTTAACTTACCAATATTAAAAAAAAAATTTTATGTCTTTTAAATTTTGAAATAATTTATTTCTTGCTAGTAAATTTTCATTATTTTCTAGTTAAATTTCTTTACTTTGAAAACCGTTTTTCCTTTATAAGCTTTTTTTGTAACTAGTTATTCGTTTTCAATCCTAGTAACTTATCCATTTTTAATTTTTTTAAATATCTAGTTTTTAAAATCAGTTTAAAGTCATGTTTTTCAGTTTTTATGTTTTTTTTTACTTTCTAGTAATTTTTCTCAACTTTCTAGTTATCTTTCTTAACTTTTAACTTTTTTGCTATCTTTCTTTATTTTTTAAATGTTTTTCTCTTTGCAAATATTTTTTAATTCTTGTTATTTATCTAAATTTTTAGTTATTTATTTACTTGTTAGTGACTTTTTAAATATTTTTAGCAATTTCTTTAAGTTATTAGTTTTTTTTTAAATCAATTTACAGTTATTTTCTTCATTTTCTAGTTACTTTTTTCTTATCTCCTAGTTGTTTTTATGCAATTTGAATTATTTACAATTTTCCGATTTTTTAATATTTCTATATACTTTTAGTAACTTTCTATTTACTTTTTTCAATTTTTAGTTACTTTTTAACTATCTAGAAATTTTCCTTCACTTTTTATAATCTTTCTTCAATTCGTATGTTATTTTATAACTTTCTAGCATTAATTTTCAATATTTTGTTTTATATTTTAAATTATTATTTTTTCTCCTTATACAGTAATTTTGAAATTTATATCTGCTTTTTCAACTTCTGGTATTTTTTTGCTTTCCTAGAAACTTTTTTCAAATTTCAATAATACTCTTAACTTTTTAATTTTTTAATTTTCAAAAGTTAACTTCATAGCATTTTTCTTTAATTTTCGAAATTTTAATTCTTTTAAGCTTCGTAGTAATTTTTCTCATTTTCTAGTTACTTTCTGGATTTTTAAGTTATTTTTTTGCTTTATAGTATATTTTCGTCAATTTATAAATTTTCTTTTTTTTTCTTTTTCCGTTATATCCCTCAAATTTCAAAATAAGTTTTCCCCTAGTAATTTTTATATCTTTTTTACCATTTTTCTCTTTCTAGGGATTTTTACTCTCCAAATTAGTCCTGCCGTCCTTGATAAGAAATAAAACCTTTAATGTTTATTAAAACATTGAAACACGAAAATCCATTTTTTAATAATTTTTTTATAATTTTTATAATTACAAATCATTTTTTAAATTTGGAACCATGTTTACAATTCAATGTTTTCAAAATTAATGTTTACAACTTGTCATTCTCTATTTTATTTTTTTGAACGAAAATCTTACGTTTTGTAGTAATAAGGTAAATTTACATTAAAGGAAAGTTTGACACTGGAAAATAACGAAAGTTAATCAGTATAATAAACACTTTTTAATTTTCATCAGTCAGTTTGTGTTTAGATTAGATAGTTGTGTTAAGACAGTGACGAAAGCAATCTTTGAATTCATTCTATTTTTTATAATTATTTGATCATAAAGTATTCTTATCTCAAAATATCTATTAAAAATTTTTTGTAAGAGAACCTCATTAAAATAGGTTTAATTTTAATTTAATCAATGCAAGTTGCACTTTATGAAAATTATAAATAGTTTTAGTTTATTATAAAATTAGTTTGCGTTATTTATGATGTTATTATTAATATTATTTATAATTTTATTATTATAATTATTTTTATTCTTATTATTATATTATTATTTTTCTATTATTTCTTTACATTACACAGATTTTCTTTATTACATTTATTTATTACTTTTTCAATTACGTAGCGACTTACAACTTCCGTTTAAATATTTTGTAAATTTCTACCTATTCTAAATTCTACTTTTTATAATTATTTGATCATAAAGTATTTTTATCTCAAAATATCTATAAAAAAAAAAAAATTTATAAAAATAAAATGATTTTATATAGGAGAACCTCATTAAAATAGGTTCAATTTTACTTTAATCAATGCAAGTTGAACTTTCTGAAAATTACAAATAGTTTTAGTTTATTCTAAAATTAGTATAGGAGAACCTCATTAAAATAGGTTCAATTTTACTTTAATCAATGCAAGTTGCACTTTTTGAAAATTACAAATAGTTTTAGTTTATTATAAAATTAGTTTGTGTTATTTATGATGTTATTATTAATATTATTTATAATTTTATTATTATAATAATAATTATTATTATTATTATATTATTATTTATCTATTATTTCTTTAATTTACACAAATTTCCTTTATTACATTTATTTATTACTTTTTCAATTAGGTACCAACTTACAACTTCCGTTTATAAATTTTCTAAATTTCTACTTATTCTAAATTAAAGTTAACGTAAAATATGACGTCATGTGTGATCTCAAACCAACTTTCAGTGACGTCTGAATTTTTTTGTTGCCAAGTACGACGCACAGAAAATTTCAGTACAAGGACCTTTTCAAAGATTCTTGATTCAAGTATTCTTCTTCTCGGTATTTCCTATTTTAACAAAAATTTTTTTTCAATATTAAATAATAAATTTTTCCGTTAAAAAATTCTGGACAATTACACTCGATTATATAATTATTTTCACCTTTTTTTTTCAGTTACAAAAAAATTAGAAATTCGTTAATAGAAACATCTTTTTACAATTTTTACTACATCTAAAAATCTTCTCCTATTTTTATCATAAAATCCATATCTACGATTGTGTCTCTCTTACAAATGTTTATAAATATTTTCCATCTCTCATACGAATGTTTAAAAATATTTTTGTTGACATGGGAAATGAAAAGACAAATCTAAAAATATAACAAAATTTCTTGAAAATCGTTTGACAATTACTTAAAAGTCTATTAATATTTATCCTCTGCCGAAGTTTGTTTACACTTTGACAATTTTCAGAAATGTTGAATCACGAAACGTAACATTGCAGTCAATTGCCTCATCGATGGAAATCTTTTTTATCAACTTTTAAAACTCATTCTAAGATAAGAAACGTCTAGACAAGAAAACTGTTTTAATGAACTATAATTTTGTTTGTTTGTTTTTTTTTTTATTTGGGGCGTCTGTATTTTGTCCAACATCGAAAAGCTCGTAAATAAAGTGTCAAATTTGCCATTTTGGCTTGAGTTATGTACATCCAATATATGAGGAAAATTTGGTTGAGACGACTTCGAGTGTAAAATTGCCATATAAATATTTCTGAATGTCACACAATGGCGAATTCGTTTTCAGAGAAACATTCGTTCTGGATATAATTTCTCATTATGGGGGATGAACTCCTGAATTTTCTGGCATTCACTGTGATGCAAGTTGACAAGTTCTCTGATGCAAAGCATCATCAACTTTTCAACTCGAATGAGTTTCTAATTATAAACTGAAACAGTGTTTTCTAAAATTTAAACAACACTTGACATCACTCAGCTCGCTCAAAAATAACGAAATTTACGTTTTTTTTCCGTTTCAAAACAAATATACGATTAAAATGCAAAATATTCGGTTTTTTTTTAATTTATTTTTTATAATCTTTTTTTAGTATGCGGATTTTAAAAAATCATACTCATTTGACTCTTTCACTATTTTTATTTCGTCAAGTTTTGAGTAAAAAAAATCCTTATCATTAAAAGTTACAGATTTGAAAAAAAGGGCAACATTTTGCAGAGAGATAAAATTAATTTCACGTTAATGTGACCAAGTGGCGGGAAATGAATCACTTTAGCACCTCATTATGATGATATTTTTGAAAGCACACGATGGAAATTTTAAATAAGATTTCATCTTTAATCGCGACTCAACCTTGATGTGAGAAAACTTGCGCCAAGCCTGCGCCTTGGTCCTCAGGGTCAAACGCTTTTTTCCGACCTCAAATCGAATCTCGTGGAATTCCACCAATGGCTCCACATTTTACTTTTCAGTCCTTATCGAGGTCTTCGGCTATCAATTATTATTTAAAACAAAAGAACCGCGAATTTTCAATTAAATTCGTTTTCGAATCAATACTAAAGTATACCATTATTGGTCGTAAAAACAGTGCGATGAGAACTTAAAAATAAAATTAAATGTGTTTTTGATAATGAAAAATTTGTGCCTATTAATGTTAATAATTTATGCTAATGACGCGTGACAACTTGTTGAATTTTAATTTTTCGAATTATCCAGGTGAATCGAAAATTATCGTCTTTTTATAATTATTTCGAATCATTTTATTAAAATTGTTCTTTAAAAAATCAATTTGTGAGAATTGTTCTTCGTTATTTAAATTTTTTTTTGTTGTATTTTTATATTACTTTCTAAATTTTTTTTACACTTTTTGAAATGAGCTTCGGTCTAAAAATAATAATTTTTTGCTTCTTTGCAATTCATAATGTGTGTTATCTTTCAAGTGGATTTATCAGTAGAGAATCAATCTACATTTCTAAATTATCTAATCTTTCACGATTTTCTAATGATCGCATTTCACACGATGCAAGTCATTTCCGGTTCGTAAATAATCCGACAATTTAATTAGAATATGATTTTGTTTTTATTGAACTGCTTTTTATTAAGAAGAGAAAGAAATAATTTTTTTTTCAACCTCTTAGAGCAAGTCAATGTCCTTCTTAGAAAAACGATGTTTCCGACGTTTACTCTCTGTGAATAAATTATAAAGGGTTATAAAGGGTTATAAAGGGTTGACTTTTCTTTTTTATGAAAGAGGTCATTGACCGAATAATATTCGTCAATATTTGATCAGACAGTGTAATTAGGGTGTTTAGAAAATGATCATTTTCTAATTTCTGAATTTTTTGGATTTGTTCCTTTAATGAAAATTATTGGAATATTGTATGGTTTAGAAAATTATTAAGAAACATAGTTTTAAATACTCAATACGTGAGATTTTTTGAGAAAATTTGAAAAAGATTTAAGAAATAGAAAAATTATGAATTAATGAGAAAATTAAGAAGACGATTGAATGTACATTAAATTAAGTGAATGGATATTAGGAAAATTAAGAAATTATGGAAAAATAAAAAAAAACACAAAAAAATGTTTTTTAATAATTAGAATCCAATATAGGGTAAGAATTAAACAATTTTAAAAAAGAAAAATTGTGATTAAATTTATAAATTAGTTAACAATTATTAAGGTAATTCCTAATATAATTCAATAATTTTTAACTGTTATTAAGAATTATAAACTATGAAAGAACAATAAAAATAAATAATAAATAAAATAAATAACCAAAAAACTATTGCCTCCACATAGAGGAAGTATT
Source organism: Ganaspis brasiliensis (assembly GCA_037103525.1). Classification (NCBI taxonomy): domain Eukaryota; kingdom Metazoa; phylum Arthropoda; class Insecta; order Hymenoptera; family Figitidae; genus Ganaspis; species Ganaspis brasiliensis. Next base: position 1,441,741 of record JAZKLR010000013.1, on the reverse strand, counting down.
ATTATTACTTGTCAGTTTCACCATTACCACGTGACCGAAAAGAAATTCGATGACAATCATCACGTGTATTACAATAAAAAGAAATATTCTAACCTTAAATGATATATATATTATATAACTATAATACGTTCATAAAAAATGACAATTTAAACAAAACTTTATTTCATTAAAAACACTGTATAAACTTAAGAATTTCACTATAGTCACTAAACCAAAAAATTTTAAGAAAATAACTGAAAATTAAAAAAAAATGCAGGAAATAATTGAAAAATTTCGGAAAACAATTGAAAATCGTAGAAAATAATTAATAATTGTAAGAAATAATAGAAAAATGACGAGAATAATTGAAAAATTGAAGAAAATATCTGGAAACTGACCAAAAAAATTGACAATTAAAAACAAAATTCAAAAAATGATTAAATTAATAGACAACTAAAAAAAATAATTGAAAAAATTATGCAAGAAATATTAAATTAAGAAATTAAGAAAATTATAGGAATAATTGTTGGGCATAATTACAAATTGAACAACTGGATTGAAAATCGAAAAAAATTGAAAATTGAAAAATGGAATTGAAATTTAAAGAATATAATACAAAATTAAGAAAAAGTAATTAAAAATGTTGAAAATTGTACATAGAATATAGAAGAAAATAATTGAAAACTAAAAAATTAAAATTTGAAGAAAATAATAAAAAAAATTCAGAAATAAATTGGAAATTTAAGAATTAAATTCAAATTTGAAAAAAATAATTGATAATTGAAGAAAGCTAAGAATTACTGAATATTGAATAAAATAATTGAAAATTGAAGACTGAGATTTAAAATTTAAAATAATAATTGAGAAAAGAAAATAATTAAGAATTGAAGAAATAAATTAAAGATTAAGGAATTGCATTAAAATCATAAAAAAAGTAATTGATAATTGAAAAAAAAATTAGAAAACTGTCGAGAGTATTTGTCATTAGAACAAAATATTAAAGAATAATTATAAACTTTAAGAACAATTGTAAATTGAAAAATTTGTAGAAAATAATTGAAAATTGCGGAAAAAATTAATAATTGAAAGAAATAATTGAAAAATGACGAGAATAATTAAAAAATTGAAGAAAATATCTGAAATTCTATTATTCAAGTTTATTGTTTTATTTATTTATTTTTTATTGTTTTTTGTTCCTATTTTTCCCGGTTTTTTCTCTTGTTAACCTAAAATTTATTTTAAGTATAAATAGACCTACAAAAATTGAATATAACAGTTGATAATTGAAGAAAATAATTTAAATTCAAAGAAAATAAATTGAAAATTGAGAAATAAAATTGAAATTCGAATACAATAATTGAGAATTAAAGAAAATTACTGAACAATTGGATTGAAAAAAGAAGAAAATAATTTATACTTAAAAAAAAATGAAAAATGATAGGAATTATTTAATATTGAAGAAAACATTAAAAATTGAAGAATAGAATTGTTATTTAAAGAAATTAATTGAGAATTGAAAAAATAATTGAACAATTGAACAATTCAATTGAAAATAGAAGAAAATTATTAAAAATTGAAGGAGGTTTCGAAACATGAAATAAATAACTGATAATTGAAAAAAAAATAATTGAAAAAAGTCGAGATTACTGAATATTGAAACAAACAATTGAAAATTGAACAAAATAATTAAAAATTAAAGAGAATAATTGAAAATTGAAGAAAATAATTAAAAATTGAAGAAAGTACTTAAAAATTAAATACAATATTTGAAAACAGCAGAAAAATTTAGAAATCGACGGAAATAATTGCGAATTAATAAAAAATATTTTAAAAATTCTCAATTTAAATAAAAATTGAAAGAAAAACATAGTTTAAAAAAGCTGAGAATTGTTAAATATTGAAGAAAATTGAGAAGAAATTGAAAATTGAAAGAAATTGAGAAACTGAAAGAAATATGAAAAAATAATTGGAAATTGAAGAAAATAATTGAAATTTAAGAAAAAAATTGGAATTTGAAGAAAATGATTGAGAATTTAAAAAAAATCATTGTAAAAAGCCTAGAGTTATTGAATATAAAAAAAATATGAAAATTAGAGAATGGAATTAAAGGTCGAAAATTATAATTGAGAATTAAAGAAAATAATTCAAGAATTGAACAATGGGATTCAAAGTAGAAGAAAATAAGTGATAATTGAAGAAAAAAGAAATTGAACAACCCAGGAATTATAGAATTTGAAAAAAACAATAAAAAATGAAGAATGTAATTGTAATTCGAAGAAATTAATTAAAAATTGTAGAAAATAATTTAAAATTGAAGAAAATGTGATTTTATGAAAATTGTTGAATAATAATTGATGAATTGAATTCAAGGTTCAAAAACATAATTGATAAATGAAAAAAAATATTGAAAAAAGCCGAGAATTATTGATTAGAAATAGAGAAGAAAACAATTGGAAAATAGAGGAGTTATTGAGATGTCAAATAAATAAATGATAATTGAAAAAAATAGTTGAAAAAAGTCGAGAATTATTGAATATTAAATTAAATAATTAAAAATTGAAGTAAATAGTTGAGATCTGAAGAAAATAATTAGAAATTGATGAAAATAATTGAAAATCGTAGAAAATATTTCAGAATTAAATAAATTAATTAGAAATGGATGAAAATAATTGAAAATTGAAGAAAATAATTGGCAATTGAAGAAAATAATTGGAAATTGAAGAAAATAATTGGAAAATAGAGGAGTTATTGAGATGTCAAATTAATAAATGATAATTGAAAAAAATAGTTGAAAAAAGTCGAGAATTATTGAATATTAAATTAAATAATTAAAAATTGAAGGAAATAGTTGAGATCTGAAGAAAATAATTCCAAATGGAAGAAAATATATGTGATAATTGAAGAAAATAATTAAAAATTGAATCAAATAATTGTCAATTAAAAAAAAATAATTTATAGTTGAAGAAAATAATTAAAAATCGATTAGAATAATTGAAAATCGTAGAAAATATTTCAGAATTAAATAAATTAATTAGAAATTGATGAAAATGATTGAAAATTGAAGAAAATAATTGGCAATTGAAGAAAATAGTAGAAAATCGAAGTAAATAATTGAGAAATGAAGAAATAATTTTAAATTAATGAAAATAATTCCAAATGGAAGAAAATAATTAAGAATTGTAGAAAATAATTGGAAATTGAAGAAAATAATTAAAAAATAGAGGAGTTATTGAGATGTCAAATAAATAAATAATTGGAAAAAATAGTTAAAAAAAGTCGAGAATAATTGAATATTAAATTAAATAATTAAAAATTGAAGGAAATAGTTGAGATCTGAAGAATATAATTAAAAATTGATGAAAATAATAAAAAATTGAAGAAAATAATTGAAAATTGAATCAAATAATTGTCAATTAAAAAAAATTATTTTTAGTTAAAGAAAATAATTAAAAATTGATTAAAATAATTGAAAATCGTAGAAAATATTTCAGAATTTAATAAATTAATTAAAAATTGAAGAAAATAATTGAAAAAATTGAATCAAATAATTGGCAATTCAAAAAAAATAATTTATAGTTGAAGAAAATAATTAAAAATTGATTAAAATAATTGAAACTCGTAGAAAATATTTCAGAATTAAATAAATTAATTAGTAATGGATGAAAATAATTGGAAATTGAAGAAAATAATTGGCAATTAAAGAAAATAGTAGAAAATCGAAGAAAATAATTGAGAAATGAAGTAATAATTTTAAATTAATGAAAATAATTCCAAATGGAAGAAAATAATTGAGAATTGTAGAAAATAATTGGAAATTGAAGAAAATAATTGAAAATTGAAAAGAATTTATTATCCCAGAATAAAAATTCCCGGTTATTTCCCGGTTTTCTCGGTTAGTAGACACCCTGAAAAAAAAATCGAAACTAAAAACGATCAATAATAGTTCAATTGAATAAATATCATTGCATAATTTTTCATGACATTTTTTCCTGTCATTATAACCGGCACGAATGTTATTTTTCACATTTGGCGAAAAAATAATTAAAAAACACATTTTTTTTTTCTGACACACTTTTTCACAAGGGGTTGTTCTTGAATTGAGAAAGGACGCAAACTGGAGTTGATGACGTGTCTTGAGGAGTACAGCAACCCTTGTATCGAGACGCCCTCGTCATAACGCAATTTCTTTGGCACGCGTTTTAGATCGCGCCGGTTTCAACTAGATCGTCTAGACGTCGAGATGATCTCTTCCCGTGGACATGCTGAGCAAATTCGACGTCGTCGACGACGCTTTTCTATCGGGGGGTAAGAGCGGCGCTGTTGCGTAACTGTCTAGATGTTGACTCGTCGTGGCGTCAGTCGTCCGAACGCTTTAAACCCTTACGGTTCCGTTAAAAAAAAAATAAAAAACAGAAAAAACGGTCAAAATATTAAAACTCCGTCAAAACGCGAAGCGCTCGATTTTTATTTATTTTTGCCTCCTCACATTCACCTTTTGTGGTCCTAGATATCAAAACTGGCAAAAGTATTGAAAAAATTAATTCAAGGAATTATTTTTTTTTTTAAATAATTTTCCAATAAATTAAACAGTATTATTTAATTATAATATAATTATAATTAAACAAAATACAACACAGTAAATAATTCATTCATTGAACAATTTTTATCATTTTGTTTACTGAACAAATTTAATTTCTTATTTTATCATTTTTTGTATTTTTATTTATTTTTTAATCAATTTACCATAAACAAATTTTGCACAATAACAAAATTTTCACAAACAATTTTCGAAACAATTTTTAATGTTTTGTTTATAAAATCATCTTTATTCTGGATTTGATATCTAAGATTGAAAATAGAAATGAAAAATAAAAACGTTTTTTTAATATGATTGTTTTTTATCATTTTAATTTTAATATAGAACTGTCACACATATTTTTGTAAATGATGTTAAATTAATATTTAATGGTTCTTGTTGATTGATTAGAATAAAAGTCATTTGAGCAGATTTTTCAATATTAGTATTATCCAGTATTTTTATTCAGTATTTCTTATAAATCGTTTCATTATTTTCATTCAGTACTCTCAATAACTAATTTCTTTATTTCCATTTAAAGTTTCCATTATTTTCATTTCAATATTTTGTAAATACTATTTTCATCAATTGTTAAACATTTAATTAAAAAAACTCATTCATGTTAATGACCTAAAATTTATATACATTTTAGACAATTAGTTTTTCATTACAAATTCGATTATTAAACTATTTTATTTCTATTAATCTACTTATTTAACAAGCCCGAGTTAAATTTCCAAATAGAAAGAAAAACACTTTATTATCATTAAGTATTTCCTAATGGTTTAATTATATTCATGCTCAGGATTTTAATAAAACAATTTCAAAACAATAATATTTTCTTTATTTCCATTGTACTATTTTTCTAATGAAAAAAGGTGTTTTTTTACCTAAAATTGATGTAGCTACTAATTAAAAAATTTTCCAAATTAAAAATCAAATATTAGAAAAATTCACCTAAAATTTAAAGTTTACATTTTACCTTTTTTTTCCTCGATTGTTATTAAATACCCTAGAAATTTTTTCCACGTTTATACTGCCTTTTTCCAAATTCAAAATAATCTACCTTCAAGGTTGATTTCAAGGGTATAAAAATTCAGAACTGATTTATGTTCATTTTGCCGACATTGTTTACCTTTTTCTCTTTTGTCATTTGTTTACTAAACTACGTTTCGAAATTCATGTAAATGACGATTAAGAATAAAAACATCTTTTTCAAAACAATTCTTTTCAAAACATTATTTCAAAATACAAATCATCTTCTTTCTTTTTAAATATCTTTTTATCAAAGCTAAACAATATTAATAAAAAAAATTAATTATTAATAAAAATAATTTTTTTTTTGGGTAAATATACATCTTTTTCAAAACAATTATTTTCAAAACATTATTTCAAAATTCATTTTAATATCTTTCTTTTTAAATATATTTTTATCAAAGCTAAACAGTATTATTAATAAAAAAAATTAATTATTAATAAAAATAATTTTTTTTTGGGTAAATATTGTAAACAACTTGTTTTATGTTAAAAATAGCAAAACGCAATTTAAGTTAAAAATTATGTTTAAAAATAAAAAGAAAAAAAGAAAATGAATAAAGAAAACAAATGAATAAATCAGGTGAAGTTAATTTTTAAAAATGTAAATAAATACCAAAAAAAAGTATGAATATAAAAATAAAAAAGTCTGGAATGGAAAAAAAAGAGAAAAGGACAGTTTAGAAAAAAGTGGGGTGATCGATATTCTGCAGTAGTAGGAGTTTACTTCAGTGACGACCTAGACCTTGAGACCTTGATGTGCTTTCGAAAACGTGGCCTTGAACCTCTTCTTAGAGGTCAATGTTACACGAGGCACACTTCCGGTTTCAATAATCAGGCTCCTGATTCTCTCGAGATGAAAAATACACTCCAATTTTCAACAACTTTCAAGATTTTAAGTGATCTAGTTTCACTCGAACAATACCTTTTGCTGAGTCTATTAAAAAACTTGAGAAAACAATGCCCAGCATTCTCTGAAATTTTTATAACAAGGGCATTGTCCATGTGAGTTTTTCAAAACAAAGAAAACGAAACAAATTAGTTTCTTATAATTTATATTAATTATTGGCTCTAAATAAATAAATATTATTTCATTTCTTTGTTCATTGACACTTTTTTAAACGTAAATTAAAATTAAATTTTAAATTAAGTTTTTAAAAATAAAAAATTATTTTTTATTAAGATTTGTTTAAATTAATATTTGCTTAAAAAAAAGTGGTTTATATTAAAATTTGTTTAAATTAATAATTTGTTAAAATTTTTTTTTAAACTCAAACTTCTTTTTAATTAACATTGTTTTTAAATAACCTTTATGTAAATTAAAAACTATTTTTCAATTTAAATAAATAATTTAAATATTAATATTAATAAAAATTAAATAAAAACTGTATTTATATTTATAAATCTTCCAACTATCGAAAAATAGTGCTTTTATTGAAAACATAATGGAAGAAGAAAATATTATTAATATTTATATTTAAATAAATAATTTAAATATTAATAGAATTAATATTTACACAATCAATTAACGTAGCGGTTACTTAATTATTAATTAGGCAATCATTAAATAAAAATTGCGTTGTAATTTCATTACAGAATAATACTTAAGAAACATATGCACTTTTGTTCACACGTGTCTGTTTTTAAAAATAGTTCGCCAGAAACAATAAATTAAATATAGAACCATTGTAGATCAGTTTTTGTACAATTCATAATTTTACGTTTCGATTTTTTTCACCATTGATAAAATTTTTTTTTTAACTCATCTTTATATAATGTTTGTATTTTATAAAAAACAATTTTCATCCACTTTCTTCGAAATTAGTTTTATTAATAGATTTTTCATCGTTAGGCAATTTATTTCAGGATGATTATCCTACAAATTAGCGTTGGCGTCATTGCAGTGATTATTATCAGGCTGGGAAATTAAAACCTGATCTCTTATATTTTTTAATTTTTAAATTACACCTTCATCTATCTGATTTTATCCATTGCAACTTAATTTCATTTCAAATTTAAATACCAATTTTAATGCGTTTTTAACATTGCTATTCTTATAATTTGTTGGATTTTTATATCGCTTTTATTATACAATTTACAATAGGTTTTCACTTAGTTTTTGTGCTGTTTTTTACTTTTTTTGCATTTCGTACTATTTTTACGGCATTTTTTATTCTTACAGGAATTTTTTATTTCTACGAATATTTTTCATTTGTATGGACATTTATGATTATTTTTAGAATATTTATTATTATTTTCAGAAGATTTATTAGCTTTCCTCACAGTTTTTAAATTAGTTTTTACAATAATTTATTACTTTTTTTAAATTAATTTTTAACTTCGTTTTTTATTAGTTTTTAACACTCTTTTTTTGTTAATTTTTAACGCAAGTGTTTATTAGATTCCTAGCTTAGTTGTTTTTCAATTGTTTTTTATTTTGATCACTTTACCCGATTTTTCAAAATTTTCCAGACAGACAAAATTTTTTATCAGCAATATTTTTCACTATTCTTTAAATTTAAATTCGGAAAAAAATCCAGGTCATTGATCCCGGCCGGGATTCGAACCCGGAACCTTTCTCTTACGAGTCAACTGCTCTACCACTTGAGCTATTTGTCAATCCTGGATTTTTTCCCCAGATTTATTAGATAAACAAATCTTATTATTTTTCAGTGTTTACTTTTACAATTTTCTTCTTAATTTTCAAAACAATTTTCTTTGAATAATTTAAATAAAAATAAACTACATTTTCAAAAAATGGAAATAAAGAACGTAAATAGAATTCGACAATTAAACGGAATTAAAGAAAAAAAACTTTTGGTAATTTTTTCAATGTTTCTTAAGTGACTAATTAATTCTGGAAATTAAATTTTCACGGGAAGTGGTTGAAACAGAAAGTTTTCAAATTCATTTCGCGGAGCATGTTAATTGTCAACACAGGTAGTCTTATCTGCTCATTAAAGTGTCTTCCACTTTAGTATAAAAGGAAACACTGACAGAGGAAATCTTCAGTAATTCACAGCCGCCGCGCGATCAAACGGATCAAATTGTTTATTTTTAAAAATCGCACGTTTCACGTGATTAAGAATTTGTGTTTTGGTCGACATTAGAGAAAAGATAATTTTTTTTCTGTTTCCAATTTCTAGAAAGTTTTTCAAGTGCTTTAGTGTGTCGCGAGTGAGTGCGAACAAAATAGGAAAAAAAAAACTTTTTCACGTTTTTTGAGAAGGACACTTATGAAGGGCCCGGTTAACTCTGCCGAGTTCACAAGAGTCGTCCTTATTAGACATATTTGGGATATTGATTGGAAGCAGTAGTCAAAACAAGGTATTTTTTCAAAGAGTTTTTTTGAAATTGAAACCAGTGATTTTTGATTGAAATTATAATTATATTCTAATTTAATGTAATTTGTTTCAAATTTTAATTTCGGATAATCGGATTAAATTTGGTAGTTTGAAAAAAAGAGTGTATTTATATTTAGGAATTATTTCATATTTGGAAAATGCTCTTGAGAAAATCGATTTCGTAATTTTAAAATTAGAAATCTGGAAATATTAAAATTTGAAACGAATCGAGGAAATTTTGCCGGTGAATTTCGTGCGAATATAATTATTTATTTGTTGCTTCCTAAATTCTCGTGCTCGAACAAGAGCGTGTCTTTGTTTCAAAATAAACTTGAATTTTGCAGTGTTTACTTTCCTCTCGTGTTTCCGGGACTTCTCAATGATATGATTGATGCAAAATGTCCCTTATGTGAAAATCGGAATTTTACTGCAGCACACTTGAGGAAAATAAATAAAATCATCTAATCTACTAAAGTTACAAATGAGTCACTTATCAATCATTCTCGAGAGCTTTATTTTAGATTCTTAATCTGACGCTAATGTGCAAAAACTACTTTCTCCTTTTTTTCTCTCTCTTTTTTGAACTTAAATAATTCCTAATTTAATGTTCTATTTTTAATTTTTCTAATTTTTTATCTACTTTTTACAAGAATCTTTATAATCAATTTCAACCTAATTCACTAAAGAGAAAATTAATTAACTAAGAAAAATAACTAGAATACTGTTAAATTAACGAAAAAAAATAATAATTAAGGTAATAATTCTCGCGTTAAATATTTTTTCTCTCAGAATGCACACTTTGGTGAAAAATAATCCGGTCCATCAGTCAAATTAACACCTCCCATTGTAATCCACTCCAATTCTTTTACCCTTTCAACTCACAAAAGACATTTTCCCTGACTGATGAAAAATCTGTTTTTTAAAATTCTGTCACTTGATATTTTTTCGAACAAAAACAGAGAAAAAAAACTCGAGGGAAGTAGAACAAAATGGAGAAAATTAATTATTCGAGTAGGGAAATGAATTTTTTCATTATCTGAATGTTTTTTTGTAATCTCTTGATTTTTATTTTCCTTTGATTTTTACTTTTTTGTTGGACTTTTATTAGGGATAAAAGCCTATACTCTCATAAGAAGACTTTTGTGTCTGTCTGTCCGTCCATCTGTCTGTCTGTCTGTCTGCTAGTTTGTCCGTTCGTTTGTTTAAAAAGTACTCAAGTTTTTTAAAGTTTTAAACAAGTTATAACAATTTTAAACAATTTTTAAACTTCTTTTAAACTTCTTTTAATAATAAATCTAAATGTCACTTAATTTAAATTTATCGAAATTGACACCTATCAAAACGTTTATCAACCCAAACATCAATCATTCCAAACCAGTCAATCATTACTAAAATAGAAAATCGATATAAAGCAATATTTCGAAAAATGAAAATATTCTTTTGATAAAATTTAATATGATATGGAAAAATAAAAAAAATTTAAAGAAAATGTTGAAAAATATATAAAATTTGCGGAAAATGAAGTAAAAAAAATAAATACCAGAGAAAGAATAAAATAGGAAAATGTAAAATATAAGTTAAAAGTCTAGAAAAAGAATTAAAAATTCCTTTAAAAACAACAATTTTTAGTGAATTATTCAAAAAATGAAGAAATTTAAAAATAAATTGGAAATAGATCTAAAAATAGAGAAATTTGTTTAAAAAATTAAATATATTCTAAAAACAACTTTAATAATAATTTTCTTTATTTAAATTATTTGATCCAGACATTTTTTGAAGTAGTAAATAAATTTGCGAAAAATAAACAAAGTGTAAAGAAAATAAGGTAAATAGATTTACGAAAAACGAGTAAATTTAAAAAAATCATAAGATTAAAACAAAATTGTATTGACTACCAAAGTGAAAATAAATACATTTTTCTAAATGTTTAAACAACAAAATTTATAAATTGTTTATAAAATTGTTATTAAAAATATGGAATTGTTCAAATTAAATTTTTGCAATTATATTCCATTAAAATGGGTCAACAGTTTTTGATAATAAAAATATGTTTTATTAATTTATTGCAAATAACTGTTAAGTTATTAATTTTTCTTTAAATTGTTGCTAAATTTTGTTAATGCAAAAATAAAATTAACAAAAAGATAAAAAATTTCAAAAATCGTTTAAAAGTGTTTTTTTGGTTTGTTATGAACTAGAGATTTTAATGAATGTTTTGAAATTCTAAAAAATAAATACATACCAAGTTTTCACTTAAAAATGATAAAAAAGGTTAAACTCTTCAAAATATTAAAAATAAAATTTGGAAACAGAAGAAATCTTAATGGTTTCAAGAAAAAGGCTTCGGAGATGAAAAAATGATAATATATTATTCTTATTTTTATAAGAATAGGAGTATATAAAAAAACTAGTTTTTAGTTATTTATAAAAATATTTTACTACCATTTTATAATATTAATATGCAACAAATTTTAGTTATTTATTAAAAAGAAAATAAGGCTTCGGAGATGAATTTCTATTTTTACTCGCACTACTTAATTTTCTAACTTTGATTATTTTTAAAAGCAACATTTTTCCCTGAAATAACAAATTTTTTTAGAGGAAAATAGAAAAAAATTATTAACTTTTATTTAACATGTATTAAAATTTTGTTATGAATATTCTTAACATGTTAAAATATGATTATACATCGTGGAACAATATTAACCTAATTCTGAAGACAACTCTCTAAATCTGAATTAGTTAAAAAAAAACTAACTTGAAAGAAAAAACTCAGTCAGTAATTGAAATAGTTATATGCAGTTCTACTAATTATTTAGTAAAAATAACTAACTATTAGTTAAATTCATTTTTAGGTTATGTCAAAGTAACTAATATATTTTAATAAACTTCTGTTTATTAATTCAATTAGACAAATTTTAAATACTTTTTAGTTATTTTTTACTTTAAATTAGTCTTTTATTTTACTAATAATTAGTTATTTTTCACTAATTTTAAAAAATTAATTTTATGAAATTTTGTCAGTAAAATCACCCATACATTAAATTCCCTGCGTTTTCCCGCTTTCTAAATCTGAATTAGTTAAAAATAACTAATTATTAGTTATGATTAATTAAAAAAAATAACCAAGAAATAGTTTTAATTTGACTAATTGAATTACTAAACAGAATTTGACTAAAATACTAGTTATTTTGACATAAACCCAAAAATGAATTTGACTAATAATTATTCATTCTTTACTAAGTGATTAGTAGAAATATAACTATTTCAATTATTGACTTAGTTTTTGCTTTCAAATTAATTATTTTTAACTAATTCAGATAAAGAACGGATTTCCCAGATCCCTAGATATCCTGAAAATAACTAAATAATATAAATTTCATAAGAAAATGTAATAAATGGTAATAATAATCCCATAAAAAATCGCCTGAATCAGATTTTAAAAAACGTACTTTAGAAATTATTGTTTTCAGTCAATATTCAAAATCAGGGTTGATAAAAATCATGATTTAAAAAAAAAATCCGATTTTTTTTTATTTAAGGAGGAATCGAACAAACAATCGAAACAAAAGTTAGTCTAAATGAATAATTTTGATTTTTGATATAGAAGATTAAATTTACATAATATAAAATATAAGAATAGAAGTCTTCAAAAAGTAGAAAATTAAGAAATTTAAAAAATGTAGAACATTGAATAAACGTTTGCAAAAATTCGTAGTTACAAGATAAAAACTAAAAAATTTAAAAAAAAGGAAAAATGTTTCTGAGAAATAAAAAAATTATGAAAGAAATTAAAGAATTATTTAAAAAGCAAGGAAGGGCAAACAAATTGTGAAACATCAAGAATATTAAATAAATATAGGAAGAAAATGGAGAAATGTTTTTTCCTTAATGTAACAAACTGTAAAAAAATGTAAAAAGTACAAAAAAAAAAAAATTTGATTAAAATCTACTTAAAAATAAGATTTAATAAGAATAAAATAAAAAAATGTATATAAAGATGAATAAAAACTTCAGAAAAGAAATTTACAAAATCTTTTAAAAATAAAAAAGTTTAGGAAAATGTTAATATTAGAAATGTTAAATATTTTTGTAATATTATACTTAAAACAAGTCCAACAATAAATTTACAAAAATAAAGTAAATCAAAAAATGTTATGAAAAAATAGGTAAGTCTGCTAAAAATAGATAAGATGTGAGAACAAATTAAATAAATTTATAAAAAAGTGAGCGTATCTATTTTCAAAAATATGGTTATAAATAATAAAGTTAACGGAATAAAAAGTTTAATCAATGTTATAATGACAAAATTATGTAAAATAATATGAAATAATTTGCATAAAAAGAAGAAAATTAAAGAAAATGGTAAAATAAAAAGACAAATACAAACAAACAAAAAATATCAAAAGCAAAACAAGAAAAAATCTTTAAATTTTGTAAAAACAAGAAATTATAAGATAAAAATTAAACATTTTCGAAAAAGTGAAATCTCTTAGAAATATTGTAAGAATTAAAAAAAAAGGATTACTGTGACTGTGGAAAATAATTAATATTATTTGATTACTATGCATTAATTAATATGTATTTTAATTTGAAATAATTGAAATTTAAAAGTTTAAACAAATTAGAATTTGAGTTAATTAATGTTTGGAATTTATTTATATTATAATGACTTAAAGATATAAAAATTTAATACTATTTTTTGTTATCTTTATACCAAAAATTTGTAGATCGTAGGTATTCTGATCATCTGTATTTAGTACAATTTTATAAAGTATAAAATATTAACATTGAAATTTTCAAGATTTATCCACAAAAATTTGAATTTTTTTAAATGTTACATTTTTTATGTGTAATATTAGACATCCGTAGAATTGTGAAGTTTTTTTTAAATTTAAATCATGATTTTAATGCAAATCCCCAAATGATTTAAATCAATAACACTCTGTTAGAAACGAAAGATTAAATTGCAATTTTAGACAGTGAATTTTCCGATTTAACTCTTTGTTTTAAATTTACCTCTTTGAAGGTACTAATTATATGTTTGTACAGAGAGGAAATGAGAAATCAACGAAATGTTCTTCTTTGGCGAAGGCTCGTGAATTATTTTTAGTCATCTTTTCAGGTCGTGCACGCGTCTGCACTTATTGGCAAGCTAAAGACTAACAATCACACAAGTTACATTTCGAATTTGAACATAAAATAACCACGAAACGCTGTCTTTCCGGTTTTCAAGTTCGTCTCGTTATTCAATTCGAAGGATTTCCAAGAAACATATAAAGCAGCAAGACATTTAACAAAAATTTAACTAAACTTGTCGAAATTAAAATTAAATAAAACCGAAAATAATACATTGAATTAAATTTACTACAAACCTATAAAATAGTTTTTTTTTTCAATTTTAAAAAACTCGAATTTTCACGTAAATTACAACCAATATCGTAAACATCGATGTGAAATTAATAGAGTAAAAATAAGCCGATAAAAGAATAAACTAATAAAAATTTAAGCTAGGTTTTGTGTGCAGCTGTGAACCCAACTTGGTAACAATTTTCAATGCTAATGCGCCTTATTGGATGCAAATTTAAATTTGAATTTGAATAGTGAAACGGAAACAAAAAAAAAACTATGTAAACACAACTCTGTTTTTTTTTTTTTTTTTTTTTTATATATAAAGCATGTAGGAAACATTCTAATCGCTCCTTTTGAAATGTGTCTGTTGAGGGAAACGCGAAAAACTCTTCTGCAGACACCCAATGGGAATTCCCTTCGGTGTAACGTGCGACAGATAATCGTTAAAAGCCGAAGAGACATGCTTGTGTTTTGCCTATGGCCGTTGCGAAACATGCATAGTTGTCTGCCAGATTTAAAGTTTGAAACTGGCCTTGTGAAAAGAGGACTCAAACTGAAGCACACGACTGCCAAATATAACAAATTAACGAAAATTGAATAAATAGTTTTAATCTCTCGTTTGTACAAAACTCGATTATTGGAGTAAAAAAAAAATTATTTAATGATGTTTTTCAGGGGTGGCGACTTGTAAATTTTTGCCATTTGCAAACTTAATATTGACCGAGGGTGGGGGGAGGAATTAATCAACAAATAATCAAAATAATATAAAATTTGTGAAAATTATTCCTAGTTGAAAAAAAAAAAAAAATTAAAAATTGACGAACTTCATTGAAATTTAAGAAAAATAATTAAAAAATGATTAAAACATTGAAAATTTGAAGAAAAAAATCATATTTTTTTAAAATAATTGAAAAATGTGGAAGGAAATTGAAAGTTAATTAATAAATAATGAAACTAATTTAATATTGAAGAAAATAATTAAAACTGAAAAAGTTTTATTTGAACAAATTAAAAAAAATAATTGAAACTTCCGGAAATTAAATTTAAAATTTAGGGGAAAAATTAAAAAAAAAATGAGAATCCTGGAAGAAAATTTTTAAAAAATGATAAAAATAGTTGAAATTTGTAGATATTAATTCCAAATTTAGAAAAATTATTTTTAAAAATACACAATATTTGTGAAGTAAAAGAAAGTACAATATTATATTACAACATAATTTCAAGAATCAAAAAGTTTAAATTTCGGAAAATAATTACAATATTATAGAAATAATCGAAAATTTACGATTTTAAATAATGGAAAAAAAATAATGGAAATTTGAGATAAATAGTTGAAATTTTCGGAATTAATAAAAAAATATTTAAAATAATAGAAAATTTGTTAAAATTATTGCAAATAAACAAAAAAAATAATTAAAAATTGACGAACGTAATTAAAATTTGAGAAAAATAATTGAAGATTGATTAAAACATTGAAAAGTGGAGACAAGATAACTTAGATTTGAGATAATAAATGTAAAAATAAATATATCTATAATTAAAAGGTGGAAAAAATAATTGCAAAAGGATAATAGAAAATGAAAATTGAAAAAAATAATTGAAAAATGAGATAAATAATTAAAATTTTCGGTATCTAATTGAGGATTGAATAGTGAGAATAATTAAAAATCGAAGAAATTGATTGCAAAATGATAAGAATAATCATTGAAAATTAAAGAAAAATTATATTGGATATGTTGTAAACCTTTTTTTTTATAGAAAAAAAATAAAATTTGCCTCATGAATTTCTATATTAAAGAAAAATGATAAAAATAATCGTAAATTGGAGAAAATAATGGAAATTTAAGAGAAATAATTGAAATTTTCGGAATTAATCAGCAAATAATCAAAATAATATAAAATTTGTGAAAATTATAGCTAATAAAAAAAAAAAAAAAAAATTGACGAACTTCCTTGAAATTTAAAAAAAATAATTAAAAAATGATTAAGACATTGAAAATTTGAAGAAAAAAATCATATTTTTTTAAAATAATTGAAAAATGTGGAAGGAAATTGAAAGTTAATTAATAAATAATGAAACTAATTTAATATTGAAGAAAATAGTTGAAACTGAAAAAGTTTTATTTGAACAAATTAAAAAAAAAATTGAAACTTCCGGAAAATAAATTTAAAATTTAGGGGAGAAATTAAAAAATAATGAAAATCCTTGAAGAAAATTTTTATAAAATGATAAAAATAGTTGAAATTTGTAGATATTAATTCCAGTTTTAGAAAAATTATTGTTAAAAACACAGAATATTTGTGAAGTAAATGAAAGTTCAATATTATATTACAACATAATTTTAAAAATTAAGAATTTTAAATTTCGGAAAATAATTACAATATTTTAGAAATAATCGAAAATTGATGAAAATAATGGAAATTTGAGATAAATAGTTGAAATTTTCGGAATTAATAAAAAAATATTTAAAATAATAGAAAATTTGTTAAAATTATTGCAAATAAACAAAAAAAATAATTAAAAATTGACGAACGTAATTAAAATTTGAGAAAAATAATTGAAGATTGATTAAAACATTGAAAAGTGGAGACAAGATAACTTAGATTTGAGATAATAAATGTAAAAATAAATATATCTATAATTAAAAGGTGGAAAAAATAATTGCAAAAGGATAATAGAAAATGAAAATTGAAAAAAATAATTGAAAAATGAGATAAATAATTAAAATTTTCGGTATCTAATTGAGGATTGAATAGTGAGAATAATTAAAAATCGAAGAAATTGATTGCAAAATGATAAGAATAATCATTGAAAATTAAAGAAAAATTATATTGGATATGTTGTAAACCTTTTTTTTTATAGAAAAAAAATAAAATTTGCCTCATGAATTTCTATATTAAAGAAAAATGATAAAAATAATCGTAAATTGGAGAAAATAATGGAAATTTAAGAGAAATAATTGAAATTTTCGGAATTAATCAGCAAATAATCAAAATAATATAAAATTTGTGAAAATTATAGCTAATAAAAAAAAAAAAAAAAAATTGACGAACTTCCTTGAAATTTAAAAAAAATAATTAAAAAATGATTAAGACATTGAAAATTTGAAGAAAAAAATCATATTTTTTTAAAATAATTGAAAAATGTGGAAGGAAATTGAAAGTTAATTAATAAATAATGAAACTAATTTAATATTGAAGAAAATAATTAAAACTGAAAAAGTTTTATTTGAACAAATTAAAAAAAATAATTGAAACTTCCGGAAATTAAATTTAAAATTTAGGGGAAAAATTAAAAAAAAAATGAGAATCCTGGAAGAAAATTTTTAAAAAATGATAAAAATAGTTGAAATTTGTAGATATTAATTCCAAATTTAGAAAAATTATTTTTAAAAATACACAATATTTGTGAAGTAAAAGAAAGTACAATATTATATTACAACATAATTTCAAGAATCAAAAAGTTTAAATTTCGGAAAATAATTACAATATTATAGAAATAATCGAAAATTTACGATTTTAAATAATGGAAAAAAAATAATGGAAATTTGAGATAAATAGTTGAAATTTTCGGAAGTAATAAAAAAATATTTAAAATAATAGAAAATTTTTTAAAATTATTGCAAATAAAAAAAACGATAATTAAAAATTGACGAACGTAATTAAAATTTGAGAAAAATAATTGAAGATTGATTAAAATATTGAAAAGTGGAGACGAGATAACTTAGATTTGAGATAATAAATGAAAAAATAAATATATCTATAATTAAAAGGCGGAGAAAATAATTGCAAAAGGATAATAGAAAATGAAAATTGAAAAAAATAATTGAAAAATGAGATAAATAATGAAAATTTTCGGTATTTAATTGAGGATTGAATAGTGAGAATAATTAAAAATCGAAGAAATTGATTGCAAAATGATAAGAATAATAATTGAAAATTAAAGAAAAATGATAGAAATAATCGTAAGTTGGAGAAAATAATGTAAATTTAAGAGAAATAATCGAAATTTTCGGAATTAATCTACAAATGATCAAAATAATATAAAATTCGTAAAAATCATTGCAATTTAAAAAAAAAAAATCAAAAATTGTGGAAAAAATTTGAAATATGAGAAAAATAATTGAAAAATGATTAAAACATTGAAACGTGGCTACAGTAATTTACATTTGAGTTAATAAATAAAAATTTAGGAAATTAATAAAAAAAAATAATTAGTATATCTAGTTAAAAGGTGAAAAAAATAATTGCAAAAAGATAGAAGAAAATGAATTTGGAAAAAATAATTAATAAATGAGATAAATAATTAAAAATTTAGTTATTTAATTGAGGAATGAATAGTGAGAATAATTAAAAATTGAAGAAATTGATTGCAAAATCATAACAAAAATAATTGTAAATTAAATAAAATTATTAAAATTCGAGAAAAATATTTTAAAATCTAGGAAATTAATTGAAGAGCAATGAAAATAATAAAAAATGCGAAACGACAATATTTGCAAAATAATAAAAACAATTAAAAATTGAAGAAAATCATTTAAATTTGAGAAATATATTTTAAAGTCTAGGAAACTAATTGAATAATAATGAAAATAATAAAAAATTGGAAAAAATATTTGTTAAGTAATATCAAGAATTAAAAATTGAAGAAAACAATTTTAGATTGTGAAAAATAATTGAAAAAATTTCAAAATATATTTGTAATACAAGAAAATAATTGCAGAATTATGAAAATAATTGTAAATTAAAAAGGTATGTAAATTTGAGATAAATAATAAAAAAATTAGTAAATAAATGAAAAAATAATTGAAAATGAAAAAAGTAATTGAAAATTAATTGAAAAATAAATTTAATTATAAAATAATTGAATAGAAATAATTGTAAAATGAAGAAAATAATACAAATTTGTATAAAATAATTTTAAAATCTATAGAATACATTTGAGATAAACAAGACTACAATTACAATTATATGCTTTAATTTTTTGAATTTCAATTAATTTGAAATTTCATTGATTAAAAATTTAATTAATTCACTTTTTGAGAATAGAAAATTTAAAATTATATTCAAAATTTTTTTCAAGTTTAAAGAATTCTTTTCTTTTATGATTTCAATTTTTTGCTTAATTTCTCAACTAATTTTATTATTTTCAAAAATTTTCTTTATTTTTATTTTCATTGTTTTACATTTTTTCCCCTTCATCTTTAAATTCTATTTTCCAAATTTCAATTCTTTTCTTTAATCTTTGAGAATAGTACATATAAAAATTATTTTAAAATTTCTTAAATTTTTAATAATTCTTTTTTTTTATGATTTTAAATATTTGCTACAATTCTCAACTATTTTTATCAATTTTAAAAAATTTTCTTCAATTTCTAATTATTTTCATTATTTTTCAATTTTTTCCCTAATTTTTAAATTCAATTTCCGCAAGTTTTAATTATTTTCTTTAAATTTTTTAAATAAAACTTTTTCAGTTTTAATTATTGCCTTCAATATCAAATTATTTAAATTATTTATTAATTAATTTTCAACTTCTTTCGTTACTTTTCAATTTCGTTTACAAAATATGTTTTTTTTTTTAATTTTAATCATTTTCTTTGGATTGTAAATTCATTTATTCACATTTTTATTAAGAAATCGCACATTAAAATAAAAATCTTTGAAAATTGAATAAGATAGTTATTTGAAGAATTTATTTCAAATAACATGGAATAAACTATTTTTAAGCTTGATTGAGGTTCGCCATTTTCGATAAGTTCCGCTTAAATTGTTAAGACAAAAATATTCTATAAAACAAAGAGTTTTGTTTATTTGTTTTCTGAAATCAATCATCTTTTTAATATTATCAGGAGAATTACATTTTAATACAAAAAATATAAAGTTTTTCTCTAAAAACTGACATCAAAAAACGATACTTCATAAAGGGGAAAAAAGACTATAAAAATATATAAAGCTTCTGTGATTGTAAGAACTTAAAAAGTTGAATTTCTAACAATCTAATAGATTGTATAAATACCTGCTTGCTTTGAAATTGCGTGAGTTTTAGAAAGAAAACCTAAAATTTGACATTCAATGGCAAATGTGACAGGTTATAATCCGCCATGGTTTTTCTTTAATTACGTTACTCTCGTAACTTTTCAGCGCATGCGCACTTCTTTTGAGTAATCCCGCACTTATTTAAAATTATGTTTTACAAATATAGTAAAAATTATTTTTCAATTTTTAATTATTATAATTACTATTTAAAACTATGATTTTTTGCAAATTCAAATAATAAGAATTAGACTAAGTAAAAAATTCGAAAAAATATCTGAAAAATAACGAAAATAACTGACAATTGAAAACAAATTCTTAAAAATGGCGAGATAATTACACAATTGAAAAAATAAAAACAATAAATATTAAATTTAAACAAAAAAATTGAATAATATGCTTTATTAATAAAAACAATTATGTTTAATATTTATTTTTGGCCAAGTTATTTAGAATAAACGACATTTTGCTGATATTATTTCAATAATTATTTTTACATTAATTTATTGCTGAAATTATTAAATTAAAATTTACTTAATTTTATATTTATTATTTATTGTTTTATACAGTATATTTACAATATTACATTTTATTTAAAAAAAATTAAATTATTTCAATATAATAAATAGTTTATCTATTAATTTCTAAAACCTATTTTAATTTTGTTAATTTCATTAATAATTATTTTAAAAAAAAACTAAATTTACTCGAAAAAATGAACTCTATTTGAATGTGGATTTGATCCATTTTCTTTAATACGTTTGTCTTTTTTAAATCAAGTGTATTTTAATTCCAATTATTTTTTTAATTTTTGATATTGAAACTTCTTTAATTTTTACTCTCAATTAAATTTTCTAAAAAAATATCTTTCTATTATTTATTTTTACGTTTATTAATTCTAATTTTTTGATTATATTCTTATGAATAAATTAAAGGGTCTTTATAAACTGATTTAATTAAAATTCACGAATAATAGTAAAAATATTAATAACATTTAAATTGGATTTAAAAGTTGTTTTATTTAAAATTATTTTTGGATAATTCTTTATAAATTAAAATTTAATTTCGACTTAAATATATGATTAAATAATCTATTCAAAATTAAATTAAAATAAATTTATAAATTAAACCTCCAATTTAATTGAAATAATAAATAAAAATCATTTTTATTTCTTAACTTTAAAATAATTTAAAAATAAAACATAATATTAAAGATATTAAAATGAAATAATTTTCTTTTAAAATAAAAATGAGTAAATTTATAGTATTAATATAATTAAAGTAATTATTTAAATTTAATATTTTTATTTAATTAAAACTAAAAAGAGTGGAATAATTGTTAATAATTACAATAATTTTATTTTAATATCCAATTAATTTTTTACCTCATATTTCCTTATTACAAATAATTTATATTGTTATCGGGTCTAAATTTAATATTAAAATCACGATTTTATGGGAAATAAAAAAAATATCATTTTCAATATAAAGAATGTATTTTCCACTCTTTTTTGCATTTATATTAAACTAATTTACCGTTTTCATATTCGCCCCTCAAAAGATGGTACGCTTTTAAACTGGCTGCTAGAATCTACTTCTCCAGGATCCACATAAAAATCTCAAACAGACGCCCGGCAAGTAAACTAGGGAAAAAATAGCGTGCTTGGAAGCTTCTTAGGTTGAGAGTGAAAATAAACTAGAGCTTGAGTAAAACGGGGAAAATATGAGGGGGATAAAAATTCTAAAAGATGTTGCAGTTTTGGGGGCAGGTTTTACATCAAGCCACGAGGATAAACTAAAGTATTAAATGTGGCGAGAGCTGCTTTAATTGGTCCTGGGACTTTGGTTATAATTGGTCCAGGGACACGGCAACCCTAAGCAAATAATCCTTTAGATAAGACTTTACCTAATCTCGGTTCAGGGAAACGACATTTCGAGACAATAAAAATCCAGAGTGAAGAGCGAAAAAACCAAATTTAACAATCATCGTGACAAATGATTTGCAATTGAAAGGATTTTGGAGTTTTTTTTTCTTTTAGTCGGGGGTTTTAAAAAATTACAAATTTTGAGTTCTGGTCAGTAATATTTTAAACTTCAATGGTACGTTCTAAAAATCTGAATCAATTTTAATATTTTTATTTCACGTGAAAAACCATTTTCGAGTTTGAGGTTATGTCAACGGGTTTTACATATTTTTAAAACAATGAGATTTTGTAGTTAAATCCTGAAAATTGGAACCGTATATTTCTCAAGTACATCAAAAATTAAAATGCAATCTAAAACTCTTAGATAGAAAGTCAAAAATAATATTACATTTTGAATAATTCCAAGTCATTCTAATTTAATCAAACCCCAAACGTTAATTTAATCGAAGTTTAATTTATTCAAACATTAAAATGTCAATTTTTCGGATTTTCTAGAAATTTCTCCTTTTTAAAGAAAATTATTTCAGTTTATTTTATACAGTTTTGTTTTTGAAATATTTAGGAAAATCCATCTATTTCTATACTTTGGTGGGAAATACAATTTTTCCTTCAACTTTGTGATTTTCTTAAACAATAAATTTACAACATACAAAATTTCACAGAGCAAAATATAGGATGAACCATTTAATTTCAAAATGTAAAAAGTTATATTAAAGGGGAAAAAAGACTATAAAAAATATATGAAGCTTCTGGGAATGCAATAACTTGAAAAGTTGAATTTCTAACAATATAATAGATTATATAAATACCTGTATTTTTCGAAATTGTGTGAGTTTTAGAAAGAAAACCTAAAATTTTACATTCAATGACAAATGTGACAGGTTATAATCCGCCATGGTTTTTCTTTAATTACGTTACTCGCGTAACTTTTCCACGCATGCGCACTTCTTTTGAGTAAATCCCGCGCTTATTTAAAATTATGTTTTACAAATATAGTAAAAATTACTTTTCAATGCTCAATAATTATTATAATTACTATTTCAAACTATAATTTTTTGCAAATTCAAATAATAAGAATTAGACTAAGTAAAAACTTCAAAAAAATATCTAAAAAATAACTGATAATTGAAAACAAATTCTGAAAAATGGCGAGATAATTACACAATCGAGAAAAATAATTGAAATTGATGAAAATAATTGAAAATTAAAAAGTGGAATTTGAAATTTGAAGAAAGTAATTCAGAATTTAAGAAAACAGTTATAGAATTAAACAAATGTATTGCAATTTAAAAACAATTGTTATAATTGAAAAAAATATTGAATATCGAAAAAATAATGTAAATGTAAATAATGTAAAAATATATATTGCCCTTAACAATCGATAGATAATAAGCTACAAGATTCAGTGAAATAGATAAATAAATAAAATAAAATAAATAAATAATTGAAAATTGAAGAATGAGATTACAATATATTTAATATTTATTTTTGGCCAAGTTATTAAGAATAAACAACATTTTACTGATATTATTTCAATAATTATTTTTACATTAATTTATTGATGAAATTATTAAATTAAAATTTACTTAATTTTGTATTTATTATTTATTGTATTATACAGTATATTTACAATATTACATTTTATTTGCTTCAGACTATATAAAAGTTCAAAATAACCTAGCAATAATTAAAATAATTTTTCTAAAGCTTAAAATTCCTTGTATGAAAATTTCCCCTTCTGGCACTTTTTCCCTAATTTATAAAGCATTTTAATAAAATTTGTAATTAATTTTCTTTGCGCGCACAAGTTTAAAAAACATACCTTTCACAAATTTGATTTAACCTAAAGCTGAAAATACACAATTTAGCGGAAAGATGGCCAGTTTTCATAAATTATAATTGAATTTGGGTAAGCGTTATACTTTTTAGTAAGAGGATATGGTTTAGCACGCTTTAGTTGGACGGGAGGATTACGTGGTCGTAAACCATGTGACACAGTGGGAGTTGGTTTTTAAGGGGTAATTGAGTTCCGAGGGTGCAAAAGTGGTAGGATCCAGTCTCGTCCTGTGGTTCAACTTGTGGGGACGAACCGGGTGCGACAAAACGTTCTGAAGCCTGTTCGTATCTCCCTCAACCTCAACTTACTTCCGCCTTCCCTTCCGGTTCCACGCTCATCGATGATTTACAACATGTAAAATTAACGAACTCACCAACCCACCTTCATTGTCTTCTCAACTTTCCAATTTTGTTATTTTCCACGTCAATTCCATCTAATTCAATTTTTCACATCTCTATCGTTGTCTTCCTAAATTTAATTTGCAATTTTTGTAAAGAAAAAATAAACAATCTTTCTTTTAAAAAAAATCTGTAGGATTTTTTAAAATTTCCGCTACTTTTGGTTGAGTTTGAAAAATCTCGATAGCGTTCGGTAGTTTCCGGAGACTCTCGGTAACGTTCGGAAATTTCCGGCAGCGTTCGGAAGCTTTCGGAAACTCTAGAATCCGCTCGATGATTTTCGGCATCGATCGGGTATGATCGGCTTCACCCGACGGAACCGCTCGGCAGGGCCGGATCAAGTCTGTCACGGGCCTGAAGCACAAAAAAATTTCAGGGCCTTCCTAAAAAAACAAAAGTTTCTGCATTTTTATCTTATAGGAGAGTCTAGCGAATAATCATTTAGACAATGGAGAAAATGTTCGAAGAATCTTAAAAAAATGTAAAAAATGAAATTTTACATAAATTACAAAAATTACAAAATTTTCTTAAAACCAGTATTATGAATCAACGGATAAGAAAGTTGAGGATAATTTACATTGAAATGGGAAAATTAAAGCAAAAAGAAGTAAAAAATGTACTAATTAAAAAACTTGCAAAAAATAAATAAATTATTGAAAAATAAAAAAGTTTAAAAAATCAATGAAAGTAAAAGATAGAAAATTAATAAATATGGTAATAATGCGTTATGAAATATTATACAGTTTAAGGAAGATTGATTAAATTGCTTTTTTAAAATCAAAATACTACGCAATAATCAATAAAAGTTTTTAAAACAAAAAATAGAAATTACAAAAGAGAGGTAACAATGATTTTCAAAAAGTTAAAATATTTGCGGACATGTTTTTTTAAATTAAGAAAATAAATAAGATAAAAAAATGGAAAAATGTTACTAAGGATAAAAAAATAGTTTAAAAAGTTGTTTTGAAAATCAAGCAAAAAGCAATAATTTTTTTTAAATGAAGAATTAAGTAAAAACAATTAAAAAATTTTCAGAAAAAAACCAATATTTCTAAGAAATAGAGAAAATCTTATCAAATGAGAAAATTTATTATAAGATCAAATTTACGAAAAATTAAATAAAAGAAGAAAAGTCTTTAAAAATTATAAAAATTAATAAGTTATGACAAATGACAAAAAACCAAATAAATATTTTTAAAATTATAAAATTGAAAAAAATTATATTTTACAACTTCAAAATTATAATAATAAATAAAATTAATCACTGGAAATGTAAATAAATTTTTTTTAAATATTGTTAAAATAAAACTGTATAAAATTAACTAAAGTAATTTTTGTAAAAAGTATTATAAAATTAAAAAAATCTAAAAAATAAAAAAGTATTACTAAACGCATAAAAAAAAAAAATTTTTGAAAAAAAATGAAACTTACCTAAGTGATTTTCTAAAAATACAGAAAAGCAATATAAAACATAATCGATCAAAAAAATTGTTTGAAAAAATTATTTTTTAACTTTTTTTAATATTTTGTTTTGTTCTATTCTACAATTTTCAATTAAGTTTATTCAATATTCCAAAAAACTTGACTTTTCTCAATTATAAACCATTATTTAAAATTACAATTTATTTCTTCAATTTTTGATTATTTTCTTCAAATTTCAATCACATTTTTCAATTTTCAATTATTTTTTCGAATATTAGTATGCTTTTTGAATTTAAAGTACAATTGTTCAATTATTTTCTTCAGTTCTTAATTATGTTTTAAAAATTTCATTTCCATTCTTCAATTTTAAAATTTTTTCTCAATTTCAATTGTTATGTTTGATTCAATTTTTTTCAAACCAGTTGTTTAATCAGCAATTATTTCCAACCATTATTTCTATAATTTTCTTAATTTTTCAATTTTCAATTATTTTTTAAATTAAATATTTATAGTTCGATTTTTTAAATTATTTTTTCCAGTTGTGTATAAATCTAACCATTTTTTAGAAATTACCTTCAACTTTGCTATTATTCTTGTTATTTTTCAATTATTTTTTTTTTTCATTTATTAATTATTTTCTTTAATTTTTAGTTATTTCTTACAATATTTCAAATTCTTATTTTCTTCAATTCTCAATTTTTTCTTCAAATTTCAATTCCATTTTTCAGGTTTTAATTATTTTCTTCTATATTCAATAACATTCGTTTTTTTTCAAATACTTTTTTCAAGTTTTAATTATATTCTTTAAATTTGAATTTGAATTTTCAATTTTTAAATATATTATTCAATTTTAATTATTTTTGTCGATTATCAATCCATTCGTTCAATGCGCAGTTATTTCCAACAATTATTTCTATAATTTTCTTCATTTTTCAATTTTTAATTATTTTCTTTCAATTTAAAGTTCTTGCTATATTTTATCAATTTTTTTCCAGTAGTCTATTAATCTATTCATTTTGTAGATATTCTCTTTAATTTTTTAATTATTCTCATTTTTCAATTATTTCTTTTAATTATTAACTATTTTTCGCAATTTGAAATTATTTCCTACAATTTTTTCAATTTTCAATTAGTCTCTTAAAGTTTAATAATAATTCTTTGAGTTTTTCAATTATTATTATTTTTTTTTTTTGGGTTGTGTATTAATACAGACATTTTTCGAATTTTGTTTTCAATTGTGAATTATTTTCACGTTTTGTAATTTTTCTCCATTATTATTGAAGGAAATAATGAAAAAGTTTTATTTAAAAAAATCATTGAAACTTGCGGAAATTTTAATTTTAAAATTTAGGGGAAAAATTGAAAAATAATTAAAATCTTTAGAAATTAATAATTTTTTTGAAAAATGATAAAAATAGATGAAAATTGTAGCAAATAATTAGAATCATAATAGAAAAGAATTGTTAAAAATTGAAGAATTTTTTAATATTTTTAAATTGATTATTTTCAAAGCGTGGATTATTAAAAATTTTAATCAATAAAATTTCAAATTAATTAATAATTATTGTAGTCTTGTTTATCTCAAATACATTCTGAAATTCTTTCAATTATTTTTTACAAATTTTAATATTTTCTTCAATTTACAATTATTTTCATCAGTTATTTTTTTATTAAATTTATTTTTCAATTAATTTTCACATATTTTGAGTCGTTTTCAATTATATTTTGATGAATATTTTAAAATATTTATATGAAGTGCTAGTTATTTCTTCAATTTACAATTATTTTTTTTTATTACAAATATATTATTATTATTTTTATTATTATTAGTTTTAACAAACTTAACTTATTTTCTTTAATTTTTAATTATTTTTATTACTTTTCATATATTTTCTCGATTTTTTAAAACTATTTTCAATATTCTTCAATTTAATTTTCCAGATATTAAAATATTTTTCTTAAATTTGAGTAATTATCTTCAATTTTTAATTAGGTATTACTGTTATTATTTGCAATCAATTTCTTCAAATTTTAATTATTTTCACTATTCCTCAATTAAATTCCTAAATTTTTAATTATTTAACTCATTTTTCAATTATTTTTTTTATTTTTCCTTTTTTTTTATCTTTTTGCAATTATTTTGTCCACCTTTTAATTGGATGTATTAATTATTTTTCAATTAATATCCTAATTTTTTTATTTATTATCTAAAATCTAAGTTACTGTATCTACTTTTCAATGTTTTAATCATTCTCCAATTATTTTCTCAAATTTCAAATCCTTTCGTCAATTTAAAATTTTTTTTTTAACAAATTTTATATTATTTTAAGCATTTATTGCTTAATTCCAAAACGGTCAAATTATGTATCTCAAATTTCCATTACTTTTTTTAATTTTCAATTATTTTTATCATTTTTCAATTACTTTTTGTCATTTTCGATTATCTTTTAATTCATTTTCTAATTTTTTTTTAATAATTTATCTCAAATTACAGTTATTTTTTCAATTCAAAATTATTTTTATCATTCTGCAATAATTTTCTTTTATGACAAATACATGTTGTAATCTTCTCAATTATTTTTCTCAAATTAAAATTTTTTCATTACTTTGCAAATATTTTCTCGAATTTTTTATTATTAATTAATTTCCTGGATTTTAAAATAGTTTTCTCAATTTTGAATAATTCTCTTCAATTTTCAATTATTATTGTCATCATTTTCAATCAATTTCTTCAATTTTTAATTAATTTTACTATTTCTAAATTAAATCTCAAAATTTTCAATTATTTATCTTATCTTACAATTACTTTTTTTCAATTTTCAGTTTCTTAAAACTTTTGCAATTATTTTCTCCACCTTTTAAATAGATATATTAATTATTTTTCACTTAATTTCCTAATATTTAATTTATTATCTCAAATCTAAGTTATTGCATCCACTTTTTAATGTTTTAATCAATTTAAATCGTCAATAACACATTATTTTTTATTTGTAATGATTATCACACATTTTATATTATATTGAATATTTGTTGATTAATTCCGAAAATTTCAAATATTTGTCTCAAATTTCCATTACTTTCTTCAATAAATTTTTGATTATTTCTATAATAATTATTTCTAAAAATTTCTATAATTCTTAAAATCATTTTATAATAAGGTACTTTCTTTTACTTCACAAATATTATGTATTTTTTTTAAAATTATTTTTCTAAAATTGCAATTAAGATCTAGTATCTACAAATTTCAACTATTTTTATCATTTTTTAAAAATTTTCTGTAATGATTTTCATTATTTTTAATAATCATTATAATCAAATAAATTGTCAACTTTTGCGTTACAATAATTGCGCTAATTAGGAAACTTTTTAATTTAATATTGTTTTATCAGAAACGCTAGTCAATGAACGACGGACGGACGGACGGACGGACAGACAGACATCAAAATCCGTTATATGAACCCTAAAACGAAAAAATTGTGCAATAATATCGAATTTTTATTTTTTGTTGATAAAATTTGATTTCTGTAGAAAAATTGAAATTGAAAGAGCAGATGAAATCTTTGACAGAACGCTACAAACGAAACTTCGTTATAACGAGCTTTTTGTGATTTTTGAAGGGAAAATAAGCTTTGTCTCTCAGACATTTTTTCAAGACAATCATTCCCTCTGATATAATCTTCTTTACTCTCGGTCTTTCATAAAATCTCGACTCGCGTCTCAGCTTCGCCAAACGAATCTGGGTAGAATAACGGTTGCACCCACAACCTTCTTATTAGAATCAAGGGCCGTAATTTTACAAGACTGATTTTGTTGAGGAAACTAGTTTCTTGATCAAAGAGCCAGTCATCTTATTGAGAAAAAAGTCGAAAAAAAGAAGACGAAAAGTTCTAAAAATTGATGCGGATGAATGAAAGGAAAAGAGCCGCACAAAAGTTGGCTCTGGAATTATATTTCATAAGGGAGAGAATAGAGAAAAAAAAAAGTAGAAGTGTAATTTAATTTTCCTTCTCGATATTTCCATTTTATTAAAAACTTTTCTTCTAGTTTCGGTTCCTTATTAAATCGAGGTTTACGGTTTCATAAACAATTTTTTTTTAAATTAGAGAATGTTTGTTTTTATTCTGTTTTTTTTAAACTGTTAAATCAAACTTGTTCAAATTAATAAAATCCGAGATTTAAATTTCCGTATCTGTTGAAATAATTATTTTGTGTGAAATTTACAAAACGCACAATTTACAATTCTAAGAATTGTTTATGTAACTTGCTCTGATTCAGAATTAAATGTTTCTTCCAGCATTATTAATTACTAATATTAGCTAACAATCTTATAAGTATTCTGGATTTTTCTACAACTGAAAACAATCGTTTCTCATAATTAAAACGGTGTAAATTTTAATTACCATAATTTAGCATCTAATAATAATTTCAGAGCGGACAAACGTTCAAAAACAATAAAAATAATCTTTCAAGTTTTTTTTTTCTATTTTAATTAATTTTTCTACACTTTTAACAATTAAAGTAAATTGTAGAAATTTTTTTTTTTTTTTCTGTAAATTCTGTGTAGCTTTTTATAAATATTATTTAGCAATTTAAAAAAAAAACAAGTTTAAATTTAATTTCTAGAAAGTTTTTAGGTTTCCGATAATTAAAATTAATTTCTCGTGTTACAATTTGTTTTTTTTTGTTACAGAGTTGTTAACTGAGAATGCGCGATGACACAGCGAATTTATCAGTGGTCCTCGAATCCTCACGAGACGCATCAACAGGATATCCAAATGGAGCCTCACAGAACAAACTCCAAACGACCAGAAAAAATCCTCTCGAGGTGTAAGTATCTAATAAATCAGGCAAAATATTAATTACTACAAACAAGGCCAGCGGAATTAAATTTTTAATTTCCTACTCGCTATTAGAAGACGGAGATTAAGGCATCGGGGGGGGGGGGGGGGGTAAAAATTAAATCCAAAAACATTTTTAAAAGTTTCTTCAATTTTTAAATCTACTTTCCTTTTTTTAGTAATTTTTCTATTCTTTCTAGTGAGTTTTATAATTTCTAACTATTATATTTTAGTCTGTACTAATTTTTGATTATTTAAAATTTTTTTTTTTTAATATTTACATATTTATCAATTTTAATAAATTTTTTCATGTTTTAAAGATTTTTTCATTTCTTTTTTTAGATTCTGGTTATTTTTTGATCAATATTTAGAGTTATTTTTTTTCACTTTCTACTTGTTTGTCTTATTTTCTAGTTATCTTATTTTTATATATAGTTTTTAATTTCTTTTTTTTAATTTACATTATAGGTTTTTTTTCATTGTCTAGTTACTTTGTAAATTTCTAGTTATTTAAATATTTTTTACTCTACAAATCGGAATTAGTGAGTTTCTATTATTGAATTAGCGAAAAATCGGTTACTATTAAATAGTGAAATTTTTTAATAATTATTAGTAGGAAACAAGTAATTTGACACTTTCAAATTACTTGTTTCGCTTTCAAATTAGTAGTTTTCTACTAAAAAATAGTGAAAATTTTCACTATTTAATAATAACCGATTTTTCGCTAATTCATCAGTACTCTCTAAATCTGAATCAGTTAAAAATAACTAATTTGATAGCAAAAACTCAGTCACTAAGTCAAATAGTTATATTTCTTTTAGGTAATCATTTAGTGAAAAATAACAAATTATTAGTCAAATTCATTTTTAGGTTATTTCAAAATAACTAATATTTTAGTAAAATTCTGTTTACTAATTCAATTAGTTAAATTTTAACTATTTTTTAATTACTTTTTTACTAACATTTAGTCATTTTTTTTTAACTAATAATTAGTTATTTTTTACTAATTGTTGAAGCAAACACTCAGACACGATTTTACTAATAATTAGTTTTTTTAAACTAATTTATATTTAGAGAGTAGAAAATCACTAATTCAAATATTGATTTTCGCTATTTTCTTTCAAAATCTAGTTTTTTCTCTTCACTTTCCACTTTCTTCCGGTTTTAGTTATTATATTTAAATATCTAGATCTTCTTTTCATGAATTTAGTTTTTTTTTAAATTTCTACTTATGTTGATAATTTTCTTGTTTTTTAAAGTTTTTCAAATTAATTTTTTTTCTTTGCATTCTTTAAGTTGTTTTTTAATATGTCTAGTTTTTTTTATAAGTTAGGGGAAGGTGGGGCAAAACCGCTAGGTTTAAATTTACTGATGCACAAATTTTTAACTATACATTCAATTGGAGTCATTTTTGTTTGTTACACGACTAAAACTAACCAGTAACAGATTTTAATAGTCGTTATTACATTTATCACAATCATAATTACATTATTTAATTGTATTTAAGAAGATTCAAATTAGCGGCTTTGCCCCAACTGTTGGGGCAAAGACGTTTTTGCTAATATTATTATTGCAAATATAATTAATGATCTAAAATATACTCTAAATAACATTTATTGGTGCAATAATTATAAAACATAAATATTTTACAGATTTTAAAAGAGATTTAATCGATTTTATTGAAAATAATGACGACTTGTATTTTTAACCTCATATTTTCAATTTAATTGTTTTTTATTTTGTTTCAAAATCTACTTTATCGACTTTTCAAAAATAGAATGTTTTTTAAATAACCATGCGAAAATATGATTAAATAATAATGCTTATTTAATGTTCAAAATTCATAATTTTTTTTCAAATTAGTAGTAAACGCTAATAAATAATTTAATGATTAAATAATAATAATAATAACAATAAATTTAACAGACAAAAATACTTATTTGTTTTGATGAAAAAATGCAGGTTAACAGTTGATTAGCATGAAGTTTCCATCATTTAAAATTACATGCTAATGCAGTTTTTAATATTCAATTGTTTTTTATGAAATATTTTCCAAGCGTCTTTGCCCCAAACGACAAACCTTTTTTTAATTTAAAATTTTATATATTTAGATTGAAAATTAAACCTGGATTCCACAGAGATTGTGTAGATAAATGATTACTCTATTAGAACGTGACATTTAAAATTTTTTAAAATTCACATTTAGATTCAAAATTTACTAGTTTTGATCAATAAAATTTTCATCTTATACTTGTAAAAACGATTTTTTTGGTATATTTGCCAAAGCATTTTATATTTTTAAGACTTTTTTTTATAAAACAATGGCTCCAGTTACAATTGTGATAAACTTTAAACATAAGTTGAAACGGTCTAGAAATAAGGGAGATATTTTGAAAAACGTCTTTGCCCCGCTTAGCGGTTTTGCCCCACTTTCCCCTACTAGCTAATCTCTCCACTTTCTAATCATTTTTCCTTATTTAGTAAATATTTCTTACTTTACCTTTTTTTTTCAAATGAATTACAGATTTTAGTCATTTTTAGTTATTTTATCCATTTCCTAGTTGCCTCTATTTAATTTCCATTATTTATTTATTTTTCACAAGATTCCAATCACTTTCTTCAATTTCTAGTTATTCTATTACTTGCCAGTAATTTATCCTCATTTTTAAAATCCTTCTTTCATTTGATTGTAATTTTTTCACCTTTTCGTAATTTTGAACATTTTCTAGTTATTTTCCTAAAATTTAAAAAAAAAGTTTACTTTTTAGTTATTTTACTTTATTTTAGAAGCGAAAGTCCAAAGCGTTGGGGAGGGGGATTCAATTAAATTTTTTTTTTAATTTCTTAAGTTTATAAATTTACTTTTCTTTTATAGCAATTTTACCTTTTCTTTCAAGTCAGTATTCTTCAACTCCTAACTATTATTTAAAACTCTAATAATTTTCGTTTATTTTATAATTATCTTTTTTATTAGCTATGTATTTATTCCTGTTAATAATTTTTTTCACTTTTTTACATGTCTTCAATTTCTTTTTTTTTTATTTAAAAGTTTAGCTTCCTCATAGAAAAAGTATTTTTCAATTCCTAATTTTTTTTTCAGTTTCAAATTATTTTCTTCACTTTTTGGTTATTTTTTTCATTTTCGTTGTTTTCGTTCAGTTCCTAGTTTTCAAACTTTTTAGTTTTTTCATTTTCTAGTCATTTGAAAAATTTCCGTGTTTTCAGCAATTCCAATTTTTTAACTAATATTAGTTAATAAATTATTATATTTGTAGTTATGTTCTTTTTTTTATATTTTACTTTTTCTTATTCTTTTGTTCTTATTTTTTTTAAATTCTTAATTATATTCATTTTTCAGTATTTTCTTCTTTTCTCAGTTACTTTTAAAGTAATTTCTAGTTATTTTTTATCAATTATAGTTTTTTTTAGCAATTATAATTATTTTTCATAAAATTCGCATTTTTTTCATTTTCTACTTATTTTTTACATTTTCTGGTAGTTTTCTTAAATTCCTAGTTAATAATTCAATTTTCCATTTTAACTTCATTTTCTGGGTATTTTTAAATTTTCTAGTTATTAAGTCATTTTTCATTTTTATTTTCATTTTCTGGATATTTAAAATTTCAATAACTTCTGATTATTTTCCTCTTCTTATTTCTTCTCACTTTCTGATTATTTTTCTTAAATTGCTGGTTTTTTATTTACCTTACTATTTCCTTCTTTTTTTATTAATATTGTAAACTTCTAATTATTTTTTAATAACTTTAGTTCCGCATCATAAATTTAAATATTTTCTTAACTTTTCAGCTAATAGTTTTCCTTTTTTTTTGTTAAAATTTGTTAGTTCCTAGTTATTTATTCACTTATCAAATTTTTGTTCATTTTCTAGTGACATTAAAATTTTTAATTTATTTTTCAGTTATTTCTAGTTAATTTCATAACTTTTTAGTTGTTTGTCATTATCAAGATATTTCACCTTTCTTTCATCAATTTTAAAAAGTTCTCTTTATATTCTGGTTATTTTTCTTCATTTCCTAGTGTATTTTTTCTCACTTCGTGGTTATTTTCTTTTAACATCTAGTTTTTTTCACTTGGAAGATTTTTCTTCATTTTTTAGTTACTTTCTAAATTGCCAGTTACTTTTAATTATTTTGGTTAATTCAATAACTTTATATTGTTTATTAACAATTTAGTGATTTAATCTTCTTTTCGTGAATTTTTAGTTAAATTCCCAACTTTTTGTTTAATTTTTCTTCATTTTATAGTTACATTCTAAAAATCTAGTTACTTTTTAGCAGCTTTAGATATTTTTAACTTTCTACTTATTTTATCTGGTTTTCTGGTATTTTTCTTGCAATTCCTAGTTATTTAAACATTTTTCAGTTTTTTCCTCATTTTCAAGTGGCTTTTAAAAATTACGTTTTAACATTTCTAGTTACATTTAATTATTAATCTCTTGTTATTTTCTTTTTCATGTTTATTTTCTAGTTACTTTTTAAATATCTAATTTTTTCAATTATTTCTAGTGAATTCAGTAACTTTTAAGTTGTTTTGCAACTGTCTAATAACTTTACTTTTATAAATTCTTAGTTATATTTTTTATATTCTTTTTATTTTTATATTCTTCTGTTTATTTTTTTTACATTCTTTAGTTAATTTTGAAACATCTAGTAATTTTTTTAAAATTCGTGTTACTTTCTTCATTTTCTATGTTTTTCATTATTTTTCTGTTAATTTGTTTTTAAATTCTATTTATTTATTTATTTTATATTTTCTCTTTATTTTCTAGGTGTTTTAAAAATTCCAGTTTTTACGTGGTTTTTTTTTATTAATTACAATTTTTTTTCTAATTTCTAGTTAAATGTTACCTTTTAAATTTTCATAGTTATTTTTGACATTATTCAATCTTTTTCTCATTTTCTAGCTGTTTTCTTTTATATAGTTTTAAAATTTAAATTATATAATTATTTATATGATTCTTCCTTCATTGTCTAGTTACTTTGTAAGTTTCTAATTTTTTTTTCACTTTGTATTAATTTTTTCTCATTTTAAAATTTTTCAAATTTACTGTTTCCAGTTTATTTCTAATTTTTTAACAATTTTAGTTATTTTCACTTCCTAGTTGTTTTGATTAAATTTACATTATATTGATTAAATTTTTATAAATATTTAGATACTATCTTCTATTTCTAGTTATTTTATCACTTTCTAGTTCTTTATCCTCAATTTTTAGATTCTTCTTTAATTTTTGATCAATTTTAGTTATTTTTACTTATTATTTGTTTTTATTAAATTTACATTATATTGATTACATTTTTATAAATATTTAGATATACTATCTTCTATTTCTAGTTATTTTATTACTTTCTAGTACCTTATCCTCAATTTTTAGATCCTTCTTTAATTTAATTATAGTTTTTACCTTTTCCAGGTCTTTTCTAGAGCCAAAATTCAAAAATAACTAAACCCATACAACATAAAAAATCACCCAAACCGAAATAACGAAATCCAACCAAGAAAAATTGTCCTAAAAAATCCGTTTTATGTTTTAAATTATTTAAATCCACCTTAGAATTTGTTTCTCGTTTAATAAAATCACATCTAATTCTCAAATAATTAATTCACAAAATTCTTCTCGAATTTAAAATCCATTAATTTTCTTCCAGGTTTAATAATTTCTTGCAACTTTTATGCTTTCTTTATACAATAATAAATTCCGGATGAAATTGGAAATTTATTTAAATGAAGTCGCTGAGTTAAATGAATTCCGAAGTAGTTGCAGGAAATTTAGAACGTTGAAAATGTATTTTACGATATCCTTTTCCGGAATGAAAAAAAAGAGAGATGACAACGAGAGTCGTCAATCACATGTGTCGTTATTCGTTCGCAAAGTTTAGGTTACAAGCGATCTGGAAACGAGACTTGGAACGGTAATCAGGATGTTCTGGTCCCGCGATGATATAGATTCCGACGATCGCAGTTTTGTTGAGAAACTTTGAAACGGCAATTACGTCGCTAATGGAGCCCCTTCGGGAATTCTCGACCGACTTTAGAAGCCGTATCTTATATACCTCGTCTCTCCTTCAAGGTTCCAATAATTTTCGACCCCTTCGGGAACATGTAGAAAATTATAAAAATAATTTTTCCACACGATTTGATTAATTATTGAGTATAATTACTGTCGAGAATAAAATTTGGTGAAAGTTAAAGGAGAAATAGAGTGACGTCTGACTGAACTGGAATTTTCTACTTGAAACTGTGTCTGACCGTAATCCGATATTTTCACTTGAAATAAATGGAATTTAAAATTATTTATTTATTTATTTATTTGTTTATTAATTCATTTATTTATGATTTATTTTTTGAGGTGCACGAAAATTCGCGAAATTTCAAAAAATGTAACTCTCATTTGACCGAAATTCATTTCACGTGATTCGTATTTGACATCATTTTTATTTGACCTAATTTATTTTGACAGAATTCCCATTTAACGTATTTTTCAATTAACATAAAATTCATTTGACCTAATTCTTTTTTCACCGTGATTTTCTTTGACTGAATTTTTAACCTTATTCTTTTATGACCTGATTTCCATTTGATCCAATTTCCACTGAGTATAATTTTTATTTGACCTGAATCTTATTTGACATATTTCTTATTTAACCTGATTTTAATTCGACATTATAGTAATTTGTCCCAGTTATTAATTTACGTAATTTTTATTTGATCTGATTCATTTTTGGAATAACCCTTATTTAACCTAATTTCTATTTGACCTAAATCTTATTTTATGTAATTCCTATTTTGCATAATTGTTATTTAACATAATCTCCATTTGATCCAATTTCAATTCGGTCTAAATTCTATTTGACATGATTCCTAATTCTTCTGAATTTTATTTACATAATTCCCATTTGACCTAATTCCTATTTAATGTAAGTCTCACTTGATATAATTCTCATTTGACATAATTCTTATTTGGAATACTTCCCATTTGACCTAATTCCTATTTGGACTAAATCTCATTTGACAATACTTATTTTACCGAAACTTTATTTAAAATTTGAAAATTTTATTTATTAGTTTTACTGTTGTCAGAAAAATATTTTAATGAAAAAACAAGATTAAAAAAGTTTCCGCTCAAATAGGAATTAGGTCAAATAATAGGAATTATAAAGAATAAGATAATTCCAAATAGTAATTAGGTCAAGTGGGAATTATTCCAAATAATATCTAGGCCAAGTAGGAATTTAAAATGAGATTTAGACTAGGTAGAAAATAGATCAAATGGGAATTATGGCAGATAAGATTAGGTCAAATAAGAATTAGGTCAAGTAGAAATTATCTCAAAATAGGAAAATGGAAATAGGAAAAAGAAACTAGGAAAAAGGAAATAGAAAAAGGGAAATTAGGAAAAGGGAAATAGTTAGATTCAAAATAGGGATTATATCAAATTAGATTTAGGCTAAATAGGAAGTAGGTCAAATAAATCTTTTGTCAAATAGGACAACTGAGATAATTAGAAAACAAAAGTAGGCCAAATAGGAAGTAGGTTTAATGAGAATTATTTTGAATGGGAATTATGTCAAAGAAAATTTAGGTCAAATGAAAATTAGGTCAAATGAGAATTATGTCAAATAGAAAATATACCAAATAGATTAAGGGGAAAAAGGAATTAGGTTAAATAAGAATTACGCTAAATGGAAATTAGGTCAAATAGTAATTAGATTAGTTAATTACGTCAAATAAAATTAATTCAATCATGATGTGGGTCAAATAAGAATCATATTTAATAAGGATTTTGAAAATATTAATTAGGTCAAATCAGAATTATGTCAAATAGTAAATATACCAAATAGATTTAGGTGCAAAAGGAATTAGGTTAAATAAGAATTACGCTAAATGGAAATTAGGTCAAATAGTAATTAGATTAGTTAATTACGTCAAATAAAAATGATTTCGAATATGATTTGGGGCAAATAAGAATTATGTTAAACGGGGATTATGGCAAATTAAGTTTAGGCCAAATAATAATTAGGTCAAATTGTTAAATAGAAATTAGATTAATTAATTACTTCAAATAAAAATTATTTCGAATATGATTCGGGTCAAATAAGAATTATGTTAAACGGGGATCATGTCAAATTACATTTAGGCCAAATAATAATTACGTCAAATAATAATTCGATCAAATATCAATTATATCAAATAATTATATCGAATAGGAATTAGGTCACATATAAATTCGGTCAAATATAAATTCGGTCAAATATAATTTCGGTCAAATATAAATTAGGTCAAATAGAAATTCGGTCAAATAACAATTGAATCAAAAAAAGATTTCGTGAAACGAATTTCGGTCAAATGAAAATTGTATCACTTGGGATTCATTACTAAGCTCAATAAAGGCATTTGTGCGAAAAAAACAAATCTTATAAAATAGAAGTGTGAAAATGAAAGTCACCGGATAAAAAGTACCTGTACAGTTGAAAAGTGAGGTTTTTGTAGACCCGCTGAGTGATTTATGAAGCATTTGATTCACCGCGGCAAGGAAACGAATCCGTGTCTAGAACGTCTATCAGGACTTTAATCGGACGTACAGATGTCGATTCAATCCCTTTTGTTGTCGATGTGCTCGTGTACTTTCTTCTTTGCCCGTTCGAGTTCCATTAAGACCTTTTACCATTCCTTTTTTCATTGATATCACTCGATCAATCCTTTGATCTCAGAACCACGTTATAAAAGTTCTTCCTTCAAAAGGAAAATCTATTGGTCCTTAAACTATACACATGTTGTAGTAATTAATTTCATTGAACACAATTTCAATTCAATATTCATACGAAAATCTCCCTTCACATAAAAGACCTATTTGTAATTTTCAGAATTGAAATTCTCGTCAATAGCGTTTTGTAATTTTCTTCTGTTAATGAAATTCGGAAACTATTTAAGCTTGGTAAAAGTTTATAATATTAAATACATAATATGTAACATGAATATATATATATATATATATATATAATTAAATATATATATTATATACAAATATGAATAATAAATAAATTTGCTAAAAATTTTACTTTTCTGTAAATAATTTCTTTTTGTAAAAAAATTGTTTAAAGGAAGCATAAAAATATAGAAATTTCTTCTACCTATTTAGAAAGTATTACTAAAAAGTTAAAAAATATCTGTAAGATGTAGAAGAAAAACTAAATTAAGAAAGTAAAAAACTAGAAAACTTGATGAAAAAAATTTTTTAAAAAAATCCTAGAAGTTGCTCTCTAAATCTAAATTAGTGATTTTCTACAAATGAATAAGCGAGAAATTAGTTATTATTAAATAGTGAAAAATTTACTATTTTTTTGTAAAAAACTACTAATTTGAAAGTGAAATATCTACTAATTGACCAACTTAAGTTTCACTATTACAATTAATAAATTTTTCCCTTTCAAATAAGTAGTTTTTTACTAAAAAATAGTTACATTTGTAACTATTTAATAGTGACTGAGTTCTCCCTAATTCATTAATAGAAAATCACTAATTCAGATTTAGAGATTAAGTTCTAGAATTTTTTTCATTCTTATTTCTGGGATTTTTTCAAAAAATTTTTCTTCATCAAGCTTTTTAGTTTTTTACCTTGTCAATTTAGTTTTTCTTCTACATCTTACAGATATTTTTAACTTTTTAGTAATACTTTCTAAATATTCAAATATTTTCGGCTTTTCATTTTTTTTTCAATAGTTTTTTTCTGGTTAATGTTAGTTAATTTTAGTTAGTTTCATTATTTCTAGTTATTTTATTAACATGTTACTTATTTTAAAAAAATTTACTGACCGTTTTTCTTTATTATCTAGTTTTTTATTCTGTTTTTAGTTTTCCTCCTTTTCTAAGATACCTTTTCGATTTTAAGTTACTTTCACTCAATTTCTAGTTATTTTACTCCTTTTCTAGATTTTTTCTTTACTTTCTATATATTTTTCCCCACTCTATGATTTTTTCCTTTAGTTCTTTAATTAATCATTTATTTTTCAGTCTTTTATTCACTTTCTAGTTACTTTTTTACATTTCTATTTTTTTTCATAAATCTCTAGAAAATTCTGTAACTTAAAAAACTGACTACAGAAAATACGTAAATCAAATAAAATAAAGTAAAACAATTTTACATAATATTCTTATTTTAGTTATTTCTATACTTTCTGGTTATTTTTTCTTCATTTTCTAGTTACTTTTTAAATACTCAATTATTTTTACCAACTTATGCTATTTCTTTCACTTTCTATTTATTCTTTGTCATTTTTCGGATTTTTTTCCTGAATTTTCAATTGTTTGCTTCATATTCTCGTTATTTTTCTTCAATTTATAGTTCCGTTTTAAGTATCTAGTTAAATTTCAGCAAATCTAGTTATTTTATTCACTTTCTGGTTATTTTTCTAATTTCCAAATTATTTTCCTTTATTTTCTAGTTACTTATTTATTTTTAAATTTTATTTTCAGCTTCTAGGTACTTTTAAAATTTATAATAATGTCTTAGAAATTTTATTAATTGTTTTTACTTGTTTTTCTCATTTTATCGTTTTTTCCTTATTTCTTTGTTATTTATTCTATTTTCAATTTTTTCATTACTGTTTAGTTCCTTTTGAAATTGCTAGTATTTTTTTAACATGTTGCAATTTTTTTATTTCCTAGTTCTTTTCGAAGTTTTAGCATTCCGTTTTTATTATGTTATCATTTTTCATATTCCACTAATTTTTTTGAAAGTCTAGTTATTTTTCATCTAGTTATTTTTATCTTCTCCTCCATTTTCAATTTCTGGTTGCCTTACTTCATTTTCTGGTAATTTAATCTCTATATATGTTTTTTCTGTATTTCCAATCAATTACATAAATTTCTAGATGTTTTCATTAATTTCTAGTTTTTTTTTCACTTTCTAGTTACTTTTTCGTGCTTTTTAGTTACTTGTTGAATTTTCTAAATTTTAGGTATTTTTTTCAGTTAACGTTGTTTCTGGTTATTTTCCTTTAATATTCATTTTTCAGTTTTTTTTTAAATTTACTAGTTACTTTTGAAGTTTCTAGTTATTTTCCAGTAATTTTGAGTCAAATTTAATTTTCGAGTTGTTTTGTCACTATCAAGTAATTTTATTTTATTTTCTAGTATTTTCTTTCTATCTCTAGTTTGTTCAGACTTTCAAGTAATTGTTTATTTTATTTTTTAGTAATTTCTCTCGATCTCTAGTTTTTTTTAGATTTTCTAGTGGTTTTTCTATACTAATTACCTTAAAATTAATATCAAGATTTTCTTATTTAAAGTTATTTTTTTCCATTTTCAGTAGTTTTTTAAATTAAAATTTGGGTTTCATGAGTTTCTAGTTATTTTTGTCTAGTTGTATTTATTTTTTCTCATTTTTTGGTTATTTTTCTTTAATATCTAGTTCTTTACTTAATTTACGGTTGTTTTTTTATTCTCTAGTCGTTTTAGAAATTTCTGGTTAGTTTTTAGAAATTTTCAGTTAATTTGTTAATTTTCGAGTTGCTTTGTCACTATCAAGTAATTTTATTTTATTTTCTAGTAATTTATTTCCATCCCCAGTTTTTTGTGACTTGCTAGTAATTTTTTGTTACTTACCCTTTTTTTACACCATTATTATTTTACTTCAAAGTTAATTTTTTCTTTTCAGTTATTTTCTTTGTTTCTAATTATTTTTTAATATTTATTTATA
Organism: Ganaspis brasiliensis; assembly: GCA_037103525.1. NCBI lineage: Eukaryota > Metazoa > Arthropoda > Insecta > Hymenoptera > Figitidae > Ganaspis > Ganaspis brasiliensis. The sequence goes on along the minus strand of JAZKLR010000013.1, from coordinate 1,399,283 downwards.
TCATAAATCTATATAAAGTTCTTCATAAATTTCTAGTTTTTATTTTACTTTCTAGGCATTTTCTCTTAGTACTTCTTATTTCTTCCATTATCTTGTTATTTTTTCAACTACGATATAATTTTTGCATTCAAGAATTACTTTCTTTAGTTTTCAATTATTTTCATATTTTGTTGTAATTTTGTTCAATTTATAAATGTTTTTTACCTTCTAGTGATTTTTGTCTCCTCTAGTTATTTTTCTCAACCTTAAAAATATTCTTTCCAGTCATTTTTTAATTTTCCACTCGTCTTTCTTTTCTTTTCACTTTTGTTTTTCTTTTTCCGTGTTTCTAACCTCTTCTAGTTCTTAATTCCAAAATTAAGTTATTTTTACTAAATTAAATTCGTTACCATAGTGATTTCTAACTTTCTAGTTAATTTCTCTCTATCTCACATAGAACTGAAACTATAGACAAATAATTTAAAAATTCGCTAGCGCCATCTACTGCGAAATAATTAAAACTTCACTTCCCGCGCTTTATTTAAATAAACCGTTTCTAATTTATATCCACGCCAACAATATTCCGTTCAGTTATTTAACTAAAATATGTATATTAAGCTCTTTTCCACCCCTTTTAAATTGTCCACATTTCTAATTTCGATTTTCTCCCGTTCAATCTCTAATTCAATTTCAGCTTATAATTTAAAACCCAAATAATGAGTCGAAGGGAGTTGAATGGAAAGTAAGTAGAAAAAAATGTGTGTCTATGGTAAATATATTTTTTGCAGACACACAACAAGACAAGGACAAGGATAATGGAGACGTGCAATTTATGCTACAAGAAAATGGAGAACCAATGTACGAATGAATTTTTTTCACGTTAATAAAGATGAAAATTTGAATGTGTCAGTGAATGAGAAAAAAAAAATATGGAAGAAATATATATATAAAAACAGGTGTAATGGAAAAAGTAAATAACTCCAAGTGAAATGCAAAAGCTCTATAGAAGTAACGAGAATTCAATGGCACGATCAGGGGTACATGAAAGGAAATGTTACTGCTGGTCCCTTGAAAATCGCTTTGGTGCGAATAAGAGATTCGAATCTCTTATTTCTCTCGAGCAAGAGATACATGCTTCCATTCAGTTGGAACAGTTGCAAGGGTTCTCGAGAGCACTTCCGACAGAAACGCTTTGCTTCAATTTTCTTCACTTCCGGAAGATTCTGCGTCTTTGAAGAGATTGAATTGCAGATATTTTCCAGGACGTTGACTCCTGATTGGACCTCGTGATTAGACTTGATAATGCTCTTCTGCTTTTAAATTGGCTAATTTGCACATATTTTCTCTATTGAAAAAAAAAAACATTCAGAAAAACATTAGTTTTAATCCAAATAATTATCACGAATTCGAAATTTCTAATGAAACTCAGAACTAGAGTTTTTTTCTTTTCTATATTTGAGACTGGATTAAAAAATGTTTTTAAATTCTGATTAGGGAAAAAGAAATCCAAAATTATATTTATTTACCAAAAAACCTAATTTAACTACACTTAAAATTTTCAATTTATTTTACGTTCGTTTATTGTAAACTAATTTATTTATTTTCATATAAAGTAGCTAGTGCAATAAAATAAATAAAGACAATAAAATAAATATTAAGTTTTTAAATTTAGCGCCTTTTCGACAGTGGCGCCGATAAGTTGAATAAATTCTGCATTACGAGGTTGGTAGCCCTTCGTCTTGAAACTTATTTTCATTTATATAACCTAGAAGTAAGTGACACTTTTATACGCGACAAGAAGCATTATTCTTTAAAATTGAACAAACTATCCAGTCTCATAAAACTATTAAGAACAACAAAAACAAATATAGAAACAAATATTAACATATTTAACGAATTATTAGAAACTAATCTAACTTTTTATTTCATTTAATATTTTCATATAAATATCTATTATTTAACAATATTTTCCATCTTTTACTCAACTTGAACTTGATTTACTCGTTTCGATACATTTTTCAATAAAATTTTAGATTTTAATTTACTTATTTTTTTTTAACTCTTACTCAACACAAGACGAGTTTAACTTTTAAGGTGATTTAAATTCAGTAAGCTGCTCAATTTAAGTCCAGGTTTTTTTTTTAATTTAAAAATGAATGTTTTTTTTAGGGTTAGAGAATAAATAAAAGTTGTAGAGCATTTATTGAGTTTTCTCTAAGGTTAAAAATTTTGGTATTAAAATATTGGAAATACATGAATCAGAATGTCGGAAGTACTCTCTCTTTTATCGATAATAATGGGGTGGGCATGACTTTGTAAGTCAAGCACGATGTTAATGAAGCATCAATTTCTTCTGTCCACAGTGAATTCGTGCCACCTCAAACGAAAGAGGAAAAGGTCGTTCCAGCAGCACCTTCACTACCTCCGGTACCTTATTACAGACTAGTAAGTGTCATTTTTCCTTATTTAAACACAGCGCTGTAATTGAAGACTTTTCACCCGTTCCCTCTGATCGATTATAAACTCCAAACAGAGGGGAAATTAACTAATTAAGTGGCTCAATTACGCGCTCACTTTCTTCACCATAAATTGCGGGAGAATTTTCATTTTTCATCATTAAGGGAGTGCGGTAGAAAATTACGTCATTCGTGTAGGAAAAAATTTGACGGAAACCTTTCTCATAAAATAGTAAATATTTTGTAGATTTGCCAAAAACATAATTAGGGAAAAAAGTCGCGCTGTGGAATTCCATATGGCAAAATTACATTAATTTGAAATTTTATTGATTAAAAATTTAATTAATCCACGCTTTAAGAATTAATTTAATTTAATTTAAAATTATTTAAAAATTTCTTCAATTTTTAAAAGTTCTTTTCTATTATGATTTCAATTATTTGCTGTCAATTTTCAACTATTTTTATAATTTTTCAAAATTTATCTTCAAATTCTAATTATTTTCATTATTTTTCAACTTTTACCCTAAATTTTAAATTCAATTTCCGCAAGTTTCAATTATTTTCTTTAATTTTTTCAAATAAAACTTTTTTCAGTTTTTATTATTACCTTCAATATCAAATTAGTTTAATTATTTATTAATTAATTTTCAATTTCTTTCTACATTTTTTAATTATTTTTACAAAATATGATTTTTGTTTTTTAAATTCTAATTTTTTTTTATCAAAATACAATTAATCTCTTCAATATCGAATTATTAATATCAATTTGTAATGTCAATTAAATAATGAAAAGATATAACTCATCAAATTTGATAATTTAATTATCAGTTTCACTATGTTCATCGCTTTTCATAATCATTTTCCAAATATTTTTCAATATTCAAAAAACCAATTTCATGCTTCATGAATTTTTATTAAAAATACTAAATTATTAAATTTTTATTTATTTTTGTTAAACTTTAGTTGTATTTTTCAAGTATTTAAATAATGTCGATTTTTAATCACTTTATTTTATATCAAATAAATTCTGTAATTTTCTCGATGCTTTTTTTAAATTTTCGTAATTATCGTAAATTTCAATTATTTCTTAAAATAGTCTGATTTATTTCAAATATATTATATTCAATTTTTTTTAATAAATTTTTCTTATTTTCTTCAATTTTTAATTTTTATTTCTATTCATTTTTCAATTACTTTTTGTCATTTTCAATTATTTTTAATTTAATGTTCTAAATTTTTTATTATTTATCTCAAATTCGAGTTTTTTTCTATTTTTAACTATTTTTATCATTCTGCAATTAGTTTCTTTTATTACAAATATATGTTGTAATTTTTTCAATTATTTTTCACAGACTGTAATTATTTTCTTCAATTTTTAATTATTTTTATTACTTTGCAAATATTTTCTCGACTTTTTTTTATTATTTTCATTATGCTTCAATTAATTTCCTAGATTTTAAAATATTTTTCTCAAATTTTAATAATTTTCTTCAGTTTTCAATTTCATTATTATCATTTTGCAATCAATTTCTTTAACTTCTTAAATTTTTAATTATTTTTACTATTCCTCAATTAAATTCCTAAATTTGCAATTATTTATCTCATTTTTCAATTATTTTATTCAATTCTCATTTTTTTTAACTTTTTGCAATTTTTTTTCTTCAACCTTAACATATCTAAATATATTAATTATTTTTCAATTAATTTTTTAAATTTTCATTTATTATCTCAAATCAAAGTTACTGTATCCATTTTTCAATATTTCAATCATTCTTCAATTATTTTTCTCAAATTTCAATTACTTTCGTCAATTTTTACCTTTTTTATTTTAATTTATAATGATTTTCACAAATTTTATATTATTTTGATTATTTGTTGATAAATTCCGAGAATTTCAATTATTTCTCTCAAATTTTCATTATTTTCTTCAATTTTCGATTATTTCTATAATGTTTTAATTATTTTCCTTAAGGGCATGTGATGATAATGCTAAATTTGTCCGTAAACTTTCTCTTAAAGTACTCAATGTTTTGACACCAAACTTTGTAGAATTACTCAAAATACCATTAGAATGGTCTCTCTGATCCAATTTTGTTTCATTTTTGTCTTTAAACTAAATATTTTTCAAATTTACTTTTTTTTGAAAATTTTCCAAAAATTGTAAAATTGAAAAAAAAATTAGTTTAAAGATAAAAATGAAATAAATTTGGGTCAGAGAGACCATTCTAATGGTATTTTGAGTAATTCTACAAAGTTTGGTGTCAAAGCATTGAGTACTTTAAGAGAAAGTTTACGGACAAATTTAGCATTATCATCACATGCCCTTAATTTAAAATTCTTGAAATCATTTTGTATATTTTCTTTTACTTCACATATATTCTATATTTTTTTTAATTATTTTTTTTAAAATTGCAATAATTATCTTCAATTTTTTATTATTTTTATCATTTTTCAATTATTTCATCCAAATTTTAATAATTCTCATTTTTATCCAATCAATTTCTAAAAATTTTAATAATTTTTTCCTCAAATTTCAATTATTTTGTACAATTTTTTTCAATCCCAAAATTTTATAAATTTTGTCCTGTACATATTGTAGTTAAAATATTTATAGTAGTCAACTTTTGCGTTACAACAATTACACTAACTAAAAAAATCTTTAATTTATTCTTGTTTTATTTCAAAGTAAACTTTTTTCTTACATTTCATCATAATTTTTAAATTAATTTTAGGTTAAAAGTGAAATAAATTCCGGACATTTAGACCTTATAGTAATAATATTTTAGGCAAATCTATCAAGTTTCGAAATATTCGATATTTTATGAGAAAGTTCACGAAGAAATGCTTACACCAGTGACGTCATAATTTATCACATATGCCCTTAAGAAAATATAAGAGACGTGATTTTAGACAGTTTATTTTTTCTAATTTTTTCGTTAAGTAAATAATAATTTAAATTAATTTTAGGCATTGGACGAAAAATTTGAAGTTTTTCCTATTTTCTAGTGTACTAGGAAACATTAATTTTATTTGTTATTCGACAAATAGATCGAAAACTATGAATTGTCTATAGTCACGTCTTCCACATTTGCTGAAAATTTAAAAAAATATGTGTGAAGGAAAAAAGTTTTTAAAATTGTACAAATTTTTTAAAGTATGTAGTTTGACAAAATTGAAATTTTTTGGAATATTAGGAACTTAAGGAAGTTTTTGTTGACATAACCTGAAACTTGAAAGCGGTTTTTCAAAATAAAAATATTATAGAAATTTTTTTCACCAGATTTTGAAAGATCCGGTTGTACATTTTCAGATAAAATTAGATTGAGGCAATTAATTTTGTTGTCAAATAATAATATTATATAAAATTTTGTGATTTTTCTTTAAATATAGTATAAAAACATTTGTCGTTTTTTAACAAATAAGTATGTTATTTTTATCCAAATTTTGATAAATATTACCTCAGTTTGTTCTCTTTACAACTTTATTTAGTTGATTAAATAATATTTTTAAAAATATATAAACTGTAGTTTAGTGGTTTAACATAACCTCAAAATCACTTTGAATAATTGAATTTGTAATTTTTACTAAAATATTAGTAGAAAAAAAATTACTGTGAAATTACTAGTTTTTTAATAATTGAGATCTAGAGAACAGTTTAAGGTTATGTCAAAGGTGAGAATTTGTTTAAGAAACTTGTTTGTCGTTCGCATTTAAAATTTCATTATACAAATTTTTCCAGTTATCCTCAACTCTACGTATAGATTTTTTTCAATTAATTTTATTAATTTTTTTAGTCTTAGTTTTTATTATTTAATTCGTTACTCTATTATTTTTTGGCGAAAAATGATTTATGGTGACAAATGGACTTGAATTGAAAAATTTGAAAAATTTAATTAACCTTCGTTAGAAAATACCAATTTTGTTCAGAAATGTCATATTCTCGACATGAGGTATGGATTTCTGGTATTCGAGAAGTTTGAGTATTTTTGCAAATAATTTTCTAATGATACCAAAAAAAGAAAAATGTTGCTTCAAAATTATATAAAAAGTAAAAAAAAAAGATAATAGTATATATAGAAACAATTAGAAAAAAATATAAAATAAATGTTGAATTGAAATTTGTTTTAGTTTCGATTTGCAACATTCGGGGAGCTGATGCTTGTATTTGGGGGTCTTTTTATGGGCACCCTAACTGGACTTTGTATTCCCATTTCTACCATTCAGTATGGAGAGTTCACGACTTTATTAGTTGATCGCAACAACGACAATGAGACTAGTACCGAGACTTTAATCATGAAGTGGTTCGGAGGAGGAAAAATTTTGTAAGTTTTTAATTTTGAAAAATAAATGTAAAAAAAAAGAAAAATCGTGGCTATATTTACAAATAATTAAAATCTGATAAAAAGTCGTTTACTACTGTTCAAAATTTGTTTCAAAATGTTCAGAACTTATTTTAAATTGTTTAGATCGTTTTCAAAATTGTTTAAAACCCGTTGAAAACTGCCGAAAATTGTCAATTATGTCCAGAATCGCTTTGGTTTATTTGCACGGACAGGCGGACGGACGGACAAGTAGACACGAAATTTTCATTAAAAATTAAAGAATCCACCAATAAAAGGGATCAAAAGTTAAAGAAATTAAATAATTTTTTTTATTTTTAAGTACATATATTAAAATTAATTAGACAAATTTGAAAATAAAAGTTTTTGAATAATGTAAATAATAGAAGAATGATATAGAGAATTTAATGAAATGAAAATTGCGAGATAAATGTACATTTTTGAAATAATAGATACGCCAATGCAACAAAGGAAGAACGCATGGATGCATTATACGACGATTCAGTAGCTTTTGGAGTGTCCTGTGCTGCTTTATCCTGTTTCCAATTTGTTTTCGCAATTTTTACGGTTGATTTACTTAACATTGCTGCTTCAAGGCAAATAGCCAGATTAAGAAAAATGTTTCTTCAGGCGGTCTTACGACAGGATATGTCATGGTATGACACCAACACTTCAACGAATTTTGCCAGCAGAATTACTGAGTGAGTTGATTTTTTTAAACAATATATATTTTGTAGAGATTTTATTTTATCAAAATAAAAATATATTTACGTAAACAATTAAAAATTCAGGGTGGCCACTTTTCCGGAAAACCGGGAAATTTTTTACTAAACCGAAAATTTCTTCCTGGATCTAAAAGTTCTGAAAAGTTTTATCAAAAATCAATTTTTTTCATATATCACAAATTTATAATAATAATAATCATAATAATCCGCAAGATTCATTCATTCTTTCATTCATTCTTGTCTGTCTGCACCTGAAGTTTGTCAATTAGATATTTTTTAGTTTATTTTATTTTTCAGTTACGTTTGAAAAAATGTATCTTTAAATTAAAATTAGAGTCTACTTTCATAAAAAAAATATAATTTAATTCTATTAAAATAAATTAACTTGAAATGTTCTTGTGATTAAATTAATTATTACTAATATTATTATTAAAAACTAAACGTTTGAACTTTTTAAAATTTTAATTTTGTTTGTAAATATAAATTTCACTTAATTTCAAATTCCATTAGACCCAATTTTCATTGATTCAAATTATAGTCTAAATTATTATTTTCAAAATTTGGACTGATTAAGGGCATGTGATGGAGTATGACGTCACTGGTATAGGCAAAATTTGTCCGTAACTTTTCTCTTAAAATATTGAATATTTTGTCATGAAACTTGGTAGAATTACTTAAAATGTCATTAGGAAGGTCTCTCTGACCCGAGTTTTTTAAAATTTTGGCTCAAAATTGATTTTTAAACAATTTTGCAGTTTTTCGAAAATTTCACAAAATTAATTTTGGGCCAAAATTCAAACAAACTCGGGTCTGAGAGACCTTCTTAATGATATTTTAAGTAATTATATTAAGTTTCATGACAAAATATTCAATATTTTAAGAGAAAAGTTACGGACAAATTTTGCCTATACCAGTGACGTCATATTCCATCACATGCCCTTAAAGCCTTAATATACATAAAGAGGTTTTTTTGTATAATTAGAAGTTTTTTTTAAAATTTGGAAAAATTAAAACTTGAATTGTTAGAACTTTTGAAGAATAGAAATAATCCTTAATAGAAATTTGGAACTATTGAAGTTATTATAAATTAAAGAAGTTTAAATTATTCAAGCATAAATAATTATTTTTAATTATTAAGTTTGAATTTTTCAAAAAACTATTCTTTCAACAAAAATATTTCAACTTTTTGTTATGTATCTACCTACGCTATTTTCTCCTTTTATTTATTTTTCTTATTATTTTTTCTTTTTTAAATATAAAATTGGAAAATTCGTGGTCTTTTAAAACATTTTTTATTTACTTTCACTTATTTGTTTATTTTTTTAAGTCGGCAGCGATTTTAATTTGCATAAAATGAAAGTTATATTTATCTTGGATATTAAGTTTTTTTTGAATAACAAATTTCATTAATATTTATCTTATTTGTATTTGCAAAAATTTATAGTTGTAAATGACCAGAAACAATTCAATGTTTTTCCATGTTTATGTTGCTATTATTTTCAACAGTTTTCAATATAGAATTATTCTCTTTAAATTTTATAATTATTCTTTAATTTTTTTAGATATTTTGCTCTGTTGTCGATCATTAACGATCTTCTTCAATTTTATGATTATTCATTAAGGGCATGTGATGATAATGCTAAATTTGTCCGTAAACTTTCTCTTAAAGTACTCAATGTTTTGACACCAAACTTTGTAGAATTACTCAAAACACCATTTGAATGGTCTCTCTGACCCAATTTTGTTTCATTTTTGTCTTTAAACTAAATATTTTTCAAATTTACTTTTTTTTCAAAATTTTCCAAAAATTGTAAAATTGAAAAAAAAAGTAGTTTGAAGATAAAAATGAAATAAATTTGTGTCAGAGAGACCATTCTAATGGTATTTTGAGTAATTCTACAATGTTTGGTGTCAAAACATTGAGTACTTTAAGGGCATGTGATGATAATGCTAAATTTGTCCGTAAACTTTCTCTTAAAGTACTCAATGTTTTGACACCAAACTTTGTAGAATTACTCAAAACACCATTTGAATGGTCTCTCTGACCCAAATTTATTTCATTTTTATCTTTAAACTAATTTTTTTTTCAATTTTACACTTTTTGGAAAATTTTGAAAAAAAAGTAAATTTAAAAAATATTAAGTTTAAAGACAAAAATGAAACAAAATTGGGTCAGAGAGACCATTCTAATGGTATTTTGAGTAATTCTACAAAGTTTGGTGTCAAAACATTGTAGCGATTAAAATGATTTTAGTCTTTCGTGATTTTGACAAATAGAATGAATGTGACTAGAGCGAACCGATCTATCCCCATTTTCTCTGTAAATTTTCGTTTATCGAATTTGATTCGTCGTATGTGCGATTACTCATTAGAAAAGTATGAAGAGTAGGGAACTCTAGGGTTGTAAGACGATCCGACTAGACCGTTCGTTCATTGACTCATCGATCAAAGTGTGATTTGTTAAAATTTCGTGCCACCTGCGTATCTTGCATAGAACTCGACAGGTAAATTGTGAATTTATAAGATATAGTTTCATCGATGAATTGTAATCTAATTTTTGTAAAATATTTTTTGTGAAATTTAATCATTGGTGTTCATAGTGTGGCAAACTATATGGGGCCGAGATTTAGATCCATTCCAACTCTTTCCGCTCTGCTCACATGAACCACATGGCATCAAATCCATGAATTGAAGCAACCGACAAGGATCCAAATTTGTTATCTGTTCTGTACTGGATTCGCTGAATCTAAATCGAAGGTTCTGGACTTATGAACTTCGAAGACCTGACGATTTTCATGATTGTTCTACACCTAAACGGAAATGAATGAATTTCATGAGCAAGGAGCCGGAAATGGATCGTCAGTCGTTAACGAATGATCGATGAGTATTTTGACTATAAATTTTATTAATATCTTGTATTATTTATTTCCTATCTGAATTGATAATGCGCATATCATTTTTACATTTGTATATTATGTCTTATTTTTATATTGTATATTGCGTGTAATTTGCGAATGCGGTATTTAAATTGATTTATAATGCGTTACGTGACGTCACTCGTGATCTTATGAATATTAACTTTTAAATTGACTAAAAGATCTTTATATTTTTAAATGAAAGAATTTATATGTAAAATAATTGAAACTTATTTATATGACGAATTTAAATCTGAATGTTAAAATATATTTTGCATTATTTATATAAAATCAGTCCGTTTATTTATTTAAATTAATTTCCATGTTCATCTCGTAATATTAATTGATTTTTCTTTTATATATTATTGCGATATTTTTAAATTGATTTTGATTTCACTAAAAGTAATTATAGAATTAATATTGGTTACAACATTGAGTACTTTAAGAGAAAGTTTACGGACAAATTTAGCATTATCATCACATGCCCTTAAGAGAAAGTTTACGGACAAATTTAGCATTATCATCACATGCCCTTAAATTAAAAAAAAAATCTAATCCCGATTATTCTTACCATTCATTGGTTTCTTTTTCAATTGCTAATTATTTTTTTTAATAGTTAATTATTTTCGTCATATTGTAATTTTATTTTAAATTTTATAATTATTCTTTAATTTCTTTAGATATTTTGTTCTGCTGTCGATTATTTTTGACAGATTAAAATTTTTTCTTTCAATTATAATAATTTTCCTCATTTCTAAATTATTGTCTTTAATATTCAATTATTTTAACCATTTTGTAAACTTTTTTTCAATTATCAATTATTTTATTAAAATTTCAATACAATTCTACAATTTAAATTTATTTTTTACAATTTTATTTATAATTTTCATCAGTTTTTAATTGACAATTTATTACTTTCCTCCAATTTTATGATTATTCATTAATTTAAAAAAAAACATTTTCTAATCCCGATTATTCTCATCATTCTTCAATTTTTTTTCCATTGTTAATTATTTTCGTCATATTGTAATTTTATTTTTTAATTATCAATTATTTTCTTGATATTGTCATTTAATTCTTTAATTTTCAATTTATTTCTTCAATTTTTAATTATTTTTTTCAATTCTCAAATATTCTCTTTAATTTTCAATTATTTTTATCGATTTTCCATTAATTTCTCAATATTCAATAATTCTCGGATTTTTTGAATTAGTTTTTTCACTCATAAATATTGTTTTAAAATTTCAATTTAATTATTCAATTCTAGAACAAATTCTTTTGAATTCTCAGTTGTTTTCTTCAAATTTAAATACCACTTTTCAGTTTTCAATTATTTTCTTTAATATTAAAAAATCACTGACTTTTTTCTATTATTTTTTTCGATTATCATTAGGTTTCTTTAATTCTAAATACAATTCTTCAATTATTTTCTTTAATTTTTAATCATTCTTCAGTTTTTAATTGTTTTCTTCCATATTCATTAATTCTGAGCTTTTTCAATTACTTTTTTTTTTCAATTTTTAAGTATTTTCTTTAAATTTTAATTCCATTCTTAGTAATTTTTAATTACTTTCTTCAATTTTCAATTATTTTCTTCAAGTTTAATGACTTTTTTCAATTTTTAATTCAGTTGTTAAATGTGCAATTATTTTCAACAATTTATTCCTAGAAATTTCTTATTTTTTCAATTTATAATTATTTTCTTTAAATTTAATTTTTTGTTTAATTTTTTCAATTTTTTTTTAGTTGTCTATTAATCTAGTAATTTCTCGAATTTTGTTTTTAATTGACGAATTATTTACGTAATTTTTCACATATTTTCTTCAATTTTTGAAATATTCTCGTCCTTTTTCAACTATTTCCTTCAATGATTGATTATTTTCTGCAATTTTCAATTATTACCTAAAATTTTTTGAATTTTCAATTATTATCTTAAAATTTTATAATTATTCTTTGAGTTTTTAAATTATTTTGTTCACATGAGTATTAATCTAGACATTTTCTAAATTTTGTTTTTAATTGTCAATTATTTTCATCATTTTGAATTTTTCTTTCAATTATCAATTATTTTTTCAAATTGTAATTTAATTTCAATCTATTCAATCTATTTCAGCTATTTTGTTTAAATTTAATACTTATTGTTTAATTTTTTGAATCATTTTTTTCAATTGCGATGTTTCGAGCGAAATTATAATACGTAATTCTTTTTAAATGTTAAGGATAAATTAATATTTAAAATTTTAGATTTCAGTATTTTGTGATAATAAAACTTTTTAAGCTTTAATTATAATTAATAAGATTAGAAGAATGTGTAAATTTTAAAACTAAGTATAAAGTTATATTATAAATATAAAGGCGAATTTTGCAATATTAAAAATACTGTTTTAACTGTTCGAAAATTTGTGATCGGAAAATCCAGAAATTTGACCAAGAAAAACCAGGAATTTAATTTCATAAAAAAAAGTGGCCACCCTGATAGTTGCGTAAAAAATTGAAAAGTACACGGAGAACTGACACGGAAATTTTGACAGGATTTTCCGTGTCATGTTGAGGGGGTATTTTTCTGTGAAATCTTTTACATCTTTTGTGATATAAATGCTTTCTTGGAGAATTGTGGAATGTCAATAATTTTAAGACCTTCTTTTAGTAAATTAATGAAGAATTTTAAATGCGGTGGGTAGGTAAAAGATATTTCTAGTTATGACATTATCAAAGTAAACTGAATTGAGTAGCAGAAGAGGAAAGTTAGTAAGTTGGATAGCGCAACAGGTGATGTTGAAGGGACCCTAAAAGCTTGTCTTGTATGTTTCTCTTTAGCTAAGTTACGCATCTTTTAAACGATCTGCCAACCAATTTCCCTTCTGAGATTCTATTTAGGGTTGAATTCTCAAACAATTTAAACCCCCGGTAACTTAAAACTCCGATTTAAGCAGTTCATTTCGAGAATTTAACTTCAAACTTTCATGCAAATGCTGAAATTGATATTTACATAAAATCCTCTTTACATAATAATTAATTATGATAGTAATTAGATAATTTTTTTTTATTTTCTTTGTTGGTATTTTAGGTTTTTTTTCTGAATTGCTTTATTATTCTTGAATTTTCAATTTTGTTCTTCTTCCTTTCTTTTTGTCTTTTCTCGCTCCTGCACTCTTCTTTTTTCATTATTAATTCTTTTTTCCTTTCTTCCGTTTTTTCTTTTTTACTTCACTTTTTCTTTCTCTAACTTCTCTTCGATTTTTCATTCTCATACAGGAAGTATTTTATAACCTTTTCTTTTAGTTATGATTTTTTTACAAAAAGTTGTTTTTTCAGAAATTTCAATTTTTTCTTTTCTTTCTTTTTTCTTCTTGTTTTTTCTCCTCTCTTTCATCGCTCCTTTTCTCTTCTTTGTTTTTCCATTCTCCGCTATTTTTTTCTTGTTTCCTCATCTTTTAATTAATTTTTTATCAACTTTTCTATTAGTTATTTTTTCGTTTAAAGGTTCGTTTGAAATTTTTAGTGGATTTTGACTAAAGAAACTCCAATATTTCATTTGGATACAAATTATTACAGATTCGATTTAATGAATTAAATCCCAGCTAAAAATTTTCGTAAAAAATTAATTCTGATAATGAACAGAATAAGTGCTTCCTATTTTCTTCGAAATTTTCTTTTTTCTTTTATTCCACTCTCTTTCTTGGTTCATATTTTTCTTTTCCCTTCTTCCTTCTTTTTTTCTTCCTCTTTTATTTCTCTCTACATTTCTTTATTTTTCTTTCATCTTCTCTTCTTTTTTTCTTTAATTTCTCTTTAAATTTTTAATTATCGCTTTTTCTTTCAGCTATTTATATTATATTTTTTTAAAAAGGACGCATATATTATTTTTAGTGGATTTAATTTTAAAGGATCTTAAATTTCTTTCTACATTTCTTTATTTTTCTTTTATCTTCTCTTCTTTTTTCTTTAATTTCTCTTTAAATCTTTATTCATCGCTTTTTCGTTCAGTTATTTATATTATTTTTTTTTTCAAAAGGACGCGTATATTATTTTTAATGGATTTAATTTTAAAGGAACTTAAATTTCTTTCTGTTTTAGATTAATCCAGCTTTAAATATATCCTAATTTTAAAAATTATTATTATATATTATATTATATTATATTATATATTATTACTTTTATATTATTATTATTATTATTATTATTAAATATTATTCAAAATGACATTTTTTTACAGTTTTAATTAGTGATTGCTTTTAAAGCCTAGAAATATTTTAAAAATTTAGATCAATAATTTAATTGTTTATATTATGATAAATTAACTTTATACAATTGAAATTTTTTATTTTGACCTTTTATATTAACTTAAAAATAAATGCTAAAATTTTAGAAAATTAGGTTACAAAATTTATCAGATGAACTACGTGTTTTCTATTTGTTTTTCTGAATAACGTGTTTTCTCTCTGGTCTTACGAATAACGTGTTTTTATTTATTCCATCGATTTATTCTCAATTTTTTTAGAGGATTTTTATTTCTTTTTGCTTCTTCATAGAGGAAGCTTTGTGATCGTTAAAATTTTCGATTTTCCAAAAATAGTCTAAATCGACTCATTTTTATCTAAAAAGCGAAAATTTTCATTCCTAAGCAAATGTCCAGATGTATGTGTGTGTGTATGTATGTATGTGTGTGTGTGTGTATAGCGTTTTTTGTGTACAAGATAACTTGAGAACGCTTTAACGGATTCCAATAAAATTTGGATGACTTATTAAGCTCATGAATATCTAAATTTGGACACAAGGATTTTTGAAAATACCCAACCAAATTTTTTTGAGCACCTTTTTTCATCGAAAAAAATTGTTTTTTGCCAAAAAAATTTTTTATGATAAAAATACAACTTAATGAATACAAAAATCATATTCCTTACCTCAAAACGAATCGATTGACCTATATAACTTTTATAATTGATCAAGAATTCGTAAAATAATTCATATTTTGACATTTTTTTGCATTAAAAATTTTTTTTAACAACTTCCCCAATTAACTTATATATTATTAATTTCTTGCTTCTTCTATGAGGAAGCAAATTATTTTGCTTACTTGGAAGCGAAATGTCCATGAAATGGACATAATTCTCACCTAGTTTCTTCTTTCATTCCTTTCTTTCATTTTCTTCCTATTATCTTTTTCGTTCTTCGTTTTTTCCTCTCTTTTCGTTATTATCCTATTTCCTTCTTTTTCCTTTTTTCTCTATTCATTTTCTTTCTCTTCAATTTCAGTTTCTAAATTTCTTCTTCGTTCACTCTTTCCTATTCTATTATTTTTTAATTCTTTTTTTTCCTTTCTTTAATCTCCTTTTTTTCTTATTTCTTTCTTCTTTTTCACTTTTTTACTTTCTTCTTCAATTTTTCTTTATACCTTTATTCATCGCCTTTTCTTTTTACTAAAAGAAAATTTATTAAAAATTTATTAAATTAATTAATTTTTTGTAGTTGTTAAAAGGACGCTTTTATCATTTTAAAGTTAGAAAATTAAAGGAACTAAAATTGTATCAGAAAACAATCCTTATAATAGGTAGAATAACTATTTTAAATTTTTTTAAAGATTTTTCCTTTCTCTCTTATTTTCTTTTTTATCTTTTTTCTTTGATTGTTTTTTTTTCCAAAGTTTCTTCTCCTTCTCTTCTTTTTTTACTTTCTTTTTTTCTATCTTTTTTTACATCTTCTTCTTTTTCTTCCACTACCTTGTTCCTTTTTTCTTTGTTTTCCTTTCTTTCTTCTTCTTCTATCTTTCTCGTAACTATTATTTTTCTCTAGTTTCTTTATCCTTTCTTTTTTCAGTCTCTCTTCCTCGTTTTCTTTTCCTTTCTCTTTCTTGTTTCTTTGTTTCTTTCGTTCATCTTTCTTTTATATTTTCCAAAGTTTCTTCTCATTCTCGTCTTTCTTTCTTCTCATCATAATTTCTACATCTTTTTCTTTTATAACTTTTTTCCTTTTTTGTTTCTTTCTCTCTATTTTATTTTTTCTTTCGTTATTTTTTGTTCAATTTCTTTTCTTTTTTTCTTTCGTTAGCCTTTCTTCTATCTTTCTCCTAACTTTATTATTTTTCTCTAGTTTCTTCATCCCTTCTTTTTTCAGTCTCTCTTCCTCTTTCCCTGTCTCTTTCTTGTTTCATATGTTAATATTTTTATTTTATTTATTTTTTTATTTAATATGTAAACGGGCTCCAGAAGAAAATACCCTTTCATACAAATGTATTCATATTATAGAATTGTATATATATATAAGAAAAAAGAAAAATTGATATAACCATTGAAAAAAAAACTTATCAACTTTAAAAGAAGAAAAAGTTCACATATAAACATTAGAACAAGGCTGAACTCGCATTAGCAACTAAAACAATATTATTCAGTCTCGTTTTAAATCTCACTAGGCTATCCTCAAAAAAGTCAATGCTGTCTGAAAGCGAATTAGCCTCTCTTCCAAGTCTTAAAACAACAGAATTCCTTCCATAATTCGTTCTGGAGAATCTGACATGGAACAACTTATAATTTCTAGTAACTTTACATGGTGCAGAGAAATCTATTAATGACAAAAACGTAGGACATCTGATAATCCCATTAATTAGCTTATAAAGGAATAACATGTCAGCATAAAGAAATCTGGATGCAATCAAAGGGATGCCAAGATGAGCACGCAAGGCCGAGTAATCGTGGCTAAATCTGTCAAAATTTAGATTTAATTGGTGAGCAGCAAAACGTAAAAAGCGGTTCTGAACTCGCTCAATTCTTATTATATGATGTACATAATAAGCAGACCATATTATCGACGCGTATTCCAAGATCGATCTTACAAGAGTAAAATATAGTACTTTAATGGTTCTCAAATTTTTGAAGACGGAGGCATTTCTCACGACAAAGCCAAGAGCTCTCAGGGCCCTGCTTATAACCTGCGATATATGTTCATCGAAAGAGAGAGATTCACTAATAATAAGTCACGGTGGGTCGGAACCAACTTCAACCCAAAGGTCGGCGCACTTTTAATTTTTTTCTGGATTTCTTTTCTACTATGTTTTCTGAGTAATTTGAGACCAAAAAGAAAAAAATCGTTAGACTCAGTTTTGAGAAAATCGATTTTTTGTATTTTTAATCAATAAAACACGGTTAGTTAGATACAACTTCAACTAAAACTTCTGGGCACTTCAAATTTTCTTGTAAATTTTATTTCTACATTATCTACTGAGTAATTGTAAACAAAAGAATTCTTTGGCGATGCTCATTTATTTATGTTTTTCTGCTACTGTCATTAATTATGAAAAAGTCGTGTTTTTAAGTTGTACGGTTAACAAAATGGATAATAAACACGCTTTAAATCGTTTCAAAATATGTTTGCTTTGTTATGGTAAAACTAAGAAGATGTTTCCAGTTAAATATAAGTTGAAAGCCGAAGTTGAGAAAGTATTTAATTATGATTCTGAAGATGATCGTCTCCCTTGTGCTCTTTGCAGTTCTTGCAAAAGAATTTTGTATCGTCTAAAAAAGGGAGAGCAAATAAGCTTAAATATTACAAATTATTGTGAAATGGATTTTAAAAAAGTGACAAGATTAAATTCAAAGCTGCCTTGTGATTGTCGACTTTGTCAACTTGTTAAATTGCCAAAATGCGGAAATTTTGCCAAAGGAAAGTTATTGCCGCCGAAAAAAAGTATTTTAAAAAATGTTTCAAATACTGAAAAAGGAGGTAAATCACAAGAATATAATTGAATTTACTTGAAAAATTAAATTAATTTAATTTAATTTTAATCAATTGATTTTATTATTTAATTTTTTTAATTGATTTTAATTTTATTAAAATTCCTTTTTATTATTATTTTATTTCGATTTAATGTACTTATTAATTTTATTACTTAGTAATTCATAATTAATTATTTAATTTTCAATATTTATTCATTTGAAGAATAGCGTATTTCCGTTTGATTTTCAGATGAGTCGAAAAATTTAAGTAAGGGCAAATACTGCAGCAACTGCTTTACACTACTTGCACGCGGAAAATCTCACAAATGTAATTTGACTTCACGATTTGAAAATTTAACAGGTATTATTAAAAATTCGCAACCAAAGTTAAAAGAACAAATAGCTTCAACACTAATTAAAGAAGCCTGTTCTGAAAAAGGTGAGAAAAAACGTCTGAAGCTTTGTCAACCTTCTGGTGGTCAGCCGCTTACGGTTAATGTTGGCTGTGATACAATTCCATCAAATATTTCTAATAAATCAATCTTGACCGCTGAAAACATGATTCAAATACAGACGAGTTACAATCTCAGTCAAAATACTACCTGTGGTATTGCTGTAATGATTCGTTCGTGTACTAACAACAGGAAAATTATTGAACCTAATTTAAAACAGAAAATGTCAGATCAAATTCACTCAGTCGACGATTATTTTACTTCACGGTTTTTTGACTTTGTTAATATTAAAGCAGATAAAACTACAAACTCTCAAGAAGCTGTTATATATTGCAATAATCTTAAAGATTTTATTAATCATGTCAAGGAAAAACGTGAGGTTGACAACGTGAAACTGAAATTCGGCATAGATGGTGGTGGAAATTTTTTAAAATTGTGCCTTTCCATTCAGGGCGTCGTCAGTGATGTGGAAACCAGTAAGATTTGTAAAAAAAAGTTTAAAGATTCAGGAGTGAAGAAGTTGTTTATATTAGCAACAGCACAATGCACGCAAGAAAATCATGAAAATGTAAGTCAGTTATGGTCGGCAGTCAAGATCAACGATTTTGATGGAACAATAGCTACGGATTTGAAGCTTGCGAATATTATGGCCGGTCTAATGTCGCATAGCAGCTCGTTTCCGTGTACCTGGTGCGATATCGATAAAAACAATCTTTGCAAACGAGGAAATTTCAGAACAATTGAGAATATTTCAAAAAACTATGAAGATTGGAAAAATGCTGGAGCTAATAAAAAACAAGCAAGGAATTACAAATGTTGCATTAATACGCCAATTTTTTCTAGTCTTTCTGATGGACTGATTCTCGACATCATACCACCGCCGGAATTGCACTTAATGTTGGGTGTCGTGAACTGCATTTTTAATCACCTCCTTTCTGAATTTGAAATCGAAGCTTTGGAATGGGCAAAAAGTTGCAATGTTCAGCGAGAAATTACGTACGGTAATTCAGGTTTTAATGGCAATGCTTGCAAGACACTGCTTGATAAACTAGATATTCTACGTGGAAAGTGTTCTTTGTCTTGCTTGAAATTCGTTCAAGTGTTTGAAGATTTTAAAGCAGTTGTTACGTCGTGCTTTGGAAACCAACTATGTCCAGATTACCAGCAGAAAATCGCAAGCTTCAAAAAAAGTTACATTGCTTTAAACATATCCATTACTCCAAAAGTGCATGCTGTTTTTTTCCACATACAAGATTTTTGCGACCGAACACATATGGGGCTAGGAGTTTTCAGTGAACAAGCCATGGAGTCAGTCCACTATGATTTTAATAATGTTTGGCAAAAATATAAATTATCACGAGATCATCCAGAATATTCTTCAAAATTACTGCGTGCTATATGTGAATATAACAGCCTTCATATTTGAAAAAGCAATGATTTTATTCAATGTATACATTAATTATTACTTTAAATTTTTCAACAATTATTCTAATTTAACGAATTTGAAATAAAAAAAATTAAATAACGATCGTATACCAATTCATTTAAAAAAAGAATTTCAGCAAAAAAATAATATAAAAATGGATTATCCTTTAAATTTATTGAACTAATCGTTTCTCTTTCTCATCTAAAATTACTAAAAATAATGTAGAAATAAAATTTACAAGAAAATTTGAAGTGCCCTGAAGTTTCAGTTGAAGTTGTATTTGAGCAGCCGTGTTTTATTGATTAAAAATACAAAAAATCGATTTTCTCAAAACTGAGTCTAACGATTTTTTTCTTTTTGGTCTTAAATTACTCAGAAGACATAGTAGAAACGAAATCCACAAAAAAATTAAAAGTGCGCCGACCTTTGGGTTGAAGTTGGTTCCGACCCACCGTGAAGTCCCAGGTCCTTCTCTTGGTTCACTCTCAATAATTCTTCATTATGTATGAAATAACAATATATGTATTTAATTTTTGATTTAGAGAAGGATAATACAGAGCATTTTTTTGTATTCAATTCCATATGGTTAATTGAGCACCATTCATCTAGTCTATCAAAATCCGATTGTAAGTCTTTAGAATTCTGACACGATCTTATTATTTTATAGAATTTTAGATCATCGGCGAATAATAAAAAGAAGGAAAATTTGAAAACTGATTTAATGTCGTTGATATATAAAATAAATAAAAGTGGACCAAGATTGGAGCCCTGCGGAACACCTGATGTAACTAGGAAGGGTTGTGAAAAGTCATTACCAATACGAACCGATTGGAATCTGTACGAGAGATAACTTTCAAAGAAAGACATTAAATTATCCGAGAACCCCAAAGCCCTTAGCTTTGCCATGAGTATACCATGATCAACTCTATCAAATGCTTTGGAAAAGTCAGTGTAAATAACATCAATTTTTTCACCTTTTTCAATATTTTTAAGCAAAAAATCCGTATAAATACCCAAATTAGTAACAGTTGATCTGCCTTGCAGGAATCCATGCTGTTTATCAATAATAATATTAGAGACCGATTTATAAACAGTATCAAAAATTAGGCTTTCAAAAATTTTAGCAATAGCACTAAGAATCGTTATTGGCCTGTAGTTAACAACCTCTCCCTTATTCCCAGATTTATAAATCGGTATGACGATGCCTTTTTTCCATTCATATGGAAAAATCCCATCAGACAATGCTTTATTAAATAAGATAAATAAAGGTTCTGTAAATGCTGCGCAACAAGATCGCAGGAAAAAAGGAGAGATTTCATCCGGACCGGCACCCTTATTTACATCCAAATTTTTCAGCTTACCTAATATTTCCTTTCTAGCCAAAACAGACAGTTGAAGGTCAATACTGTCACCCGTTGTTGTATTCAAATCATAATTATTTGTAAAGGAGGGTTGTGTGTATACAGTTTTAAAATAGTTAGCAAAGAGGTTAGAAATCTCTCTGGGATTATAAGCCGTCACATTACCAAAACAAATTACGTCATGAATTCTTTGACAATTGCGCATGGATTTCACATGAGTCCAAAATTTCTGTGGATTGTCAATAATCATTCTTTCAGTTTTGTTCATGTAATTATTATAGCATCGCTTAGATAGTGCTTTACAACGAGATCTCAAAAAAGAAAACTTTGAAAAATCAATATTAGAGTTAGATCGTTTATAGTTTCTGTGAGCCAACTTTTTCTGTATAATTTGGTTTTTAAGATCACTAGAAAACCATGGTGGATAGTTTGTAGTGCGCAGAGAAAAAGTAGGAACATACATGTCAAGCATTGCAAAAATATGATCATAAAAAATCCCCACCGCGGTATCAACATCCTCTGATGCAAGCAATTGATGCCAGTTAATACCCTGCATGCATGTTGTCAATCCAGATAGATCAGCATTTTTAAAATCGTATCGAACAAATGATATGCTTTCATGATTAACTTCAATATTGGTATCATAGTAAATATCACAGCCACATAAAAAAAAAAGTACCCGAGTTGGGGAATAAGACTACCCATTCCTTATGTATTTTGATGCGCTGAATCCGCATCCGTCCTCAGAATTGGTCCATCAAATCAAGTTTTGACCCTAACCTCAAAATTAATAAAATGACACTTTTTGAACATTAGAATTTGAACTCGACTTAACTTTAATACATGCCTAGAACCAATAGAAAGCTTGAATTATTACCTTTAAAACGCTTTTTTAGAAATTGTTCTACGATGATTTTTAACGAAGTTATGATGTTTTACTTAGAATTATTTTTTTCCTTTGCACAATAACACATGAATAATTGATGTGTTTTTAACATATAGAAAAAAGTCATATTTTAAGTAAAACATCATAACTTCGTTAAAAATCATCGTAGAACAATTTCTAAAAAAGCGTTTTAAAGGTAATAATTCAAGCTTTCTATTGGTCCTAGGCATGTTTTAAAGTTAAGTCGAGTTCAAATTCTAATGTTCAAAAAGTGTCATTTTATTAATTTTGAGGTTAGGGTCAAAACTTGACCTGATGTACCAATTCTGAGGACGGATTCGGATTCAGCGCATCAAAATACATAAGGAATGGGTAGTCTCATTCCCCAACTCGGGTACTTTTTTTTTTGTGTGGCTGTGTAATTAATATCAACGAAGGGTGATAAGTATCTAAGGCAAAACTGGCTCATCGGATAAAACAAGATCAAAATCATTGAAATTAAGAAAAATAAGGTCCAGAAGGGATCCATGTACATTAATGTAATTATTGATCTGTATGAGGTTGACGAAATTTAAGCTATCTAAAAGCAATGTTGTTATTTCAATTTGAAGGCTTGAAGAGCCAATCCTAGAATTACATAATGGACCGTTATTAGGAACTGAGTTCCAGGATATAAATCGCAAATTAAAGTCGCCTAAAATGCATAATTTTGCCGTAGGGAACATATTAGTCACGAGTTCCAAGGTTGTACATAGATCGACATATAAATTAAAAGATTTATATTAAAATATTTCTTCTATCTTTCTCCTAACTTTCTTATTTTTTACTTCTTTCTTTTCCTTCCTTTTTGCAGTCACACTTCCTCTTTTCCTTTCTCTTTTTTGTTTTTTGTTGCCTACTTCTTTCTTCTATCTTTTTCCAATGTTCATTCTCCTTCTCTTCTTCCTTTCTTTCTTTTCATCTTTATTTCTACATATTTTTCTTTTTGTTTCATTATCTTGTTTTTTTTTTTTCTTTTTTCTCGCTTTCTTACTATTTTATTTTTTCTTTTTTCTTTCGTTATTCTTTCTTCATTTCTTTTCCTTTCTTTTTTTATTTCGTTAGTCTTTCTTCTATCTTTCTCCTAAGTTTGTTTTTTTCTCTCTATTTTCTTCATCCTTTCTTTTTTTCAGTCTCTCTTCTTCTTTGTTTGTCTCTTCCTTGTTTCTTTCTTTAGTCTTTCTTCTATCTTTTTCCAAAGTTTCTTCTCCTTCTCTGCTACCTTCTTACTTTCTTTCTTTTTACCTTTATTTCTACATCTTTTTCTTTTATTTCTTTTTTCTTCCTACTACTCAATTTTATTTTTGTGTTTCGTTACTCTTTCCTCTACCTTCTTTCTATATTTCTCCTTTTTCCCCTCTTTCTTCCCGTCTTTCTTTCTTTCTTCCTCTTTTTTTTTTCTCTTGATCATCTCTTCTATCTTTCCTCTTCTTTCTTTAATTCTTCCCCTATCGCCATTTCCTTCACTTATTTATCACTTTGTACAATCTCCTTAAATATTTTAAGTCCATCTGACTTTGAAACAAAATCGAATTGACAATCCAATTTTATTTATTTTCCTTTTTTTCCTTTTTTTTTATTTCGTTAGTCCTTATATCTTTCTCCTAAGTTTGTTTTTTTCTCTATTTTCTTCATCCTTTCTTTTTTCAGTCTCTCTTCCTCCTTTTCTTTCTCTTTCTTGTTTCTTTGTTTCTTTCGTTAATGCTTCTTCTATCTTTGTACAAAATTTCTTCTCTTTCTCTTCTTTCTTTTCTTCCATCTTTGTTTCTATATCTTTTTCTTTTATTCCTTTTTTTCTTGCTTTCTCTCTATTTTATTTTATCTTTTGTTAATTTTTATTATTTTTCTTCCTTTCTTTTTTAATTAATTAATTTATTTATTTATTTATTTACAAGTAGACGGGTCAAGCCCTTTAACTATTGCTAGAAGTTACAATCGGTAACTAAACTTAATTTTGTAATGTGAATGATTTGTTACACTAGGTATGCCTCTAAAACTTAGTTGAACAAATATTGACGTAAAGATGTGGTGAATCTTTTAATTGTTTCTTTTTACTTTCGTTAGTCTTTTTTCTATTTTTCTCCTAACTTTCTTCTTTTTCTCTTCTCTTTTTTCTTTCTTTTTTCAGTCTTTCTTCCTCTTTTCCTTTCTCTTCTTCTTTCTTTGTTTCTTTCATTACTCTTTCCTTTATCTTTTTCCAAAGTTTCTTCTCCTTCTCTGCTACCTTTTTACTTTCTTTCTTTCCATCTTTATTTCTAGATCTTTTTCTTTTATTTCTTTTTTCTTCCATCTACCCAATTTTATTTTTTCTTTCATTACTCTTTTCTCTACCATTTTTCTATATTTCTTCTTTTTTCCCTCTTTCTTCCCGTCTTTCTTTCTTTCTTCCTCTTTTTTTCTTTTCTCTTATTCATCTCTTCTATCTTTTCTCTTTTTTCTTTAATTCCCCACCTATCCCCATTTCCTTCACTTATTTACCACCTCATAAAATCTCCTTAAATATTTTTAATCCATTTGCCCTTGAAACAAAACCAAATTCACAATCCAATTTTATTTATTTTCTTTTCTTTTTCCTATTTCAGAGACTTGGACAAGATGAAGGACGGAATAGGTGAGAAGCTGGGCATCTTCACTTATCTGATGGTCTCCTTCATCTCATCAATCATCATCTCTTTCATCTACGGTTGGAAGCTGACCCTTGTGGTGCTGAGTTGTGCGCCAGTGATTGTTATAGCGACAGCAGTTGTGGCCAAAGTTCAAAGTTCCCTGTCAGCTCTGGAATTGGCAGCGTACGGTCAAGCTGGAAATGTCGCCGAAGAAGTTCTTGGAGCTATCAGGACGGTTATTGCTTTCAATGGCGAGCAGAAGGAGGTCGACAGATATTCCACAAAATTAGTGCCGGCTGAGAAAACTGGAATAAAACGTGGATTGTGGTCGGGTGTTGGTGGTGGTGTTATGTGGTTCATCATTTATTTGAGTTATGCCCTCGCCTTTTGGTACGGTGTTCAGTTAATTCTCGAAGATCGGCCAAAGGAGGTCAAGGCATACACACCAGCTGTGTTAGTGATTGTTTTTTTCGGTGTTCTCGCCGGTGCACAAAATATGGGTCTCACCTCGCCTCATCTGGAAGCTTTCGCTGTTGCCAGAGGATCTGCTGCGGCTATTTTCCAGGTAAGGTTCAAAAATTTATTAGACGATTATTTTGATTAGAAAATGGAAAAAATTTTAAGGTTAAGAATGAGTATCAATTGCCAAGGAATAGACATGATTTTAATTATTGAATGTGATAATTTTTATGTTTCAATTCTTCAATCATTTATTTATTTATTTATTCATTCACGCTTCAAGTATACTAAATTTTATCAATTTTTTCAAAATTCTTTTCTTTTATGATTTAAATCCTTTACTACAATGTCCAACTATTTTTATCATTTTTCAATTATTTTCTTCAATTTTCTCCCTCAAGAGAATTAAATTTTATCTAAATTTACTTTTCTCAAATTCAATTATTTTTTTCAATTTATTCATAGCTCCATAAAAAAAAAATATATTTGTCCGAGACACTACACTAGTATATTTATTTCTGTGTGGCTGTTTCCATTTCAAATCATACAGGCTGAATATTTTTATAATTCAAAATCATGTTTAACATGCTTTATATTGTTCTTTAGGACAAATAAAGAGACACGTTTTTTCGCATAGTTACGAGCATTTAGAAGTTTAGTGGGTTTTGAACAAAAACGCTAATAAATTGTTTTAAAATCTCTCTAGTTTTATCAAAAATTGATATTTTTCCATTTTTATTCTGTTTTTACTAATGTTTTAGATGCTTTTTCTTAGAAATTTTGAAAATTAATAAAAAGGCGACCATTTCTTTAAAAATAAAAAAACACGATTTTCTCAAAAACATAATTTTTATTCTTCTGAAAAATTTTTTTTAGTTACTAGATAAAAAAAGAATTTTTTCAAATAGGTTTCATGTGCGCTAAAACACCGCGAAAGGCGAAAGAATTTTTTTTTTAATTTTTCGGGTTTTTGAGCAGTTTTTTGAGATTATCTCAAAAAGTTTAGCCAGTTTGATTCTTCTGACTTTGGATTCGGATTCAGCTGAGATAAATACGTAGGAATACACACTAGCGTAGTGTTTTGGACAAAAAAAATGTATGTTTTGATTTATTTTAAAATCTATCTAACAATTCTGATTTCGGATTCTGATGCAGCAAAGAAAAATACGTAGAAATACACTAGTATAGTGTCTCGGAAAAAAAAATTTTTTTTTGTGGGGCTGTGTTACCTTTCCAGTTTTAACTACTTTCTTTAATATAAAATCAAATTCGTTATTTATTAATGAATTATAAATATTGTTAATTTCTCTCATAATTTTTCAATTACATGAAAAATTTTATTTATTTTTAAAATGATATTTCTTTTCTTCATTATCGAATAATTCATGCAGAAATTATCTGTATTTTTTGAAATTATATTTCACGAATTTTAATTGCCTTCTTTAAGGCAATTTTGATCATTTCGCAATTATTTTGTTCTATTTTACTTATATTTTATAATTTTACTCAATTATTATTCACAAATTAAAAACATTTTCTTCAATTTTCAATTATTGCTTTCTCATAGAGAAAATATTTTTATCATTTTGAAATTATTTTCTTCAATCTTTGATGGTTTCATTATTTTTCAATAAATTTCCTCTATTTCTAATTACTCATTTTAATTTTCCATTATTTTTTAAATTTCATTTTTATTATGTTACAACTATTTTCTTCATTTTTTAATTATTTTCATTATTTTTCAATTAATCTACTACATTTTCAATAGCTCTATTCTCGTCAATTTAGAAGTTCAATCTGCGCAGAATCGTCATTCAATTGTACAATTATTTTCTATTTTGATATATTAATTATTTTTCGATTAATTTCCTAAAGTTTAAATTATGTTTCTCAAATTTCAATTATTTTCTTCAATTTTTAATTAATTCTCGCAAATTTTAATTATTTTCACCCTTTCTCCATTCCTTATCTCAAATAATATATAATGATATATTTCAATAAATCATTGATTTTTTCATTTTTTTAAAATTATTTTTCTCAAATTTCAATTCTTTCTTCAAGTTATAATTAATTCTCTCCAATTTTAATTATCTTTATCTTTTGGAATTATTTTCTTCCATTTTTAATCATTTACAGTTAAAGTTTTATTTATTTTTCAATTAGTTTCTTCAATTTTCAATTATTTTCATAATTTTTTAAGTTTCTAATTATTTATCTCAAATTCAAATTGTTTTTTACGATTTTAATTATTGTTATGGTTATTTTTAATTTTCAATTATTCAATCATTCATTCACGCTTCAAGTATACTAAAATTTTCAAAAATTTTCAAAATTCTTTCTACTATGATTTAAATTATTTAGGTACTATAAGGTCCAACTATTTTTATCATTTTTCAATTATTTTCCTAAATTTTAAATTTACTTTTCTCAAATTCAATTATGTTCTTCAATTTATTCAAATACCTTTCCAGTTATAATTATTTTCTTTAACATAAAATCAAATTTGTTATTTATTAATAAATTATATATAATATTAATTCCTCATCCTTTTTCAATTACTTTTTCAAATATCATTTATTTTTCGAATTATATTTATTTTCATCAAATTACAATTTGTTCAAAATCGAATTCTTGATGCAAATATAAATATCTGTAATTTATAAAATTAGTTTTGACAAACTTTAATTGCTTTTCTCAGTTTTCAATTATTTTTACCTACTTTCAATTAGTTTCACTAATTTAATTATTTTAATTATTATTATTTAATTAATTTTTTTTTAATTTTAAATTATTTATTGCAAATTTCAATTATTTTTTTCAATTTATCATTATTTTAATTATTTTGCAATTATTTTCCTTTATTTTACTTATATTTTGTAATTTTTTCAATTGCATTTCACAAATTAAAAACATTTTCTTCAAATTTGAATAACTATTTTTATCATTTTACAATTATTTTCTCCATTTTTTGAATTATTCAATTATTTTGTACACTTTTTAATTATTTTAATTGTTTTTCACTTGATTTCCTACATTTTAAATAGTTATTTTCATTTTAATTTAGAAGTTTAATCTGCGTAGAATCGTCATTCAGTTATTCAATTATTTTCCCTAATTTTTTGTTATTTTCATTATTTTTCAATTAATTTCCTAAATTAATTAATTAATTATGTTCCTCAAATTTTAATTATTTTCTTCAATTTTTATGTAATTTTCTTAAATTTTAATTATTTTTATCATTTTACAATTATTTTTTTTAATTTTTAATCATTTACTTTGTTGATCAATTATTTTAATCCTTTCTCAATTATTTCCTCCAATTTTTAATAATTTTCATTCTTTTTCATAATTTCCAAAATTTTCAATTATTTATCTTAAATTTCAATTATTTTTGTTTATGTTCAATTACATTCTTTATTTTTAAATTGATTTCTCAAATTCTAAGCATGCTTTTTAATTTTTAAAGTTTGTGTCTTCAGTTTTTAACTATATCATTTTTAATCATTTTCTGCGATATGAAAAAAAAATTTTACAAAAATGATTTAAAATTTGATTAATTTTCTATTTTTACTTTATTATTAATTTATTTTCTTCGAACTTCAATTATATTCTTGAATTAAAAAAATGTTTTCTTTTTATATGAAATTTACTATAAACTTCTCAATTGATTTCTTAATTTTTGAATTATTTTCTTCAACTTCCACTTTTTTTCTTTTTTCTCTAATTGATTTTTTAAATCAATTAGTTTTCTCTCAATTAAAGTTTTTTTTAAAATTTTCTTCTTTCCTAAATTAATTTTTCTAAGTTTTAGTTGTTTCCTCCAAATTTCAATTACGTTAGGAAAATGTTTTGTGTTTTATTAAACATTAATTTTCTTTCTGGAAATCTCAATTGTATTTTTTAACATTTTCAATGATTTTCTTCGATTTTCAATTATTTATTCAATTTTCTATTAGGGTTCTTTAATTTTCTATTATTTTCTACAATTATTGTAATTATTTTCCGCAAATATTGTTCCTTTGCTTTTTTTTAGTTATGTTCTCGATTTTTTAATTCGAATTTTATAAAAAATAAAAAATCACTTGATAAAATTATCTTATATTTAAATTAAAGCTCATAATCAACTTTTTTAAAACTTCATAATTTACTGTTTTTCTCTTCTAATTTAAAATACCAGGTATTTTTTGATAGGTTTTAGATCGTGTTCCCACAATCGACAGCCTCAGCAAAGAGGGTCAGAAACTTAAAATGGTAAATGGAGAAATAGAATTCAAGCACGTTCACTTCCGATATCCTGCTAGAAAAGATGTCAAAGTACTTCAGGGTCTGAATCTCAAGATCAAACACGGTGAAACTGTCGCTCTCGTCGGTGGTTCAGGATGTGGAAAATCTACATGCCTTCAACTTATTCAAAGACTTTACGACCCGTTACAGGGACAGGTGGGTTTTACTCTTAAATTAACTTTATTTTCTTCAAGTGTCACTCAATTTTGGCCTTTTTTTATACATTTAGTATAAGATTTTCAGTTTCTGTACCATTTTAGTTTATTTTCTGTTAAATTTTTGGTTTTGATTTCATTTCATTTCACTGAAAAAACTTGATATCAAATTTACATAATTTCATTTGAAAGAATCAGGTTATGTTGTTAAATAATGAATAATTATGTTAAAATTTAAGATATATATAATTATCTGATGTGGATAACATATTAGACTAAATACTTTGTTCAATTTCAAAGACAGTTGCTTTTGTAGTCGCGTATTAAATTGGCACATATTTTGAGGTTATAAACATGAAATCATGAGCTTTAATATCAGAAGGGGTGCCAACCTCATAATGCGGAATTTATTGAAACTATCGGCGCTACCAACAAAAGCCTAAATTATGGCACTAAATTTGAAAAAAAAATTTATTATTGTTATTATTATGATTATTATTATTTAAATTTAAGTAATAATTAATATTTTTGACTAACAATTACTGAATATTTATGTAGGTGTAAAAAGGTTTCAAGTATTTTTTAAATTTTGAAGAAATTATTTGTAATTTAAAATATATTATTTTAATTCTATAACTTTTATATTGCAACGAAATGCGAATTAACTAAATATTGAAAGTTTCGAAAATATTACAAAACAGATAATATGGATATTATTTGTTGAAAATATTTGTGTTGCGAATTTAACATTAACATCATTATAATTTCTAAATAATTAAATCTACTACTAAATTTAATAATCATGTTATTTTTCAGTTACTATTTTGCATAAAAAGAAGATAATTATATAAATAAATATATAAATAATTATATAAAATATAATTTTATAAATATGTAAACTTTAAAAATAAGTCAAGAAGGGAATTTTTTACTACAAATATAATTTATTTATAAATCACTATTTTTAAAAACATTCAATAAAATGTTTTCAAATGAAAAATTAGTGGATACATATAATACATTTGTGTTATTCTTATTCTAGGGTACTTTATTATAAATAAATTTTGGCAATTTTTTTTTATTTCCCTGCATTTATTAAACACTTTGATAATTAATGAACAAGGAAAATGTTTGTTTTGTAAAGAAATTAACTTATCGAGTTTATCCAAAATTTTAATTACACATATCTTCTTCTCAACATTTCAAATTAGTATTGATTGTGACTTTTTAACTTATAATATTTTTTGTATGTCAATTTCTATGCATTCTTAATTAATAAATAAATCAATAAATACTTTGAACTACATATTTATATTTGCTTGACAGTATGTACAACTAGAGTTGCAAAATTCTCGGTAATTTAAAATCCAGTTACATTCTCGAGAATATAACCGAGAATGTTCATCTTCTGGAGAATTTTAGAGAATTTTCTATGTTTGAATGAGCCCCACTATTTTGAAACACAAACAATTTATTAAGAAAAAAAGTGGATAAATAACAAAAGAATTATTATTACAAATTAACTATAAGTCAATGAAGTATACAAATTATTATTAAATATAACAATTATGAACAATTTTAAAATAAAAAAAAGTAATTTAAATATAATAAAATTCTTCAAAACCTTAGAAAAAAATTGAAAAAAATGATTCAAATTGAGATAAATAATTAAAATTTTAGAAAATTAATTCAAAAAATAATGAAAATGATAAAAATTTAAGAAAATTATGAAGAAATAATATAAATAATTTAAAATTAAAGAAAATTGAAGATTTTAAAATTTGAGAAAATAATTGTAAAAATTGCATAACATATTTTAAATAAAGAAAATTTAAAGAAAATTCCAGAAAAATACTTGGAACTTTTAGAAGTTAATTGCAAAAAAAAAGAATTTAAAATTAAGAGAAATAATTGTAAAACATACAGAATATAGGTGCATAAAATACAAGAATATCGTAGATATAATTGAAAATTGGAGAGAAAAATGAAAATTTCAGATAAATAACTAAAAACTTTTTGAAAATTATGAAAAATAACGTAAGTAATTGAAAATAAAAAACATATAATATAAATAATTGAAAGTTAAATTAAATAATTGAAAATGATTAAAAATTAAAGAAAATAATGGAAAATTTCAGAAAAATATTTAAAAATTTTAGAAAATAATTTAAAAAATGAGAATAATTAAAACTTGTAGAAAATAATTGGAAAATGATTTTAAAATTTTAAACTTGAAGACAATAATTAAAATATGATAAAAGCAATGATGAGTTGAAAAAAATGTTATTTTTCTTTCAAATTATCAACTACTTTTTAAATATCTTTTAATTCTTTAATTTCCAATTTATTTCTTCAATTTTTAATTTTTTTCTTCAATACAAAATTTTTTTTTAAATTTTAAATATTTTGATCGATTTTTAATTAATTCCCGCATTTTCTCAAATATCAATTATTTTCTTTCAATACAATTTTTGAATTTTTATTCAATTCTTCAATTTGTTATTGCCTTCAAATTCAATTTTCAATTATTTTTTTCAATTTTAATTATTTTTTTAGATTTTTAATCTAGTTGTTAAATGTGCAATTATTTCCAACAACTATTCTTATATTTTTCTTAATTTTTAAATTAGCAATTATTTTTCTTTAAACTTAATATTTCTTGTTAATTTTTACAATTTTTTTTCAGTTGTCTATTAATCTAGTCATTTTTTGAATTTTTTTTTAATTGGCAATAATTTGCGTAATTTTTCATATATTTTCTTCAATTTTTCAACTATTTCCTCCAATTATTAATTATTTTCCGCAATTTTCAATTATTTTCTACAATTTTTTAAGTTTTTAATTATTATCTTCAAATTTTATAATTATTCTTTGATTTTTTAAATTGTTTAGTTCGGTTGTGTAACCTAGCCATTTTTTGAATTTTGTTTCCAGTTGTCAATTATTTTCGTCATTTTGTAATTTTTTTTTTAAATTATCAATTATTTTTTCAAATTTTAATTTTATTTTCTCAATTTTGCCATTTTTCGAATTTTTTTTCAACCGTCAATCATTTTCGTCATTTTTCAGATATATTCTTCAATTTCGTAATTTTCATTATTTGAATTTCCAAAAATTTATAGTTTAAAATGATCAACAACAATGCAAAGTTTGTCTTTAATGTTGCTATTGTTATTATATTTAATTCTTACTATTAATATTAAAAATCAAATCATTACTAATAAGAATGACACTATAGATTCTATTTTCGTACGTTGATTGAGAAAATTCCACTTAATTTGATAAATAAATAAAAAACTTAAATTCTTATAAATTCTCGATTAGAAGTTTGATTATATGTCGCAATGCTGTAAAGTTGCAAATGTCACCAACTTAAAAATCTTAAATTGCAGCGTAACCTAGCACAATCTGACCCTTTTATATTGTCCAGAATTATTTCGACTAACTTGATTTGCTTCAACTTTTATAGTTCAGTTTTTTTTCAGCAAATTCGTTTCCGTACAATTTTTTATCTTTTTCTATTTAATTCTATACTCCTTTTATTTCTATTTTTCTTCTCTTAACTTCTATTTTATTTCACATTTAATTTCCTTCTGATTTTTTCTCTTGCACTTTATTTCCCAGATTATCTTCTATTTCGCGTTTTATTTTCCATTTCATTGCCCCGTTTCTGCTTCCTTTCCACTTTTTTGCAAAATTCACAAAAACATTAATTTCCAAGTTCCCGATAAACGAAATAGGTGTCAAATTGTATAAATACAAGAAGGAAAAACTCTAAAATCTGTTGAATCACTTGATAAAGTTCATAGAGAGAGAGTTTGGAGATTGCGTTTACTGTTTTTGAGCCATCGGCGACTTTTTATCGTTTCAATTCCATCGATATGTTTTACGAGAAGAATGAAAACGGATGAAAAAATGCATAGGAGCGTGGAATGAGTTGCGTAGATATATTCATGGGTATAGATATCTGGGCATTCTAAGCGTTACGAGCGGAAAGTTAATATCGAAGAGCAACGTCATGAATAACCAAGCGACAGTTTTATCTTGAGAGAAATTATGGTGGACATTCAGGGAATAGCAGTCGTTTAAAGCCACGTGCGCGCACAGCCCTTACTCAACGATCTTTTTATGATCCATAAGAAATAATTATTTTATGCTTCTTCCCGTCATCCACTCCTGCATTGTGTGATATGTCACAAATAACTTTCATCTCTTATTTTCAACGTTAAATTTTAATCTATTTTTTACTTTTTTTTTCCTTTGTCGAAATATATTAAATCTATGCTTTTTTGCAGAATTTAGGTTAAGCTAAATCTCAATTTTTCGTTTCTTTGTAAATCTAGTAAAAATTTGTGATTTTCATTCAGTTTTGACATAAACAATATTGCTTATTTCATAGTCACTACAATTTTATTAGTTGGTTTTTGTTATCAGTGTCTCAAACTTTTCTAATACAAACATTCTAGAATGTGCGTTTGCCCGAGATACGAAATGTGGAATTTCTAAAAAAGCTCGCTAATTGGCCGGTAATATTTCCGGAAAGATTATTAGCCAATCAGATAGCTTCTTTAGGAACTCTACATTCCGTGTCTCGGGCAAATGCACATTTTGAAATTTTTGTATTTGGGTAGTTTAAGACTCTGATAAAGTTTTAGTTAGTTATAATATGTTCGGACAAATAATGAATGTGATAAATACAATTTTTTAGAAATATATATTCGAGAATTTAAACGTTCTGATTTGAGAGGTTGAATATTCAGAGGAATGGTAAATCTGATAAATAGAATTTCCGAAAAATGCATAGTTAGGAAGTTAAAATAATATTCCGACAAATAAAGTTTCGGGAATTTAAATATTCGGATAAGTAAATTTCGGTCTATTGTACATTCTGTCAATTGAGTTTTGGTAAAAATATCGGCTTCCTGGTTTTCTCCACTGACATAACCTCAAACTAGATCAGATTTTATTTGGTTAATAACTTTTAAAAAAAGTTATTTAGTTATTACTAGATTTAAAGATAAAACGAAAAATTGAGACAGCTTAATCTAATTTCTTCTGAAGAATGCACAACCGCAAATTTAAAATTTGGTGGATTTAATTTTAGTTAAAATTTTATTCGGTTTAAAAAACTACTTTTTAGTTTGAGGTTATGTCAATAGGGAGAACCGAGTTAATTACTTTCCTTTTATTTTTAGAAATTTCATTCATTACCAAATTACTATTTAAATTTGTAGTTATTTTTCATAAATTTCTATTTATGTTTATTACTTTATAGTTCCTGGGTCACTTTCTTAAACTCTTCTTTTTTTAGTTGTTTCTTTTATTGTTTCTTATTTTTTTAAAACTTTTAGTAGTTTTGCTTCATCATAAAGAAAGTATTGCTTCTAACATTTTTTACTTTCTTCTTTAGCCCTTTAAAATCAGTTTTTACTTTATATTAGTTTTTCTTCATGTTCAGTTTATAATTATTTTCTTAATTTTTTTGTTAATTTGCAATAGTTCTTAAAATTCATAATATTAATTTTTCCTTTTCTAGTTACTCTTACTAATTTTAAAATATTTTTTATTTTCTAGCAACTTTTTATTATTTTTCAATTCTGTGATATTTTTTCATCAATTTTGATTATTTCTAAAATATTTGTAGTAATTTTCTTCACTTTTCACTTATTTTTTCACCCATTTTTGGTAGTTGTCGTTTTATTCTTAGTTATCTATTCACTATTCAGATTTTTAAATAACTTTTATAGATACTTTTCAAATTTCCAATAATTTTCCAGAAATTCTAGTAACTTTTTATCAATTTCTAGATAATTTCTTCTTTAAGTACATATTTTTCTCATTTTCTGGTTACTTTGTTACTATTTAGAAATTTTACCTTATGTTTATAAATTTTTAGTTATATTTTCCATTTTCTGGTTAGTTTTTTCATTTTTTAGTTACTTTCTTAATATCTAGTTACATTGTCAGCATTTTTAATTATTTCCTCCATTTTCTATTTTTTTTTCTTATTTTTTGGATGTTTGCTTATAATTCCTAGTCACTTAACAAATTTTTTTAAAATTTCTAATTACTTTTTTATTTTCTTACATTTCGAGTAATTTTTTTTATTTTTATATAGTTTATTATGTTTTTACTTGATAGTAAATTTCAGTTAATTTCTAAATTTCTGTTTATAAAGTAACAATTTTTTTTCTTCTCTAGTTATTTTTATCGAAATACAAATTTTTTTTTCTTTCGACATAAATTTTTCATTCATTTCTAGTTGATTCCTTCACTTTTGTATTTTAAGTATGTAATTAAAAAAAGTATTTATTTATACTTCTTGAGTTTCTAAGTATTTTTTCATTTTTTAATAATTCTTTATTATTTCATTTAAAGTATTTCTTGCATTTTTAATTTTAGATTCACTTTTTAGTGATAATTTCTAGTTGTTTTTTTTTTCATTTTCTAGTAAGTTTTCTATATCTTCGAATTACCCTCTTTTATTTTCAAAGATTTTTTACTTTGCAGTCATTTTTTAAAATTTTCTACTCACTTTTTATAAATTTTTACATATTTTTTGGATTTTTTACTCTTTTCTCAATTTTTATTTGCTCTTATATAATTTCAATTATTTCTTCTGTTACTAATTTCTATTTATTATCTTCAAAACCTAGTTATTTTCTCACTTTCTAATTATTTTTCTCAATTTTCAAGTTTCTTCTTTTATTTGCTTTTATATATTCAAACTTTCTAGTTACTTTTTTATTTTTTAATTATATAATTTCAATTATTTCTTCTTTTACGAATTTCTATTTATTATCTTCAAAACCCAGTTATTTTTTCACTTTCTAATAATTTTTCTCAATTTTCAAGTTTCTTCTTTCATTTGCTTTTATGTTTTCAAACTTTCTAGTAACTTTTTTCACTTTCTAATTACTTCTTTTATTTTTTACAATTTATAGTAATTTTGTCAATTTATTAAAGCTTTTATTGCAATTTCTGGTAATGTTTCCATTTTCTAATTTTTCTGAATTTAAAAGAAAAATTTACGCTCTAATGATTTTTTCTTTATATTTTTTTTCATAACAGATATTTATAGCCATTTGTAACATTGGAAAATTCCATTTCAGTTGTTTTCTAGTAATTTTTTTAAATCCCTGAAATGCTTCTTTTATTTTTGTCATTTTATATTAATTTTTAAAATTTCTAGACGGTATTCACTAAATTTCTATTATATTTATATTTATAAATATATTTATAATTTATATTTATTTTATTTTTATTTTCCACTACTTTATGTTTATCTTCCTCAGTGTCTAGTTATTTTCTTATTTTCTAGTGTTTTTTCCCTCTTTTACAGTTTTTCTCATCAGTTGATTGTAATTTTTAAAACTTTTCGGTATTTTTTTTTTTAATTATTTTTTTTAATATTTCTTAAATATATTTTGAAATATTCCTAAAAAAGAGTTTATTTTCTATTTTCTAGTTATTTTTTTTATATTCTTGTTATATTTTTCTTATGGCAAGTATTTGTAGTTGCTGGAAGAATTGAGTTTTAGTTGTTTTCTCGATAAAGAAATGTTAATGATTTATGCCTCTATTTAATTTTAATTATTCATTTATTTTTTAATAGTTTCCATCTGTTTTCTTCAATTTTTAGTTATTTTGTCACTTTCTAGTAATTTTTCCAAATCCTTGAATTGCTTCTTTTATTTTTGTCATTTTTTGGTAATTTTACAAATTTCTAGATGCTACTCTTTAAATTTCTATTATATTTTCCCTTGATAATTATTTTTCACTACTTCCGCTTTATCTTCCTCATTTTCTAGTTATTTTTTTACTTTCTAGTAACTTTCCCCAATTTTACAGTTCTTTCCTTCAATCGCTTGTAATTTTTAAAACTTTTCAGTAATTCTCTTTTTAATTATTTTCTTAAATATTTCTTAAATATTCTGAACTGTTCTTAAAAAAGAATTAAATTTTTAGATATCTTTTTCATATTCTTGTTATATTTTCCTTATTGCAGTAGAAAAATTGTGTTTTAGTTGTTTTCTTGATAATAGCTTTCTCATATTTTCTATTTAATTTCAATTATTCATTTATTGCTTCCTCATAGAGGAAGTATTTTAATATTTTCTATTTCCTTTCTCCAATTTTTAGTTATTTTGCCACTTTCTAGTAATTTTTCCCCATCTTTTAGTTACTGATTTTATTTTTATCAAATTATAGAAAATTTTAAAGTTTCTAAATGTTTTTATTTAGATTTCTAGTATCTCTTTCCCTTTCAATTTATTTTTTACTGCTTTCTATTTATCTTCTTCAATTTCTAGTTATTTTCTTACTTTTTAGTAATTTTTTCCTATTTTTTGTTCCTTCTTTCATTTGCTTGTAATTTTTAAAACTCTTTAGTAATAATTAGTAGTAATTTTTTTTTCTAATAATTTTTTCAAATTTCCAAGTTTCTTCTTTCATTTGCTTTTACGTTTTCAAACTTTCTAGTTACTTCTTTTATTTTTTAATTATATAATTCCAATTATTTCTTCTTTTACGAATTTCTATTTATTATCTTCAAAACCCAGTTATTTGGTCACTTTTTAAGAATTTTTCCAAATTTTCAATTTTCTTCTTTCTTTTGGTTTTATGTTTTCAAACTTTCTAGCTACTTCTTTTATTTTTTAATTATATAATTTCAATTATTTCTTCTTTTACGAATTTCTATTTATTATCTTCAAAACCCAGTTATTTGGTACCTTTTTAAGAATTTTTCCAAATTTTCAATTTTCTTCTTTCATATTCTTGTAATTTTTAAAACTCTTTAGTAATTTTTTTCAATTTCTAAATTCGTTTTCTTTTAACTTTCAATAATTTTGACCTTTCTAGTTATTTTTTTCAATAAGAAAAGAATTGCTTTTTAATTATTTTATCATCATATTCTAGTTATTTTTCTTTATTGTAAATATTTATAGATGTTCCTGACATTAGAAAAATGATTTCCAGATGTTTTCTATTTTTTATAGTTTTTTATTTTCATTTTCCATCTGCTTTTATTTACATTCAATATTATTTATCTATTTTTTACTACTTACTATTTAATTTCCTAAATTTCTAGTTTTTTTCTCTCACTTTATGGTAATTTTTTCCTATTTGTTAGTTATGTCTTTCAATTGCTTGTAATTTTTAAAACTTTTCAATATTTCTCTTTTTAATTATATTCTTAAATAATTCTTAAAAGTTCTGAAATATTCTTAAAAAAGAATTTACTTTTTAGTAATTTTTCAATGAATAATGAGTTAATATTTTATATGTCTACATCAATAAGTAACTGAAAAAGTAATAATTAATTCCAATTAATAATAATTTTAATAATAGTTAATTTCGTTAGTTCTTAAATATTCTAAAATATTTTAGTTTCTAAATGTTTTTATTTAGATTTCTACTATTTCTTTCCCTTTCAATTTATTTTTTACTGCTTTCTATTTATCTTCTTTAATTTCTAATTATTTTCTTACTTTTTAGTATTTTTTTCCTATTTTTTGTTCCTTCTTTCATATTCTTGTAATTTTTAAAACTCTTTAGTAATTTTTTTCAATTTCTAAATTCGTTTTCTTTTAACTTTTAATAATTTTGACCTTTCTAGTTATTTTTCTCATACTCAATAAGAAAATAATTGCTTTTTAATTATTTTATCATCATATTCTAGTTATTTTTCTTTATTGTAAATATTTATAGACCATCCTGACATTAGAAAAATGATTTCCAGATGTTTTCTTTTTTTTATAGTTTTTTATTTTCATTTTCCATCTGCTTTTATTTACATTTAATATTATTTATTTATTTTTTACTACTCTCTATTTGATTTCCTAAATTTTTAGTTTTTTCTCTCACTTTATGGTAAAAAATGGTAAAAAATTACCTTTTAGTAATTTTTCAATGAATAATAAGTTTATTAACATTTTATATGTCTACATCAATAAGTATCTGAAAAAATAATAATTAATTTCAATTAATAATAGTTTTAATAATAGTTAATTTCACTAGGTCTTAAATATTCTAAAATATTCTTAAAAAAGAATTTACCCTCGTCATTTTGTCACTTTCTAATAATTTTTCCAAATTTTCAATTTCCTTCTTTCTTTTGCTTTTATGTTTTCAAACTTTCTAGTAACTTTTTTCACTTTCTAGTTACTTTTTTAAAGTTTCTAAATGTTTTTATTTAGATTTCTAGTATTTCTTTCCCTTTCAATTTATTTTTTACTGATTTCTGTTTATCTTCTTCAATTTCTAGTTATTTTCTTACTTTTTAGTAATTTTTTCCTATTTTTTGTTCCTTCTTTCATTTGCTTGTAATTTCTAAAACTCTTTAGTATTTTTTTTCAATTTCTAAATTCGTTTTCTTTTAACTTTCAATAATTTTGACCTTTCTAGTTATTTTTCTCAATATAGGAAAATATTTGTTTTTCAATTATTTTTTCTTTTACTAATTTCTATTTATTATCTTCAAAACCCAGTTATTTTTTCACTTTCTAATAATTTTTCCCAGTTTTCAATTTCCTTCTTTCATTTGCTTTTATGTTTTCAAACTTCTAGTAAGTTTTTTCACTTTCTAGTTACTTCTTTTATAATAAGTTCATTAACATTTTATATGTCTACATCAATAAGTAACTGAAAACATAATAATTAATTTCAATTAATAATAATTTTAATAATAGTTAATTTCACTAGTTCTTAAATATTCTAAAATATTCTTAAAAAAGAATTTACCCTCTAGTTATTTGTTTTTTCATACTCTTATCATATTTTCTTTATTGCAGGTATTAGTAAACTGTATTAACATTGAAAAATTGAGTTTCACTTGTTGTCGAGATCTATACTAGATTCTTTCTAAAATTTTTCTTAAATTTAAAAAGAAAAAAAAAGTTATTTTTTTTACCATATTTTTAATCCAAGAATAAATGCGTATAATCTCCAGACAAATTGTCAGTCCTTTATTTCCAACGCCTCAACGCATCGTTATACAATAAAAAACGTCAACGTTTCGCCATACATATATAGTATGTAGGCCTCCTCAGGACAATTAAGACTAAAATTACATAAACAATTTAAATATACAAACAATTAAAAAATATTAAAAACGCAATATACAAATTTTGAGGTTATATACACAAACATCAAGTATTAATTATCGATTTACAATAAAATTATAAGACTTATACTTAATAGTCAATAAAAATTAACATAAATCCATTGTTAACTAAATAAAATCTAACAACAGAAGTCACAATAAATACGTCACATAATAAATATAGACAAAAACACAACAATTTATCTAAGTCAACATGTTTAAAATTTGGAGGTTAAAAATTAGTACATTCAAATTTCGCCTGGTAACATAGAACACTACTATACTAACATTTTTTTGAAAAATTCTATTAAAATCCAACTTCTAATTTATGTTTCATAAAATCATTTAAAAGAAAAACAAAAACCGATATTATGCTAAAATTTGTCTAAAATCACATTATATAAACCTTTATAGTTTCTTAAATCGGTAATTAAATTTAAACTATTCTCCTTTTCTTTTTTGATAAAAAACATTTCACCTACTAATCTTTTATATTCATTATTTTCTTTATGTACAATATTAATATTATTAAAATCAAACTCATGCGTGAAACAATCATTAATTTTATGTTCAAATTTATGTTGTGAGATAACATTATGATACTTTGGATTCAAATTAACATTTTTTTTGTGTTCATCACATCTTTTATATAAATATCTTTCCGTTTGTCCAATATAAGTTTTTGGACAACTCATACACGGTATCTTATAAATAACATTAGTTTGTTCATTGTAATCAATAGGATCTTTACCAAGTACTATCATATTGTCAAAAGTTGCATAAGATCTAACAACAGTATTTACATTATAATTTTTTAGTAATCTTTTAATCGTCCAAGAATAACTTCCTAAAAAAGGTATAGAAATAATAGGTTTGTCAAATATGTTATTTTTTGAAGTCAAGATCAAATCATTGTTATTAATATTATCCTTTAAAAACTTTAACCTACTACTTATCTGTTTTTTAATAAAATCATTTGGATAACCGTTTAAGAGTAAATCAAAACTAATTTTTTTAAAATTCTTAGTATGAAAAGATATACCTGACAATTTAAAAATACAATCTACTAAATTTTTAACTATAGCAACTTTTTGTTGAATCGGATTGTTAGAATGGAAATTTAAATATCTACCTAAAAAAGTAAATAAAGGACTGACAATTTGTCTGGAGATTACGCATTTATTCTTGGATTATATTGTTCCCAGACGTTAAACCAATTTTTACCATATTTTTGTTTTTTTTCTCTATTCCAGGTATTTATAGATGGTGTTGACATAGGAAAATTGAACGTTCAGTGGATGAGGTCACATATTGGTGTTGTGGGACAGGAACCAGTTCTTTTTGACACGACTATCCGTGAGAATATCCGTTACGGAAATGACAGCGTAACCGAGGAGCAAATGATTAAAGCCGCCAAGGAGGCGAATGCTCACGACTTCATCAGTAAACTGCCAGAGGTGAGTCTCAATCGTTTCCACGCCTCATTTCTATTTTGCTTCTCAATAGACAACCTGCAAAGAGAACTTGAATAAAATAAGCATACAAGACTCTATAGAGAAAAGGCAAGCGAAACCATTTTAAATTAAATTAAAGTCAGCTTCATACTAGACTTTGAGAGCGAAAAGTTTCGAGCGAATTGCTTCAAAAGTTTGATGAAACATCCATACCCAACTACAAAGTGCTCTGAGACCTTTAACACTGCCAACTTTATCATATTTTTCAATTTATTTTATTTTATTTTTTTACTTTTTAAACCTATTTTGTCTTGATGAGAAATAAATAAATTTGCGCGGATTTTTCATTTATTTTTTTTTATTAAGAACTAAATCGAGAGAAAGCTTTTATTTTGAAAAGGCTCAATAATGGGAAATTTGGAAAATGGGATTTGAAACGTTAATAGAGAAATTCAATAGATCGTGCATTAATATCATTATCTAATTCCATCAAGCTTATTCAAGCCCCAGGTGTTCCAGTAGTAGCGTTTGAATCCAGAGCAAACTCAGTAAAATACGTCAACAAACAGTTCGTAATTTATGTCAACAAGAGATTCATATTTCACTAAGTCAGAAGGCAAATATAATTTTCGAAATTTGTCATTCAGCAAACTATTATTTCGGTAAAAATTGAGATTAATATTAATTTTCAGTTTGAAAATAGACGCGAGTGAGGTGAAATTGAAGAATTTGTAAAAAGATACTAAAAAGTAATTATAAAAATAGCTTTGTAATTGAACAAAATTTAAATAATCTATAAATGAAACCAGTTCCTGATTACAAGTTGGAAGATACTTAGATACTTAGATTTTGTCAGAAGCTCAAAAAAATGCCGAGCGCTAGATTTTGCCTGAATCCAAAAAAATGTGAAAATATAATAAATCAATCAATTAAAAGAATAGTAAATAAGATTAACAACCAAATAGGAAGCTTAATTTAAAATTCCAAAATGAGTTGACAATCAAATAGGAAGCTCAACTCAAATTAACGAAAGATAACGAAATAAAAAAAGTTCAAATTTATTTATTTTCTACGACACTGAATTTAACTAGCTTAGCTCCGATCTGGATTTAAATAAGACACGTAAATTAAACAAACTACATTTCAGTTAGACAAATTAATGTAAATTTAAAACAAGAAGGTACAAATTAAATTTTGAGGTTAAGAAATTTAGTAAATTGACAATAATGAATCAAATCCATCAATTTAGAAATAAGGTTACAAAAGGAGGAGAAACAAAATTTAATTTAATTTTCTATTTAATAAAAAATGAATCAATTTTAGAATGAACAAGAAACAAAAACAGGGGCGGCGACTTGTAAATTTTTGCCATGTGCAAACTTAATATTGACCGAAGGTGGGGGGAGGGGAGAGAGAATTAAAACAAAAATAAATTAAAGAGTTTATTAATTAGTGTAATTATTATAACGCAAAACTTGACAATTTTATTTGGTTTCAAGTACATTTTCGGAATTAATCAACAAATAATCAAAATAATATAAAATTTGTGAAAATTATTGCTAATTGAAAAAAAAAATTAAAAATTGACGAACTTCATTGAAATTTAAGAAAAATAATTAAAAAATGATTAAAACATTGAAAATTTGAA
Source organism: Ganaspis brasiliensis (assembly GCA_037103525.1). Taxonomy (NCBI): domain Eukaryota; kingdom Metazoa; phylum Arthropoda; class Insecta; order Hymenoptera; family Figitidae; genus Ganaspis; species Ganaspis brasiliensis. The sequence continues at coordinate 1,355,285 of JAZKLR010000013.1, read as the reverse complement.
GAACAAAAATCATATTTTTTAAAAATAATTGAAAAATGTCGAAGGAAATTGAAAGTTAATTAATAAATAAAGAAACTAATTTAATATTAAAGAAAATAATTAAAACTGAAAAAGATTTATTTGAACAAATTAAAAAAAATAATTGAAACTTCCGGAAATTTAATTTAAAATTTAGAGGAAAAATTAAAAAATAATGAAAATCCTTGAAGAAAATTTTTATAAAATGATAAAAATAGTTGAAATTTGTAGATATTAATTCCAATTTTAGAAAAATTATTTTTAAAAATACAGAATATTTGTGAAGTAAAAGAAAGTACATTATTACTTATTACAACATAATTTTAAGTTTCAAGAATTTTAAATTTCGGAAAATAATTACAATATTATAGAAATAATCGAAAATTGACGAAAATAATGGAAATTTGAGATAAATAGTTGAAATTTTCGGAAATAATCAACAAATATTCAAAATGATAGAAAATTTGTGAAAATTATTGCAAATAAAAAAAAATAATAAAAAATTGACAAACGTAATTAAAATTTGAGAAAAATAATTGAAGATTGATTAAAACATTGAAAAGTGGAGACAAGATAACTTAGATTTGAGATAATAAATGAAAAATTAAATATATCTATAATTAAAAGGTAGAGAAAATAATTGCAAAAGGATAATAGAAAATGAAAATTGAAAAAAGGAATTGAAAAATAAGATAAATAATTAAAATTTTCGGTATTTATTTGAGGATTGAGTAGTGAGAATAATTAAAAATCGAAGAAATTAATTGCAAAATGATAAGAATAATAATTGAAAATTAAAGAAAAATGATAGAAATAATCGTAAATTGGAGAAAATAATGGAAATTTAAGAGAAATAATTGAAATTTTCGGAATTAATCAACAAATGATCAAAATAACATAAAATTTGCGAAAATTATTGTAATTTAACAAATAAATAATCAAAAATTGTTGAAAAAATTTGAAATATGAGATAAATAAATGAAGAATGATTAAAACATTAAAACGTGGCTACAGTAATTTAGAGTTGAGTTAATAAATAAGAATTTAGGAAATTAATTAAAAAAATAATTAATATATCTAGTTAAAAGATGGAGAAAATAATTGCAAAAAGATAGAAGAAAATGAATTCGGAAAAAATAATTGATAAATGAGATAAATAATTGAAAATTGAAGAAATTGATTGCAAAATCATAACAAAAATAATTGAAAATTAAAGAAACTTATTAAAATTCGAGAAAAATATTTTAAAATCTAGGAAATTAGTTAAAGAGAAATGAAAATAATAAAAAATGCGAGACGACAATATTTGCAAAGTAATAAAAATAATTAAAAATTGAAGAAAATTATTAAAATTTGTAAGGATGGTCTTATTAAAACAATAAGATAACTATATAAGTTAAGTCACAACTTATTAAGTTTTATATCACAGTACAGTTTAACCCGAAGGTTCGTCACAGAATAATCGCGTTGCGTCTCGGGCCCTTATCGCGTAGATCGGAGAGAAGTGGGGTGCCCATCGAAGAGTAGGGCAATCTGTACCCTTTAACCGCTTACAGTTCGGCCATCCTGACCTCTGTTCGACCCGGACAGATACAATTTTTTTTTTTTTTTTTCAAAATAGCCGTTTTGTCAATTATTTAAATCAGAACACATAGGAAACATCTCGCCAATAAGTGCAACAAAATCGGTATGCCACGGCTTCATATTACAAGCCTCCCACGTGCCTACATACGGTCTCTGTGTGAGTTGGAAATTTTCGACGTCATTTAATACGTATCTATCGTTTCGCAGCTTTTTCGTAATTTCATAGGGGCCTTTAAATTGTGGTATTAGTTTTTTCGATGTTCCTACCGTGCTATCAAAATTTTTTACCATTACCAGGTCTCCTGTTTTATAATCGTGTGGTTTTTTGCGTTTGGAGTCAAAGTGTTTTTTATTGTATTCTTGCGATTTCTTAATATTTTCACTGGCCTCAAATCTAATTTTTTCAAGATCACGAATCTCTCCGCCGCGTTCAACCTGCTCCAAATAATGCGCTAATGGATCTGATGTATTACCGCGTTGGCAAACTCCGAATAATAACTTACTGGGGGGTTTTCCAGTAGTACTGTGAACGGCATTATTTAGAGCAAATTCCACGTCGGCGAGCATTTTATGCCAATATTTCCCTGACGACGGATCAGAAAGCTTAGCAAGCATAGGACCCAATACCCTATTCACCCTTTCCACCTGCCCATTAGCTTTAGGTGATGCTGTCGCAATCAATACATGGTAAATATCATCTTCCGAAATAAAATCCCTGAATTCTTGTGATGTAAAACAACTTCCGCGGTCGGAAACAATCGTCTTGGGTTTACTGTAATATCTAGCATATTCTCGAAGACATTTTATTACCTCTTTACTATCAGTCGTTTTAACCGCGTATAATTTTACAAATTTTGTAAACCCATCGATTATTAAAAATATATGTTGTTTCGACGTAATTTTTTTATCTATAGGACCAAAGTGGTCGATGTGACAAGTGAGAAATGGCAATTCGCCCTTCGGAATAGAATTTAAAAATCCCTCCTTTTTCCCCGTTGAAGGAGAAAAAGCTACACACTTCAAACAATTAGCTACATAAGTTTTAACCTTATCAGTCATGGACGGAAACCAATAATTTCTAAGAATCGCCTCGCATGTTTTTTCTATCCCGAAATGACCCATTTCATCATGATATTTTCGGATAATATGATTTTCCATTTTCTCAGGTACATAAAATAAAATCTCGTTGCTTCTTTTTCTATAAATTAGCCCATTCCGCATTTCGTACAGTTTATCTTCGCAATTCTGCAGTTTTTCGCGCAATTCTTTAATTTTGGGGTCAAGATTTTGGCAGATTGACAAATTTGATTCTAATGAATTATCTTCAACTATCATCACACTTAAAGCTCTACTAAAAGCGTCAACGTGCCTCATTCTGTCGCCCGATCTATGCTCAAACTCTTTATCATAATTTTCCAGCTCCAAAGCCCACCTCTGAATTCGCGGGTTAATATCTTTTTTTTCTAGTGTCAATTTAAGTGCGTTACAGTCTGTCACGATTTTAAATTTTATTCCTTGCAGATAAACCCGGAAGCGTCTTAAAGCGTAGATCACGGCCAGAGTCTCAAGCTCAAAGCTGTGATATTTGCTTTCGATTTCGGTGGTTCTTTTAGAGAAATAGAAAATAGGGTGAAATTGCTTATCTACTTTACGCTGAACAAGGACAGCACCATAGCCCACCTTGCTCGCGTCGCAGTGAAGCTCAGTTTCATTCGAAGGGCTGTAAATATTCAAAACCGGAGCTTCTACTAATTTAGATTTAAGAATTTCAAATGCATCATATTCGTCTTTACCAAATTTAAACTCTACATTTTTTTTTAATTGGTTATAAAGAGGTGCAGCGATAATAGAAAATCCCTGAATGAATTTCCGGAAATATGAACACAGGCCCAGAAAACACTGAACTTCACGGACGTTTTTCGGAAGTGGGAACTTCACGACTGCTTCGATGCCGTGGTCCGTCGGACTTATTCCATTTTTTGTTATCTTATACCCGAGATATTCCAACTCAGTCTGAAGGAATTTACACTTATCTAGACGTAACTCGAGTTTATTTTCGACTAGAAGGGAGAGCAACTTTTTGAGAACTTCAAAATGATGTTTCAGGGTTTCGGTAGCTATAAGTATGTCGTCTAAATAAACCACGACATCACCCCGCCTTATTAATTCTTCAAGTACACGATTTACAAATCGTTGAAATTTTGCGGGAGCCGTTTTTAACCCGAATGGCATTTTTAAGTATTCGTATTGGCCCAATGGTGTTATAAAAGATGTGAATTTGACTGAGTCTGGAGCCACGTCGATGTGATGAAAACCATCCTTTAAATCGAGTAAGGTAAAAAAAACTTTATCCCTTAATTTATCGATTTGGTCTTCGATAAGGGGTAACGGATAATTATCTCTTACGGTAATTTTGTTCAAAAATCTATAGTCTACACATAACCGATATTCCGAGTTTTTCTTTTTGACCATGACAATCGGCGAAGCGTAAGGTGAATCACTATCACGGATTATCCCTCTAGATTTCAAAGAATCGAGAATTTTCTGAAGTCGATCCTTTTCTTCGAAGGACAATCTACGCGGCCCAAAACAAATCGCGTTATCATTTGTTACCCGTAAATTTAATTCAACCTTGACCTTGGGAGACTCGGGACGTTTTGCATCTACGTATTCAGAAAAAAACAACTCTCTTAATGACGCCTGAATCTGATGATCAATTTCCGGATTTATCTGAAGTGAATTTACTACATTATCCATCGTTACATCAATATCAAAGATTTCTTTAATAACCTCAGCTTCTTCCTGAGGTAGAGCTTTTAAACCCAAATTAAATTTGCGCAGTGCGTCGCGACCTAATAGAACTGAACTCTGCATAGTTTTGTCAGGTACCACGAATATTTCCAACTCACGTTTCATATTATCAAAACAAACATTCGCAGTTACAATACCTAATCTCACGAGAGGACTACTATTGATGCCTTTGTACTTACAATTTTTGAAGTCGCATGGTCTCATACCTAACGCAGGGACGCAGCTCTCTTTCACAAAACTTATTGGACTACCTGTGTCCAGAAGAGTATCCAACATTTGTATATAGGGTGTGCCACCAGAAATAACTTCGAACGACGCAGTCTTGAAGCATTCATCATCCTGAAGAGTCTCCGTAGAACCATTTAGTCGTTGATCTTGAGGGTATTCAGATACAGCGTTTATCTGAGATCCTTGTTGTTCATCAGTTGGCAAAATTCTTGGTTTATTATAAATCTGACCAGCTGATTGAGATTTCTTATTTGGGCAATCTCTTGAATGATGACCCATTTCAAAACACCTGAAGCAGGCTCCTGCCTGTCTCTTTGGTCGGTCACACTCAGGGGCAATGTGACCATATTTACTGCAATTGAAGCACCTCACCGTCGATGATTTCTTGGATGATGCAGCATCTTTAGCTCCGCTCTCTACTCTCGTTGCGCTGACAGCAGTAGTCCTCTTAACTTCTTGGAAACTCCTGCAGTCGTCTCTTAGAACAATCTTTTCGAACGCTTGTAAAAGGCTTTTCGTATCCGAGAAGCACTGAATTCTCGCTTGATTCCTTAAAGACATATCAGGAATTCCGTCAATTACGTAATCTATAAGATCTTCTTTGTCTATGGGCACAGCATTCCCAAGGATCAGCTTTTCATGAAAGTAATTACTAAAGGTTTCTGAATTCTTCCACGTGCGACCTTCGAACTTTTTACGAAGTGTCAACCGGTTTTGACGGTTGTCAAATATAGTCGCCATTTCCACGAGCAAATCCTCTACCGGCATGGTTATGAATTCCAACTTTGAATGAAACCATTTTAAAGCTTTTCCTTTAAGTTTGCTACCCATTAAAAGACGTCTGTGAGAGTCGTCCAAGGCATAAGTATTACACAAGAGCAAAAACTGTTCTCTCCATCTGCGGAAATCCAAATCGTCACCTTCGAAATCGCTCAGCAAGTCTTTAAGTGTGTTTATGTTTACTTGTTTGACTGTAGGCTGTACTTCTGTCCTAGGAGGGGGGGCGTCGCGAAGGAGAGACAACTCGCGCCTAGTCAACTCCAGCTCCCTTGCCAGTAAATCACGTTCGCGATTTAAAAGTTCAATTTCCCGTTCACTAGCGTTTCGAGTCTGTTGAATAGGATTATGCGTTTGCTCTAAGGGTACACCTTGATCTCCTGTGTTTCTTGTTGGAAACTCTAGTACTTCAATCTGATCACGTCGGTTGGTATCACCTCCTGCATTATCACCTGTTTCATCCATACTTGAAGAATTATTCACAAGTTTCGTGGCGTCATCCATCCACTTATCACTCGGATCCGCCTCTTGAATCCGCTTGATGATTTCTAACTTCAATCCATAGGTTGACACTCCTAAATCTCGAGCCACCTGTTTAAGAATCGACACCGTGAATGTAGTAGGATCCATAACTACACAAGTTATCACTGAAGAGACACTCACTACACATATAAATTCCAAATTTCAGATGGCTCTTTGTCAGCCCACTATGGAATAGGGTATACGGCACTGACGGTAACCACACTCTAGAGAGATCAGAAATCAACCAGGCATGCGTGCCCTAAGTATTCGGGAATCACGTAAATTGGCGATCTTGGCCGATCGGACCGACAAGAGCGACACGACACGTTCACTATCATGCACTAATTGATGGTCTTTGAAGATTCGCCATATGCAAATCCTATAACACGTGCAAAATTTATTTTCTTCCTTTTTCCCTTTCAGGTCAGGAATCACCAGAAAATTGTTGCAATCAAAAGAAATTATCACTGTTATCTTGCGTTTTCCAAAAAGGTGAACTTAAGTCCTCTAAAAGCACAGAAACGCAAAAATCACTTACACGTATTCAACACGTGGTCTAGACCTTAAATTAATTTTAAAACAATATCCAAAGGTATATTAAAACCTATAGGTCAAAAGCACTTTATGACACAGTTTCTAATCCAATTCGCTTTACGTTACACAAGGTTTGGATTTATTCTAAAGTTTTCCAAGTGCGAAAATGCGAACTTTGCTTAAGCGGTTTTGAAACGTGTCAGACCATCACAAAAATTTCGGAAGTTCTGTGACAGAATGTGACTCTAATAAAAGTCCTAAAATGTACTTTACAACACAATTGTCTTGTCCTGTATACTCTGCGTCCGATAAAATGTAAAAAAGTTTATCATAAGTTTACTGAAACACGGAACGCAAAAATTTCTTAAGTATACTTAAAAGCGAAACAATATTGGGGACCGACTTTTCTTAATTCTGTGACGAAAATTTAAATTCGAAATTTTTATCAGGGTTCACTTAGGGTGGTTGGATTACTATCCCACTTCTGAAGTTTGTAAGGATGGTCTTATTAAAACAATAAGATAACTATATAAGTTAAGTCACAATTTATTAAGTTTTATATCACAGTACAGTTTAACCCGAAGGTTCGTCACAGAATAATCGCGTTGCGTCTCGGGCCCTTATCGCGTAGATCGGAGAGAAGTGGGGTGCCCATCGAAGAGTAGGGCAATCTGTACCCTTTAACCGCTTACAAATTTGAGAAATATATTTTAAAGTCTAGGAAACTAATTGAAGAATAATGAAAACAATGAAAAATTGGAAAAAATATTTGTAAAGTAATATCAAGAATTAAAAATTGAAGAAAATAGTTTTAGTTTGTGAAAAATAATTTAAAAAATTTAAAAATATATTTGTAATATAAGAAAATAATTGCAGAATGATGAAAATAATTGTAAATTAAAAAGATATGTAAATTTTGAGTTAAATAATAAAAAAAATTAGTAAATAAATTAAAAAATAATTAAAAATTAAAAAAGTAATTGAAAATTAATTGAAAAATAAATTTAATTATAAAATAATTGATAGAAATAATTGTAAAATAAAGAAAGTAATACAAATTTGTATAAAATAATTTTAAAAATTATAGAATACATTTGAGATAAACAAGACTACAATTATAATGATATACTTGAGTTTTTTGAGCTTCAATTAATTTGAAATTTCATTGATTAAAAATTTAATTAATCCACTCTTTGAGAATAGAAAATTTAAAATTGTATTAAAAAATTTTTTCAATTTTAAAGAATTGTTTTCTTTTATGATTTTAAATATTTGCTATAATTGTCAACTCTTTTTATCAATTTTTAAAAATTTTCCCCTAATTTTTAAATTCAATTTCCTCAAGTTTCAGTTATTTTCTTTAATTTTTTTAAATAAAACTTTTTCAGTTTTAATTATTGCCTTCAATATCAAATTAGTTAAATTATTTATTAATCAATTTTCAACTTCTTTCGTCACTTTTCAATTTATTTTTACAAAATATGTTTTTTTTTAAATTTTAATCACCATTATTGAAAAGAATAATTTAAAAAAAAAAAATAAATATATTAAATTTCAACAAAATAGTTGGAAAATTATAGGAATAACAGTTGCAAATAATTGCAAATTAAACAACTGGATTAAAAATCGAAAAAAATAATTAAAATTGAAGAAAATAATAAAAAATTGTAGGAAATAAATTGAAAATTGCGGAAAATAATTAATAATTGAAGGAAATAGTTGAAAAATTGAAGAAAATATGTGAAAAATGATGAAGATTACTGTCAATTGAAAATACAATTCAAAAAATGACTAGATTAATAGACAACTGAAAAAAATAATTGTAAAAATTAAAAAAATAATTGCAAATTTAGAAATTAAGAAAATTATAGGAATAATTGTTGGAAATTATTGCACATTTAACAACTGGATTGAAAATCAAACAAAATAATTGAAAATTGAAGAAAGCAATTTAAAATTAAAGAATATACTTAAAGAATTGAAATTTAAAGAATATATTTTAAAATTTAAAAAAGAAATTGCAAAATACCAAGAATTAATGAAAACTGAAGAATGGAAATAAATTTGAAAAAACTTAATGATAATCGAAAAAAATAATACAAAAAAGGCGACAATTTTTTAATATTAAAGAAAATAATTGAAAATTAAAACGTGGAGTTTAAATTTAAAGAAAATGACTGAGAATTAATTGAAGAGAATAGTTCTAGAATTGAATAATTAAATTAAAATTTTGAAACAATTTTTATGAGTGCAAAAAATAATTGAAATAATAAGAGAATTATTGATTATTAATATATTAAAGCAAATAATTAATAATTGAAAAAAAAAATTCGACAAATAGTGAGAATAATCGTCATTCGTACAAAAAAATTTGAAATTAATGAATATTTATAAAATTGAAAAAGAACAATAAATTGCCAATTGAAAACTGATGAAAATTATGGAAAAAAATTGTAGAAAATAAATGAAAATTGAAGAAATGAATTGGAAATTAATTGGGAATTAAAGAATGAAATGTAAATTTCAAGAAAATAATTGATAATTAAAAGAAAAATTACAATATGACGAAAATAATGAAATATTGAAGAAAATAATTAACTATTAAAAAAAATATTTAACAATTGAAAAAAAGTTCAAAAAACGGTGAGAATAATCGGCGTTTGAAAAAAAGAAATTTTAATTGATGAATAATCATAAAATTGAAGGAGAAAAATAAATTATCAATTGAAAACTGTTGAAAGTAATGGAAACAATTGTAAAAAATAAATGAAAATTAAAGAAATCTTTTGGAAGTTGAAGAATTGTATTGCAATTTAAAGAAAGTATTTGATAATTGAGAAAATGATTAAAGTAAACAATTAAAAATTAAAGAAATAAATGGAAGATTAAAGAATTAAATTGAAGATTAAAGATTTAAATTAAAATTTAAAAAATTGGTTGATTTTCTCTAATTTTTAATTATTTTCTTCTTTTTGCATTTATGCAATTTTTTCAATTATTTTTTTAATAAATTGATTGTGTTTCAAAATAGTGGGGCCCATTCAAACATAGAAAATTCTCATAAATTCTCCGGAAGGAGAATATTCTCGGTTATGTTCTCGAGAATGTGACCGGATTTTAAATTACCGAGAATTTTGCAACTTTATTTATTATTTTCCATGGCCAAGATCCAATAAATTCATTAATACAGGATTATAAAAGATTGATAAATTCTTCTTAAATCAGTAATTCAATTTTTGAGGTTAGGCGTCGAAATTCAAATTAATCAGAAATATTATATTGTAAAATTTAATTAACCTTTTTTAAAACTCTAAAATTAACAAAAGTATAGGTTATGTAATTCAGGCAGTAACAGGTTATCATGAATAAAAGGGAAATAATTAAAATTAAGTTTTCTAAATAAAAGCAGATGAAAAAGAAACAGAAAACAGAAAAGAATGTTTGACAAGACACGAAAAATAAAATATTCTAAAATAAAATAAAGAAAATAATTGAAACTGGATAAAGTTAAAATAGTTAAACAATTCAAAAATACAATAACGCGATATACTCGGTATCGATAAAATTGTAATTTCTCGGCAAGATGAAAAGAAATATCTGTTACTCGATATTCCAAGTTTGCGGATATAAGAATAAATTGGAATAAATTTGGTTTGTTGAATTTTCTTTTGATGACAGTCTGTTCTTTATTAATGCTATTCATCGTCGATGTAATTCTCTCTTTGGAATAGACTTCTGCGTTAATTAAAATGCCCACTCCAGTTTGAATCGCGCCTCCGCGAGTTTCTAACCGCAAATCGCTCGAAAGCAATTCGGACAATTGACGACCTGATAGCCCGAGTATCCTATCTCCCATGCGATTACGGATGAGCATGGCGCGAACGAGATAATTCTCTCGGTTCTACGAGTCCATTCATTCGTTTTCTTCATGTTCCCAAAGCTCGGCCATGACATTTTCTATTCTTCTTTTTTAAACTGTTTTACAAGAAACTACATTGAAGCCGACATTTTGACTAAAACTCGTAACCTTAAAAAAAAGAGAAAGATAGAGATTTTGTTAAATTAGTATTTTAAAATGAATTGTTTAAATTAAACTTTCTCAATTGAAATTACTTTAAAAAAAATAGAAATATGTTACGTCTAGAAGATTTAGTTTAATAATAATTTTAGGGTGCCAGTCCTTGCTTGAGACGTAAAAAAATATTATAAAATAAATAATTACCAGTAAACAAAGCCATTAGGCTAATCCCTAAATTTATTTTTAATGACGTAATCAAATGAAATTAATAGAAAACATAAAAAAAATTAAACTCCTTTTCCCTGATCTGGAAAAATAGTTTGTCGGAATTTTTAACTATAAAAACTTCATTTATCAGAGTTTTAAATTTCCGAAATACAAAAATTCCAGAATCTGCATTTGTCCGACACACGGAAGTAGAAATTCTAAAAGAGCTCGCTGATTGGCGGGTAATATTTCCGGAAAGATTACCAGCCAATCAGAGAGCGCCTTTAGGAACTTTAGATTCAGTGTGTCGGACAAATGCAAATTTTGAAATTTTTGTATTTGGGAAGTTTAAGATTCTGATAAATGCAATTTCGGTTAGTTAAATGATAGAACAAATAATGCATCTGATAAATACAATATCTGAGAAATATATATTCGAGAATTTAAACATTCTGGCAAATGAAAATAGGAGAGGTTAAATATTTTGAGAAATGGAGTTTTGTGAGATTAAATATTTGGATAAATGGTAAATCTAGTAAATACAGTTTCTAAAAAATGCAAAATCGAAAAATTATGTTTTTTTGAGAAAAGTATTGTTGGAAAATTAAATATTCGAACAAACGGTAAGTCTGATAAAAACAGTTTCCAAAAAATTCGTATTTCGGAAGTTAAATAATCTGACAAATATAATTTCGGGAAATTAAATATAAAGGCAAATGGTGAGTCGGATAAATATAAGTTTTGCAAAATGGATTTTCTGAAAGTTGAATATTCTGAAAAATAGAGTTTTGGTTTTTTAAATATTCGGACAAAAAGTATTCTTATAAACACAATTTCTGGAAAATTCATATTCAGGAAATTCAATATTTAGACAAATAAAATTTTGGAATGTTAAATATTCTCATAAATAAAGTTTCGGGAATTTAAATTTTCGGATACAAATCTTATTTCAAATAAAGTTTTAAATTTGTACAATATTGAACTTTTGCTAATTCCCACATTTCTCGACGTTTTAATACCGCCTGATTAAAAAAAATGGGTTTTACAAAAATGTTTGTCTGTCTGTCTGTCTGTCTGTTTGTCTGTCGTTAAAATGTTGGCACCGGATAACTTGAGTAAAATTTGAGTTAGAAAATATTTTATGTGTTATTGTCTTAAATCTCTAGTATTTTCAACAATATTTAGAGAGTTTTTTTAAAAAAATTTACTTTTCTTTCTAAAAAATAAGACATTTTTTCTAAAATAATTAAAAATTTTTTTTATTACATTCTCATCTCAAATGAGGTTTTAAATTTGTGTGATTTTGAATTTTTGCTAATTCAAACATTTCTCGACGTTTTAATACCGCCTGATTAAAAAGAATGGGGTTTACAAGAATGTCTGTCTGTCTGTTTGTCTGTCGTTAAAATGTTGGCAACGGATAACTTGAATAAAATTTGAGTTAAAAAATATTTTATACGTTATTATCTTGAACTCTAGTATTTTAAACGATACTCAGAGAGTTTTTAAAAAAAATTTAGTTTTCTTTCTAAAAAATAAGACCTTTTTTCTAAAATAATAAAAATTTATTTTTATTACATTCTTTTCTCAAATGAAGTTTTAAATTTGTGCTAAATTTCGAACTGTTTCTAATTCCGACATTTCTCGACGTTTTAATACCGCCTGATTAAAAAAAATGGGTTTTACAAAAATGTCTGTCTGTCTGTTTGTCTGTAGTCAAAATGTTGTGCAACGGGTAACTTGAGTAAAATCTGAGTTAAAAAATATTTTATGCGTTATTGTATTGAATTTTTGATAATTCCCACATTTTTTGACGTTTTCATTATCTCAAATCTCTAGTATTTTAAACGATATTTATAGAGTTTTTTAAAAACATTTAGTTTTCTTTCTAAAAAATAAGACCTTTTTTCTAAAATAATAAAAATGTATTTTTATTACTTTCTCATCTCAAATAAAGTTTTAAATTTGTGCAATATTGAAATTTTGATAATTCCCACATTTCTCGACGTTTTAATACCGCCTGATTAAAAAAAATGGGTTTTACAAAAATGTTTGTCTGTCTGTCTGTCTGTCTGTTTGTCTGTCGTTAAAATGTTGGCACCGGATAACTTGAGTAAAATTTGAGTTAGAAAATATTTTATGTGTTATTGTCTTAAATCTCTAGTATTTTCAACAATATTTAGAGAGTTTTTTAAAAAAATTTACTTTTCTTTCTAAAAAATAAGTCCTTTTTTCTAAAATAATAAAAATGTATTTTTATTACATTCTCATTTCAAATAAAGTTTTAAATTTGCGTGATTTTGAACTTTGCTAATTCTAACATTTTTCGACGTTTTGAAACCTACTCCTGGTTCTGCAACATTTGGTTTTACGAAATTGTCTGTCTGTCTGTCTGTATGTCTGTCTGTAGAACGAATTTTGGCATCGAATAACTTCAGCAAAAATTGTTGGATTTTCTTCATCTTTGATACAATTTTTCAAGGTCTAAAAATAAAGATGAAGTTTGTTAGCCACCTATTTCGGACCAAAAATGTCGAAAATAAAAAATGTTTAAATATCTAAAAACTTGTATTTTTCAAAAATGTTTTTTCTGTATTTTTTCATTAATATTGTTATTATTATTATTATTGTTATTTTTTTTTCCAAAACAAGTTTAGAACTATATTATTATAATTATCGTTATAGCGAAATTTTTTCTAGCTCGCTGACGCTTGTTATTATTATTATAAATTAATAAATCAATTCTAATTTTAATGTAGAAGGGAATTAGAAGTGTTTTTTGAAAATGAAATTTTCCTATTGACTAACTTGTTAGAGAGTTTCCACTGTATTAATATAAAGCATCGATTATGTATAACTGTAGAGCATCATGTGTTGAAAGCAAGAATAGTAACTGAGATATTGTATCGCTCCATTTTGGTCAAAATTCTCAGGATTCCTTCTGGTCCCTTTGTTGGATCCTCAGAGGATTCTGATGTACAATGGCTATTGTTTCCTGCAGGATTGGAACTGTTAAACATCTATTGAAACGCGAAGTACTCGAATTGCTCCGCAGACAAAGACAATTTTTAAATCTGATTATAATTAATTTCCAAAGTGTCTATTCATTGGTATTGGTAACAAAAAAAAGTTAAAATGTGTTCAATAATTTGAAACGATATTTTCAGATGAAATTGGTAAAATGTGCTTTTATAAATTTGCTAACGATAATCACGATTTTTTGTGCTCGATATATTCGTGGAAATTAACAGAAAAAACGTAAGAACTTAGATTTTTCCAAATATTTGAAATTTATCCAATTTTTAAATTTTGTCCAATTTTAGTATCTAAATGTTTATTCGTGTATTTTTTTGATTTCCGCAAATTTGAAATTTCTTTTATTTGCAATTTATGTAATTTAAAATTGTTTGACTTATCTGGACCAAATGTGAATTTGCAAATTTTCAATTTAATGAAATTTTATCTTTTGGAAGCTTAAAATCCACATGTTAATTTACCTTATTTGTAATTAGACCAAATGTATCTAAATTGCAATTAACCGAAATTTAAACTCACCTAGTTTTAGCCTTACCTGAATTTTGCTCCCGCAGTTAACAAAGTTAGCTGAAAGTTTTTTTAATCATCACAGCTAAATATTAGCTAAGACTGCAAAGACGTTTACTAACAGACCTAAAAATTCAATGTGGTAGCTAAAAATTTGTAGATCCCACAGCTAAAATTTTTAACTGCTCCTATATCAAGTAAATTTTTTACCTATGATATCTACAATTATTGTCTACCACAGTGAATTTTTAGCTGTGTCAGCAAACGTGTTAGCTGTCTCAGCTAATATTTTTTCTAAAAAAAATCGATAATAAATTTTTCAGTTAACTATTTTTAGTTGTAGCAGCTAAGTATTTCGAGGCTTAACTGTGCTACGTGTCCTCGATAGTATAGTGGTCCTCGGTAGTATAGTGGTAAGTATCCCCGCCTGTCACGCGGGAGACCGGGGTTCGATTCCCCGCCGGGGAGAATTTTTTTTCCTTTTTTAATAAAATTTTTTTTTGTTTTTAAATAAAAAATTTCTCAGTGTAAATTTAAACCCATAAACATTAAAATTTACCCAATTTTGAAATAAAAACTGACTAAATCCGAAATAATCAAAATGTAAATTTTTGTTATTTTCCATTGATCCAAATGTAGATTTATTTAATATCTAATCGATCCAAATGTACTTTTATCCAAATTCCCGATTGATCCAAAGGTAAATTTATCCAAATTCCAATTAATCCAAAGGTGAATTTTTCCAATCTCCAAATTAATCTGAAACTGAATTTTTACGATTGTCTATTTACAGTTGAAACAAATGGAAATTTAACTAAATGTAAACGTATTCAAATATTAAAATCTTTTTCTGTTTAATTCATTCAAATGAAAAATTCAAATGAAAATGAAATCAATTAAAAATTAGGAAAAGTAATTTAAAAAATCATACCAATGTTTTAAAAATAAAGAAAATAATTTAAATTTAAGAAAAATGCTTGAAAATCTTAAAAATAAATTGAAAGAAATTGAATAATGAAAAATTACAGAAATTGAAAAATGAAAAAAAGATGATTTAAAATTGAGATAAATATTTTACAAATGAAAAAAATAATTAAAATTTGAGAAAATAATTGAAAACATTACATAATATATTTTGAATAAAGTAAAGTTAAGGTAAATTTCAGAAAAATGCTTCAAACTTTCAAAAGTTCATTGAAAACAAAAGAAAATAATTAAAAATTAGAGAAATTAAATTAAAAAAGACAAACATAATTTAAAATTGAAGAGAATAGTTTTTAAATTAAAGAGAAATAATAAAAAACTTTTTAGAAATTACGAAAAAGAACGAAAGTAATTGAAAATTGAAGAAAATGATATAAGTAATTGAAAATTTAATGAAATAATTGAAATGTCAGATAAATAGTTTAAAATTTTTGAAATTATAAAACAAATGAAAAAAATTGAAGGAAATAAATTTTGGAAAATAATTGAAAAATGATTTTAAAATTTAATACTTCTAGAAAACAATTAAAATAAAAAAAATAAAAATGTATTAAAAATAGATGAAGATCTTAGAGATTAATTGAAAAAAGTGAGAATCACTAAAAATTGGAAAAAAGTATTGAAGAAAGATAAAAATAATTTAAATTTACTATAATTAATACAAATTTTTAAAAATTATGAAAACAAATGAAAATAATTTAAATTTGAGAAAAATACTTGAAATTTAAGACAATTAGTTGAAAATTTTAGAAAATAATTTTTGAAAATGAGTATAAAAATTAACAATCGAGGAAAATATTTAAAAAATGATAAGTTTAATTCAAAATTCAAAAAATAGTTGAAATATGCTGAAAATAATTTAAGATTGAGAAAAAAAATTGAAAATAATAATTGCAAAATGACAAAAAAAATTTTTTATTTATTTAAAAATAAACAGGTAAGAAACCCTTTATTTCATCCAAAAAAGAACTTAAAGTAGTGAGTTAACAAGATAAGAAATTCGACATAGTGGCAGCCAAAATTGTAAAGTAGAGAAATCAAAAAATACCTCTCACAGAGTTGCGTAAATGATTCTTAAAAACTGAGTAAGAAGAATGAAAAAAATCAATATTAAAATAATGGTTAATTTAAAAATTTAATTTATATTTGAGATAAATAATATAAAATTTAGGAATAAATAATTAAATTGAAATAATTAAAAAATAATTGAAAATTGCAGAAAATAATTGTAATCATAATCGAAAAGATTGATTAAAAATTGAAGAAATTTCCAAATTACTTCAAATTTAGTACATTTAAAATATTTCAAATAAATGTAACTTAAAATTTTCATTAATTTTATTATATTTACAATATATTTATTTAAAAAAAATTAATAAATTTTTTTTTAGTTTAGGTAAGATACTAAATTGGTTTGTAATAAACTTTAATCAATTTTAGAGTTTATGATACCTACTCGCGGTGCATTTTGGAAATAATTTCATTAAAACTCAAATTTTGGAATTTAAAATAAATTTTTAATTACATTTTAAATAAATATAAATTTATTTGACTTTTAAAGAATTTGTCTAGAAACCAGGTTTATTTATTTATAAAGTATACGGGTAAATAAACCCTGTTACAAAAGATGTATACAGATGCTTTGCGACAAATTGTTAGTAATGTGTACCTAAATTTTAAAATATTTTAAATAATTTTTACTATAAATGATAATTTAAAATTTCAGATTTTATATTCCATTCTATTTTATTTTACCACCTCTTTAAGATCCATGTAAAGAGAAAATAAATATTATTTATTATTATTCCAAGTGACCAAAATGTAAAGTCTATTTTCCAGTTTAACTATGTTTACACTTACTAAATTTTTAATATATCAAATTCTGTAAAGTAAAATCTAATTTTCTATTTTTATTTCCACTAGAAAAAAGCGCACGCCAAATTTTGTTATTTCTTAAAATAATGTTTCATTTATGTATAATTATGTGAAATAAAAGAAATACATAATATAATAAAAAAGAAAATTAATGATAAGAAGACACTGGAATAAATTTAAACTGATGCGATCTTAAAATGATCTTACTTTGATCACTTCATAACACTATTATTATTTATTATATTTATTATTGAACACTTAATTATTGAATACTTATTTATTTACTAAACACTTTTCGTTCACTTATTCGTATGTAACGATATAAACACGTATTTAAAACTATTCAATACAAACTTTTAATAAACAAAACACATTAATAGACACTATACACTTTCACATTAAGCACATTTCTGTTAAACACTTAATAAACAATACACAATAATAGGCACTATTCATTTTCACGTTATACATATTTTCGTTCTATTTATTAATAACTTTTTAATAACTCTCAATACAAAGCACTGAATGTATTTATCTCTCGTTTCGTTATAGCTTGCAAATTTTGTCACTTTTCCTCAAACCATTAACCTTCATTATGCAAGGGTTCGCTCGAACAATGATGGGCTTAGCAAGTAGTTTATTGTTTGTATTTAGAAATAAAATTTAAATTTGAATAATATTTGTATAATGAGGTAAAATTTCAGAGAGAGAGAAACTAAAACTTAAAGAGTTTTTGATGAGGTGTGAGTTTCCTTTTCCGTTAACTTTTAACGCTTTGCCTTCTCTCTCTTACTCACGAAACCAATATAAGAGTTTCCTTTTCCGTTAACTTTTAACGCTTACCTTCAGTACTCGTTTCTTACATAGGATTCTATTGTATTCCATATTTTTCTATAGGTTTCAATGAATTCAATCAAAATTTATTTAATTTTCAATTGGATTAAATTCTTTTTCAATTTTAATTTTAGGGATATGACAGCCAAGTTGGAGAAAGAGGTTCTCAACTCTCAGGAGGTCAGAAGCAAAGGATAGCAATAGCACGAGCTTTGGTTCGAAAACCGGCAATTTTGTTGCTTGATGAAGCCACATCAGCTTTAGATTTACATAGCGAGGCAACAGTTCAACGAGCATTGGATGCTGCTGCTAAAGGTCGTACCACAGTCGTTGTTACGCACAGACTTTCAACAATTACCAACGCCGACAGAATTGTCTTCATCAAGGAAGGACAGGTCGTGGAAATGGGCACTCATGAAGAACTAATGATTCTTGGCAAACACTACTATGGCCTTGTCTCTGCCGATGCCACCGCCATAGCCAAAGGTAGATTAATATTTCTAAATTTTCATTTTATATTTTAGTTATTATATCCATATTGTTAAATAAATTAAGAGAGGCATTTTATGAAAATAAAATGTTTATTAAAACATTAATAAAGAGTGAGTAAATACGTATATGACTGATTCCAAAAAAAAAATCGAAATTGATGTCCTTAATGATTTCTGTAAATCAGGATTGTCAATTATGAAAAATTATTTTTTTCAATAATACTACTATGCTAGATGTACGAATTTATGAAACAAATTTATTTCTTATATGATAAACAAAACGTAAAATCAAAACGTAAAATTCCTTACTAATTGTTTGTTATTTTATTTTTTATCTATACAAGATAGTATTGACTGTAACTACACAAGTTTATAATTTAAAAACAGCGAATATTTTTAAATATACTTCAAAATTTGTCATTGAAAAACTTATCATTGCCTCACTGCTTTAAAACATTGTGATTGGAGCAAAATTTAAATGCCTACCAAGTGCCGCCTTAAGTTTTTTGAAAGTTGGCAACATTGTTATTGACAACCTATACTGCAGCGAACGTTTGTAGAAAGGATATTTTGTTAAAATTAATTCATCAATGAGATTTTTAAAAAACACATTTCTTCACGTCATTTCCTCATGTTGATTTATAAATGGGTAAGCACTTTTTTATTTAATAACCATAGGGTATTTTTATATGTTTTCAGTGTTTATGTATATTGCATTGTTTACAGTGCATAGGGAAGTAAGGTTATGTTTCTGAGGTTATGGTCATTTTGTTTCGATTTGTCATTCCCTCATCATCATTGTTTTATTTTAGCATGCAATCAAGGAAGTATTTTTAAAATAAATGCATCACTTTTTATATTAACAATGATTAAATATTTATTTGCAATAGTAGTTGAAATTGATTTTACAGTGTATTTTTTTAAAAAGCGGGATCCGATATTGCTAGATCGGTGACCCTAGCTAGACTGGCGAAAATGTTGAATATAAAGAAAAATCCCAAATTTTAGATCTGACAACATTGCATTTTTGACCTGAGAGTTGACAACGTAGCATTTTTAAATGTGGTGGGCAAAATCATAAAATTAAGGGAAAGAGTTGTAGGTAGCAACACCTAGGTACAAATTTCTAAAAAATCCTCTTTATCGCTGATCTTCGCAATACAGGCAGATTTCAAACTTGAAAAGTTTTCAAGTTTTCGTAGTTTACGAAATAATAAATTCTTCAAGAATTTCAAAATCTAAAAATATTAATTTAACTACCTCAAATATTTAAATATTTCAAACCTCAAAATTACAATTAATATTTTTCACAAATGATTATTTGAGAAAATTACAAATGTTAAATCGTCACACAAAATATAATAAAAAAAAGAACAATATTTTAAATGTAAATAATTATTATTATATTTTAAACTTAACTCATTTGTTTACTAGCGACACAACAATCATTCCCTCACTAAATTTTACCTTTATATTACATTCAAAAATTCAAACTCAAAAAATTTAGGGACCATTATAATAGACATAATCTACGGCTGGAGAAAATAAAATTCAATAATGAGTTAAAAAAATTGATTAACTTGGTAAAGCCATTTTCGACTTTTTTCTGGAATCAGCCATATATGAAATATAATGTTGCCATAATAGTGGCTCAAATACGACTGAGCAAAATCTTGTTCTTAAATTGAGTTTTTTTTTCACTCAGCAAAAGCAACAGCTTCCGCTGCCAAAACCGTCACTGCCACTAAAGCTGTGAAGCCAAAACCACCTTTGAAGAAACAATTTTCGACTTTATCTATGCACTCTCATCGCCTATCTTTAGCTGGAGGATCTGACACTTCAGAGATCCAACTGGAGGAACACGAGAAGCCTTATGATGCACCCTTAATGAGAATATTCAACTTAAATCGACCCGAGTGGCTTTACAATGTCATCGGTGAGTTAAAAAATTAATTGGAATGCTTAATTCAATTTTGTTTGTCTAAAAATATTAAATTCAGCCTCACTTATAAAAGAAAAATTCATTTAGAGCAGTTTTTAAATTATATTAAACGATTTTTTAAATCCTCGTATCCTCCATGGTTTACTCGCGAATTTAGGCAACTTGTACCAGATAAAAAACTTTGGCACAAAATTTATAAACAAACAAAATTTTTATCAGATTAAAAAATATAGGAAGCTTAATTATAGAGAGCCCTAAGACTTTTTGGGATTTTATAAATTCTAAAAATATTCCTAGTGTTATGTTTTTAGGAGATGAATCTACTGACGACAGTAATTGTATTTCTGATCTATTTGCAAGCATTTTAAGTCCGTTTATGATACCTTGATTCTGGACTTTTTACATGAATTATAAACATACAATAAAACAAAATAAAGAACTAAAAGTTATTATTACTTACCAGTTTCACCATTTCCACTTGATCGAAAGGAAATCCGATGACAATCACCACGTTCATTCCAATAAAAAGAAATATCAAAACTTTAAATGACATAAATAATTATGTTACAAATAAAATAAAAATAAATTACTCACCTGTCAGAAACGAATGCCAATGTAAACAAAACATTATTTCACTCAAAACACTATAACCTTAACAACTTCACTAAAATCACTGTCACTTCTTAAACTATCACTCCTTAATTATTACAATTTAATTTATTTCCAATTTTTCATAAAATGCAATTATTCAATAAACGAAGATTTTAAATAAATTGAAAAATAGTACAAATAAACGTCTAAACTGTGATGTTATTGTTGACAAAAAATATCGAAAATCTGCTAGCCAATCAGAATCCCGATAAAACGCGTTACACCTCTGAAGTTGGTCGAAAGGGTTCTCGTATAGGGAGGTCAAGGTCAAAGCTAATTTCTATGTTTTAATTATTTTAATAAAATTTTTGGTTATTTTAGATTGCTAACATTATAAGACATTTTATAAAATAAACTTGAACTTACAATATTTAATTAAAAGATTTTAATTCGTCTGCACAACAAAATATCGAAACTGAAAACTATCGATAGTGAGGTTTGATATCTACTGACCAATGGGAGACTCGGAAACAAACATTCTAACCTTAAATTACTCATATAATAATAATTTAAAAGAATTAATAAAATATTATTTTCAATACAATAATAAATAATTCAATATATTAATTAAAAGTAATGAATTGTTATTAGTTTTAATTTCATAAATAAAAAATGTAAATAATAAAAAAACACAATTGTTTCAAATGTAAATAAATTAGAAATTTAGAAACAAAAGAAATTTAAAAAAGTTATTATTATTCACTATACTTACAATTATTTTATGATTATCTTTATAAAAACTATACTCATTTTATAAATTTAAAATAATTATTTAATAAACTAATGTTTTAATTAAACTTAATAAAATGAATTACTTGTCAAAAAACTTTAATGATAATTATCATATAAAATAATTATTAAATTACAATAGAAGCAAACATCCTAACCGCAAATGACATTTATCAATATAATACTTTACTGAAGAAAATACAACTATTGAATTAATGTAATAAGAAAAAAGATGAATAAATTAGAAGCTTACAATAAAATAAAATTATTGTAAATTATTATTATTATTACTTACCTGTCACTAACCATTACTACGTAACTGGAGAATGATAACAAAATAAAGAACTAAAAATTATTATAACTTACCAGTTTCACAATTTCCAGGTGACCGAAAAGATATCCGATGACACATCACTATGTGCATTAGAATAAAAAGAAATATCAAAACCTTAAATGACATAAATAATTATGATACTTTTAGGAAAAAAAACATTAAATAATAGAACTAAAAAACAGATAAATAAGTTACAAATAAAATAAAAATAAATAAAAGATTATTAATATTATTATCATTACTCACCTGTCAGAAACGAATGCCAATGTAAACAAAACATTATTTTACTCAAAACACTATAACCTTAACAACTTCACTAAAATCACTGTCACTTTTTAAACTATCACTCCTTAATTATTAGAATTTAATTTATTTTTAATCTATTATTATTTAATAGAATGTAATTATTCAGTAAATAAAACGTGTTACAGCTCTGAAGTTCGTTGAAAGGGTTCTCGTATAGGGAAGTCAAGGTCAAAGCTAATTTCTATGTATTAATTATTTTAATAAAATTGTTTGTCATTTTAGATTGCTAAAATTAAAAGTAATTTTATAAAATAAACTTGAAGTTACAATATTTAATTAAAATATTTTAAAAATATTTTAATTCGGCTGCAAAACAAAAAATCGTATCTAAAAACTATCGATAGTGAGGTTTGATATCTACTGACCAATGGGAGACTCGGAAATGGAGTTACATGTCTGAAGTTAATCACAACGTCTGTTTTTAGAATAGGATAATCAGTTTTGTAGATTTATCTCAAGCTACCTGCTATCCCAGTATACCTACCTTTCTTATATCCCTCTATCTTAAGCTACCTACAATCTTTGTCCCTCTATACCGTAACGGACGAACAGCGTAACAGCCCTACAGCTGGCTGATTTCTTATATAGGAAATGTTTTGTTAATTTGTCCATCATTATTATCTAGAATCAGTTTTTTTTTGTTACAACAACGACATTCTTCTAACTTAATTCCAAAATTGTTTTTCAGGTTGCCTAGCAGCAGCCATAGTAGGAGCCTCATTTCCAGCGTTCGCAGTGCTTTTTGGAGAAGTCTACGGTGTATTCACGGAAAAAGACGACGATCTTGTTCACTCGAGAACCATCACCTACTCGATCCTCTTTATCATCGTGGGCGTGGTCACAGGAATAGGCACCTTCCTCCAGATGTACACCTTCGGTTTGGCTGGTGTTCGAATGACAACGAGAATTCGATCAATGACGTTTGCTGCCATGTTGAAGCAAGAAATGGGTTGGTACGACGAAGACACAAACAGCGTGGGCGCTCTGTGCGCCAGATTATCTTCCGACGCGGCGGCAGTTCAAGGAGCGACCGGAAGTCGAATCGGAGCCATTCTCCAGGCCCTGTCAACTCTAGTTCTTGGAATTGGAATCTCCATGTACTACACCTGGAAAATGACACTAGTTTCTGTAGTTTCGATTCCACTTGTTCTTGGCGCTGTCTTCTTCGAGGCACGAATCATGAGCGGCCAAGGATTGCAGGAGAAACGAAAAATGGAGTGTGCCACGAGAATTGCCATTGAGGCGATATCAAACATCAGAACTGTCGCAAGTCTCGGCAAAGAGGAGGCATTTTTGAATCAATATTGCGTCGAGCTGGAGCACGTTGCCCAAGCTACGAGAACTAAGAACAGACTTAGAGGATTGGTGTTTTCTTGTGGTCAAACAACTCCGTACTTTGGATACGCCCTGAGTCTTTATTATGGTGGATATCTCGCTGCCAGAGAGGGTTTGAATTATGAAGACGTTATTAAAGTTTCAGAAGCCTTGATTTTCGGTTCCTGGATGCTTGGTCAGGCTCTCGCCTTCGCTCCCAACTTCAATACTGCGAAAATCTCAGCGGGCAGGATCTTCAGATTACTTGATAGGGTGCCGGAAATCATGACTCCTCCTGAATATGACGTCAAGGACAGAGATTGGGTATGGGACTTTTTAAATTATTTTGGGCAATGTTGTTTTAAACATTTTATTCATTTATGAAACTGATTTTTGAAGTTTAATCATCATATTGGCATTATTCTTCGGTATATGATTTTCATTCAATGAAAAATTTCGTTCTTACCCTAATGTTCACTTTTTTCATTTTCACTTTCATTTTCACTTTAGTTTTCGCTTTCACTTTCGTTTTCGCTCTCACTTTCACTTTTTTCAGTTTCGTTTACGTTTAACATACAAAAATGATCTAGAATTACTTTAGACGAGTAGCAATTATTTTTGATTAATTTATTTATCATTCTGTCTACAATAGTGAATCAACTACTATCAGCTTCCTAATGTTTATTTAATTCGTTAATTTATTTTCAACATTAAGAGAACATCAAAAAAATTCTAGAACAAAATAACAATGAAGGAAAATAATTCCTTATACGTCCAAAATCAGTTAAAACTTTACAATTTATCGAGTTTTAACAATCAAGGAATAAAAATTGAGTTTAAAAATGTTTTTCCTATTTGTTGATATGTTTTTGATAAAAGTCAGTACCTATTTCATATATAGAAAAATCTTTAAAAAAAACTTTTTTAATAGTCTGATCGATACGTTTTTTAATTGTTTTCAATAAATGTAAATAAAGAATTTGGAACTACTCTTAAATAAAATAAAAATAGAAAATTGAAAAAAGTAATTGACAAAATTGAAGAATATAATAAGAATGAAAAAAAACCCATAAATTAAAAGGACTAGTTTAATTAAAATTCGCAAAAATAATAGAAAATTGATGAAAATAATTGAAAAAATTTAAATTTATTTATTTGATTAAATTTAATAATTTACTACAACAATGGAAGGGTTCACCAACCTTTTTGCAAATTTAAGGATATATTTGAAGTAGAAAAAAAAATTTAGATAGAAAAACAAAATTTTAATTGATATTGAATTAAAAACATGAAGAATTAAATTAACTGAATTAACTGAATTAATTGAATTAACTGATTAACAATTAATTGAATTAATTAAAAACTGAAGAGAAAGTAATTACCAAATGATAAAAAAATTTTGAATAAACTGATGAATGAAAAAATAAAAAATTCATTACAATTTGAAGGAAAATATATGAAAAATGAAGAATGAGTCTGAGAATTCTAAAGAAGATAATGAAGGATTCAAAGAAATAATTTGAAATTAAGAAAAAGAATTTTTATACAAATATTAAAGTAATTGAAAATTCGAGAAAGAAATTAAAAATTGAAGACAATAACTGAAAAATAAAGAAAATGGTTGAAAATTAAAGACAACATTTTGACTAAATACTAAAAAGCACGTAAGTTTTGATTGAAATTACAAGAAAATATTTAAAATTGAAGAGATGGATTAAAAATAAAAATACTTTGAAATTGGGAAGGATCTTTGGAAACGCCAAAAAAATTGAGAAAAATGAATAACTTAATTCAAATTTGAAGAAAATAGTTAAAAAGTGAACAAATAATTGAAAAAATAAGATAATAATCAAAAGTTAAGAAAAGTAATTGAAGAATAATGAGAAAATTGAAAACTGAAATATTTTAAAATTGAAAAAATGGAATACTGAAGAAAATGATTAAAAATTGAAGAATATAATTGAAAATTGAAGATAGTAATTTGAAATTTCAAAAATTAATTTAACACAGAAGAAGAAATTTTAAAACTTATTTATTTATTTACAAGTTAAGGGACTTACGAAAATACAAAAATGCCCTTTTTTACTTAAAGTACTATAATAAAATATCGAAAAATAATTACAATCTAGAAAAAATAAAGTACTGAAAAAAATAGATGAAAAATTTAATGAAAAGAATTGGAAAAAAATATAGCTAAATAAAAATTAAAGAATGAAACAAAATACAGTAATTAAATATATTAATTGATCACGGAAAAAAAAAATTAAAAAAATTGTAAAATATAATTCACTGTTAGAAAAAATAATTGAAAATTCAGAAAAATTGTTGAAAATATTAATTTAAAAATATCTTTTGCAAATTTTGGAAAATTTAATTGACAAAAATAATAATCGAAAAGTAATGTACTTGATTGAAGTGAATAATTGAAAAGAATTGAATACTGAAGAATATAATTGAGAAATTACGTAACTAAATAAAATTTGAAAAATATATTCAAATAAGAAAAAGTAATTAAAATTTTAGGATAATTATTGATAATAGAAGATAATAATTTAAAAAATTCTAAAATATAATTAAAATAAAGTAAAGTTTCTTAATTTCACGAAAAAAAGTACAAAAACTACTTTTAAATTTATAAAATCTTGCAATACTGAAAAATTTAATATAACTTGAAATTGAAACAGCAATTGAACATTGAAGAAAATAATGTTTGATAAATGAAATCAAAATTGTAAACTGAAGAAAATAATATTCAAAAAAATAAAAAAAAATTGAAAAATTGAAAAACAACTTAAAATTAGAGATAAATAATTTAAATTTGAAGTTAATTAAAAATACAAGAAGATATTTTAAAATTGAAGAAATAATTGAAAACTTAAAAATAATTGATTAAATTTTGATATTATCAAGTATTATTATTGAACTGTAAGGAAAATAATGTAACATCGAACAAAAAAATTGAAAAGTTAGGAAAATGATTTTATTTTGAGGAAAATATAGTTGTGAAAAATAAAATTGAAGACTGAAGAAAAATAATTGAAAAGTGAAGAAAATAATTGATAAAATTTAAGATTATCACTGAAATTGGAAAAAATAATTGAAGAATGAAGCAAATAATTAAAATTTTAATTAAGTAATTGACAAATGAAGAATATAATTAAAATTATAGAAAAATATAAATTGTTGAAGATTATAATTGAAATTTGAAAAAAATTGAAGAATGAAGTGCGAGTACTTGAAAATAGACAAAATTATTTGAAAACGTATAAAACACAATTAAAATTGTTTTAAAATAATTGAATTCTGAATAAAACATTTCTTTAAATTAAAAAGAAAAACACATTTCTTTAAATTGCAGAAAATAACTTTAAAATTAATTTTAACTTGAAATTTACAAAAGTACCCGAAAATAGATAAAGCAACAAAAGTTTCAGAAAACAATCACAAGATTTGGACAAAATAAACAGAAACTGAAGAAAGTAATTGAAAAATAAAGAATACAATTGAAATTTAAAGATTTATCCGAATTTATCCAAATCAAAAAATTTTTGTTTTGTTTAAAAGCTTAAAATACATTAAATAATTATTATTAAAATATTGTAAGCTTCCAAGCTGTACAATAATTTCTTTGTTTTCATTAATTTTGAATTTATGAAGATATAAACCAAAAATCAACATAAATTTTCATTTTTTCATTCATTTTTCAACTTTGAAGATAATTTAAATCTATTATCTCATTAAAATTATATTTCCTCTCAATGCACATCAAAAGCTTAGTACAGGCAGTTTTAAATGACCCTAAAATGAATAAAATTCGATTAAAATTGTCAAAGTTATTCCATTTTTAATTTTGCAGTAACATCATTAAATTTTGACTTTTTCTTATAGCATTGCTAAAATGCATAAAAATAAAAAAAACAGACATAATTACCTACACTGTGTTTAGTAGAAAACTACTAATCTTTAGTAGAAAATGACCAATTTTTAGTAGAAAATTACTAATTTTTAGTAAAAAACTACTAATTAAATTAGTAAAACAATCTAGTTATTTTAAAAGTAAAGTTTCATTATATCAATTATTAGTAATTTTCTACTAAAAAATTAGTAAAATTCTTGGCTCACTTTCACTAATTCATAGTAGAAAACTACAAATTGATAGTAGAAAACTACTAATTTAGATTTAGAGAACATTTTAAATAATTTAGCACATTTCGGTTTTTTTACTCTTTTTATACCGTAAATTTTACTTGAAATTTTTCATGACGAACAACTTACGCTAGGTTTAATTAAAAGTAATTTTCTTTTAATTTTTTTGTTTTCAATACGAGGGAAAAATAATGAAAAAATGTTCATAAAGTCAAAATTTAATGATGTTTCTACAAAATTAAAAGTGGAATAACTTTATCAATTTTAATAAAATTTTATTTAATCTAGGGTCATTTGAAACTGAATTTACTAAGCTTTTAATGCGCATTGAAAGAAAATATAATTTGAATAAGATAAGAGATTCAAATTAGTCTTCAAGTTTAAAAATCAATGAAAAAATGAAAATTTTTCATGATTTTTGGTCTATATCTTCATAAATTTAAATGATAATAAATAAACTCTTGTATAGCTTCAAAGCGTGTATTTTAAGCTTTCAAAAAAAACTTTTTGATTTAGCTAAAAAATGGCGAAGTTCCAAGGGATGATGTACATGAATCCACCTTAAAACGGTTGTTTGGCTCTAAAACAAGATTTTCAGGATGTAGGTATCAGACCATTCTTTTTCGTTTTTTTATTACCTACAATCTCCACTAGGTCCGATAAAAAGTTTTTTTTTTTACTGTCACACAGTAATTATTATTATTAATTATTTAATAATAATAATCTCCGTAAACTCCTGAAATTAGTTAGTATGTATTTATATTTATTCATCTTTTTCTGTCCACGTTTTAAAATCCAGAGTGAGTAGTTTCTATTATATAACAATTTTTTAATTATTTTCTTTTGCTTAAAAATAAATTCTGCAATTTTTCTTGATTTCAATCAATTTATAATTATATTCATTAATTTGTCATAACTTTTAAAAATTTCAACTATTTATCCGTTATTGCAATTATTTTCATCAATTTTCGTTATTTCTGCGATTTTTTAATTATTCTCTTTTATAATTAAAATTTTTTAAGTAATTTTGTAATTATTACTTTTTTAAACCATACTCTATGATTTTTTCAGTTATTTCTCACAAATTTTATTGAATGTTTTCAATTTTTCATATTTAAATTATTTTCATCATAATTCAATTTTCTTTCTTAATCTTAAATTATTTTCAGCATATTTCAATTAATTTTTTCAATTTTGAATTAATTTTATCATTTTTCTATTATTTTTCTCGATTGTTAATTATTATTCTCATTTTATAAAATTCATTTTTAAGATTTTTTAAGTATTTTTCTCAAATTTCTATTATTTTCTTCAATTTTTAATTATTTTTATTTGTTTTCGTAATTTCCAAAAAATTTTATTAATTATCAGAAATTTAAATTATTTTTAGCATTCTTCCACTCTTTTCTCCAATTTTTAGTTATTCTCATTTTCTAAAATTATTTTCTAAGAATTTTAAGAATTTTTCTAAAATTTCCATTTTTTTCTTCAATTTTTAATTATTTTTATTTTTTTTCATAACTTTATAATTTGTTTATTAATTATCGTAAATTTCAATTACTTTTAGCTTATTTCTTTAATTATTTTTCCAATTTTTAGTTATTTTCTTTTTTTTAATTGATTTCTAAGATCTTCATGTATTTTTTTCAAATTTGAATTATTTTTTCTTTATTAAAAAAAAATTCTGTAGTTTTTTCAATTATCACGCTTAAATGTCACTTTATTTTTTACAACTTATCATTGTTTGTATCATATTTTAATTATTTTCTTCAAGTTTTAAAATTTAAAAACATTTTTCAATTATTTTCCAAAATTTATTTTGTTCAATATCTAATTCTTTACATTTCTTTCATAATTTCAAAAATTGTTTACTATTTATCTGACTTATCAATTCTTTCATTTTTTATATTATTTTCTTTTATTTTCAATTACTTTCCTTCTTTTCCTCGTTCTTTTTTATAATTGCCATTATTTTCATCAATTTTCGTTATTTCTGCGATTTTTTAATTATTCTCATTAATTAAAATTTTTTAAGTAATTTTGTAATTATTATTTTTTTTAAATATGTATTCTATTTTTCAGTTTTTTCTCTCAAATATTATTGAATGTTTTCAATTTTCCATATTTAAATTATTTTTATCATAATTCAATTTTCTTTCTCAATCTTAAATTATTTTCAGTTTATTTCAATTATTTTTGTCAATTTTTAATTAATTTTATTATTTTTCAATTATTTTTCTCGACTGTTAATTATTATTCCCATTTTCTAAAATTATTTTCTAAGATTATTAAGTATTTTTCTAAAAATTCAAACATTTTTCTTCAGTTTCTAATTATTTTAATTTGTTATCAGAATTTCAAATTTTTTTAATTAATTATCGCAAATTTCAATTATTTTTAGCTTTCTTCCAGACTTTTCTCCAATTTTTAGTTTTTCTCATTTTAGAAAATAAATTTCTAAAATTTTTTAAGTATTTTTCTTAAATTTCTATTAATTTTTTTTAATTTTTAATTATTTTTCTTTGTTTTCATAATTTCTAAAAAAATTTATTAATTTTAGCATTCTTCCAGTCTTTTCTCCAATTTTTAGTTATTCTCATTATCTAAATTATTTTCTAAGATTTTTAAGAATTTTTCTAAAATTTCAATTGTTTTTTTTAATTTTTAATTATTTTCATTTGTTTTCACAATTTCAAAATTTGTTTAATAATTATCGTAAATTCCAATTACTTTTAGCTTATTTATTCAATTCTTTTCTCCAATTTTTAGTTATTTTCTTTTTTTTAAGTGAATTCTAAGATCTTCATGTATTTTTTTCAAATTTCAATTATTTTTCCTTTATTTATTTATTTAAATAATATAAATAATTTAAATGTATCTTATTTTAATTATTTTCGGCAAGTTATAAAATTTAAAAACATTTTTTAATTATTTTCCAAAATTTATTTCCTTTCATTTTCAATTCTTTACATTTGTTTCATAATTAAAAATATTTTTAACTATTTATCTGACTTTTCAATTGTTCCATTATTTATATTATTTTCTTCAGTTTTCGATTACTTTCGTTTTCTTTCTGGTTCTTTTTTAGAATTGCCAAAAAGTTTTTACTTATTTCTCTTAAATTAATTAAAACTTGTTCTGTTCAATTTTAAATTATTTTTATCTTTTTTCATTTATTTTCTCCAATTTTTAATTATTTTCTTTTATTTCAATGAACTTCTGAAAGTTTAAAGTATTTTTCTCAAATTTTGTTTAACTTTCCTTTATTTAAAATATTTTATGTAATTTATTTAATTATTTTCTTGAATTTTAATTATTTTTTTTAATTTTAATTTATTTATCTCAATTTTTAACCATGTTTTTTCAATTTTCAATTTTTTTCTCTAATTTTTCATTATTTAATTTAGTTTTAATTTACTTTAAGATTCTCAAGTATTTTTCACAAAATTAAATTATTTTCTTTATGTTTAAAACATTTCATGATTGTTTAAATTACTTTTCCCAATTTTTAATTGATTTCATTTTTTTCTTCAATTAAGTTGCAAAATTTGCCATTATTTTGTTTCAATTATTTTTTGCAATTCTTTTTAAGGGCATGTGATGGATCATGACGTCACTAGTTTAGGCAAAATTTGTCCGTAAACTTTCTCTGAAAATAATAAATATTTTGACATTAAACTTTGTAGAATGACTTAAAATATTATTAAGATGGTCTGTCTGACTCAAACTTGTTTAAATTTTGCCTCAAAGCTAGTTTTTTAAAATTACCTAAAATCGGCAAATTTAAAAAGAAAACTAATTTTGAGGCAAAATTTAAACAAATTTCGGCCACACAGACCATCCTAATAATATTCTAAGTATTTTTACAGAATTTGGTGTCAAAATATTTATTATTTTTAGGAGGAATTTTACGGACAAATTTTGCCTATAACAGTGACGTCATAATCCATCACATGCCCTTAATTCTAAAATATTATACATTTTTTTTCTAAATAAATATTTATTTTATTTATATATTAATTGATTTTTAAATATTATATTTAAAATATTTATTTTTTATTATAAGATAAATAGTATTTACCGATTTTTTATAATTATTATTGTATTTTATAATTTTTAGAATGCATGAAAAACTAATCGCGTGCGTTTTATTTTAATCATAATAATTTAAAAACTAACAAAAATCATCAATTCCCGTAAATAGTTTCGAGTTTTTGAAATCTGTTGCTGAATTTGCAATTTAGAAAGTTAATTGTGAAAGTTTGATGTGTAACTTTTTTTTTTTTGCGTTTTGCTTGAATTTACAGAAAGCAGATGGCCTGATTCAGTTCTCGAAAGTTGAATTCTACTATCCAACGCGCCCCGAGATGCAAATTCTCAGGGGTCTCAATTTGATTGTCAAGCCCGGCCAGATGGTAGCGCTGGTTGGTCAGAGCGGTTGCGGTAAGTCCACCTGCATCCAACTTCTGCAAAGGCTCTACGATCCGCTTACTGGAACTATTACTATGGATCGTCGTGACATATCGTCTGTCTCACTTCCTATCTTGCGTCGCCAACTCGGTGTCGTTGGTCAAGAACCAGTGCTTTTTGATCGCACTATTGCTGAAAATATAGCCTACGGCGCCAATGATCGATACGTACCCATGGACGAAATTATTGAAGCTGCCAAAAAGTCCAATATTCACAGCTTCGTCAGCTCTCTACCATTGGTGAGTTTTCATTTAAATTTACATTTTTTTATTATGCCCAAATAACGCGTAATATTGGTCAGACTTCACAGATCGTCCCCTAAATTTCCCCTATTTAGAATATTTTGCCCTAAAATCCCCTTATTTTCAAAGAAAATATATTTAAAGTCAAGGTATCTAAAGATATTCAATTATTTTCAATCTTCTTTAAATTTTTATTATTTTTTTCAATCTTCAATTATTTCTATTGTTAAATGTTTGTTAACTATTTACCAACGTAAAACTTTTTTTTATTTATATCTGTTTTTAAGATCTTAAACATCCAGACAAAATTCCAGTTAGGGATTAACGGAAAATTTATAGCAACAAATACCTAAATTGTAAACCATCGTGATTCTAGACAATTGTCATTGAATGTTCACTTCAAAAGGGACTAATGTCCTTGAGGACAAATGGCGTTATAAAGATAGTGGTTCCCTAGAATTCGTACCTAGGATAATCCTTGAACAACTCGATTCTTAATTTCAGAAATTTTAGGAAAAATGTTTATGCGACATTGTCACTATTTTTCTCCAAATTTTTAAGGCAACACTGTAAATTCGGAAGATCCAGGTTACCGTATCGGAGGCAAGGGTCAGTCGGCTTCGAGATGCGAACCTTAAATAAACGTCTCTTGTAATTTTTTGTACTTGCCCTTGTAAAGTTGTCGACTCTTAAAATGATTTGATTTTAGAATAAATGTTGCTTATAAATAAACCAGAATTAAATCCTTGGATAATGAGTATAAAAGAGAGAAGCTTTAAATGATCTCAAGAAGGTGAGGTGAAAAAAATAATTTACATTTTTTTCGTGTAGTCACAATTAGCAACGTTTCGTTGACAAAGTTTCGTCAACATCATCAGGCTAAAAAACATTTATTGAATATGAAATAAAATCGAAAACACAAAGATACACTGATTATATAAATATACACAAAAATAATAACAAATAAACTAGGTGTAAGCTAGTGACCAGAGTTTTTATTTTTTTTAGTTCTATGTTCATTAATGCGGGTTTTGAGAGCTCTTTTTGTTTCACCAACATATGTCGCTGGACAATCTTTACAGTCAATTTTATAAACAACATTCGTACGGTCATATTTTTTTGTAACATCTTTGCCTAGTTTGACAACACCCAAATTCTTTCTAACCGAAATTTTAACCAAATTCTAACCGAATTTGAAAAAAAGAGCAATTTCTGAGACGATTCATATTAATTCAAATATTAAATTTACTTTAAATAAGAAAGAGGAAAGTTTCTCTCTCAACAAGGCTTACTATCCTCTACTTAGACAACTTAAACTTTGAACCTTTTAACCTTCATGACTTAAATGATCCGTTTTCAAAATTTTATTTTGAAAATTCATTTAGTTGTCTTGTCCGACTCGTGGCAGAATGTCTCCACTTTGACGTGTCTTATAATTCTAAAATTTTTTGACGAATTTGGTAATTGTTTTAATTTGTTATTATTTTTGTGTATATTTATATAATCAGTGTATCTTTGTGTTTTCGATTTTATTTCATATTCAATAAATGTTTTTTAGCCTGATGATGTTGACGAAACTTTGTCAACGAAACGTTGCTAATTGTGACTACACGAAAAAAATGTAAATTATTTTTTTCACCTCACCTTCTTGAGATCATTTAAAGCTTCTCTCTTTTATAAATGTTACTTATGTTTAATGGACTTATCGTATTCTAATCATTTCATGAACCTGAACTTTTAACACAATTCAGGACAATTTATTTGCCTAAATTAAACATCTATCATTTTTAAATTATTTTCTCCAATTTTTAATTTGTTAAATTATATTTCAATAGACAGACATCACAGGTTGTCCCCTATTCACCTTTTTCCCCTATTTTGAAGATTTGCACCTATTTCCCCTATTTTAAAGAATTGTCCCTCATTTTTTCTAATTTTCAATTTTAAAATTTATAGTTATAGCCTAAATTTTTAGCAGTTCAATATAAAAAAAAAATTATATTTTCTATTAAACACCAGCCTAATTGACTTATATTAACCTGTGTCAGTAATCGATCCAAAATTCCCATTAAAAATACATTGGAAAAATGAACTTTTAAAAAAAAAATCCTAACTTTTTAAATTTGTAAGCTAAAATATTTTAGGTCATAAATTTCTTCATTTTTAGCTATATTTTAAGACATGATGCTTAAAGAATATAAATTTTCAAAATGTCGGATGTTATAAAAAAAATTTTGTACAGTAATTATTGTTTCAATGGCCCCTCTATAATTTTCGTTATTTATCAGGATGGCGACTTGATCAGGAAACCGGGAATTAAAAAATTGACCGGTAAAACTGGAAATTTCTTCGTGAATATAAAAGTGCTGAAAAATTTTATAGACCATAACTTTTTATCATATATCACAAATCTATAATAATAATAATAATAATAATAATAATAATCTGCAAGTTCTTTTATTCCTTTATTCATTTTTTGTCTGTTCATATCTAAAGTTTGGCACATAGATATTCTTTGTTTTAAATCAGATCCTTTTTTAAAAAAGCATTTAAATTTTTTAGAATTTAAATTTATAAATATCAGTTTAATAATTTAAATTTCATTGATGAATAAATCTATCATTTTTTCTATAATTTTCAACAGTTTTCAATATACAATTATTCTCTTTAAATTTTATAATTTTTCAATTTTTTTAATTATTTTGTTCTGTTGTCAATTTTTCTCGCCAGTTTTCGAATTTTTCTTTCTGTTGTCAATTATTTTTCTCATTTCTCAATTATTTTCTTTAATATTTCATTATTTTCGTCATTGTGTAATTTAGATTTCAATTTTCAACTATTTTCTTAAAAATTTAATTTAATTCTTTAATCTTCATTTTATTTCTTTAATTTTAAATTATTTTCTTCAATTCTCAATTATTTTTTTCAATTTTTAATTGCATTCTTCGTTTTTTAGTTATTTTATTCAATATTATTTTATACCTAAATATAGTTTATATATTATGTATACTTTGTTACCCATTTATGGTCCTTAATGGACTGTGGGGAATTATATTCGCTAAATAAATAAATAAATAAATAAATATTCAATAATTCTCGCATTTTTTAATTATCAATTATTTTCTTAAAATTTCAACACAATCCTTTATTTTCCATTTCATTTCTTCAACTTTAATTTATTTTCTACAATTTTATTCATAAAACAATTTTTTTGGTTCAAACGTCTATCATTTTTCGATTTTTTTTCAATTTTTATTTACTTTTCTTTTCATAGTTAATTATTTTCGTAAAAATTTAATAATTTTCGTCATTTTGTAATTTTTCTTTTATTTATCAATTACTTTCATGAAATTTCCGTTTAATTCTTTAATTTCCAATTTATTTCTTCAATTTTCAATTATTTTCTTTAATTCTTAAATATTATCTTAAATTTTCAATTATTTTTATTGATTTTTTTTAATTCCTCAATATTTCAATTGTTTTCTTCTATATTCATTATTTCTCGGCTTCTTTAAATTACTTTTTTTTCAATTTTTAAGTGTATTCTTTTACCATTCTTCAATTTTTAATTCCTTTCTTCAATTTTCAACTATTTTTTTCTGATTTTCAATCCAGTTGTTAAATGTGCAATTATTTCCAACAAATATTATTAATTATTTTTTGCAATGTTCAATTATATCCTACAATTTTTTCAATTTTCAAATATTGTCTAATTTTATAATTATTCTTTGATTTTTTAAATTATTTTCTTCGGTTGTGTTTTAATTTAGCCATTTTGTTAATTTTGTTTTCAATTATCAATGATTTTCGTTATTTTTTCATTCTTTTTTCAATTTTAATTTTTAAATTTTCAATTATTTGTTTCGATTTTCAATCCAGTTTTTCAATTTGCAATTATTTTTAACAGTTATTCCTATAATTTTTTAACTAGCTATTTTGTTTAAATTTAATAATTATTGTTTAATTTTTTAAACTTTTCTTTTCAATTGTGTAATTATGTAGCCATTTTTCAAATTTTGTTTTTAACTCTCAATTATTTTTGTCATTTTTCAGATATATTCTTCAATTTGGTTATTTTCAGTATTTAATTTGCAAAAGTTTATAGTTTACTAAATGACCAACAACAACATATAATGTTTCTATATTTAAAAATTGTAAATAAAAAAGTCCTAATGATACATTACTGATAATACATTAATTAAAGCAAATTTTCTGTCCCCTTTTTGTCTCATATTTTTGAAAAAAATCGCACCTATTCACCTTATTTAATATTAATAGGTTACTGTGATCCCTGAATAGATTTCCTGAATTTTCAGTCCTTTATCTCAGATTCCAATTCTTTTTTTTAATTTACAATTATGTTTATCATTTATTTATAATTTATCATTATTTTTTTCTACTCGTTATAATATTTTCATTATTTTTCAATTAATTTTCAAAACTTAAATTATTTTTTTATATTCTAATTTCACAGGAAAACAAATTTGGGTCAACTTTTGGACCTAGAAGGGCAAGATCATTTCTTGGCTTAATTTTTCGCTCTGAATTGATTTCCTAATCCTTTGATTATTATTTATTTCAAATTTCAATTAATTAAAAAAAATTTCAATAAATTTTAAAATTTTTCAAATATTGTTTTTAAATTTACAATTACTTTCGGTATTTTGTAAATAATTTCCTTAATTTTCAATTATTTATCTTAAATTTCAATTTTTATTAAAAAAATGTTATCATTATTTTCGCCATTTTTAAATTGTTTCCTTTAATTTAATGTATATTCTGTATTGGTTTTCAATTATTCTTCTCAATTTTCGATTGGTTTCTTCAATTCTCAAATATTTTCTTAATTTTAAATAACTGTTTTTAATTTTCAATTACTTTTATAATTTTGCACTTTTTTCCTGCAAATTATAATGTTTAAAATTATTTTTCAACTGATTTACTAAACCTTTAATCACTTATTTTAAATTTCAATTAATTAAAAAAACATTTAATGAATTAAAAAATTTTTCAAATATTTTCTTCAATTTTAGAATTACTTTTGGTATTTTGTAATTATTTTCCTAAATTTTTAATTATTTTTAAAAATGTATCATCATTTTTGCCATTTTTCAATTATTACCTTTAATTTGATATGTATTCTGTATTTTTTTTAGTTATTATTCTTAAACCTCGATTGTTTTCTTTAATTCTATAATATTTTCTAAATTTTGAATTACTGTCTTCAATTTTCAGTTATTTCTATAATTTTGCAAATTATTTTCTTCAATTTTCAATTTTTAAAATTTTTCTCAATTTGATTAACTTAAACTTCAAATCTTAAATTTCAATTCTTTGTTTTTAATGTTTAATTTGTTTTATAACCTTCTCATTTATTTCTTCGATTTTAAATTACCTTAATTATTTTTGAACTAGTTTTCTAAATTTTTAAGTATTTTTCTCAATTCTCGATTGTTTTTATCAATTTTGAATTTTCTCCTAATTATTCTCATCTTTTTTAAATTATATTTTTCAATTTTCAATAATTTTCTCGATTTTTAATTATTGTCTTGAATTTTCAGTTGTTTCTAAAATTGTGCAATTAAAGAAACAATTTTTAATTTTTTAAATTATTTTTAAATTGATT
Source organism: Ganaspis brasiliensis (assembly GCA_037103525.1). Taxonomy (NCBI): domain Eukaryota; kingdom Metazoa; phylum Arthropoda; class Insecta; order Hymenoptera; family Figitidae; genus Ganaspis; species Ganaspis brasiliensis. The sequence continues at coordinate 1,317,099 of JAZKLR010000013.1, read as the reverse complement.
TATTAAATCTTTAATTATTTATCTCAAATTTAAATTATTTCTTTTAATTTTTATTAGCTTTATAATCTTTTTTAATTTTAAATTATTTTCAACATTAATATTTCAATTATTATCTTCTGCATTCATTCTCTATAATTTTGAATTATTATTTATCAGTTTTAAATTACTTTCCACAATTTGTAGTTATTAAAATTTTTTTTAATAATTTGAAAATTTTGTAATTTTGTCCTACTCAAATAAAATAATCGAGGTTCTACTGTATATTATAATTCGTTTATCTTTATTAATGAAGTATTTTTTGTGCGACTTTTTTGGGTACTTTTTTATTTAAAATACGAATAGAGTGGCAGAAATTGTTTGGTAAAAATTATCTGACTAAAAACTGTAGAGAAATTCACAAAAAATATCTTTGCAGAAAACGTTTCATTTATCTTTTAATTACACTGGTCGACAAAAAATGACATTTTTTCTGATTCAAGCATTGGACTAAGCTTTCTTTGTGGATTTTTCATAAACACAGATCCGATCTCAAACTTGCAAATTACATCAAAACTTTTAGAAAACAGATCTCATAAATTCAGAAAACACTGTTTTTTCTTTTTTGATCAAATATAGCTTATGAACCTGTCTCGCTTAAATTATGTAATTACGCTTAAATTGAAGCTTAAACCTATAGAGTTAAACCTTTCCCGTCGAGAAGTAAAATTTAAAAATTTTAAATATCACTGCAAAAACTGCTGTCTTCTAAGTGTCTTATTTTAAGACACAAGACATTAAGAAAGCGTCTTACAGTTATTTCAAGCTATTTCATTGGTTAATAATTTTGAAAGATGGTTTCTCATTGGTTTAAAATTAAGACACTTTAAAACGTCTTAAAAGTGAGGACAAAAATGTCTTAAAATAAGACACTTGTTTTTACAGTGATGTAGCTGAAAATAAAAAAAAGATTTTTAATTAGAATTTTATGTACTTTGGCAAAAATTTTTATTTTTATTTCATCATATTGAATCTATGCAAATTGAAACTAATTCCCGCTGCAACTTTTTAAAAGATTTTTCAATTAGGTATTTTCTTTTGCTTGAAAATAAATTCTGTAAATTTCCTATTATTTTCTTTAATTTTTAATTAATTTAATTTGTTTTCATAATTTCCAAAAAAAATTTATTAATTATCTTCAGTTTCAATTATTTTTAGCCTTCAATTCTTTTCCCCAATTTTTACTTATTCTTATGTTTTAATTATTTTCTAAAATTTCTAAATATTTTTCTCAAATTTCCTATTATTTTCTTCAACTTTCAATCATTCTCAATTCTTTTCATAATGTCCAAATTTTAAACTATTCACCTGATATTCCAATTATTTATATTATTTGTTTATTATTTTGTTTAATTTTCAATTACTTACGTACTTTTTTATAATTTCCAAATAGCTTTTAATTATTTATCTGAAACTTTCATTATTCTATTCAATTTTCAATTATAACTACGATTTTATTGTATTTAATTCAGATATCTATATTCCGTATTTTTCGCAATTATTTCTCTTAAATTAAAAACTGTTCTATTCAATTTTAAATTATGTTTATTTTTTTTTTTAATTTATTTTCTCAATTTTTACTTATTTTTTCTTTTCTTATTGCAATAAACTTCAAAAAATTTCAAGTATCTTTCTAAACTTTTCTTTAATTTTCCTTTATTTAAAATATATTACGTAATATTTTAAAACTATTTTCTCAAATTTTAATGATAATAATTTTTTTATTTATCCATTTGTATTTCATTAAATTGTTATTGTTTCAAAGTAGCAGAACTCATTCAATTATTTATTTATTTATTTATTCGTTAACGGGCTTACAAAGATAAAAATTTGCCCTTTCGTACAAAGTACTATGATAAATTATGAATTGATTAATTAATTAATAGCCATAATCCATATGGCTCCATTTGTTTATAAAATAACAACTGATATAAATATATATATAAGATAAATGAAATAAAGAAGACAAACCACGGTGGGTCGGAACCAACTTCAACCCAAAGGTCGGCGCACTTTTAATTTTTTTGTGGATTTCGTTTCTACTATGTCTTCTGAGTAATTTAAGACCAAAAAGAAAAAAATCGTTAGACTCAGTTTTGAGAAAATCGATTTTTTGTATTTTTAATCAATAAAACACGGCTGCTCAAATACAACTTCAACTGAAACTTCAGGGCACTTCAAATTTTCTTGTAAATTTTATTTCTACATTATTTTTAGTAATTTTAGATGAGAAAGAGAAACGATTAGTTCAATAAATTTAAAGGATAATCCATTTTTATATTATTTTTTTGCTGAAATTCTTTTTTTAAATGAATTGGTATACGATCGTTATTTAATTTTTTTTATTTCAAATTCGTTAAATTAGAATAATTGTTGAAAAATTTAAAGTAATAATTAATGTATACATTGAATAAAATCATTGCTTTTTCAAATATGAAGGCTGTTATATTCACATATAGCACGCAGTAATTTTGAAGAATATTCTGGATGATCTCGTGATAATTTATATTTTTGCCAAACATTATTAAAATCATAGTGGACTGACTCCATGGCTTGTTCACTGAAAACTCCTAGCCCCATATGTGTTCGGTCGCAAAAATCTTGTATGTGGAAAAAAACAGCATGCACTTTTGGAGTAATGGATATGTTTAAAGCAATGTAACTTTTTTTGAAGCTTGCGATTTTCTGCTGGTAATCTGGACATAGTTGGTTTCCAAAGCACGACGTAACAACTGCTTTAAAATCTTCAAACACTTGAACGAATTTCAAGCAAGACAAAGAACACTTTCCACGTAGAATATCTAGTTTATCAAGCAGTGTCTTGCAAGCATTGCCATTAAAACCTGAATTACCGTACGTAATTTCTCGCTGAACATTGCAACTTTTTGCCCATTCCAAAGCTTCGATTTCAAATTCAGAAAGGAGGTGATTAAAAATGCAGTTCACGACACCCAACATTAAGTGCAATTCCGGCGGTGGTATGATGTCGAGAATCAGTCCATCAGAAAGACTAGAAAAAATTGGCGTATTAATGCAACATTTGTAATTCCTTGCTTGTTTTTTATTAGCTCCAGCATTTTTCCAATCTTCATAGTTTTTTGAAATATTCTCAATTGTTCTGAAATTTCCTCGTTTGCAAAGATTGTTTTTATCGATATCGCACCAGGTACACGGAAACGAGCTGCTATGCGACATTAGACCGGCCATAATATTCGCAAGCTTCAAATCCGTAGCTATTGTTCCATCAAAATCGTTGATCTTGACTGCCGACCATAACTGACTTACATTTTCATGATTTTCTTGCGTGCATTGTGCTGTTGCTAATATAAACAACTTCTTCACTCCTGAATCTTTAAACTTTTTTTTACAAATCTTACTGGTTTCCACATCACTGACGACGCCCTGAATGGAAAGGCACAATTTTAAAAAATTTCCACCACCATCTATGCCGAATTTCAGTTTCACGTTGTCAACCTCACGTTTTTCCTTGACATGATTAATAAAATCTTTAAGATTATTGCAATATATAACAGCTTCTTGAGAGTTTGTAGTTTTATCTGCTTTAATATTAACAAAGTCAAAAAACCGTGAAGTAAAATAATCGTCGACTGAGTGAATTTGATCTGACATTTTCTGTTTTAAATTAGGTTCAATAATTTTCCTGTTGTTAGTACACGAACGAATCATTACAGCAATACCACAGGTAGTATTTTGACTGAGATTGTAACTCGTCTGTATTTGAATCATGTTTTCAGCGGTCAAGATTGATTTATTAGAAATATTTGATGGAATTGTATCACAGCCAACATTAACCGTAAGCGGCTGACCACCAGAAGGTTGACAAAGCTTCAGACGTTTTTTCTCACCTTTTTCAGAACAGGCTTCTTTAATTAGTGTTGAAGCTATTTGTTCTTTTAACTTTGGTTGCGAATTTTTAATAATACCTGTTAAATTTTCAAATCGTGAAGTCAAATTACATTTGTGAGATTTTCCGCGTGCAAGTAGTGTAAAGCAGTTGCTGCAGTATTTGCCCTTACTTAAATTTTTCGACTCATCTGAAAATCAAACGGAAATACGCTATTCTTCAAATGAATAAATATTGAAAATTAAATAATTAATTATGAATTACTAAGTAATAAAATTAATAAGTACATTAAATCGAAATAAAATAATAATAAAAAGGAATTTTAATAAAATTAAAATCAATTAAAAAAATTAAATAATAAAATCAATTGATTAAAATTAAATTAAATTAATTTAATTTTTCAAGTAAATTCAATTATATTCTTGTGATTTACCTCCTTTTTCAGTATTTGAAACATTTTTTAAAATACTTTTTTTCGGCGGCAATAACTTTCCTTTGGCAAAATTTCCGCATTTTGGCAATTTAACAAGTTGACAAAGTCGACAATCACAAGGCAGCTTTGAATTTAATCTTGTCACTTTTTTAAAATCCATTTCACAATAATTTGTAATATTTAAGCTTATTTGCTCTCCCTTTTTTAGACGATACAAAATTCTTTTGCAAGAACTGCAAAGAGCACAAGGGAGACGATCATCTTCAGAATCATAATTAAATACTTTCTCAACTTCGGCTTTCAACTTATATTTAACTGGAAACATCTTCTTAGTTTTACCATAACAAAGCAAACATATTTTGAAACGATTTAAAGCGTGTTTATTATCCATTTTGTTAACCGTACAACTTAAAAACACGACTTTTTCATAATTAATGACAGTAGCAGAAAAACATAAATAAATGAGCATCGCCAAAGAATTCTTTTGTTTACAATTACTCAGTAGATAATGTAGAAATAAAATTTACAAGAAAATTTGAAGTGCCCAGAAGTTTTAGTTGAAGTTGTATCTAACTAACCGTGTTTTATTGATTAAAAATACAAAAAATCGATTTTCTCAAAACTGAGTCTAACGATTTTTTTCTTTTTGGTCTCAAATTACTCAGAAAACATAGTAGAAAAGAAATCCAGAAAAAAATTAAAAGTGCGCCGACCTTTGGGTTGAAGTTGGTTCCGACCCACCGTGAAACGCTAATAAACTCTTGTTATAGAAACAAAACAAAAATAAAAAATGTCAACTGTTTCGTTGACATCGGAAACATTCAAAACATTTTTCCAATCTACATTGTGTAAAAAATTTATGATCGCAGAATAATTTGCTCGAGAGAAATCGTATCTAAGTAAAGCAGGTTTCGCAATATTGTTATTGTTGTTTTCAATTTCAAAAAAAATTATACATAGAATACAATTTTCATAAATTCTCCAGAAGGAGAATATTCTCGATTATATAATTCTTAAGAATGTAACCGGATTTTAAATTACCGAGAATTTTTCAACTCTATTTGGGCGTAATTAAAAAAAAAAAAATTATTCCATTTTTTTTCATTATACGCATCAAATAAAAATGTGTTTTTTCTTATTCTTTGCAGGGTTATGATACGAGATTAGGTACCAAGGGAACCCAACTATCCGGTGGGCAAAAACAGCGAATCGCAATCGCACGTGCTTTAGTTAGAAATCCTCGAATTTTGCTGCTGGATGAAGCCACTTCTGCGCTGGATACACAAAGTGAAAAGGTGAGTCAACAAGTTTTAAATTGGGAAATGTTTGATCCTCTTGGAAAAGCACGTATCAGCGAACCTGCGACGCAGTCTGTTTCAATAAAATTTTCGATTATCGAGACCAGCCTGAAACAAGTTGGAACGAAATATAATTTGCAACGGTTGTTGCGCTGTAATAGTTAATTATCCTCGTCTTAATTGGCAGTAATTTGTGAAACAAATCACTAGCCATAATCATTTTCAGATACAATTTATAGTCTCCATCCCGCGTCGTTCTCTCTGCACTGTAACGAGGCTTAAACGGAAAACCACTTAATGTCATTATTCTAATGAACGCGAATTAGTGTTAATGTATTTACTGTTGCTGAACGTGGACTAAATCGAGGATTCATTCCATTCACGGTAACTGCGTTCTTTAATCAGTATTCAAGTGATTCATCGACCAACAATTATGCGTTAACGTTCTAAATCCAACTTGCTAATCTAAATTGTTAGTTTCGCCTGGTTAAAGGAATTCGTGTACCTTGTTGTCAAATAACTAACCGAGGGCAAATTAAACAAATTTTTGGAGTTTGTTTTTTTTCTAAAATGCTTTAAAAGACACTTTTTCGTTAGAAAATGAGAGCGGGGCAAGTTGAATCTATTTGTTTAATTTGGTTAAGGGCATGTGATGGATTATGACGTCACTGGTATAGGCAAAATTTTTCCGTAACTTTTCTCTTAAAATATTGAATATTTTTTCATGAAACTTGGTAGAATTACTCTAAATGTCATTAGAAAGGTCTCTCAGACCCGAATTTGTTTAAAATTTGGCCCAAAATTGATTTTCAGAAATTTTCAAAAAATTTCAAACTTTTTTAGAAATCAATTTTGAGACAAAATTCAAACAAACTCGGGTCTGAGAGACCTTCCTAATGACATTTGAAGTAATTGTACCAAGTTTCATAAAATAATATTCAATATTTTAAGAGAAAAGTTGCGGACAAATTTTGCCTATACCAGTGACGTCCTAATCCATCACATGCCCTTAATATCGAATTTGTCAAAAATTTATGGCATGGAAAACTTTTTTTAATGTTTCGGTTTTAGAAAAAAAAAAAAAAATTTACCACTGGCTGTGATAGATTATATTCTAAAAGGGTTTTTCGAAACGTGTGTCAACTTACCCCGTTGCAGTGAAAGTTCTCGAATTAAAAATGATTTTAAAAATGCTTAATACATTTTATTATTGTTGAAACTTGTCACTCGAGGGTTTTCGAGGTTTCTGATTACGAAACTGAAGTTAAATTTTCAAAATGACGGATTCAATATAGCGGACGTTTTTTTCATAATTCTTCAAATTCGCTTGAAACTTATTACTCGTTTTCGAAATCTCTGATTGTGAAAACGATGTCAGATTGACCAAATTTTCAAAATTCAAAATGGCGGGTACAATATGGCAGACATATTTTGCAAAATTGCTCAAATTCACTTCAAACTTGTTACTTGGTGGTAATCCATGTTCCTGGTTACTAATTTAAAGTTAGATTTTTAAAATAGTAAAAGTCTAACAAGTTTCAAGCGAATTTGAGCATTTTCAGGGCTGCCAGTGACTTTCTTTTTACATTTTTATTCATTTTTTTTAAAATCACTCATTATTACTCACTTTAAAAAAAATCACTTTTCTCACTTTTTAATTAAAATAATAATAATAATAATTATTATTATTATATACAATTATTTTCTTCAAATTTCAATAAATTTTGACATTGTTTAATTGTTACATTATTAATTATTATTGTTTCCTGTAATTTTAATTAATTTCTACAAATTTTTAATTTTCAAACCAGTATTGTCAATTACTTTCGTCGTCTTTCATTTTTTCCACCAAATTTTAATTATTTTTATCATTTTTCAATCATTTTCTGCACATTTCTATTAGTTTTAACATTTCAAAATTATTTTCATCAAATTTCAATAATTTTTTTCAATCTTTTTTTTTATGGTCATCAATTTCTCAATTTATTACACAGTTTTCAATTTTTTTCTACGATTCAATTTTATTCTTCAAATTTCAGCAATTTTCTTCAATAATTTTATTATTATGTATCAATAATTTTTAAATACTTTACACCAATTGCCAATTATTTTTTACAATTTTCATTTTTTTTCAAATTTCAATTATTTTTTTTTTCAATCTTACATTCTTTTAATTATTTACACCAGTTTTATTCATGTCATTATTCAATTATTTATGTCAAATTTTTGTTATTTTTCATGTATTACCTTCAAATTTAAATTTTTTGTGATTTTTCAATTTATTTTCTTCAAATTTCAATTATTTTTGCAGGGTGTCTACTAACCGGGAAAACCGGGAAATAATCGGGAATTTAAATTGACCGGGAAAAACCGGGAATTAGCCGGGAATTTTTTTTCTGGGCTAATAAATTTGACTAATATATCAATTTGTTTTATACATAAAGATAATAACTTTATACATTTTGAACCAATCTGATTATGCATTTAAATTTTGTGTAATTATGCGACAATTATGCAATTGAAAAATAAAAAACATACATTAAAAATTAAAGTATAATATAATATATTATATAGATTTATTATATTATATATTGTGTGCTTTCAATTATCAATTATTTTCATCATATTTCACTTATTTTTTTCGATATTCAATAATTTTCGGTTTTTTCCAATATTTTTTTCAATTATCAATTACGTTCTTGAAGCTTTAATTTAATTCATCAATTATTCAACTATTGTCAGAAACTCACAATTATTTTCTTCAAGTGGCAATTATTCTTTTCAATTTTCAATTATTTTCTTCAATTTCCAATTATTTTCTACAATTCTCAATTATTTTCCTCCATTTTGAATCATTTTCATTAATTTCAAATTATTTCTTTATTTCTCAATTATTTTCTTTGATTTTCTACTATTTTCTTCAATTGCCAATTATTTTCTTCGATTTTCAATTATTTTTATCAATTTCTAATTAATTTCTTTAATTCTAAAATATTTTGTACGATTTTCAATTATTTTCATCAATTTTTAATTGTTTTCTGTAACTCTAAATTATTTTTTTCAATTGCCAATTATTTGATTCAATTTTCAATTATTTTCTTCAACTTTCAATTATTTTCATCAATTTTTAATTATTTTCTTTAGATCCCAATTATTTCCTTCAATGTTTAATTATTTAATTTAATATTCAATAATTCTCGACTTTTTTCAACTATTTTTTTCAATTATGATTTATTTATTTCACATTTCAATAACTCCTCCAATTTTCAATTATTTTCTTCTATAATCAATAATTCTCGGGCTTTTTCAATATTTGTTTCAATTATCAATTATGTTTTTGAAACTACAATTCAATTCATCAATTATTATTCTACAATTTTCATAAAATCACATTTTCATCAATTTCAAATTTTTTTTTTACAATTTTTAATTAATTTCTTAAAATTACAATTACATTCTTCATTTTTCATTGTTTTCTTCAAATTCTATAATTCCTGGGTTATTCAATTTTTTTTTTCTTCAATTATCACTTATTTTATTCTACTTTCAATCCCATTGTTCAATTCTTGAATTATTTTCTTTAAATCTCAATTATAATTTTCGACATTCAATTCCATTCTTTAACTTTCAATTGTTTTTTCCATATTCAATAACTCTAGGCTTTTTACAATGATTTTTTATATTCTCAATTATATTCTTCAATTTTCAAATATTTTTTCATATTTCTTTCAATTTCTCAATTTCTTCTCAATTTTCTTCAATATTTAACAATTCTCAGCTTTTTTAAATTATGTTTTTCTTTCAATTATTCTTTGAATTTATAATTTTTAAATTATTTTCATCAATTGGCAATTATTTCCGTCGATTTCTAAATTTTTCTGCTGTTTTCAAATACTATCTTTAATTTTTAAGTACTTTATTTAATATTTAATTATTTTCTTCAATTTTCAATTATTTTCTTTAATTTTTAATTATTTTGTTCAATTTTCAATTGTTTGTTTCAATATTCAGTAATCTCGACTTTATTTACAATTATTTTTGTTCAATTATCAGTTATTTATTTCATGTTTCAAAACATCCTTCAATTTTCAATAATTTTCTTCTATTCTCAATTTAACTGTTTAATTGTTCAATTATTTTTTCTATTCTCAATTAATTTCTTTAAATAACAATTTTATTCTTCAATTTTTAATGTTTTCTTCAATATTAAATAATTTCTGGCATTTTCCATTTTTTTTAATTATAAATTATTTTCTTCTTTTTTCAATCCAATTGTTCAGTAGTTTTCTTTAATTCTCAATTTTCAATTATGTTTTTTTTTAATATTCAATAATTCTGTATTTTTCTGACTTCAATTTCATTATTTAATTTTCAATGTATTTCTTCAATTTTGAATTATTAACTTAAATTTTAAATTATTTTTTTTTTATTTTTTATCTAGTTGACCAATTTTTAATTATATTCTTTGAATTTAATAACCATTGTTTAATTTTTTAAATTATTGTTCAATTGTAGATTAATATTATTATTTTATTATCTTTGTTATTTTTCACATATTACCTTCAAAATTAAATTTTGTATGATTTCTCAATTATTTTCTTCAAATTTCTGGTATTTTGTTATTTCTCGATTATTTTTTCCCATTACAATTATTTTTCTCATTTTTTAATTGCTTTGAAAATTTTCAATTATTTTTGTCATTTGTCAATTGCTTTTTATTTGTAATGTTAATTACAATTTCTCCATGTTTCAATTATTTATGTAATTTTTTACGTCTTTTTTTCAAATCATAAATTTTTTACATAATGTTAAATTAGTTTTATCATCTTTTATTTTTTTTAAGGTTCAATTATTTTTGTTATTTTTCTACTATTTGTTCCATTTGTTTATTATTTTCGTAATTTTCAATTCTTTTTGTCACTTTCTCAATTGTTTTTTTTTTTAATTTTAATTATTTTTATCATTTTTCAAGTTTTTTTTTCAAATTTCTATCAATTTTATGATTTTTTAATTATTTAATTATTTTCTTTAATAGTCAATTTTTTTCTCTAATTTTTTAATTTTGTATTGACATCAAATTTTTATTTTGTTTTTCCATTTTTTAATTATTTTTGTCATTTTCCAAGTCTTTTCTTCAAATTTTCAATTATTTATTTAATTTTTAATTAGTTTTGTCATCTTTCATTTTGTTTCTTCAAATTTCAATTATTTTTGTAATTTTCAAATTATTTTCTTCAAATTTCTATTGTTTTTGGCGATTTGGAATTATTTTCTTCCAAGATCAATTTTACCTTAAAAACCTATGTATTACGCAGTTAATTTTTTCACTATTTTAATATTATAGCTATTAATCATACATAAAAGAAATCCGGGAAAAAAGTGGGTTTAGATCCAGGAAAACCGGGAATTTGCCGGGAATTTGAAAATCATGTTTTTGCGTGCTTAATTCATAAGTCATCTTACCCCGTTGTAGGGTAAATTGACCCATGGAAGGTATATTTTTACTTAAATATGAAAATATTACAATATAAATTAAGTTTTTCAGTAAGGGAAAATTAACAAAAATATTTGTGCTCGATATTTCCTAAAATGCGTTTTAAGATACTTTTTCATTAGAAAACGAGAACTGGGCAAGTGAAAATTATTTGTTTGTTAATATCAAATTTGCAAAAATTATATATCATTGAAAACTAATTGTTATTTTTCTGCTTTAACTTGGAAAGAAACTCGTCCCGTCGACACTGTTAGATTTTATTTTAGAAGGATTTTTTTTAGTTTCGTGAGGTGTGTCAACTTGCCCCATGGTAGAGAGAGTTCCCGAATAAATAGCGATTTAGAACCATAATTTATCATTAGCTACTAGAAAGTTATTCGCGTATTTCAATCATTAGCCAACTTACCCCGTGGTAGGGTAAATTGACCCATGAAAGGTTATTACTGTTATACTTTAATATAAAAATAAATTTGTCCCGTTTTCACAGTTAGACTTTATTGCAGGAAGATTTTTCGATTTTTTTTAGGTGTGTCAACTTACCCCGTAGCAGAAGGAGTTCCCAAACTAATAATGATTTAAAAACATGCTTTATTATTAGCTACTAGAAAGTCATCACGTGTTTCATACATGAGTCAACTTGCCCCGTGGTAGGGTAAATTGACCCATAGAAAGTATATTTTTATTTAAATGTCAAAATATTACATTTAAATCGAGTTTAAAGTTTTTCAGTTTTTTTATTAAAGTTTTTCAGTAGAAAATCTTTTAAAACTTTTCAAATGCTTTTAAAAGTAATAAAATATTGAAATCGTTTGAAAGATACCTAACTTCTAGAAATTTATTTATAAAACCTTTTTAATTTGATCAAATTGTTTACGTTTATAATCTACAAGTTTATAAACCATCGAGGTAAAAGTTTCTGGAATAAAGTATCTTAATTGATGTTCTTACAGAATTATTTGCAAGTTGAAACTATTTGTTTAACTTCGTTAATATCAAATTTATAAAAATTCTATGGTACTGAAAACTTACTGTTATATGTCGCCTTTAATTTATTAAAAAAATTATCCTGTTGTCACTGTTTGATTTTATTTTATTAGGATTTTTCGAGTTTCTTAAGGTGTCAACTTACCCCGTAGCAGAAAGAGTTTCTGAATTAATAATGATTTAAAAACATGCTTTATTATTATCTACTAGAGAGTCATTCAAGTGTTTCATTTATGAGTCAACTTACCCCGTGGTAGGGTAAATTGACCCATGGAAGGTATATTTTTATTTAAATCTTAAAATATTGCATTATAAACTAAGTTTTTCATTAAAAAAAACTTTCGAAAGATTTGAAAGGCTTTTAAAAATATTAAAATATTGAAATCATTTGAAAGATACCAAACTTTTAGGAATTTATTTTCAAAACCTTTCGTAATTTGATCAAATTATTTTTCTAATAATCTCCAAGTTCTATATAAACCATCGAGACAAAAGTTTCTCAAACAAGATATCTTTTCTTGGATGTTTTTACAGAATTATTCGCAATCTTGAGAAATGTTATAAAGTTGTTTATCATCTCTTTTCCGACAGTAATATCTCGGTTTAAAAATTAAAAGACAATCTCAAAGAATTTGCTGCCTCAAAGAGAGAATACATGTGGGAAAACAAAGCAAAGTATGTGGAAAGAGCTATTTACTCCGCTTTTATGTAACATCCCCATTAAACATCTCATAACTCCAAAGCAGAAATAAAATTGAGGGCAGTTTAGCGTCCGCAAAAAAAAAACATAAAAGGTTTATTGTCGTAAGAAATAGCTTTATGAGCGAGGTTTAAATCTTTGTATAGAATTTGTCAAAAAGTAAATGGCTAGGAAAAGAGCATAAAGAGAATTTTTTCGTGGATAAAATTTCTTCATTTTTTGCATCTTTTATTATCTTGTATTTATTCTGTCTGATCCCTATCTTATATTATTATCTTCTTTTTTTATTATTTATATTCTCCTGTTTCTTTATTTTCTTTCAACCAAATAATTCGTCTTCTAAACATTATAGAGAATTTATTTTTTATTCCATTGTTTGTATTATGTTTGAGAGACAAGAGACAGCGTTAATAAAAACAGAGAATCAGAGTTTTCCGATAACGGGGGCTTTATGAGATATCAATAAGTTGTCAGGAGGATCATAAGAAGTGAAGGAAAAGTAAACATAGGATTACAACGATCCGCTGAAGGGTCTTAGGGGATTTACTAGGCTGATAGGGTTGAAAGGTGTTCGTTGTGTTGAGCTGTTAATAAACCTACTAAAAACATAGTGAGGATTTTTTTTTATTTTTTTTTTTATTAACACCAGTTTCAAATCGAAAAACACCCCCTGATAGTACATTTTTAACATCTCGGAATTATTAGACTTGATTAACTGCAAACATTTTTTTTTTATTTCAAGAAAAATGTATCTTTGTGCTCACTCTAAAACTGAAACTTTTATTAACCTCTCGAACTTTGATGGGAGATAAAAGTTTTTTGTTTATTTTTCATTAGCGAACAATGACAAAATTTAAAAGAGTGCAATTAAAAATTGAAGGGAATATTTCAAATAGAAGAAAATATTTGACGGGTGAAAATAACGTTGAGGAATAAAAAGAGGAATTGAGCATTGAAAGTGTTTATCTAGACAATTAAAGATTACAAAATGTTTTTTTTAAATACATTTTTGATAACACCTTTTTTAATAAAAATGTGTAAAATAATTGAAAAATGGGAGAATAATTTAAAACTGAAGAAGATAAATTAAAATTAAAGAAGATTATTAAGAAATAAAGATATTGACGTAAAATCGATAGGTACAGAAAAGAATGATGTGAAATTTAAAAAATTATTCTAAAAATTAAAAAATAGAATGTCAGAAGTGAAAAATATATAGGAAAAGATTTAAAGATGGAACAAATAATTGTAGAATGTGTAAAGTATTTGAAAAATTGAAAAGTAGAATGAAAAATTTAAGGAGCTATTTCAAATTGTAGAAAATATTGAAAATTTCGGAAATAATTGAAAATCAAGAAATTACGTTAAAGTAAAGACAGCAAATGGATAAATTGATCAAAATAAAAAAGATAGTAATAAACAATTTTAGCAAAATGTTGAAGTAAATGAATTGCAATTGAAAAAATTAATTGAAAAATAGACAAAATAATTAAAAAATAAAAAATAATTTAAAAATAAAAAATAATTTAAAAATAAATAAGAAAATGAAGAATAATTTAATCAATTGAAAATGACAGGAAATATTTGAGAAAAGTCTAGAATACCATTAAAAGTAAATGAAAATCATTTAAAAAGAAAAAAATAATTGAAGTATGAAAATCATTATTGGAAAATTAAAAGAGTAGTAACAGATTTAAAAAGTTTATATCCAAAAAATTAGAAAGAATAATTAAAATATCACAAAAACAATGGAAATATGTAAAAAAAAGAAGGAAATTGGAAAATTTGAAAAATATAATCGAGAGTTTGAAGAATATTGGATTGAAATTGAATAGATTAATTAAAAAATAAACAAAATAATAGATAACTAAAAATGTTTGAGGCATAGAAAATATTGAATTCTTAGGAAAATAATAATTGAAAATTAATGAATATCTTTAATAAAAGTGTAAAAGACAATTAAAATTAAAAGTAAGTACTTGAAATAGAAGAAAATATTTAAATAAAATATAGAACAACAATTAAAAAATAAATAAAATAGTTGAAAATGAAAAATATAAGTGAAGTGTGTACAAAATAATTAAAAAACTAAACAATAGTATAAAAACTGTTAGAAAATATTACAAAGAGGAAAATAATTAAAAAATTTATTGAAAAATGATAAAAAGAATTGAAAAGAACAGTGAATGGAACTCCTAAAAATAATAAAAAATAGATAAAGAATATCGTCAAAATAATTTAAATACGAAGAAATTAATTGACAAAATTGATAAACATTATCAAAATTTTAAAAAAATAAATTAAAATTGAAAAAATGAATAAAACAAGGAATCAAATCAAAACTAAAAAAAATAATTTAAAATTGATGAAAATATTTGAATAAATTGTGACTTTTTTCCATTCCATTCCATTTTTTAAATTTTCAATTATTACTTTAATATTAAAAAAATTCCGCCTTTGGTCAATTATTATTTTTTTAATTATCAATAAGTTTATGTAATATTAAATTCAATTGTTTAAATAGGTATATCCTTAAATTCTCAATTTTTTTTAATTTAGTAATTTCATTTTTCAGTTTTCACCTTTTTGTACTATATTAATTAATACTTGGGTTTTCTCATTAACTTTTTCAATTTTTAATTATATTTTTCTAATTTCAATTACATTCTTCAATTTTCCATTATTTGCACAATTTTCAACTAACTATTCAATATTAAAAAAGTCTCGGCTTTTTCAACTAAATTTTTCAATCATAAAAATTGTTATAAAATTTCGTTTTAACAATTTTCTTTAATTGTCTTCTTTCTTCAGGATTCTACAACTAGGTATTTTCTTCAATTTCTCATTATTCTTTTCAAATTTCAATTCCATTATTAAATTTTCAATTATTTTCTTTAATAATAAAAATTTTCCGACTTATATCAATTATTTTTCTCTACATCAATAAATTTCGTTAATTTTAGATAAATTTTAATTCCATTTTTCAATAATTATCTGATTTAATTTTATTTTAACAATCATAAAAATTGTTTTAAATTATCTATTCAATTGTTCGATTCTTCAGTTTCCAATTATTATCTTCTGTATTTAATAATTATTTGCATTTTTAAATTACTTTTTAAACTTGTTTATTTTATCTTTTTAAATTTTATTTACATTCTTCAATTATCAATTATTTTCATCAATTTCAATTTTTTTTCTTTTTCAATTCAGTTGTTCAATTTACATTTATTCCTATAATTTTCTCAATTTTTAAAGTATTTAGTTCAGAATTTAATGTTTATTGTTTAATTAAAAATTTTTTTTTCAAATTGTTTATTATTCTAGCCATTTTTTAAATTTTATTTTCAATTGTCAACTATCTTTAAAATTTTTTAAAATATTTTCTTCTATTTTGCAACTGTTCTCGTTATTTTTCAATTATTTCTTTCAATAATTATTATTCTAAAATTTTAAATTTCTTTCTTTAATTTTTAATTACTTTCATTATTATTTTTAAATTCCCGTATTTCGTCATTTTAAATTGTTTTTTCAATTATTATTCTGAAATTTAAAATTTCTTTCTTCAATTTTCAATTACTTTCATTAATATTTTTAAATTCCAGTATTTGGTTAATTTTTTTTTATTATTAATAGGTTTTTTGAATTTTAAATTGAATTGTTCAAATATTTGCTGCAGTTCTCAATTTTTTTTTCAAATATCATTTTCCATTCCATCTCTTCCATATTCAATAATTCTCGCCTTTTTTACTTACTTTTTTTAATCTTTTATTATATTCTTTAAATTTCAATTCCATTCTTCAATTTTTAATTATTTTCTTAAAATTTTAATTGTTTTCTTCAATTTACAATTATTTCTATAATTTTCTTAATTTTTCAATTATTTAGTTTAAATTTAATCTTTATTGAAAATTAATCTTTATTGTTATTTTTTTTTTAAAAAAATTTCAAATTGTTTATTATTCTAGCCATTTCTCTAATTTTATTTTTAATTGTCAATTATTCTTGAAAATTTTAAAATATTTTCTTTCATTTTGCAATTTTAATTATTTCCTTCAATTCTCAATTATTTTCTTCAATTTTCAATTATTTTATTCAATGTTCAATAATCCTCGTTTTTTCAATTGTCAATTCTTTTTTTGAACTTTTAATAAGTTATTTAATTATCTTCTTCAATTTTCAATTGATTTTATAAATTTTCATTTATTTCCTAAAATTTTTACTATAATTTTCTTCAGTTTTTAATTCACAACTTGTTATTCTTCTTCAACTTTGTACCTAATTCTCCTTTAAATTTGTTTTAATTATTTTGTTCTGTTTTCGATTATTCTCGACAGCTTTCGAATTTTTTTTACTTTTTTTTCAATTTTCAATTATTTTTTTGAATATTTTATTAATTTAGTAATTTAGTAATTTTTTTTTTTTAATTATCAATTATTTTCATATTCTTATTAATTTAATTTTTTAATCGTCAATTTATTTCTTCAATTCTTAATATTTTCTCCAATTATAATTCTCGTAATTTTTCCATTATTTTTTTCAATTATTATTAATTATTTTCCACAATTAATAATTATTTCCTACAAATTTTTCAATTATTCTCTTAAAATTGTATAATTATTCTTTATTCTCAATTTTTTTGTTTTGTTGTCTATTAATCTAGCTATTTGTCGAATTTTGTTTCCAATTGTCTATTATTTTCGTCATATTTCAGATGTTTTCTTCAATTTTTCAATTATTCTCGTCATCTTTCAATTATTTCCTTCAATCATTAATTTTTTCCGCAATTTTCAATTATTTTCTACAAATTTTTCAATTTACAATTATTCTTGAAGTTTATTTCTTTATTTTTTTTTTATTTGCCAATTTATAATTATTCTTTAATATTTTGTTCTGTTGACAATTATTCTTGACAATTTTCTCATTTTTTTTCAATTGTCAATTACTTTCTTAAAATTTTAATTTAATTCCATAATCTTTAATTTATTTCTTCAATTCTTAATTATTCTCTTTTCTCAATTATTATTTTTAATTTGAAATCCCAGTCTTCAATTTTCAATTATTTTATTCAATATTTAGTAATTCTTACCTTTCTTCAATTATCAATTATTTTTTTCAAATTTGAATTCAAGTCTTAAATTTTCAATTTATTTCTTAATTTTTTTTATTATTTTCTTCAAATTTTAATTTTTCAGTATTTAATTATTTTCTTCTATATTCTATAATTTTCAGCTTTTTTAATTACTTTTTTTTTCAATTTTTAATTATATTTTTTAAGTTTCAATTCCATTTTTCAATTTTCAATTTTTTTCGATTTTCAATTCAGTTGTTCAATTTATAATTATTTCCAACAATTATTCATATTATTTTCTAATTTGTTCTATTTTCTTAATTCCTTAATTTAATATTTCTTGCATACATTTTTCAATTATTTCTTTACTTGTCTATTAATCTAATCATGTTTCGAATTTTGTTTTGAATTGTCAATTTTTTTTGTCAGTTTTCAGATATTTTCTTCAATTTTTCAATTATTCTCGTCATTTTTCTATTATTTTTTACAATTATTAATTATTTTCTTCGATTTTCAATTGCTTTCCGCAATTTTTCAATTATTTCCTGCAATTTTTTCAATTTTCAGTTATTTTCTTAAAATTGTATAAGTATTCTTGGATTTTTTAAATTTTTTGTTTGGCTGTCGATTAGTCTAACCATTTTTTGATTTTTGTTTTCAATTGTTCATTATTTTCGTCATTTTGCTGATATTTTCTTTAATTTTGTAATTATTTATATAATTTTCATTATTTATTGCATTTGCAAAAATTTATAATTTTAAATTAAAAAAAACAATGCAAAGTTTTTCGCACCCTTGGACGCGTGTTAATATTACTACTTATTTTATATTTGGTCATGGAATTATTAATTATATTTTTTGTCACCTTTCTGTCACCTTTTCCAGGGAAAAAATTCACCTTTTCACCTTTTTTGAAAATAAAAGGTACTGTGATGCCTGCTATAATTATCTTAATTTTCAAATTATTTGGTTTGAATTTAATATGTATTATTTAATTCATTTTTTTCAACTATATGATTTTCTACCCATTTTTCGAATTTCGTTTACAAATTGTCAATTTTCTATTATTTTGCGAATTTTTTGAATTTTGACTCCAACAATTTTTGTATTAATTAAAAAAATGTTGTCATTTATATAATTTTTCGTTTAATGTATAAATAAAACGACTATAATATTATTACTCATACAATTGATTATATTTGAAATCAAATAAAATAAGAATGAGTTATAGTTTTCTATTTGCATTGTTTTAAAGTGACTTAGGCGCCCCCTTAAATATTTCTTGATTATAAATCCATATTTGTGTACCGTTTTCATAAAAAAAAAAATACAGATCCTAAGTAAACTAAAAAAAAGAGATAATTCAGAAAAGAATTTTTTTTTCTTTTTTTTCCAGACAAGCAATGAAAATGCTGAGCATTATATGAACTATAGAAACAAGATCTCTTTTATTAGAGATTTTCTCATTTTCTCTATCCTCCTGGCTTTTTTACAATTAAGACTTTTTTCCCCTCGCTCTCGTCAACTCTGTAATTCGTTTATCTGGCAAGCTCAGCACTCGCGCAGATCCTTCCATGATTAACAGCATTCTCGGGAATGGTCTTTTTCCAGTGAAATGTGCGTTTTGAAATGAACCACAATCGTTCCACACGATTGCATCGAAATTCACTGGCAGTCGGGCCACCTGCAGTCCAGCACATTTTCCAACTTGAAGAGAATCACGCGATCATAAAGCCTACGTACTTCCGATTGTCGGCAGTACTGCACGTGCACATATTACCCGATGAGGCGAACGAGTGCGACAATCCACTCATCGATTGTATGCAGCCAGAAAATTCGAGAAAATCACTCCTTTCCAAGAAAAATGCTCTATACAATTCTCGGAACAATTTTACCTTTCTCAAGATATTATATATATTATATTTTCAAAGTGTTTCGCTCGACCAATGCAAAATTCTTTTTTCTAACACAGTACAACGTTTTTTTTTTTTTAAAGCGAGTCTCTGGTTTTTGTTATTTTTTTTTTCCGAATATGAAATTTGGACGGAAAAAAAGTCGACGTGACTAGATTACGAAAAAATAACACGAGATGCGACTATATCACGGGAACAAAGTAAATTTTACCCTGATTTTTCGAGTTTCTGGAATAGAAATTTTGAGCATTGTTCGAGTTTTGGTGAGAGGTGTACATGGAAAAAGTGACTTTTTAGTCGAATGGGTACTCTAAAGTTTGTTTTTACTGAAATTTAAATTTATAACATGATTTTTCTGGAGAATATTTGTTTCAACGAAGATGCTTTTTTGTGTGTGATTTATTCTCGGGATCTAAATTAATACGAATTCAAATTAGTGTGAAAATTTAAAATTATTTAGATTTTGAAAGTAAGTGGTGTAGTTTGTGAATAGTCAGACAGAGAGAAATAAGGGTGAAAATGCGAATGAATGAGACAGATTGGTATTAAGGTTTCAGTAGAAAAGAGAGAATTTAGTCAGACGTAGATAAAGCGAGACTCAAGTAGTAAATTCGGAAAATAGTCAGACATGTTTAGAAAGTCGGTAGAAACAGTGGATTTTTCGAATTGATTTTTTCAATTTTGGATTAATTAAAAAATATGTCAATAAATATGACTAAACAAAATATATATCGTTGGTAAAATAAACATTTGTATTAAATAACTGTAAATTGTAAGAATTATTGAAGAAAATTAGTTAAACGTGAAAACAAAGAAATGGAAAATTATAGAAATCATTTATAAAGAAAAAACCAATTTAAAAATTGATAAAATAATAAAAAAATGAGTTAATTAAAAAATAATTAAAATTCCAAAGAAAACATAGTTTAAAAATGAAGCAAATAATTTAAAATAAAGGAAATAATTGACAGAATTATCAATTATATTCTTTAATTGTCAATTATTTTTATTATTTTTCAATTATTCTCATCATTTATATTTAAATTATCATGATTTTTCAATTATTTCTAAAGTTTTGCATACATTTTCTATAATTTTAAATTATTGTTTATCAGTTTTAAATTACTTTTCACAATAAAGTTGTAGCAAATAATTAAAATCATAATAGAAAAGAATTGTTAAAAATTTAGAAATTTAAAAATTTGTTTGAAAATTATTATTTTCAATGTAGATTAATTAAATTTTAAATCAATGAAATTTCAAATTAGTTGAATTTCGAAGAATTATTATATATAATTGTAATTGTAGTCTTGTTTATCTCAAATATGTTCTGAAATTTTTCCAATTATTTTTTACAAATTTTTATTATTTTCTTTAATTTTGTATCAATTATTTTTTTATTAAATTTATTTTTCAATTAATCTTCAATTACTTTTCGTCATTTTCAATTATTTTAATCATTCTACAATTATTTTCTTTTATTATAAATAAATGTTGTAATTTTTTCAATTATTTTTACCAAACTAAAACTATGTTCTTCAATTTTTAATTATTTTTATTACTTTTCAAATGTTTTCTCGATTTTTTTATTACTTTCATTATTATTCAATTAATTTTTTAAATTTTAAAATGTTTCTCCAAGTTGATCATTTTCTTCAATTTTTAATTATTATTGTTATAATAAAATCAATTTAATCAATTTTAAATTATTCTGAAACGTCATTCGTCAATTAAATACCAAAAATTTTAATTATTTATCTAATTTTTCAATTATTTTATTCAATTTTCATTTTCTTTTATCTTTTTGGAATTATTTTCTCCAGCTTTTAATTAGATATATTAATTATTTTTGAAGTAATTTTTAAAATTTGTATTTATTATCTCAAATCAAAGTGTCTGTATCCACTTTTCAAAGTTGTAATCACTCTTCAATTGTTTTTCTCAAATTTCAATTACTTCGTCAATTTTTAATGATTTTTTTTTAATTTGCAATGATTTTCACAAATTTTATATCATTTTGAATATTGACTAATTCGAAAAAGTTCAATTGTTTAACTCAAATTTCAATTACTTTTTGCAATTTTCAATTATTTCTATAATTTTTCAATTACTTTTTGTCATTTTCAATTATTTTTTAAATCAATTTCTAATTTTTTTTATTATTTATCTCTAGTTCCAGTTATTTTTTCAATTTACAATTATTTTTATCATTCTGCAATTATTTTCTTTTATTAAAAATTTATGTTGTAATTTTCTCAATAATTTTTCACAAATTAAAATTATTTTCTTCAATTTTTAATTATTTTATTACTTTGCAAATATTTTCTCAAATTTTTTATTATTTTCATAATTCTTCAATTAATTTCCTATATTCTAAAATATTTTTCTCAAAGTTAATAACTTTCTTCAATTTTCAATTATTATTGTTATCATTTGCAATCATTTTCTTCGATTTTGAATTATTTTTACTATTCCTGAATTAAATTCCTGAATTTCCAATTATTTATCTTATGTTACAAATACTTTTTTCAATTTTAATTTTATTTTATCTTTTTGCAATTATTTTCTCCACCTTTTAATTAAATATTCAACTATTTTCAGAAATTCACAATTATTTTCTTTAACTGACAATTATTCTTTTCAATTTTCAATTATTTTTTTCAATTTCCAATTATTTTCTACAATTCTCAATTATTTTCTTCCATTTTGAATTATTTTTATTAATTTTAAATTATTTCTTCATTTCGCAATTATTTTCTTCGATTTTCTACTATTTTCTTCAATTGGCAATTATTTCCTTCAATTGACAATTATTTTCTTCAATTTTAAATTATTTTCATCAATTTCCAATTAATTTCTTTAATTCTGAAATATTTTTTACGATTTTCAATTATTTCAATCAATTTTTAATTATTTTCTGCACCTTTTAATTAGATATTTAACTATTTTCAGAAATTCACAATTATTTTCTTCAACTGACAATTATTCTTTTAAATTTTTTATTATTTTCTTCAATTTCCAATTATTTTCTACAATTCTCAATTATTTTGCTTCCATTTTGAATTATTTTCATTAATTTCAAATTATTTCTTCATTCTTTAATTATTTTCTTTGATTTTCTACTATTTTCTTCAATTTTCAATTATTTTTTTCAATTTTCAATTATTTTCTTCAATTTTCAATTATTTTCATCAATTTTTAATTATTTTCTTCAATTTTTAATTATTTAATTTAATATTCAATAATTCTCGACTTTTTTCAACTATTTTTTTCAATTATCATTTATTTATTTCACATCTCAATAACTCCTCCAAGTTTCAATTATTTTCTTCTATAATCAATAATTCTCGGCTTTTTTCAATATTTTTTTTCAATTGTCAATTATGTTTTTGAAACTTCAATTCAATTCACGATTTATTATTCAACAATTTTCATAAAATCACATTTTCTTCAATTTTAAATTATTTTCTGCAATTTTTAATTGAATTCTTCAAATTTCAATTACATTCTTCATTTTTTATTGTTTTCTTCAAATTCTAAAATTTCTGGGTTACTCAATTTCTTTTTTCTTCAATTATCACTTATTTTCTTCTACTTTCAATCCCATTGTTTATTTCTTGAATTATTTCCTTTAATTCTTAATTATAATTTTCGACATTCAATTCTATTCTTTAATTTTCAATTGTTTTTTTCAATATTCAATTTTTTTTTTCAATATTCAATAACTCTAGGCTTTTTACAAAGACATTTTTTAAATTCTCAATTATTTTCTTCTATTTCCAATTTTTTGCTTAAACTTCAATTATTCTCTTCAATTTCCAATTATTTTTTCACGTTTCTTTCAAATTCTCAATTTCTTTCAATTTTCAATTTCTTCTCATTTTTCTTCAATATTTAACAATTTTCAGCTTTTGTAAACTATGTTTTTCTTTCAATTTTTTATTTTTTTTATTTAAGGGCATGTGATGGAGTATGACGTCACTTGTATAGGCAAAATTTGTCCGTAACTTCTCTCTTAAAATATTGAATATTTTGTCATGAAACTTGGTAGAATTACTTAAAATGTCATTAGGAAGGTCTCTCAGACCCGAGTTTGTTTGAATTTTGGCTCAAAATTGATTTTTAAAAAATATTGCATTTTTTCGAAAAGTTCTCAAAATTAATTTTGAGCAAAAATTCAAAAAAACTTGGGTCTGAGAGACCTTCCTAATGTCATTTTATGTAATTCTACCAAGTTTCATTACAAAATATTCAATATTTTAAGAGAAAAGTTACGGACAAATTTTGCCTATACAAGTGACGTCATACTCCATCACATGCCCTTAAATTGATAATTTAACATTTTTTCTTTCAATTATCAGTTATTTATTTCATGTTTGAAAACCTCCTTCAATTTTCAATAAATTTCTTCTATTTTTAATTTAATTGTTCAATTGTTCTATTATTTTTTTTAAATTTAAATTAATTTCTTTAAATGACAATTCTATTCTTCAATTTTTAATGTTTTCTTCAATATTAAATAATTCCTGGCATTTTCCATTTTTTTTTAATTATAAATTATTTTCTTCTTTTTTCAATCCAATTGTTCAGTAATTTTCTTTAATTTTCAATTGTTGTATTCGAGTTTCAATTTTATTTCTTAATTTTCAATTGTTTTTTTTTTTAATATTTAATAATTCTGTGTTTTTCTGATTTCAATTTCATTATTTAAATTTCAATTTATTTCTTTAATTTTGAATTATTAACTTAAATTATCAATTATTTTTTTTTATTTTCTATCTAGTTGACCAATTTTCAATTATATTCTTTGAATTTAATAACCATTGTTCAATTGTCGATTAATATTTCCTTTTTTTTTTTATATTTTGTTTCTAATTGTCAAATATATTTGTCATTGTTCAATTATTTCTTTCCATGATTAATTATTTCTTTCCATTAATAATTGTTTCTTTTAATTCTTAATTATTATTTTTTGGAAAGTTTAATACTTAATTCTTCAATTTTCAATTATTTTCTTTGAATTTCAATTATTTTCTTCAATTATCAACTGTAATCTTCAATTTTTGTAGCCATTTGTAGGTCTATTTATACTTAAAATAAATTTTAAGTTAACAAGAGAAAAAAACCGGGAAAAGTAGAAACAAAAACCGGGAAATGACCGGAAATTTTGTGGGACGAAATTAGTAGAAACCCTGAATTATTTTCCTGAATTTAAAATTCTTGAAGTCATTTTGTAATAAGGTACTTTCTTTTGCTTCATAAATTATCCTGTATTTTTTTTAAAACTATTTTTCTAAATTTGTAATTAATATCTACAAATTCCAACTATTTTTGGGCCCGTATCATTTTGACACAAATTTTTTCGGGCAACTTGTTATATTGTACTCCCGAAGATGAATGTTATACTTTACTCCTTCTAAAATCAATGATTTTTAAGTCTTCTTTATTAAATAATTGATTTTAATACATTAAATTAATATTAAAATACTTAATTAATCCAGTAAGTTCAATCATTGAATAAATAAGACTTAAAAATCTTTGATTTTAGAAGGAGTAAAATATAACATTCATCTTCGGGAGTACAATATAATAAGTTGCCCGAAACAATTTGTGTCAAAATGATACGGTCCCCTATTTTTATCATTTTTCAAAAATGTTCTTCAATGATTTTAATTATTTTTCAATTATCCCCCTAAATTTTTAATTCAATTCTTCTATTCTTATTATTTTTATTACTTTGCAAATATTTTCTCGAATTTTTAACTATTTTTAATTTTCTTTAATTAATTTCCTAGACTTTAAAATATTTTTCTTAAATTTTAGTAATTTTCTTAAATTTTCAATTATTATTGTTACCATTTGCAAGTTACCATTTACAAGTCGCCGCCCCTGTTCAGTCCTCTATTTTTGTTAAAACATTCTTCATTGTCACTGTGAAGCCTGTTGACGCAAATTCAGCAAAATTTTCACGATTTTTTTTTAACTAAGAGGCACTGTTTATATTTCAGGTGGTGCAAGCTGCCTTGGATAAAGCCATGGAAGGAAGGACCTGCATAACCATCGCTCATCGATTGGCTACCATAAGGAACGCTGACGTGATTTGTGTCCTGGAAAAGGGAACAGTCGCCGAAATGGGAACTCACGACGATCTCATCGCAGCCGATGGTCTCTACGCTCATTTGCACAATCTTCAGGAAGCTGCCTTGGAAGGGTAATCATTGATCACACCAACTTTTTCACATTCAACTACTATAGAAAATGCTGGAAAATCTCACCGCAGGATAGATTGACTGTTGGCAAAAAAAAAAAAAAGAGAAGAAAAAAAAAAACCCAAGAAGACAAGAAAATTGTCCAAGGTGGAAAAAAACCCTTATATCAGTAAGAAAAATCATTCTTTTCCTCTTGGCAGGAAACATTTAATCTCTCTATTATCCCGTAATTGCAATTTGAAAAAGCTCTTGAGAAAAAGATTGGTCGATTGGCCAATCTAGAAATATCGGTTTAACTTCAGTGCCTTTACTCATGCCTTTGAGTGAGACGTCAAATCGAAGCTTGGGAGTGAACTTGTATTAAATTCTGGAGAGGGAAGTGTTTTTAAATATAATCGGGAAAATGTAAATGAAAGGAAAAAAATTAATTTTGAGAAAAGGAAGAGAAAATCGATCAAGTGAGAGGGGGATAAAAATTGAGTAAATATTAAAAAACGGTAATTTGGGAAATTGAGGAAATTATGAAAAGAGTAGGAAAATAATTATGAGTGGTTAAAAGGGGGAATAAAGAATTAAATAGGTAAATAAACTGTGACGAAAAATAATTTAGTGTGGATAAAAAAATAAATGACGAAATTCGAGCAATGGATAAAAGAAGGAGGGGAATAATATATTAATCATAAAAGTTGAGAGAGAAGATTATTAGAGGAAAATAAATAAATGAAATATAAATAGAATGAAAGGAATTGTAAATTAGGAGTAATAATAGAAAGATTTAAAGAAAATTAAAAATGTTCTTTATGGAGGTTTTTTTCATTTAAATAGCCTTAAACTAGAAAGTCGTTTTTCACCCGGAATAAAAATAAATTTCACGAAATTTTGAAAACCCTTTACATTTTTGAGAAAAAATTACGTTGCGCTAAAATTTGATGCTAAATAATAATTTTTTGACAATTTTTGCTTTTTTTTAAATCTAGTTAAAATCTGTGATTTTCATCCAATTTGAACGAAATTACAATCAAAAGATGATTATAAATAAAAAAAAAAAATTATTAAATAATAATTTTCTAATTTTTATTTCTCATTTTTCAATTTTATTTTTTTCATTTTTTTTATTTATTATCTACAATTTTATCTGTTCGGTTTTGTTAATGAATATTTTGTTTAAAAGTTATTAGACAAATAAAACTTGTTTTTTAAATATTGTTTGAATAAGATAATAATTAACAAAATCTAACAAATAAAATTGTAGAGAATGAAAACAAAAATGAGAAAAAAAATTGAAAAATGAGCTATTTGTTAAAACTGGATGAAAATCACAGACTTTTAACTAGATTTAAATAAAAAGGAAAAAATGTCAAATAATTATAATTTAACAACAAATTTTAGCTGAACCTAATTTTTCCAGAAAAATGTACAACTAGATTTTTCAAAATTTGGTGAAATTGATTTCAAAAATATTTTTATTTTGGGTGAAAAACGATATTCTAGTTTGAGGTTATGTAAACGGGGAGAACCTCTTTAAACCGAAAATCAAAATGAATAGAAATTTGAATATTATTATTATTATTTTTTTTTTCAAAACAAGTTTAGGAGCTTTATTATTACTATTATTTTTATTACTATTATTATTATTATTATTATTTTAAAACTATTAAATTATTTATTAAACATGATGAAACTAAAACACGAGTTTAAGTGGAGTAAAGTTAACTAAATTTTTTCCTTCCATTCCTGAAAATTATAACAAAACGGAAAATAATCATAAAAATATTACAAGGACAAGTTTAAGATTTTTCGTTAAACTTCAGCAAATTTTGTCTTTTTTTTTAAACATACATTTAAGTCTAAATAAAGATTCTGATTTGAAATGACGAGAATCATTTTAGAAAATCATAAAATATTTTTATTATTTGAGAGAAAAAACGATAGTTTCAGACAAAATATGACGAAGTTTCGAAGTCCATATGACTTCTTCTTCTTTTAATTTAAAAATATTTTTAAAATAAATTTTATTAATTAATTCCTAATTATATTGTCAAGAAATTAAATATCGAAACTATATTCTAGTCCCGTGATTTTGGACACAACCTTAAAGACAATCAATAAAATAAAGCGAATTATTAAAATAAAAAATAATCCTTAGAATCTCGCAATTAAAATATTGCAACAAAACATTGTTTTTTTTTGTTTGTTATTTTCACACATTGCATGATCAAAGGCAACAAAAAGGATACTTAAAAAAAATAATTTTAAACATTTTTTTCTCAAAAACTAAATTTAATTTTTAGTCTGATAATAGGAGTTTAGAATCGGAAATTTACTGGTTTTGAATAGAAATAATAACCTACAGTTCAATCTTAAAGTTATAGGTAAAAAACTGCCAAAAAAAGTGGTCAATATATTTACCACTTTGAAAAAAAAGGGATAAAAGAAAAGCTTTAAAAAATATTAAAAACACGAGACGAAATATAAAATCGAAACTGATTAGAAAAATGTTTTATTCAACAGATGGAAATTAGATTCTAAAATTAAAAAATCAGTTTTTTAAATCGCCAAGTTTCGAAAAAACTTGCACAAGTTCGCTCCTACGCTTCGATAAACTTCACGACTGTGCCATCCGGTCGCTGGAATATTTACGTATAAGTTGCAAATTCTGGATAATTCCTCCACGACAAACTTAACCCGAGTTCAAGCCGAGTATTAAAACTACCAGAGAATCAGTAAATTTATCGTCGTGAGAATTAGCTGGAATCAAAAGTTGGAGTTTATTTTCATGTAGAGTAGTTTTTTTTTTAAAAGATAGACTTGTCGAAATTAGTTCAGACAGATTAGAATTTTACTTTTCTTGTTTGTTCTCAGATACACAATTTTTTTAGGATCTCATTTTTTTGTTTATTATATATATATTATATATATAGTAAAGCTAATGCTGAAACTTATTTTCTATGTAACTTTATCATCAACCTGACGCGGAATAAAAGTTAGAGGATGTTGGGTGTTATTTTTCTTATAGAAGAGAAATTTAATTAAAAATTTAATTAGACTCGAAATCGAACAAGTATCTCGATTGGAGGCTAATATCGTGTGACAAAGTGTTGACTTCCTTTTTGTCATTATTTTAATAATGAGAAGAAAATTGATGAAGTGAAATTTACAAAGATCTATGATGATAAATGGAGGATTGAGACTTAATTATTGAAATTTGTTATTGTAAGTGCCAAAAAAGGATTTGTAATTTTGGAATTTAAAAGTATTGAAATTGTTTATTTCAGTCGAGAAATTTGAAAAGTGATGAAGATTTTAAGAGAAGATTTGAATAATTTTTAATTATAAAAGAAGATTAAGAATGGGGTTTAAAAAATCGGTTTTTAAGTAAAAACAGTTTTCAAGTTGAAAAGATTTTTAGATTGCGATAGTTTTTAATGAAAAGCGTATTTGAAAGAAGCAGTTAATAAAAAAGCAGTGAAAACAGTTAAAAAGGCAGACTAAAAAAAAAACGTAAAAAAAACAATTTTTAAAACTGCAACAGTTTTTAAATTTTTTTTTTTTTTAAATAAAAGTAGTTCTTAAGTAAAATAAGTTTTTAAATTAAAACAATTTTTAGATTGTGACAGTTTTTAATGAAAAATGTATATTTTTGAGCCTTGAAAAAATGTACCAGAGATGGAGTTAATTAAACAATTTTTACTCAAGTTATCCGATTTTAATTTTTTGCCCACAGACAGACAGACAGACAGACATCCACTTTTGTAAAACCCATTTTTTCGAAAGCAGAAGGTTTTAAAACGTCGAGAAATGTGAGAATTAGACCGACAGACAGACAGACAGACATCCACTTTTTTAAAAACCATTTTTTCGGAATCAGAAGGTTTCAAAACGTCGAGAAATGTGAGAATTAAGACCTCATTCCTGATGAGAATGTAAAAAATGTTAATAAAAAAAAAAAAAAATCAGTTTGAAAAAACAGGTTGTAATTAAAAAAACACAGTTTAAAAAGCAGTTTAAAAAACAATTTCAAAAAGCAGTTTAAAAAGGTAGTTTAAAAAAACAGTTTAAAAAATGAATTTTAAAACTGTACTGGTTTTTAAATTCTGATGGTTTGTGTTTAGAAACAGCTTTCAGAATTATTTGGAAAAAGCAGTTAAAAAATCAGTTTGAAGTTTCTTGAGAAATTTAAAAATTTTGAAAATTAGATAATTTAAAATTTTCAAATTTTATCTCTGAATTATGTTCTTAATTATTGTAAAAATTTTTAATAATCGGGGGAAAAAAACGGTTTTCTGACACTAATTTTAGAAAATCCAGAAAACCTAATTTATTTGAAAAAAGTATAGAAATAATATTAATTTTCAGCAAAAAAAAGAAGAAAAAAATTTTACTATTGAATGACAATGACTAAATAATGAATAAACAATTGTCAATACTTTTAAATTCATATTGTCGGCTATAGTTCGATAAAAGTGTTTTAAATCTGCGATAATCAATTTTCCAAGAAATACTTTTTTTGTATTAAGCTTGTAAGAAATAAAGGAGGTATTGGAAGATAAGAAAATTAGCTTTTTGTTGAGATTCCAGCTTTCAAAAAGTTTCAAGTAGGTGCTTCCTATGTATTTTACTTGGTGGTTCAGCTACAAAGTGAGCTAATTAGTACTCTCGTTAACGAAAAGCCTCCATTAGAAAATTGTGCCTTCCACTTTCATTTCCAATCAACTTGGAATATACTTATAGAGTTCTAATTTAATCTCGAGTTACAATCGATTTTCATTTCCCAGTCGCAAGAATAAAATTTACTTCAAGAAACTCAAAAGAACAATCTTTACCGCCATAATTACTTATTACGTTGATTTTTTCGGTTTTTTTTTTAAAAAAAGAAAATAAAAATCTTTTTTAAACTTTAATAATAATTAAAAAACGGAAAAAGGTCCTGTAGAGTCCACAAATCGATTTGTAAATTCCACAAACCGTTTTGTAAATTCAACAAACCGATTTGTAAATTCCACAAACCGTTTTGTCAATTCCACAAACCGTTTTGTCAATTCCACAAACCGTTTTGTAAATTCCACAAAATGTTAGATGTATTCCACAAACTGAAATTAAACTAGAACTCTAAAGGTTAAATGATTTATGCTTAATTACTGGATTAATATCAGAGTCAAGATAAGAATTTCGATTATCAAAATCATCTTATCGAAATCTACATTAAAGGTGCCTTTATATCACCAAATAAACGTTTTTCAAACGTGAGTTGTTTGTTCAAGAGTAATTAAATATTACTGCTTTGCCGCAATGACAATATATAGTCAACTATTATAAGATGGCGTTCTTTTTTATTATTATAGAGATTTAGTATAGTCAGCTGAATAATATTTTTTCATTGATCTAGAAAGTTATATATTTTTATGACGTTTTACTGTATCCATTAATGCATATCTCGTATAAAGTGCTTCTACTCCTGAAAAAAAAAATTGTTCTAAATGTTCTATAATATGAAAACGTGCTAAATCAAAAAGTTGATAA
Source organism: Ganaspis brasiliensis (assembly GCA_037103525.1). Lineage (NCBI taxonomy): Eukaryota > Metazoa > Arthropoda > Insecta > Hymenoptera > Figitidae > Ganaspis > Ganaspis brasiliensis. Next base: position 1,285,576 of record JAZKLR010000013.1, on the reverse strand, counting down.
TCAAATTAAATGATAATCAAGTTCAAATAATAATAATCAAAGTCAAATAATAATAGTGATTAAATTTCCAATTCTATCTGATTAATTAATCAGTGCCTAAAAAACATTTGTTCCTAGACTCAGCTGTACTAAATCTTTTAAACGAAGATTTGTCCATATTCGTGTTTAAGACAAATATACTTTCTGGATTATTGAAAATAGTCGAATTTTGAACAAAATTATTTAAAAACTAGTCCAGTTTGTTTTTTCTGAATGTAGAGAATTTAATGACGAAATTTTAATTGTGAATGAAACTTTCGAGGATTTAATTAAGCCATTGGTTTTTATTGTTAGTAATGAATGATAATTTTCTTAATTATTCTCTTAATCGACTTCATTAAAAATTAATTTTATGAGAGCAAAATGTACACAAACAGGTGATACTAGCAGTATGTCTACATGGAAGTATTACTTTTTTTGTTATGTAAGAATAAATTTATAAATGTACTTGAACTGTGCGCGCGTGTGTACGTCTTTGTGTGGATGAGTGAGTTAGAGCGTTTACAAGTACGCGCGTGCGCGAAAAAAATGTAGCGAAAAAAGGGAGAATAAAAACATACATTTTTTGCGAAATAAAGAAAAAAATATACAAAGATATTGGTGTAGTTGTTTAATTAGATTTAATTTAGTTTAACTTGAAATTTAAATCTGTTTTTTAGAAATTCGGTGTGAACAGGCTCAAAGTTTCCGGATTTCTAAATTCTGAGTTTCATATTAACGAGTTCAAAATTTCTATTTTAAATTGAAGTCTTTTTTAGAATTTAAACGGAGCCTGTTTACACCGCTAGCTTAAAAAGCAAGTTTAAAACAAAATTAACAAAATTTTAAATTTCAAAAAAATTGCAAAACATAATTGAAATTAAACAAAATATTTGCAAATTTTGCAAATTAATTGAAAAAAAAATGAAATCAATTAAAAATTGGGGAAAGTAATTTAAAAAATCATAGAACGGTTTTAAAAATAAAGAAAAAAAATTAATTTAAGAAAATTACTTGAAATAATGAATAATAAGAGTAAATAATTGAATATTGAGATAAATAATACAAAATTCAAAAAAATAATTGAAATTGAAGAAAATGATTTAAAAAATTACATAACATCTATATTTTAAATAAAGGAAAGTTAATGAAAATTTTAGAAAAATACTCAAAACTTTGAGAAGTTTATTGAAAAAAAAGAAAACAATTAAAAAAAATAATAATAAAAATAATATAAAAAACAATATAAATAATTGAAATTTGAATGAAATAATTAAAATCTTAGATAAATGATTTAAAATTTTGGAAATTATAAAAGAAATGAAGAATATTGAAAATTAAAGAATATAAATTTTTAAAAATAATTGAAAAATAATTTTACAATTTGAAACTTGAAGAAAATAATTGAAATACAATACAAACAAAGATGAGTTGTTAAAAATAAATAACATTTGAGTGAAATAATTGAAAAAATTAAAGAATTTTTTTTTAAATAAAAAAGAAAATAATTGAAATTTGAAAAAAATACATGAAGATCTTAGAAAAAATTGAAAAAAATAAGAATAACTAAAAATAGGAGAAAAGAATTGAAAAAAGCTAAAAATAAGTGGAATTTACGACAAATTATAAAAAAAATTTGGATATTAAGAAAACAAATAAAAATAATTAAAACTTGAAGAAAATAATAGAAATTTTAAAAAAATACTGAAAAATCTTAGAAAATAATTGAAAAATGATAAAATTAATTCAAAATTTGAAGAAAATAATTGAAATTTATGATGAAAATAATTTATTTAAGTATGAAATATTGAAAACAGGAAATAAAATTTGAGAAAAATAATTGAAGAAATATTAAAATATATTTTTAAAAAAAGAAAATAATTACAAAATTACTTAAAAATTTTTAATAAATAAAATAATAAAAAAATCGCAGAAATTATCGAGAATTGATGACAATAATAAACGAAACTTTATATAAATAATTGAAATTTTTGAAAATTATGCAAAAAGAATGAAAATAATTAAAAACTGGAGAAAAATAATATAAAATTACAAAATTTGTTTTTAAGCAAAATAAAATTTAGAAAATGAATTGAAAAATAATAAAAATATTAAAAGATGTAAAGAATAATTGCAAAATAATAAAAAGAAATGAAAATTGAAAGAAATAATTAAAAAAAGAGACATATATATGTATATTTTATTTTTAATCAATTAATTCAGAAATTACGATAATAATTAAAGATTGAAAATAATTATTGCAAAATGACAAAAATAATGGTAAATTAAAAAAATTTTCTTAAATATTCGACGAAATAATGATATGCTGAAAATAATTGAAGATTGAGAAAAATAATTAAAATTTATGATGAAAATAATTTAAAAATGAAATATTAAAAACAGTAAATAAAATTTAAGGAAAATAATTGAAGAATTCATAAAATATATTTTTAAAAAAAGAAAATAATGATTGAAATTTAAGATAAATAATTGAAATTTTTTAAAATTAGGCAAAAAAGAATAAAAATAATTAAAATTCGGAGAAAATAATATAAAATTACATTAAATTTTGTTTTTAAGCAAAAGAAAATAATTAATAAATCGTTTAAAAATTTGAAAATTGAGGAGTAATCTAAATTTAAGATAATAACTCAAAATTTAGAAAATTAATTAAAGAATAATGAAAATATTAAAAGATTGGAAAATAATGTCAAAAAATAAAAAGAACTAAAAATAATAATTGAAATTTCAGAACGGTAAATAAAAGCTTTAGGGAAAGAATTTAAAAACAATTAAACTAATTATAAATTGTAAAAAATATTTAAAAAATGATCAAATTAATTCAAAATTAAAGGAATCATTTAAATATGCTGAAAATAATTGAAGATTAAGAAAAATAATTGAAATTTTTGATGAAAATAATTTATTTAAATATGAAACATTGAAAACAGTAAATAAAATTTGAAGAAAATGATTGAAAAAACCATATAATACATTTTTAAAAAAAGAAAATAATTACATAATTACTTAAAAATTTCAATTAAAGAGTTAAACAGAATAATTAAAAATTCGCAAAAATAATCAAAAATTGATTATGATAATAATAATTGAAATTTTAGATAAATACTTTAAATTTTTGAATCTTATGAAAAAAGAATGAAAATAATTATAAAACGGAGAAAAAAATATAAAATTAAAGAATTTGTTTTTAAGCAAAAGGAAGGAATTGAAAAGTCGTTTAAAAATTTGAAAATTGAGGACAATAATAATCTGAATTTGAGATAATAACTGAAAATTTAGCAAATTATTTGAAAAATAATAAAAATATTAAAAGATGGAGAAAATAATTGCAAAATAATAAAAAAAAATGAAAATTAAAAAAGATAATTGAAAATTGTGATTTATATTTGAAAATTAAGTAAATTTATTAAGAAATTATAAAAATGATTAAAAATTGAAAATAATTATTGCAAAATGACAAAATAATGGTAAACTAAAAAAAAATAATTTAAATTTTCGATGAATAATGTAAAATTGAGGAATAAATAATTAAATTGATTAAATGTCAAGGCAAAAATAATTAAAATTGAAAAAGTGATTGAGAAAACTAACCAAAATAGTTAAAATTTGAGGAAGGTAAATTTAAGATTTAGGGAAACAATTTAAAAACAATTAAGATAATTAAGAATTGTATAAAACAGTTGAAAAATGGTAAAAATAGTACAAAATTGTATTTTAAGTAACTGAAATCGTAATAGAAAAGAATTATTAAAAATTGAAGAAAATTTTAAATCATTTCAAATTTAGTATTTTCGAAAAGTAGATAAATTGAACTTTTAATTAATGCAAGTTCACATTAACTGAAATTTGAAGAAATTAAAATTGCTGTAAATTTAAAATTTAAGAACGTTTTAAAAATGTGAAATATAAAATATTAAACTTGTAAATGATTAATATATAATTGGGGCCCTTACGCCACTGCAACTATAAAGTTTCTTTTTGAATTCTAAGTTCTAAATTAGACTCTAATTGTAACGAAACTGATCCGGCGAGTTAAAATCCAGCAAAATTGAGGAGGGATATTCATTTTAAAATATCCAACTTCTTTACATAATCAGAGTCTGTTTACAGCAGAAGTTTTAAAAGCAGGTTTAAAACTCTGGCTATTTTTAAACCCGTATTTAAAGTCACCATTGTAATCTGGCTCATAGAAACGAAAAATGTTATTAAAAAAAAAGAATTTAATTCAAAAACAAATTGTTTTTTCAAGAAAAGTACAATTTTCCTACGTAAAATAAAAGAAAACAAAATTCATTTCGATCGACAAATCATAAAAATTATTGTCAATTTTTTTTTTTTTTTAATTTGCGAAACAAATAACGGTAATACAATCGCCAGTTTCTCTACGCGAAAACACGTTATGAGGCGACGTGTTGTCGAGAGTAGACTGGAAACTCAGTTTGGCAGGAATAAGGCTGGAAATTTACAAATTTACGAGCGAATAGAAATGTGAAGTGGGAACAGAAAGCCAACAATGGTCGGAGAAGAGTTGAAAGTTTTTGCATAAACTTTTTCATCCTTGCAAAAAACTATACAAATATACGTTTGTGTCGACAGTATCCCACCGTGAGAAAAATATAAGCCGCAAAAAAGTTAATTATATCCCAACCTAGCATTAATTTATCCTTTAATTCTTTACAGCTCTTGAATCAATGTTTTTTGCTCAAATTTTATTAATGTGGAAATAATTCTAGATTACTTGAAAAACTCAGAGAAAAGTAATAATTTTGGTTATTATTTTATCAAGTAAGGTAACTGTACCAATATTCAATCAGTACCTATAGTCGATCAGTGATGATTTAATTAGCCAAAATTAAATTAATAGTTTTATTACATTGGTAAAAATAAATCATTCGAAGTAGTATTTGGCATCAATAGTATTAAAATATTAATTATTTTATCTAATTAAATCATCACTGAACGACTATAAGTACTGATCGAGTATAGGTACCGTTACATTAAGTAAAATATTAGCAAATTGTGTAATTTAATATTTCTTAACGGGTGTTTTTTTAAAAAATTTAATATTAATATTGTGCCTAAATTAAGTTAATGAGACAATTTTACGATAAATTTGTAACGAAATAATTATGGTAATTGATGGGAAAAGGAATAAATCATAAAAAGTCGTAAAACTCAAGGATGTGCAGGATTTATCCATTTGCGGCTTTACCTTTATAATGAAGAATGGAGGAAAAGAGGCCTATAACTCATCGAACGTGGTAAATGTCTCTGACACAATTTTCTTCAAAAACAGGAAAATAAAGTAGAAACGATGTCTTTTCCTTAGGAGATTTCTTTATTTTGTTTAGAGACCAGATAAAACTCAAAATTCTTCGAAAAATAAATGATTATATTCATCAAATTTTAAGAAAATTTTATATTTTCTTTTGTAAAAAAATCACTTCTGTCTGACTGGAAAGTATTCGTACTACTTGAAATATTGTAAACTTACTTTTTACTACTTCTAATTTTTTCATGTTTAAAAATGCTTTTATTTATTAATTATTTGGAATACCTGCTTCTTTCTATAAAATTCAAAAATTTTAATTTAAAATACTTTTTTTTAGTTTTATTTTATTTATATTTTCATACTATATGTTTCATCAAGACTTATTTCCATTATTTGTTTTGTGTATTCTGTGACAGTAGGTATATCTGGTTTTAGTCAGCCAAAGGGGTTGTGCAATTTAGCCAAATTTCAAAGATAAATACGATGTGTCTTGAGCACACAAGGGTTAGTCTAGGTCATATTTATCTTTCGGCAAGTCGTTTAGAAAAAATCATGAACATAACTATTTTTTAACAAAAGTATAATTAATGTAAATAATCAATAAATCAATAATCAAAAAGTGTAATCATAAAAGCATAAAACAATAAAATTAATTAAAAAATAAAACGCGGTTAATAAATGCCTAAATAATGGATTTAAAATTTATACGCATTCGAAATTGGAAGCATCAAATTTAAATGAATTTAGTTTGGATGCATTCGAATTTGGATGAATTTAGTTTGGATGTATTCAAATTTGGATATATTCAATAGTGGACGCATCTAAATTTAAATCTAAATCTAAATTTAAACATCCAAACTTTATTCTAGGATGCATTCAAATTTGGTTGCTTTCAACTTTGGATGCGTTCAAAATTAGACGCATTCAACTTTGGATGTATTCAAAATTGGACACATCTAAATTTAAACGTGTCCATCTTAGGATGCATTTAAAATTAGATGCCTTCAAAATTGGACGCATTCAACTTTGAATGCATTCAAAGTTATACATATTCCAATTTGGATGCATTCAAAATTAGACGCATTCAAATTTGAATGTATCCAAAATTGGACGCAACTATATTTAAACGCATCCATTTTAGGATGTGTTCTAATTTGGATGCCTTTAAAATTATACGCGCTCAGCTTTGGATGCATTCTAATTTGGAGGCTTTCAACTTTGGATCGATTCAAAGTTAGACGCATTCAGATTTGGATGCATTTAAATTTGGACGCTGTCATTTTTGAATGCATTAAACTTTGGATGCCTTCGAATTTGAATTCATTCAAAATCGGACGTATCTAAATTGAGACGCATTCAATTTTGGATGCAGCAAAAATTAGACGTATTTATATTTGGGTGTTTTTAAAATTGGATGCATTATTTTTGGATGCAGTCAAATATGGACGCATTCAACTTTGGATGCATTCGGATTTGGATGCATGCTAATTTGGACGCTTCCAACTTTGGTTAGATTTAAAGTTAGACTCATTTAGATTTGGATGGTTTTGAATTTGGAGGGTTTTAACTTTGAATGCATTCAACTTTGGATGCCGTTTGAATTTTGACGTTCAATTTAGAACGCATATAACTTTGGTCCGAGTCAAAAATAGACTCATTCAATTTTGGATGCTTTTAAAATTGGATGTACTCATTTTTATATGCAGTCAAATTTGGCCTCATTTAACTTTAGATCCAGCAAAATTTAGACGCATTCAAATTCGAATGCTTTTAAAACTGAATATATATTTTTTTAGATGCATTCAAATTTTGATTCTTCCAACTTTGTATGCAGTCAAACGTGAATTTTCACATAAACTGTATATTCTTAGAATTCGATTATTTTCGAATTTTTATTAAATAATTTCATTTTTTAAACTTCTCAAAAGATATTAATATGTTAAATGTTTTTTTTTTTACAATGTATGTAATTTTCTGTTGTAAAACATTTTTTTCCGCAGGAAATATAGTCAACTTGACAAAGTTTAAAGTGCAACGATTTCTTTTTATTTTTTTTTTTTATTTTGAACTGGAGTAAGAAGTAAGTTTTAAGGAGAAGGGACCAGTGAATCGGCAATATTTGTGTAAGTTAAAGTTTGACTGAACTGTGGTAGTTTGAGAATGATTGAAAGCCAGAGCGTTTGTATGGAGAGATGCTGAAATAGAATTTAGAAAGACTTGGGGATGCATAAACCGGACAGCAGTCACGAGGGAGTGAGAAAGCGAGTTTGTGTATAGGTACTCCAACAGCGACGGGCATCGCGACGCATATAAATCAGCATAAATTGCAATTCTGAATTCCATAGGCGGTATGCACGTTTAGTTCTCTGCTGCATCGCATGGCTATCTGCAACAGTAACGGTTATATTACTTATTTTAAGAACTCCAGACAATTACAAACTTTTTACGACAATCGTGACTAACAAAACTAATTTCAATTATTTACAGATAAATAAAAAACAGACTTATTATTTGTGTAGATAAATATATTCGATGAAATGGTGAATTGATAAATTAGTATTATTATTGAGTGAATAAATTAATTTATTGAATTAAAAGAGAATTTCTTTATGACATTTGATTATTTAGAATGTTCAGGAATAAGTTAATTTATGTATCAATTTTATTTATTTGTCATTTATTCTTTAAAATTGTTTTCTAATTATTTAATTAGCACATTCTTATACATTTAATTTGATATAGGGACGACTTGTTTTGAATCTATTTAATTTATTGCGTTTGTTATTATTAAATTAAAGTCCAATCCAATTGAAATGGGATTTAAATTGAAAATGAGTTTGATTTAAAATAAAATTATATTAAATTTAGATAGAATTGAAAGCAATTTAAATGGGAATTGAATTCAATTGGGAATTCAATTGGATTATCAATTCCCAATTATCAATTTATTTAATTTAACTAGAAGTCAATTTATATTGGGGAATTGACACCAATTTGAATTGAATCAAAATAGGAATATTTTCAAAGTGAAGTGAGATTAATCGAATTTGAATTGAATTTAAAGGTGGATCTATTTAAATTAGAATTGAAATTAATCAGAAAACGATTTCAATTTTACCTTTTTCCTAAAGAAGAAATAATTCCAGATTGTGATTGAATCGAATTTGTACCCAACTCAAATTGGAATTGAATATAACTAAAAAGCATTTCATCTTAAACTTGAATCGAATTTGAATTGAATCAAACTGAAAATCAAACTCAAATTAAATTGAAATAAATCCGATTTGACGCAAATTTAAATTAGAATTGAACATAATTCGTAGTAATTTAAACTAAAATTTGAATTACTTTTCGAGTCAATTCATTTGGAATTGAATACAAAAGAAAATATATTTAAATTAGAGTTAAATTCAATTGGGAATCAACTCAAATTGAATTTAATCCGACTGGGAGTAAATTCATATTGAAATTCAAACCGACTTGAGAATTTTAAATTAAAATGGAATTTAATTGGGAATCAACACAAATTGTTATTTAATTCACCTAGAAGTTTATTTATTTATTTATTTCAGAATAACGGGCAATGCCCTTTAATACATAAAGTATCTAACTAAAACTAAACCTAGTAGAACTCTAGGTAATTAACAAGAATTAATTATTCAAGATCGAAAAATGACAATTAATATAACGAAGATTTAAGTGCATCTATAAATTTATCCATATTAGTTTCAAAAAAGTTTACGTTATCACAGAAGTCATTTGCCTCTCTACAAAGTCTCCTGAACACGGAATTTGCACAATAATTCAAATTGGAATTAGATTCAATTTGAATCGAATACAGATAGGAATTTTTTCTAACTGGAATTGAATCTAATTGGTAAACATTTATAAATATCATCGAATTTCCAAATTGATTGAATGTCCGGGAACAATATAATCCATGGATTTATTTTCTAGTCAATTCATTTTGTAATTGAATCTAATTAGAATTGAATACTAATGAGATTGTATTCAAATGGGAATCGACTCCAATTTAATTTTCAAACAAATTGGAATTCAATTCAATTTAAAAACGATTTTAATCAAACTAAATTATTTAAATCTGACTTGAAAGCATATTGAAATTGAACTAAAATTGAATTGTGAATCAAGTCGAATTGTAATTGAATCAAACTGGGAGTAAATTGTATACTAAAATTGAATCCAATTTAAATTGAATCCAACTTGGAAATTTGTCAAATTTTGGTCAAAATAAAATTAAAACTCAATTAAATTAAATTTAATCCAATTTTTAGACCCATTTAGGTAGGAATTGAATTCAATTGCAAAGCAATTGAAATTGTAATTTTATCCAGTTGATTAGTTAGAAATTAAAGTTAAATCAAATTTGAATTGAATATGGATGGAGAACTTTTCTAATTGGAAATCTAATTGGTAATCAATTCAAATCGTAATTTTAGTTTTTGAATCGAATCCAACTTGTATTCAACTCAGTTTGGAATTTAATCCTATTTATATCCAATTTAATTTGGAATTGGATCCCATTTGTATTCAATCCAATTTGGATTATTAAAAGTAATTTTGATGAAAATTGACTTCAATTGGAATTTAACTCAAATAAAAATTTAATCTGAGTGCGAGTGAATTCAAATTTGCATTGAATGCGGATGGAAATCTTTTTAATTGAAATTGAATTCAATTGAAAAATCAATTTAAATCGTAATTGAATTCATTTGGCAATTCATTTTGGAATCAAATTAATTTAAATTTCAACTCAAATTGGAATTCAATTTAAATTAAAGACAATTTGACTTAAACTAAGTGATTTAAATCTGACTTGAAAGCATTGAAAATTGGACTTGAATTAAATTCGGAATCAAGGTGAATTGTAACTGAATCAAACTGAGAGTTAATTCATTATAACATTGAATCCAATTTAAATTGAATCCAACTGGGAATTTTTAAAAAATTTTGTTAAATCCAAATTAAAATCCAATTGAACTAAATTAAATTTGGTTTAGAAGCCATTTAGTTAATTAATCCAATTTGTATCCTATTAAATTTGGAATTAAATCCAATTTGTATTCAACCCAATTTGTATTCAACCCAATTTAGAATTGAATCTATTTTGAATTGAATCCAATTGAGAATATTTAAAAATTGGAATTAAATACATTTTAAAAATCGAATTAAATTAAACTAAATCCGATTTAAAAGCAAATTGTATGGGAATCGAATTCAATTGGGAATTAACTCAAATTAAAACTTAATCTAACTGCCAATAAAAATGGGAAATTTTTTTAAATAGAATTGAATCTAATTGGTTATTAATTCAAATCGTAATTAAATTTATTTTCTAGTTAATTTAATTTTTTAATTGAATCTAATTTGTATTTAACTCAATTTGGAATTAAACCCAATTTGTATTCAATTCAATTTAGAATTGAATCCAAATTGTATTCAACCTAATTTGCAATTGAATCCAATTCGAATTGAATCCAACTAAGAATATTTTAAAATTGGAATAATATACAGTTTAAAATCAAATTAAATTGAATTGAATCCGATTTAAAAGTAGTTTTGAAGGGAGTCAAAGTCAATTGGAAATCATCTCAAATTGTAATTTAATCCAAATGGTCAATTAAAAATTAGAATTGAATCAAATTTGAATTGAATATGAATGGGGGATTTTTCAAATTGGAATTGAATCAAATTGGTAATCAATTCAAATCTTAATTGAATTTATTTTTTAGTAAATTTATTTTTTAATTGAATTCAATTTGTATTCAACTAAATTTGGAATTGAACCCAATTTGTATTCAACCCAATTTAAAATTGAATCCAAATTGTATTCAAGTTAATTTGGAGTTGAATCCAATTTAAATTAAATCCAACTAAAATTATTTTAAAATTGGAATCATATACAGTTTGAAATCAAATTGAATCGAATTAAATCCGATTTTAAATCATTTTTAATGAAAATTGACTTCAATTGGGAATCAACTCAAATAAAAATTTAATCTAACTAGAAATAAATTCAAATTTTAATTTTATGCGGATAGAAATCTTTTGAATTTGAAATTGAATCCAATTAAAAAATCAATTCAAATCCTAATTGAATTTCTTGGCAATTCATTTTGAAATCAAATCCAATTTATAAATCAATTTTGAATTGAATGTAATTCAGAAGATATTTTAATTATAATTGAATTTTACTCGAATTTTTCTAATTAAAATTAAATTCATTTTGTCATGTCATATAAATAATTTCTGGTAAAATTGTTTAAATTCAGAATGCTATTTTCAAACTTTTATCGTCAAATTCTTTTAAATTATTCTCATGTCGCGTTTTCTGCGGAATGCAATAAAAAAGTATTCAATTAACACTCTAGTTTTTACGGTGCGTTCTAAAAGTCACGCAAAAAGCAAATTCTTCCATTTATATCGCCAGATATCTCAACACGCAACTTTACTTATTTATTCTAGTCCTGATAAGCGTATCATGAATATTAAAATTTAAACGAATTCAATCTGCATATTTTGTTTGATTAAAACATGCATCAAAAGTGAAAGCAGAGATTTGTATAAATTATATTTATAATTCAATATTCATTAATTAATATTAATTTAATTTATTCCACTAACTGAGGTAATGCTGCGAAATAATTCTATTTCGAATTATTTAAGTAATTAGTTAACCGACAATGTTAATTTTATCAATAAATCATGAATTTTGATTAGTGATGAAAATTTAAAACAATTTTTCTGCTTTAAGAAAAATTCCAATATTATTTTTTTATTTTAACATTATTTTCCGCAACAAATAAAATCAATTTTCTGAATTTTCGTTTAACATATAATTTCCATTCTGTAATGTTTTCGTTCAATTTTTGTCTTATGAATAAACATTAGGTAAATAACTATTTTGCAATTTTTTATTTTTGATCATGTTGTTATTTTTATTATTTATTTATTTCATATTTGGTATTTATCTTCGGTTTTTAATTAAAAAAAAATGTTTTTTAATTTATTTATGTTTAAAATGCTTTGGAAATCTCTTTCCTCAGCCTAAAAATATGTTATGTAAGTTACTGAACAATTTTCCGGATGTAAGGACTTGTGTGTGTGTGTGTGTGTGTCACTTTTTGTTACAAACACGGTAACTTAAAAACTATTAAACGGATTTTAATAAAATTTGTCATCCTTATTGTTTACACTAAAATCTAAAATCTGACACAGGGGTTTTAGAAAATACTGATTAAAAAACTTTTTATTCACTTTTGAATTTTTATAATCTTCTTTTCCTTCATCATCTTTTTTTAAAATCCTCTCGTTCTCTCTTTAGAATCTATTTCTTTACACAAATAACAAATTTTTATTCCCTCTCACTCAGTTTATTTTTTATCAGAAAAATTTCCCTTCATTGTTGTTAATTCTTCTCCATTCTTGCGTTTTTTTTTTCTATCCTCTAAAAAATAAATACACAAAAGGCATTTCTCAGAAACAACGCCACCTTTCATTTCTCAACGGATCCATTTCAAAGTTTCGAGCGACATTCCGTTCAAGTTAAAGAAGTCTTGAACAACAGAAGCGCCTCAAGTTTCAAGTTTTCAAGTTCCGAACCTGAAGATTCGTGAAATTCTCGAAATTCTTGACATAATGGAATAATGCCGGTCTTGGATAATGATAAATAAAAATCGTGAATTAGTCTTTCGAAAAAGTAAAGAGATAGCGGCTTTTTTTAAAAAAAAAAACGGGAAATCATCAATTTTTCTTCGCTTGTCGTTATTAAGTATAATATCGATGATAAAAATAGGATAAAAGAAAACGAGTAAGAGGATCGAAAGGTGGGAGTCGATTTTGCCTGGTGGTCGCTTCGATGCATCGATAAAATTTTCATTTCGCGGTTCGCTTCGCGTCACCACCCTTTCTCGCATTTTTCTTCAATACCTCACCCCTCAATCCTCTGTCACTCCATTTTCAGCCTTCTCTATTCTATATCACCTTCTAGTCCGCTGGGGCATTGATTTTATCTTTTTCCAAAGAACCGGCTTTCAACTCTCTCATCAAACGAAATTAATTGATAAATCGTTCATATGTCAGATGTTTTGTCGCATTGTTTTTGTCGATACTCTTGTTTCTGTTCCGAGCGCCTGCTTCTAAATGAAAAAAATGATCTAAAGTTTACTTCCGCCGGTGCTGACAGGCTCTTGATTAAAAAACCTGTCAGTAAAAAAATATTGTGTATTTTAAATAAACACGGTGTTTGATTTATTCTTATTTTTGGAAAATATTCACTGGGAAAGATTGCTTTATTTTTGATTCGGGGTTTTTTGGAAAAAGTTATTTTAAGAGATGTATATCTGGAAAGGGTTGTCAAATAAATTTTAGGAATTTAGAAATGTGAGTTAAAGTAACAATTTTAAATGGATTTGAAGTTTCGCGCCTTTAACGTCGGTAGATAGAGTGATTTTCTATTTTATCGACTTTACCCTGCTTTGTATACAGTGAGGAAATTTTAATTAGAAGATTTACGTAAAAATATATCCGTGTAATCTAGAAATTGTAAGAATATAATAATTCTGAAAAGAATTAAATGATTTCAAAAGTTTATTTTCGTATTAAATTCTTTCATGTACATTTCTTGAATTCTTTTTAAGTTGACAGTTTTCTTAACCTTAAATTTACGAAGTAAATTCTGTAAAATTATTTGAAACATTAAAATTTGTTTTAAATTTATATTAAAATTAATTTTCTTTTAAAATAAGAATAACAGAGATTAGAAGACGCGAACCAGCGTGGGATTAATTTTTGAAAGAACTGTTTTATCAAACAGATTTATTTAAATATAAATCGAGCAAGTTTTAGTATTTAGTTTTTTTTACTATATGAAAAATTTTATCAATTTGTCGAATTAAAAAGAAATTTAAATTTAAAAAATATTTGCAAATTTTTCAACGTATTTAAAAAGTAATGAAAAAATTTAGAAATTAAGAAAAATATGAAAACTTATAGAAATATTTGAAAATTTAAGAAAACAATGGAAATTTAAACAAAATACTTGAAAATATTTGAAATTAATTGACAGAAAATGACAATAATAAAGAATTGTGAAAAGTAATTCAAAAATGATAAAACCAATGGTAAATTAAAACTAGGTGAGAATTATGTCCATTTCATGGACATTTCGCTTCCAAGTAAGCAAAATAATTTGCTTCCTCATAGAGGAAGCAAGAAATTAATAATATATAAGTTAATTGAGGAAGTCTGTGGCTGAAAGGTAAAACAGCACAAGCGCCATTTTATCAAATTTGAGATAACATCAGATTCATATACATTTAGACATGCTTTTTAAAGTTTGATACTTGTAAAATGAGTAAAACATTTATTTACAAAGAAAATAATGAATAATATAATAACACAAGTCCATTTTTGTCGTCGATAGAATAGTATAACGACACAACTCCATTCAGGCTGAGAAAAACAATTGATGCTTTAAAAAAATCACTGATTTTACAAAATGTTTTTTAAGTTATTGATTAAATTGACTTATCATTATGTATTTATATAATGTACAATAATTATAATATATAATAAAAATATATATAAACCTAAAAATGACTTATTTAAGTAAGAGTTTAAGAGAAAGAAAATCATAACCATTTTTTGAAAATGACATTTAAAAACAAATTGAAGTTAGTTAGATATTACAATTTAAAGTTAAAACGACACAACTCCAACAAAATATAATGATACGGTGAAAAATATTAAATTTCTTTAAAATCGAAGCGTTTTATTAAATTTGATAAACGTATTTAAAAAATCCATTAAATAATAAGACTTAATGCACAACACCAAAAACATTTGTTGATTTTTCGATTTCACAGAACTAAGAAAAATTAAAACTCGTTTATCTCGAAACCATAAAAATGGAGTTGTGCTCTTTTACCTTTCAGCCACAGAAGTTATTTAAAAATGAAGAATTTTAAATGCAAAAAAGTGTTAAAATATGAATTATTTTACGAATTCTTAATGAATTATAAAAGTTATATAGGTCAATCTATTCGTTTTGAGATAAGGAATATGATTTTTGTATTCATTAAGTTGTATTTTTAGCATAAAAAATTTTTTTGTCAAAAAACGATTTTTTTCGATGAAAAAAGGTGCTCAAAAAAATTTGGTTGGGTATTTTCAAAAATCCTTGTGTCCAAATTTAGATATTCATGAGCTTAATAAGTCATCCAAATTTTATTGGAATCCAATTAAGCGTTCTCAAGATATCTTGTACACAAAAAACGCTATACACACACACACATACATACATACATACATACATACACACACACACATACATCTGGACATTTGCTTAGGAATGAAAATTTTCGCTTTTTAGATGAAAATGAGTCGATTTAGACTATTTTTGGAAAATCGAAAATTTTAACGATCACAAAGCTTCCTCTATGAGGAAGCAAAAAGTAATTAAAATTCATGTGAATAATTTAAAATTTAGGAAATTAAGAATAAGAATGAAAATAATACAAAACTGAAGAAAATATTTAAGAACGGATGAAAATAATTGAAAATTGACGGAATTAATTGACGAATACTGTGAATGATTAAAAATTGTAAAAAGTAATTGAAAAATGATAAAACCAATGGTAAATTAAAATAATAATTGTAATTCAATGTAAATAATTAAAAATTTAGGAAATAAGGAATAAGAATGAAAATAATACAAAACTGGAGAAAATATTTGAGAACGGATGAAAATAATTGAAAATTGACAGAATTAATTGAAAAATAATGTGAATGATTAAATATTCGAGAAAATAATTGAAATTTCAGAAAAATAATTGAAATTTGAAGGACTTAATTGGATTATAATGTAAATGATTAAAAATTCGAAAAAATAATTGAAAAGTTATAAAATTAATAAGAAAAGGATTTAAAAAAATAAAGAATTAAAGAAAACAATTAAAATTAAAGAAACCGCTGCAAAGTTCCACGTCGGGTATTTACTTTCGTAGATTATTTTTTTCATTTGTGTTCATTTTTTGAACACATTGCTTCCTCATAGAGAAATAATAAATCTCTCTTTTTCAAAACTGGATAACAAAATGGTCTAAAAAAAAAATAAATTATTAGACAAAATGGATAAAAAGTACCTTTTTGTAATATTTTTATGTTATTATGTTAATATAAGTTGTAAACAAAATATTTTTTACAAGACTACGCTATTAAGTGAGCAAACGGTTTATTGATTTACGTAAAATTTGATGAAAATATATTAATTAAAACTTACAATTGCAAATATAATATAAAAAAGTAAAAAAATTATTAAAATATTCAAAAACAAAAAGCATTACTTCATCTATAAGGAAGCAATATTTATATTTTAACTTTTTTTTTTTAACATCAATTCCCCAATTTTTTAATATATATTAAATGCACTTAAATGTACTAAAAAGTTTTAATAAATTTCAATTGGAAAAAAAACATGGAAAAATTAACAAAAACACAAAATATGCAATTAAAAAAAGTTAAAAAAAATACGAGTCGGATAAAATATAAGAAAAAAAATACTCCCTCTATGAGGAAGCAATACTTCCATTAAAAGAAAACAAAAATTTCCAATGACATTGGCTAAGTACCAATCAGTTTAAAATACAATAACTATTATAGGCATAATAATAATAATAATTATATGTACTATGAATTATATGTACTAAATAAATAAATAAATAAATAAATAAATAAATAATAATAATAACTAGCGTAATGAACCTCGCTCGCTAACGCTCGCTCGGTGATTATTATTAATTTAATTGTTTATTGATGTGGACATTTCATAAAATATTAGTGAACTTATTAACGTGGGGGTATGGTCTCACGGGCGAAAAAAAATACCTTTTAAACTATTTTTTTTACGAAACTACTAAATATTTTTAAATGATTTTATTCTTACATTATTTTGTAACATTTGAAGTGAGTTCTCACTTAAAAGAAAAAAAAATATTTGAAATTAAAGGACTTGCAGCCACTTGATGTAGACTATGTCAAAAATTGAGTCTGTTGCGGTGACCCTAATTAAAAATAGTGGAAAATCAGCGCCAACTGATAGTAAAATTATTAATAATTAGTAATTAACTAAATATACAGTCCCAAGCTGCGCCTTACTGATTACATATATATTGGATACAGCGCTAAATAATAATGGCTGCGTTTTCAATAAAAAATAAATCAAAAAAATATAAACTGCAAAATAAATAAAGAAAAACTACAATGAAAATGATAATAATTAATTGTAATATATATTTTCAGTGGCTGCGTCTAAATAAAAGTATATACATGTTACGAATATTACAAAAGAAAAAGTATACACTGTTTTTAAAAAAAGAAATGAAAAGTAATTAATAGTGTTATTATATAAAGTCCATATATCTAGAATTAAAATAGATCAATTGAGGCAGCGCCTAAAAATAAATAATTTTATAAAAATATTTTAAAACTATAATTAATAATTATAAATGTGTTTGCATTTCAAAAAGTAGTCAATGACAACTGTTTAGTTAGCAAATTATAAATTATATTATATAAAATAAAAGTCTAGAAATATCCAGAAATCGATACATAATTTCCATCAAAAAGATTATTAAAATAAAAATCAAAAAAAGGCAGCGCTACATATTAAGACTCCCTAAGGTTTTTTTTAAAAATAAATCAAAAAGAATAAATAAAATTAAGAAACCATATACCTATACAAGGCGTCCACGTCGTGGGAGTTGGTCAACATTGTATAAAAAATATATATAATGGCTAACATTGAAAGGGTTTAAAAAGCAAAATATGCTTCACAAAGAATTTAATAAATAAAACTTAAAAACAATGTATTCACACAAAAAAATTATAAAATGTATTATTCCGAAAAACCAATTATTTTAAAATATAAGAAAAATATACTTGAAGAAGGATACAAAATAAAAAATTAATCTTGAAAAACTAAAAAAAAAAAATTGCGCGTAGGTTTTTGTCGACTTAACACATGCGCAGCAGTTTTTTACTAACATTACACATGCGCAGTAGCTTTCTACAAACGTTAGGTATGCGCAGTGGTAAAAATCGTAACAAATATTGATTGTTTAACAATTTCAAAATGAACTGACATTAAAAAACATGTTAGCAAAAAAGTTTAATCCAATGCTTGTTTTGTAGTGCGCACGTTTACACAGTTGTGGTGCACTACTGCACATGTGCACAAAATATTGTTGCACAACATAAAAAAATGTTCAGTTTAACATGCTTGACAAGAATAGTGCCAGTGCACATTGTTACAAACCGTAATAACATGATAAAATGAACATTTTTGTAAGTTGCCTATTGGAAAAAGTAGGTGAACTTTGAAGTGTGTACGACGACGAACGAAGTTTTCTCGGTATCGTATTAATATAATAGAAGATAATAATAATAATAACATCTTTAAAGGTAGCTCTAAAAAAGCATCCAACAATTTTATGTCGGCCGCATAAGAACATCGGCGGCAATGGACATGAAGACCCAAAGAACAGAATGCTGAAACTGTACAGAGTAAAAAAAAAGAAACTTTTGCTTACCTTCCAGGACGGAAGGAGCAAAAGTTGATAAGAGTATGTAAAGCAAGAATTGGGAGAGGTTGTTTTAGTGCGGTATTGCCACAAGATGTGGTCGAGTCCCACACGAACAAGTGCGTAAATGCATTTTTTCCTCTCCTAAACTTGTTTTGTAAAAAAAAAAAAAAAAAAAAAAAAAAATCAATCAATTGTTCCTAGATTTTTTTGCTACAAACTTATCCGCCATTACAAAAAAACCTTCCACATTTGTAACCCAGGAAACAATCTGATCAATAAGTATAAAAACTATAAAATAAAGAAATTTCAACACAGATGACAATATTAAATATAAAATTGAAAAAGTGTGAAAAAATATGGTCCTCAACTACCCTGGGGATAATTTTTCTAAGTAAATATATATAAAATAAGCTTAAAGCTAATATGTAACACAACGGTAGATAAATTAATAATAGACAGTAAGAAAATATGAACAATGACCCTGCGCGGCTCAACATTAAAGGATTCATATGGCATAAAAAAAATCTTCTACAAAATAAAATTTTTCTAATTCTAAAAATAAGCGTAAATATCCTAAAAACCCCTATACTTAACAGTTTTCTTATAAAAGGACAGAACTAAAATGTCTAAGACGCATGTGGAACTTAAAAAAAAAAAAAAAAATTGTACTATAAGGTTCGTAAATAGGTCAATCGATGCGTTTTTAAAAAATAAAAAGGATAAAAAGCTTACATTTTAACTTTCTTAAATTTTTTTTTATAATTTTGCCAAAAAACGATTTTTTGAAAATTTTAAAATCTAAAAAAAATATATCTGGAACTGATCGATCGGATTCAAACATATGGCAGAATTTGTCCCCCTGAGAGACCTATTATTTGGTAAAAAAAAGATGCTTCTAACTATAACGGTTCTCGAGATATTGGGGCCTGTATCATTTTGACACACATTTTTTCGGCCAATTTGTTATATTGTACTCCCGAAGATGAATGTTATATTTTACTCTTTCTGAAATCAAAGATTTTTAAGTCCTATTTATTAAATATTTGATTTTAATACATTAAATTAATATTAAAAGACTTAATTAATCCAGTAAGCTCAATTATTGAATAATTAAAACTTAAAAATCTTTGATTTCAGAAGGAGTAAAATATAACATTCATCTTCGGGAGTACAATATAACAAGTTGCCTGAAAAAATTTGTGTCAAAATGATACGGGCCCAGATATTGGGCCAAACGTAAAGTTAACATACACACCCACACACACACACACACCCGGACATATTTTCTAAACATTATTTTTGACATCCTGGGGTCGAATTATGTCGAGAAATGTCAAAAAATTGCAATTGAGGATTTGAGGGTAAAACAATACTTCCTCTATGAGGAAGCCAAACAATTGGAAATTTTGCAAGTTAATTAAAAGATAATTAAAATAATTAAAAAGATGGGGAAAATATTTTAGAATGGATAAAAATAATTAAAAATTGAAGGGATTTATTAAAAAATAATGTAAATGTTTTTGAGAAAATAGTTAAAATTTGAGAAAAATAATTAAAAATTTAGAAATTTCAAAAAAAAAAAAATAATAAAAAATAATAAAAAATAATAATATAATATATTCGAGAAAATAATTTAAATTTCAAAAAGATAATTGAAAAATTAGAAAATTGATAAAAAAAGTATTAAAAATAATTACAAATTGAAGGAAATAATTGCAATTTAAGAAATAATTGAAAATTTTGCAAATTAATTGACAGGTAATTAAAATAATTAAAATCGGGGGAAAAACCATGAAAACATTTTACAATGAAAAAATAAAATTAAAATTTGTAGAAAATAATTAAAAATTAAAAAAATAATTGAATTTTGAGATAAATAATTGAAAATTTAAGAAATTACTAAAAAGAATGAAAATATTTGAGAACGGATGAAAATAATTGAAAATTGACAGACTTAATTGACAAATAATGTGAATGATTAAATATTCGAGAAAATAATTGAAATTTCAGAAAAATAATTGAAAATTGAGAGACTTAATTGGATAATAATGTAAATAATTAAAAATTCGAAAAAATAATTGAAAATTTAGAAAATTAATAAAAAAAGTATTAAAAATAATTACAAATTGAAGAAAATAATTGCAATTGAAGAAACAATTAAAACTTTTGCAATTTAATTGACCGGTAATTAAAATAATTGAAAACTGGGGAATATACTTAAATAATCATGAAAACATTTTACAATGAAAAAAAAATTAAAATTTGTAGAAAATAATTTAAAAATAATTGAAATTTGAGATGAATAATTGAAAACTTAGGGAATTACGAAAAAGAATGAAAATATTAACAATATTTAAACTAAATGATTTTTCGTTATATTTTATACTTAAACATAGTTTATATTTATGTATATTTCGTTACCCATTTATGGTCCTTAATGGACTGCGGGGAATTATATTTGCTAAATAAATAAATAAATAAATAAATATTCAAAAACTGAAGAAAATATTTGAGAACGGATTAAAATAATAGAAAATTCGGAGAATTAATTGAAAAATAATGTAAATGATTCAAAAATTGTGAAAATTATTGAAGTTTGATAAAAATAATTAAAATTTTTAAAAAATTATGAATAAGTATGAAAATAATAAAAAACTGGAGAAAATATTTCCGGAGAAATATAAATACTTTAAAATTGAAGGAATGAATTGACAAATAATGCAAGGAATGAAAAAATAGAGAAAATAATTGAAAAAAAGTGATTAAAAAATAAAGAAATCAATTAAAATATAATGTAAACGATTAAAAATTTGGAAAAATAATTGAAATTTCTGAAAAATAATTGAAAATTGAATAAATTAATTGAAAAATAATGTATATGATTACAAATTCCAGAAAATAATTGAAATTTCAGAAAAATAATTGAAAATTAAGGAAACCAATTGGTATTTAATATAATATAATAAACAATTGAAAATTTTGCAAATTAATTTAAAAATAATTAAAATACTTAAAAATTGGGGAATATATTTTAAAAATCTGAAACATATTTTAAAATTAAAAAAAATTGAAATTTGAGAAAGATAATTGAAAATTGAAGTTATTAATTGAAAAATAATGTAAATGATTACAATTTCTAAAATATGATTGAAATTTCAGAAAAAATAATTGAAAATTGAGAAAATTAATAAAAAAAAGTATTAAAAGTATAAAAGTATTAAAAAAAATTAAAAATTTAAGAAAACAATTGAAATTGAAGAAACAATCAACAATTTTGCAAGTTAATTGAAAGATAATTAAAATAAATAAAAACTGAGGAAAATATTTTAGAAATGATAAAAATAGTTATTATTATATATTAGAATATATTTAAAAAATCAGAAACATCTTTTAGAATTGAAAAAAATTGAAATTTGAGAAAAATAATGAAAAGTTAAAAAAATAATTGAGAATAAATTAAAATATGTAATTGAAAATTTTGGAAATTAATTGAAAAATAATGTAAATGATGAAAAAGTGGAAGCAAATAATTTAAATTTAAGAATTAAGATATATGATTAGAAATTCAATAAATTATTAAAAAGAATGAAAATAATGAAAAATTGGTGAAAATATTCGAGAATGGAATAAAAATAATTAAAAATTAAAGTAATTAATTGAAATATAATGTTAATTATTATAAATTCGAGAAGATAATTGCAATTTTAGAAAAATAATTTAAAATTTAGAAAATCATTCGAAAAACAATGAAAATAAATAAAATAATAAAAATTGGAGAAAATTATTGAATAATTGAAAGACGATTCTGTGCAGATTAAATGTCTAAATTGGAAAGAAAAAAACTATTGAAAATATAGAAAATTAATTGAAAAACAATGAAAATAATTAAAAAAAGAAGAAAATAATTACAACATGATAAAATTAAATGGAATTTGAAAGAAAGAATTAAATATTAGAATAAGTAATTAAAAATTTAAGAAATTAATTGAAAAATAATGTTAATGATTAAAAATTGGAAGAAAATAATTTAATGATAATAAAAATAATTGAAAATTTAAGCAAGAGAATTTGTAGTGACAAATTGAATGAATTTTTAATTCAATTTAAAAAACATATTTGTTTTTTAACTTCATAAGGTTATCAATAAAACAAGATTTTAGAAAGTAATAATTCGTCGCTCACCATTGTTGATAATAAGAAAAAGATTTTTCGATCCAAATGAGCTAAAAATTGTGTAAGTAAAAAAACACTAACACATTAAATACACCAAATAAATTATTTATTGGCGACATTTCGTAAGATTTTAATGATTTTATTTTTCTAAATGTATAAACAATTTTTTTATACTTTGTATTAAATAAACATTTTTGATATTTCTTATTTTCAACACTTAATACGCTTAATATAATAACGATTTATGTTTTGGTTTTGTATTTTATACTTCTTGTTTTTGCAATCCTTAATAGAATGATTTAGTTGAAAAATATTCTTCGTTTCTCTGACATAAATCAAATTTTGTTTTTTTTTCTTAATAATTTGAAAATTTATTTCCACATTGAATTCCATATTCCAATTTGAATTATTTTAATATTATTATCTAAATTACAATTTTCTAATAGAATAATTTGTAATTAATAGTAAAAATTACAATGAAAGAAATATTTCTGCAAAAAATACTAAATTTATTTAGTTACATAAATTCCGTTTATTATAATAATTATAACAACTATTATTATGTAAATTTTTCTGTATAAGAACACAACTATTTCTTGCCGTTTGCATCAAAATGTAAAAAAAGGGACAAATTTATAAAAATATACTTCAGTTTATTTGAAAAATTCAATATCAAAATGCTTTCAAATTAAATAAAAAAAAACTTGAACAAATTCTTCTAAACAAGCTGAGATTAGAAAAATCCAACTTAACTCTCAATAAATAAATTATTGAGTAAATTGATAAACTTAAAACAAAATATATCTATTCTTGAATTTCAGTTTCGAAATTCTAGTGATCACGTGCAATCGCATTATTAATTCGGGACTGTAAAAATTTTCCTAATTATTTAAAATATAATCTTCACGTCAACAACAATTTATTTTAATAATTTCATTTTGTTCAATTTAGCAAAAATAAATATCAGGAGTCGATTTTAGTGTTAAAATTATAGTGTTCTCGCATTATTTATTCGAAAGTGAAAAAAGTTCTATAATTTGAGAAAATTTAATTTTTTCTTTAAAAATAATTACTTTCTAATTTGTTTCTAATTTTATTTTCTTTAATATAACAAAAAAGATATCGATAATTATCGTATTTTCAAAATTTGAGTGCCCACGTTCTCGCGTCGTTAATTCGAAAGTACAGAAAATTATAGCAAAATTATATTTTTTAACCATGGCTTCTACTTTCTTCCATGTTAAAAGTTCAACTTTATTCTCAAATATCTTAAAAAGTAGCACCGCTTCCTACTTTTAAAAAAATATCATTGTATTCGTTGAATGTTCTATTATATGATATTTCAATTAAAAAAATATTCAAAGAAAAAGTTTTTCCGAGAGAACTACCTTAATTTATTTTACTAATTTAATTTTGTTTAATATAACAGAAACAATATCGGGATTGTCGAAAATCTTAAAATCCCGCACATTTTTAGTAAATGCTTTAGTTTTTAATTGTTTAGTATCTCGAGTGTCGTTACCTTAAAACCACGTACGATTAATATTATTTCAAGTTTAAATATGTAATTATTTAATAATTCGTTTTAAAATAAAATATCTGAAGTGTCCGAAAAATTTTAAATCGCCACTGTTTTTTTATTGGTTTGACTTACGAGTGCAGTTTCAGGATCTTCCGGGGACTGATCCAGAAGTGGCGATGCTGACATCGCTCCAACGAGGGAATCCTCAATCATCAATTTCTGTTTTTAATTAATTGCGACATATCCTCTTTCAA